>OX101754.1:25894208-27272723 GCA_944452675.1 Tachina lurida | reverse complement strand
CTTCCAGCTGTTTTGTTTTACCTTAAAAGTTGCAATGATTTTTTTCTGATAAGAAAACAATGAATTGTGTAATTCAGTAATTCAGAAAATCGTAATATTTATCGATATATTTATTCGTTGGTGTTAACGATAATATGATTCTGTAACATCTGTTTGATAATACGAGTATAGTGTACATCTGTGTTTTACTCCCCATTTAATTCTATATCATGTGGCATCCCTGCATACCAAATGTCAAAAAAAAGCGAAAAGCACAAGGAAGAACTTAAAAAAAAACTAAATGAATTTGAGCTTGTTATATTACGCTTTTTACCTCAACCGACAGAAAATATCGTTAAAATATGTTACTGAATAGCAATTGTCGATAAATTTTCGTTATATTGATTATACCAATACGATTATCGTAATAAAAGTTACTGCAACTGGATTTGCGGAGTTTTTATTTAGTTGCAGTTAAACAAAACCTTGTTACAATAAATAAATAATTTAAATAATAAATTAAACCATCCTTTTTGGGTAGGGTGCATTATAAATCACTAAAATTTTTTTTATTATTAAGAAAACATTTGCGCTTAAAAGCTTCGCTTACCAACACACATTTTGTTTATTATTGGATTTCTAAAGCCAGTTTATAATTTTTCAACTCTCACGCTTGGTTATCTAGCCCTGACCATAACATATCCATTTCATTAACAATCGCCAATCGCAAACGTTCCACCAACCAACCAACCAACCAACCAACCAAGTCAGAAATCCACTTTAAAACATTGTCATTTTAGATTTTTTAACTCATTTGCTTAAGTAAGAAAATGATAAAATAAAAACTAAACGTTTTCTGTTTATTATTGCTGTACAAAAACAAATATTTGATTATGACATTCAATAGTTTTTATTTTCCGCTTATTTTTTTTTAGTTTTGTTTTATTTTCTAAAGCCAACAGCAGCAGCAAATTGTTTATTTCAAACACTTGAGTCCGTACTTAGATCGGTGATAATGTCCAGAAATAATTGCTTAAACAAAAAGTTAAATAAAAATTTTTTAAATAAAACGTGTACAGAGAAACTTGTAATGTGATCTAAAGTCAGGGTAATGGTTGCTTTACTCTAAGCGGCACAGTGGGTTGGAATATGAAATAAATGTTAAAAACATTTTTTTTCAATGTGGCAAATATTAGAAAACTTTTAGCCGTAAAACGAATTTGTGTTTGGTATGTAAAAGAAACTTTCAAGCCGAGACACAAACCAATGAGTTTAGCACAGATACAAACAAATGTTAATAATGGGTGTTTTTTATTGAGGTATAGAACTTTAAGTTGGCATCACTTTTTTAACTGGCGGCCATTTTGTCAGCTGTCAAGTGATTAATATTTAGTTTGGTTTGCCATTTCATCATGAACAGGTTGACAAAAGAACAACGCTTGCAAATCGTTCAAATTTATTTCGAAAATAATGGTTCAGTTCGCGAAGTTTACCGCAAGCTCCGTCCATTTTATGGTCGATATAATCGTCCATCAGAGCAATTAATTCGGTTAACCATGGATCGTTTTCGCACTACGTTTACTCTATGTGATAATACGCATCCGCAGAGACGTCGAACAGTGCGCACCGAAGAAACAATTGCCGCTGTAGAGCAAAGTGTTGAAGAGGACCCGAATGAATCGATTCGCCACCGTGCACAGCAATTGGAGCTGATAACCGACTATTTTGTTCCCGAATTGGATGGCATGAATGTGGATGAGTTGTGGTTCCAACAAGACGGCGCTACATGCCACACAGCGCACGTCACAATCGATTTATTGAAGGAAACATTCGATGAGCGCATAATTTCGCGGAATGGACCTGTCAATTGGCCACCAAGATCGTGTGATTTGACACCATTGGATTATTTTCTTTGGGGATATGTGAAGTCGCTCGTCTACGCCAACAAACCAGAAACGTTAGGGGACTTGGAAGCCAACATTCGTGGCGTTATTGCCAACATACGGCCTCATATGCTCGAAAAAGTGGTTGAAAATTGGACCTGTAGAATTGGCTTTATTCGAGCCAGCCGCGGCGGCCACATGCCCGAAATCATATTTAAACATTAATGGCATAAAATTATCCTTCCAATAAAGCCAAATTGATGGACATCAAAACGATTTTCTTGTGTTTTATTTCAATTCGAAATAATATACCTCTAAAAAAAACACCCTGTATAATTACGAGATATATAAATATGTTCTTTATATCTCTAAAAAATTATTCAATCATTTAAAAAAAACTGACCCCCACATTCATAAAAAAAGGAATTTGAAATCCATTTTAAGAAAATTTTTCATGAAACACCTGAACTCATTTAAGATTTTATGAATATGGGGCTGAAAAAAACACAAGTTCAGTAGTGTGGAACATAGTGACTTTTCCAGTCGGGAAGTATTAAAAATCGAATATTCAAATCTTCTTAATAGTTGCTCTTGAATGCAAAAGTCACTATGTTCCGTACCAATAGAGTTGCTTTTTTTCTCTCAGTTTTTTAGATAGTCGGGATTTCTTATTTTTAGAGCTATGCTCTTTATGCCACGACACAGGAGCTAGGACGTGATTTTCGCAAAAAAAAAATAATCAACACTATTACAGTTATAATTTCATTTTAGTTTTGATTTCTTTGTACTTAAATGCAGACCACGAAAATAAACGAAACAAAATATTTGATTTTGTTTTGTTTTACTCTTTGAAGCGAGTGAAACAAAAACAATGAGAACGATCGCTCAATCTGTTATATTGTTTTTCACATGAACACAAATAATACTTTAATTAAATTTAATTTATTTAATTTAATCCATTGGTCGACCTATATCATTATATTTTACAATTCTGTGAGGTATACTCTCACCACGAACCTGGTGTTGCTAGTGAAATTTCGTTTTATATCCTTGGAAAATTTTGAAGAAAGGTCTTGACCTATATGCATCAGAGAACAGCAATGAGTAGTGAATAAGTGAGTAGAGTTATATCATGACTTATAATTTCTTGTACTTGTGCGCACTCATATTTATTTCAATGTTGTCTATGAATCATATTCATTCGAAAGTTTGAAGTGCTCATCGAACTCATACTTAGCAGCATTTGTGACGTTGTTGATTTCGACTCTCCTTAACTGAATGCCTATGAACGATGCAAAATAAATATGATTCACAATTATGAGGTTATGTGTTTTTCTGTTGCTTTTTTTGTTTTTATTTTGCAGGAATTGAAAAACAACCCTATTCATTAGTATTGTATAATAATTGCAAACTGTTTAATCATTAAACTTTTAAATAAACATATGTACATGTATGAGTTAAGTGAGCTGAATCAATGTGAGTAGTATAAGTATTTTCCTGAAGTTATAAATCAAACTGAGGTGATTTATGAGTTTGAGTGTGGTATGACTTTGATGTCGACGTCGCATTCATATTTATTTCAACCTATACTGTCATCGTGAATATGCGTAAATTAGAGTAGTTGAGTTTAAATGATATCTACTCACTTGTATTTAAAATTTCATGAGTCAGTATGAATAGCGAAAAAACGATTCATTGACGATCACTGGTATGCGTATAAGATCTAACTGGTGCAAGAATTAAAGCCACAATACCATCATATGATGGGATCAGATTCAACTGGAAGTTGAAACAAATTTGTATTCTCAAATCATCTTCAGAGAAGAGGCTCGGGTTTGTAATCGAGTAGACTTGTCTCCATTACCTCCCGAAAAAAATTATTCACCCTTTTTCCAGTTGTCAACATCGACGTCACGTCTATACAATACCAAACAATTTGGGGTACGTCTACTCGCTCTTGAGAAAAATTTTATGCTACTGACAGTCAGTCCACTTCTATTGCTTAAGGTCTACAAAGTAGCATGAGCCTGTCAATAGCAGCCAGTTGTTTTCGACAATGGGTAGACAAGTCCAAAATTTCATATTTATTTTTTTTAAGTTCGGCTGTAAAGTATTTTTTACTCAGAAATAATTTCTTAATCAGGCTTGAGTTCAGTAATTTCAATTCTTATTGAATGAAATATTTTTATTAATTAATGTGAGTATATAAAGAAGAGAAGAAAAATTAAACTAGACTTTATTAGCTGGGGGAAATACCGATATATTTCTGTGCAGCCACGCACTTCATCAGCACCCATGTCTATCTACTGGGGTAGAGATTATTATTAACATCAGCTATTTAACTTAAATTTCTATGAAATGGAATATGAGAATTGATTGTGTATACAATTATTGATTTACCTTTGGCAAACACATTTGTAAGTATCACTATTCATTTTCTGTTTTTCCATTTTCTATTTAGGTTAGCACGAAGTTATATCACTCTATCTATTTCATTTCATAGAAATTTAAGTTAAATAGCTGTTGTTAATAATAATCTCTACCCCAGTAGATAGACATGGGTGCGGATGAAGTGCGTGGCTGCACAGAAAAATATCGGTATTTCCCCCAGCTAATAAAGTCTAGTTTAATTTTTCTTCTCTTCTTTAGATACTCACATTAATTAATAAAAATATTTCATTCAATAAGAATTGAAATTACTGAACTCAAGCCTGATTAAGTATTTTTTACTATCAATTATTTTAAAATCCAGCCCACTGTGCACTACTATTGCATTAAACTTTGTGCTTGCTTTGCATAACTGAGCAGACAAGTTTTATTTATTTTTCTTCTTTTTTTTTAAATAGAGGAAGAAGTAAATACTTATAAAAATCCAGTTTTGATATCAAAGGTTGATTATACAAACTATTTGTCAAGTGTGAACAAACAATTAAAAAACAAAAAGAAGTAAAAAAATATAACATAAACTTAGACTGAGTACAAAATGCCCTACGTAAACAATTTTTTCTGCATGGTAATCATTGATTGTTTTGTCGCTGAAAGTCTAGCAGCAATAGAATAAAAGTTTAAAGCTACTGGAAGATTCCGTAAATCTCAAGGAAGTCACATAACATTTAGCAGGTTTATCGCTTCTTATCAGTACTTTAATTCCTGGTTTTAACACCACAAGTTTTGTTGCTAAATTTTGGATTAACTTTGACAGAGAAGAGAAAGAAATATATTTGATATTGATACTTCCCTCGTTGTCTCTTAGTAAAAAATTCAAACTTCAGCAAGAAAATTTAATGTCTGCTTTAATAATTTTTACATATTTTATTTTATGTCTCCACCCCCCCCCCCCCCCCCCCGCCCCGCGGGAACGTCTTTTGATTATAGCTAATTTTTACATTGTTTTTTCGTTAACAAGAAAATGCATACTTTTGATTTTCCAATTTTCTTTTATGACAAATGAGTTTTTGAATAATTTTCAAAAAACAGCAAATATATTTCCACCTGCCAATAAATCATGAGCAAATTTAGGTACAAAAAAACAATGAGGAACTTTCGAATTTTGTAAGTCTGCACATTTTTTAAGTGTCTGCGTCATTGGTATTAGGGCGGCTATTATTTGTTATAGAGAAAAACTATAAAATAAAAAATTTGGTATTATGAATCAGCAAATTGATTAAATGTTAACCATTAATCAAGTTTATAATATAAAGTAAGTTTTTTCAATTGAAATAATTCAAGTAATTAAAAATTTTATTTACTTAAATAATTAAATCAACTAATGGAATTTAATTGAAGTAATCAAATTTTCATTCGATTCAAATAAATTTGTAAATAATTCAAATAAATTCTTGATAAATTCAATATAAGTTTTAATTGATTTAATTAAATTATTGATAATTATTAAATTTTTTAATTAATTCAATTAAATTTTTATTTGATTAAAATAAATTTATTTAATAATTCAATTAAATTTTTATTAATTCAGTTAAATTTTTAGTCAATTCAATTAAATTTTTATTTGATTAAAATAAATTTCTTTAATAATTCAATTAAATTTTTTTTAATTGATTTAATTAAATTTTTAATTAATTCCATAGAATGTTAAATTAATTCAATTACATTTTTAATTGATTAAAATACATTTTTTAATTAATTCAATTAAATTTTTAATTGATTCTATTAAATTTTTAGTTGACTCAAATAAATTTTGAATTCTTCAATTAAATGTTTAATCGACTAAAATATATTTTTTGATTAATTCAATTAAATTTTTAATTGCTTAAAATAATTATTTTAACAATTCAATTAAATTTTTAATTGGTCCAAATATATTTTTAATAAATTCAATTAAATTATTAATTAATTCAATTAAATTTTTAATTGATAAAATTTTTTTAATAATTCAATTAAATTTTTAATTTATTATATTAAATTTTTAGTTATTTCAACTAAATTTTGAATTCCTCAATTAAATGTTTAATTGATTAAAATATATTTTTTCATTGATTCAATTAAATTTTTAATTAATTCAATTAAATGTTTAATTGTTTAAAATAAATTTGTTTAATAAATCAATTAAATTTTTAATTAATTTAATTAAATTTTTTATTAATTCAATTAAATTTTTAATGGATTCAACAACATTTTTAATCGATTCCTGCTTAGCCTAGAAATGATATGACTGGAGTGATGAGATGAGATGAGAGAAATTTATATAACTCTCAGCAGCTTTTAGAGATAGAAATAGGGCCAAACAAAAGCATGGTAAAAATTTGTATGTCACTAGTTTTGATGAGCGACATTTTGGAGATGAGGATTTATATTTTCCAAATTTTGAATTTTTCTTGACTTAGTACCACCCTACTGTTTTATGTTGCTGCTTATTATTTCTATGAAAAATCAAGACTTGTGTTTTATATTCTCGAAGAATGTTTTGCAATTTATCATTATTGAATTTGAAATTAATAATTTGTTAGTCACAAAACTGAAAGGCACGAAAAACAACAATAGTCATAATTTACAAAAAGAAAAAGGGTTTCAACAAATTTCTTTTCAATAAATTATTGTATCGTGAAAATAATGGGATGTAGTGCAACAACAAGACATGTTTAAAAAATGCTAAAATTTATTAAGCATCCAATTTACAAGCACTGATTAATAGCTTATGAAATTTGAAATGGCTTCACAACTTTTATTGTAAATGGAGTGATGTGTAAATCAGTTATGTGAATGGTTTTCCAATAAAATCGGGGTTCGGTCGGTGTTGATATGAAATAGATAAAATTTTGCCCAAGGCAAAGATGAAAGAAAAAGAATATGTAAAAAGTAAGAAGTGGCAGAGAAACATAAATGTATAAGTTGCAGGATAAAATGTACAGGACCTTTCACACACAACTTTTTCTGCCTGCTTTAAAAAAAAGAAAAAAAGAATATAGAAAATTTAAAATAATGACCTTCCCGCCAGCTTGTTAAAAAATTTATTCACAAGCTTAAGTTTTTGTTTCGCCGTATCACCTTTTCAAACTAAAGGACAATAGTTTGTGCTAATGTAAACGTAATTTGTGAAAACTTTTTAAATTTTTAAAAATATATTTAGCTGAAAGTTATGAAAAGTTCTGAGCTCCGTGAATTTGTTACCATTAATTTTTTATTTTTAATACCATACAATTTATTCATAAGTTTCCTTATTACGAGCAAATCCTAATGTAACATCAGAGCGCCCTCCTTCGTTGTGTAGCAGAATCATCGGCGAAGTAAAATAACCAATAAAATGGCTACTAAATACAGCTTCAAGAAAAAATTTAATACGCCTCATTTAACACCAGAGGCGCTTAACACTGCATTATTAAAAACGTACAAATAGCAGAGTTGTAAAAGAATGAAGATTTTCTCTATCTCTTCCTTTACTACCTGTCTTCTTTAGCACTATCGTTTCCTAAACAGAGGGTAACATCTAGTAATAGAAGCAGACATTCATTGCCTGAGTGGTACTTCGCTTTTTTAAAACAAAAATTGTTTCCCGTCAACACCTGTAAGGTGGGTAATGATCGGTAAGGTTTCATTCCCAAAATAACGGGATCTTGGCTGGGGGAAAGCTAGACAATGACAAAGAAAGTTATCCATTGTGCCGATGACTTCCATGCATGCCCTACATTCAGTATCATCTGTGGCTGCAATCCGGTACAAATGCTTCCGTAAGTTGGTGTGCCCGGTTAACATGCCGGTCAAGTTTTCTAGTTCTGGCTCCTTTAGTTTCAATAACCCCCTAGTTTCGTCTTCATTCGGGTCGCCCCATAGAACCTTGGTTAGATTACCCACAGTATAACCATTCCATAGTGTCCTGCGGGCCATTTGCGCCCAATTTTGTAACCCAAACTTCGCTGGCTTGAAAGGCTTTACATTAATTAGAGTTAATGTCCGAAATGTTATGACCTTTTTTGCTGCGATTAGGTCGTAGTGGGCCGGGATCCATGTAAGGCGAATGTTGCCATGTACTGTGTAATTATTATTCTAATCTAAAATGGTCCTAGAGTTTACTCTTGGAGTTGAGATTGCTCTTATTGCGGACTAGCTGTCAGTAAATATATTTGACAGAAAAAAAGTGCTTAAGTCGCGATAAAATTATTTTAAGTTAATCATTTCCTTGTAATCTTCATATTCAAAAGTATTATTTTGTTCGACTTTTCAGGAAGTTATAGTGCAAGGACTTGCAGCTTAGCTTTTTCTGACTTATAATGTAATGTGGAATAGTAGCTTAATTTGGCTCACACATATTGATACATATCAAATTGAATCTATTATTTATGATGTGTGCAACAATATTTTCCTAAATAAAATTAAATAGAACACCGAACTTTCCAATTTAACTTCAAAAGAAGTAACTTCAACAGAAGTAAATTGGAAAATTCTTCAATAAAATTTGATTTAATAACTTCTTCTTTATTGCCACAGATACATTGACATATCTGATCTATTTTAGAACCTCTGTGATTGCACCAACTTTCGCCTGGAAGATTGTATATTATAGTCACGTAAGCGGAAGTAAATTTCGGTGCCCAATGCTTCTATGAAGAAATCTAGGCCCGTTTTTACCCCAACTTCGAACCATCCGTGTAACAGCAAACTCCCAGGTATGTTTGCTTCAGGCTTCGATTGATCTAGGAGTGTCTTGCTGTTATCAATGTCTTGCATTCAGTTAAAACCCTAGTCTCACGTACCCGGTCGGCCATTTCTGGTCGTATCCGTTCAGTGACCTCAATATAAACTGTGGTATATGCTACTGTCTGATCCATCCCCCCCCCCTCCACAAACAAATTGTAGACATTTTGTAGCATATAGTGCTTCCTAGCTAATGCGAATATCTACATGATGGACCTAAATAATGCTCGGCAATGCCCTGGTAGATGTGGTTCTCATAGCTTTAGTTTGTAGGCATTTTGTGTTTGCAAAGACTTAGTCCTAATTAACACTCAGCAAGTCTTATTGCTAAGCTGATTAGTTTTTTTAGGAAAGAGATACGAGGGAAAAGAAACTTTTATGTTCCCCTCGTCTGTCTCTCCTACAAACTATTCAGCTTAGCAATAAGACTTGGTTAGTGTAAATTAGGACTTAACAACATTTTTAAATCAGCGTTCTAACCATCGCTTTCGATAACGATCTGATTCGATCAGGTTTTTTCAATTTGTGATTATGGAATTCGATATAGAATCATATTATTTTCGATAGCGAATGCTTTAATCTCAAACGAGATCGAATTAGCTCATTATCGCAAGCGACGATTAGAATCCGGGGCTCAAATCGTCATATCCGTGATCAAATCGACAAACGTACGAAAACAAATTGAGTGATACTTCAATCGTATAAGCTGAATGTATGTCATAATGGTGTTTTTACGTGACGCGTTGTAAGTTCACGGATGTGACGATTCGACCCCTGATTCTGTCTAGTCTAATCCAACTTTAACAAACTTAATTTCACCAAAATTAACCTAACCTAAAATTTTTTTAATCTAACCTGTCTTATACCTTGTTTCCACAAGCCAAACAGCCGAGTATCCCAAAAAATTATATTTTCATATAAATTTTCTACTCAAATCGGCCCTTAGGGTTTGTGGAAACCCATATTAAATCTATCTAAATTTAACCTATCCATGCTGTACGTAATCTAACCTAACCTAATATAGCCCAACCAGACATAAAGCAAAACTAACCCCACTTATTCTAATGTAAATTAAACTAACCTAACCTGACTCAACCCATTCTAATCTAAAAAGAAAGAACGAAATAGATCAAAGCTTTATATTAAATCAAATCAAATCTTTGATTTAGTTTTCAGTTAGGTACCAGACCATCCGTGAGGTAACAATACTTTATACAGCTTAATGAATTCATATTCTTAAAAATCATACCTTTTATGTTCTTCTTGTAATTTTATATTTTAATTAAATGCTCATAAAGCAGAGCACTGTTTAAAATTTAACAAACAAAACTGATTTTATGAATTTCGCAAGAATTTTAAAACAAACGTATCACATTGTGTCGCCAAAATAATGTGTTATTAAAAAGAATTTTATATAAAATTGCCATAATTCCATATAAAGGCCATAATAAATACTTTATCGAAATAAAATACATCATAAACAAAAAAAAAACTGAAACAATTGTCAAGCAAGTAAAAAATAATATTTTAAAAAATCAAATACTCGTAGACATGAGACATAAGCATGAGAGACAATTGAGGCTTTTAAGTGCCCTACAGAGAAATAAATGATTTAAAAAATATTCCATTATTATTACTTTTTTTTTTTAATTTCAAATGTAGATGATATAGTCGTTTCTTTGCTCTATGTAAGTCTACTTTATATCATACGCTTTAGATTCGATCATTATTGTATTTTTAATACTACTTTGGTGCAGCAAACAAAAGATTTATATGCCACTCGCTACACTCCCTCCCTTTTAGTATAAAGTTTAAATTAAAAAAAAAAAATAAATAAAATTGCAAGGAGTTAACTACATTCTAAACTCATATATTGCTGACACATAATGCGCTCATATTTCACTTTCAATTCATGCGCAACACTTTTTGCCTGTCTAAGCAAAAAAAAAAACAAAAAAAATATATATTTCTAATACTTTTATTACAGTCTTTGTACTCCAATGTGGAAGAAAGAAAACTTGAACATTAGCAATGCTAAAGCGTATGATATTTTAAACAATAGTTCCTCTAAAGCTCTCAAAGCAGAAGACTGGGCAAAACGATAATAGAAAAAAAAATTATGTTAGACTTTATGTCTAACTCCAAAGCAAATATCCAGTGGTAAATTTGGCATAATAAAGAAAAAGAAATAAACAAACAAAAAAATATATAAAATAAATAGCACGACTGAAGTTCTTTGCTATTTTGAAGTTACTCTGCACTTTTAAGAGTTGTCACAGAAAATGGCACAAACAAATAAATTTTAGTTGCATTGTATGCTTTTTTTTAACCCTCTGCTATTTCACATTAAATGACATTAACAATTGAAAATGCAGCGCGACAACAAACAGCAAACACAATAAAAATAATAACTGCAATAATGGCAAAGTTGTTGCTTGCTACATTTGTGGTCTCTATGCATGTTTCGCGAACAGTGCGTGACATATGTTTTCAAACAAAATTGGTATTTCCAAATTTTACATAATTTTTGTATCTGCTACCCTTCTAGGTTAGATTAGGTTAGGAAGGGTGGTGCCTATCGCACCTCCACTCGGAGACCCAACTGGGTCCATTGTGATTCCCTTCTATTGCCCATTGCTGGTAATATTTACCCCTCCCATTTTTAGCCAGAAGAAACCATATTATCCGTCATTAAGCCACCGAATCCCCATGATGAAGCCTCTGATGTTCTCTAGTTTACACTTCCCGACATTAGTGATGCTTTCATGGAAACGTCTGCTCAGCCATCTAAGCCTATGACGTTGCAGCTTCGGGCAGTGACAGATAATATGTTCAATGGTTTCTGGTTCCTCTTCATCCCCGCACATCCTACAAAAATCTGGAGTACCAATTTCCCACATGCTGGTTCTTGCTCTAACCGAGCAGTGACCTGTCAACGCGCCTATCATGATTCGCATCGCCTTCCTATTCATGTCCAGTAGTAGTTTAGATCTTCCTGAGTCTAGTTTTGGCCAAAAACCCCTCGAGACCCTATGCTACCCTTCTAAGTACGTATAATATTCTATAGAGTTCGGAAATTTGGCTACTTAAAGGGTCCACTATGTATAGCAGCTGAACGTCTCTGTTGTCAGGAAAGTAAAAAATATTTATAATAAATTACATGACTGCCGGAAACCATAAATATTTTGCAATGATCGGAAAACCACTAAATAAAATCAAAATATCAATGATAATGGAAATCTATCCTTTTACCTCAAAGTACCACATGTTACTTAACTACACTTAGAACTCAAACTATTACATTAAATTTTGTAAAAATCTTCGAAAGTTTAATAGTGAAATAACCCCCAGTATGCTAAGGTTAGGTTTTCTGACTGCCACAGTCAGAAACCCGGGCTCACTTAGACCGTTTTGGTCCATTGTGATAACACATAGACTTTGCTTATGCGTAGTCCCCACCTTCGAACCAATCAGAGCTCAATATAAAGCTACTAATACGTTGAAGTTCAACACTAGCAACGTCAGAGAGTTCCCTGAACTCAAAAGCGCCCATTGTGGCCAATCTGTTTCTTGCAAGTCGAGGACAGTAACAAAGAAAGTGTTCTACACTTTTCTCTTCATTGATATCCTGGCAGCTAACCTGTGTGCATGCCTACCTATGAGACAGTGTCCGGTTGACATGGACACTAGAATCGAGATTTGTTTCCTATTCTTTAAGATTAAAGAAGCCGTAGTTTTCCTATTTAGATAAGTACATAACTGACTAGTGATGACGCAATCACTTCTAGTGACCCACCTTCTATTTGTTTCATCCTCTGCCTTGCGCCTAAGCCTGAGTTTGCAAGAGGTGTAAAACCACACATTCCAAATCCAGTGGAACCTGTAAGGTTGTCCCAATTCTAGCAAGCTCATCAGCTCTGAAATCCCCTGAAAGCCTCTATGCCCCGGGATCCAGATGACTCTAATATCAAACTGCTCTGCCATCTCATTTAGAGATGATCGGCAGTCGAGGGCTGTTGTTATTCTTAGAAGCGGCGACTCGAGGGCCGTAATAGCTGCTCGACTATCGTTGTATATGTTAATCAAAGTCGTTAAAGTGACATTCTTTTTCAACCAATTCACAACTTCTCTTTTAGCAAGGATCTCTGCCTGGAAGACACTGCAGTGATCTGGAAGTCACTTTGCAATACGAAGGTCTAAGGCCCCTGAAAATACTCCATAACCCACACCTTCTTGTGTTTTCTAGCCGTCCGTATAAAAGTCAACATATTTTCTTCTATCTGAAGTTCCATTCATCCACAATTCTGTGCATGATATCCAGGTTTTATAAGGACGTTCGTGTAGTAGAGCAGGGGAGGTTTGGTCAATCCTTCATCCCCAAGCTTCATCATCGAGTACACTACAGTGGCTGGTTTAATTTTCGTTCCACAGAGAGGTACAACGAAGACGGTTTGCCAAAGTCGTTGCCAATTCCTTCCCTACTAGGTCCAATGGTAGGTGAAGGAGCATCCATCCCCAGTGCATCCGTAGTAGTAGTGGGAAGAGCACTAGTTATATATAAGGATGCAAGTCTTTGAACCTTGTGTAAAATATGTAGATACGTCTTTTTCTCCAGGGACGGCACCCATATGATGATCCCATACTAGCACAATTGAATGCACTATTGCAGTATAATGCACTATTGCAGTAAGACCCCAATTTTTTCCAATGGATTTTTTGTAAGGATATAGTGAAATTGTTGCTTTTTTCACTCTCTCTAAAATAACAGTTTTAAAACTCAGCTTTGAATCAAGGATAACACCCAAATATTTTGCAGTGTTGGACACTTTTATCTCCGTATTATTGAGAGTGATAGGTTGGAAAAAAGGTGTCTTTTACTTCCTGGAGAAGAGGACTGGTTCCGTTTTATTAGGATTAACGGCGACTCCTCGTTTCTCCACCCATCTTGTTAAATGTGAGAGACCATCCTAAAGGATATCCCTTAGAGAAGTGGGGAATTTTCCTCTTACAGATATTACCAAATCGTCAGCACAAGCCACGACCCTGCACCTCCGCGATTCCAGAGATATCAGCACGGGATTTAGAGCTAGATTCCACAACAGTGGCGAAAAAACTCCTCCCTGTGGTGTATGCCTATTTACAAAGCGGGTCCGACTAGAAACTCCTAGAGCCGGGAAGTTAGTACATTTTAAATCCACTTACATAATCCTGCGTCAATTATCTTATCTGAAGAAATGTTATTAAAAGCCCCTCAATATCTACGTAGGCCACAATAATCACAGAGTGATTTCTCTATCTCGCCAACCAGCTCGCGAAGACGCCATTCGTTTGACTTTCCCCTTTGATATGCAAGCTGATGCCCAGTATGCTAACGATAGGGCAAATTTTATTTTCAAAAGATATTAGAAATCTATCTGCCCAGCAAAAATAAAACTCTTACAAGTAAGCACTAAGGCAAAAATAAACGCCTCGGAAGCGCGGAAAGGTACATAGTACATCCCCTCTGCATTGCGAGGATGCAATAGCGTAAGCAAATGACTAAATTTAACACAAAGAATCTTAAATACTCAAAGTTTTTTATAGTGCATCCTCTCTCGCTTACGTTAATTCAAATTTGGATGCGAATGAAATTTATACTTCCGAGTTTTTATTTTTTATTTTTAATGAAATTGTGTGCGAAAATAAATATGTGCTTGGGGTAGGTCAGTGAGTAGTGTTTTAACCTAACATGCGGAGATCCTGAAATCGACTCCTGATTCAAAATGTAAAGAGCAATTTTTTTAAAATTATATGGATATCATAGATGCATTCAGAAGCTCATACCTGGAGAGCTAACCAGTGGGACATTGCGAACAAAAATCTTGTAATACCGAAGCCTGCTTCCAGATAGACGAATATTTTTGCTGGTTGACTACGTTTTAATAATAATAACTTTTACTGTTCCATCGAAAACGTGTTACGTACTATTACATTTGGATGGATTGGGCTCTATTAAATTATGTTAGGTGAAGTTAATATAAATAAAATTATGTTAGGTTATGTTGGAATTGATCAGCTTGCGTAAGGTTGGTTCAGGTTAGGTTAAGTTATTGTAGTTTCGATTATGTTGGATAATGTAAGCTTGAGCTTGGTTTCGGTTGATTAAGGTTAAATTAGTTGCAGTTAGGTTAGATTAGTATGGGTTCATAACGGTCCGGTTGAGCTAAGTTAGTTTAGGGGAAGGCACAATACTTGTGTCTACATCCAGGAAATGAACATTCGTAGTTCTTTTAGACTGTCGAATGAATGCTGAGTTTTCAAAGCTGCGATCTTGGCGATCGTCAGGGCCACGGAACTAGTTGCCAGAAATGTAGCTGAAGGTGAGTATGTAACCTTTATGCTGACAGATATGCAGCACTAAAAGTTTTAAAAGGATACAATATCAAACTGAAACTGTAGGAGAGTCCTCAATTTGCTTATGGACAAATATAGTGTTGGACTAAGTTTGACTCGTGACCACAGCAGTTTTAAGGGAAATGAAATTACCGATAATCTGGCAAGAATAGGGTCCGTATTAGATGAGGAAACTCAGTAATTGGGTAGACAGCAGCCCCAACCGTTCAGGGCAAAGTAGGGAGGATTGTAGAGTCTTGAGGGGTATGTGGCCAAACGTTGAATCAGGAATATCCCAACTGCTACTGGATATGAACAGGGAGGCGATGCGGGTCATGATATGCGCGTTGACTGATCACTGTTCGATCAGAGGAAGGAGCAGCATTTGGTAAACTGGCACTCCAGGTTTCTGTAATATGTGCGGGTTTGAAAAGGAACCAGAAATGATAAGGCACATTGTCCATAGACTTAGATGGCTTAGCAGACGTTTACTATTACAACAGAAGGGAATCACAATGGACACAACTGGAACTCCCATTGGAGGTGTATTATAGCATAATCCTTTCTAACATAACCTAGGTTTTTTAGAATAAGCTGTGTTTGATTACGTAAGGTTAGTTTAGGTTTTGTTAGGCTAAGTTTGATTCGATAAGAATATTACATACAATATCATAAACATTTACAACTCAAGAAATCCTATATATTCAGGAGTTGTGAAAAACTATTGATGTTTTAAAATTTCGCAAGAATGTAACATGAAAACAGACATAATCGGCCATGTCACAGTGTTCAATTCCGTTCGGAAACTGAGTTGAATCCACCCAATTTTTGTAGCAGACTTAAATACGTAAATGTGTCATGTATGTCCGGACTGTTGGGTGCGCTAGTATGCCGGGATTGACATCTTGAGGTGGATTGAATTCCTATTCCGAACGGAATTGAACTCTGTGACAATGCCAAATATTAATTTATTTTATTCAAGAAGACTGTGTTTTCAAAAATTTTTTGCAGTCGTTAGAGATTTGTTCAGTGAACTGGTTTATGGAAAAACAAAACTATTTTGATAATTTTTGAGTAGTAACTATTTGTGATTTTGTTTACGCTATATTAATGTAGGATAGTTAGGGTAACATTAAGATAGATTAATTTAAGCCCGGTTAGTTAAGATTATGGTAGGTTAGGCTAGGTTAAGTTGGGTTAGGTTAGGCTGAGCTGAGATAGGTTAGTTTGATTTAGCTTAAGTTAGGTTCGGTTAATTTATATTAAATTAGGGTAGAGAGGTCTCGGGTAGATTTATTTAGTTTAGATTAAGCTATACTTAGTTAGACTAGGTTAAATGGATTTAAATAAGGTTGAGTTAAATTATATTGGGTCAGGTTAGGTTTGGTTAGGTTGGATTAGATTAAATTAAGTTCGATTATGTTAGATTAAGTTAGGTTAGGTTAGATTGGGTAAGGTAAGTTTAACCAGGGTTAGGTTATCTTAGATTAAGCTCAGTTTTGTTAAATTAGATTGAATTGCGTAAGGGTAGGTTATATTAAGTTGGGTTAGTTTAAATAGATTAGTTTATATTATTTTAGGTACGCTTAGGTTAAATTAACTTAGGTTAGGTTAGGTTATGTTAGGTTTGGTCAGCTTAGGTCGAGTTAAGTCAGATTGAGTTTAGTAAAGCTAAGTTAGGTTCTGTTAGGTTAGATTAAGTTAGGTTAAGTTAAATTAAGTTAGTTGAGATTAATTTAGGTGCGGTTAGTTTAAATTACATTGGGTTACCTTATATGTAGTTGTGTTAGTTAGGTTAGCTCAGGTTAGTATTCTCTATACAATCCTGATGTTATGAAGTTTTTATGGAAATTTTAAAAACACCACAATAATTCATTAGATCAGGGTTACATAGTTTCAAAAGTCGTGCGATTGTGTAGGACTGTGAGTCCTAGCCTTTAAGCATAGTTTGGTTAGCTTACGTTAGATAAGGTTAATTTAGCGCAGTTAGTACTAAATTAGAATTTTTAGGTGAGAGATGACGCAGCCCTCATCTTAAGTTGATCCGCTCTATTGCTATCCATTTAAGATCAAAATACCACTAATACCATACATGCTCTAAAAGAAGTGGGCATTTGGGTTACTTAAAGGCACCCAGAAGTTAACACACGTCCCAGATTGTTGATGAGCAATACCTCTGTGACAAGACAAAATAGTCACTTCCGAAGAATCAATTACCAAGGAGTTCTAGACTTTCCAACAAGCTTCTAATCACGGACTTCTAGCCAGGATGGCTTGCTTAAAAAGATTAGTAGATTTCTATAATTTTTTTCCATTTACTAAGAGTCAAATATTTAAGAGAACTCCACACGCTAATACGGGACACTAGCTAAGTGCTACCTTCATCAAAATCAATCCTCTAATCATATTTTCAAACTCAACTAAATGTTTATGAATATCAGATTGCACATGTTTTTTACTTCTAAGAATTATCCTGCTTCCCTATTTTCGATTTAATCGTAATCGACATGTAATAAAAAAATTACTTTATTATTGAAATTAAAATTTTATGGGTCTCCTCATTTCTTATAACTATGAAAATAACTAAATTGTTGATAACTTTTAAAATAGAGGCTTTAAAATTTTATCGTAAGCGACAATTTACGTATGTAAAACATATTTGAAAATTATAAAAAAAACCTTCTCCTTGTCGCTTACGATTAAATCAAAAATAAGGCTCAATATGAACCACATTTTCTTATATTTCAATTTATTTCTTAAAAAATTATTGTGCTACAAAATTTTTCTCATACCTAGACTCAAATCCTTAGTCCTTAATTTTATTATAATGATGTTTTAACCCATAATATATGTATAAAATAAGTGAAATCTAAATCATTAGTTACCGAAAGGTGGTGAATCTCGGTTTAGGGTTTACGAGTATGTAGTTTTCGTGAATGTTTCTGTAAGCTTGTTGGAATACTTTGTTGATATACTGTAAATCAGCTTTCCTATGTTTATTTTGTGTGTGTGTGTGTGTGTGTTAATGTATCTCATATGAATTTAAATAACGATTATTATGTATAAAAACAAGCAATAAGTATAGAAAATACATTCATATTTTTTTGTCTTCTTGGTTTCTTTCTCATGTGTGTGTCTGTTTCCTTCAAAGTAAAAGGAAGGCAAATACGAGTGCGAACATTTCTAATGCACTTACAAAAAAATAGGCATTAACAGGATGTAGAATGGAATATGAACAAATGTTTTTTGATTTATGATCAATATATTAATGATAGCAAATAAAAACTTTCCTAGACTTAAGCTGGCTGAGCAACACTTTGGTTATGGAGATGTAATATGATCATGAGTTGTATTGAAAGTTTATATATTGCAATATTATATTATAGAATATTCTCTAGACTGGTGTCGAACTCATTCAGTAGCTCGTTTTTGACACAAATCAATCATCAAATCTATGTAATTTAAATGGGTTTTTATCATAGGTTTGTGTCAAAAATTAGCTATGGAATGAGTTCGATACAAGTGTAATATTCTCATCTAGGTTGCAATATAAAAACAAACACAACTTCTGTTAAAATTTTTCTCAGTGTAGAGCCATAAATACTCACTTTCGAACAAAAGATCTTTGAATTATATTGTCCAAGTTGCAAGGATTAGATATTAAGTTTTTTTTTGTCTCCTTTATCGTGGTTTAATTTTTTTTTTTGTTCATTTATTTATTTATTTTTTTCTTTAGTAGCGTGCATGCATATGCATGAATATTTTATTATGACTGTGTGGTTTTTTGTATGTTAAAAGCCAATTTCATGTTAAAAGTAAGTACATATATCATTTCATACAACATGTTTGCACATACATGCTTTACAAATCATACAAATGTTCGCTATAAACGTTCATAATGCTGCTGTTGTTGCTGCTGCTACAACCACAGTCAGTCACTTTTACCAACTTTTTGGCTGAGTTAAGTCAGTCATTTCCACTAAAAGCATTCACTTAATATCACTGCATAAACACTTAAAAATATAAACAACTCTTACATTTGTTTTTAGAAAGAAAAAAAGAAGGAATGAAATACAATATACAAATGTATACAAAACATTTTATGATGACGGCGGCAAAAGATACGACGAGTGCATTAATGCAAAAATGCACAGATGTGGACTTAGAAATAAATATTCATATATGGAGTTCTAGGTGAATTGCAATAGTTTGATGTTATCACATCTTGGTATAATGAAATGCATACAGAGAGTCCACGAACAAGAGGCTCAAATTTATTTGCCCATAAATAACATTTAATAATATATTCAATCTGGCAGCTTTTGTTCTAGATTCGGCAACCTCAAAACACTGTAAATGAGAACTGCTTCTTATTACTTTATGTGGGAGCAACTAAGGCTTGTCCACAAGCAAAGTTTACTTTGCAAGGTCTTGAGTTCGTTGGAGAGAAGGGTAAAGAGAACGTCAGCCCATTTCCCTTCTTTCTTACAAGCTCAAGACTTTGCAAAGTAAACTTTGCGTGTGGACAAGCCACTGTTGCACATCTCATCTATGATGTAGTGAGTTTACCAGATCTAGAACCAAGGCTACCAGATTGAAGTTAAAATTAAATAGGCAAATAAATTCAAAAAAGGTCAGGGGGAAAAAGCCACTATTTTTCTCAACTCGACTGTTAGCGCTAGTTCCTTCCTTGTCTCTGTGTCGTTTATGGTTTTTTACATTCGTACGTAACATGTGGCCTTTTCTAAACATTATTTTAATAGTAACGATTACTATTTACATTTGTTGTTGGCAATGTTGTACTTATTGTTCTTTTGTGACATGATGTACTTTCTGCTGCTGCTGCTGTTTTTGTTGTTGTTGTTGTTGTTGTTATAGCATACAGTGTGTTTATTGCTGTCGTGTATTTGTTATTATTCCTTGTTTGATGTTTGTTCCGTCTATGAGCTTCACAAAAATTTACAAAAGAATTAAATAAAACGACGATTTTTGTATATTCTTTGTTTGCAAAATTTCTCTGCTTTTACATACATACATATGTACATACATGCATATGTATGTTCTTAAGATGCATGTATGTGTGTTCTTAAGATTTTCTGTATAGTTCCTTGCTGGGAATTAGTTTGCTTGTTGCATGCTTATGACAATAACAATGATAATGTTTTATTGTTATTGTTGTAATTGAGGATTTAGTTTTTACTGCCATTTCTTGTGGTTTTTTCTTGTCATGCATGCTATAGAGAAAATTAGTTATTCATATGAATACATAAGTACATAAGTATGAATAAACATCATAAGATACGCGTTAGGTGAATAAGGCCAATTATATTCATGACCACGTGCAAAGTTAGTCAGGTATGAATTTTTTTTCAGAAGATTTCAGAGCTGAACAATTTACAATACCGCTTGCTAATATTTTTTGTCATTCAAAAACCTTATAATTGTTCCTCTAAAGAGGGCAATAGCATTAGAGAAGAAAGTAAACATAAAAGTCTCTTCAGAAAAATATGTACACCAACAAAGGCAATGGAGAATATATAGTCGATATTGATTTTCCATGTCAGGTTAAATATGAGACATCTTTGGTCACATAAAAAAATAGAAGATATCTTAACATGGGGTAATGCCACTACAGAAATGTGTGACAGAATCCCAACTAAATGTATATGTATATATACATATATACATACACACTAACGGCATGTACCCTTATACCGGAATGACATACAATTAACGAAGCGAGGAATAATCCAAAAACTAATATTTTTGCAGATGATTCGCAAATGGTGACCAAGCGTCTACTTTTATATAGAAAAAATTTCGGCTACCATGGACCACAAGGTTGCCACTTTTTTACACAATATTCCGTAACCGAATTTTCGCTATCAACCGAAACCCTTGCAGGCCTTAAATCTGCAAGTTATGGCGCCGTTCACAATTCATTCGGATACTTAAAACCATCTACTTTCATATGAAAGAAAAGTTCAGATACCTTGAGCGACAGCGTTATCACTTTTTCACACCATCTTCCGTAACCGAACTTTTGCCACCAACCGAAACCCGTCCTGCATACCTAGAAGATGCAACTTTTTGGTGCGGTTTAAAATTCATTCGCCACACAGAGAAAAAACTGCCTAATAGAATCAAGGACATTTTCTCTATGAAACGTTTTTAGGCTGCCATAGAGATTCCTTATTAATTTAATGTGGTAAATCTTATTAATTTTATCAAGAAGAAAACCATATAAAATCAAGAAGAAATCTTATTAGTCACAACTTTTTTACTCAATTTCCGTTATTTTTGGCACCAAAAAACAATCCATAGAGAAAAACTTCTTGATTCTATTAGGTTTTCTTATAAATTGTAAACTATAGGGATATCTTATTGATTTTATTAGATTGCCTTATTAATTTTATTAAAAAGGTTTTCTTCTTGATTTTATTAGGTTCCTATATGATTATGTGTAAAACATCTTATTGATTTTTTTTTAATAAGGAAATCTTCTAGATTTTTATTTCATATCTATAAATAGACATTCAGACAATTTTTTTCATGATTATTTTAATTTTTGTATAAGAATGTTTGCACAATAATTTCAGTGGTTATTCAGGCTGCTTGTTAGAATATTGGTTAGAGTGCTTGTCTATCAGTCAGAAGTGTGCTGGTTCAATGCTTGGTGAGTAAGTTAGTTAAGAATATAACATAATGTGTATGTATGTATGTATAAATAAATAACATCTACAATATACTACATACATACATATGTATATGGTAAAGAATTTAAAGTACAGAGAATAAGTCACAATTTTTTTATTTTTTATTTTATTAGGTAGCCTAATAAAAACAAGAAGAAAACCTTATTGAAAAAATCAATAAGATAAGCTAA
Organism: Tachina lurida; assembly: GCA_944452675.1. Taxonomy (NCBI): domain Eukaryota; kingdom Metazoa; phylum Arthropoda; class Insecta; order Diptera; family Tachinidae; genus Tachina; species Tachina lurida. Next base: position 27,250,454 of record OX101754.1, on the reverse strand, counting down.
TAAAAACTACAAGATTACTTCTTGATTTTTCAAAAAGAGGTTTTCCTTATTAAATTAATAAGATTTCCTTATTGAAAAAAAACCATAGAGATATCTTATCAATTTTGTTCTATTTTATGAGGCAGTTATTAGGCACTGTTTTCTCTGTGCAAGTAGACATTGTTGACTTGCAGATACAAACAAGTTCAGGAACCCTAGTTAAGGTATTGCAACTTTTTACCACCATCTTTCCTAACCGAATTTGTGGTACCTTGAAGACGATACTTTTTGGCGCCGTTCAAAATGTATTCTAGAACTTAGCAACGTCCACTTCGTATGAAAAAAATGCCTACAACCCTGGGCCATTAGGTTGCCACATTTTAACACCATCTAATACGAGGGCAGATTAATAACTCTGTGACTTTTCGAGCTACCCTCGTAGTTATATGATATGATACACTGTTCCCATCAAGTACCACCTATTAATAGACTACTGTAAAATTTTGAGCACGTGTCGTCATTTACTTGGCGTTTAACAGCTGTTCAGAACATACAACGTGGTGTTTTTTTTTCTAAAAATGGAAAAAAGTGAGTTTCGAGTGGTCATTAAAGATTATTTTTGGCAAAAAAAAATCGTCAATCAAACCAAGGAATAGCTCGATAAATACAATGGGGACTCTACACCAACTACGTTCAAATACACATACACTGATATTTGCATTTCAGGTAAACAGCTTTGAAAGTTCTTAAATTTGTTCTTGTTTCTTTGCAAAGTAAGATCAAGCATTGGTGTCTGCTGTGTTGTTGTTGTGGAAATTGTACTCTCGTCGGTGTGAAAGCACAAAAGCTCTTTATAAAAGTTTGCATATTGTGCATATGGATTGGACGTAGCTGCTCTAAACCATCGATTGCAATGGTAAACAAGTGGTTTACTGACTTTCGTTGTGGTCGCACAAGTACAAATGAGGACGAACATTCTGGACGGCCAATTGTGGGCGGTATACCCGAAAATGTCGAAAAAATCCACGTTATGGTGTTGGCCGATCGAAGAGTAAAAGTGCGTGAGATTCTTGATGCCATAGGCATTTCATATGACAGTATGGTTTCGATTTTAACTGATCAGCTGGGCTTAAGAAAGTTGTCTGCAAGATGGGTGACGCGTTTGCTCTCAATTGACCATAAACGTAAACGTGTGAAAACTTCAAAGGATTGTTTGGAGTTGTTTAACTGCAATCCGAATGAGTTTTTGCGGCGTTTTGTAACTGTGTATGTAACACGGGTCCATTACTATACTAAACAATGGGTTTCTCCGGATGAACCTTGTACGAAGAAGGCGTCTTCCGAGGATCTTACATATGAATCGTCTACATGTAACAGTTTCTATCGTGCGAAGTATCTCTACGAATAAAATATGCTCACATCTACGATTAAAAACGCTCTGCATACGATTCACAAGAGACTCTTCTGCGAATGAAAATTCTTTATGCGAAGTCATAATATTTCTCAATACTTCTCGATTTACTTTTGTTTTACTCACTGCAAAGGACAAAGCAAAACGAAAGCAAGCGCCTACTGCTGTTTATTAGACTTGTGTCCAACAGTTCTTTTTGAACTAGTTTGAGAGCGTTTGAATCAAAAGTTGTTTCAAACCCATTTAATTTACATTGATGTTTTTGACCGGACTTGTGTCCAACTGAACGAACTAGTTCAAAAAGAACTGTTGGACACAAGTCTACTGTTTATACTCGTACTTTGTGTAGAAGCTGTTTAGATCAAGCTCAACAAACATTAAAAAAATGTTGTAAAGATGGCATGAACCGAAGAGAAATGTGTAACCCTAACAGATTGACGTACATTTTATATTTATAGACGAATTTCTTTGCACTACTTTTTCTTGATTTATTTCTGTTCTAAACATGATGTATGAAGTATACTCCAATGAACTGCAACAAACATACGAGTACAATGTACATAAGTATTTCTAATGTTGCTTGTCTTATTTTTAGTGTAAATACTTAATTATTTTGCATTTGAGTATGAAAAACTTGTCACATGTGATTGCTTTAAAATGAGTGTTTAAACTTTAAATATTAAAAGCGTTATACTCACACACACACATATATACATACATACATATATACATACACATACATACAGAAACACATGCATACACATAAACTTCATTTATTGAAATTATTTTTCTTTTTAACAAATTTATGTAAATTATTCGTTATTAACGTTTCCCTATAAACATAAATCATGCAAAAGTTAAATATTTATTTTAAATTATTTTATAATTATACGTACAACAAAGTGATTTTTATTTATCCATAAAATTTTACTTTTTAAACGTTTGTATTTAATTTGTTTTAAATGAAAACATTTTAAAGCTTTTTATATGATTAATATTTCTTTATTTTTATTTTTGTATTAATTATGACATTTGAAATTATATTCATTATGCGTGATGATGTATTTAAATGTTAATTGGTGGGTGATGATGTGTGTCTGTGTGTGTTTAAAATTATAGAAAATTGTGTCGGTGCTCAAACAATGCAGCAACTTTTTATGATTACATGTGCTAATTTGTAGGCAATTTTAATAAGATTTCAGTAATTTTTTTTCAGGTGTGAGTTTATTATAAAATATTGCATAATAAGAAAAATAATTATTATATTTATTTGTTTTTTAACTCGTCATGTTTACTCTTCTCTTATCGCCACACTGGACAAGTAAGAGCAAGGACTTTTTTAAATTTCAATCAGGTGTTACATAAGCTTGGCAAGTTTTAGAGTGCTCTGTTACTACGTCTCAATTTTATGTAGACTCTGTCATTAAAAATGTAAACCAATAAGAGAGAAATCTTTCGTGTGAAGTTTTTTAGGGGCAATCGATTTATGTATTCTCTAAAAAATCTCTCTCAACCTCTCTCGACCTATTTCTTTCATCACGCTCTCAACTAAATGTCTCTCCCCTCCCTCTACCCTCCCTCTTCCCTCCCTCACCCCATCCCTCTTCCACTCACCCTTTTTCCTCTCCCTCAATCTCTCTAAGCCTCTCTCGACCTATTTCTCTCATCACTCTCTCAACTAAATGTCGCCCTTCTATGTTTCCCACCCCCTCACTCTATTTTTCTATCACCCCTCTCCATAACTCCATCTTCCCCTCTTACACACTCCATCACTCTGTTTATGTATCTCCCTCTCTCTCTCTCTTTTTCTTTCTCTCTCTCATTTTCTTTCTCTCTCTATTTCAATCTCCACATCAAGCAGCTCTTAGTTACTTCAACAATCTCAATTTGGCTTAAAAGGCGATATGATTGCCTGTTCAATTCGTAAGAATCTCTGTGGTTGTTTGCCAATTTGATGTTTAATTTGTATAGTTATTAAATTTAAAATTCCCCTGTGCGGTGTTGTTAAAGATGCCTGTTCTATATCTGTCCATATCTATATCCTCCTTTCCTAAAATTTCTTTCTTCTCTTACTAACTCTCTAAATCTACGTTAAGATAATCATTTTTATTGTAAGCTTCGTTGCTAAATGAAATGATGAAATGGTGCTTGATATCAAGGTAGAGCAAAAAGTTTGCGGCGATGCGCTGCATGGATATGTTCTGCCTTTTATATGTCCTTGATATGAAAAATTTTATTTCCACAGAAATCATGATCATAATACAGCGAAAAATTCAATAATTATTTTTCGGGTTAGGTAAATCAGCTCTGCGGTAATTTTTTTGTACAATCGTTGTAAAAAAATTTAGTTTTGGCCAAAACTATAATCTGTATATGGCAAAACTTAGTTATTGTTGTAAGAATTATATGCCTAAAGACTGTAGTAAATTTCATTGCAATTGTTGCAAGGACATTTGTACCTTTCATATATCCTTAAAAATAAAATCCTTATTTAAACCATAATTATCGTGAGAATATAAAAAAAAATGATAACTAAGCTGTGCAAAAAATTTCATAGTCACCGGAGAGAGGACATTACTAGTTTTCATATATCCTAGAAAATAAAAATTTTAATTGTCTTTAACATTATCATCAATATACAGGGAAATCTAATAAAAGGCTCTGAAATTATATAAAAATGTCTGTAATAAATTTCATTGCAATCATTTCAAGGACATATCTAGCTACCATATATCCTTAAAAACAAAATCTTAATTTGATCCACTATTATGATAAGAATGTGACAAAAATTATAGATTGGTGCCATAGTTACATCACTAAGCTATGCAAAAAACTCACCGGAAAAAGGACATGATTAGCTTTTATATATTTTTGAAAATAAAACTTTAAATTTTCTTAAAAATTATCATCAATATACAGGGAAGTTGATTAAAATGCTCTGAATTTACACAAAACAAATCCTGTAACGATTTTTATTGCAATCGTTGCGAGGACATTTGTAGCTCCCATATATCCTTAATGATAAAATCCTAATTTAAACCATAATTATTAAGAGAGTGTTATAAAAATTATTAATTGGTACTATAGTTACATACATAGCTCAGCTCTGCAAAAAATTTCATAGTCACTGGAGAAAGGACATGACCAGCTCTCATATATCCTTGAAAAAAAAAATTGAATTTTCTTTCAAATTATCATCAATATAGAGTGAAAATAAATAAAAGGCTTTTAAATTCCATAGAAAAGCTTTGTGCTTGATTTTATTTCCTATAATCTAAAAATGCAATTAAAAAACAATAATTTTAATCAAATTATGTTTAAAACTTGTATTGCTGGCTGAAAATAAATAATAAGCTCTGAATGCATATATAAAAAGTTTGTACTAAATTTGGTGTAAATTACTACAAGGACATGTTTACTTCTCATATATCCTTTTGTTAGAAAAAATAAATTTCAACTTTAATTTTAGACAAGCTGTAGTTTAAACTTGCATTACTTGCTAAAATTCTAAAGCTAAGCTATTTGAGAAAATTCTTTTAAATCAGTCCAAGTACATGACTACCTAGCCATTAGTCCTTTACAGGAAAAATAAAATTTTAGCCACAATTATCAAGTCTACCTTCAATATATCCTCAAAATAAAATGTGTCTATATTTAGATATAATTAACAAATGTAAATATCCCTGTTTTAAACGAAGCATAAGGCTCTAAATTTTATAAAAATTGGTGTAGAGACTTACTCATTTGCCACATATCCTTAATTTTAAAAATACACTGCAACCACAAAATTTAATCCTAGTTGCTTAAAAACTTAGTAGTAAGCTCTATAATAAGTTTCATGACAATTACTGCAAGGACACGCCTACCTTTTATATATTCTTTCTGTAAAAAAAAACTTCCAGAACAATCTCTGCAAGGACATGTCTGCCTGCCAAATATCCTTAATAGAAAAAATATAATATCCGCTGGAAATGTTATAAAGATGCAAAGAAAATTAGTGAAAAGTTCCATAATTACAAGAGTAAATACTCTGAATAATTAGAATTAGCCAACCTCACATATGTCCTTTGGATCAAAAATTTTATTTTATTTAAATATTTTTATTCAACTAGAGTGCATTTTTGATCAAGTAATAGTTTCTTAAGTTCACACAAAATCACTTATTATTTCTGTAATTACAGTGGTTAAAATATCACAACAATTAGCGCAAGGACATGGCTGCATTTCACATATCCTTAATATTAAAATATGAATTTTATTAACGAAAGTGGTAATTCTTAATAAAATAAAACGAGTTATCTCTTTGATAAGCTTTAATGTTCAAAAGGACATCTTTATGCACCGAATATTTATAACTTTTAAATTATTTTTAGCTACAATAACAATCAGGAAAGTTTAAAAATTTTCTAAAAGTTGCGTAGTTCCGCTCTGTAATAAAATTATTTTTTAATTAGGACAAGGACATAAACCTGTAATTTTACGCACGTAATTTGCATATATCAAGAGCTCGAATATTTACTATTAAATTACACTTACGAAATTTAATGCCATCAGTCATTATAAGCCAAGCAAAAAAATTTTCCTTTTATTAGGAAAAACCACCCACATTTAGTCTTTTACTTATTCTTACCCTTTTTTAAATGCAACACTTTCATCAATTTAATATTATTATTACGATTATCCCCTCTTTTTCTCTCATGAATTGTTCGTTCTTATGAATTAACTTTGACTTCAATTTCCAGCATTTCTAAGAATTTCTAATATTTTGTAAAATAATATTTCTTCATTTTAAAATCGTTTGGCATTTGACAATTATAGTTTATCCTTTTTCCTTCCTCTCTTTGCCAGCAGTGTGACAAAAATATTTAATGATGTTGAGAGAAAATCGGTTTCATTACAATCATTTATTTAATTTTGACCATTTGAATGAAATTGAATTGCATCAAGCTGAGTGCAAAAAATCATTTTTCACTTTCACCAACTTTTAAATGGAAACTACTGTTATGGCTTTTCTTTTGTACAAAGACACACACACACACACACACAGAAAACGCTCATACACTCACACAAACACACGTTTATTATGTCATGTTTGGAGTAAGTCTCAACATAGCAGGGATGATGCTAAAGTTTTACTGTCAAACCTTAAATTTTACTTAAAATATAGTAAATGACTTCCAAGATAGTTGTGGCAAAAGAAAATATAATCATTTTTATCAAATTAAATTGTAAATATTTCTTAGTTAAAGGGACCAGAAGACTGTAGTGTAACAATGTTAAGCACAGTGGGGTTGATAGCTGGAAAATGTTAACAAACAAAAAATATGTTATTGACTTCACATAAATAAAAAACGATAAGGCGAATGGGCGCAGCTTTCATTAAAACTAAAAAATAAATCGCCAAAACGAAAAAATTAAAAAAATCGTCAAAAGCCGAAAAAACGCCAGAACTAAAATAAGCTAAAGCTAAAAAAAGCTTAAAATAAAATAAATCACCAAAAACCAAAAAAGTCTCCAAACGAAAAAAACGCCAAAAACCAAAAAAAATAATAATAAACAAAAAAACGCCTAAGCTTAGAAAAATCGTCAAAATTCGAAAAATCGCCAACACGAAAAATTCGCTAAAACCGAAAAAATACCTAAAACCAAAAAATCGTCACAATTAAAAATAAAACACTTAAACTAAAATAAATCGCCAAAAGCGAAAAAACCGCCAAACAAAAAAAAAAACGCCAAAGCGAAAAAAACGCAAAGCTAAAAAAATGCAAGAACTAAGAAAAATCCCAGAAACGAAAAAAAGCCGGAAAAATCCTAAAAACGAAAAAAGCGCTAAAACTAAATAATAGTCAAAAACCAAAAAAATCGCCAACACGAAAAATTCGCAAAAACCTAAAACATCCCCAAGACACAAAAATCGCCACAATTAAAAACAAAAGCTTAAACTAAAAAAAATCGCCAAAATCGAAAAAACCGCCAAACCGAATAAACGCAGAACTAAGAAAAATCCCACAAATGAAAAAACCCAAAGAAAAAGCGTCAAAACTAAAAAAAAGCCAAAAATCGAAAAACTCCCAAAAACGAAAAAATCGTCAAAGCTAAGAAAAAGCACTAAAACTAAAAAAATCCTCAAAACTAGGTGTTACCTTCTTTAGGAAAGGGATAGTGATAGAGAATACAGGTGGTGAAGAAAGAGATAAAGGAATAATTCATTCTTTTACAACTCTGCTCTTTTGCTCGCTTTTTTTAATAATGCAGTATTGCAACGCCTCTGGTGTTAAATGAGGCGTAGTAAATTGTTTGAAGCTGTGTTTAGTAGCCATTTTATTGGTTATTTTACTTCGCCGCTGATTCTGCTACATAACGAAGGATGGCGCTCTGATGTTACATTAGGATTAGTATCTGATGAAGCCGGTATAGTTCAGTGACCAGTGTCTAAGCCTTCATCACTTGAACTTTCCTTCAAAAACTGATACAAAGGGACACTAATGCACATCAGCAAAATGCATGGTGTTGCTATTTTAATGACTGTCGGAGGCCGGGCTTGAACCCAGGACCTTCGGTTTTGTAGTCAATATGCTAACAACTTCAGCCAACGCTTGAGTTAGGGCCAATATTGTTTTGTTGACATCTTTACTAACTTAGGGCGGTGTACTTTCGTACCTTTATCATTATAAAATGAATTAAAAATTAAATGACGAAGTTATTTCATGATAAATTTTCGGGGTTGACAAATTTTCTTTCCCACCTCCCCCACAATTAAGAAAAATGTAAGCGAAATTTTTCAATATGAAAAATAGGTTTTGGAAATTAGTCCGCGAACGACGAACTTATTTGATATTGAATTTTTAAAGTCGGAGTACGTAACGTCCCCTTCACCACCAATTTACAAAATCATGTGCTTTGACATGTCGCGATTTGCACGATAGTGAACCTTTTTCATGTACAAAAACCTATTTGAAAATTGGTCCTTTTATAGGGCACTTACACATGCACAAAATCTAGCATTTTTTGATTAAAATCTTTATGAAAATCTATACCGTTTACACCAGCTTTTTTTGACATTTATCAAGATATTTTTTATCCCAAACAAAACCCACCAACTGATTTGTTTCCAAAAGTACAACCAAACAACTGCATTGTAGCCAATTCACACACTTGTTTAAGCAGACCGTAGCTAATTCACTCACCTTTTTTTGTACAGGGTAGTAAATAATAAATAAAAACATTAGATTTTTTTTAGATTTCCTACAAATCTACTGAAAAATTAGATTTCGTTTTGTATGGGAAATCTTGAAAAAAGCAGCTTGATTCAACTCGAAATCTCAGAAGTACTAGATTTCGAGACAGTGTAAATGCACTATTAAATAAAAAAGTAAAAGTAATAAAGTATATGTCTTTCAAATTATAATTGAAACTTAGTTATTTTTATCCCTCAAGTGCCTAGTTTTTTTTTAGCAAATATTTACTATATTGTTTACAAAGTAAATATTAACTGTTATTATTTCTACGTCCGACCCCACTGTGCACCAGATTCTTGTCATAGTCATCATTTCGGTCATTACTACTGCACTTATTGCTTTGTTCTATCCCCCTCTATAGTATTTTTATAAAAAAATAAGTAATTAAAATTGATTACACTTCAGGGAGAGCAGAGAACACATAACACTTTCGCCAAAATCTTAATAATCTGGAAAGAAAAATTATGTGCTTCTTTTTGCTTAACTTTGAAAAGAGAACTAATTTAAATTATGGCGTATATTTGTTCTAATCAAAAATATTTGAAGAATTCTATTTATATAAAAAATTATATTAAAACCAAACTTATTTAAGGAATAATTGTTATATTGCATAACATTTTCTGAATAAAGAATAATGAGCAAGATAAAGTAATAAGGTCATAAATCAGCAGTTTAAGGAATGAACTCTTCAGGGTTCCGTACACCAAAGGTGTGAAAAGGAGTAATAAAAGCTAAAAAATCGCCAAAAACCGAAAAAAACGCCAAAACGAAAAAAAATATCGAAAAAACAAAACCGCCAAAACTAGAAAATCGCTAAAACTAAAAAGAAGCGAAAAATATTGTCATAAGCCGAAAAAATCGCCAAAACCCGAAGAAAAACGATTGAACGAAAAACATACGGTCAGAACTAAAAAATCGCCAAAATTAAAAGAGAAGCGAAAAATATTATCATTAGCCGAAAAATCGCCAAAAACCGAAGAAAACCGATAAAACGAAAAACATACGGTCAAAACTAAAAAATTGCTAAAACTAAAAGAGAAGCAAAAAATAATTTTCATAAGCCGAAAAAACCGCCAAAGAGAAAAACATATCGCCAAAAAACCGCCAGAACTAAAAAATCGCTAAAATTAAAAGAGAAGCGAAAAATATTATCATAAGCCGAAAAAGTCGCCAAAAACCGAAGAAAAACGATTGAACGAAAAAATATAAATTCCCAAAATTAAAAAACTTAAAAGGATCCAAAACTAAGCCGAAGCTAAGAACCGCACTAAAAAAAACCGAAAAAAATCGCCAAAAGAGGAAAAAAATCGCCGAAACGAAAAATAAGCGTCAAATTTAAAGGATATTCTAGTAATGTAATTTGGTTTTGTAATTTTGACAATTTGCTGTATCTTAAAAAGCGTAAGAGGCAAACTCTTTAAATTTTCATAATCGCTAAAACTAAAATATCCCAAAAATTAAAAAATTCCGTAACAAAAAATCGCCAAAATGAAAAAAACGCTTAAATGCGAAAAATCGCCAAAAATAAAATAAATTGCTTAAATGAAAAAAAGGATCACCAAAAGTAAAAAAGAACATTCAAAAACTAAAAAATCGCAATAAAGCGCAAATTCAAAAGCTAAAAAGGAAGGAAGCGAAACTAAAACGAAACTAAGAACCGAAAGAAATAGTCAGAAGCCCAAAAAAAAATCGCCGAAAGTAAAAAAAGCGCCAAAACTAAAAAATCGCTAAAACTAAAAGAGAACCGAAAAATATTGTCATAAATCGAGAAAATCGCTAAAAATCGAACAAATCGTTAAAACAAAAAAAAAAAAAAATTGCAAAAAAGCACCAAAATTAAAAAACTAAAAAAGTAGCAATTGCTACTTAGCTATATAATAATATGTTTACACTTATGTGTTTAACGTCCTATTCATCTTTAAGAGCTTAAACACAACAATTTTTTGATGTTTTATCATACATTGACTTGTTTTGTTAAGCATCTCAGTTAACAAGTTTTAAAATTAAACTCATCGATAAACACGTAAATGAAGTATGTTCAGTGCGTTTTTGATAGCTCTGGCAACTTTGTGTTGTTATTAAATAGTGGCACGTTAAAAAAATTATTTGGAACACAATAATTGCTTAAAAAATATTACATTACTTACAAAAACATTTGTTGCTTAAAAATAATAAAGCAAACAAAAAGCATAGTTGTTCGAAATTTCTTACAAACACAATAATTTATTCACAAAACGTCAACCTTAAACATCTCAAATATAATGTGAACGAGTGTGTTTAGTTCTTAGAAAACTTGTCTTAAAAATTTTTAAAAACATAAGTGTGAACATGTATTAAAAATGTTTAAAAACATAAGTGTGAACATAGTATAAAACAAACTTACGTTCCTTTTCACAATATATGGTTAAGAGTTAACTTGAACTTTAACTACAAGTTCTTCATACACAACTTGCCGTTAAAGTCTCTTTTATCTTTTAACCATACATTGTGAAAATATTATATGATGATGTCAAATTCGCCGCAAATATTTTAAAACGTTTCCATTTATTTCCCATTATTATATTTTCTAGTGGCGCACGATTAAATCAATATATTGTTTGCCGGTGGCGGCTTTTAGCCGGCTTACAGTCGATCGGCTGTGTTCTCTGGTTTGTGATCAGGACAAAAACAATACAAAATCAAATTCAGCAGTGTTTCTCATTGTTTTTGTTTTGTTTTTTTTTTCACTCACTTCAAAGAACGAAGCAAAACAAATTCAAACAATTTGTTTCGTTTATTTTCGTACGCTGCTTTTAAGTACAAAGAAATCAAAACAAAAATAAATTTATAACTGTAATAGTGTCGATTAATTTTGTTACGAAAATTATTTTCTAACCCCTGTATCTCGCCATAAATAGCAATAGCTATAACTAATGCCGAGTACATCCTATGGCATTTTGTGACATCGCAATAGGGTATACTGATACAGTGTTTGTCATTTCCGATATTTTTGTTGACATTGCTTTCTATATAAAAAACATAATGGAAACGGCGTGGCACACGTTTTAAAAATGACAACACAAGAAATGCCACATGTGCAGTCGGCATAAGAACTAAACTAAAAAAGAAACGACAAATAGCCAAAACAAAAAATCTTTAAAACTAAAAAAAAATGTAAAAATATCGCCATAAACCAAAAAAAAAAAACGTTAAAACGAAAAAAAACCGCAAAAAAGCGCAGAAATTAAAAAAATACAAACAAACCGATAAATCGCCAAAACAAACAAATCTGAAAAAAAAACAAACAAAAAATCGCCAAAAGGAAAAAGTGCAATATTTCAAAAATCGCTTAAACTGGAATAAGAAGAGAGGTGTCTTAGGATACCCGCTTATAGCTATGCTGCTTAGCTATATAAAACAAACTGAATGTGTTAAGTAACAATGCAATAAAATTATATTATATTTTGATGCCAAGTCCGCAAATATTTCAACAAGTTTCCATTTATTTAGCAACAATTTGTTTTTTAGCTGCGTACGAATAAATTATTATATTGTTTGTGGCCGGTGCGGGCTGTTAGCCGGCTTACAGCTGATCGGCTGGCTTGTGTTCATGTGAAAAAACAAATTGAGCAATCGTTCCCATTGTTTTTGTTCCACTCACTTCAAAGAACGAAACAAAGCAAAATCAAACAATTTGTTTCGTTTATTTTCGTACTCCGGTTTTAAGTACAAAGAAACCAAAACAAAAGTTAATTTGAAATTAATTTGTAACTCTAATAGTGTCGTTTATTTTTGTTACGAAAATCACGTCCTAACTCCTGTCTCGCGCAATAAATAGCATAGCTATAAAAGAACCGAACATTTTGTCATAAGACGAGAAAATTGCCAAAAACGCAAATAATCACAAAAATGCTCCAAAATTAATAAAGATCCGAATGAAACTAAACCGAAACTAAGAACCAAACTAAAAAAGAACCGAAAGGAATTGTCAGAATGCGAATAGACTGCCGAAACGAAAAATAGGAGATATTGTCATAAACCGAAAAAAATCGCCTAAATTAAAAAAAACGCCAAAATACAAATATTGCTAAAAAAACGTCAAAACAAAAATTTATTTAAAAAATGTATTATATATCAAGTGCCCGTGGGAAGCCTTGATTTATATATATTATGCAATATTTCACGTTCAGAGATTTCCTTCAGAAACAATAATACATCGTGTCAGTTATAATAATAAAAATATAAGGCCCTATGTATAAGCAAAAATTGGCATGAAGTTAGCATAAGTGGCAAAATTGATAATGATCTTAAAGAGTTTTGCCATGATACTTCACATTAAAAATCATGCTAGGACTTAGAAGTGGGTTAAAAATAGGTAATACGACGATTTTTAATGTCGAATTGTATGGAGGAACTCGTTAACAACTGATTAAATTTCGTCACTTATGCTAACTTTATGCCAATTTTTGCTTATACATAGGGCCGATAATTTGTATTAAGTGATTAAAAAGGTCACTTATTTCGTTTAGAAAATTTATAAGGCGATCGAGAATTTTTTTGACAATTTCTACTCAAAATAACCATAAAATACAAAACTACGTATTGTCGAACAAAATTTCTTTAGCGTTTTATGAAAACTAACATTTTATTTTGTGTAAGGCAATAAGCTACCTTATCACTTCTCTGCTCACTTCCATTCAAAAAATAAAAAAAGCAACACAATGATAGCAACAATAAAAATAAAAATCCTTTCATCTACTACCGCCATCATTTACTATTGAATAGTAATTGAAATAGGAATTTATTACCATTTTGTACGCTTTTAATTTCTATGAAATCACTTCTTACAGCAACTGGCATAAATTGTAATTAAGATTCACTTATTTGTCATTTCAACACACAATTGCAACAAGGCGGCATAATATTTGTACTCGTATGCCACAAACTGTGTTATTCTTTATTTGTTTTGTCGCTAGTGAAATTCTTTTGTACAAAACATAGATGACACCATTTGTTGATTTAAATAGAAAATATATTTAAAAAAAAAAAGTTAATTGAACATGAGTAAAATTCTAAAGAAGTGGAAATGTTTATTTTTTGTTTGTTTATAAAATGATAATTTATTTGCTAAAGAATTGACAGCAAAAGATTTAAACAAAATTAATTTTAATGAAAAACTATTCTGCGCAAAAACACTGACTATATGGAGAAAACATAGTTTTAATTGTCAAATTGTTTGAAACAATAAATTTTTGGGGTTATTGGGGTTATGCTGAATATAACGCACTATAGTTAGAACTTATCCTCTGAAAATACTGGTTATTCTGGGGCCGAGTTGCGCAACGATGATGAAAGTGAAGTGTTTACCAATTTCAGAGTTCAGTTCGCTATCGAATGCCATAATCTCAAACTGAAAAAACGTGATAGAATCAGCTCTTTACCGAAAGCGACAATTAGACCCCAGGTGCCACTCGATTCATGTTAATATGGCAAACCAAACTCCACTCACAACAACTATCACCTGTTAAAATGGCCCACTTATCAAGCAGTGTTGCCAACTCAAAATTCTACATCCCTAAAGCATTACCCTTCATAAACTAAACAAGACTTTTAGCCCCCTTATGCAAAAACGATTGTTAAACTTAAAGTTGGTTTAACAAACGAATTTTGTATGACAAAACCGGTTTTAAAGCATGCTTTAACTTTAACAATCGTTTTTGCATAAGGACATTAGGCTTTAAAATAGAATTGTCACAAATTAAATAAACTTAAGACAAATTTGTTAATTTTATTTCTTTACCAAAAACTTTTTAATATTTTTAATATTTCTTATTTAATATTTAAATATTTTAATTACACACATTAAATAATTTTTATGGCAAAATAAAAGACAGTATGTCTGCTCTTAAGTCCACAAAGAATAATACAGAGAATACAGCGAGCAGCATTGCCAAGAAGAATATTAACAACAGTGACAGATGGTTAACAAATTATGACATTTTATTGCATTCTTAACCACATACCACAAAGACAGACAGACAGACAGGCCAGATATAAGTTTTTTGAATTTATCTCAGGCTATACTATTAACACACATATGTAAATGTAAAGTAATAAAAAAAGAATGCAATAAAACAGAAAAGAAATAGCCGACTTTGAATGATGACCGACCACGAAAATGAGGGGCTGTATAACTAAATAGATAAGTCCAATCATATATAGGAGGTCCTGCATTTCAGGCCTTACCTTTTTAAGCGATTGTAAGTCGAGCGTGGTGAAGCAAAACTATTTATTGTGTTATTATAACTTTAAAGGAAACTTAAAGAATTTAAAATTAAAAAGCATTTTTGCTATTCAAATAAATTTAATTTAATTTTTTGGCACTACATCAACAATTAATTAATTTAAAATACAACAACCATTAACACGCACGCACACACACACTCACACAAGCTTAAGCTTTCGTTTATACACAACTTAGGGACGTTGAAGCATCCCTATCGGAAATTTGGCTAGCTTTAAACTAACTTTAAGCTAACTATTTCGCAACTAGTACTGACTGACACTTGGATTACTTGCAATGTAATCAACTGACTACTTTAACATTGCGATGTCCTAGGCTGTAGTCAATTGTCTCACTCTGCACTAATTTCAGCTAACTTAAAGTTGACTTTTTCAAATCACTTGATAGTCAGTAAATTAAAGAAAAATTTCTGGGGTTCGAACATGTAACATCACACGTTGTGTTCTCAACGCGCTACCACTCGGCTAAGCTGCCATCTAAAATAACAACAGAAAAATGTTAATATAAAACTGAAATGATTTTTAAAGTAGCTGAGAATAAATCTGTTGGCTCTCATCAAATTCGATTACGTACTCAACTTAAGAATTAATTTTGGGTTTGTTCTGGATGACTTTGCAGCTAGCTTTTAGTCAGTCTAAGAAAAGCTAACTATAAGTTAACTATTTTTGTAGTCAACCACACATTCTCCGACAGGGATATTCCCCGCAACAGCAATGACACACACGCCAACACACACATACACACACGCACACACACACAATACTTTTTTCCAATACCCAATTGAAGTGTTTTCAATTAAATTTATTTCATTATTTTAATTTATTTATTCAAATTGATTTAAAATGCGTAAATGCGAGAATATGCAAACAGCAAAAAAGAAAAAGTAAAATAATAAACATTATTTGCATGCATTAATTAAAAAAAAAAATATTGTACAGAAAATTGTGAGAGACAGTTTATAGGAAGGACAGACAGACAGACTGACACGCCATGTTAAGTTTTCTTACAAAATGTGTTGTATGGAAATGATTTCTGATATTATCATTAACACTACTTGCTGAGTTTTTTATTCATTAATTTTATGTGCATATGTATTATACATATACTTACATAAGTACATATTTACATATATGTATGTATGTATATGTAATTAAATTTCTTTTTAATTTTTGTCGGACATTTGAAATTGTAAGCAATCTATTATTCCGCATTCCATAAAGCAATAAATAAATGCAAGCAATAGCATGGAATTGAGGCCGCCAAGGCGAATATAAAGGGGGCGCTACAGCAAGAAAGATATAAATGTGTACATTGAAGAACTTTCATAGCGATTCAATACATCGACTTTTTAAGAGTATAAAATTATCCTATTCTAATAAGGAGAACAAAAATGAATTAGAGAGAATTTAAAATTATCGAAGTGAAGTCAGCTGTTTCAACTAAAATCGAACTGACACAAAACTAGTCACGCGACCGCATCCCAAGTAATAGGAACCACTGCGAGTTCTAACACTTCCTATGAAGCTGATCAGTCACTTTTACATAGGGATGGTCTAGGGTGGAGTTAATTCATAATTTGTATGCACCTTGTGACTTGTCACTGAACTATCCCATAGGAACCTATTCGGTGTGGAATAATATAAATTATATATAAATGCAATGACATTTTATTTTTAGTCCGAAAATTTTTTGAGATTCGAACCGGCAACCTCATGCATGACACGCAATCACACTACCTACTCGACCACTGGTCCACTCACATTTCAAAAGTATAAATACCAGTTAAGCTTAGATTAATATTTAAGTGTAGTTTGAATAAATGAATGAATTAAGTCAAACGGGAAACACAGGACACTGCGACCAAAGTAGATCTATTGTATCCCCTGGCTGGTGCTAGAGCACCTCATCTAGAACTACTCTCCTGATGAATTTCAGGATTGCTAGAGGATCGAGAGTTGGCAGTTCCCAATCCTCCAATAGGTGCCTGCCCAATTGGCTATATCTTCTGTGGCATAACACTTCACAGTCCTTCAGAATATGCGCTGGAGTTTCATCTTCGTAATCACAGAATCTGCACAGGCTGTTACTCTCAATGCCAAGTCTGTTGAGGTGTTTTCTCAGTCTACAATGGCTTGTGAGGAATGCTGTGAGCATTCTCATATTGTTTTTGATCCGAGACGTGAAAGCTCTGGAACGATTTTGGTTATACATTTCAATCATTAGCTTTGCATGTTTCAATCCTGAAAGATTGAGCCAGAGGTGTTTCCTATTACTCTTGATCTCCGTCGATATATCTTCACGGATGTTGTCCAATCCTAGTGCACAAACGGATCTAGTCCAACCATGCGTGTACTTACTAGACCCCCCTTCTGGCCATTTTGTCTGCATTTCTATTTCCGAACACAACGGCATGTCCAGGAACCCAGCAGAGTGTGATCTTATTCATGCTTCTTAGCTGATTTAGCTTCATACGGCATTCCCACGTTAACTTAGAGGTAAACTAATATGAGATGAGCGCTTTTATGGTAGCCTGACTATCCGAGCAAATGGCTCTTTCTTTTCCTCGGTAGCCCCTATCAAGATTGAATTATGCGCATCTCTAAATGGCATAAACTTCCAATTGAAAAATGGTAGGAGATTTTCCCAACGTCTCGTGGTAGTTAGTCCTTGGTCCTACAACTCCCACACCAGTACCTGTCGGCGTTCTGGAACCATCAGTCTACCTGATGGTGTCAATTTGAAAGGAATACTGGGGTTCTATTTGCCCCCATTCCCTTCTATTAGCCCCCATTTCCTTCTTACAATTTCAAACCTCTTGTCGAAGTCATACAATTTATTCATCACGTCAGAAGGTTGCGCAAGTAGGGGAAATCGTCTTGCCAGGGATGAATGCTCCCATTGGCTAGTTGGACAGTCCCTGTCTGTACTTTTCCCCGCAATTCTGATTACTTTTTGTCTGACTACAGCCTCTAGGACTTCCATAGCCGCCATAGCCATGAGGACACGTCCTCATAGCCCCTGTTATACAAAGGCATATAGCGTATAGCCTCTGTAATTTCTCTAACCGATCTCTCGTCGTAGCCAGCCTGACACTAAGTATAGTTACGGGACTGGTTCCAGATTCACATTGATTTTTATAGTTCATCCTCTCTCTCTTACCTGGATACAAATATGGATGCGAATGAGATTTTTACTTCGTGATTTGAATTTTAATTTTTTAATTGAATTGTTTACATTCGGGGTATGATAATTTGTAGCGTGGATCTTTGGACCTTAGTAGCTATGAAGACCATAACAATATTGGAAAACCCAAGAAAGGAGCTATCACGATCATCAAGGCCGCTTGAAAATGTGAAATGTTTTAATGAGTGTGTTCGCAACGATCCTAACCTTAAAATTTGGAAGTGTTCAATTGCCTTAAATATAAGTATAAGTTAGATCACCATCACACTGCATTTTACATAACTAAGACTGCATCTCTATAAAATTTAATTAGTGCAGTATTTAAACCCACAGGATTTAAACCCCCAACCCCTCAAGGCTACACTTCCCCGTAATAATGATCTCCAGAAAAGTGGCTGAAGTTGTAACCAACACAGCGACTTACAGAAAAAGCAGACACTATGGACCCGAGATATTATAAGAAATTGTACTACTCGAAAAAATTTATATTTGCCGCCAGCGCACATAATTAATAACAGCAAAACGGCTGCACTGATAAGTTTTTGGAATAAAACTTCAAAAGCTTTTCTTTTAACGATCTTAAAATTTGTATCACTTAGTCTTCACACATAAGAAATTTTTATCACTCACGCTCACGTCTTCTCACGTGTGACAACTTTGAAACACTAATTTTTAAAATTTTTTTGAATTAACTGTATGTGAAAAACAGAATTTTATTATTTTAGAACGAAGGAGAACTACTACCGAAAAATTGACGAAATTGCATTGTTTATCTTTAACAGCTGATTTCTCGAAATTTTTTTTTTGAGTCATAAGCCACCTTTTCATAGACCGAGTTACATATATGAAAGAAATTTTAAATTTTTATTATGGATACTAGTTATTAGTACACGTAATCGTTATTTGAAATCACACGCAAAACACTTCAAAAAGTGATAGTAAATCAAAATTGTCGAAAAATTTGCTATAGTGTAGCGCAGGGCGTAAATTTGAACGATATTATTTTCAAGAAACGAATTATGTAAAAGTATACACCCTTCTTTCAGTTGTCAACATACATACATAGATGTCACGTCAATATAATACCAAAAAATTTGCCGCTTGTCTACCCATTGTCGAAAACAAGTGACTGCTAATGACAGGCTCCTGATATTTTAGAGACTTTAGGGAACAAAAATAGAATGTCAATTGTTCTCTAGAGCAAGTAGACAAACCCCAATTTCTTTAATATTGTATTGACGTGACGTCGATGTTGACACCTGAAATAAGGGTGATTATTTCGATTTTATTTATTTTTTAATCGATCCACTTTCTTTTGAGACACTCGGCGTATTCCACTAAAGCACAACAGGGAACATTTTGAAGCATTCAGCCCAAAGCCATTTTTATGGCCCAGCAGTTGGCTCCATTACACAAATTTTGGAAGAGTTTGCTAAAGGTCCTACATACCCAAAGTTTCCCGACTATTAGTTAAAAATCAAAGTATATGCGCGAATATGATAAAATAACTTGAGCTACCTAAGTGTCTACTAAAAGAGGGTGTGGCAAATACAACAATTTAATATATTTCTGCTCTCATTCTGTTAAGAAAAAAAGACGAAACAAAAATATGTGACAAACATTTCAATTGATATAAATGCTGCCTGACACCAACAACAACAATACCAAAAACAACAATATTAATATGGTGATGATTATGCATTACAATGTCATATTGATGTAATTATTTAAGGAAAATATTTAATGCCATTAACTGAATAACATAAGCAAAAACAATTATTGCTGGTGAATACGTAAAGACAGGGAAGACTAATAGCGACGACTGTCGTACATATAAATTGCAAAATATATAAATACATACATACATACATACATTTCGCTTTTATGATTGATATACATAGTTATCAAGATAAGTACATTCAATCAATAAATCAACATATAAAATGGCAAATTGAATGCAATGCAAGCCACGGCCAGTACGAATCGATAATATTTAATTAAATATAAATGGAGGCGAGGAAGAGAATTATGTTGATGCCCAATGATTTTGTTTTATGTGCATTAATAGCCGTTACAAATTTAATGAATTTTTTGCGAAGCAGTTTTCAATCAGTTGACAAGTGTCATGTCGGACAGGCGATACTATTTATAATAAAAACAAGCTAACAGATAACAGACCATGAATTTGCAAATCTATTAAAAAGTTGTTTTACAATATGTATCGGGTAAAGTGCATCTTAATGGGCTCCCGCAGCATATGAAAGCATTTGCCAGTTCCACGAGAACTAACTCACTAGGGTTTTATTTCGTACCCTGGAAATAAGTAAAATATTCTACGTCGCACGGTGGTTCAGAATCAATTTTCATTGGCCAAAACACAAATTTTTTCTTGAAATGGATTCTTGAAATTTTTAAACCATCACAAAGGGAACATATAAAAGCTAAGGTAGCCAAAAACTTTGATCCAAATATTCGCAATAGTGGGCGTGGCATGCCACTAAAGAAAAAGAGTTTATGTTAATTAAAAAAGAAAGCAAACATTTTTCATATTTGTTTTGAAATAAATTCCTCAAAAACTATTATCGATAACGAGCTGCGGTTTCTTTTATTATATCACAAGTAAAATGGTAGGCCCGGACCATGTATAATTTGTAGTAAGAGCTCTATATAATAAATTTTAAACCTCCATTTTTTCTTAAAATTTTAAGTTTAGTAGTGTATAACTTTTGAAGATCAAAAGGGAGCAAATAAACGAAACCATCCAGAGAGTGATTAAAGTATCTTTTTTAAGCCCGTACTTTTGTACCCGCCACGACCCGCCTGTAGAACACTTGTTTTCTTTTAATGAAAATACTCAAAAAGGATCAAATTGATAGAAATTGTTAGTATTTTTTTGTTGCTATTTTATGTGTATACACGCATAAATGTGTCATTGTAATGTGTAAACTGATTTTCAAAACTATTATTTTGTTTCGAAAATCGGGGGGGGATTTTCACTCCCCCTAAGCATAACTCTTTCATTTGTGAACAGATTTGAAAATTTGTTTGCCTGCAATTGGTCCCAAAATTAGTTTTTGTGGAAGTAGGAGGGTGGGAGGGTGAGGAACATTTTCTCCTTCCGATCTGCAAAATTCTTTTTTTTTTCTGTTTAAAAAGGGTTTGTCTGCAGTTGGTTCCCATAATATATTTTTTCAAAAACCAGAGCTGGGAAATTTTCTCCCCTTATGCATAACTTTGTCATTTGTTAAGCTATTTTTTTGAAGAAGGCGGGGTGGGGGAGGAATTTTCTCCCCCATACATAGCTGTGTCATTTTTCAACCGATTTTAAAATCTTTTTTATTTGAAAGGGTTTGGTTATAGTTTAGTCCTACAATTTTTTCGAAAACTTAGGGAGAAATTTCATCCCGTCCTTCCCCTACCCCTCCTTGTCGTCAACCCACACAACTTTTTCATTTGTAAACCGATTTTCAAAATTATATTTTTTTGAACGGGTTTGCCTGCAGTTGGGTCCCAAAAATTTTTCCGAAAACCGGAGGGGGAAAATTCGCTTATCTTGTGCATAACTCTTTTATTTGTGAACCGATATTTGAAATTCTGTTTTTGACAGGGTGTGCCTACAGTTGGGTCCTAAATTTTTTTCGGAAGGCAGAGGGAGAGTTATGCAGAACTCTGTCATTTGTAAAGCGATTTGCAAAATTATTTTTTTGTTTGCAAGGGTGTGTCCGCATTGCATTGCAAAGCAATGTGCCAAATTCTTTTTTTTTTCTTGTTGAAAAAGGTTTGTCTGCAGTTGGGTTTAATAGTTTTTTTTTTTTGAAGTCAAAGCGGGAAATTCTCTGCCCCGTAGACAACTTTGTCATTTGTCAACCGATTTTTGAATTTTTTTTATTCTAAAGGGTTTGCTTTTCAGTTTAGTCCTACAATTTTTTTCCAAAATTTTTGGAAAAATTTACTCCCGTCCCTACTGCTCGCTCCTAACAAACATAACTTTTTCATTTGTAAACCGATTTTCAAGATAACTTTTTTTTTTGTTTGAAGAGTTTCGCATGAACTTTGGACCAATAATGTTTTTTTTTCGAAAATCGGTAGGGAAATTGGCTGCAACCCAGCCCCCTCCCCCGCCCATTTCAAAACATTCTTTATTTGAAAGGATTTACTTATAGTTTGGTCCCATAAATGTTTTTTTCGAAAATTTTTCGGGTATTTTGTAATAAGATATTTGCATTGTAGTCGGGCTTTTAGGTAGAATTATTTAAATTTAGTTTCTTGGAGATATTCATCTAGCAGATACGGTTCAATTATTTATATATGGACATTTCTTATACATATAATATATTTGTATACATATGTATATCCATAAGCGTATAAAATATATTTATGACACTAAAAACTAGGCTAAAGTCTACAAAACCTGCCTTATTGTTTTTATAACGATAATTAATTTTTTATTATTAGCCTTTTTTTTAACAAAAAGTAACAATAAACAGAGCGCATTTCTATGCAAAATTAAAAAATCGAAAAATAAATTTTAACCTTAAATTTCTCAACAACCACTGTTTTGATTCTAATGAAATCAAATTTGGAAAAAAGTTTTAAAATGTTATCTATTTACAGAAAAAAATATTTAAAATAAATTTGCATTACTTCAAAAGTTATAGAGTTTTTGGCCCATGAAAAACGAATCTGAGCCACTGTGCGTCGCCCTTTTCGCTCAGTTTTAACGACAATCTGAATTTTTATTGCAAATATTGATTTGATTATAGCGATCAAGATCTAGCAGGAATGAAAATGCTTTAATATCAGCAAGAGCAGGGCATTAGCAGAGAAGTTTTTTAACAGCTTCCTACTAAACCTTTTTGACAGTGGTTAGACCTCGCAGTTTCACCCGAAGCATAGAAGTAGGGTTTGCACTGCCCAGCTAGAATTATTAAAAATTGCATGTAATTATTTATTTTAATATTATTCATGAAAATCGCCAGTCATCATGGCCACCTTGAAAAAACTTATAGCTACGCCAATGAACCGAAGGTTACAACTCTATCGTCGTTGAAATCGGGGCAATTCCAGGTAACGCTGCATCTGCAAGGAAATATAGCAAGGCACTTCCTTTTATAAATATCTGCACATCCGTTGTTATTCCAGACATTGGGTAATAACGCACAAGTTTTATGGGTAAATAGCCAAATTTACGCCTCGAAAAAAAGCAACTTTGTCCCAGCTAGGATCCCCGAGATTGCCACGCCTGTAATCTACTATGAGATCTTCCTCCTGAAGGGAGTCTTGCAGGCAGTGCTACTTGGGGCAACTGTAATGATTAAGGTAGTAGTGCAAAGGCTTTTTTCTATTACACCACGATATATAGCACCACACATTAGTATAGAATTGATCACGAACCACTTGCGACTTCCTTGGCCTTATCCCGAATGCTTTTCAGCCCCCCTTTTTGCACGTACATATAGAAAACAACACTTACCTGGTTCGTCCTGTCTTTGACATTAGGGCCAAAGGAGAAGAGATTGAACCTTAAATGGTGAATTTTTTCGGCCTCTTTCGTTACAATCAGTTAATGACTGATTCTTTTTATTTGTATAGGTATAATTTTTTACAACGTTTTTTTTTTTTAGTTTTTGCTACTTTTACATTTATAAATAGAATTTTTTTTTGAGCTACGAATTCCCATAGTTTAACAAGCATCAAGACATGCGTGTTTAACCACTTTTCCTGCTGCATAGTGAAGGCATACAAACATCTAAACATACAACATACAGCATACAACATTTAACTGTCAGTCAAGTCTGTCTGTCTTTCGGTCATTAATGTTAGTTGTATTTGCAAGTAAACTACCATTAAAATTGATAACTTATGCTGCTGTGTCTTAGTAATTTACCCCAAAACTAAATATAAGCCAACAGCAACAATTTACTCTTACCTGTCAGCAGATACATAGATACCAGCAGACATTACAGCTACTGTAAGATACATAAATACACACATACATATTATTTTCTAGGCTTTGAGAAGAAACTTCTGGATAACGTTAGCATAAGTTTATGCCAAGCAGGCCAACCTCTGCAAGTAGCCAATATTACACGGCCTGGCTGGAGTACAACTTAAACCAATTAACTAATTGCAAGTTATCTGAGGAAAACCTTTTTGGCTCCTGCTGTATATGTACTCGTATATAAGTATTTTTTTTAAACTTCAACTATGAAATTGAAAACGGCGTTTAGCTTAAACATGAGTTTGAAAAAAAAAGAAAACTTGATGCAAGTCATTATTTTTCTTATTCTTATTTTTTAAATTTTCACTGCTGCTTGCGAGAAGCTGCAACATGTTTTTATTTTTATATTTTGTTGTTTAAAAAAAAACACAAAGAAGTATGTAGTGGAACCACATTAAAAGGTATTATTTTACCATTTGGACCCAAACAAAAACCACCGGGATAAAATTCAAAATTTCTTTAATTTATTATTAAATACAATACAAATAAAGAAAAAAATAAGAAGAAAATAAAATAAAAATAGTTTTGGAGAAATTAAAGGGGTGTACCCAAATTGGCACAATGGTCACTTATGTATGAAATTTTGAAAAACAACATTTATCAATGCAGAGAGTTTTCTTGCATTTTTTGCAACCCCAACGGCTTCTGTTGTGGCAAATAACACATCGAACGCGATTTGGCAGCTTCTCAGGTACGTGATCATTGCCGTCTAGTCGTAAGCCTTCAATACTTGATGACGATGGGCGAGCAGAGTATTTTTGTGGCACTTGGCTTAGATAAAACCTAGCTATATTTCTGCGAAACAATAACTGATCCATTCCATCTTCTCTTGAAATTACATGCAGTCGCCACGCGTTTGATATTGCCATATCAATCATATATGTGAATAAAACCCACCACCATTTTTTGCCATGTATACCAATTCTGTACAGTGAAATCGACTGGTCCATCTCATCGACTCCGCCCATGGCTTTGTTGTAATTTTGAAATAAATGTGGAATTTTCATATCAGTTTTTTGCTTTTTTTCTGAACTCCATCTTTTCACAGTTCCTACAGGATCATAGGAGTCGTGATTTGTTGCCATTGTGCATATGCTGTTGTCCTTCCAACGAACCAGTAGTATCTCATTTTTTTTGTCAAACCTGTAATCAAAATCGGCTCTAGATTTCTTCATCATCTCCTTAACAGTAGGCAGTGGGGATTTCTTTGTGCGATTATCACGTATAGTTCCCGTGGCACGATAGCCTAAGTCGCGCAAATCACGAAGAAGGTCACAACTCGTGAAAAAATTGTCAAAAAATATTTTGTGATTTGCAGGATTTGTGTCTAATTTGTTCAGGAGCATTTTCACAACTTTGCTACCCAATGGTTCATTAGAATTCTCTCTTGACTTACCACAATATATATCAAAAGAATAGCAGTATCCTGTGGAACTTGCCGCAACCCAATTTTTGTAACCGAAGCGTACAGGTTTACCCCGAATAAATTGTTTTGCGGAATGATGTCCGTAATATTTGACCATTGACTCGTCGATCGATATGTTTTCATGAAAAACGTACCACTGGTTAAATTTTTTCATTAGCACATCTGAAAGTTTTCTAACTTTAAACAATTTGTCAGTGGTGCCTTTAGCGTCATTATTGTCAACAAGATGCAAATTTCTCTTTATTTCCTGGAACCTACTTTTCGACATAGCTCTTGAAACAACCTCAACTCCAATGTCTTCATCCAAAGACCAATACATTCTTTCGCGTGGTAGTTTGTGGTAACCAGATAGAATTAGTATCCCAAGGAAAATTTTTAGTTCTGTTACGGTAAGAGTGAAATTGTGTCTATTATTTTGACTTGCATACACCTGACTGAAATTGACAATCATAGCTAGGACTTCTTCATCAAAAAATTTTTCAAATACTTGAGCAGGAGTCAGATCTTTCAAAGCTTCTTTCATACGGATTTCATTCTGTAGTCGATCTTCCGATTCATCATAAATTTTTGAATAAATTGGGTCACATTTTCGCCAAGCTGGAACATATAACGCTGATCGTTTTGCAACATCAATTCGTTCAGGCGCCGAAGCAATGGTGCTGGTTTTAGCTCTTTTAGCACTCAAGGGCTCATCATCGCTGCTATAATCAGAGACCGAGATATTATCAACATTACGAATAAATAACTCAATTTCTCCAGGAACTTCGTTTGGTAGGGTTCCAACTTTATTTTCATCAACATCTTCTTCTTCGTCAGAAACAACACTAGGTTGTGGTGGCATTATAGCTAAATCGTACTCTAAATCACAGTTCTCATCTTCCATTATGGCATTTACGGCTTCCTCCAAACCATGAAAATGTCTACTTGCGCTAAAATACTCTTTATGGTTCATTTTTACTACTAAAAAATTATATTAGTTGAAATTTGCACTGTTGCTTTTATTTTTAATTGAGACTTACAGAAAGGCAAATACAAAATCGAAAAAAAACAGAATTAAGTATAACTATAAATCTATCTAGTTGTGCTTCAACGATCGGCAAATAACTCTTCACTACTGTTTTCTGTACATATGTACATATCACCATCATTGTAAGCTTGTGGTATTTTACTTACCGTTATTTTTTTTTATAGCAAAAACAATTCACTAAAATTTATTTACTTTCCATTATACATAAATACATGTGTATATATACATACATACACATTTATAAAACGATTCAGCTACTTGTTCTTTTTTTAGTGCAGAATTCTATTACGTATGTACTTATGCAGATATGTAGTACACTTGTGCCCGTTGTACCCAAATTGGCACACCAATATTTTTAGTGCTGTAGAATCATATAAATTTATTTTATTGCATCTAAAAGCCTTTTATATGTTTTGGTATTTATTGAATTTATTAAAAAAAAAAATAATAATGGAAATGTAAACTTTGTATAAAAATAATAATCTAGAAACCATACACACCTCCAAAGGAGACTTTATAGTAACATTTAAGAGATTTTTTCTACAAAATCATGTAATGCAATAAAATTTTTTTGTATTATATATAGTGCTTGAACTTTCAGCTTATCAATAACGCAAAAATTAATTGAATACTCTCAACAGATTTTTTAAACGTTCCTCATAAATAAGTGTTCCCAAATTGGCACAGCGGGCTCAAATGGGTTAGTGCAGTATTTAAACCCACAGGATTTAAACCCCCAACCCCTCAAGGCTACACTTCCCCGTAATAATGATCTCCAGAAAAGTGGCTGAAGTTGTAACCAACACAGCGACTTACAGAAAAAGCAGACACTATGGACCCGAGATATTATAAGAAATTGTACTACTCGAAAAAATTTATATTTGCCGCCAGCGCACATAATTAATAACAGCAAAACGGCTGCACTGATAAGTTTTTGGAATAAAACTTCAAAAGCTTTTCTTTTAACGATCTTAAAATTTGTATCACTTAGTCTTCACACATAAGAAATTTTTATCACTCACGCTCACGTCTTCTCACGTGTGACAACTTTGAAACACTAATTTTTAAAATTTTTTTGAATTAACTGTATGTGAAAAACAGAATTTTATTATTTTAGAACGAAGGAGAACTACTACCGAAAAATTGACGAAATTGCATTGTTTATCTTTAACAGCTGATTTCTCGAAATTTTTTTTTTGAGTCATAAGCCACCTTTTCATAGACCGAGTTACATATATGAAAGAAATTTTAAATTTTTATTATGGATACTAGTTATTAGTACACGTAATCGTTATTTGAAATCACACGCAAAACACTTCAAAAAGTGATAGTAAATCAAAATTGTCGAAAAATTTGCTATAGTGTAGCGCAGGGCGTAAATTTGAACGATATTATTTTCAAGAAACGAATTATGTAAAAGTATACACCCTTCTTTCAGTTGTCAACATACATACATAGATGTCACGTCAATATAATACCAAAAAATTTGCCGCTTGTCTACCCATTGTCGAAAACAAGTGACTGCTAATGACAGGCTCCTGATATTTTAGAGACTTTAGGGAACAAAAATAGAATGTCAATTGTTCTCTAGAGCAAGTAGACAAACCCCAATTTCTTTAATATTGTATTGACGTGACGTCGATGTTGACACCTGAAATAAGGGTGATTATTTCGATTTTATTTATTTTTTAATCGATCCACTTTCTTTTGAGACACTCGGCGTATTCCACTAAAGCACAACAGGGAACATTTTGAAGCATTCAGCCCAAAGCCATTTTTATGGCCCAGCAGTTGGCTCCATTACACAAATTTTGGAAGAGTTTGCTAAAGGTCCTACATACCCAAAGTTTCCCGACTATTAGTTAAAAATCAAAGTATATGCGCGAATATGATAAAATAACTTGAGCTACCTAAGTGTCTACTAAAAGAGGGTGTGGCAAATACAACAATTTAATATATTTCTGCTCTCATTCTGTTAAGAAAAAAAGACGAAACAAAAATATGTGACAAACATTTCAATTGATATAAATGCTGCCTGACACCAACAACAACAATACCAAAAACAACAATATTAATATGGTGATGATTATGCATTACAATGTCATATTGATGTAATTATTTAAGGAAAATATTTAATGCCATTAACTGAATAACATAAGCAAAAACAATTATTGCTGGTGAATACGTAAAGACAGGGAAGACTAATAGCGACGACTGTCGTACATATAAATTGCAAAATATATAAATACATACATACATACATACATTTCGCTTTTATGATTGATATACATAGTTATCAAGATAAGTACATTCAATCAATAAATCAACATATAAAATGGCAAATTGAATGCAATGCAAGCCACGGCCAGTACGAATCGATAATATTTAATTAAATATAAATGGAGGCGAGGAAGAGAATTATGTTGATGCCCAATGATTTTGTTTTATGTGCATTAATAGCCGTTACAAATTTAATGAATTTTTTGCGAAGCAGTTTTCAATCAGTTGACAAGTGTCATGTCGGACAGGCGATACTATTTATAATAAAAACAAGCTAACAGATAACAGACCATGAATTTGCAAATCTATTAAAAAGTTGTTTTACAATATGTATCGGGTAAAGTGCATCTTAATGGGCTCCCGCAGCATATGAAAGCATTTGCCAGTTCCACGAGAACTAACTCACTAGGGTTTTATTTCGTACCCTGGAAATAAGTAAAATATTCTACGTCGCACGGTGGTTCAGAATCAATTTTCATTGGCCAAAACACAAATTTTTTCTTGAAATGGATTCTTGAAATTTTTAAACCATCACAAAGGGAACATATAAAAGCTAAGGTAGCCAAAAACTTTGATCCAAATATTCGCAATAGTGGGCGTGGCATGCCACTAAAGAAAAAGAGTTTATGTTAATTAAAAAAGAAAGCAAACATTTTTCATATTTGTTTTGAAATAAATTCCTCAAAAACTATTATCGATAACGAGCTGCGGTTTCTTTTATTATATCACAAGTAAAATGGTAGGCCCGGACCATGTATAATTTGTAGTAAGAGTTCTATATAATAAATTTTAAACCTCCATTTTTTCTTAAAATTTTAAGTTTAGTAGTGTATAACTTTTGAAGATCAAAAGGGAGCAAATAAACGAAACCATCCAGAGAGTGATTAAAGTATCTTTTTTAAGCCCGTACTTTTGTACCCGCCACGACCCGCCTGTAGAACACTTGTTTTCTTTTAATGAAAATACTCAAAAAGGATCAAATTGATAGAAATTGTTAGTATTTTTTTGTTGCTATTTTATGTGTATACACGCATAAATGTGTCATTGTAATGTGTAAACTGATTTTCAAAACTATTATTTTGTTTCGAAAATCGGGGGGGGATTTTCACTCCCCCTAAGCATAACTCTTTCATTTGTGAACAGATTTGAAAATTTGTTTGCCTGCAATTGGTCCCAAAATTAGTTTTTGTGGAAGTAGGAGGGTGGGAGGGTGAGGAACATTTTCTCCTTCCGATCTGCAAAATTCTTTTTTTTTTCTGTTTAAAAAGGGTTTGTCTGCAGTTGGTTCCCATAATATATTTTTTCAAAAACCAGAGCTGGGAAATTTTCTCCCCTTATGCATAACTTTGTCATTTGTTAAGCTATTTTTTTGAAGAAGGCGGGGTGGGGGAGGAATTTTCTCCCCCATACATAGCTGTGTCATTTTTCAACCGATTTTAAAATCTTTTTTATTTGAAAGGGTTTGGTTATAGTTTAGTCCTACAATTTTTTCGAAAACTTAGGGAGAAATTTCATCCCGTCCTTCCCCTACCCCTCCTTGTCGTCAACCCACACAACTTTTTCATTTGTAAACCGATTTTCAAAATTATATTTTTTTGAACGGGTTTGCCTGCAGTTGGGTCCCAAAAATTTTTCCGAAAACCGGAGGGGGAAAATTCGCTTATCTTGTGCATAACTCTTTTATTTGTGAACCGATATTTGAAATTCTGTTTTTGACAGGGTGTGCCTACAGTTGGGTCCTAAATTTTTTTCGGAAGGCAGAGGGAGAGTTATGCAGAACTCTGTCATTTGTAAAGCGATTTGCAAAATTATTTTTTTGTTTGCAAGGGTGTGTCCGCATTGCATTGCAAAGCAATGTGCCAAATTCTTTTTTTTTTCTTGTTGAAAAAGGTTTGTCTGCAGTTGGGTTTAATAGTTTTTTTTTTTTGAAGTCAAAGCGGGAAATTCTCTGCCCCGTAGACAACTTTGTCATTTGTCAACCGATTTTTGAATTTTTTTTATTCTAAAGGGTTTGCTTTTCAGTTTAGTCCTACAATTTTTTTCCAAAATTTTTGGAAAAATTTACTCCCGTCCCTACTGCTCGCTCCTAACAAACATAACTTTTTCATTTGTAAACCGATTTTCAAGATAACTTTTTTTTTTGTTTGAAGAGTTTCGCATGAACTTTGGACCAATAATGTTTTTTTTTCGAAAATCGGTAGGGAAATTGGCTGCAACCCAGCCCCCTCCCCCGCCCATTTCAAAACATTCTTTATTTGAAAGGATTTACTTATAGTTTGGTCCCATAAATGTTTTTTTCGAAAATTTTTCGGGTATTTTGTAATAAGATATTTGCATTGTAGTCGGGCTTTTAGGTAGAATTATTTAAATTTAGTTTCTTGGAGATATTCATCTAGCAGATACGGTTCAATTATTTATATATGGACATTTCTTATACATATAATATATTTGTATACATATGTATATCCATAAGCGTATAAAATATATTTATGACACTAAAAACTAGGCTAAAGTCTACAAAACCTGCCTTATTGTTTTTATAACGATAATTAATTTTTTATTATTAGCCTTTTTTTTAACAAAAAGTAACAATAAACAGAGCGCATTTCTATGCAAAATTAAAAAATCGAAAAATAAATTTTAACCTTAAATTTCTCAACAACCACTGTTTTGATTCTAATGAAATCAAATTTGGAAAAAAGTTTTAAAATGTTATCTATTTACAGAAAAAAATATTTAAAATAAATTTGCATTACTTCAAAAGTTATAGAGTTTTTGGCCCATGAAAAACGAATCTGAGCCACTGTGCGTCGCCCTTTTCGCTCAGTTTTAACGACAATCTGAATTTTTATTGCAAATATTGATTTGATTATAGCGATCAAGATCTAGCAGGAATGAAAATGCTTTAATATCAGCAAGAGCAGGGCATTAGCAGAGAAGTTTTTTAACAGCTTCCTACTAAACCTTTTTGACAGTGGTTAGACCTCGCAGTTTCACCCGAAGCATAGAAGTAGGGTTTGCACTGCCCAGCTAGAATTATTAAAAATTGCATGTAATTATTTATTTTAATATTATTCATGAAAATCGCCAGTCATCATGGCCACCTTGAAAAAACTTATAGCTACGCCAATGAACCGAAGGTTACAACTCTATCGTCGTTGAAATCGGGGCAATTCCAGGTAACGCTGCATCTGCAAGGAAATATAGCAAGGCACTTCCTTTTATAAATATCTGCACATCCGTTGTTATTCCAGACATTGGGTAATAACGCACAAGTTTTATGGGTAAATAGCCAAATTTACGCCTCGAAAAAAAGCAACTTTGTCCCAGCTAGGATCCCCGAGATTGCCACGCCTGTAATCTACTATGAGATCTTCCTCCTGAAGGGAGTCTTGCAGGCAGTGCTACTTGGGGCAACTGTAATGATTAAGGTAGTAGTGCAAAGGCTTTTTTCTATTACACCACGATATATAGCACCACACATTAGTATAGAATTGATCACGAACCACTTGCGACTTCCTTGGCCTTATCCCGAATGCTTTTCAGCCCCCCTTTTTGCACGTACATATAGAAAACAACACTTACCTGGTTCGTCCTGTCTTTGACATTAGGGCCAAAGGAGAAGAGATTGAACCTTAAATGGTGAATTTTTTCGGCCTCTTTCGTTACAATCAGTTAATGACTGATTCTTTTTATTTGTATAGGTATAATTTTTTACAACGTTTTTTTTTTTTAGTTTTTGCTACTTTTACATTTATAAATAGAATTTTTTTTTGAGCTACGAATTCCCATAGTTTAACAAGCATCAAGACATGCGTGTTTAACCACTTTTCCTGCTGCATAGTGAAGGCATACAAACATCTAAACATACAACATACAGCATACAACATTTAACTGTCAGTCAAGTCTGTCTGTCTTTCGGTCATTAATGTTAGTTGTATTTGCAAGTAAACTACCATTAAAATTGATAACTTATGCTGCTGTGTCTTAGTAATTTACCCCAAAACTAAATATAAGCCAACAGCAACAATTTACTCTTACCTGTCAGCAGATACATAGATACCAGCAGACATTACAGCTACTGTAAGATACATAAATACACACATACATATTATTTTCTAGGCTTTGAGAAGAAACTTCTGGATAACGTTAGCATAAGTTTATGCCAAGCAGGCCAACCTCTGCAAGTAGCCAATATTACACGGCCTGGCTGGAGTAGAACTTAAACCAATTAACTAATTGCAAGTTATCTGAGGAAAACCTTTTTGGCTCCTGCTGTATATGTACTCGTATATAAGTATTTTTTTTAAACTTCAACTATGAAATTGAAAACGGCGTTTAGCTTAAACATGAGTTTGAAAAAAAAAGAAAACTTGATGCAAGTCATTATTTTTCTTATTCTTATTTTTTAAATTTTCACTGCTGCTTGCGAGAAGCTGCAACATGTTTTTATTTTTATATTTTGTTGTTTAAAAAAAAACACAAAGAAGTATGTAGTGGAACCACATTAAAAGGTATTATTTTACGTTTAATTTTCTAGGGGAATAAGAGGTTCTCATTTCATATAACAAATTTAATAGTTTGAACTTTCAAACAGGGAATTTAACACCAGTGAGTGGTGAAAGAGTACAGTGGAGCAAACGATGAAATAGAGAAAATTAAAATTTGGCAAAGCGAACACTAAACTAAAAATATTTTAAATAGTTTTATAAATTCTTAGTTCCAATTAATATACTCCTATATGTGTACATAGGCTTGGTCAAGTTAGGAATGTTGTTGTTGTAGCAAAAAAAATCGCCAAAATGTTAAAAGAGCTTAAATGAAAAATATCAGCATAAATAAAATAAATTGCTAAAATGCAAAAAAAAAATCACCAATAGTTAAAGTTCGGCAAAAAAAACTGAAAAAACCGAAAAAAATCGCCAAAACGAAAAAAACACCCAAACTAAAAAATCGCTAAAACTAAAAAACAACTGAAAAAATCGTTAAGAACTGAAAAAATCGCCCAAATGAAAAAAAGCACCAAAACAAAAAAAAACGCTAGAAGTAAAAAAATCGTTAAAAATAAAAATCGTCAAAAACCGAAAAAAACTGCAAAACGAAAAAAAGCGCTAAAAATAAAACAGAACGAAAAAAGACAAAATAAGAATTTACAAAATGTCTACATCAGCTAAGGTATTCGAATATATAAGCTAAAGCTCGTATAGTATTTTCAACATATCGCTCATTTACTCAAAGAACGTTATAACTCAGAAAATGGAGTTTTTTTAGTCAGTGATGCAGAATTCATACACATATCGTTATTAACGTTGTGTAAAAGTTTCATACAAATATCTTATTTACTCAGATCTTAACCCTACGTCTACACCTGACATATTTTTATCATGACAAATGCCAAATTCCATATAGGAAAAAAGCTCCCTAGCATAAAAAAAATTATTTTTCAATATATAATTTGACTTTTGTTATGATAAAAATATATCAGGTGTAGATGTAGGGTAAGAGAAAATTAAAATCTTGTTTCTCCATTAAGTTGTGTGTAAATCGAAAACTTTAAACTAGATTTCTGGCAAACTGGTTTTTTTGGGTTATGACGTTGTTTGAGTAAATGGCCGATATGTAGTGTCCGTACACAACCATTCGTGTACGACTACAAGTCTCACTTTATTAAATTTAGTTTTTGTATGACAACTCACATTATAAAAATCGTTACTTACACAAAATTTTACATTTCAGGAGTCGCAAAACAAAACGTGTTTTTTTCTAATTTTTCAGAAATTGTTTTTTTATGTATTTAAATTAATTTAGCTAGACCTTATCTTATTATAATATTTCTTCCCCGTCTCATAGAAAAAATTGGTATTTTTTAAATATTTAAGCAGAACAAAACGTGCTTTTTTCCTTTTTTTTAAGAAAACGTAGTTATTTTTAACATTTATTTCTGGTTGTTTCATTAGAACTAGAGATGGAAAATGTCGAGTTTTTCTCAAATTACGCATAATAGTGACTTGAGTGAGCGTGCGTGATCATGAGGCAAAAAAAAAAACACTCACGTGCACATCTCTAATTATCATAGTAATTTTTGCGGAATGTCTTATTGCATGTACGTAATTATTTATTTTTTGCTTGACTAACATTTCTCACTTTTATTTCTTGTTTGATTTTTAAATGAAATAGTTGAATCTGGTATACATACATACTACTGTGTTTGTTAATTGCAATAATTTTATTATTATCTGATATTTGAAAGTTATTAAATATAGCATAGAGCCTAAAAAACATAGTTTAAGGATGGAATAAATACAAAAGACGGTTTGAAATTTAAATACTGAAACACTAAAGAATCACAAATTTAAAAAATCTCCAATATATCGCAAATATATCTTGTTATTATTAAGGATTTTGTTTTAAATATGCAAGTATATTCCGAATATACGATATTTGTATATCGGAAATACGCATACCAAAATGTTCTTTTTGTATTTTATTTTAAATAAAACGTACTTTTCTCGTTTTATTTTAACAAAACGTGCTATTTGCATATTAAAAGTCCTTTAATTTCGTACATCGTTAAAATTTTTTTTGCGACTTATTGTGGTCTGTTATATATTCAGGGTTCATGCTACAAAATAATCGAGTGAAAAAATGATCTTGGATTTTCCAACACTCATTTTGAAATAATCAAAAAGTCACGTTTTGTTCTGCGACTCCTCATTTCTTGCTGCATTAGATGCAAGGATATTCTAAAATATGAAAAAAAAAGTTTTCAACAAGAAGTGCCACGCCAACTTATAGTATTTAAACTTTTTAATTTTTAACGATTTATAACGTCAATGTAATAAGTCATACAATATATCAGCTGTTTTAACGTTTTACTTCCTGAGATACATATTTGAAAATAAATATTTGCTATATAAGAAAGGTGCCACGCCTTCTTGTCCACTGCTTAAAACAATTTTTTAAATTACTACGAATACTAGAATAGTTAGGCAAATAGGTGCATTTGTTCTTCTATTTTATATTAATTCAAAAAGTGGGCGTGGTCAATTTTTCTTTCCGTAAAAATCTAAGTTGAATTATAAAAAATATTTAGAAAAAAAATTTACGAAATAGATGCAGGCGTTTTAAGTGATGCAATAACAAAGGAAGGATATTTAACTTTTATTTATATCAGCAGATTATTCAAATTGTATATAAAGATCAAACCACGGTCGTTTACGAATATCAACAAAACTTTAGCTTTAGCTGTCAGCCGCTAAAACTTGTATTACCGGCAACAATTGGCAAGTAACAGCTGTCAACTAAGATATTAAAGTCACCGTCATGTTATGCCATTTTTCGTTGGCAACACCTGGCCTTTAGCAATCGAAAATTTTTTATTGCAGAGCGTCCATTCAAGTGAAGTTTGGTTTCACTTTCGATGTACTTTTTTTTACACAAAATCAATGGAAGAGGAGTAAAATGTGTCTAGACGTCTGCGGAATGTTTTGCGGTGTTGATTAGAGAGTGATATTTACTAAAAAAATGCTCAAGGAAAAATCATTAACTGGGCAGATCTTTCGTTGATAAGAGTACATAAGTTTTATTTTCATCTATTTAATTCATATTTTTGTCTTTATAGAACTTGTTTTATAGGGCAGTTACACCTGCTTAAAATCTAGGTGATTTTAATTAAAATCTTTATGAAAATCTATACCATTTACACAAAGTTTTTTTTTTTTTTGACATTTATAAATACTTTTTATCCAAAACAAAATCCATTAACTGAAAAATTTGCCAAGACTATAACCAAACAATTGCAATGTAGCCAATTCATACACCTTTTCAAGCTGACCGTAGCTAATTCAGTCATCTTTTATATAAATATTATGTACAGGGTAGCGAAAATAAAATAAAAATATTAAATTTTATGTAGATTTCTTACAAATCTCACTCACAAACTAGATTTTGTTTTGTATGGAAAATCTAGTACAAAGCAGCTAGATTTAGCTCAAAATCTCGCAAGTACTAGATTTTGAGATAATGTAAATGCCCTATTATAGGAACATTTTATTATTATTATTTATTTTACTTATTTATGGGTTAAAATAAAATCAACAAAAATCTTCTGTTACACTAAAGTCCAAATTAACAGTCATCAGTTAACTAATAGCAATAGTTTAACCAATAATATCTGATTCACAGCTCTTTGCTTACCATTAGTTAAACCGCCATATGTCGTTGGTTAACAAATAGTTAGACAACAGTTGAGTCGTTGTAAACTTTATTAGTATTGTTGAATTGTGAAAATTTGTATACAAATTTCACAAAAAAGATATCAAACATCTTCTTCTATTTATTTTCTTTTGTATTATTATTTGGTTTTTCCGAACCAATTTCAGTACTAATTCAATATCTTACACGGTTAAGTTAGACGAGCTCGCTCTGTTTTTATCAATTTTTAAGAAATCATCTAGCAAATGTAAACAAAAACCATATGCTATAGCAGAGCTGCCAATAGTGAAATTTAATTGTGTCATAGGGCTACCATTCTTTGCTCATATTAAGAACTTAAATTAAACAATGCACTGCGAATAAAAAGTATCTATTAGTTAAACTGTAGTTATCATTTTAGTTTATTAATAATTAACCAATGACTGTAAATTGGCCCTAAGAGGCTGATAGTGGGGGAAAACTTTCTTATGCTCAAATTCACAGTCTTTAGTTAACTAATGAAGGTGGTTTAACCAACGAGATTGGTAAGAAAAATTTTTAGTTAAACCATGAGCGTTAGTTAACTATAGACTGTGAATTTGGGCTTTAGCAATCGGTTGTATGAAAGTGTAGTAAATTGTTATATTAAATTTTAAGGGGCATGTGTCCTCCCAATTGTTAAAGCACGGGATGCTAAACTACAAGGGCCTTAAAGGTCTTTCAAGTTATGCAAGAGTAGTATAAAGAGAAATACGTTATTTATAATATTAAATTGCAACGATGTAACGTGTCGTACCAAGTACTTATACACTTATACTCTTGTTCAATAAAAAGTGCAAATACAACGTATCTTTTACCGTATACCGTAGTGAAATTTCACGTACCTTTTACCGTATAAAGCACGACATACACATACAGCCAGACACCACCACTGATTTAAACCGAGCCACAACATGCCAACGCTAGGTATGGTTCTCACTCAGGTCATATTTTAGTTGGCATAAGTAATCAACGTTAGTACACAATGAAAAAACAAGTGCCGAGATCGTACGAACGACAATCAGGGTGACCGATGACATTTTTCAAAAAGTGGCACCAAAAGGGGATTTATCAAAAAAAAGGGACAAAATTAAAAAAAAACGAGAAAACTACATTAAACTTTTTATTTTTAATGCATTTTTATATAATTCACTCTAAAAAAAGGGTGAAAAAAGTGGCAAGGCAGACAAAAAAGGGGCAAGGCAGTCGAAAAAGTGGCAATTTGCCACTTTAGTCGGTCAAACGGTCACGCTGACGACAATTATAAGTAGGCCACTTGAAAGTGTCGTCCGAAACCTTTACCGACGCTTGTTCTAAGTAGTTAGCAAGTAGATAAAATTTATTTTAGCAAATATAAAGTCTTCCGAATTTACTTTATATTTCGTAGCAATATTATTTAGCCGAATACGAAGTCTCCCGAATTTACTTCGTGCTCGTTGTAGTTAGCTGCACGGTAGCCGAATATAAAGTCTTTATATTCGTATTAATTGTATTTCGTAAAGTAACCAGACATAATATCACCTCTCGGATATACTTCATACTCTTCACTTTTTTAATAGTGTTGACGTTAGAAGTCGTGAGTTCGTATATAAAATCGATTGTGTTAGCATAACAACATATACATACTATCCAAAGGAAGCAGACCTTTGACTAGAGCCCGGGCAGACTGAGTCATACCCCAGCTGAAAAATAAACTGCGTTACAACGAATGGCATCTTACAAGTGCTTAATCAACAGCAAACAATTTTTTGTTAATTCGTATTATTAATTTTGGTACGCGTTAAATAAAATATAATATAAGATATTTGAACAAGAAAGTTTTTGTTTAAAAATTTCTATTAAATGGCATGTTCCTAATTCCCACTAGACACCCACTGTCACTTCAAAGCACTGCAGCAAAACCACAACATGCAAAAAAGAATGCATTTCATTTTTTTCATGCATTTGTTAATGTTAAACCGTCTTTAACTTTACATTCCTTTGGCAGTACTTTTTACCCCATTTCTTTTACTCTCCCCAAGTTAAAGCAAGAAACTTAAAAAAATACTGGATAGTGAAATAAGCAGGAAAAAATGGAAAAAAATTAAAAAAAAAAACAGTATAACAAACACCGTAATCAAAAACTCGTAATTAAGCGCGATAAAACTGTAATTAAATGAGCTTAAAAGTAATACTTCTTGTAGTTACATTTCTTTCTTTTTTTTTTGTTTTTTAGTTTTGTAGTGTGTTTCTTATTTCTTACTCGTATTTGTTGACTGGTTCAAGTTGGCAATGCATACATACCTGCAAAGACAAAAAAGAAGAAAACAAAACATAAATGAAAGAAACGAAATAAATTAATGTTTTTTAATAGTAAACTTTATAGCAATTGTAATTTAAAAGTTCGCTTTTTTTTGTTTTTTCAAGGTGTTTATTTATTGGCTTATAGTTAGTTGTTGTAGCTGATTTTTATTTATCGGCCAAGACAGTATGAAAATTATAGCCCCAACATTGAGACTGCTATCAAGCGGCGAAGGTAAATGAGTGCAATAAATACAAAATAGACATTACAGATAATGAATGTTGTAGAGGAGAAAGACCAAGATAAAAAAGGAAAGAAAAATAGACTGAAGTATTTTTTTCCAAATAATATATTTTTCACATTTAAAGAAATATGTAAATAATCTTGAGGCCCAAAAAGGATTTATTTTAAATCAATCGCCAGGAGACTGCGACACATTCAAATTTTCTTATAGACAAGTTGACTGTGACACATTCAAATTTTCTTATAGACAAGTTGATTGTGACACACAAATTTTCTTATAGAAAAGTTGATTGTGACACATTCAAATTTTCTTATAGAAAAGTTGATTGTGACACATTCAAATTTTCTTATAGAAAAGTTGATTGTGACACATTCAAATTTTCTTATAGAAAAGTGGATGTGACACATTCAAATTTTCTTATAGAAAAGTTGACTGTGACACATTCAAATTTTCTTATAGAAAAGTTGACTGTGACACATTCAAATTTTCTTATAGAAAAGTTTACTGTGACACATTCAAATTTTCTTATAGAAAAGTTTACTGTGACACATTCAAATTTTCTTATAGAAAATTTTCTTACAGGAAAGTTGACTGTGACACATTCAAATTTTCTTACAGGAAAGTTGACTGTGACACATTCAAATTTTCTTATACATTAAACTTTTCTTATAGAAAAGGTGACTGTAACGCATTAAACTTTATTCCTTTATCTAATTTTTCGACCTTTTTCTTATATATTTAATTAAACTATTTTTTTGAGCTTTAGGTCTATTTGTATAATGCTTTATTGTTTCAATATTTCGTAAACCTTCGGTTTACTTCTTCAGGATATAGAATATTGTATTTTGATTTTTTGTTTTTTTGTTTTTTCCTTTTTTTTTTTTTTTTTTTTTCTCTCAATTATGTATACAATTTTCAAATAATAAAGTGTGTCATAAAAAATATTTTTTAAAAAAATTTTTAAATAACAAAGTGTGTCATAAAAATTATTTTTACAATTTTTTAATAGTTTTGGTAATAAAACAAAATAGGTATAAGTCTACAATATTTGTTCATATAGAATTTTGGAAAGGTTCTTAGAAATGATAATACATATTTTTAATACTTTTACATAACATTGTGTCTTTGAGTTTCTTAAAAATTTTTTTTTTTCTTTAAATTTTTTTTTTTATGACACACTTTGTTATTTAAAAAGTTTTTTAAAAAATATTTTTTATGACACACTTTATTATTTGAAAATTGTATACATAATTGAGAGAAAAAAAAAGGAAAAAGAAAAAACAAAAAAACAAAAAATCAAAATACAATATTCTATATCCTGAAGAAGTAAACCGAAGGTTTACGAAATATTGAAACAATAAAGCATTATACAAATAGACCTAAAGCTCAAAAAAATAGTTTAATTAAATATTAAACTTTATTTATAGAAAACTTGACTGTGGCCCTGCAAATTTTTCTTATAGAAAGTTGACTGTGCCACAGCACACTTGAAAGAGAACGTGATTGTGTCATATAATACTTTTTTATAGAAAAGTTTTTACTGTGTAGCAGCACACTTTTCTCACAGAGAAGTTCACTCTGTCACTCAAAAGCAATTAAAGTTTCTAAAATGTTGTTGATAATTTTGAAATTCTATTTTTAAAGATGACAGAAAACTATTTGTTTTTTTTCTTTTATTATTCCGTAGTAAATTTAGGCGTCTGATTGAAAACTATCAGATTAATTAAATAATATTCGAAAAGCACATTTTCTTGGTATTATGTTGAATTAAGTCATAAACCAAATTAAATTTATGTGTTTGTTTTTTTTAATGTTTGTTGCTCTTATCAACACTTTAATGAAGCAAAAAAAATGTACCATCATGCTATAAACAACAAATATTAACACATTAAGCCATACAAATCTTTTAGAGACTTTGAAGCGCTGAAGATGATATTATTATTTTTTGTTTGCTTTCAATTTTATTTGAAGTGTGCCGCCTGTCATCAGAGATTTTCACTTTGGACTTTCGACACGCATACTAATCAGCAGGCAGAACCAAACAGTATTGAGCAACAATTGGAAAAGCAATAAAAAAAGTAAAGAAAAATGCCTATATACAGCGATAGCAAGCAAACAACTACAAATTGTTAACATGGACAAGCAGCAGCAACAACAATACAAAAGTAATTGTAAGTACAATACAAAGTGTAATGAGCAAAACTTAACAGCTAAAAACATAAAAATTATTTCAACAACGTGGAAAAAATTATCAGTTGAACAACAACAATATGTATACAGAAAAAACACATGTAATCTTAATTTTCTTCAAATTAATTATTTATTTATTTATTATTTACAGAAGAAACAAAGTTGAAAAAGGATGGTTCAAACTTGTGGCCCCACAAGCCAAGCGACAAATTATTTTTTATGACAAATTATTTTTTATAGGAATTATTAATTTTTTTTTAATGCTATGATATCAGAGATAACGATTTCTGTATTTGGATAATCCGACCGAAAAATTTATCTCATGTTGAAAAGTAGTTGTTTATGTGAAAATAAGAAATATGTATGTATACGTCAGAGAACAGCAATGAGTAGTGAATAAGTGAGTAGAGTTATATCATGACTTATAATTTCTTGTAGTTGTGCGCACTCATACTTATTGCAATGTTGTCTATGAATCATATTCACTCGAAACTTTGAAGTGCGCATCGAACTCATAGTTAGCAACATTTATGACGTTGTTGATTTCGACTCTCCTTAACTCTCTTTCGTCCCTATGGACGATGCAAAATAAGTACATTAAAGTTCTCCTTATGAGGTTATGTGTTTCTCTGTTACTTTTTTTGTTTTTTTTTTTGCAGGAATTAAAAAGCACCCCTATTTACTACTATTGTATACTACCTGCAAAGTGTTTAATGACTGAACTTTTAAATAAATATATATGCATGAGTTTCGTGAGCTGAATCAATGTGAGTAGTATAAGTATTTTCCTCAAATTAGAAATCAAACTAAGGTGATTTATGAGTGAGAGTGTGGTATGACTATAATGTCGACGTCGCATTCATATATATTTCAACCTATACTTATAAATCAATGCCATCGTGAGTATGCGTAAATCAGAGTAGTATTAATAGCGAAAGAACCATTCATTGCCGATCACTGGTATATGTCAATCAAATTCATTGAAAAGAGCAACAGATTTTTTTTAAGAAATTGTCGGTTCGCAAACTTAAATGTTACTTTTTCTATTCACTTATCTGCTATTGAATAAAAGTTCGATACAAAAAAAATAGTTCGACGAGAAATTTTTGTCAGTATATTTTTTGTGGTTATGTACTGGGATTTATATTATATTCATTGAATTAAAATCAAAATTTATATTTTACTGAAGATGGTAAATATTAAGTTTGGCAAAAATTGGGTTAAAAATATTAAAACTTAATAAAAAATTTCTCACAACAAAATTTTTATCACTCATACATATGAAATTATTTTGACTTGAAGCTGGAATATTTTTTTTCACATTAAATTGTCATAATTTTCTTCATACATTGATTCGGCAAAAAAAAGAGAATTAACACTCAGGCAATGAATAGCAGTATTACAAGATTGTTACCTTCCTTAAGAAGAGGATACTGATTAAATAGTGATCATTATAACTTTGCTGCCCGATTTAGGAAAAAAAATCCGATAAATGGCCAGAATTTCTTTCTTGTACTTCTCATTCGTTTGAAAAAGAGATTTTATACAAAACAAAAAAATTGTATGCAACATATTTGGTAAGCTGTCGGACAGTAATTTTTTGTATTAGAACTACCAAAATAAATTATTTCTAAGTCCATTTTAAAATCAGTTACTAAAATATTTTAATTCAACATATTTCGGCAATAATTTTACTTAACATGTGTTTCATGCTAATTTAACATGATTTACAGCAAATCTTCAAAGAAAATGTTTCCTTTTGAAAAAAATTTATTTCATGTTAATTTAACAGGCCAGTACTGTTAAATCAAAATGAAGAATCATGTTGAATCAAAGTTGTTGCAAGTCGAAACAACGTGAATTTTATTTGGTGCACTGTCGAATGAAACACATTTGGTAAGGTGTCGGAGCAGTAATTTTTTGTATTAGAATAACAAAAAAATTGCTTACTGGGATGATTTGAAAATATATCAGTTAAAATAAATTTCTGTCAGCTAAAGTAATTTCTTTTTTAATTGCACACAGACAAGTTTTTTAATAAAATCTACGAAAACAAATTTAGTTTAACGTATTTTGGCAATAATTTTACTTAATATGTTTTTCATGTTAATTCAACATGATTTACAGCAAATCTTTAAAGAAAATGTTTCACTTTAAAATAAACTTATTTAATGTTGATTTAATATTCAGCACTGTTAAATCAACATAAAGAATCATGTTGAATCAAAATTATTTCAAGTTGAAACAACGTGAATTGCATACTGAAACAACACGATAAAGCATGTTGAATCAAAGTTATTTTCTGTGG
The DNA here is from genome assembly GCA_944452675.1 of Tachina lurida. Taxonomy (NCBI): domain Eukaryota; kingdom Metazoa; phylum Arthropoda; class Insecta; order Diptera; family Tachinidae; genus Tachina; species Tachina lurida. Next base: position 27,206,371 of record OX101754.1, on the reverse strand, counting down.
AAATTTAATTTAATGCAATCATTTTATTTTCATAATTATTTATCTAATGTGATTGTCCGACAAAATTTTTTGTAGTCCTATTTTTATTTCATTAACTGCTTACATACATATGTTTATAATAAATGGTTTTTTCTGCTCAAGTTTTTTCGTACTTTTTTGGAGGCTTTATTTTCATAACATTATGTTCGCTGTCATGTTTTACTCTTAAGTGTTTCATTTAATGGCAGTTTTTTATATTATATTGTTACATTGTTTGTATTTATAAGTGATTATGGCTAGAATATATTTTTGTTTTCTTTTTTAGGCATCCCTAATGGTTGCTATTAAATGTTTTCTCATTGTTTTTTCTTTCTTTCTTATACTCGATACCTTAAAAGTTGATTGACATTTTAATTGTCTATCATGTGAGTGAGTTTTTATATTTCAGTTTAACACTAAAAAACATGAATAAAACTTTAATCGCCTTAAGAGTTGAAGCAGCATTTTAAGACCGTAAAACCAAAAGCAATTTAAATTAAATTAAGTTCTCTTGAGCTTTTAAAATGTTTTTTTGTTCCAAAAACAATCCTCAGCCAATAACCCCTTCCCCAGTTATAACATTTGCCTTGTTTAATGCATTTTTTGCTACAAAATTATTTTATTTTACTTAATTTGAGGTAATATTAAAGTAAATATTTGCTTCATATACTTATGTACGAAATTAGGCAAACCCCTTTTATAATAATTTAAAAACCTCACACGGAAGTCAAAGGTTGGGGTTTTACACACCCACCACACTCTCCCTTAACAATCAGGTTTTAATTATGGCGCCAATTAAAATTTAATCTATAAACATATTTACAAGAGCAGGAAATATTAAATTAAAATGCATTAAAAAAGGATTTAATATGATTTAATACTGCAAATAAGTTTGCAGATTAGCTCATCAATTTGTTTGAATAACTAATTAATAATCGTTAGATTTGTGCTCGGCACCTAAAACTCGAATAACGGGCAAAGGATTTTTTTTTTGTTCCTTGAACTTTATTTCAATTAACACAAAAGTATCATCTGCGTTCTATTTTCGGCAATATATGGAGTTAAGTTGTGTAAAACGATCCTAAAAGTTATTTAATTGGTGCTGACAAGGGAATGACAATTGCGGACAAATAAAAACATATTTAAATTTTTTTTTATTTTTATTAATTTGTAACGTCTTTGAAATGAGCATATACTGAACACTTTGCGCTTCCTTTTTGTAGGTCTATTTATTTCTTTATCTGAACATAATCTTATCACAATAGTATCTTAGTTTTATGTTAACATTATCTTAAACTGATCTTAATCCTGTCCATGTCTTATGTTAATTTCACTTAAATATTATCTCAGTTCCCTAGATCTGATCTAAATTTTTCTTAATCGTATCTTAATCGTATCTTAATCTTATATTAGCCTTATCTTAATCTTATGTTAATCTTATCTTAATCTTATCTTAATATTTTCTTAATCGTATCTTAATCTTATCTTAATCTTATCTTAATCCTATCTTAATCTTATCTTAATCTTATCTTAGTCTTATCTTAATCTTATCTTAATGTTAAAGCTGTCCGAGAAACAGAAATCCTCCCTTAAATGGGCAAAAGGTGTCCTTGAAAACATGGATACTCCTGCCTTTAGTAGTAGCGGTGCTAGTGCGTTGTCAAAACCGTCTGATAAAAGACTGCGATCGCCGTACGACAAACCATTGCCTAAGCGGCCTAGGGCTAATAGCAATATTGGCGTTAGGTCGTTTAGTGAGGTTGCAAAAGACAACCTTGTAATGGCTGTTGTCGACAGGGGAGATATGGATGGTGCCATCCTCAGGAGTAAATGGAGTACTGTGAAAGCTAAGCTGCAACCACGTACTACCAGGTCCTTGCGGAGAATCCAGGCATACCTGCCGTCTGTCGCAATACAGGCTGGTCAAGATGATGGCCTTTGGTGTCCATAGATCGGCGGACCTGTACAAGGCAGCTGTTACCAGGATGGGAGAGCCGTGGCCAGGTGCGAAAATCGATCTCGTTGACAAGAGCGATATTCTGTCCTGACCACGAGCGCATGCATGGCTTCCAGCATTCCCAGATACGGCTGAAGCAGCGATAAAATTGTTAAAAGACTGCAATCCCTCACTTCCAACCGGCAGTTGAAAGATGGTGAGGTTCGGTGAGGCTGAGGGGGACAGACGTGGGTTAATTATAATACTAAACGCTGAAATGCTCCCTCACTTGGCCAAGTCCAATAAAATTGTATGATACGCCTTTGGACAGGTTACGCTGAAGGTGTATAAGGGAAATCAGCCTCCAGTGACCGAAAATTGCAATACAATGTGTGAACAGGCTGTGGAGGAAGAATCTGAAGAAGGAAGAATCTGATTACGGCGAAGACCTTCTGCTCAAAACTGACGACGAGTTCGATAAAACGGTCGTGGAGATAGATGTCGTAGCAGATGTTGAACCTGCTGCAGAACCATCATTCTAAAGCAGCCTCAGCTGCACTTCAGCTTCGCATGACTGATGAGGTTGCTAGAATTGAGACAACCTTACAGGTTCCACCGGATTAGGAATGTGTGGGCTTACCACTACTCTCTAGAAAACTCAGTCTTAATGATCAAACAGAATAAGTCCGCAACTTCAGGAAAAATCGTTGTCAAATTAACAAAGCCCATAATAAAATCTACGGCAGTAACTTCAAATGCTCTCTAATTTTTGTTTTATTTTCTTTTGTGCTTATTTTTCTTTGTAGTTTTGTTCACAAAATTTATGAAATTTATTGAAAGTATGGTAACATGTTTGAGAGAATATTTATTTATATGTGAGAGCATAAGAAAAAACATTCTCAAAATAAAATAGATTCTATCTATCGACTGCTTTCTGAGGCTAGTTTTTTGTGTCATTTTGTATGGAAAATGTGTTTATGCCCCAATTCTGTTTGATCATTTAGGCGCAAGATAGAGGCAGAAACAAGTAGAAGGTGGGTTACAAGAAATTATTGCGTGATCACAAGGCAGTTATGGACTCATCTAAAAAGGAAAAATACGGTTTCTTTAATCTTGTAGAATAGGAAACAAATCTCGATTCTAGTGTCCGTGCTAACCGGACAATGTATCATAGGTAGGCATGCACAAAGGTTAAAGGTTGAATACAACGATTTTTGCCATAGCTGCCAGAATATCGATGGGGAAGTGTAGAATACTTTATTTGTCAGTGTCCTGGACTTGCAAGAAAGAGATTGGCCACAATGGGCGCTCTTGAGTTCAGGGAACTTTCTGACGTTGCTAGTGTTGAATTGCAAGGTATTAATAGTTTTATATTGAGCTCTGGTTGGTTCAACGGTGGGACACCGTGGTATCATAATGGACCAAAACGGGCTAAGTGAGTCCGGGTTTCTGACTGCCACCCCTACCTAACCTAACTTAACCTAAACTTATGTTAATTTTATCTTAATTTTATCTTAATCTTATCTTAATCTTATCTTAATCTTATCTTAATCTTATCTTAATCGTATCTTAATCGTATCTTAATCTTATCTTAATCTTATCTTAATCTTATCTTAATCTTATCTTAATCTTATCTTAATCTTATCTTAATCTTATCTTAATCTTATCTTAATCTTATCTTAATCGTATCTTAATCTTATCTTAATCTTATCTTAATCTTATCTTAGTCTTATCTTTATCTTATCTTATCTTAATCTTATCTTAATCGTATCTTAATCTTATCTTAATCTTATCTTAATCTTATCTTAATCTTATCTTAATCTTATCTTAATCTTATCTTAATCTTATCTTAATCTTATCTTAATCTTATCTTAATCTTATCTTAATCTTATCTTAATCTTATCTTAATCTTATCTTAATCTTATCTTAATCTTATCTTAATCTTATCTTAATCTTATCTTAATCTTATCTTAATCTTATCTTAATCTTATCTTAATCTTATCTTAATCGTATCTTAATCTTATCTTAATCTTATCTTAATCTTATCTTAATCTTATCTTAATCTTATCTTAATCTTATCTTAATCTTATCTTAATCTTATCTTAATCTTATCTTAATCTTATCTTAATCTTATCTTAATCTTATCTTAATCTTATCTTAATCTTATCTTAATCTTATCTTAATTTTATCTTAATCTTATCGTAATCTTATCTTAATCTTATCTTAATCTTATCTTAATCGTATCTTAATCTTATCTTAATCTTTTCTTAAGCTTATCTTAATCTTGTCTTAATCTTATCTTAATCTTATCTTAATGTTATCTTAATCTTATCTTAATCTTAACTTAGTCTTATCCTTATGTTATCCTAAACGTTCTTTCGTGTTATCATAAGATTTATTTTATATTAGCCTTTACTTAATATTATCGTAGTGTAATTTTAGAGATTAATTTCCTTAACAACGTGTTATTGCGAATCTTAATCCTATCTAAATCTTTTTTTAATCGTATCTAAATCTTATCTTAATTTCATTCTCATTTTATTCTTATCTTATTCTCCTTTTTATTTTATCTTTGCATTTACTTAATATTACCTTAGTGTAATTTTAGAGCGTAATTTTCTTAACAAAGTGTGTTTGCTAAGCGAGCCAACCAGACTGTACCCTTTTTTAATTATAAAACTATACTATGGAATATGCATTCTATACAAGTAATCTATTAATCTTTCTAATAAGTCAATAAATTATTATAATTTATGAACATTGATTCTAGTTCCTTCCATGACGAAAGTCGTCACACTTACCAGCAAAAAATCATCCAACACGTAATTTTTAAAAGATGATTCATATGAAAGAATTATATTGACTCATATAACCAGTTTGATATTTTGACAGGCTGTGAATCTTAATAAATTTAATATTTAAGAATACAATGATGGAAGAAATTCAAAAAATAAAGGTGTTAAAAATAATGACGACGAAATTAGCATTAAAAGTCCATTTAGACAAATAATACATACAGTTTTGCGTATTGACTGATATTTTTTTGTTTTGAATACAGAAAATCTAACGCCTTAGTTTAAAACAATAAATTGTTTATAGCTTCACTATTAATTTAAATGTGAATACACATGCCTATTACAAATTAACAGACATCACGTTGTTAAGTTGTAAGACAAAACAAAAATTTACGCATACGCAGTATTTTAAAAAAATTAATAGCACTAAACTGGCGGTTCTTTAAAAGTAATTTGCAGGTCATATTATTAGAAATTAATAATAACAACAAAGGGCCTTAAGCCTGAGTTTTAAAATTAAAAATTAAAAGAAGCATTCAGTCCAGATTTGAAATAAAAAGATAAAATATTCACCCTTATATCAGTTGTCGACATCGACGTCACTTTAACACAATACAAAAAAATTGGGGCTTGTTTACTTGCTCTTCAGAAAAATTTTGTGTCACTGAAAATCTATTTCCTTTCCCTAAGGTCTAGAAAATAGCATAATCCTGCCAATATAACATATAATATATAATATATAATATAAAATATATAATATATAATATATAATATATAATATATAATATATAATATATAATATATAATATATAATATATAATATATAATATATAATATATAATATATAATATATAATATATAATATATAATATATAATATATAATATATAATATATAATATATAATATATAATATATATAATATATATTATATAATATATATTATATAATATATATAGAGGATTATATAAGAGTAAGTGCACGGCCTGTAAGAGTACGTGTGGCTTTCCGGCTCAATAAATTATTTTTTTCAAAAGTTTTAGTTAATATTTTGCACAAATTAGACTGACTAAGTTTAAAGGTACCCATAGATTATGCAATATTATTGAATATTTTATTGCTATTATTACTGTCGTTTTACTGCACTATATTAAGTAAATTGCACAATATAAAAAAAAATATTGCGCAATATTTGGTACAATATGTAAAAGTAAAAGTAAGTAGTGATGTACCTGAAAATAATTATTGAACAATGTTATCAGCACATTACAAAATATTTTTTGCGCAATATAAATCAAAAGAATTTAGACTTTATCCAAGACGTTGTGCCATATACCCCAGGCAATTTTATTGTAGAATATCAATTATTGCACAATAATAATGCTAGTGCGTGGGTAGCCCTAGGCCTTAAGGGAAGTATCCATCTCTAATGCACCAGGGAATGCAGACTCGTTAACATTTTGCACAAATTAGACTGACTGAGTTTAAAGGTACCCATAGATTATGCAATATTATTGAATATTTCACACACACTATTAAGTAAATTGCACAATATAAAAAAAATATTGCGCAATATTTTGTACAATATGCAAAAGTAATAGTAAAAGTAAGTAGTGATGTACCTGAAAATAATTATTGTACAATGTTATCAACACATTACAAAATATTGTTTGCGCAATATAAATGAAAAGTCTTTAGATTTTATCCAATACATTGTGCCATATACCCCAGGTAATTTTATTGTATAATATGAATTATTGCACAATATTATTGCAAATGTGAGGGTACCTTAATGCCTTAAGGGAAGTATCCATCTCTAATGCACCAGGGAATGCAGATTCAGGATATTAGAATAAAATTGCAAAAGTATAACTTCTTTAAAGATTATTCATCCCACTGTGCACTTAAACTTTCTTTTTCATAACTCGCACAGATCGTTAAAAATAAAACTATGAAAAATAAAAATTCTTGGAATTTTTTTCTTCTTCAAACTGTTTACTTATCTCGTTTAACTGACATTCCCAGTTTATTTTTATCTCTGTATGTATTTGTTTTAAAGTTTTTAAAATTTTAATTAACGTTTTTTTTCGCTGCTATTTTACTTGCGGATTTTTAATGGATTTTATATGTAAAGTTATTTATTTAGCAAACGTATTCTATGAAATATTTATGTAGATTTCTAGATTTTTTTTTTTAGTAAGTAAGTAAGTACTTAACATTTTGTTTGATAAATATTTATTTACTCAGCTGAGTGTTGAGACGCATAATTGACAAATGTTTATAGTTAGATAGTGGGTATGATAAGTATTTATTTTTCTCATAAATAAATTAACGTTTATTGTTCCTATATACTCGTACATACATATATATGTATATATATATTATCTATTGTATTTGTTGTAATAATTTACATACTAATATTTGTAACATTGATAGAAACCTTCGAGCGAGCGAAAAATAGCAATTAAGAATTTATTGAAATTGTATAGATATTTGATTAGATGTTTGATGTTAATTAATCGAGTGAGATGCGCAGCGCAGCAGTTGGGAAATATATGTTTATGGAAATTTGAAAATAAATATTTTATATATGTACATATGTATATCGTTTCCTTAACATATAAAGGCCCTAACTCATTATTTCTTTTTTCTAAATCAAGTTTTTTTGTATATTTCGATAGAACAACATCTAATGTATCGAAAAATTCAAAAATTTCGGCTTTCTATATTAAGGTAACGATATATACATATGTACATATATATGTATATAACTTATTTTAAATGGTGGCAGTTTTATTGAATGCAAAAAAATCAACATAATATTGCCTATTTTTGTTGCATATATTGAATTACTTATTTTTTATTATATATGAGGCAAAATATTTTTATTTAAGCTTTGTTCGAAAATTCGAAATTAAATTCGAAAATTTAAAAAAACGAATTTTTTACTAAATTGTCACCATAAGAGGTCAAAAAGCTAATAACAGAGATATATTATCGCGTTCGAAGATTCTGTTTTATATAAGGTCTTTTAAAAAATTATCAGGGGTGTTCTTTACATCGCACGTTTTGAAATCGCCTAATTTCCAGGAAGGAGCTGAATTAAAAAGGTGACTTATTGCAACTTTTTAATTGGTTTTAATGTTTTGTGTGTTTAAAATATCCTAATCGAGCTTAACTTCGAATGTATTAAATCGTTCGATCAGCGGAATACTGTTTTTCGTTTTTGGAAATCGCTCGATTTCAAAACGCGCGGTTTACAGAACACCTCTGTATTATAAGCTGCTTATTGAAGTAAGTGCGAAACATATGTTGGATTATTCATAATTTCGGTTATGAATATAAATTGTTTTAAATGCAAAATTGTTTTCAGATGAAAATGAAATTAGCAATTTTTCGAAATAATTATTTATTAACACAAATTGTTAATTAAAATTTGTTTTGCTAAATTGTTTTTTTTTTAATAAAAATTTTCTTTGATTGATTTTATAGCGTATGATTAATACAAATGCAGTCTTGTTAAAAAAAAAAAAGAAATTCATTCATTCATTAATTTCATTTGAAATTTTCATTACAATTTGTAGTTATATGACCTTCAAAAGCCCAGCCAAATCACACATGTCTCATGCTGTAATATTTATTGCTCATAAATCATTCAATTCATATATTCTTTTTTTTTTATTAAAGAAAAAATAAAATACATTATTTGCAAATCTAAACATTTCGAACTTGAAAAATCTGTTTAGAATATTTACACCCTCACATAATATTTCTTTCATTTAGCCAACTATGTAGTTGAAGTTCATTAGAATAGAAGGAGCAAGCAAAAAAATATTTTTTTAATGGCAGACAAATAAAAAGTAATAAAAAACTATGAATTTTTTTTCATTAATAATTTGGCGGTGTTTTATTGCAGTAGATGTCTGAATAAATATTTTAATAATTTGCTGCTGCTGACGTTGACTTTGAGTTTATAGACTAAAGTAAGATATTTTTGTTTTTAACAAAAAATGTTTTAATCAAAATTCTTAAAACTTAAAAGCCCACGTCTTTCACAAATCATATAAATCTTTTTGCAAGCGTTTCTAAAAGATTTAGTGAAAGAAAAATAAACACTGAAGTTTTTGTTATGTTAATAAAAATAAATGACAGCGTAGTAAATATTTTGCTACTAGTTTTTGTTTTTTAGCTACAAACAGAAAGTTTGCAAAAATGTTTAAGCTATTTAGTTTTTCTTAACTTACATATGTATGAATCATGCTGAAGATCTTCTTGATAGTCAGGACAAAACCTCAAGGACTTTATTTCCTGAAAAATTTTTTGCCAGATAACAAAGAATATTTGTGCAAGGTAGCATAGGCTGATGAAGTATTTCATTAATTCTATTATCCATCTTACTTAACTTAAAATAAAAAAAATCTTCTTATTCCAGTAACATATATTGTTGAATTTTTGAATTTGAATAAAGTTCATTTATTATGGTTCGTAATTGCAAACAAAAGAAAGTTGCTAGCAAGTTTATCAAACTTTTTTACCACATAAAAGGTTGTAGGATAAGCTAAATGGTTGATAAAATTGTTATCATATGCACTAACAGCATGTCAATGGAAATATCCTTAACAAGCGATGTTACTTTGCATATTTTTAAATTTTGGAGCCAGTGCTGCCAATTTAGTGATGTAGGCAATTCTTAAATTTATAAGTGTTTAATTATACTCATTTGAATTTTGTTGAGCTACACTGAAGAGTATTTTGTATTCGTTTTCACTGCTATTACTTTTTTCCTTCTAAATCTTCCGTTCAATAGACAGTGTATGACATGATTTCGTTATAATATATACAAATGTTTATCTTTTTTAACGATAAACGCATCAAACCATTGGCCAAAAACAACTACAACTACAACAACAACACAACAAAAAAATCAGTCAGTTAATGCTAATACAACACCAGCAACATTAAACTCGTGGCTCTCATTAATGTTTTATAGTTAGTTGACCAGAAAACCGAACATGAAATGCTTATGCCAGACCAACGAAAACCACGGCATGACAACTAACAAAAAAAAATTTTTTTTGGCTACCGTAAATTTAAATTAACGTACACATGTCCATACATACATACATACATATCGTTGCCTTAATATAGAAAGGCCCTAACTCATTATTTTAATGTTATCGACAGAAGAACATCTTATGTATTGAAAAATTCAAACATCTCGATTTCAAAAAAAAATGAGTTAGGGCCTTTCTATATTAAGATAACGACATGTTTTGTTTCAAATCATTGCAGGTCGTAGCAAACTATTTTTAAGGCTAATTTGGTTTGATTTTTGTGTCATCATCATTAACATAAACACATTAGTGTATTTATTTATTTTTTTATTTTTATTTATTATTTATTATTTTTGTAGAGCAAAACAAAAAATATATATTTTTGTATATAGAGCAGTTTATTTAAAATAAACGGGCTCACAATTCATTTAATTTTCAAGAATAATTTTCTTCTGCACATCAGCAAAAAGTTTATTTTCATAAAACATTAACTTTTGTAAATGAAAATTATAATTTTTCCATATCTTATGATTAATTCATAATTCTAAGCAAAACCCTTTAGTTTCAAAATAAAGAAAAAAAAAATTTTTTAACTACAGACAAACTGAACAATATAAATGTTTTCCAACAATTTTAATAATTTCTAGAAGTTTTAAAAATACTGATTAACGCTGAAACATAAAAAAAAAAAAGTTAAGGAACTTTATGATTATTTAAAAAACTTTAAATTTATAATCACTGCTGCCAAGACCAAAGACAGACAAAAGGCATTAATTTTTAACATCACTGTTTTGCATTTAACAGAGTAAAGGCTCAGTTACCCGACTGTAATGTAAAGTAACAGCAACAGTAGAAAACAGCTGATCGATATTGTTATGTGAAAAGTAATGCAAATGGTTATAGAGATGTAATGTAACGTAACCTACTTCTCATATAAAAATATCGATCAGCTATTTCCTACGTTACTTTTACATTACATTACCGTCGGGTAACTGAGCCTTATCACCAGAATTATCGCAATGTTGACAAACCAAAAAATTTGACGCCAAACAAGTTGAAAAATCGCCACGTTTGGCGATAAATCGGTATATCTGACAACCCTGATGCTGACTACTTAACAGAGCACTGTTAAGCACTTAGAAGAGTACTGTTAACCATTTAACAGGGTACTTAACAGTTTACTGTCAATATCTGTGCAAAATACTGTTAATCACTTAACAAGAGTTCTGCCAATTTACTTAACAGGGTAATAATATGAAGAATTTTCGTTGGTTAAGCACATCTGGATGCATTTCGTTGCTGCTTAAAAAATCATCTATCTCTAGTTTGTGTATGTATGTATATACATATATACATTTTATAGCTTGCTTTAGTTTAAGATTTCTTTTACAATTTTAATAAGTATTTCTTATATTTTATATTGATATAGAAAAATTCTAAGATTTTTATTTAATAACAATAATTTATGGATAGTACCCACTGTGCATAAGTGAGTAGTTAGTCGTTCTAAATATATCTTTATGACTAATTTTTACAAGATATTGCTTTTAGGGATAATTTTATAAAGTGTTCTAACATGCTGTTCCTTCTTACATGACTTGTAAGTGTAAATGGATTTTTTTATGGAAAAAAATATAATCAGAGGCAGACAAGCGATTGTGTGATTCATGTTTCAGTACAATATAAAAAAGCGTGTCTATATTTGTATTAAGAAAGGATATACACATGCATACAAATCAGAGCTTATTACCAAGTAAATATTTATAAAATCAAAAAATCCAACTGCGAGCAACTTGGATTATTAAACCGTTAAAGATTCTAAATGATCACTAGAAATTAAAAATCTTAAGAGAGGCTTTTTAAATACCTTTCGAACGATATCCATTTTGATAAAGTGCGCCGACTTTTATTTTTTTCACATTCAAAAAATGACGTCTATTGGCCGCCATATTGAATTTTGACTACTTACTGTCATATCTTTAAAAGCATTCTCGGGAGAGGCAGACCATCGTGTATGTTCTGTGGAATTGGGATAGCATTGTTGTTATCAAAACATATTTCCAACATCAATTCTATGGCAATTCCGAATGTTTTAATTTCACGCGAACATACCCGGATAAAAAGGGAAACTATGTATATATTCAAAATAATTTTGGTTCAAGCGTTTTATCAGTTCAGTTATCTTATGAGAGCTAATTTGAAAACTAATTTGTGTTGGTATCATATAATGGGAAAAAATTGCATTAGGACGTCTAGTTATAGGAGCTTCGGATTGCAGAAACTTTAAATTTTAAATAGTTACATGTTTTTATTTAAGGTTCTCTCAAATGAGCAACATCCGCTTGATTAAAGGAAATATGAACATTTTCTTAAAATAAAACAAATGACCATTCCCTGAAATTTAAAATTACCCAATTACGTTTTCATAAGGCAATATATTTTTTATTTCCATATACAAAAATAATTATTTGTTGGCATTAAAATTTCTAATGAAATAAAGTATTATTTAATTACAAAGCAAAACAATCTAGCACAAAATGTTAACAACAAAATACAACACCAGCATGAGCCAAAATTGCAAATTGTAAGACAGAAATTCTTGCCAAAAAAAAATAAGAACAACAAAAAAATTACACAAAATAAACAAATATGCCAATAAGATTTAATAGGCCATGGTCAAAAGTTCAATATTGTTATAAAAAGTAAAAACATTCAAGGTGTGTATGTGTGCGTGCAAATTTGTTGGCAAGACAACAGCAGCAACAAACAAATAAAGTTTTGAAAAGGAGATTTAAGGAAAAAAACAAAAGAAAAAAAAACATTTCAGATATAAAGTAACAGTTAAGCTATGGAAAAGTTAAAAACCAATGTACGCATTGAGTTTCAAAAGAAACCTGAGCTGAGCTGCCCGCCAGGTCTAGCTGACGACCTATGCATGCACATCAGTTAACAGTCACGAAAGCGTTAAAAACACAAAAAAATAAGCAAAGAAAAAAATTAAACACAAAAAAAAAGTATTTGACATGTCTTAAAACAATAATTCAAATACATGCGGGTGACTGCAAATCTAAGTAGGAATACTTTTTAGCTCTACAAATGCTAGAACAGGGATTGACAAATTTTTTAGGTCGAAGAACCCACTAACTGTTAGGGGGTATCTTAAGGAAGAGTACTTAAATCTGCATGCTAGAGAGTGTCAGAAGTATGATTTTAAGTATGAATGCGTAATTTTAAACCGAATACATATAACTATAACGACAGTAAATACAATTTATAGAATGTGTGAGCTACAATCACATGTCTGAGTTTAAAAATAATCTGACTATTAATCGGCTACACATGAATATACACAGGGCTATTTTATTTATACACACACACACACAAAGCATGTTTTCAAACAGACACACATACACCAACACATCTTGCATTTCATTTTATCTGTAGCGAATAATGGATAAATATCCCGAGTATTAGCGTATATTTTTTGTCTGATTAATTATCCATAGCATGAGTAGAAACATACTCCGAATGAAAGTATGAGAGAGAGTCAATGCGTTTGATACGTACGTGTCTTTTTATTTCTAGTTGTACCGTATTCTAGTTTGCTCTTGTATGTTGGAATCGGCTAGAGTCATACTTGCTTGAGAGAAAATGTATGAGCGTTTTCGCCACAATTATGATTATATGCAGTTACTTAATTTATTATTTTTTTAACAGAAGTAACACTCAGGCAACGAATGCCTACTACTATTACTAGGTGTTACCTCCTTTAGCAAAAGGATAGCGATAGTGAAGACAGGTGGTGAAGGAAGAAATAGAAAAAAGCATCATTATTTTACAACTATGCTTTTTTGCCCGTTTCTAATCATTAAGCGTTGCAGCACCTCTGGTGTCAATGAGACGTATTAAATTCTTAAAACTGTGTTTTCCAGCCATTTTATTGGTTATTTTACTTTGCCGATGATTCTGCTACATAATACTGTTGAAGCAGGGTGCTCTGATATTACATTAGGATTAGTATCCGCTGAAGCCGGTGTAGTTCAGTGACCAGTTTCTATGCCTTCATCACTTGAACTTTCCTACAACAACTAATACAAACGGGCACTAATGTACATCGGAAAAATTCATGATATTGTTATTTTAATGACTGTTGGAGAACGGGCTAGAGCCCAGGACATTCGGATTTAAAGTCATCGTGCTAACCAACTCCAGCCAACGCCACCTTCTTTACTTATATATATTTTATTTCTTAGTACTCATTACCATTCTCTGCTCCATACAAGATATTTAATAATTATTGCATACAAAGCTTTTTTAATAGTAGCAATAGAAACTAACATTTGCAATTAAAAATCGCTATTTATTTATGGTCCTACGAGCCTAGTTATTATAACAGGCGTTGATGTCATAATTAAGTTTATGTCATAACCTTTGAATTATAAACTCTCATGGCACTGTGACTACACACATATCGTTGGTGTCAAATAGAAAGTCCTTAACTCAAATAATTGTAACTTTTTAGGAGAAAGTAAAAAACATAACAGAAACTATTATATTAAAAATTTTACTGTTTCTGTACAACTGCTTGTAGAAGCGTTATTTTTTGCACTATTGCAATAAATTTTTGTGACGAGTTGTATTTGTGTGAAATGTATTGGAATCACTGAAAAACTAAACTTCGAAAAAAAATACCAGTTAGGGCTTTTCTACTCGAGACCATCGATATGAATATATGGATAGCAATGACTGCAACGATTTTTTGAAGGTGACTAAAACCTGCTTCTGACAGACGATGATTTTGTCAAGTATTTCACAAGCTTGGCACCGACTTCAAAATATACTGAGGGGAACTCATAAAATAAACCTAATTACGAGTGTCGTATTTCGGCTTAAAGAAAAAAGCAATCTTCTATAATATGAGTATACATATGTAGGCATTTCTACAGCTATGTTAGCTTTTTGTAGCGTGCGACACCAAACATATGTGCTTGTTTTTTTTTCAAAGAAAACTAAACTTTTTTTACTTCTTTTTAAATTTTGTATAAGCTGTCGCAGTTTTAATTAAAATCGAGTCACATTGTTCTGAAATACAAGCTTAATTGCTTGCTGTCGCACGTGACAAAAAGTAGATTTTCTCTTGGAAATTAGAATATCTAAGAAATAATGTATTTATAAACTCTATTGAAATATTTTAAAAAATTGTTCGACATCGGTTGTCAACAAGGATCATTTGCGGCAACTGTTGGTTTTACTTCTTTAATATAAAAAAGTTTAGATTGGTCTCCGACACATCTGGAATATGTTGTATCGATTTTAAAAAGGGGGAGTGGTTAAGAAATATTGCCCAAAAGACCAAAAACAAATTCCAAATATAATGAATTGGAAGCAATACTCCATGAAAACTGTTGTCAAACTCAAGAAAAAAGAAAAAAACTTAAAAAATCACCAGCAGTTGTAAGCAGCAGGATTTATCTAGAAGCAAAGAAATTGGCTAGCATACATGTCCAGAGATGACTTTGCGTGTCCTTAATTCTGCCTGGAGTCCAAAAAAAGTCCTTTCTGCCACGAATCATTGCTTGCTATGAAAAATGGATCCTTTACGGGAAACCTAGACGAAATAATCGTATGTAAAGCATAGCGCTTTTTATACATAATATAAAGCTTCCAGAAGAATGTTAGCAAAATCCATAAATCTAAGCATATTCAACAAACTCTCAACGCGAGCTTTCGATCACGCCATATTAGGTCATGTCACAATTTTTTTTGTTGGTATGTGTGTATGCATGCACATAGTTGCTGGATTGGCTTATGTGTTTGTGTGGTTGTATATTTCTTAACACGCAGAAGGTGTATAACATTATTGTTGCTGGTATGGTTTTAAGGTGTTATTGAACATCATATTGTGTGTTTGCGGTGATTGTGTGTTATGTTCTTTAGCTAATAATCTTCCATTCTCGCGGTTTTTGTAATATTTTAAAGTACACCCTAAGATTTTTCCTTTAATCCAGGACCAAAATGTTGTCGTCAAAGGCGGAAGACACCAAGCAGGGTAAGGCCCAATATCTAGGGTCTCATCGCTGCTTTGGATATCAAGCTGAATTCAATCAGGTTTTTTTAGTTTGAGATTATAGAATTCGATATTGAATAATATTATTCACCCCTAATCCAGTTGTCGAAATCGACGTCACGTCAATGTATTACGAAATAATTGGCGCTTGTCTACCCGTTGTCGAAAACAACTGACTGCTATTGACCTATTTCTATTTTCTACACCTTAGGGAACTGAAATATACTGTCAATTACACAAAATTGATTTTGAAAGAGAGAGAGAGAGGGATAGTAGACAAGCCCCAAATTTTTTGGTATTGTGTTGACGTGACATCGATGTCGACAACTGGAATAAGCGTGATTATTTCAGAATGATATAGGAGTCTAATCGTATGTATGGATCAGGGTCTTTATTTTAAGGTTATGAAATTCGATAACGAACAATAATACTATATTGTTCGATAGCGAGTGCCAAAATCTCAAACTAAAAAAACTTGATTGAATCAGTTCCATATCGGCTCAATCAAGTTTTTCCAGTTTAAAATTATGCCCATCGCTATTGAACAATGTAATGTTATTGTTCGTTATGGAATTCCATAACCTCAAAATAAAGAAGTTGATCCATACATATCGAATGCGACAATTAGACATCGATGTCACGTCCACACAATACCAAGAAATTTGGGGCTTGTCTACTATCTCTCTCACTCTCACTCTCTCTCTCTCTCTCGAAAACCTTTATTGTATCAGCTCGATAGCGAAAGTGGCAATCAGACCCCTGGAGCATTCTGAAACATTTGTATGTTAGTTGACGTAGTTTTCCTAAAACTATTCAGAAAAGAATTTGGGAAATTTCGCCTCACTCGCCTTATGGTCCAGATATTGCTCTTTCTGACTTTCATTTATTTCGATCTATATATAATGACGTCACTAGAATGCATTTTAACTGAGAACAGTATATCTGACAAGAAAAATTGTACACATGACTGTTAAATGTATGGCTGGCTCTAGAAAATTTCAAACAAGGGAAGTAGAACGAGAAAACACTCGACAAGATTGTAAGAGAACATTGCATCCGGTTGTTGATAAGACTAAGCAACATACATAAGACTTATACAGCGTATAAAGGGAAACTTTATTAATGATATCCATGTAGATATTGGCAGTAATATTCACATCTAGTTCAATCTCGAACATTATTTGTACTAAATAAAGTTTGCTTAGATAAATATAGACACGAACTAAAATAGATTTTTAACGTCTTTAAAATACTGAATTGTCGAATGTTGTCAAAATGTACAAAGAAGTCCCATGCGGGGTATAAAAAAGGTAATGGTCTTAGCTAAGTGAGTAAATTACATATAAAGGACAATCTGGTACTAAAACAGTGAAGAAAACATTGTGGTATTTTAAAAGCAAATAATTCAATATTGCAACAATAAAGCAGTTGTTGTTTAAAAGATCTGTGAATAAATTAATAAAAACTGTATACGTGTGCCTTTTATTTTGTGTGCAATTTCGAACTTAAATAAATAAACGTTTTTTAAAAGCGAAAAAAGGGAACATTAATGTGATTTCTTATATTTTTATTAGTTACATTTAAGTAGTTCTTTTCAAATCATTTGGAGCCCACTGTTTGGTATGGACGATATTGAATTTGTGTAACCAATCACCCTTATTTTATTGTACACAAACTTGACGCCTTTGCAGAAATTATAAGAATTAACAACCATAGCCGCCTTACTTGAATGGTTTTATGTAAAGTTTGTCTTTGTTTTAGATATTTATTTAATGCTTTTATTATTTTCTCTATATTGTTTTGTAACCCACACTTGACCATGTTTTCAAATAATTTGTCTTAAGCAAATTTATGTTGACTCTGCACATAAATGTTATAGAAATGTTCATAAAACTTAAGTAAAAGAATGAAAACTTTTTAGGAATCTGACTATAAATAATTGAGTACTATTTTTTTATATTTAAAAAAAATATAACATAAAAACTCTAGGCGAAATAATCCAACTGGAATTGGTATTTACTTTGTTGGAAAATATTTTAGTTATTATAAATTAACATGATGTAAATATTCACTCCTTTAAACTGCTGTTATTTTATATCGAACCTCAAATACTGTTTTTGCCTGTCTTGTAATATGATTGATTGTTGCTGAACTTGTCATGGTTGAATGTAAATTTTCAAACTTGAAAAAAGTAACACAATTCTTAAGCCTGGTATTCAATTTATTTTAAATATTTTAAACATACTTGGCGTGATGTTTCACTTGTAACTTGTAGTTTTAAGCGGATTACATAAATGACTTTTTATTTTTATTTTTTGGCATGAAATATTCGTATATTGTGTTAAACAAAAATATTGTTTGGATCTCATTAATGGTGGGTTGACAATTTACAAGCATTTAGACAATAACAATTAATAATGTTAAAAAATCACACAAATAATAATAATAATAGAATTTGAAATGCCAACTAAAAAATTTTAAATGAAAAATTTACATATGTACTTATTGAAGGCTTAATATAAAAAAGGCGTAACTCAAATTTTCGATATTTTACAGGAGAAGGACCAAACTGAATAAAAATTCAAACAAACGAAATATGATTTAAGTGGTCATAAATCTTTTACTTTTAAGGGCCAATTTCACCAACTCTATTTAAATACCAATTCATATTTAAATATCGATTTTGATTAATTTTTGTATGGAAAAATTAATTAAATATGAATTGATATTGAAATAAGTTGGTGAAATTGGCTCTAAGTGTTAGACGCTTAGTTTGCTAAGAAGGATGTAAATAAATATTCGTGTTGGCTACCAGAAAACGTTTAAAACGGGATTTAAAAAATAATTGAGATACACCTCTTTCGCTACGATGTCCGTCCGTCTATCTGTCACAGATAGACGGATAGAGCTGCAGACCTGTATATAGAAAACTTTGGCAGCTACAACAATTAGTATATGATACTTAAAACTTAAAGGGTGTTCTAAAGCCAGCAACGAAACATATTGAAATCCTAATGTTAAATAGAAACTTGAAATTTTCAAAATTAGTGTATTTTTTTTATTTTTATGCAGCCTAAGCCAATTAGCACTGAAATTTAAAAAAAATATAAATTAAAGGGTATTCTATCAGTTAATGTAATTTTAATTTTATAGTTTTGACAACTTTTTGTATCTTGGAATCTTACGGGAGACTCTTAACGTTTTCAAAAACGTTAAAATTAAAAAACTCCAAAATAAAAAAATCGCCAAAACGAAAAATCGCCAAAACGAAAAAAGCGCTTTAAGCTTTAAGCGCTAAATGATAAATAAAATATATCACTAATATGTAAAAAAAATCACCAAAAGTAAAAAGATCGACAGAAACCAAATAGCCAAAAATAAATAAAAAACAACAAAACGAAAAAAAAACTCCAAATTAAAAAAAAAACAACCAAAACTAAAAAAACAACCAAAAAACCCGTAAGATGCAAACTTTTGAAATATTTAAAAACGCTAAAACTAAACAAATGTCAAACCAAAGAAAAGTCGCCAAAACGAAAAAACGCTAAAATAGAAAAAAATCGCCAAAAAAACGAAAAAACGCCATACGCAAAAAAACGCCAAGACAGAAAGAAGTAAAAAAACCAAAAACAAGCTTTTCTCAGTTTTTTTTTTTTTGTTTTTTGGTGACAGTTTTGCGTTTGATTTTTTTTCCTTTCACACATTTATTTTATTTTATTGGTGGTATTTTTCATTTAAGCGCTTTTTTCATTTTGGCGATTTTTCTCTTCGGAGTTTTTTAACATGGGTTTCTTTTTCAGTTTAAGAGTTTTTAAACATTTCTAGAGTTTTACCAAAAATAAAATAAATACCTTAAATGAAAAAAGTCATCAAAAGTAAAAAGGTCTAAATCGGAAATAATTGCCAAAACTAATAAACGCTAAAACTTAAAAAACGATAAGCCAAGAAATATGTGTTGCAAAAAAAAAAAAACAAACAAAAATCCACTAAAAAGCGACAAAAATTGCCGAAACGAAAAAAGGGGATAAAACTAAAAAAAAATCGCTAAGGCTAAAAGAAATCGCTAAACACCGAAAAGTTTAACATAAACGAAAAAAATATTAATATTTTTTCAGTTTTTGGTTTTAGTTTTTTAGCGACGGTTTTATGTTTGATGATATTTTTCATTTCAGCGATTTTTTCAATTTAGCGATTTTTCGTTTCGAAATTTTTTAATTTGGGTTTCTTCAGTTTTAGCGTTTTTAAAAATTTCTAGAGTTTGCCCCTTATAAGTGGCACCAAAAATGAAAAAAATTATCAAAAGTAAAAAGATAGAAAAAAAATCGCCAAAAACTGAAAAAAATTGCCAAAATTAAAAAATCGCTTAAACTAAAAAAATCGCTAAACCAAAAAAACATGTATTGCAAGCAAACAAAAAAATCACTATAAACCAAAAAAAAAAGTCGCCAAAAATAAAAAAAAAAACCTTAATACTAGAAATATCGTTAAAAACTGAAGAAATCGCTAAAAGCCAACAAATTGCTCAACAACGTTATAGCTGAAAAAATGGAATTTTTGAGTTAGTGATGCAGAATAAATTCTCATATCGTTCTTCATACAAATAGCTTGTATACTTAATTCTTTTTTTATGCAGTTGTGTTAAAGTAAAAATTTCAAACACGTTTTCTAGCAAACTGGGTTTTTTGGGTTATGACGTTCTTTGAGTAAATGAACGCTATGTATGTAGCGTCCATACTGAAACCTTCTCTTATACGAGTCAAAGTCGCATTTTACTGAATTGTTTTTATTTATATATATTAAACCACCGATATATGAATGTTAGAGTGGGTCAATTTTTTTTCTCGACCGAGCGGTTGTCAAAATCGGAATCTACATCATATTCCAAGAAGGCTTGCCCAAGAAACCATGGATCTAAGATCAAAATCGAGCTTCCCATTTTTAACGAGAAACTTTTGTTTTCGTATATGAAAATTTTTTTTAATTTACCTAAATTGTATTGAATATTAAATACTTAAAGAAAAACTTCTCGTTAAAAATGGGAAGCTCGATTTTGATTTTCGACCCATGGTTGCTTGGGCAAACCTTCTTAGAATTCATCGTATATTACGATTTTGACAACCGCATCGTCAATTTTTTTAGTCTATACAAATTGACCCACTCTAATGAATGTTGAATTGATTGCCATAATTCTTAAGGAATATAGAAGGAATTGTGTTGTACAGAAATTATTTATATTATCAACAATATGTCGTAAGTAGTTCCAATAAAATCATTCTCGACATAACAAAAGTTGCAGGATAATTACCAAAAGCCTTTCAATACATTATATACCAGCCAGATGCCCATGAGTCTTGAATGCGCAGCAGAACTTAAGCAAACAAAAGTAAAAAAAAACATTCTCAAAAATGTTTCAAACTTTCAAGTGCTGTAAAAAAATACTCATAAAATGCAACTAAATTGCCAAATGTAAATTTGTGTACTTGAAATTGACCGGCCATTGCACTTTTATTCTTACACATTTCTTACAATATTTTTTTGAAAGTAAAAAAACATTTCAAATATTTGCTTAAATAAATTTAATTTAAAAAAACAACAACAAAATTTCATTTCCATATTAATAACCCAAAAACAAAAACCACTTGAAACAAAAGAGTTTTTATACGTAAATAATTAAAAAAAAAATTCTCTTTGAAGCGTTTTAATTTAATGTTTCACTTCAAAAGTGACCTAATTTAATTGTATGTATTAATACTTTTTTTTTCACTGAGCCAAAAGTTAAAAACGAGAATTTTTATTTTGCTACAATTATAATAATAACAATAATAATAATAATAATCCTACAGAATATAAAAAAGTATTTAGTTGATTTTCAGCGTACAAAAAAAAAACTACACCTGCCACATCTGGCGTTTGTTTTGATATTTGCACACAATTAAAATATTTTTGTGTTTTCTTTAATAATAATCATAAAAATAAATTACAAATAAAAACGAACGATTAGCCATTTATTTACTTAATTAATTTGTTGTTTACTTTAATAATATATGTATGGACATGCATATAAACAAATATAATTTCTAAAAATAAAACTTAATATAATCACTATATATGTGGAATTATTTTTTTTAATAAAAAAAAATATTTATTATTAATTAATTAGCAGATTGTTATCTAAATTCAAGTAATCCTCAATTCTAAATTAAATTTAAGGTAGAGTTTAAATGTCTTATTTATAAAAAAAATTTATTACTGATTTTATAAAGTTTTAGTTTATTTCAGAAATTTCAAAAGCAAAAGCTTTAATTTCTTTTCTCAAATTCATATTTAAAAGACAAATTTTTAAATTTGCATAAAAACAAACTTCACTTTTTTTTTTAATTTAACCCCACTGTGCATGCCTTTTTAATGAGAAATAAAAAAAATTCTAATGTAATATTTTTTTCATGAGTTCATATTTACTATAGAAAAAGTTACTCCATCTTGGCCTGTTGTACATATATATGTACATACAAATGCATATGGACCCTTTCGGGCCAAATTGCCACAAGTGACTTTTTAGCATTTTCTTTTTATATTTACAAGTTATAATATTAGGAATTTTCAACGGATTGTTATCATCATAAATTCTAAATTTAAGTTAAGATATAATTTGACAGGCTTATTTATAAAAAAGTATCACTTTTTTACATAAACCTTTGATAAAGCAGTAATTTTTTTAATAACGCCCTTAGCTGTTTCAGAAATTTCAAATGCAAAAGGTCTAATTTCTATTTTAAAATTCATATTTATAAGAAAAATTCAAAAATTTGCATGTAAAAAACTACAATATTTTTGAATTTTAACCCACTGTGCATACCTTGTCGATGAGAGATGACAAAACACGTATGCAATGTTTTTTATAACTTCATATTTATTATAAAAAAAAAGTATTCCAGCTTAGCCTGCGTCTGCATACATACATACATACGTACATACATACATATTTATGTATGTCGACCCCTTTGGGCCAAATTGCCATAAGTGACCTTTTAGCATTTTATTTTTACATTTATAAATTGGAAGATCATCCAACTAGAAAAAGTTTAAAATTATCACAAATAAAAAAATTTTAATTGTTTTAAACAAATAACCTCCACAGTATTCTTAGAAATTTTCCAACTTTTTAAAAAACCTACATGTATACATATTCATATATAATTCATCTAATCTATATATGAATAACATTCAGAGCTATCATTTACTTTCATTAAACTATATATGTATATTATAACACAATAAAAATTTTTAAAATTGCAATTTCTTCCAATTTTAGCCCACTGTGCAAAATCTTCAAGGCGCTAGTACAAAAAAGAATAGGTATTAAAATATAAAATAGATTTTGAAGTTTCCACATTAAATGCTTTATAACTTGTACTGTGAATACATATAGGTATATATAAACCCCTTACAGCCAAATCGTCATAAGTGGCATTTGCTAAATAATTTTTTTTCTTATTAAAATTATAAAAATCTCTGAACAAATAGGTCAATAACATTGCCATAAATTATCTAAACTACGCAAAAAGCATTGCCAGCTCAAAACTAACA
This sequence comes from Tachina lurida, assembly GCA_944452675.1. NCBI lineage: Eukaryota > Metazoa > Arthropoda > Insecta > Diptera > Tachinidae > Tachina > Tachina lurida. The sequence goes on along the minus strand of OX101754.1, from coordinate 27,182,916 downwards.
AGGACGCGATATACATAATTACATGCCTACTCGTTCCTTATTTAACAAAGTTACACAACAAACATTTGTCATTTATGATAAAATAGCGTAAAAAGGTTGTGAAACTTTGGAAAATTAAAGAGAAACTTTGGAAAAAAATTCTAGTGCAAAGTTGACCATAAAATTACCAATTTTTCAAATAGCAATTTTAACAAATTTAAGCCTACTGTGCACAAATTTTATACATAGTATGACAATAATATATATAATATATAATGGACCTTAAAGTTTTACATTTATTCTGTAGATATGTATATATGTGTGTATGTATGAATCCCTTAGAGCCAAATAGTCATATAAGACATTTTTTAAATTTATATTTTTCGCTTCAAAAGTATAAGACTTTGCACGATCTGTTATATACAGACTTTAAAATCTTACTTTTATAATTTATATATTGACCCCTTAGAACCAAATTGTCCTAAGTGGTCTTTTTGGTTTAAAAGTATAAGATTTTGCAAAATCTGCTCCAGACTTAAAAATCTTATTTTTTAATTATGTACATATATTAGAGTGGCCGTTAAAATATTTTTTTTTGATTTCTTATATTCTCTCCTCCCAATCGGTTCAGTTTTATTTTACATAAAATACAAGAAAATTTTATGATTTAAGGGGTGCGTCCGCCAATCAAAGTTGGCCTTCAAGCCCATTTTTCAATGTTTAAAAAAAAATGTTTAAATTTTATATCGAATAGGAGTTTAATTTTTCAAGCCTATAAAATTCTTAAAAAAAAACTCTAACTAATCGTAAAGCTTGCGAACTACACTAAACACAAGAGTAACTGAAAACTAACAAGGACGAGACCCACATTTATTCACACAATTTACAAGGTTATAAATATAAAGCTTATGGATATTGATAACATATCGAAAATGTATTGCCAAGCTTTAAGAAGTGTTAAATAGACATTTCCGAGAGTACTATGAAAAACTAGGTCACATAGAGGGGGATCATATGGCCCCTTTAGTAAAGCTTAGAAAAAATTTTAAAAATCCAGAAAAAATTGTTCTAAATTATATTTTATCTTTGTTAAAAAAAAATTTATATAAATGGGTTGTACACGCACCTCTTGAGAAATGGAAACATTTCTTTTACCTTCTTTGAGTGATAAGTAAATTTAAGACTTTTAAACTTATTTGCTGCAAATCAAGCCTTGCTGATTTATAAAAATATTAATTTTTTTTAAATATAAATTTTTTCCACCTTTAGCCCACTGTGTAAATCTTTTCCGCATAAACGGGCAAAACACAATAACATTTTTTACAGTTTTTAAGAGCTTATGCTCTTATGCTGTAAATCAAGCTTTGCTGATGTATAAAAATATAATTTTTTTTTAAATATAAATTTTTTCCACCTTTAGCCCACTGTGCACAACTTTTCTGTATAAACGGACAAAAACACCAAAAATTTTTACAGTTTTTAAGCGCTTATGCTTATTGTATGAAAATATATTCTAGTTCACAGTGTGGCTACACATATGGACCCCTTTGGGCCAAAGTGACATAAGTAACATTTTCCATTTTTTTTATTATTTAAAATTTTAACACAACGGACTTGAGAAACATTTTCAAATGTTTAAGGCAATAAAAAATTTAATAAACAAATATATAAAAAGCTAATTAAAAATGTATGTGACACGTGTGAGAAAACTTGATTATATGGCAATAATATCATGCAATGTCTTAAAGTAAAATTTTTGCTTTAACATATTTTTTGCATACAAAATAGTTTCATAAAATCTGCATTTGTGGAACTTTAAAACAAAATCCAGAAAAATGAAATTAAGGGCCACATTTTGAAACTTTAAGTTGAATTTAGAGCTTTTTAACATTCAAAGACTTATAGTAGAATTTTATGAAGAATATTTTTTATAGTTTTTAAAGACCTTGTATGCAATTTTAATTACGAAAGTTTGTTTGTCCAGTTTTTTAAGACTTTCAAGAATTCCAAAAAAAAAACATAAAAAATTTGGTTTCCATAACCGCCAAAAAAGCTTAAGCGACATTATTTTTCGAAATTAGTTTTTTGACTAAAATCGGTTATATACGATCGGGAATAAACGATTTTCGTAAAAAAAAAATTTGAAAACATTTCGCTTAAGCTTTTTTTGGCGGTTATGGTGCGATTTTTGTTCTTATTTTTATCCAGACCAAATTTTTGTTGATTATATACATACATATATCAATAATCAAAAAATTGTCTTGTTCTAACACGAAAAATTGACACTTGTTTTTTTTTTTTGGTTTCTTATTTAGCATTTATTTTTATTCAATAAATTAAAGAAATTTCTTAAAAAAAAGAAATATGTATTTATTTTTAAAATTAACACTTTTTTCTTGTTCATTTAGCATTAATTATTGTTTAATAAATTAAAGAAATTTCGAAAAATATTCTTTGATATGTTTCCAATGACGGTGACAAAAGTAGCAGAACTTTTGCCCTGAGGCGCAGGTTAAATCATTGGATTCGTGTGCGAAAGAATAAAATTTATGACTGATGAAAAATAAAAAAAAAAATACATGTATAGTTAACTGATAGCATTTTGAGGCGCTAGAGTATTTGAAAAATGATGTGATAAATAACATGAAAAATATCTCTGGGCTTTATGTAGAATTGTATTTCTTAATTCTTGCTAATACTTTCCACAGGCATTAATTTATATAAATGATGAAATGTTTAAAAAGGTGGATAGTGCCACATCAATTTCTATCAAATATTATATTCCAAGTACTTTTTCTTATCCTCATTGTTAAGAAAATTTTAACCTAATTAATTAAAAAGTTTGAAGTTCGTCCTTTATTTAAAGGATCAGCAGGTAAAAGCTTTAAATATGTGTTAATATATTTTTTAAATGAAAGGATTTTTGTTTTCAACTTACCTCCTTTTACTAGACATATTCCACTTATTCCCAGTACAGCTACCAGCCACAACATGTTGACACACCAATATTGTGGACTTTGTTTCGTTAGCGGCATTTTGAGAGAAAAAAAAAATGTTGCTGCTTAGTAACTGATAAATTTCACTTAATAAATTGTTCTCTTTTTTAATGGGATTTTAATAAATAATCAATCTTATCAATAAACACACACTTTTTTCTTTTGCTTTTGCTTTTGCTTTCCCTTTTATGGGGACGTATTTAAAACATGTTTAAAACAAATTTTTTTTCAAGATTTATTAAATTGACCTTGTTTTGTTCTCTCCCGAAATTTAACAGATTTCTTTTATGTTTTTCAAAACTCTTTTTTGTTTGTTTCTTCTTTGATTTAAGGCAGTTAACTGGCTGTTACTTTTAACATAGGACGACGACACACAATATCATTTAAAATTTTTTTGGGGATTTATAAAATTAAATATTAATTTTTAATTTATCAGTCACGATTTAACACTTTTGAAAAGATTAATACGATGATTGAGCAGGAGCCTGCAAATAAATGAATGAAAACAGAAAACGATTTTGATTAATTGAATGCTTATATGTACGTACGTGTATGTATGTAAGTTGAATATAATTTACATATATGCAAATTAAGTCATAATACGGGGGCATCTCACATGTGTTTGCCGGCAGAAAAAAAATAAATATGATGGGCAAAAAAGTAAGGAAATTAAAAATATTTAAAGCAGAGTTTATTAAATATTTGTCTTTCAGTTGCATTGAATGTGTTTAAGTGCGACCAGTCTGTACAAAAAAAAGCCACCACGATTACACAATTTTTTTTAAATAACTCCCAAAACGTCAAAGGCTGCATGTTAGCCTTGCAACGTTTTTGCCATATAGACAAAACTGGCACACCATTCCGTAGATTTTTAAATGATTTAAATATTTGTTGATAAAAATCAAACCATTATTAGGTAAATTTATCATAATATTCACAAAATATAAGGTTTGCATTTGCATCAGAAAATGCACAATGGGACGGCTTCATGAATTTTTTTTTCAAAAACTCTAGCTGGTGGTTCTAGACCATTAAAAGTTGGCACCGAACATAAAATTTACTATATTAAGAAAACATGGAATTTATTAAAAATCTGCCCCGCCCACCGCCCGCCCATGCAATTCAAATAAATTTTTTCGCATACAAATTCCCTCTTTCCAAGCAGAAGTCTTAAAATTTAATAAATAAATAAAAGTAATAAAAATGAAGCTTGCCGAGTTTCTTCAAATCCGCCACGCCTATCGCCCATGCGACCCATATAAAATATAGAAAGAATTGTTTTTCATATTTTGTTTATGATTCAAGAAGATATGCATTTTATAAATTACATTTAATATGACCAACTTAAATTGTTAACGTACTGTAATTTTAGTTAAAATTGCCCTCTCTCTTACTTTATGACACATTCACTTGCTGCTGCATTTCATGGTGGTACTGAATGTAAGTGAAGCAAAACACAAACCTATTGAGATATTATGGCATATAGATCTATTAAAAAAGTTTCATAAGAAAATATTAAAGGTCTAATTCATAAAAAAATTTAGATTTACAAAACGTTTAACAAACAAAGTTCCATAAAAAATTTATACTAAAATAATTTTTTCTAAATGCGGCAGTCAATTTTTAGGAAAGGTAAATTTAAAAAAAAGTTATAGTAAAAATACTAACATAAAAACTTCGCAAACTGTACAACAATACAATACAAAAATTTTCATATGTATCACAGCAAGGATGTTCGAGCCTTCCATATATCCTTTTTGTGTAAATTTATTTTTAGCCAAAATTTTTCTATAACAGCTTCTCAAACTCTACAACGAAGCTTATTAAGAATATCCACATGAATCCGAAAAGTTTATGGCAATATGCTATATATCCTTAATTTCCAAAAATTAGTTTTCGACAAAATTCGTACGCAACAACTTACCAAACTCTACCTCAAAGCTTTTTTAGAACTTTTACAAGAATAAGAGGAAGGAATTGCTCACCTCCTTTATATCCTTTACAGAGAAAATTGCAATTTTACCTACAACTATGAGAATATAATATTTATATGTATTTAGCCCTATATTTATATATAACAACTTTCAAAACTCTACAGCAAAGCTATCCAACAATTTTCACAGGAATCCGAAAAAGGTTATGACAACCTGTTTATCCTTAATTTTCAAAAAATGTGTTTCAGACAAAATTCGTACGCAACAACTTCCCAAACTCCACTGCAAAGCTTTTTAAGAAATTTTGCAAGAATAAGAGCAAGGACTTGCTCACATCCCATATATCCTTTTTAGTGAAAATTGCAATTTTAGCTACAAATATAAAAATAAAAAAAGATACTATGTCTTTCGCCAAAATTTTTATATAACAACTTCCCAAACTCTGCAAAAATGCTATCCAACAATTTCGACATGAATACAAGGAAGTTTACGGCAACCTGCCAGATATCCTTTATTTAAAAAAATATGAGTTACAAACAAAATTCGTATGTAACAACTTTGCAAACTCAATTACAAAGTTTTCCAAGAAATTTAGCAAGAAAAAGAGCAAGGACCTACTCACCTCCCATATATCCTTTAAAGCAAAAATTTAAATTGTTGCCACTCTGAGAATAAGATAGTGTACTTAGTCAAAATGTATGTATAACATTTTAGCATACTCTAAAACAAAGCTTTCCAAGAATTTACATATACATAAATAGTTCATTTTAGTGAAAGAACAGCTTGGGACAAAGTAGGCCTACTTGATTTTTTTATTGAAAAAATTAGTTAATTTTTTTCACGGGCTTATGGATTTGGGCATGTATTCATAACGCTTAACGATATTCCCCTAATTTGTTAACTTTACGCTATGGAAAGGTGGTTACTGATTTTAACCCCAATTTGCAAAAATTGAGACTTCATAATATTTTGATATTCTGGGGTCCTGGGAGTCTATTCTGGGATGAACGATGAATTATACTTGTTTTACAAAATAAAATATATTGATGCACATTTACGGAAATACGCACAATCATGGCATCGGTCGAAATTCGCTATACGCCACGAATTCTGCAATAGATTTATTTATATTTCTTACTTCCGCCGAAGGACGAAAAATCAGTTTTCTCTTTCTTTAAGCAGAAATGAATTTGCTGATTCATATTCCTAGGCCGGGAGAGTGAAGCACCAATGACGGTAACACAGGGAGGAAATTTTTTTTAACAACATTCTTTGGTAGTCCTTGAGTCTCGAAACAATTATATCAGATTTATTCGCAAAAATGTTATCGGAAATATGCCATGAGAGACAACAATGGAAGGACTATTAAGTTTTTTTTTTTTTTGCTTTTGTTATCACATCTGTTCATTTCATGTTTCTCCACAAAACCATCTCAGAGCTCTCTAAAATGAAGTGCTATTTTGTGATGAAGAGATGTCGATGCTTTTACATCCTTTCATAGACGAATATGCGAAGGAATAGCAACAGCGCGCCAGACGAGAAAAATTATTGTTATAAAAAAAAATTCTGTAGCTTTGTTGTATTACCAAGTAAATTCTATTACAATTATTGACAGTAAGTTAACAACTAAATTGGTTAGATTAACTAGAATAAAAGTTTGATAATGTAAACAGCAGAAACAAATTTTCCTTGCGGTAAATTCAACAATTGAAAATGGTTAAATTTAATTTTTTTATAGTAGTATTTCTTTACTATTATGTTCAACAGTTATATTTGTTAAATTAACCAAGCAAATTGTAAATTTTAGTGAGTGATATAACTTCGTGCTAACCTAAATAGAAAATGGAAAAACAGAAAATGAATAGTGATACTTACAAATGTGTTTGCCAAAGGCAAATCAATAATTGTATACACAATCAATTCTCATATTCCATTTCATAGAAATTTAAGTTTAATAGCTGATGTTAATAATAATCTCTACCCCAGTAGATAGACATGGGTGCTGATGAAGTGCGTGGCTGCACAGAAAAATATCGGTATTTCTCCCAGCTAATAGTGTCTAGTTTAATTTTTTTTCTATTCTTTAGATACTCACATTAATTAATAAAAATATTTCATTCATAAGAATTGAAATTACTGAACTCAAGCCTGATTAAGAAATTATTTCTGATTAAAAATAGCAAAAGTATTTTAATAGTAGAAAAGTTAAGAATAAAAAGTTTTTCTACCATTTATGTTGGTTAATTTAACTAAAACTATTTGTTTTTTATTTGTTACAGCAATATGCAATGTAAAAGAAGAAACTATTTGTTTATTTAATCACAGAAATAATGTGCACTAAAAATAAAATAACAACATAAAATTGGTTAGATTAACCAAAATAAATGTTAAGTTTGTCTGAGACTGATAAAGAGGTTATTGCTTGATTCAGAGTTGACAACAGCTCAAATAATGTAATAAATATGGCAAAAATAATCAAAAAATAATCAAATTCTGATGTAGATTAAGCTATTTTAATAGTAAAATATGTTAGATGTACAGAGTCGTTCTAACAATTTATTTTAGTTAATTTAACTAAAACTATTGGTATTTTGTTTTTGTTACAGCAATATATACTATCAAGAAAGAAATTATTTTTTTATTTAGTTACAGCAAATATTTGCGCTAAAAATTAAATAACAACATAAAATTGGTTAGATAAACCGAAAAAATTGTTAAGATATTTTTATATTTTTTTTTTGTTTTGTTAAGTACATCTAAAATTCTTCAACAAGACTATACACTAGCAAAGAAAAAATTGCGTTTTTATTTAATAACAACAAGAATTTGCACCAAAAATAATATCAAAGTGAAATTGGTGAGATTAACCAAAAAAAAAATTTTTTTTTATATTTTTTTGTTTTTTCTTCTGCTAAGCAAATTTAAAATTCTTTACATTAATACGTCAGATTTAACATTAAAATACGTACTTCAGCATTTTTGTATACACGATAAGTGTATTAAAATAAATTTCAACAATAATTTACATTAACTGTACGTTTAACTGTTGAAATTGGTTAGACTAACCTACGAGATTTTCTTTCGTTTACTAAAACAGTTTTTCTGTTGTTTGGTCTGTTGTTCATAGATAAATTTTCTTTGTATTTAAGAGATTTTTATTTTTCATTTGTCTACTTTAGGTATAAGTGTAGGTATGTATATTTTTTATAATAATTAAGCCAGTATAAAATTATACATATTTCATTGGCATATATTTTTAACTACTGCAGCAATTTCCCTTGCCTTTGATTGAGCACGAAGTCGTGGCTGTTTTTATAATATATACGAAATTAAAAATCACTTACAGGATTTCAAAGTCAAATTCTTATTGCATGAAATGCATTTTAAATTTATTAAAGATTATTTCTTAATTTTTTTTTTGTTTATTATAAATTTATATTTAATTCAAAGACTTAAGTTAAGCTGTTGCTGTTATTTCAATGAAAAAATTCTAAATTGTTTAACAGATAAAATGTCATTTATTTAACGTGCACAAGTATTTAAAAAGCGTTAAAATGTTTTTGTTTTCTGTTTTGTATTAAGTTAGAAGAAATCCAGCAAGCTTAAAGCATTTTATTAACATAAAGAATTTTAAATGATTTGAAAAATATGCAATTTTTTTTAGATCTTTAAAGGTGGAAAAAATATGCAAATGAGTCACACGAAAAATGATATCATACATTTACACATTTTATTTAATTCAGACAGATTTAAGTAATAGCTAAAATTTATTTTATACAATTGAAAGTAAAAAAAATTTAAATATGCATAAGAAAATTTACACACCCAAAATCACGGCACAAGCTCACAAACACTATCTGGGCCCCAAAATTCGGCCGTCAGTTTATAGATAAAATTTTTTAAAAATAATTAGATAAATTCCAACAAAAATATAATTTATGTAGTTTTTAACTTTCTATTCTGCGTATGCATCTTGTTTGCCCTTTTCGTAAGCAGGATCATGCAAGTATCCTTAAGACGGGACACAATGGGTTAATTTGCTCTACAAGAACACGAAATTTAATTACAACATAAAATCAATATCAGGAAGTCTTTGGAAAATATGCTCTCATTTGCAAATAAAAAACCAGACCACCAGTTTAACTATTTGACATATTTTAATCAATTATTCAGTCCTAATTGCACCCTCTTATACTTTTTCACTACCGTTTCAACATAAAATAAATATTCCTGCATAATTTCTCAATTTAAGTCACATAAAATTATAGCATAAAATTTCTATTAATCATACTAAACTTTACGCCTCGAAGTACTTTAACTAAATCATATTCATAATCGCATAAAAAAAATTTGAATTTGACGCAACAAAAAAAAAAAGGAAGAAAAAAAAAATCATTTGTATTGGATGCCAAATCATTATTATTATAAAGGAAATAATATTTGGTCACAATATTGTTTTAGCACGCCATGACTGGTCGTTCGGTCAGCTTATCGTGCTGTGACTTTGAATTGGCAAACAAAGAAATTCTATAAATAGATGTATGTACTCAAAGAAATGTCATAACCATAAAAATTTTAATTTAATTTGTTTATAAAAGTGGAAAAAAAATCAATAATTTATTTATACATATTTATTAAAAATGCTGATATGGAGAAGAACATTAAAGTTAAGCACAAAATTGAGGCTGAAAGCTAAAAATAAACAAACAAAACGATTAATTTCGAAATGCATACACCGTGAAAAAAATTCGTGGGTTAAACTAACTTATTGCAATTGTCAAGTTTACAGTAAATGTCAACTGTTTTTTGGAAGTTTTACTAAAAAATTTAGTCTGGTTAATCTAAACAAAATAAATTGTTACTTTTGATATGTATTTTTTTTTAAATATGTAATTTAATAAAATTTACTATTTTCTTGGTTAACTTAACAGATGCGCTTAGGTTACAGAGGTAAGCGCAAAATTGTGAGCCTTATTGTAATTGGCCTATTTTCACATCAACTACGACAGCTTGGTCTTAGAAAAAACTGCTGCATAGTTCTTTAATCCACGATAAGAGGGAAGAATTCAAGCTAACTAATAGAAACCATTTCAGTTTCAGTTTTTATGTAAATTCTAACAAATTAAAGTTGTTAATTTACTTTTAATATAATCTTTTCTCGTCATTCGGCTGATGACCAAAAATAGAATAAATGATATCCTTTTCTTCGGTTAATCTAATAAATATACACCACTGATAAAACTAAATCTAACAGAGTAGCGAAGATTAATCTAACCAGCTGGAATTGTTAGTTCTATAGTACACAAAATTTGCTGTTTCAATTTGGTCGAATAAATGGCATTTTTGGCAATTTGAGTTGTTAATATCCTCCCTCTTTCTTTCTGATATATGGCCATTTCTACAGCAAAGCCCACCTTTTGTTGTGTTAAATTTTTTGGTAACTTAGCCTGTTTTTTTAAGAAAAACTTATATTTTGTATACCTCGAAAGTAAATAACTCTACCTACATCTAGTAAAAATAGTTTAAAATCTAACAGCATATCTCTAATATATAAGCTACGTGACAACAAGTGGACGGACTCTTCTGTTGAAATGCTGCTGCTTTTCAAGATTTCAAGCCTGAGGAGGAATTTGAAGGATACGAAATTCCTCAAAGCTTAAAATTATGCAGAAATTAATTAATATGGAAAAGTTTCATAATTAAATATTAAATTAGCTGAACGTTTGAAAGAAAGGAAATAAAATTTCAAATATTTTGTTAGAGTCAAACTACCCATACAACAATTTCTGAAACTATTCCAAAAAATTGCACAAAAAGTTTCATATCTGTCAGAGCTAGGATATACCCACCTCCCATATATCCTTTTTATGAAAATTAGTTTTTCACTTAAATTTTTATAAAACAACTTCTTAAACTCTCTAACAAAGCTTTCCAAGAATTTACACATGCATATGAAAAGGGTTATGTCCAGCCTTCATATATCCTTAATTTGAAAAATATGTTTTTCCACAAAAATTCGTGTGCAACAACTTCCTAAATTCTTCTGCAAAGCTTTCTTAGAAATTTTACAGTAATAACACCAAGGATTTACTTACCTCCCATATATCCTTTAAAGCAAAAATTTAAATTTTACCCACAAATATGAGAATAAAATTGTGTCCTAACCCAAAATTCATTTGAAACTTCTCAAACTCTACAACAATGCACTTTAAAAAAAAATGCATTAGACCAAGGAGACTTTCAACTCCCATTTATCCTTTTTTAAATTTATCTTTAGCCAAAAATTTATATACAACGACTTCCTAAACTCTGCAACAAAGCTTTCCAAGAATTTACACATGCATCCGGAAAGAGTTATGAAAACCTGCCACATATCCCTAAATTTAAAAATGTGATTCTCCAGAAATTCTTATGCAATAACTTTCCAAATTCTTCTATAAAGCTTTCCAAGAAATTTCATAAGAATAAAAGCAAGGACTTGCATGCCTCTCATAAACCCTTTTAAGTAAAAAATACAATTTCAGCTACAACTTTAAGAATAAAATAGTATCTTTAGCCAAAGTTTGTATATAAAAACTTCGAAAACTCTACATCAAAGCTTTTCAAGAATTTACACATGATTCCGAAAAGGGTAATGACAACCTGCCACATATCCTTAATTGGAAAATATGTGATTCCACCAAAATTAGCATGCAACAACTTCGGAAATTCTACTACAGAGCCTTCCAAGAAATTTCTTAAAAATAAGAGCATGAACTTTCTGACCTCGCATATGTCCTTTAAATTGAAAATTTCAATTTCAACAACAACTAGGAAAATTGAATAGAAAAGCTTAGCTATTGCATATTAGGTTATACAATCAAACTCTCTGCTAATTTTTATTCTAATGAGTGGAAGTTCATTGCTGACTGCCATATATCCTTAGTTACAAAAATTGCGTTTTTATTAAAATTTTAATCAAAATGCAAAAATTGTTTTAATTTTTATTAAACTGCCATGTAATTTTCAATTAATTCTTTATGTGAAAAAAAGAAATAAAGCCTCTTATATCACAGAAAAAAACTGGAGAGTCGATATATCTAACCCACTTTTCATATTTCCTTTGATTCAAATATTAGCTTTTAAGCTAAAATTATGAATAAAATACAATGAAACACTGTAACTATTTTTAAGGTTACACCATTGAACTCTCTAGTAAATAGCATTTACAGTGGAGGAAGGATACGCCTACCTCCCATATATCCTTTATTTTTAAAATTTTAATCTCAGTTTTAATTGTCTTTAAACTGAATGAAAAGCTCATTACTACCTCTAGCTTGATAAATTCAAGCAATCTGGGAATTTGTCCCCAATTTTTCACAAGGACATGTCTTCTAGCCATATATCCTTAGTTTAAAATATTACATTTTAATTGCAATTATCATTTGGAGGTGGAAAAACATGGACAATTCTACCTAAAAGTACACACTGCGAACATAGCTGTTAACCGCTGCAAGGACTTGTCAACCACTCAAGGATCTTTCGAATTAAATATTAATTTTTAGCAAAAGTAGGTATGCAACAACTTGTAAAACTCTACAGCAAATATGCTGAGAAAATTTAACGTCAGTGAGCACAATAATATGCCACCTCTCCATATATCCTTTAGGAAAGATATTAAATTTAAGCGATTATTAAATTATAATTACAAAAATTTTTAATTATTTGTAGAACCGTAGAGCTGAACTTTCTAGTAAATATAGTTTGAAGTAGTTCCTCAAATTTTTTAAGGACATGGCTACTCGCCATATATCCTCAATTCAAAATATAAAATTTTATTTACAATTATGATTACTAGGAAGCAGAACAGAAGAATTTTACCTTAAAATGCAGCTTTAAATGTAGAAGAGACCTAGCAAGCAACCGTTACAAGGACATGCGAACTACGAAGGATATTTCGAGTTATATATTAAAAAGACTAGGTTTTTAACAACTTTTAAAACTCTATAGCAAGTCTATTCAGAAAATTTAACGTTAGTCAGTGCAAAGATATAAATCCTGTCCATATATCCTTTAAGAGAAATGTTAAATTTTAGCAACAATTATTAATAAAATATATAGAAAAACTTATGAGTATTTAAGGACTGGTAAAGTTGGATGTTCTGGCAAATATAATTTCAATTGGTGGAAGGACATGCTCATATCCAGTATATCCTTTATATTAAAAATTTAATTTTAGTTTTAATTACCATCAAACTTTAGCGAAAATTCTTCTTTAATCCATTTAGGATGAGGCACTCGAGCTGCATGAGAAGTTTTATTATAGCTGGCTGAAGGACATGCCAAATGTACTTTTAGTTCTAAATAATATTTTAGCTGCAATTAACTGTGTAACTATTTGTGGAATCATGCAGTTGACCTCTCTGTTAAATATTATTTATTTTGGTGGAAGGACATGCTTATCTCCCATATATCCTTTATTAAAAAAAAAATTATTTCAGCTTTGATTGTCATTAAACTTAAGCAAAAACTTTTCATTTCGTTTGGGGTAACGCACAAAAGTTTCCAGGAAAATATTGCTTCAATTGAAGCAAGGACATATGTACATAAGTACCTACCGCATGTCCTTTTATTAAGATATGTATTACATTTTAGCTTTAATTATGAAAAAATGCAATAAAACTTTGCAAATATATATGTACATATATAAATAACTCTTACAGTTATAGTGTCCACTATACATAATTTGATTTGGCCGAAGGACATTCTGGCGCTTTACATATCCTTTTTATTAAAAATTTAGAACTAGGTTAAATAATCATCGAAATAATGATATACATATTCATACTAAACACAGATTTAAAAGGCCTTATTCATAAACAATATTTTTTATTTGTAGAAGGTTTATAAAACAGTTTTTCTACAAAATTTATTTTATCAAACCTTTATAAATCAAAAATATTTTTTTCTGAATAAGGCCTCTTATGTTAAGCTTTTCCCACAAAAAAGTTTATAAAAATTTAATTCTGAAACTATTAAATAATTTCATAGTCAACAGAAAAAAACCAGAATGCCTACTACTAAATGTTTTGCCATTACACTGGCACATTAAAACCCTTCAATAAATATTCCTACCGAACAATTTAAACAAGTGCCCGCAAAACCAAGAAAACTGTGAAAAAAATATTAAATTATTTACTACAGGCCATTATTTACTACAGACTGTAAATAGTTCACAAAACCGTCTAATTAAATATGTTAGTGTGTCAGAGAAATTGCAGTAACAACAACAAGAATAAGCCTGACTGAATATGTATAAAGAATTAAGAAAGAAAAAAATATAAAAAGAGAATAAGGAAACCAAGTGGTCATTTAAAAACCATAAATTTTTACAGCTCAAGAAAAAAACGCATAAAAAATAACAAAAATAAAAATTGAGTTCTTGTTTAAAAAGATTTCTGGTTTCTTTGCAGTTACTCGTACTTCTTTTTCTTTATTAAAATATATTGATTTTGATTTTCTTCCACAGAAATATCTTGTATGTGTGATCGTTGTCATCTGCATGAAAAGTATTTGAGGAAAGAAAAAAAAGAAGCAATTTACATTAAGTGTTTTCTTACAAATTACTGGAGAATTAAAAACATTTGTGTCAATTATGCCAGTATTCTTTTAATGGCACTTTTATAATTTTCGGAAAGCCGCCAATTTAAGAAACAGGAGTGAACTGACTGTTGCTTGTTAGGTGGGGCCTGTGAAATTTTTGTTATAATAACTAAATTTTATGTTATTATTACTTTTTCATTCTTCTAATATAATTTTTATGAGCATTAGAGAAAAAGAGTTTGGCAATTTTCATTTTGACTGAAGGAAAAAATTAAATGATTGCAGGGAAAAGGCGGAATGATTGGATACGTTAATGTACACACAGGTTGTGCAATATTATTGAGTACTTTATTGCTGTTATTATTATTATTATTATTGTCGTTTCGCTACACACTAGTCAATTAAATTGTACAATATATATATATATATATATATATATATATATATATATATATATACATATTCAATACATTCCACAATATGTGTAAAAGTAAACAAAAGCTGCACACACATGCGCGTTTAAACAAACTAATTAGTTTTTAATTAAGTAATTTAAAAAATAGAAAAACAATATGTACCTGGAAAAAACTATTGTACAATGTTGTCAACACATTACAAAATATTGCTTGTTACGCAATATAAATCAAACAACTTTTGCTATATGCCAATATAGTGCACACACAGGCAATTTTATTGTACAATAGCAATTATTGCACAATAATATTGCAAATATCTGGGTACCTTAAGAGTCAAGGACGGCAGAAACTTGCAAAGCATTCCGTGTTATATAATTTATATGAAAAAAGGAAAATAAATAAGAAACATTCCAGGTATAGCGCATGGTTAAGAAGTAACAGCAGCTGCCATCATCTATTAAATTTATTTTACTATATAAATTATACTACTTTATTCATACTATAAATCTTTGTAAATTTTGCTGTTGTTATGTTAAAATCAATACATTGAATACTTCTGTTAACTTACTTATTTATAATTTACTAAAAAGAGCAACAGAAATATCCTGATGGAAAAAATGTTACGTGCGTTTGCGATTAAAATTTAATTAAAAATTTTCGTTAACAAAAAATACATTAAGGACATTAATTTTGTATACCCTTTACAAAAAAAAATGGTAAAAGGGTATATATAGGTTTGTCATTCCGTTTTTAGTTGCTATCATATCAATAAGCGACCCATAAAATATATATATTCTGGATCCTTATGCATAGGGAAGACGAATAAGCGATGTCCGTCTGTCCGACTATCCGTCTGTCCGTCTGTCTGTACGTGAAATCGGTTTTCCGAAGCTCCCAGAAAAGGTAGAGACTTCGTTCTTAGACTGGTGTGTCAGAAATTTTCCAAAATAGATTGGTGCTGAAATTCAGCAAAATCGAGCAGACGATTGCAGAGTTGGAAAACCAAAACTTTATTTTGCCATATAAAAGTAACTACCAAAACAAATTTTTATTTTTCTTAATAAATAAACTTATTTTACACTTCAGTATGACTAAAATTGGTATTAAAATTAAAAAATAAATAAAAAGACGCCTCCAGGGTTGGAAAACTTTAACTTTTTTTGTTATATAAAAGGAACTTACTAAAACTAATTTTTCTAAAAGGTAAACATATCTTATATTCTTAAAAGAGAGAGAGAGAGAGATTGGTGTAAAAGATCAGAAAACAAAAAAAGGATGAATCCAGGGTTGGAAAACTTACACTTTTTGTGATATATAAAAGTAAGTAGGTGTAATTAATTTCTTTTTCTTTATAAATTATATATATTTTACGTTTTGGGAAAGAAAACTTTGTTGAAGACAATTATAAAAATAAAAACCACAGCTCCAGAGCTGGAAACTTTAAACTTTTTTTCTGGATATTAAAGTAACTAAATAACACAATTTTTTTTAATTTCCTTTTATCTTTGTTCACTTAAAATTTTTTGACAACTACTGGATTTGTATAAGGAGTCAGAAAAAATTTTAAATTATGATTCCAGGGTTGGAAAATTAATTTTTTTTTGTATATAAAAGTAGCTAGGTCAAATTATTTTTTTCTTTTTGTTAAACCGTAAGAGCTACGGACCTAAAATTTGGACAGAGTATGTAGAAATTTGGCCGCTACAACAAGAAATACATGAGAGTTAAAAATTAAAGGGTGTTTCAAAACGAGCAACGAATACTGTTAAAATCCCATGTAATATACATACAATTGTATGTATATACACTTTAAATTTGTAAAGTTAGTGTATTTTTATGCAGACTATAACTATTAACACTAAAATAAAAAAAATTTAATTAAAGGGTGTTCTATCAGTGAATGTAATTTTGAGCATATAATTTTGTCAACTTGCTGTATCTTGGAAACCGTAGAAGCCAAAGTTTTGAAATTTTCTAAAACATTAAAACCAAAAAATCCAAAAATTTAAAAAAAAACGCCAAAACGAAAAAAGCGCGAAATAAAAAAAATTTCTAAATCTAAATTAATCGCGAAAAACCGGAAAAATCGCCAAAATGAAAAAAATTGCCAAAATGAAAATAAATCGCCATAATAAAAAGAAACGCCAAAAGCCGAAATAAATCGCCAAAACGAGCAAAAAGCGGAAAAACTAAAAAAAATCGTTTAAAGTGAAAAAAACGCCTAATTGAAAAAAATCTCAAAACCGAACGTACGGAACCCTTCGTGCGCTGGTCAAAGTCGCTCTTTATTGAATTTGTTTATACATGTTAAATTTTTATTTAAGCATAAATGAAGGTTTGTGCATTTTGCTTGTTTTGCTCTGAGCACAGTTGTGGGTTTTCGTTGACAGTTGTGTGAAATAACCAGACAATAAAATTATATTATATGATGATTTCAAATTCTCTGCAAATATTTCAAAACGTTTCCATTTAGTTCCCATTATATTCTTCTCTAGCGGCGTATGTATAAATTAATGTATGGTTTGTGGCCAGTGACGGCTGTTAGCCGGCTTATAGCTGATCGGCTGCATTCTCTGGTTTGTGCTCATGTGCAAAAACAACTTGAGCAATCGTTCTCATAGTTTTTGTTTTCTTTTTGCTCCATTCACTTCAAAGCACGAAACAAAACCAAATCAAACAATTTGTTTCGTTTATTTTCGTACTCTGCTTTTAAGTGCAAAGAAATGAAAACAAAAATAAATTTATAGCCGTAATAGTGTCGATTATTTTTGTTACGAAAATCACGTCCTAACAACTCTATCGCGCAATAAATAGCATAGCTATAAAAATATTTTACAGTAAAAAGTACCAAAGAGATTTAAAATTTTTATAGTTTATATAGTCATCCTTTTGCTGCCAGCGTGTGCATGCTCGTATATAATATTCCTTGTACATATGCCTCAATTGCTTAAAAAGTGTTATAACTCAAAAAATGTGTTTTTTTTAGCTTATATTACAGAATAATTCAGAATTTATTATTTTATCTTGTGTAAAAATTTAACTGAAATATCTTGAGAAAAGAATATTTTTTTCATGTTTTCATTGAGTTGAGTATGTAAACTGGAAAACGTTAGACAGGTTTTCTGCCAAACTAGTTTTTTTTTTTTTGAGTTGTAATACTATTGAAGTAAACGAGCGGTATGTTCTGCGTTAATACCATCCAAAATTTATTGTCTTAGGTCAGTTGAGTTCGTGTTGGCAGCTTTAATTCTAATTTATTTATTATTGTATGAGAAATGTATTTTTGTTTTTATTTTTCTTACTCTACACAGTTGCGTTCCTCTTCAAGGTATTGCTTATTTCTATTAAAGTCATTGGCTTAATAAGAATGCGTTTGTGAAGGCGTGTCTATTTTTTTTTTTTGCCAAAAACAGCATGTGTTCTCTAAAAATATATTTTTAATATTTTGTATCATCTTTTTTTTGTATCTTTTTGTTTTATATGGAAATTGATCTATAATTTATAGGCGTGTGAATAAACAAAAAGAAGTCAACAAACATTTAACATTCTGGGATATCAACAGGCGGCAAATTAAGGTTTATTTTTTTTTATTAATTTTGCAACTCATGTAGAGAATTTGATTGGTGGACATGCACTATGGGAGGAAGTATGAAAAAAAATTTAACAGGAAACATAATAGGAAAATTGTGTTGAAAAAGGATTATAAGCAAAAATTCATATGTGACGCGCAAAATAGAAAGGGACCTAAGGGTAAAAACCGGTTTTGTTCAGGAGAGCCATTTTAAAGATTTAAATACGTGTATCTTTGGAAAACCATCACTGAGCGTGTTCGTATTGGTCTCATTTGAAAGCGACACATCTCATGACGTCAGGAACGTGTTGGTCAACCTTGAAAACGCGCATAGGTCGTCCCTACCTCTTGTTTTGTGTAGTTGGTTTTTACTGTTTTCTACCTAGCGCGCTGTTTCCATGAGTTTGATATCAATTTTGCTCGCGTTTTTTCGAATCCAGGTCTATTTTCTGAAATTATTAATTGTGAATTATAATAAATACTCATTTATAATTCTTTTAAATCGTGAATATCACTCTGTTAGTACGAAAATTTTTTCACATAACCTTAGAATCGTCGACTTCAATTTCATAAAACGCGCATATCTCTGGGAGGGAACACTTTTGGGGCATGGGATCGGTCTCATTCGATGCTCAGATGTTGTCCACATCAAAAAAAAGTGATAAAAGATTTTTTTAGCCTTAGGTCCCTTTCTCTATGCGCTGTCACATATTGAAGAACTTTAACTCGTCTCAAAATTAATGAAACGACTTTAAAAAAATTATTTTAAGCTTTTTTGAATTTTTGTTGAATTCTATTTAATTAGTGCTTAAAAGCAACGAAATTCATCTAGACGTGCTAAGCCCACAAACTTATTTTTTTAATTAAAATCTTATAATAAAAATCGATCATTTGTGATCGTAAATAATCGATAAACCAGATCCAAAATATGTGTAGGTTGAGCTTTTTGGAGGTTATGGCTGATATTGAGCCAAGAATTTTTATTTTTTTAGTAAGACTTTCATTATGAAATTTTTAATAAAATTGCTTTGCATGAAACTTGCAAAATGAAATATAATTCAGAGTTCATGGGTCGCCATTTGTTCTTCTCTAGAGCTTTTTTTAGAAGATAGATAAACTTTTATATAACAAATTGCACGAAATCAGTCATAATGCAAATTAAAATTTAGCTTAATAACGAAAATAAGCTTAAACTTACTTCATCACGAAATGAATGGCAATTTTATTTATTTCTTTAGAAATGTTTCAAATTTTTCTGTTCTGTGCTGCTTTTTCTGTAAAATTCTTTCCGTTTATATTTGTAATAAATTCTTGATTTGTGTAATTTCCAGCATTCCCAGCAAGCTGCACATACCGCACTTACACACGCACACATACAATAAAAAAGCTTTTAAAGAAATAATTGAATATTTGCAGTTCTTTTTGTTTGCAAATCAAACAAAAATATTGAATAAATTTTTTTTTATGTTAAAAGTTGTTTTGAAAATCAATTTCTTGCCAAATACCTCAAAATAATTGCCAAATCATGCATAAAAAATATTATTAATTAATGTATGAACAAAATACATATTTGTTTGCTGATGCTAAATAGTTTGAATTTTTAATTAAAATTAAAAAAAAGGAAAATTTGTACACAAATTAAATGTGAACTTTGTAATGATAAATTATGTATGAATTGAAAATCACCTGAGCATATGATTAATATTAATTAATGGATTTTTGTTAGAAATTTAATTAGCAAAAGTAGGAAGTTCTGCTTTAATGCACACATTTATTGGAGAACAATTTTAATTACACTGTACAATAAAATTAAATAAATAAAATCTAATGAAACTAATTTTAGGTAAGGTGTTTTTTGTAATTTTAGCAAAGAGGGGTCAATTGGGTTAATAAATTTTAGAAAAAAATATCTTTATTCAAAATTTTAACAGGCATGGCCCCGCTCACTCTTTCAAGCACAAAGTTATGTCATTCCAAGAGACGAAACTCTTTGCCAAGTTGTTTTGGGAATCGGATCTTCTACTTATCCATTCTTAATAATACTAACATTTATGGACGTAACCCCGCCCATTTTTTTAACACAGCATTAAGTATTTTTTATTGCTCAAAGTGTGTGCCAAGTTTCATAAAAATAGGTCAAGTAGAAGCACGTGAAATATAATACTAAGACATAATGGGCGTGGCCCTGTCCACTTTTTTAAGCACCAGATTAAGTATTTTTCAGAGCTCGAAGCTTGTGCCGAGTTTCGTAAAAATCGGTTACGTAGAAGCACGTGATATATAATGTTGAGTTTTAATGGGCGCGGCTCCACCCACATTTTTTAATTCAAGATTCTATATTTTTAAAAGCTCGAAGTGTATGCCAAGTTTCATAAAAATCGTTTAAAGAGAAGCACGTGAAATTAAATATTAAACCTTAAGAGGCGTACCCCTGCCCACTTTTTTTTTAATGTAGGATTACGCATTTTTAGAGCTCAGTATGTGAGTCAAGTTTCATTAAAATCAGGCTACCAGAACTACGTGTTCAGTAATATTTATTTTTAATGGGCGTAACTCCGCCCACTTTTCACCTTTGAGATTGTGTCGTTACGAGAGCTTAATGTGTTGGGTAAGTTTCGTAGAAATGGGATAAGTAAATTGTCATAAAATCAGAGGAGAATAAAAATATGTGGGCGTGTCCGCGCCCACTTTA
Organism: Tachina lurida; assembly: GCA_944452675.1. Taxonomy (NCBI): domain Eukaryota; kingdom Metazoa; phylum Arthropoda; class Insecta; order Diptera; family Tachinidae; genus Tachina; species Tachina lurida. The sequence goes on along the minus strand of OX101754.1, from coordinate 27,161,746 downwards.
TTTACAATGGGACCCAAAAAAAAGCTATACCCTCTCATAAAAGAAAAAATTATTTTTGTTATGCAGCAACAACTACATGAATAATACAGACTCCTTTTTTTGGAGTCTATTAAAAATACAGGGTGGGCCAATAGTCAAGCCTGCATGTAAAAACTTAATATATTTTTTGTTTATAATTATTTTTTATTGATTTTATTCATCGAACCGTGTTACTCCACCATGCAAAATTTAACCACCGAGCAACGAACCTAAGTGGTAGAATTTTACTTTTCCAAAGTGCATTCAGTTTAACACGCAGGCGTGACTTTTGGCCCAGCCTGTACTCGCAGCCGACGACTTCGAAAAATCAAGATTCTCCTCTACTTTTTATTTCTCAGGACATCTGTGTAGCATAGATGGTAATTGTTCTCAGAAAAAATTAATTCACTGGGAACTACTTCTTGTGGAATATAAAAAAAAAATACGACACGCTAAATATAGAAATTTATAACCCTAGACACAAACCTTGGTACTTAACAGAGCTATGTATGTTAACAAACAAACAGACCTCTGCTAAATATTAAAAATTTGTTTCTTCTCACAAAATAGACTTGATTGCAGATTTTTTAAGCAAAATTGAGCAAAAAGTTAAGCCGAGTTGCTTCTCTATGCCTCCTGTATTTAGATGTAGCATTTAGTAATTTCAACGACATGGAAATTCCATATCTCAACCCACAGTCATAATATGGATTTTGATTTTTTTTTTTACTATTTGTAGGAGATGGTGTAAAAAGGTATTTTTGGAGAAGACTACTGGAGCCTCTAGATTAATGACTAATAGTCGGAAGTCATCATATGATCCTGTTTGCGTAGAAATTACAATACAATTTTGACACCGCGATGGTTTGTGTCTAGGGTTATAAATTTTTAATTTTTATCATCACGTACAGATATTTTAAAATAAGGCTGTGTATGGACATTTTCACGGGAAAGTCCACTTTTTGTCACGTGCGACAGCAAGCAGTTAAGCTTGTGACTCGATTTTTCTTAAAAATTTCGCCTAATAAAGCTTTTAGCGGCCTACAGAAATATATAAAGAAGCAAAAAAACAAACTTTCGCTTTATTTGAAAAAAACAAGCATATTTGCTTGGTGTCGCACGTGACAAGACGTTAAAATTTCTGTTGAAAAGCCTATATATAGAATGTGTTAGGTAGTTTTATGTAAAATCTTATGACAAACTTTTTTTTTGGACAATTTTAATTTGTATGGAACATTTAAATCATCGAACTCGTTCTTCTCTGTGTGGGTTTTTTGGTAGCAAAAAAGGCGGAGGATACCCTAAGACTTACAGTTTAAAAAATAGTCACAGTTCTTTAAACGTTTAGGGTTGATTTTGTACTTATTCACACCTGTATTTTGGGTATTAAATGTGTTCAGCATTTTTATGCAAAAATCCTGCGGAGAAAATTTTTGTGGAATATGTTTAACTTATTTTCCCTTACGTTTTAAATAAGCGCCAAGTAAATACTTCTGAACCGGTATATAATGGGTTAAAAAGTTCTACAAAAACATATGTATGTCAACAATAATATTTCAATACGTCTGCTAAGGATAGCATGCCACTAGGGCCACCAGGGAGAGAAAATAATTATTGTCAGGTTTCGGACTTTCATGCAAATGCATATTTTTTTTTAACTTAAGCCGCTTCTAAAATAAAACTAACAGAATCCTTTGTCAAAACCACTTGATTTTTATAGCTATGCTATTTATGTCACGACACAGGAGCTAGGACGTGATTTTTGTAACAGAAATAATCGACACTATTGCAGTTATAAATTTATGTTTGTTCTAAAATATTTGCGGCAAATTCGATATCATCACATAATGTAATTTTATTGCAGTCGTTAAGCAGCTCTGGGCTAAAGAACAGTTCTCGCGCCATCGTAATTATTTCTTAAGTGCGGTCAGGGTTGTGTATGTGTTGTTTGGCCTTAGAGAGTTTTTCTTCTCGCTCTCTCTGGTTAACTGATCTGCCACGGATAACCGTATAATATTGCGGCTCTTTTGTGGGATTTCGTTGACGAAAATTTTGCAACTTCCTATGCAAAGGCATAGGTCGTGTATAGTCAGTTATAAAAACTTTTTTGAAACACTGTTAATAGCATTTTGAGAATATGGTCTAGTTAATCCGGCCATATATGTGCAACAATACTTTGCACATTTATTTTGTAAGGTATTTACGAAATAAATAAATAAATCATTAATATTAATTATTATTATTATTTAACATATTAAGTGTGTTTCATATAGCTTAGCAGCATAGCTATAACCGGGTGTCCTAGGACACCTCTCTTATTTTTAAGGTTCCGTACACCAAAGGTGAAAATGAACCCTATTGTTTTCGCTACGCTGTCCGTCTGTCCGTCACAGACTATTTTCTCGAGACCTTTTGTCGCTACAACAACAAATACATGAGAGATAAAAATTAAAGTGTGTTCCAAAACGAGCAACGAAAAAGGTTAAAATCCCATGTAATATACATACAATTGTATGTATATACACTTAAAATTTGTAAAGTTAGTGTATTTTTATACAGACTGCAACAATTAATACTAAAATTTAAAAAAAATTAATTAAAGGGTGTTCCATCAGTTAATGCAATTTTGACTATGTAATTTTGACAGCTTGCTGTATCTTGGAAACCGTAAGAGCTAAACTCTTGAAATTTTCAAAAGCGGTAAAACAAAAAAATTCCAAAATTATAAAATCGCCAAACTAAAAAAAATCGCCGACATGAAAAAAATCGCCAAAATAAAAAAAAAATCGCCAAAATGAAAAAATCGCCAAAATAAAAAAAAAATCACCAAAACGAGAAAAAGGCAAAAAAAAAAAAAACAAATGAAATCATTTCAGCTGAAAAAACGTCAAAAACGCTATATTAAAAAAAAATTATCAAAGCCCAAACGTACGGAACCCTGTGTGCGCGCGTCAAAGTCGCACTTTACTGAATTTAATCTTTTCTGATTATACTTTGCTGTCTATTGAAAATGTCAGCTGTTATTTATCATTTGGCATCTGTTCTTAGCAACTGTCTGCACCAGTTAAAGTTTGCGAAATATACCAAAGCTGGGAGTTTAATTGAAATGTTAGGAATTTAATAAGAAGCACGAAATTATGTAATTCTAGTACTCATTTGAACTTTTTTTTCATAACTTAAAAATTTAATCTGAATTAACATTTTTCATCAGACTTGAATAAAATGAAAAAAATTATATATATTGTAACATAAATCTTTAATATATTACAATCATATTTATGTCTTGGCAGTACAACTATTTAGCAACTCCTTAGCACACAATGACATAAGTGTCATTTAAGTCTGATGTTTGATTTATATATTTCTCAGCTACAGTCATGCTTTCCAATATATATTTTTTTTTATTTTCTTTTAATTATCTGTCATTGCTTTGGTTAACTTTCTTATGTGTCTTACGAACGAAAGATCTTAATCAAAAATGCTTGCTTATATACTTGCAAACGTGGCTTTTACAGTTCGCTTTTGTTGTTGTTGTTGTTGTTGTTGTTGTTGTTATGCCCAAACTCTGTCAGCTGTCACAAATTTTTATAACATTGTTGTTCCTGTGTTGTTAATGTTGGTAAAATTGAGACACATTTTTTTTCCTGTGATCTCGTTTTTATTGCAACTAGTTTTTGTTTTAATATATTTTTCGTTTGTTTTTTTATTTAGTTTGAGGTTTTTGCGGTTTTTTGTTTATTTGTTTGAGATTGTTGTTTTTTCTCTTTCTTTTGAAGTGTCATGTTCATGTAGCTGCTTTTTTTTCTTGTTATTCTTCATATTTTTTAAAGTTTTTGCAATTTTGGTGGTATTAATTTCTTTTTATGAAAATGTTTCTGTTTTTTATTTTTGCTAAAATTGCAACACAATCATACTCACGACTATCAGATTACTTGGGAAGACAATTGCATTTTTATACTTTATATATTTTCCTTTTAGATTGCAAAGTTAAGCAAGATTTTATTGCACTTTAGGAATCAGCAATGCAAGACGAAAATATAATTTTTTTTTTGGAATTTGTGGTTTAATATCTATAATATATGTTAACAGCTTTTTTAATATAAAAAAAACATTCACTCTAATTTCATAGTCGTTTAATATAAAAATTTAAATCGTATTAAGAAATATAATTCCTAGTTTTTTCTTGTTATGCCATTAAATTTTCACTCATTGCGTCTTTGAAAGATGAATATATCAGTTGAGGGATATTAGCTTTATTTTAAATTTATGGCAGGATTAATCTTAAATACCTTTAAAAAAGAATCCAAATGCTTTAGTTTAAAAGCAGAGCTGGCTTTCCTACAGAAGTTATCGCATACTAATGAAACTAATTTTATAAGTTTAAAGTTTGAAGAAATTCAGTACAAGGTATGTCCTTCCTTCATGTACTTAATATAAAAAAAAACTGAACAACTACTGCAATTCAAATCTGAATGATTTGAATGTGAATAGGGACTATGGTGAATTTTGTTTTCATCCCTCCAAGGACATATCTACCTGCCATTTATCCTTAATTTCAAAATAAAAATTGTAGCTGCAATTACAATTAAGAAGCTTTCATTTAAGTCGAATCAAAGATATAACTACTATCCATATACATAGATATATCCTTAATTTCTTAAATTAATTCTCAGTGTTAAAAAAATGGGAATTAATGCTAAAGCCATACCAGGAAATTTTGAGCTCAATCCATGCCAGGACATGCCTACCTCTCACATATCCTTAATTTAAAAAATTAAATTTTAGCTATAAATAATAGGCTGTAAAAAAGGTTATTTTTTGCAATAGATATATATATTTTAAGGACCTCGGCGCAAGGACATGCCTACCTTCCATTTATCCTTGATTTAAAAAATATATATTTAAGCTGCAAGTACTAACAATATGCTGTAAAGCGGTATTTATATTAAAAAATAAATGTTTGCAAAATATCCACGCAAGGATATGCCTACCTCGCACATATCCTTGATGTAAAAATTTAAATTTAAGCTGCAATTAAAAATAATATGCAGAAAAAGGGCGTAATTATGTTTAAAAATATATGTTTTAAGAATTTCAGCGCATGGACATGCCCATCTCTCACATGTCCTTAATTTAAAAAATTAATTAAATTTTCGTTACAACTAAAACCAGTATGCTGTAAAAAGGAATATATGAAAACACATATGTAAAGGATTTTAGCTTAAGGACATTCCTTACCTCCCATATATCCTTGATTGAAAATATAAAATTTTAGTTGCAATTACGAACAGCATGCTGTAAAAATCTTAATTATGTATAAACAAATATATATTTTAAAAATTTCGGCGCAAGGACATGCTTGCCCTCCCATATATCCTTGATTTAAAAAATTAAAGTTTTGTAGCAAATACAAACAGTATGATGTAAGAGAGCGTAATTATCTTAAAAAATATATTTCAAAAACTTCTCCACAAGGACATGGCTGCCTTCCATATATCCTTGATTTAAAAAATTATATTTTAATAACAATTGCGAATAGTGTAATGTAATAAAGCGTAATCATGTTGAAAAATATATTTTATGAACCTCGCCACAAGGACATACCGCAAGGAAATTCTACACGCCCACATATTCTGGATCTGGAGAATCTTAAAAATTAAATAATAATTACAATTACGACTAATATGTGACAAAAAAAATCAATCTAATAAAGCTGCCTGGTCAATTCTAAATTAATTGGTGCAAGGACATTCGTACTTAGCAAATATCCTTAATTTCATTTGTTATATTTTCATAAATCTTTTAAGCATCCAGCTGTATAAATTTTCTCTAAATTATATGCTTATCATGTCTACGATATGCTTTTCTTTTTACAGCTGCACTTATAATAAAGCAGTAATTAAATAATAAAATTTAATTTAAGTGGACACACATTTACCTCCCATATATGTATCCTTCTTTTATTTTAATTTTTAAAGTCATAGAGCAAAACTTATTTGGACACGCCTACTGCTTCTTTATGTCTTTAATTTTAAAAATTAATTTTTAATGTTTATTATAAGCAATGGATAGCTATAAGTAAGATCGTGCAAGATTATGCCTAGCTTCCATATAGCTTTGTTTATAATTTTGTATTTTTAGCTGCAATAATAATGAGGCTGCACAGAAAATACGTAAATACTTGTAGAACGGTATAGCCAATTTCTCTGCTAAATGGAGGCTAAATCGATGAAGTGATATGTCTACCTCCCATATATCCTTTATATTGATAATAATATTTTAATTTTTTTTAATGTTGGCTACAGTTTCAGGCACAGAAACTTAGTAAGCAAGTGTAGAACCTTATAGCCAAGTTCCCTAAGAAATCGTTTTAAGGATATGCCTACCTACCATATATCCTTTATTTTAAAAATAATACTTCAAACCATTTTAAATGTTGCCTAAAATTTCAGGCACAGAAACTAAGTAAAAACTTGTAGATCCTTATAGCCAAGTTCCCTACTGAATATTAGCCCAATCGGTGCAAGGATATGCAAACGTCCCATATATCCTTTATTTAGAAAATAATATTTTATATATTTTTCTTATGATGGCTACAATATAAGGCACAGAAATTAAGTAAAAACTTGTAGATCCTTATAACCAAGTTCCCTAATAAATTTTAGCTCAATTGCTGAAAGGACATGCCTGCCTCTCATATATACTTTATTCTTAAAAAAATATTTTAAATTATTTTACATATTGCCTGCAATATGCAATACTGAAGTAAAAGCTGTTAATTGTTTTTAGATTTGTACATATGTTTTTGTACAAAAATAAGTGTACTTTTAAGCGCTGCAAGGATATGCCTAGTTTCCAGATATCCTAAATTTCAGATATAATATTTTACTTGATATTATGAGCCGTAGGCAACAAACGCTTACAACTGTTGGCCAAATTATGCAACTAAGAACTCAGTTAAATTTTATATCTTGCAGGACAAGGATATGCCAGGCTGACATATAATATAATTTATTAAGAAATATTTATATTATAAGAAAATTATGATTAATAAGCAACAAAAATAAGTGATACAGTTATAAAGATAAATTTTTCGCCAAATGTAATTTATTTCGCTACAGGGACATGCTAAGCTTTCCTATATCCTTAATTTATAAGGCCAATTTTTTTTTTCTTAAATTATGCGCAAGTGGTCATAAAATTAAGTGATTATTTCTAGAATGATTAATTTTAGTCTTTGGAAGATTTTCTTATAAATACAGCAGAGAGAGAGAGAGGCTTAGCCTGTCCGTGTGTCCTTGATTCTTAGAAAGTAATTTTAATTACATTTTAAAAATTAAATTGTATCTAAGATTTTTAACTAAAACTAGTAAATGCTTGTAAGGCTATAGATTTAAAATCTCCGTAAAATTTTATTTTAGACGGAAAAAGGACATGCCTAGCTGACATATACATATTTCGTATATGTATATAAAATTTCATATCGCAGGAGTTAATGAGCTATATGCAATGAAAATTACTGATACATTTATACTATTGAGGTATGCGATAAATTTTATTTTTGACGGCACAAGGACACCCTAGCTGCCATATATCCTTAATTTGGAAAACCAAATTTTTTCCAAAAATCATATTCATAAATCGTTAAAATTAAGTTATTATTTCTAGAATGATATTTTTTCAGTATCTGCAAAGTTTTCTTTTCAGTATAGCAGAGACAGGACAAACGGCCATATGTCCTTAATTTTTTAAAACTAGTTTTAATTGCAATTATGATCATATAAATTACAAATGAATATATGTTTTTTAAATAAAACTGTTAAAAGATATAAAAAGAAGGTTGAGCTAAAGTGAAGCAAGGATACGAGTGAATCGCTGTTTCAGTACCAGCATAAGTGACACAGGATCTAATGGCTTACCCCCATATGCAAAAAATTTACATACAAAAACGGGGTGAAGCACACGTTATTTCTTTTGCATATGGGTATCAATGTTTTAGTTATACATTATTTCACAATTTGAATGAAATGGTTTATCGATATACTCTTATATGGAAACAGCTTCTAATTAACTTAATGTACAATGTTTTCAATTAAAATTAAAATTTATTGTCAATATCAAAAAAAAAAAAAATAAATATGTTTAGCATATAAAAAATAAACAATTTATGTATTAAACAGCTTTTTGTCTTATCACAAATAAACAAAACAATTTTCTAACTAGAACAGCAGCAACTCTAACAGACAGACAGACAGACACATCATGCTTGCAGCACTACGCTCCACTTCAAGCATTTGCTATTTACTTTATAAAAGACATGGCTACAGAACAACAAAAATGTGTGTTAAAATTTGAGCAATAAAAATAAATATTTTATCGTTTATGTGCAATCAAAATTCAATAAATCGATTAATTAACATTTTAGAAAATGTTGTTGCTGCAAACGAACCATAAAAATGCGTGGCGTTTGTGTTTATAAAAAAAAATTAAATGTATAAGAAAAGAACAAATATAAAACAGGGAGACCAACAACTTAATGAATGAAAACAATTTATATAGATAAATTAAACAAATTGTATTTTAAATTTATTTCAACAATTATTATATTTGGAAAACACACAATTAATGGGTTAATTGGGACAGTGGGGTAAGTTGGCATAAAAAATGAAGTTGGTTTTTTATTTTGCTTCTTTTTTTTTTGTTTTTCTTCAACTAAACAATGCTGCAGAGAGAAGGCCATCATAAATTAGTGTTATAAAAAATTTATAATTTAACATATAGGAAACAAGTTGATATCAATTTGAATTAAATTTTATATGATTGATATTATTTTATTATACTTAATTGAGTATAGTTGTTGTTAGTAATGAAATTTGAGTTCATTTAAAATCGCATTAATTTATGTTGCAGCAGCATTAATTGAAGGTTACAGATAAGATTTCACAAAAATATTATAAAAAGAAAAATTAACTCGGATGGTCGGTGTTGTGGAAATATGCCTTGTGCCAGAAATAATATTATTTTTATTATAGCTATGCTATTTATGGCGCGATACAGGAGTTAGGACGTGATTATAAATGTATTTTTATTTTGATTTCTTTCTTTCTACTTAAAACCAGAGTACAAGTTGTTTGATTTTGTTTTGTTTCGTTCTTTTTTTTATAAAGAGAAGTAGCACTCATGCAATGAATGCCTACTACTATTACTGGGTGTTACCTTCTTTTTTAGGAAAGGGATAAAGATAGAGAATACAGGTGGTGCAATGAGAGATAGAGGAAAGCTTAATTCTTTTACAACTCTGCTTATTTGCACGTTTTTTAATAACGCAGCATTGCAGCGCCTCTGCTGAGAAATAAGGCGTATTAAATTGTGTTGACGCCAATTTATTGGTTATTTTACTTCGCCGATGATTCTGCTACACAACGAAGGAGGGCGCTTTGACGTGAGTGAAACAAAAATAATGAGACCGATTGCTCAATTTGTTTTTGTATTGTTTTTGCACAAACCAGAGAACGCAGCCGATCGGCTGTAAGCCGGCTAACAGCCGCCGCCGGCCGAAAGCAATATATTAATTTAATCATGCGCCGCTAGAAAAGAAACTAATGGGAAATAAATCGAAATGCCGCAAATTTGACGTCATCATATAAAATAATTTTATGGCATTGTTATTTAACACATTAAGTTTGTTTTATATAGCTAAGCAGCATAGCTATATACTGATGTCCTAAGACACTACTCTCCTTTTTTTGTTTATTTTATTATTATTGTTATTCTTATAAATAGCATTTCATAGTCAATAGTTTTTGATTTCTAAAACAATCATTAATTGATTATTTCATGCTCTTATTATTGCCAATTGCAAAAAACAGACATTTCAAATAATATTCATATCGATTGTGGCAAATAATCATAAATCACTGGGAATTCCAGTCAACAATAAAATAAAATGCACTGCAAATGAAGCTCAAAAACAGAAAAGAAGTAAATTCAAAATAAATGGAATTTAAATAAAATAGCGTACATTTATGCATTTCAATAACTCAACAATGAAGCCAGCCGTCCGTCAGTCTGAATTCTCCCTCTCTCTCTTTCTGTCTCTGTCTTATGCCTTGAAGTCATACGTAGCTTATTAATAACACCAAGAATATCGTGAGTTATGCAGCTGCAGGCAGACTTCGTAACAGCAGAAACATCTTGTAAGAAGGTTCTAAAATTTTATTGGTATGGAAGAATGGATGATATTTTAAATGGATGAATGAATGAATAAGACAGTTGCAGTGCAAAAAAAAAAACTATTTTTCAAAATAATAAACGCAGCTGAAGATGAAAAGCATGTTGATATGTTGGTGGTGGCATTGATGCTGCAAGATGATTAAAGGTGGCGTTGTTAGTGCTAATATGTTGCCACTAATATTTCAATAAGAATGATATGCAAACATGACATTTAGAATAACTCAAGCAAGAGAAGAAAAAAACCAAAAGAATGATTATAAAAATGTTTTTAAAAAAAAGCATCTCAAATTGAAGCTAAAGAAAATGCCAATCACAATTTTAAAATTGCATTCAGCTCAAAAGCTGAAAAGTGTTGAGTGACGTTTAAAGTTTAGTTATGCAGCGCATTGTTAAGCACAAATAAAAAAAATTAAAAAAAAATAATAAAAACTAATCTGCCAAAGTAGCCAGAACTATCAGAAGACTCAAAGAACATAAACTTTAATTTTTCATTTGCCATTTTGCACACCATATAATTGCTGCCATCAACTATTTCGCATAATAATATCAATCAAAAAATAAACTTAGTTGTGCTTTTTGCTCAAAGCTATCAGATTTTGTTTTGGAAAAAAATTTTAATAAAAGATTAATGGCACCATTTAATTTTAAATGATGTATATATATAAGTCTTGGTAAAATGTTAAATATTTAAACGGCCAAACAGCTTAACACTCCTTAAACGAAATAAAAAAGAGAATAGTGAACAGTGAACTGATCTCAATTCTAGAAGTTAGTCACTAAACAGTCATATAAAATTCTGAAATAAATGTGCACATACAGCAGACAGTAATAACTACTATTATATTCCCAAGGATACTTATAAAGTTTTAAGCAAAGTTTGATAATGACTTCAAAATAATGGATGTGTATATATACATATATATATATATATATATATATATATATATATATATATATATATATATATATATATATATATATATAATATATATTATATAACACCTACCGTATAGTTCAAGCCCATTAAGTTATGCGATCCTTAATACTTAATTTGCTAAGCCCCTTTGTAAAAAAACTAGTTTGCAATTTTTCTATGAAATTTTAAATATAATATATATATATGTCAGCCAGGCAGGTCCTTTTCCTTTACTGAGATCTTAAATCTATAATTTCATAAACAGTTACCAGTTTTAGATCATAATTGCAGCTAAAATTTTATTTTTTTTGAAGGAAGTTAAAATTGCTTTTTAAAAATCAAGGATATATGGGTGCTGGCTGAGCCTGTCCCTGCTGCTGTATTTAAAAAGAAAATTTCCCAAGGACTGGAAATGTATCAATCTAAAAATAATCACTTAATGTCATCGGTTCTTGTGCATTATATAAACGAAAAAAATTTGATCTTTGAATTTAGGGATATATGAAAGCTTAGATGTCCTTGTAGCGAAATAAATGAAATTTGTCGAGAAATTTCTCTTCATAACTGTATCACTCTTACTTATTAATCATATTTTTTTTGCAATACATATACATTTTTCTTAATAAAGGATATATGGCTGCCATGTCCTTGTCCTGAAGGATATCAAATTTAACTGAGTTCTAAGTTTAATAATTTGAAAAACAGTTATAAGTTTTTGTTGCCTAGGGGTCATAATATCAGCTAAAATATTACATCTGAAATGAAGGATATCTGGAAGTTTGACATATCCTTGCAGCGCTCAAAATGAAAATTGTTGTAGAAGCAAAACATACAAATCCAAAAAAAAATTAACAAGTTTTACCGCAGCGTTAGCTACTATTGCAGCCAGCATTAAAACAAAAACTAAAATATTATTTTAAAAATAAAGGATATATGGGAGGTAGGAATATCCTTTCACCGATTGGGCTAAAATTTAGTAGGGAACTTGGCTATTATGTCCTTGCAAGTTTTTACTTAATTTCTGAGCCTGAAATTGTGGCCAACATTAAAAAAAAATTTATATATTATTTTAAAAATAAAGGATACATGGGAGGTAGGCATATCCTTTCACCGTTTGGGCTAAAGCTTAGTATGGAACTTGAATATATAGTTCTACAAGTTTTTACTTAGTTATCTTAAATTTTATTTTAAGAATAGAGGATATATTAGAGGTAGACATATCCTTTCACTGTTAGGGCTAAAGCTTGGAATGGAACTTGAATATATACATAGTTCTTCAAGTTTTTACTTAGTTTCATTACCTGATATTGTACCCAACATTTAAAAAAATTAACAAAATATTATTTATTTTAAAAATAAAGGATATATGGGAGGTAGACATATCCTTTCACCGATTTGGCTAGAATTTAGTAGGAAACTTGGCTTTTAGGTCCTACAAGTTTTTACTTAGTTTCTGTGCCTGAAATTGTATCCAACATTTATAAAAAAATTTAAAATATTAGCTCTTTAATACAATTAGTGATTTTCGTGTATTTTTCGACTTAAGAATCTGATGCATGAATTTTATATTTTAATATTAGCAATACAGTTTTGAATATTGTTTTACCTTATTAATATTTTCCCTCTTTAAAGTGAATGAGCAAGAACTTATGAAAAAGCACTTCCACAGAGATCAGAACTTTCTCATTTACATATACACTTGTTTAATTATAGGAGTTGTTATAATATAAGTTTAAGTTTAGCAAATAATCCCAAAGTATTATTTTACTTATTCAGTAGAATATTCTTTAAATGTTAATCTTAAAAATAATTACTTTTATTTAGTTATTGTTATTACCAAAAATATTAAATTTTCCAACTCTTAAACCATATTTTGAATTTCTCTGATTTTTTATGCTAATTTTTTGCTTTCTAAAATATAAAATGTGTTTAAAATTAAATAAGTTTTGTTTAGTTACTTTTATATACCAAATTGTAAGTTTTCAAAATATAAAATATTTTTAATTTATAAAGAAAAATTTGTTAGTTTTCAAACCCTGGAATCATTTTTTTAGAATTATTGAATTTGTTAAACCAATTTATATTTTTTAATATAAAATATGTTTAATTTATAGAGAAAAAGATAAAATTAGTTTAAGAAGGTTAGTTTTATAAACCAAAAAAAGCTAAATTTTACAACCGTGGAATCATTTTTTAATTTTTTTTAATTTTTTTTTATTTTAAATACTTAATAAAATATAACATAGGCTTATTTAACAAAAAAAAAAAAATTATATTAGTTTTAGCTAAGTTACTTTTATATGGCAAGAGAAAGTTTAAATTTTCCAGCTCTGGAATTGTATTTTCGATTTTGCTGATTTTCAAGACCAATCTATTGGGGAATAATTTCTAGCACACCAATCTCTAGCTCTTCGGAGCTTCGGAAAACCGATTCTACGTACAGATAGACGTATGAAAAGATAGACGGATGGACAGACAGACGGACATCGCTTATTCGTCTTCCTTATTCATAAGGATCCAGAATATATATACTTTAAGGGGTGAATATTGTGAAAATTCCACTCGGAATGACAAACCTACATACATTTATTTTTTACCATTTTTGTTGAAAGGTATAAAAACTAAACTAAACTATTTGTTCGTTCGTAGGAATGCATGATGTAATTCTGACTGAGTTCATACCTAAATCAACGTAAGTATTACAAGCTTATGGCAGCCGGCGCACAGTGGCACATTTGAAGAGATGGCGGCCAAAACTCTTCAAAAAAAAATTTTTTTTCGTGTCACCGATTTATTTTTTTTTGATTTTATATAAAAGTAAACACATAGGAACCTCGAAATCCAGAAATTTAAGTTTTTATTTCGATTGTTTCTCTTCGAATAGGGTGATCAAAAACGCGGTTTTTTTAAGAGAAGCTGAAATTCAAAATATTTTACAAAATTTTTGAACTTCAAGTGGGCACAACTTTTTTGGTTTTATATATTTTTTAAAATTTTTTTTCTTTACATAATATCATTTCTTAACTTATAAAATAGTTTAAAAAAATCGTGCCCTACTTTGCTCGAGGCCCAGATTTGGGCATTGCAATAAAGGTCTAAAATATACCCAAATCTTGATGTTCAGTGGAACGCAACTTTTTTTCTGCGAAAAACTTCGTAAAATTACTTATAATGTGTTATAGTACGTACTTTGAGCTGTTATTATATGCTAATTTTTTAAATTTATATTTGCGGCTCTAGGAACTACAATGATTTTACTGCTTGCATGTCGGATATTTTAGGTATGGGAGTACGGTATATCTACATGGGTTTGTGTGTGCATTGTGTGTATGTTTTTCTTATATTCGAAGAAGTTTTACTAATGAAACGGGTATAATAAAAGACTATTATTATAATGCATTAAATGCATTTTAGTAATTTATGCCATTAAAAAATGTATAGTTACATATAAGCGGGAGTAGGTACATCAGTTGTTGTATTTGGACTGATATATTCGACCTTTTGCTATAATTTTATTGTGTACTCAGGTAGCTGCTGCTCATATAAAGGTTAAAACGCGATCGACACATCAGGTTTTCTTGCACCAGGTCTCTTTAATTCTCTTTTAAACCTGCCCGGTTGCTTAGACCGGAATGAAATAACAAAAGAGAAATGTACTCCTCTTCTTTCTTCTCTCTCGTTTAAACACATACCTGTTTCAAGAAAACTTGATGTGTATAAAAACAGACAAAATTAATAAAGACGATCAGTATTGTCAAAACGATGGGTAAGTTCAGTTATGACGATCTTGGTAAAATTTATTTTGAACAAAAAAACAAAAACGATGTTATATTACACATTTTAAAAGACCCTTATTTGTGCGACCATTTAAAAAGAATTGATAATTTTTTAACGCGATTAAATAATCGGTATAATGAATGTTATAGAAATAAGGAAAAAATGTTTAACTGCAACAAAGAATAGCTTACAAGCGAACTTGTATTGGAAAGCCAACCAAAACCAGCAAATGTGGGCCGACCTGCCAGATCAATTCAGGAGTGTAGTGAAAGGTAACGAAGACGAAAGCTGCAAAGCATTAATGAAGAATTTTCTCAAGAAATAATTAAAGATACGTTTTTTCATCAACTAGGACCAACAAAAAATAAAACTAAAAAAATTTATATAATAGAAAATGTACTGAAAGCGAGCCCCAAGCGTGTAAAAAGGACTTTAAAGAGCATTCCAACACCAACCCATGATAAAAAATTTACATCTGAAAAAGCATTTTCAATATTTCTGAACTTAAAGCTAACAAAATATCTGCATATGGAATTGCGAAAGCTGGCAGTTGGAAAACATTGCTCCATTTATCCAGAATATAGAGATTTGGTTTTAATTAAAAAATATTGTTTACCACCACAAAATTCTATAAATATTACAGAAAGTTCAGCAGAGGTGGTATTGCAAGACATATTAAATCATACTGCGGAAAGATTGTTTAATACATTGGACGCAGATAATATTAAAAAGCTTGGTGACTGTAGCCTAACATTAATTTCTAAATGGGGATGCGATGGATCTTCTGGACAAAAGCGATATAAGCAGTATACTGCAGAAAAAATATCAGATTTTGACTTATTTATGATATCTTTTGTTCCGTTAAGACTAAAAACAAATAACATTAATTTTGAGCCATCTACTAGCAAAGAAACCGATATTGACATATGGAAAAACGAAATATGTACCTTCCTAACAAAATATTGCAGACCAATTTAATTTGCTTTTAAGAAGGAAACGAAGGATGTAATATTAGAAGAAGTATCTAAACTTAAACAACAAATAGATAAGCTTCAACCGATAACTTTGTTATTTAACGATCAATAGATTCAAATAAATTATCAAATGTTATTTAAAATGATTGATGGAAAAGTTGCACAGGCCATAACTGAAACAAAATCATATTCGTGCTGTGTTATTTGCAAAAAAACTGCAAGCCAATTAAGTCATCTTCCAACAGAAGACACTACTTTCCAAGAATCCTATGAGTTTGGCTTGTCCCCACTCCATGCTAAAAACAGATTTATGAAACACATATTAAAGCTAAGCTATGATTTAGATTTTAAAGGAACAGTAAATAAAGTCAAAAGAGAGGCAAAAAAGAAACACGTACAAGAAAAATATTTAGAATTGGGTTTACTGATCGATCAGCCAAAGCAAGGAGAAGGAAACTCAAATGATGGCAACACAGCAAGAAAATTTTTTTCTGATCCTGAAACTGCTGCAGTTATTACAGGAGTAGATTTTGAATTAATAAAACGCTACAAAATCATACTCCGAGTAATATCAGGCAATAAAAAGGTAAATGCAAGAAAAATTGGTAAATATGCTAATGAAACAGCGAAACTATACAACGAAAAATATGATTGGAGGAATATGCCATCGACAGTCCATAAAATACTATATCATGGGGAAAACATTATTCAACACAATATGCTGCCGATTGGAAATCTTTCTGAAGAAGCGCAAGAAAAAAGGAACAAAGATTATACACAAGAAAGATATCTAGATATAGTGAAATGGAACTCCACCGCTATGAAATTGGACAAAGACGCAAAGCAGCTCCTTGAAGATGAACAGGAGACATACTTAGATGAAATTTTCACTAAGACAGTTAAATGAAAAATGTATTTTATGCAAATTAACATAAAAATTATAGCAAAAAAGCACAATAAATATTGAAAATTTATAAAAGAAATTTTATTTTATTTGGAATAAAAATATTTTCTTATAATTTATGGTAAAACCTTTTTTTGGATATGGATCTCCTACATATCTGTTATGGATCCACGTTTAAAATATATTTAAATTGTTCATAAATAATAACATTTAAAGCTGTCGAACTTACATTTGTTAGTGAATTATGATCACCAAGGCTATTTTAAGAAATTTGACTTACAAGGGCCCTATGAGTAAATGTGGACCGATTGCCCTATAATTTCACACGGATATCAACAACTAAGATAAAATTAGTTTTGCTAAATATTATATCATTATTAATATATTTAAAACAATTATGAGCTTCAAGCCCGTATTCTAAGTGGTCCATGCGAGAAGAGGGCTAAAGGTCAAAATAAAATGGAGCCGGGTGGACGGCTTAATTAAGTATGTAATTTTTTAGTTCAGTTAACGTTACTGTTTATAAAATGCAACGTTAAATCACTACATTCACAAACTTATTTTTTTTAATGCCAATAATACCTATATTTTTAAAAGTCATTTTTCAATCATATATAAGTGTACTTTAATAAAGCCCGATTTTGAAATTAATACATTAAATTGAAGCTTAAGATGTCTTCTATCCAACAAAAAAAATTTCATTAAAAAATTTCAATCAAGTCAAAAGTTATAGAATTTTGACCGCCAACTCACAAAATGTGCCACTGTGCGGCGTACAATTGCAATAAGGCTGTAAGCTCTTAGAAACTAAATAAGTAACACAAATTTTCTTTTAAGGCAGGGGCCAAATTACGGCATTCGATAACGAAAAAATTTTCATACATTGTTTATTGTATTTGTATGGAGGTTTCGATCGATATCGAATGCCGTAATTTGCCCCCCGATCCTTTACTAATTGAAACCATTGTATATGAACCATATTTAAGATATGAATGACAATCACTTTTTTGTATAGTATTTTTATTTATATTTTTTATTTTTGCTGAGTTACTCATTCAACTCTTAATTTCAAGAGATTTATTTTTGAAACGTTCAATAATTTATTGCAGAAAGTCAAAAGCAACTGTCATCAGAATACCAGTACACATAATTTAGTTAGTTCGAAAAAAAATAACAACTTTTTATCAAAACTAAGTTCAATAACACCATTTTTGCTTTCAGGAAATACAAACAATGTTTGATCAGCTAAACAAAGAATTATAAATGAAGAGAAAAAAGTAAAAAATAAAATAGATCAATCAATTTAATAAAATAAATAATTGGCTAAAGATAAAAAAAGAATAGTATAGATATGAAAAGGTGAACTTTGATCAGTTAGATACACAATTTATTTATGAAGAAAAATATTTAAAAAAAATTTAATTAAGGCCTCAAACTAAACGAAAAGCGTAAAAATCTTAAGACTTATTTATTTGAAATAATTCCATAGCAATGTTTTTTTTTTATTACTATAATTTTTTTTTATACCCAATGTGTTTTTTTTTTTTCCTAAAATTGGTAGATTGTATATGAGTTTTATTTACACACATTAAAATACAATACACTTCAAGGTTAAATGCGTAAGAAAAAAATAATTTAGAAACAAATACAAAAAGAAATAGAACCAAAAATCATGTACCAGAAAAAAATTGTTTAAAATGAAAAAAAATATATAAAAAATAAACAAAATAAAATGTATCCAAAACTCAATAAAACTGTCTGATGTTTAAGTACAATATAAATGTTTGTCTAAGCGCAAGCAAAAACATATGTACATGCATACATATATTTTGAAGTAGTACATTTACCAGCAATAAACAAATACAAGCCTTAAAGAACTACACCAATTCCAAAAGATTTGAAGAACTTCGCAAGATATAGCAAAAATTATTATTTTTAAAAATTTGGAACAACATTCAATCTTTGATTGAAGTCGCTGCAGCTGCTGCAGCAAATTTGCTATTGTGAATTTCATTCACAATAACAGCACATTTCTGTCAGCTGTGACTAAGGGCCTGTCCCACGATCTCGACAGCGTTCGACTTGTCGCCTACTTACATGCAAAACAAAAACAAATTTTAAAATTTTGTTGTTGTTTCCAATATAACTTTGCGACAAGTCGAACGTTGTCGAAATCGTGGAACAGGTCCTAAATTTCATTTCAAGTGTTATTTTCATTGCTTTTGCCTTTTGTTTCTTACCATAATGCTGCGCTAGATGAGATATATCAAGGATCGTTTTAAAAATCTTTAAAAACTAAAACTAAAAAATTTTAAATTTCTACATTTTCTTTAGTAAATGGTGTACACATAATTTTAGCCACATAAAAAAAAGAGTTGAAAATAAAAACCTTTTTTATTTCAACCATGTATTCGTACATTTGCAAAAGATGTAAAAGCTGACCGACAACAATTAGAAAATGATTGTGCTGGTTTGATAAAGAGAATGTCCA
Organism: Tachina lurida; assembly: GCA_944452675.1. Lineage (NCBI taxonomy): Eukaryota > Metazoa > Arthropoda > Insecta > Diptera > Tachinidae > Tachina > Tachina lurida. The sequence goes on along the minus strand of OX101754.1, from coordinate 27,142,433 downwards.
ATAACTTGTGCGTGTCTTTTATAACGTTTGAGTTTTTTTTTTGTTATTCGAAAATTTAGTTTAAAAAAAGCCAATCCAATAACACGCAAAAGAAAAAAAAAATAAATGAAAATAAAATTGGTATAAGCTTCTTGTACACATATTTCTTGTAAGGACTTTCAATGCTGACCTCGGAAACTTGAAATAAAATATTTTATTTCTTTTGCTAAAAAATTTCTATTCAAATTTATTTGAAATAGTTTGAAATACTTTCCTCCTTTTTCCACTAAAACTTTTGTTAAAAAAAATTAAAGCAAAAGTCTTTTTTTCGGCAGGCAAAAACCCCATATTCTAGGAAATTTTAATGAATTGTAATAATGAAAATAAATATATAATTTTTTTGAAGCCGCAAAACAGCCGCATACAACATAATGGCCACAAGTTCCGTGATTAGCGTGTAAACAAAATGATGAATAATAAATATTACCTTGGGGATTTTTGTTTTATTTTTTTCCTTAATTTTTAGCAAAGCACAAAATTCATTTAGTTTGCAAAATTTGTGAAATGAAAGCAAGCAATTTTGTGAAATTAAATTTATAAAAATATAATTTTTAAAGAGCTTGATGGTATATTTGTATAATCTAGGGATACAGTTTCTGAATTGCATTCACTCAAGGTAAGTCTAAGATCATAAAAGCTTTTGAACTGGATTATGCTTAAGGTAAGACTTTGCTTTAAGGTTCAATTAGACGTGACATAACTATAGCCATAGAACCAAACAAATCGGCAACACTGTGTTGCTGTGACTCGCCATCACGCCATAACGAGTTTTGGTTTGGTTATGGCTAGGGCATTATGGCCATGTCTTGTCTAATTGCACTTTGATGTTTATTCAAAGTTATACAGTACAATTAACGTTCCCTCTTTGTCTCTTTTGCTCTCTCTCCTTCGCATTATCTCTCTTTTTCTCTATGTCATTCATCCATCTCCTTTTCACTGTCGCCCGCTCTCTTAATCTACGTCTTAATTTATTATATATATAAACATTTATGCAAGTACTTAATCCTCTCTTTCTGTCTATGCTTTACTTACTTTATTTATCTATTTCTCCCTTCTGTTTCTCTCTGGTTATATATTTCTTTTTTTCCGTTTTTTAATTCTCTTGTTCCATCTCTTTCTAGATATTTTTCTATTTCCCTCATTTACATATTTTTCCCTTATCTTTCTTAACTCTTTATCTTTAGTCATTCACTTTCTCAGTGTTTATTTTTTACTCTTTCTCTTTTCATTTCTTCACTATTTCTTTTTTTTCTTTTCAACTCTCTATTGCTTGCTTTTTTCTCTCTTAATCTCTTCTCCCATTTTCCTTCATTGGTCTAGTTTCTCCGCACGCGTTTTCTTTTTCGCTTTATTCCTCTCTCTCTCCTTCTTTTTTGCGTTTATTTTATATCCAGTCTTTTTTAAATCTGTATGTATTTTTTCAGCTTTTTCTGTCAAATTTTTAATGCCTTTCTTTTTTATCTTTTTCCCCTTCTCTTTCTTATTTATCTTATATATCCTTTCTTTTATTTTTTACTCCATAACTCCATGACTTTCTACATGTTCCTCTACTTTGCTAATTTACATCTTTTTCCCTACTCTTTATTAAATTCTTAACGTCTTTATTTTTTATCATTTATTCATTATTTAGTTTTGTTTATTTTTTCATTCATTCTCTATTTTTATTTCTTCACTACATATCGCCGCTGTTTTAACTAACTAACCTAACTGACATTTTGTAAATTTTACAGGAGAGGAGCTTTTATGATTGTTTTCTACATGTATTCATATGGAAACGTCGGAATTATTTTTACTGTTTACTGTTAGGCTCGACAGTAATGTTTACAGTCATAAAAATCGTGGACAAGGTCTATTATGACTCACAAGCTCTAATAGTGGACTTAACTTATTTTTCATGTATTTTCTTTCTTTTGTTTATTTAATTTATCCATCTTTCCTCTCATTTTCATTGCTTTACATATTTTTGTCCCTCGCCTTATCACTCTATCTCTCTCTATCTCTCTCTTTCTCTCTTTTTTGTTCGCTTTATATCACGTGTATTTCTCCTTTTCTCTGATGCATTCCCGCTATCTATCCTCTTTCACTCTTTCTAAATTCTTTTTTATTTCTTTTTCCTTTTTTATCTTGCGTAGTTTTTTTCACTTGATATATTTTTTTAATTTTTCATTCTTTCCCTCTTCTCGCTTTATTTTTTTCTTCTTAATTTTCTCTTTTTATGCCCTTGTTCCATTTTATCGGTTCATTTGTTCCATTTTATCGGTTCATTTCAGTTTAAATCTTGTTCTCGCTCTCTATATCTATCTTCCTCTAATAATTTCTCTGTCCATATATTTTTACGATTTCTCTCTTCTCTTTGTATTTCTTCTTTAGTTTTTTCTCTTCTCGTATTTTCTTGGCTTGATCTTTTTTATCTCTCGCCTTATCTTCAGCTTTAATTTGCTCACTCATTTTTTCACTCTTTCTCTATTATCATTTCTTTTTTTACTTTCCTCTCTTTATGCCTTCGTATTTTTCATCGGTTTATTTCTTCCTTCCTCACTCATTATATTTTGCTGTTTCTCTCTGTTGCCTTCTCTTTCGATCGCCTTGTTTAAGGCTTTATCTCTATCTTCCTCTATTGCGTTCTCTATCTTTATTTACTTTAAACTTTCTCTCTTTATTTCTTCCTTGTTTTTGTCTCTTCTCTCATTTTCTTCGCTTGATCAACAGGGTGACCGATGACATTTTTCAAAAAGTGGCACCAAAAGGGGATTTAGCACAAAAAAGGGGCAAAATTAAAAAAAAAACGAGAAAACTACATCAAACTTTTTATTTTCAATGTATTTTTATATAATTCACTCTAAAAAAAGGGAGTAAAAAAGTGGCAAGGCACTCAAAAAAGTGGCAAGGCAGTCGAAAAAGTGGCAATTTGCCACTTTAGTCGGTCAAACGGTCACGCTGTTGATCAATTTCTTTCTCTCTATTTCTCTCTCTCTGCATCAGGCTCACTTAATAACAGCTGTATTTCTCCCTATCTCTTTTTCTCTTTATTTTTTCTTGTTTTTGCTTTCTTAATGCCTTGTTTCCTTTTTATCAGTTCATTTATTTATTTATTTTTGTTTATCTTTCTCTTTCTCTTTTTCTTTTTCTTTCTCTTTCTCTCTCTCTTTCTCTCTTTCTCTCTCTTTCTCTCTCTCTCTCTCGCAATCTTTTGCTTGCTTAATATTTAGTTATATTTCTTCCTTCCCTTGATGCATTTTTTCCTGCTATGTTTTTACTATTTTTTTATTTATTACTTTCTTCTTTTTCTCTTTTCATCTTTTCTTTCATATTTATGACTTTATTAATTTAATTCTCTCATAGTTTCTTTAGCTTTGTTTTTCTCTTTTTTTCGCTTCTTATAACGCTTCCTGTAATGATTTCTCTATCTCTCGCTGTATCTTTTTCTCTCTTTCTCTTACTCTCTCTCACTCTATATGTATATATATTTCTCTCTCTCTCTCTCGCTGTCCATCTATTTTTCTCTGTATATATTTCTCTCTCTCTCTCGCGCTATTTTCCTCTCTCACTATCTATCTCACTCTATTTCACTACCTTTCCCTCTGTCACTATATCAGTGTCCCGCAAAATAAAATGTGTTTGTATTGTTGAGAAATATGAGGAAAAGTTTTGTAGTTTGAAGTACATGCTGTGATTATTAGTTTGTTTGAATATTTTTTGTAAATAAGCAGTTCAATAAATATTTAAGCAAAAAGTAAGAAATATATTAATACATTCAATAATGAAGTGTATAAATTTCAAATTAAATTTATTCGCAGCACTGCGAAAATTATTAAAATGCCTTTTAAAACTATCTTCCCTATTATTTATCAATGTTTTATAGAATAAAATACATTGCATATTGCCAAAAACATTTTTTGTCACAAAATATTTCTTAGCTTTCATAATTATTTTTGTTTTTTTTTTTTGGCTGTACAAGTTTATTAAATTTTGAGCTTTAATTTCGTTCCGTGTGCTCAAAAAAAAAACTAAGAAAAAAACCAGAAAAAAAATCCTATATGCCTGAACAACTTCATTCGTCGCTTTCTCAGTGACGACTAAATAAAAGAGCATAAGAAATATGTATATGTAGTTATGTGTCCACAATTGTGGTATGGTTTGCGGGTTACTGCACTATATTTATTTTTCTAATGACTTGGTCGAGAAAACATAACATAAGATACTATTATATGAAATATCTACTGGCTTAAAGCAAATTTACATGCATTTCAGAGAATCTGTTTAAAATTTGATATACATACAATCAAAACATTACTAAAATCTAAATTTTGGTCCGAATTAAACTACTGACAAGGTCATACAACATGAAATGATGGGGGACTGCAAATACAGCTCAAGTAATAAACAACAGAATATTCTGTATATTTGTAAAAAAGAAGAAGTACTTGAAATCTTTAAATAATTGACATTTTGCTTAAATTACGATGCATTCAGCTCATTTATTATAATTATAAAAAAAAAAATAAATAAATAAAAAAAAACTATTCTCCCTACAATGTCTTTTATCTGAGTCATAGTTATTTTATTTTTATTTTTTTAAATAATTCAATTAATTTCCTGAAAGAACACACACACGCACACGCACACACACACACACACACACCAAGCAGCAAAATGTCTCAAACCAGGTAGTGAGTGGTTGCAACACATATCAGACGTATGTGTTGCAATCAAATATATCATGGCTCACCTGTATACGCAATACAAGTATTATTCCCATTATTATTCCCTGCAAGACAAGTGTCCATTATGTCTACATGAAACATACATAAATATAAAATGGATTTTGTTTTACTTTTATTTTATTTTTTTCGTCTTCATATGCAAATTATATGATTCTCTATGGCTAAATAATGTTTTATTCATGCACATGCTGCTGTACGGATACTTTTTGTGGCAAAGCAAAATATTCATTATTAAGAAGCAGGCTGCAGCCAGCCAGCAGGCATATTTTTTGTCATTTAAAACAAGAAGAGGCTCTAGACGAGACATCACAAAACTGGTATAATTACGTTTTTAAAAAAGAAAATCATTCAGAATTAATTTAAAAAAAAAATGAAATAAAGGAATTTGCATAATAAAGCATAAGTTTAGGGAGCTAGAACAACAATAAAAAAAAGGTTTCTACTACAGGTAGCTGGAGTTAATATTACAGCCAGACTTCAGCTCATTTATAAATGTCGGTTTTAACATGCAATCTTTGATTTTAGTTATTTATATATCCTGCTGTTGTACGTACGATCACGTAAAAGTAACTGAAAGGATTTCAATGAATTTTTGGCACACAAATAGTTTAAGGCCTAGAGAGCAGCTATTGAATAAAAATGTTTTCGAAAAACAAAAAAAATGAAACGAATTGTAGTTAAATAATATATTATTATACCATGTTGTTCGATGTCGGTGGAAAGCCTGTTGCACAACAGACATTTTTCAGATTTCGAAAATCTATTTTTGGCAAAAATACTCTTTAAGGTCTACTATAGGCAGGATAAAGTGTCCTTTAAGCTCAAAATTTCACCTCTAATTAAAAGCAAGCAGAAGTTGTTTTTAACTCGTTCAAAAAGAAAAAAATTCACAAATAAAAAAAATTTCAGGTCTACTATAGACCGGATAAAGTTTACTTTAAGCTCAATTTAGAACAAGCAGAAGTTGTTTTTAACTTGTTAAAAAAAATATATCACAAATAAAAAAAATTTCACCAACAATAAATATATTTATACAAAATATTTGTAATATATCCCATTTGCATAATTTCATCTTATAACTGGTGAGTATGGTCCTAGTACCCATTCTTAGATTTTGGCTGCAAAATAATATTCATTAATTCAGCCAGGACTGTTAAGTGATTAACAGTGAGCAAAATGAGCTCTGCTTAAATTTGTGGTTGTTGTCTCTGCTATTTTAATTTCAATTTATCTAAACACACATTTTTTTCCCCCACACACACTCCTTTTAACTCCCGAACAAAAAAAAAGGGGCGTTACAAGTTTGATGTGTGTATCTGTGTAGCTGTACGAGTCCAGATACAGACCAAACCGCTGGACCGATCTTGATTTAGTTTTTTTTCTGTTTTAAATGTAACTTTATCTCGAGTGTTCTTAGTTATCATATCGTCTATATATATATACATACATATTTTTTTGACATTGTTACATTTTTAAAAATTATTTTTTTTTTTGTCTAAGAGTGCATAGATTCCATTCGCTCCCATTGTAAAAAAAAAGGGGGCGGTAGCACTCCTTTTAATTTTTTTTTATTATGTGTCCTCTTACTGATTCGATTGCTGCGAAATGTTGCACACACCTTGGCTTCTCATAATACAATAATCTCAAAGTTAAAAAAAAATAGGCGGAGCCACGCCCATTAGAACTCAATATTACATTTCACGTGCTTCTATTTCATCGATTTTAACGAAACTTGGTACACATCTGCAGCTCCAAAAAAGACACAATATTGCTTTTAAAAAAAGTGGGCGGTGCCACCCACATCCAATAAAATTTAACATAATATTTCATGTGCTTGTACTTAATCCAGATTTACTAAACTGGGTACACACTTTAGGCTTAAAAAAAATACAAAATAATACATTTAAAAAGTGGGCGATGCCACTCCCATTAAAGTTTAATACTACATTTCACGCGCTTGTACTTCACCGACTTTTACGAAACCTTGCACACACCTTAAACATTGAAAACGGCACAATTTGGAAATAAAAAAAGTGGGCGGCGCCACGCCCATTAAAATTTAATATTATATTTTAAGTGATTGTACCTAAACGATTATTAAAAAAATTTGGCACACACCTAAAGCTTTCAAAAAGACATAATCTTACACTAAAAAAGTGGGCAGAAACACGCCCATGAAAGGTTAGTGTTAAATTATATGTACTTCTAATAAACCGATTCCCACGAAACTACACAGATAGTTTCAGCTCTTTTAATGACATAGTTTTGTGCTTAAGGAAGTGGGCGGGGCCGCCCCTGTTTAAATGTAATATAATATTTTACGTACTTGTACTTAATCAATTTCTAACAAACTTGGCAAGCATATTGCGAGTTTAAAATGACACAATTACGAATTGAAAGAAGTGGGCGGGCCACGCCCATAAAAGGTTGGTATTAAACTATATGTACTTCTACTTATCCGATTCCCACGAAACTACACAGATAGTTTCAGCTTTTAGAATGATATAATTTTGTGCTTAAAAAAGTGGGCGGGATTATGCCCACTAAAAATAAATATTACATTTTACATGCTTCTACCTGAACGATTGTTATGAAACTTGGCTTACGCCCTCGATTTCGGAAATTAAGGCAATGTTGAATTAAGAAAAGTTGGCGGACAGTAATATTTACTAGCCAAATTAGTAGTAACCACGCCCCTAAATATATAAAATAAACACAAAAAATGTTAAAATATAAGCTAAAAAAAATTAAACCGTGTTAAGGCAAGATTTCGGTTTTAATTATTTTACAGCCCATTCTCATTACTTTTGATTTGGCAATTGTTTTTTGAGTATTTTTTTTATAATTAAAATGACATTTTTGATACTTTAACATTCTTTAATACAATAAAAATACCTGGAATGTTGATTATGTTAGCTCAAACTTTTGTAAATTGTTTGAGAGCTTATTACTTTTGCTGTTTTTAATCACTTTTTTATTTTTTTAATTATTACACAAAATTTCCGGCCGCCATTACGCTTTACTGCAACAGTTTTTATAATAAAACAAAATACTATAAAATTTTTATTTTATGATTTTACAATCTGTGCCATTTATTACCCCAATTGTTTATAGAATTCCTTCAACACTTACTGAGTAACAACAATTCACTATAATTCATTATTAACTCCCCCCCCCCTTTACTGAAGATGATCACCAGCATTATCTTCAACGCACTGTCTGTCATCATTATAATCAATCAAAGGGCATTTTTAAATGAACTTATTGCTGCGTGTGTCGTCCGTCGTACTCAAAACATAAAACACTATTTCCAATAAAATTATTTTTAAAATAAACAGTTTTCAGTTTAAATTAAATGATAAAATGTATATGTACTGCATACATATCGTTAGCTAAAATGCAAAAAGGCGTAACTAACAAAAATATAATTTTACAGGAGAAACAAAAAACTAAACAAAAAACTGAACAAACGTGTAGTTAAGTCCACTTGTTATTTATTAACAAAAGCGTAATTTTTGATCGCAGAAGTGTAATATATTGTCCTGACATGTAGTTTAATGGCATTCATAATAATCAATAAAAAACTCGATTTTGAATTTTTTGTTAATTACGCCTTTTTGCATTTCAGCTGACTATATGTATGTATGTATGTATATGCACATGGGTGCATACATATGTGCATAAGTATGTACAAACTAAACGAAATGAAATCATAATTAATGAAGCGTTAAAATTTAGTAAATGTGGGACTTTATGTTGTTTTCAAAAGAAACACAATTTTTTCATCCCACACAGTGGTTTTTGAAGAAAAATGTGGTGAGAGATTTTTTTTTAGATTAAAATATTTACAGCCTTATTTATAAAAATTATTAAGGCTTTATAAAGGCTTTTTAAGAAAAATGTTGTATGAAAATTTGTTTTAAAAAGCCTTTATAAGGTCTTAATAAATTTTATAAATAAGGCTTAGTAGTTAAAAAATAAAAAACTTCAAAGTAAAAACAAATCAAAAATTATGCGTAAGAGGCCAGCTATTGATATTTCTAAAAATGCTAGAACTAAAAAATTTCAAAATCAAAAAAAAAAAAATTCGAAACAAAAAATCACCAAAAATTTAAAAAAGCGCTTAAATTAAATATGTCACAAAAATAAATAAATAAATCGGTAAAATGCCAAAAACTTCACCAAAAGTGAAAAGGTAGCCAAATAACTAAAAGAACGCAGCACAAAAGTTTTAAAAATCGCCAAAACTAAAAAAAATCGTCTAAATTAAAAAACAACTGAAAAAACGTCAAAAACTGCAAAAATCGCCAAAACGAAACAAAAGTCGCTGAAACTAAAAACAATCATCAAAAACCGTACAAAATCGGCAAAATAAAAAAAAAACGCTAAAAGCAAAAAAATTTCTACATCAGGTAATATTATATGTTACAACGAATATATAGGCCTACGTTCATATATTATTACCAGGGAAACCGCAAATATGCAATTTCATGTTTTTTCTTGTGCTTGAAATTTCTCCCTTTTCCAATTAGAATTTTTTGTTTTGTTGGAACTGTTCCATGGGAAAAATTTCACGCGGAAGTTTATTCATAATTGCCTTGATTAATGCGGAGGTAAGATACTTATCTATTTCAGAACTTTTTATGAATTTTGGCATTGATTTGTTAGTGCATATTTTTGCATAATTTATTATTTAAAGCATATTTTTGCATATTTCAGTCTTACATGCATATTTTTTTTTAAATTTTTAGACCACATTTGACGCTTTAGGGCAAATTTTAATATTTAATAGAAAGTTTTTTATATTAATATGCTTGATCAAATATGTTGCTCAAACTTTTTATTATTATTTTTTCCGTCTAAATTTCATTTTTAATGTCCTATGCGCGTAGTATACAGCGTATACATTTCACTTATTTATTACGCCATACTATATAAATTTTTAATGAAACCAATCACTCCACAATTATCCAATATAATAAAAATTTGGAGTTTGCTATTTGTGACGGCCATTGACCCGATTACATCAGTATGAGAAAGAAAGAAAAATTTCAATGTATAAAAGTTTATTTAAAATCTAAGTGAATACATATTAAAAATACAGTTCCAAAGTTGTAATGCTGAAGTTAAGGTGAAATTTTAATTCTTTATTTCTTTAATATTTTTTTTATTATTTTCTTTTAATTATTTTATTTTTGTCTTATTTTATATGCAAATGTTGGATTAAAAATACATTTTTTTGCCAAATAAATCAATTCAAATTATTTTTAAAGGCATATTTTTTTCGTCTTTAGTGCATATTTAAGGCGCATAAAACACATTTTTAAAAGCATATTTGTGGTTTCCCTGATCATTTCATATGTAGTGTCCATACGGAACGCGCCGTTTGCGAATTTAATTATTTTTATTGTAAAGAAAAATCAAAAATATTTCAATAATATTACTCCTTTCTTTCAGTGCACCTTATAACATTTGTATTTGTCAATATCTTAGTAGGTACTAGTTTACACTATGCAAGTCTTATTGCTAAGCTGAATAGTTTGAGGGGAAGAGAGACGAGGGGAACAGAAACGTTTATTTTTCTCTCATCTCTCTCTCTCTCTCTCTCTCCTAACAAGCTAATCAGCTTAGCCAATAAGACTTGCATAGTGTAAACTAGGACAAATCGAAATAGCATGAGCTAAATTGTGAAAACATATCAGCTCAATTGTTCTATGAAATGGGCACCACTGATCTGATCTGCCTTTCATACCTTTAGGCATTTTTATTCAGATTTATACGAGCACTATCTTTGTGAAACATTTTAACTTTCTAACTTTTTCCCATAAGGGACTGACCCTTCCTTAGTCCCTTTTGAAAATGAAAACAATTGAAAGAATTTGTATTTAAGGCTAGATTTTGTAAATATAAACACTTTTTTCCTTTTGAAATTTGTATGGAAAAAATATTTTTCATACAAATGTGTAAGTAGCGTTTTGAAACGATATTTTTTGCAAAATCTGCCTAATAAAAAAATCTATAATCGTACTCGTATTCTATAAAAATCATTTAAGTAAATGATTAAATGCTTATGAATAAAAATTCATTATCTCACTTATGATTTTATGAAAATACCTTGAACGCCACTTTTGAGATTAGCAGCAGATTTATTAGAAAATTTTCCTCACCTGCAAATAAAAATAAAAAATTATTATGTTAGAGAATTATAAATAAGTACGCACAAATAAATTAAATTTAAAAGTAAAATAATAAAACAATTGGTGGATCAAGAAATAAATTGCCTTAGATTTTAAACAAATAGTGTTCTCTGTTTTTTAATTAGGCAGCATTGCAGGGGTCTGATTGAAGCCTTCGTTAAAGGCATATGCGATTACGAACGAAATTTCAAAACATTTCAATTCCAATTAATAAAAACATACGAGTATTTTAAAATTTTAAGCGATATTTATGCCATAATTTACTCCCCGATTTAAAATTCACTTACTTTCACATCTGAACGAAAAATAATGTGAATGAATCTATATATACCTTTTAAAGTTCTGACACATTTAAAAATTTTAGTAAACAACAACTTGCCTCAGGTTTTTGAGAAATCTTATTTCTATTGTGCTCAGCTACATGTGGTCAAAAATAAGCCCTTACAAATATTTCCATGCCAGTAGCTCTAACCACTCTCAATAAATTTTAGGAATGTATAATTTTTTTGAAAGGAAGAATAATAGAAAAATAAAATAGTTAATTTTTACATTTGAAATTTGAAATTTGCATTTTTTAAACTCAAATAGAAATGCGCGAAAAACATAACTCTTCTTCTCAGTCTGGTATAAAAGAGTCGGTACACTTTTTAAGAATATCCCTTTACATTTTTATTTGCTTTTAAAAATAAACAAACAACTTGATAATCGCTCTGCATTGGTAAAATCTAAAAGCTTGCATTTATTAGCACAAGGTGTTTAACTCCGACACCCTGTAGCTTGCTTAGCTTAGCTTATTTCGTGGCAGAGTTCGGAGAAAATACAGCAAACGTTTGCAAACGTCTTAACCCAAAATAGTTATATTTATAACAGGAATGTGCATAATTACTAAAGAACAAACAACAATGGCAAGACTGTTGCCAATTAGAGCTTTCATTAAAAAAAGCTTTCAGCAAATTGTAATGTGATGACTTAAAACAATTCACGTATTCAATTTTCCCTGAAAAATATGTAAGTATGTAGGCGGACCAAACACAAAAACGCTGATGATGAAGGTATGGCGGACTTCGAAAACATCATGTTGTTCCGTTCTGCTAGTATTTGTCAGAATATTTACAATCAGCTTTGGCAACAAGAGTTTATAAATTGTAACATTTAATGGATAAAAAATAATATCTAACGTGAGTAGTTTTCTAATTTATAACAGAATTTCAACGATTTTGTGTTTTAAGTCCATTAAATCAAAGTTATTAAAGTGACCTGAAGGTGAACTAATATAATAAAAAATTATAGCACTAAAACTCAAGTCCAATCAATTACATATCTTTCGAATTTAAAATATTTCAGCTGCTAATTTCTAGATATCGAAGTATTCACTGTGGGTGAAAAAAGTGGAATTTTTTTTAAATACTGTTTTAAAAAAAGAAGTGTTTAAAAATTGTCACGCGTGAGAATGCGAAATATTTACTGTAAGTGAAACAAGCCGAAAATCAATTATTTTTTAAATCCTTATTAAGAAATAAGAAATTTTTAACTATTAACACGCGTGACAGTCCGTAAGCGTGAGTGATAATGTATGTATATTGTTTTGGTTACTATAAAAATAATAATAAAATAAGCAGCTGCTCTTAAAAACTTTCGACAAATTTGATTTAGTGTCACCTTATCAAGTGTTTGTTAAGTGATTTCAAATAAAAGTTTTCTTAAAAAAAATTTATAGTTTTTGAAAAGTAGAAAAATAGAAAATAATGTCTGAGATATATTAATATATTATTAATATTAAACAAAAACTTGTCACGCGTGAGAAGACGTGAGCGTGAGTGAATTTTTTAAAAATTTTCGACAATTTTTATTAACTGTCACTTTGTCAAGTGCTTTGTGCGTGATTTCAAATAAAAGTTTTTATGATAAAAATTTATAGTTTTTGGAAAACTAGAAAAATAGATAATAATGCCAAAGGTAAGCTAACTATCAATTTTTGTCAAAGCTTGTCACGCGTGAGAAGACGTGAGCGTGAGTGAAAGAATTTTTTTTGTTTCGTACAAAAATAATAGCAAATTAAGCAGCTAAAACTATCGAAAATTTTTATTAACTGTCACTTTGTCAAGTGATTTCTGCGTGATTTCAAATGAAAGTTTCCATAATAAAAATTTATAATTCTTGAAAACAGAAAACACTGGCGGAAGTTAGTATATTATTAATATAAGACAAAAACTTGTCACGCGGGAGAAGACGTGAGCGTGAGTGAGAGATTTTTTTTAATATAAAAATAATAACAAAGTTCAGACTTTTTTAGACATGTTTCGACAATTTTAATTTTCTATCAACTTATCAAGTGTTTTTTGTATGATTTCAAATATGTAAAAAATTTTTATTATAAAAATTTATAGTTTTTGAAAACTAAAAAATAGAAAATAATTTCTGGGTTAAATATATTATTAATATTAGACAAAAACTTGTCACGCGTGAGAAGTTGTGAGCGTGAGTGAAAACTTTTTTTATTTAATATAAAAAGAATTACAAAGTAAGCAGCTGTTTTTTAAATTTTTTTACGGTTTTGATTAATTGTCACCTTATCGAGTGTTTTGTGCGTGATTTCAAATGATAGTTACCATAATAAATATTTATAGTTTTTGAAAACTAGAAAAATTAAAAATAATGCCAAAGATGAGTTAACTATTAATTTTAGTCAAAACTTGTCAAGCGTGAGAAGACGTGAGCGTGAGTGATAAGAATTTTTTTTTCGTACAATTCAGTAATGCAAATTTTAAGGACGAAATTTGATTTCAAAAAAATTATTTAACTCGGGCCTTAAAAATAGGTAAAATTTTCCATAGTGCAGTGCGTTTGGTAAAATAAAATAAAAATAATATATAGTTTCTATTTACATTTAATTTTATTTACAAATTATATAACTTTACAAAGAACAAAATAAACCAAACGTTTCCTTTTGTTAATTTTCTAACTCTTGACTTTATACTTTTAGGTTTAACTTATTGTTTATTTAATTAATTCTTTAAACAAGAATTAAAAAAGAAAAAAAGCAAATGGAAAAATTGTATGGTCCTTAGCTAATGCCGGCCATACACTACACAAGTTCAGTGCTCAAGTCTGGCACTGCGTAAACTAAGCTTGTGACGCACACTATACAAGTAAACTGTGCATTTTTTATTTTAATTCGCCATAATGCTGGTGATTCTTTATATAATTCTAGGAACTCTATCCGGATTATTTGTTCTGCGCTCATTTCTTGTTATGAACTCTTAAAAAATCACGACACAACTGAGCGTTTGCAGCATACACAACACAAGTTCACTGTACATTTTTCAAACCTGAGCAAATATCAAAATCATTTTGATATTTACTCAGTTCACTGCGTAAATAGCATACACTACACAAACGCACTGTACAGTGTCAGACTTGTGCAGTGAACTTGTATAGTGTATGGCCGGCATAAGAAATAAAGTATGTAAAATAATTTTGCTTTGAATGGAAAAATATTAAAAAAAAGTTTTACAAATCAATTATGATTTCATTTACAAGCCGCTTAATAAAACAAATCCAATTTGAATAATTTTTTTCCTGTTTTCCCTATTTTTCTTAGTTTTAAATTTTAGTTTCTAAACAAGGCACAAACATTAATAAAAATCAGCGCCCTAAGGCAATGTACAAAAGTCGCATAGAAAAATCAATTGAATTAAATATTCAAAACACAATAGTAACACAGTTTTAAGCACCTTGCGTCACTTTCATCAGCATATATGTTAATGTGTTTTGTTTTTTTTTTTTTTTGTTTCAATGTATATTTATTTGTCGTTTTTGTAGCCGTCATATGGTCAATAATCCAAATGTAAAAAGAGGAAGAAAAATAAATAAATAAAAGAGAACCACTTGATATATTTAAAAACATGAGAGCTGAAACATCGAATAAATAGACAGACAAAATATACCGCACTAACAGCAACAGTACAAACACACACACACATACACACACACATACACACATACACATACACACATACACATACACACATACACAAGCCACTTATAATTATTATTCAATCTTAGGCATTCAATCAATGTGCATGAAACTACGAGTATGTTGAGGTTGGCTCCCCAACTCAACCACGCAGCCCAACAAACCCTTCACCCACGAGGGAACACACAAGCGTCATAGTTGTTGCGCAGAGCAGAGCGGCAGAGTGTGATAAAAATATTGTGTGTTTTGAATAATTATTATTGCCCTTTGGTTGCGTTAACAAGTTGTGCGTATGTATACAAGAAGGGCAGCCAGAACGTTTGAGTACAGTGGAACAAAAGCAAGAAAAAAAAGAAAAAAGAAAGAAAGATTTGAAAAGCAAGGCGACCATCAATTCCTCTGTATTTTTTTTACATTTTCTTTATTTTTATGACTTCTCTAATTTTGTGTAGTCAAAAAAGTGGGCGCTGCCAGTTTCAATAATTTTGATTTTTTTTTTTAATTTTTTCCGATCCGCTTAATACGAATTTTTGCACCTTTAACTCTTGTTGTAATATAACCAAATGATGGTTGGAATGGGCGGCATCACGCCCACTTAAATAAATTATTTTAACTAACAACAACCTGGCAAATACCCTCTACTTTCGAAACTCCGAAATCCTGCATTAATAAAAATAGGTGGGGACACGCCCATAGAAAATGAGTAATATATTTTATGCGCTTCTACTCAACCCATTCCAACGAATTTTCGTACACATCACAAGGTCTTAAAATGACACATTCTCATGATGTGGGCTCAGCCACGCCCCTTAATCTCATAACTATATTTTTGGTACTTCTATTTAGCCGATTACTGCTAAGCGTGGCACATTTTTTTCTCCAGAAACAAATGGGTGAATTGTAGAATTGTGTCTAAAGGCGCTTCTCGATTTAAATTCGTTATAATGGAATCAAAACTCATTTAAATTACACTGAAGTTTTTGCTCAGCTTCTCTGAAATCAAAAGAACTCAGAGAGAAAATCGGGCAAAGCCACACCCATTAAAATTTAACATTATATTTATTATTTCAATAAAACTTTCATAAAAATATTTAGAAAAACTGAATATTTATTTTTTTTTTTAAATTAATCTACTAAAATTTTTCCTTTTTTTTGTACTTCACCCCACTGTGCCACACTGGTTGCCACTTATTTAAATTGTTGGCGGTATATTTCAAATGAAATCAAATAAGGCAAACCTTTTTAATTTCGCTTTTTTCTTCTTCTTCTTAAATATATGTATGTATGTACATGTTGTTATTATGTTTTTGGTGTTGTTCGTGGTGTTGAATGTCTGTTAATTTGTCACCTGTTGTTGGCATAAAATTGTATGATTTCTTGGCTGTTTAACAATGTTCGTTTAATTTTGTTTATTGAGGTTTAAAGTAAAGCTCCACTTATGTAAAATATGTACGTACACGAAACCCTGAGTGTAAAGCCAGTTCGCTGCTAGTTCCAAATATATTTAATGATTTTTTAAATGCTATTCGTTTGAAAAAAAATTAAAATATTTTTATCATTTTATTTACAATTTTAGTTTCATTTTATAACGATTAAAATGAATTTGATTAGTTGTTGAGTGACATTTGTCAATTAATTTTTTCCCCATTTAACATGTTATGCCTTTAAATTTTGAAACTAATGCTTTTTCATTCGTCTGTCCAGCGCACAGTGTCAAATAGTATAACGTACAATCGTTCAGCCATATAGACGTGATGTCTGCGACTGTATGTAATTTTCTTAAAACGCTTTTATAACTAAATTCAATTTTAGCTGAATATGGATTTCTAATGCGATTTTGATTAAGTCGTTTGTCACAATAATTTGTAGTTTCTGTTTTTATCTATGTACGTATGTATGTTTTTATATTTTTAATTTGTTCATTATGTTTCATCTTATTTAATTTATGGCGTGTCAATATCATAGACATGTATGTTGTTTTTTTTTAAATTGACATCAACGGAAATGAAAGACGTATAATTTTCGATTTTTTTTTTTGATGTGCTTTTGCTTAAATGATAAATAATGGCTGGCTTATGAATGAAATTCTTTTTTGATTGTATATACTCATACATATGTATATAAACAGTTTAAAAATAATTTTTTTTAAAATGGTAAAAATAATGGATATTAATTGGATAAGGAAATAAACAAATGATTTTAGAAATTAATCAAAAACAAATAACAAAAATAAATACTGAACTTTGAATTAACGTCTGTGAATTTTAATTTCTAAATATAAATATTCTGCACAATCGTATCAAAGTTCGTAAAAAATAATTTTAAAACAATTCAAGAATAATAATAAAACCGAATTTGAATGAGTATCTCTTTCTTTTTGAAATGCGTTTTACCATTTAGCAAACTGACTGAGTAGGCAAAATTAATATAATATATTTTTTCTTAAATACATATTTTTAAAATAAAATTAGCCTGCCATTATAATACAAACAAAAATTTAACTTTTTCCGTTAAGGATATATGGGAATGGGCATATCCTTTTTTTGGTTTATGATGCAATTTTTCAAAAATCTTGGTCTTATAAACATTCCTTTCAGAGTTAAAGCTGAAGTTCAATTTTCTAAAAAAAAAAGGATATATGGGAGGCCAGCATGTCATTTAACTGATGGAACTGAAATTTATCAAAAAGCTTTTATTTACAGTTCTAGATATTATTACGAACAATAAAACAATTTTTATTAAAATTTTAGTTCTGAATTCGCACTTATACAAGAAAAAAATGTTGGGCGTAAACATGTCCCGCCACCGATTAAAATGACATTCGCCAGAGAGCTTTGAGTCAACATTTTAATGATATGATCACAGTTTCCATGTATTCCGATTACATGTATGGAATAAACTGAAATTTTAAATTAAAGGATATATAGGAGGTTAGCATGTCCTTTTACCAATTAGATGAAATTTCTTGCGGAGCTTTCATTCATACATATGTATATAGTTTTAGACATAGATACAAGCTTTAAATGAAATTCCATAATATATGCAGCAGAAATTCGTATTTTTAAAATAAAGGATATATTGGAGGTTAGCATGTCGTTTTGCCGATTGAACTCAACTTTTTTGCACAGCTTTCATAAATATATATAGTTTTATACTTAGCTAGAAGCTTTTAATGCAATTCTAAAATAATTGTAGCAGAAATTCGCATTTTTAAAATAAAGGATATATGTATGGGAGGTTGGCATGTCCTTTTACCGATTGAACTGACATTTTTTGCACAACTTTCATTTATAGTTCGCAACATAGCTAGAAGCTTCCAAAAGCTTGCTTTTAACGGAATTATATAATGATTGTAGCAGAAATTCGTTTTATTAAATAAAGGATATATGGCAGCCTTAAATGTGTTTGCACCATTTAAAGTGATATTTGCCAGAAATGTTTAATCTACACTTTTAAAACCTTTTACTGAATTTGGTTGGATTTTGATCATAATTGCAGATGAAATAAAATTTTTAGAAGAAAAGATATGGTGATGGGATATCCTTGTACTGATAGGAATAAAAATTTTTAATGGCCTTGTAGTTTGATACAGTATTTAAGTTAAATTTCTAGTTAAAATTAGATTTTTTAAATAAAGGATATATGGCAGGCTCACATGTCCTTGTACCAATTGAAGTAAGATTTGCCAGAAATCTTAAATATACACTTTCTAAGCCTTTTACTTAATTTGGTTTCATTTTGATCATAATTGTGAATGAAACTAGATTTTAGAAATCAAAGATATTCGGTAGTGGACGGGGTATATACCCCCAACGACAGGAATAGAATTTTTTAGAAGGCTTTTAGTTGTAATATAAATTGAAATTGAAGCTAAAATTCGGTTTTTAAAATAAAGGATATATGGCAGGCTCACATGTCCTTTCACCAATTGAAGTAAGATTTGCCACAAGTCTTAAATCTACACTTTTGTAAGCTTTTACTTAATTTGGTTGAACTTTGTTCATAAGTGCAGATGAAATTAAATTTTTGGTATAAAGGATATAGGGAATCTGGATATATCCTCTTACTGACGGGAAGAAAAATTTTTTGATACCTTGTAGTTTTATAAATTATGTATTTAAGTTGAAGTTCAAGTTGAAATGAGATTTTTAAAATAAAGGATATATGGCAGGTTCACATGTCCTTGCACCAATTGAAAAAACGATTGGCCAGAAATCTTAAATCTACCTATTGAGAACCATTTATGTTATTTGGTTGCATTTTGACCATAATTGTAAATTAAATTAAATTTTTGGTATCAAGGATATATGTAGGTGATCTGGTTATATTTTCTTACCGACAGAAATAAAATTTTTTAGAGATCTTGTAGTTCTATAAATTATGTATTTAAGTTGAAGTTCAAGTGAAAATGAGATTTTTAAAATAAATGATATATGGCAGGCACACATGTCCTTGCACCAATTGAAATAGTATTTGTCACAAATCTTAAATCTACGCTTTTATAACCCTTGACATAATTTTGTTGTGTTTTGTTTATAAGTGTAGGTGATATTAAATTTTTGGAATCAAGGATACATACACACATATTTGAATGTAGGGGGAGGAGTATATCCCTGTACCGATAGCAATAACATTTTTAGAGAACTTGTAGTTTTATACATTATTCCAGCTGGAGTTGAAGTTAAAATTCGCTTATTTATATAAAGGATATATGGCAGGCTCACATGTCCTTACACCAATTAATAATATATTTGTCACAAAACTTAAATCTACACTTTTATAAGCTTTGACATAATTTTGTTGCGTTTTGCTTATAAGTGTAGATGATATTAAATTTTTGGAATCAAGGATATATGTAGGCGGTAGGGGTATATCCCCCACCTATAGCGATAGCTTTTTTTAGAGACCTTGCGGTTTTATACATTATTCAATTTAAATTTCAAGTTAAAATTTGCTTTTTAAAATAAAGGATATATGGCAGGCTCACATGTCCTTGCACGAATTGAAGTGAGATTTTCCAGAAATCTTAAGTCTAGACTTTTATAGCCTTTTACTAAATTTGGTTGCATTTTTATCATAATTGTAGATGAAATTGAATTTTCGGAATAAAGGATATAGGGGAGGTAGGCAAGTCTCCGTGGCGATATGAACAAAAATTTTGAAAAGTCTTTGCTTTTATAGCTTAATACATTCCATTCCAGTGGCAATTTCAGCTAGAATTCGCATTTTCAAATTAAGGATATATGAAAGGTATGTACATACATATGTATGTATGTCCTGGTTATAATTGCTATGGAAGTAATCATAGAATTGAATTGTATGACTGTACTAAATGATAAATGAAATGATATACATATATGTATATTTATGTGTGTATATTCGGCTTTTGAAATGTGATGCGAGTGTTCTTTTTGGACGTACAGAATTAAAATTTCAATGAGTTTTTAAAGGTATTAAAACACATACGCTTAATTGTGCTAATTTTACATTTTATTTAACCGCATAGTTTAGCTTCAATAGAGAAAAAAAAGTAAGCTGCAGAAAGCAAAATTTCATGTGATATAAATCAAGGTTATTTTATAATATTTCATGTGCTAAATTTAAACAATTTCATATCACACAGCACATATTTTCACACACGCACACATATATGTACAAATATCTTTATATGTATATGTATGTATGTATGTTCACTCATTACGTACTATAACACACACATTACGCACATTATGAGTTTATTGTGAAAAATGAAATTATCAATTTCAAAAGAATTAAATTGCTCATAAAAAAATACATTTTAATACTATTTTATTCCATCATACCCGTACAATGTAGGCAAACAACATACGAGTATTTCACAAAAATAAAACGAGATAAAATTATGAATTTTGTATTAAATAAAATGTTTAAGGCATTAAATAATATACATATGTATAAATGTATGATGCATGTATTGAGTTTGAAAGAAATAATGACGAAAGTATTTTATTTGTTGTTTGCTTGTTTTTGTTGCAATGTTTAATGATAAAGAGGGCGCCACTATGAAATTCAAGAAAAATGTTATCAACACGGGCAGAATGAATGTATGTATGTACGAGTATATAAATAATTTCGATTTCTATTTAAAGCATATGAAAAATAATTATGCATTATATACATACATATGTCACAGATCATGCAGAATAACTTATGTGACAATTTTAGAGAATAAGAAATTATTACTACCCTAAGCGAACCCTGCATAAATAATTAAAAAAAATTCGAGTCACGTTGGGTTTTTTAAGTGAACTAAATTTTTTTTCAGATATTCAAGCTGCACCAAAGTTTCGCTTAACTAGTTAAATTCATAAAAAAATGTTTTAAATTTCGTTTTAAATGCATTTTTTCACTATTTTGAAAATTTAAATAAAAGCACTTAAGCCATTTCGCCATAGCAGCGAAGTACTAGTGCAATGCTTGGCTTTTGATTTGTGTGTTTGTTTTAGCTTTAAGAAAAAAAAAAGAAATACTTATATAGAGCAAGGTTAAGATATGGCAGTGTGATTAAAACTGGTCAAGTTTAAAAGTAAAAAATTAAAGAAAAATTCAAATAAAAATTGAGATGTTTGCAGTTTTGTTAAACAAGAAATGAATAACAAGTAAAATATTTCTAAAAGATGATAAATATATTGTTTCTTTTTTTACTCAGCGCAAACAAAAAACAACTTCTAAAGTCACTTAAAACTAAGTATTGTGATTAAAAAGCAGTTAGTGATTTGAACATGGGAGTGTCCTTGTATTGGATTGCAAGCGAAACATTTTATAACGAAGCCTTAATTATTTACTTATTATTTCCAATGATCTTAACAGCTTCGATTTTGGGTTTTCAATGTTTCCAACAAAAACTTTGCGATTTTTTTTAATGGGTAGTACTCTTTTAATGGCTTACAAAGTAATGGGTGGTACTTATTTATCTAACTATTTTATATGCATAGTAATGACTTCCTCATAATGAATAAACTGATTTAGTTTCAATCTCTTATATGGTAAATTTACTTAAAAATAAAATAAAATCATTTTAACAATGCTGCTCGGGCAGCCTCTATCAGCCATTTTTTTTTAGTGATTTCCTCAGTTATTCGCACTTTAATCCTCATATAACATCAGAGCGACCTCCTTATACTGTGAAGCAGAATCATCGGCGAAGTAAAATAACCAATAAAATAGCTACTAAGCACAGAGTTGAAAATTTAATACGCCTCATTGGCACCAGAGGCGCTGCAAGAGTGCGTAATTAAAAACGTTTAAAAAGCAGAGTTGTAAAGGAATGAAGCTTTCCTCTATGTCTTCCTTCACCGCTTGCCTTCTCTATCTACTAGGTAGCACTTAGGCTTTTACTGCCTGAGTATTAATAAAAAAAAAAACAATTTTTGATTAGTTATGTTACTTCGTCCTTCCTCTTCAACAGTTTTTCTTTAATCTATTACCAAACAGTCGTAGTCGTATTTGAAATACGCCAACCACGATAAGGCAGATTATTTTCGGCAATTACTTTTTTAATTTTTTAATACGAAATTTCATATTTTATGAAATTGTTTTTTTTAGTTAATTTAACAAATAAGATACTCGTATGTAGATATGAGTAAACAAAAACTACGCTCAAGATAGCAAGAAAAATTAATTGAATCAATTTCAGTTGTTTGTTTTACTATGAGTGTAAGCGATTGAAAAAACTATTTTTGTTGGTTAATCTAACCAACTCTTGTTGGTTAATCTAACCAACTTTTGATGGTTTATATAACCAACTCTTGTTGGTTAATCTAACCAACTAAAATTATTAAGGTACATACAGGAGTTAAACTTTGGCATTCCCTTGAATTGAAAAAAAAAATATTTTTGTTGGTTAATCTAACCAACTAAAATTCTTAAGGTACATTTTTATGAGCTAAACTTTGGCATTCCCTTGAATTGATTTTGCAAAGCCTTAAAACTTTAATAGTTGTTTTAAAGGGGCTTGCTTGGCAACATCAGATGATGTTAAGACACAAAACTATTAAAAAATTAATTTAAAAATGTTGAAATATAACGTTTGTCAAAGGACTAGGAACTTTTTTTTTGTATATTGGATTATATTATATGTATTGCAGGTTAATGTGCTTTAGTATATACATGTGTATGTGCGTATCGCTAATTTACTAAAGCAACGTCATAACTCATTAAATGTAAATTTTGAGTTTTTGATGAAGAATTAATCCTCATACTGTTATTCATAATGTTTAAAACTTTTATACAAATATCTTGTTTAATAAGCTCTTGAGAGAAAAATTTAATATTATTTTTCTTTAAGTTGTGTGGAAATTGAAAATTTCAAAATCGATTCCTGGCGAACTAGTTTTTTTTTAAGTTATGGCGTTGTTTTATTGAATGAGAGAAGTGTATGTCAGTTTTAGTTTTATTGAAAAATTTGCAAGTAATATTGATTATTCAAAAGTAGACCCCTTTTGCAGCACTAGTAAAAAGTAATAAATGAAAGCTTCTCTGGACGGTAGTATACAGACAAGATGAGGAAAAGCCTAGGGGAAAATTACGGCATTCGATACGATTCGAAATTTAAAAATATTTCCATATAAACTCTATTGAAATATTTCGTAATTTCGTTTGATAACGAGTGCCGTAATTTACCCCCTGGTTTAGATTGTTTGGCAATTTAGAGCGAAAAAGAAAATTTTCTTACCTACTTCACATTAGTTATTTTAACCAATTTTGTTGGTTAGTGCAATTTATAATGGGGTAAGTTGTTTAGATTTGCCTTTAGCTTTTTTTTCAGTGCATATGTATTTTTATATAGTCTTTGCAATAGATTTAAGCTTTTTTTGTACGTTATTTTCCTAAACTTTTGAATTTATTATTATTTTTAAACATTGCGACTACACTTCTCACTCTAACTCACCCTCTCTATATCTCTTGCCTCTATCCTTAGCCAAAAGAAATAAATATTGCATAAAAAGTTTCTAACATTTATATATATATATATATATACGAGGACGGATCAATAAGTCCGTGACTTTTCGAACTTCCATCGTAGTTATATGCAGGCTCATTAACTAACACCTGGCTTCAGTTAAAAGCAGATTATGTTGAAAATTTTTGTTTAGCAAACAAAACTGTATTTCATTAAAAACGTCACGGACTTACTGATCCGCCCTCGCATATATATTTGAACACGTAATTTTGCGTATTATATTTATTTTTATACAATTCAAAGTAGGATATATTTAAAAAGCACAAAAATATGTATGTATTACTCTTTTTTTTTTTCTTAAATTTATTTGGCAAATGCAAAAATATATTTTTGGCAGTAAATCATCGACAAGAACAGCCAGCATATATAATAATGTAATAGGTTGTATAGTATAGATTCTACAAATACCTAAAAATACATATATACATACATACAGACATAAATATATTTATTTAAAAATTCTGCTAACAATATCGAGTGCAATAAACTTTTTAAATAAAATTTAAACGTACAACCAAGAGCAAAACATAAATATTTTGCACACTACGCCAGCACAAATGTATGTATAGTTGCAGTTGCACAATGGGTTTTGGGGTTTAATAGTCTAAGCTTAATATAAAAATTAAGTTTTCTAAAAAAAAATTAAATGGCTTCATAAAATAGGAAATAAGAAGTTAGCATTTTTATTCTTCTTTTGTTATACTTTAATTTTTACTAGATATACCAAACGGACGACAGAATCGTCCGCATTCTAAACAGAAACAAAATCTCTTTATTAAACCTAATTCAATTTATTGAACTCTCGTCCTATAAGTTTTATGCAGCGTGACCGTTTGACCGACTAAAGTGGCAAATTGCCACTTTTTCGACTGCCTTGCCACTTTTTTCCCCTTTCTTTAGAGTGAATTATATAATAATACATTAAAAATAAAAAATTTAGTGTAGTTTTCACGTCTTTTTTTAATTTTGCCCCTTTTTTTTGATAAATCCCCTATTTGGTGCAACTTTTTGAAAAATGTCATCGGCCACCCTGGTTTTATGGCTTTCATACAACAACAAATAAGAAAAAAATGGAATAGCATGAAAAATAGTACACAAATACACACACACACACAAACACACAGTGTAAACTAACAAATGAGCGTGTACTATGTTTGCATGTAGTAGTAGCAACTTTAAACGCTTATAGCTCCCAAAATACTAAACCGATTTCAATAAAATATAGATTCTGCACATCTGCGCAGAAATTCCTTTAAAATAATATAAATCTTTCCAAAATCGGTGCAGTAGTTCCGGCGTAAAAGGGATTACAAGAAACGTGTTCGCCTATTAATTATATAGATAACTTGCTTAAACGTTACACTGTGCCGCCGCGCCCCAGCATGTAGTGTTCATAAAATTCGTTCTTTTGTCTGGGAAAAATATTTTATTTGCACTTGTATATTCTGAAATATCATACCATTACTTCCTTATTGAAATCGATACAAAAAGATGTACATATATATTTTATATATATTTTATTTTTAATTTTAATATTCCTATTGAATGAATAATAATATTTACTCAATATTTTATTTATTACACTTTTTGTTTTTTGTTAACAATGTTAATTAAAAAACCATTATATTGTAAAATGATTCGTAATAACAAGGTGTCTTTAGAATTTTTAATTAAATAACAAAACAAATAAAATGAAAGAAGGCAACAAAAACAAAAAAACCCTAAAAAACATTGAACAGCGAAATGAATGCCGGGCACGACTGTTAAAAGTTTTTAATTTTAATTATTATCAGACACAAAGTTTTTTTACGAAAATACAGTGGAATTGCAAAATAATCAAGCTGAGTTGGTTGATAAAAAAATAAACTCATTTCAATGTTATGAAATATATGCATTCATATAAAAAAATAATAAGTAAAACTATAATTATTTTTTTACATTAACACAAGAACTTCATAGCACCCACTAGCAGCTTAATAGCATTATTAGCATATACATTTTATTTGCTATTCGGTTAGGTTAAGCTGAATAGAGAGACAATCTTATCCGCAATGGGCTGGGTCAACATTGAGTGCCCCTTTTTTCAACATAACCTAACCAAAACTATTATTATTATATTATATTAGCAGCTTAATAGCATTATTAGCATATTAATAGCGTTATTTGCTATTAGCTTGAGTAACAAACTAATCCGCAATGGACTGGGTGAACATTGATTGCCCTTTTTTACATTAACTGCCCCTTTTTTGACATAACCTAACCCAACCTAATTGAAGTATGCGGCTTTCATTTATTAGCAGCTTAATAGCATTATTAGCATATCAATAGTGATATTTGCTATTAGGTTAGGCTCGGTTACATTAAGTTTAATAGAGGAACAATCTAATCCGCAATAGACTGGGTCAATATTAATTGCCCCTATTTTCTACCTAACGTAACCCAAACTAATTAAAGTATGCGGCTTTCATTTATTAGCAGCTTAATAGCATTATTAGCATATTAATTGTGTTATTTGCTATTAGGTTAGGTTCGGTTATGTAAGTTTGAATAGAGAGTCAATAGCAAATAAAACTATTGAAATGCTAATTATGCTATTAATATGCTAATAAGTGAAAGCCGCATATTTCAATTTTATTTGAGTTAATTTATATCGAAAATGGGGGCAACCTATCTTTACCAAATATATTAAGGATTACACTTATGCTCTCATAGCAAGTCGAGCGCTCTTTAAAATAAATATAAGAGCAGTTCCCAATAAAGAAGCCAAAAACCTATCAAGCCTAATTTTCTCAATATATTTTCTTAAGTTTTTCCCATCTGAAGCCCTTAAGTATTCTATATCAGATATTTTTCATATAAAATATGTATATCTTGATTGCATGAACGCTGGACATTGACACAAGGAGTCTTAAGGTATTATAGCATCAACAACACCCGTACGAGCCACTTGATTTTTTAACTCTATACGTCCTGTTACTAAGTTTGCTAATTGTCGAATTGTTGGTCTCTTAATCTAATCTTTTGCCTTTTCTCTATTTAGGCATACACAGAAAATAAGGTTCACTCTTTTAACCTAGACTTCTAGACTTCTGCCAATATCTGATGTGTTATTCTATGGCCTAATGTTTTAGTTCGTGTTTTGAGTTTTTGAAAATGTTTAGCATTTTAAAGTGTGATTTTGTTTAGTAATGAGTAATTAAGCTCTGTATATAGGTATATGCAAAAATAAACTGAAAATCGAATATATACAAAAATATGCTATATAGGCTAATATATAATTTTGCATAATAATTAGAAAGAAATTATTCTATCAATACGACTTTTTACCGAATAAAATTATTCATTTGCTAATATTGCTATTTAGTTGCTAATTAATGATATTGTTATCTTTAATATGTGTATATACATATATATTGTAAATTAAATATGCAGAAGCCAAAAAGCGTGATATTAAATGCTTTAAAAGATTCTATAGAATTTATATTTTTTTTGTAATTATTTTCAGTCACAAAGTTTTTACAAAACAAGTGTAAGCATTTGTATATAATAAAATATAAATATGCATTTTAGAACTAAAAAAGCTTGCTTATTTCAACTTTTAACACCACTACCAAATGTAAAAATGTTAAGTTAGAAATTTATCCATATGCTAATAATGCTATTAATATGCTAACAAGTAATAAAACATCAAAATAAAAAAAAAAGCAAAAGAGCATTTTTTTAATGTTAAACCTTGCAATCAAAGGTAAAATGATTAGTAAGAATCTAATTAAGTTTACATTAGCACGAGAGATTAAGAACAGATAAAATTATCCATATGCTAATAATGCTCTTAATATGCTACACAACAAAAATGCTTACATATTTTAATGTTTAACCTTACAATCGCATTTAAGAACTATGAGTAAGATTTTCACTATATTTAGATTGAGAAGTTACTATTACTCAAAATTATACGTATGCTAATAATGCTATTAATAGCTAGCAAGTAATAGAACATAATTATTAAAAAAACAAGAGGCTTGTTTTAATGTTTAACACTGCAATCAAATGTAAAAATTATTAGTATTAATCTAATTATATTTATATTAGCAGGAAAGGTAAACAAGAAATAAAATTATTCATTTGCTAATAATGCTATTAATATGCTAACAAGTAATAAAACTATAAAATATGCTTATTCCAATCTCTTTTATCGCCATTAGCGTTTTTCGATTTCAACTTTCACATTTTTGTAATCGCTTAAGGAGCATCGCAGCATTTTTTCTTTAATCTATGACCAAAATGTCGTATTCGAGGTTGAAGTACATCCAACCACCATAGAGCCCAAAATTTAACCCTTCAATAAAATTTTAAAAATAATTAGTAAGAATCTTATTATATTAACATTAGCACAAGAGAGTAGCAGCAGATAAAATTAGCCATACTATTTATATGCAAAAAATAATAAAACATAAATATTTAAAAGCAACAACAGATGCCTATTTCAATGTTTAACACTGTAATGGAATGCAAAAACAAAAACTAGTAAGAATTTAATTTGGTTTAGAGAAAACGATAGCTTAACAATAGATAACATTATGCATATGCTAATAATGCTATTAATATGCTAGCAAACAATAAAACAACAGAATATGCTTATTTCCATCTCTTTTATCATACTTGACGTTTTTTGACTACGACTACGATCTTTTTGTAATAGATTAAGGAACATGGTAACAATTTTTTCTTTAATCTATGCCAAACATGATAAGGCCTAATTTTTAACTCTGAAATTATAGGTAAAAATTATTAACAAGAATCTAATTATATTAACGTTAGCATGAGAGGCCAACACCAGATAAAATTATCCGTATGCTAATGATGCTAATAATATGCTAAAAAGTAATAAAACATAAATACTTAAGAAGGCAAACTATTTCTTATTTCCACTTTTAACCCTGCAATCTAATGTAAAAGTGATTGGTAAGAATCTTATAATACTAACATTAGCACTAGAGGGTAACTGAAACAAAATTATCCATATGCTAATAATGCTATTAATATGCTAATAGGTGAAAGTCTCAGTGCTGTGTTTCATAAAATAAGCATAAATATTATTTAATTATCTATGCAGGCTTACAAGACATATCAATATACTATGAGTAAGTTTTTATACTTTTCGGATGCTGTATTTATATTTATACTTTGTTTGAAGACAAAACAGTTGACGTTTTGGAAGTAAGTCATGCTGCACAGGCGCTAAACTGTAATTACAACAGCTTTAGAGCACATTTTTGCTCTAGTCGGATTAACAATTACTAAGCAATTTTTTAGCGTATAAAAATATGCATATGCTAATACTGCTAATAAGTTGCTAAATAGTCAAATCCTTATACATATTAGAAATATATAATGCATGTATAAGATGCAATATGTTTTAAAAACTGAGATATGCAATCATAGTATGCTTGAAGCCTAATGCATTAAACACATTCACCACAGCAGGCTACACGAACACACGACTTCAAATGCCGCCAGCAGCATTTGTCGCCTCGTATCCAGCTACTTAATTATTTTGGAGACGACAGCAGCACCATCTACACCTGATATTCAAGTACAAATACATAACTCAGTATTGCCACTTTCATATATTTTGCATTTATAAGAATTAATTACTCTTTTAAAATGTACTTATTTCACGTAAAAGCACAAAAACGAATCAATTTATGCCTTACATCCATTTTTGGATATTGTATCTGGTAAATAATATGAAATAATTGTACGATATCATTCATTCAACATTTTGTATTACACTGGCAACACTGCATTTGCTCATTGTAGCCAAAGAAATAGAAATTAGTTTAATTTGACTACAACGACAAAATCAGCATATACAACAACATGTAGCCCGTTGCCTTATTGCCGTCAAAATAATCATTCTCATATAAACATGTGTATTCTATTTTTGACATTTTGTAGTCGGTAGCTTGCTGTGGTGAATGTGTTTAATGCTTAAGATATGCATCAACTGGGGCGTTACACCAATGTTAGAGCGAATTTGTATTTAAGTGATGTGAAAACATACTTATTACTTTAGCAAGATATTATACTGCTTCATTTTTAGAAATAGATTTTGGCGTCACGAAAAATATCCATAGGGACTTAATTCACGTAGAGGGCTCTGTAGATCTGTCCTCCGATCACTCTCCCACAATAGTTACAATTTTCAACCCACTAAGGAGTGATTTAACTAACTCATATGCGAAAACGATTAACAGGGTCAACTGGCTAGGATTCAAAAAATATATTAGTAGTCACTGCGTAGAAAACATTCAGCTAAGATCACCTGATGATATTGAATTTAATATTGCTAATCTTAACGAATACATTAAACAGGCTGCTGAACATGCCACTACTTCCTATCCGCAGACTGGCTTTAATAGAATTTATTCTACGGAAATTGAACGTCTTGTATGTGAAAAAAGGAGAGCTAGAAGAGAATGGCAACAACACCGATCACCCCTAAATAAAATCAGACTTAAAGAATGTACTAAACGACTCAAAGAGCTGCTATCGTCGGAAAAGACTGCATTACTGGAAAAGTATTTAGAAGGTCTTGATGTAACGTCAACATCTAATTACTCTTTATGGCGCGCTACTAGAAATCTTAAAAGACCCGTTGATCTCAAATCACCATTGCGTACTTCGACTGGAGGCTGGGCAAGAAGCGATAGTGAGAAAGGTAACTTATTTTCTGAGCATTTAAAATCTGTATTCACTCCCAATTCATGTACGGGTGCTGCCGATTTACCGAGTGTAGTCTCTCTACCCCCTCGTCCCTTAAGGTTTAAGATGCGTGAACTACAAAAAATAGTTGCTGAACTCGACCCTAAGAAAGCTCCAGGTATTGATGGCATTAGTAACAAGATGCTGATGAACTTGCCTCATATTGCAATAAGAATTTTGCTATTTATTTTTAATGCCATTTTACGAATGCAGTATTTTCCACATAACTGGAAACTTGCCAAGATTAAAATGATTCCAAAGCCAGGCAAAGATCTTACCAAGGCTGAGTCATATAGGCCTATAAGCTTACTTTCAACAATTTCAAAGCTTTTCGAAAAGCTGCTCATGACTAAATTGTCCACAATTTTAGCTGATACTGGGTGCATCCCGGACCATCAATTTGGCTTTAGAAGTCAGCATAGCACTATTGAGCAAACGCATAGATTGGTTCAAATTATAAGGAGGACTTTTGAAGAAAAGAAGTATTGTTCTGCCCTTTTTATTGATGTTTCTCAGGCATTTGACAAAGTATGGCACAAAGGCCTAGTTTTAAAATTGAAGACATACCTACCAATAAATATACAAAAGCTTTTGGAAAGTTATATTGTTGATAGGACATTTACCGTTGTGGAAGGAGACTTCATGAGTGTACCCGAATCTATATCTTCTGGTGTGCCACAGGGTAGTATTCTGGGGCCAGTCTTGTATCTAATATATACTTGTGATATGCCTGTGAGCAATAACATCCACACTTCTACATTTGCCGATGATACAGCCTGTTTGAGTATTCACAAAAATCCTGATGAGGCATCCCGCAATCTCCAAGCACACATTACCCAGCTTGAAATATGGTTGAACTTATGGAGAATTAAAGTCAATGAACAAAAGTGTGTTCATATAACGTTTACCCTAAGAAAAGATACCTGTTCCCCCATTCGAATCAACAATCAAAATATTCCTCAACACTCTCAAGTCAAATACCTTGGCATACACCTTGATCGAAGGCTTACATGGAAATATCATATTGACTCTAAGTTAACCCAAATGAAACTTAAATTGACTCAAATATATTGGTTAATTGGCAGAAATTCAACACTCAGCCTAGACTGCAAACTTTTG
The DNA here is from genome assembly GCA_944452675.1 of Tachina lurida. NCBI lineage: Eukaryota > Metazoa > Arthropoda > Insecta > Diptera > Tachinidae > Tachina > Tachina lurida. Next base: position 27,110,609 of record OX101754.1, on the reverse strand, counting down.
ATATACAAGTCGCTTTTGAAGCCAATATGGTGCTATGGAATTCAACTATGGGGCACTGCTTCAGCTTCAAATGTAGAGAAAATTCAACGCAGGCAAAATAAAATTTTACGCATGATAACATCGGCTCCATGGTACATCAAAAATTCAAATATACATCGTGATTTGAATATGCCACTAGTGACTGAAGAAATTGCAAAATACGCTGGCAAATATTTAACAAAACTCGAGTCACATCCTAATCCGCTTGCCCGTAATATTTTGAGCTTTACTGGACACATCCGCTTAAAAAAAAGGGACACAAGGGCTCTTATACCTAACACTCCAGATGGGACTGCTTAAAAATACTTCTTTTTGATTATCACTACTTATGTATTATTTATAACTATCACTAAGCTTATGTCCGATATTGGTCGGGCCTAATAATTATATTTAGATTTAAGATTTGATTACTTATTGTTAGTTCATTTTTGAAGATACAATAAATAAATATACTATTAAAAAAAAAAAAAAAAAAAAAAAAAAAAATTTTTAGAAATCTACTTACACAAAGAGTTCATAACAAACACGAGGTTGTGCCAAAACTTTCCCAAAGCAAATTATTCATACCCAGTACAGCTGATCGTGCATTGGCTTTAGCATTCAAGTCTCTTATCTCTAATACTTTTAAACAATTTAATCCATAAAAAAAAACTTTATTATACCTCATGCTTTAACTTAAAAAAAAAATAAAACAAAAAACAAGAAAACAAATTAAAGGTACTCACAAGCACCAGAATAAAAAAAATTATCTCTGGAAAAAAACAATAATTTCCCATAAAGTTTTGTGCCTGTCAATGATGACATCAGTGGCTAATTTTACACTTGTTGCAGAAACAACAACAACAACAACAACAAAAATTTGACGTAAAAGTCATTAAATTGTTCTCACAAACAAACACAAACGTCTCTTTAAAGATCTTTTCCAACGAAACACCAAGTTTTATGTTTTAATTTGTTCAGTTTCTTTGACTGCTGGAGTATTTTTTTACGTTTCGAAATTAAAAGAATTTTTAAAATGCAGTAAGACAAGTTGTTTAAAAAAAATGGCATTTAGTCGAACGTCAAAAGTCATACAAGTGCATTTTTGGGGGAAAGCAAAGAGCGGAGAGGAGCCAAGAAACGAAACGAAAAATAATTTATAAAAAAAGAGGGCGTGTAATTATTATATGCAATAACTCATTGAAACTTATTAATGATATTCAAGAAAGCTGTTCTGTAAGCAGAACACCATTTTAAAAAGCAATTAAGTTTTGAAACAAAAATGTTTATTAAAATCTGTCTGTAACTTAACAAATTGATTAAGCAAATCTGAGCGCATTGGACAAGTGGCTGGCAGCAGCACACTTTGAAAAATAATGTTAAAGTTTTTAGCCAAAGAAAACCCAACAGCTAAAGCTTATAAGCTAAATGCTTAAACATTTTACGTACTATATGACGTATCACATAAAAGCAACTGTTACACAGTTTGATTAAAGATTTTTTCGTGTTTGAAAAATATTCAAAATTGTCTATTTTTTTAAATTTCAATTACAGTAAAATTTAAAAACACAATTTTTTTTTGAAATTTCTAGTTTTAGAAATAACTTTATTTCATGTTGATTTAACATTCCAGCGCTTATAAATCAAAATGAGGAATCATGTTGAAACAACATGAATTTGATACTGAAACAATACGAGGCACCATGTTGAATCAAAGTTATTGCAAGTTGAAACAACATGAAATTAATTTAATTTACATTATAGCCATTTTATTTTATTAACAATTTAACTTGCTTTGTTTATTCTACAACCATCTAGAAATTTGTTCTTTTAAAAACTTTAATTTAAATTTCCTACGGGACCTTTCCATTCCACTGTATAGCTTAAAATCATGCTGCTGATTTATGTTTTAACAGGGTTTCGTATATCACGACTTTTAGCATCGTAAACATTTTTTAAAGGTTTTTATTTTCAATTTCAATCGCGGTTGGGGTTTTTTGTATTATGTTTATTTTTTTTTTTTTTTTTGTTGAAGAGCTTTCATTTTCATTTCTTCGAAAACTTAAAATGCATCTTTAAAACCCCAAAAACATACGCAGTTACAAAAGAGTCAAGAAATGAAGAGCAAGAAAAAAATAAGTAACTAAAACCTAAATGATTGCATTTTTTTAATGTGTTCGTCTGTCTGCAAGACGTAAGTGTTTTCGGGAGTATTGCAGGTCTGACTTCAAACCTTAAAAACACTTCAATTCCATTTTCAACAACTTGCTGTGTCTGCATAATTTGCCGCTTAATGTGTTTCATGACCAGCGGCCTTTTATGTGTTTCATTGCTGCAGTTTTTAATGTTGATTTCTTTAGATCTTTTTTTTTTTTTTTTTTTTTTTTGGAAATTTTGCATTTTTGTTTGTTTGTTTCTTTTCGACTTGGTCTTCAAATTTTAAAATTTTACAATGAATTTTGCTGCATGCAATTCTTTTTTGTTTTAGTTGGAGTGCAAACACGATGATGAAGTTGTGATTTGATGACGGTGATGTGATCACGATTTTCAAACAACGTGTGTGTTTTTGGCCCAAACGTCTGTGGAGGTTAGTTAATATTTTATTTAGTTTGAGTTAATGTTATAGTTTTTTTTTTTTTTGTAAAAGGTTTTTGCATTTCTGGACATTTAATGATGAAATTTCTTTCAAGTTAGTGATGTCTTGTTGCGGCTGATGGTGGTGGTCAATTTATGCCATATTTTAAGGAAAGATAAAACAAAAGTTCTCAAAGTCAAAGATAACGAGTAAGTTCTTTTGAAATTTTATTTTAAAGTTTTTTCTTTCAGTAAAGCAGCTATAACTGATTTCAACGACTGTAAAATGTGCTTGTATGTCCTGCTTGTATCGAGTAATAAATTAATTACATAAATGGCATTTTTTATTAAATCATTATCTCCCTTCTTCATTAACACCCGTTAGCAATTAAAACCAATATTTATCCATTAATAGGGGGAAAATTTTGTTTAATTTAATTGGCCTTACTGCCAACTTTCAACGCTTTAACACACGCCATTACATTACATTAAGTCTACAGAAAATCTCCTTAACAGCTACCTGAGCTATTAAACAAAGAAACGATTTTGTACTGCAATCTATATTAATAATTCTTGCTAACTAAACAAAAACTATACAAATCGTAAGTCCAATATATGGGTATCCACTGCTATATATAAAGCTGTTATAGAATTAGCAGGGCTGGAAATGTTAGCGCTTTCCATAATATCAGGTTTAATTTTTTGTTTGACGATAAGATACACACATACATATATATTGTTGTGGAAATGCCCGCGAACAGAGCTAACGTAAATGTTTTTGTACAAAAAACATTTGGTAAACAAAAAGAATTATCCAGAATTATTTAACTTAAGAACTAAATGCACACACGTACGCATATACAACCAGATATAAAAACAATAGCAACAAAAGTAATAAATTAGCTTCTGCTTGTTAAGCAGATGCACATACAAACGCACACATACATGGTAGAGCAGAAGACAAAAGTAAAGTAAGCATATATACATAGTTAATACATGAAATAATGAATCGATCGAAAGTAAGTATTGCAGATTCTGCTGAAATATTCTAGACCTTGCTGTCACATTCTGGAAAACTTGTGTGAAGTATAAAAAGGGTGACGCATCTGCTGGCCAGTTAGTCTATGATAAAGTAAGTTTGGATGGAGTTGAGTTGTTTATTGTGAAGAATTGTATATTAAGAGTTCAGTTCATTATTATGAAGAAAATGTAAACCTCTGTTGAAGCCAGTTGATTGTAGTGCAAAAGTGTATTAAATTAAAGTCATTATTGCTGTACAAACAGTGAGCATCGGCAGAGTGATTCTTGTGTGAAGAACACAACAGAGAGAGTATTGCTTCAATACCAGCGCAGTCAGTTTTAAAAGACGTATACAGGATGACCGATGACATTTTTTAAAAATTGGCACCAAATAGGGGATTTACAAAAAAAAGGGCAAAATTAAAAAAAAACGAAAAACTACACTAAACTTTTTATTTTTAATGTATTTTTATATAATTCACTAAAAAAGGGGGAGAAAAAGTGGCAAGGTAGTCGAAAAAGTGGCAATTTGCCACTTTAGTCGGTCAAACGGACACGCTGGACGTGTATATGCCTGCTAGAGCGGAGCAGACATCGTGGCAACCAGTTGTAAAGCTTAAATTAGACGTGACATAGCCATAATGCCATAGCCATAACCAAACCAAAATTCAAATGGTTTCTATGGTGAGAGTTATGGCATTATGGCGAGTATCTCTCACTCTCACCCTAGAAACCATTTGAATTTTGGTTTGGTTATGGCTATGGCATTATGGCTATGTCACGTCTAATTTAAGCTTAAATCATTTAAGTAATTTAAGTTGCGAGTGTGTGTATTTAAGCTCTTGATTGTATTTCATATGTACAATTAGTAAATCCAGTGTAATTCTTAACCCTTAACCTAGTGTACTAAACTGGGGTCTTTTATTCATTTGCAGATCTTCGAGTTGAAAAATTGTTTTAATCACCAAATTACTGAATTCATTAGCATATCTTTTTCCAAGTCTGAAACTTTTATCAAATCATGTAATCAAGCATTGGAAATCTGAAAATTTAAAAAAAAATATTTTCCAACTAATGGATTCTTTTTATTGAAATTAAAACCCAACTGAAGGATTGTTTTTATTTAAATTAAAAATATATTCACTATATTTGAAAATTTTTTAATTGAATGAAGCAAACTTTTAATTGAAAACTAATTTTAAATCAATTAATCTAACGATTGAATTAAACAACTCAATAATTGAAATTTGATAGAAATTCGTGTTAAAAATTAATCAATGCCAACTCATAAAAATATCTAAATTCAAACACTTGAAAATTCTTAAAGCTGGTCCGTATTCTATTCTAGTTCATCGAATGAATAAATCAATTAATATTTTCATTGAATATTATTTAAAAGTCTAATAAAAATTATTTTTCCTTAATTTTTTTCTGATTTTTTTATAAACAGAAATAACACTCAAGCAATTCATATGCCTACCAAACCACGTATGTGTGTATGTGTGCTGCCCTATGTAGGAAAACTATAGAGCGAGGGAGAAGGATAGCTTAACTCGTTTTAGAACTCTGCTATTGTTCATTTCGTTAGTTTTTATAGCATAGTTACAGCGCCTCTGGTGTCAAGTAGACGCATTGCCTTGAGTCGATGGTTCATTGCTACAAATACCATCCAAGGAAGGCTAATTTTATTAATCAATAATTTTATTAAATACATATACTGTGTATACCAATCAATTGCGGTAATTTAAAATAAAATATATGATAAATTTTTGTGTGCTTATAATGGGAAACTAAGAAAACCGCTTAAACCACTGGACAACTTGGGAGCGATTGCCGTCATCCCACTTAAAATTTGGTTGATAAATATTCCGGATTCGAGTATGCGGCATCTTCAGGTTTTTCTTAAACACTCCCGAGAGTTCGTCGATTAAGGGAAAAAATTAATGTGTTCACATATACCATCCAAGGCTAATGAGGTCAAGAGGTAGAAAATATCTTTATCTCCTTTTCGCTTTCTCTCGTAGTCATAATTATAAAAGTCATTGCTTTCTTTGAAAATTACTTTACCTGTAATTTTACTTTCCCATTAACTCTTTGGAGCTGTTTACTACATTCCACACATGGTTTCTCCCTTAAAAAGATCTTCCAAACGAAATTTTCTAAGAATCTATCCGTCTTGAAGGATATTTATCTTGCCACATTTTAATACTTCAATTGACCATCTCTGTTGGGGTTTATTTTAGCACATACATATACACACTAACATTTGTGCTTGCACGTGTGTGTGTGTGTGTGTATGTTCCGTACCCTGAAGGAAATGTCGATGGTGAAAATGTACTGAGTCGCTTTTGACTTTGTCACCAGTACTACTCTCTAATTAATCCCCATACAATACTTTGTGCTATAGACATTTAGCATGTGCTTGTCATTGAAAATCTACTAGTAACACTAAAACAATTGACTAGATAGTGACTACATAGTTCTTATGGGAACATGGAGACATACCAACCAGACATTTAGTGGTACATTTCCATACCTTACGTACATACAATTATATGAATATTGACAAGTTGTTGCAAAAGCCACCAGAAATACACCACATTTGTTTTCTCTCTTTCTTTTATACTGACGAATAGAAAAGAAATTGTAGACAATGTACCTACTACTAGAGTTTTAGTCTTGACATAGAGACATTTGGCCCCAGTCTGACTGCAGGGGTACAAACAAACATGAACAAGAGAAAAAAAATATTTATTTAAAAAAAGAGTGTTAATTAAGCAAAATCGATAAGTTTTCTAAACAAAAATCTATAGACGCTTATATGTATTAAGAAATATAGTATGTGTTAAAAAAATAATACGCAGGAATAGTTTACAGTCTTATAAAAGTAATAATTCTTTTATTTTTGAACAAAAAAACAATTACATTAAAGTCTTGTTAACACAGTTTCAAGCTCATCATCTATTTATTACGAAAAGTTTATTTAATGATATCAATTTCGAATGTGTCTACAACATTTATCGTGTAAAACTATCGAGAATGACACTCAAAAATTAATCGATAAAAGTTTACCTGTCGCTCAGTTTTGCTTCAAAAAACATTCGATTTCAAAGTTTCGCTAGTAATATTAAAAGCGAGCCAATATCCGAGTAATTTTGATATCGCAAAAAGGCGATATTATTATTTGTGTTTTAGTTCTTTAACTTACGCTGCAGGATTTAAACACCATACCTACATTCCAACAGACTAGCAATCACCATACATTCGAGAAACTATCGAGAGATGTTCGCTTTGGCGAACATTAGTATTTTTTTAGATTCGCGAGCATATATAAAACAATTTTGTTTCGAAATTTCTTTACTTTCGTGAGCATTCATTTATATAGAAGCTCAGGTTAAGTGGGTGTATATATAAGCAGTTGTATTTGAAAACTAAACTCATTTAATTCGCGTGCATAATGCATGATAAAGCCTGTTTGTGCATGATCGCAAGCAAATTGAGATTAAAATACTTGCCTAAAGATGACTTTGAAAGCTTTCGGCATAAGTAAGAGTCTTTTAAAGAACTTTTTGAGTGCTAAAAATGTTGCGAAATGTAATTTGAAATTTTTGGTGGGCACTACAGGAATTCAAATTATCTTTTGAAATCGATTTTGGTAAATCATATAATGATAGACAAAAAACTTCCCTAGTTAATATATCGTGAGTAAAATGTCTCAAAAGTGATTTTGTTTTACGTTCAGGTGCTCTTCCACAAACAAAATCAGCGTATACAATAACAAAAACAACATATATGTGATAGCGCATAGAGAAAGGGACCAAAGTGTAAAAAAATCAATTTTAATTTCTTTTTTTATATGGACAACATCTGAGCATCGAATGAGACCGATACCATGCCCCAAAAGTGTTCCCTCCCAGAGATATGCGCGTTTTATGAAATTGAAGTCGACGATTCTAAGGTTATGTGAAAAAATTTTCGTACTAACAGAGTGATATTCACGATTTAATAGAATTATAAATGAGTATTTATTATAATTCACAATTAATAACTTCAGAAAAAACGCGAGCAAAATTGATATCAAACTCATGGAAACAGCGCGCTAGGTAGAAAACAGTAAAAACCAACTACACAAAACAAGAGGTAGGGACGACCTATGCGCGTTTTCAAGGTTGACCAACACGTTCCTGACGTCATGAGATGTGTCACTTTCAAATGAGACCAATACCAACACGCTCAGTGATTGTACACCAAAGATACGCGTATTTAAATCTTTAAAATCGCTCTTCTGAACAAACCCGGTTTTTACCCATAGGTCTTTCCCTATTTTGCGCGTCACATATATGCTCCTTAGCCTGGGATCTAATCGTCGCTTTCGGTAACGAGCTGATTCGATCATGTTTTTTCAGTTTGAGATTATGGCATTCGATATTGAACCATATTAATATATTGCTCGATAGCGAATGCAATAATCTCATACTTGAAAAAACGCGATCGAATCAACTCGTTATCGAAAGCGACGATTAGACCCCTGAGCCAAGTGCAGCTCTTCTGGTGTTAAGAAGAGGAGTTACTCTAATCTATGAAGCTTTATGATTTGTTACTTTACTTGGCTAATGATTTATTTTAACAAGACATCGACAAAGCATGCAACGCTGTGCTATGTATATCAGAAAGAATTTGATGTTCAATTTGACTCAGGGATGGAACTTGGGGGTTCTCGAAGCCCAGTGCACTCACTACTTCAGCCAACAGCAACAATGACAAAAAATAAATCCCTTTTCGAAACCTTATTGAAATTATATTAACACTTTAATTAAAGACTGCATATATTTCCATCTGTTATCCAATTTAAACTAAAATATAAAGACGCAATAACAGCCTTAGCTAAACACAGCAAAAATTAAAGATAAAGTTTTTTTTTTCATTCACGTTCTTTCAACAGAAATTGTAGGTATGTAGTTTGTTTCAGCATATTAAGGAATTAATACTAAAGCGATGGCCATGCTAACAGGCAGTGAAAGAAAGGTTTTACAAGGCATCCCAGAAGCAGGACCTTTTGGAAAATTTTGCTATGACTTCTGCCCAGGAATTTCACTTTTTCCGTTAAGCCTAGGATTCACTATACTACACAAGTGTGCCATTTTTAAGAAAATACAGCTCTGGTATGATGGTGTCTATGAAATTTTTCAAAAGACAATAACAATTCATCAGATCAGGGTTGTATTTTTTCGTATGTCGTGCGATTGTGTAGATTGTAGGGGTCATGGCCTTAAATAACAATTGAATATTTGAGAGAAAATAGAGTATTTAAAAAAATAGCTGCCACAATTTTTTGGTTTCCCTTTTTACACTTACATTTATTAAACATGCTGTTTTAAAACTGCTTACCGAGAAAGGAACTGAAAATTTCTCACCTTTTTACTTTCGCCATATCATTTATGCTTGTAAAAGAGGCATTTAGTCTGCCCTTTACTGCGGTACTCTTAAAAAAGGCCTTCTATCATTTAACCTTACCGCTGTTTTGCCCATGTAAAGAAATTAAATAAAAATATATTAAACTTCTCTACAAGTTGGTAAGAACAGCGCATATACACACACAATTACAGACTCTCAATGACCAGAAATATGGTAGTTGAAGCAAAAATAAACGCAGAAAGAAATCATCAGCAAACACATGGCAATATTCAACAGCAATACAGCAACACATTGTTATCAGTAACAATATAATTTATCAAGACAAGACACAGTCAGGCATAGCAGCAACCAAAACAATAACAAGAGCACCACCTAGTTATAAAAAAACTGACTGAAAAAATTTACAATTTAACAACAAGAAAAAAAATAAAGAACAACAACACACAAGAATAAAAGTAATTACTCATAACCACCACCTCTTGCAGTGTACAATGGGAATAATGATTAAAAAAAGACTATGGTAAAGTAAACCCCGCTTAAAAGCGCATGGTAAAATTTAAAAGTTTTAAAGCCCTTAAACAAAGAATCACTTAAAAGCTAAAGAAAAACTGAAGCAACTTTGAAAATAAGCAATTAAAAGTTGAAAATAATTTACATTCATTTAAAGTTTTTAGAGCAAATTTAAAAATTTTCACGCCCACTTTTGCAAATATTAGTGGTTCCACCCACTTTTGTATATGCAAGATAACGTTACTTTCAGAGCTCAAGGTTTCGTAAGAATCGGTCAAGTAGAAGCGCGTGAATTATGATACTAAGTTTTAATGGGCTTGCCCCGCCCACTTTTTTGAAGCACAAGGTTAGCATATTTCAAGAGTCCAAGCCGTTTGCCCAGATTTGCAGAAAGCGAATAAGTAGAAGCATATTTAACTCAATATTGAAACTAAAGTCTGTAAAGTTCAGATATTGGCGTGTCTTCTTGCAACAGGCGCAATGAGGTCATGTCCAAACTTAGCCATTGAGGCCTTGATTGGATTACCACCCATACAAATCTTTATTAGATGTTCTGCGGCAATGACCGCTTAAAGGATGGGTCTCGGCAGATCTGCTCGTTGTGTTGGCAATGGGCACTCGTCTGTCCTGAGTACAATGCCCACCTTATGACTTCTAGGAATGCAAGGATAAACAGGATAAACTGTGAACAGAGATTTGAAAGGAGATTCAATGTCACAATTCCACCAAGGGCAGTGTGGTACAAAAACGGTCCCGATGTGGATTACAGAAGTTTAACTTTGTTTACGGATGGACTTAAAACGGAAGATAGAGTTGGTGCTGGAGTTTTTTGTTTCCAACGTAAAAACCTTTTTGCCCATGGGCAAATGGCCTACGGTATTTCAGGCAGAAATACAGGCAATCACCAAATGTGTTGACATTAATTTAAATAAGGGCATTCGAGGTGAGCATATAGCTATCTTTTCCGATAGTCAGGCAGCTCTTAAGTCTCTCCTTTCATTGGAAGTCCGTTCCAGGCTATTTTAGAGTGCTTTGACTCATTACAAAAACTATTCATACGGAACAAGGTTTCCATTTATTAGATACCTGGCCACAGCGGTCATCCAGGGAATGAGGAAGCGCATGAACTGGCCAAGAGGGCCTCTGCTGCTCCTTTTATGGGCCCAGAGCCGTTTTGTGGCGTAAGTCGGTAGACTATAACATATCTGATCAAAGAAGATGACACTTCGACCGCTGAGGAAATGTGGCTGCCTTCTTCTGGTTTTAGGTAGGCCAAAGCTTTGATGCAGCCATTTACATATAATGACAACCTGAACCTCAACAGGAATAATTTACTGCTTGTTAATGATTTTCTTTCTGGTCACTTTGAACTGAACTATCCTCTGTGGAAAAATAACCAAGTTATTTAACCCTTGTCTCGTTTATGCTTGGAAGATGAGCAGCCGGCGGCACATATTCTTTGTGAGTGTATTCTCTTATCTGACAGTAGAAGGCCTAATTTTTTTTCATTCTGAGTTTCTGTGCTCAGATGATATTAGGCGGGCTTCTCCAATAGCTGTGCTGACTTTCATAAGGAGAGTCATACAGAGATTGAATGAATGAATGAATTAAGTCAAATGGGAAGCACATGTCACTGCGACCAAAATAGATGTACTGTGTCCCCTGCCAGGTGCTAGAGCAGCACATCTAGACCTACTCTCCTGATGAATCTCAAGATTGCCAGTGGGTCCAGAGTTGGCAGTTCCTAATCCTCCAATAGGTGCTTGCCCAATTGGCTATATCTTCTGTGGCATAACGCTTCACAGTTCTTCAGAATATGCCCTGGAGTTCCATCTTCGTAATCACAGAATCTGCACTGGCTGTTACTCTCAATGCCAAGTCTGTTGAGGTGTTTTCTCAGTCTACAATGGCCTGTGAGGCATCCTGTGAGCATTCCTATATTGATTTTATTCAGGGACATGAAAGTTATGAAACGATTTTGGTTATACAGAGAGTGGTTTAATTTCACTTACAGATCTATGGTACAAAAGATCCATCAGGTGTCGCAGTGCCGGTCTTTGGACCAGATCTTCCCTCTATTCTATTAACTTAATATTTAAAGTTAATGGGAGTGGTCCCAGCCACTTTTTTACCCGACTGCGCGATGCAAAGAAGGACATTGTGTTTATCAACCCATGGCTGCATGTACATATGTATGTATGTATGTATGAATGCATGTATGTATGTGTATTGCTATGCGGCACTATATAAGCCAAACGCGTGGAACGATTTTGGTGATTCTTACATCAATTGATTTGTCTTAATCCTGGTAGTGTCAGGAGTCAAACCTCAATATGGCAGCCAAAAGACATCAATATGTAAATAAGAAAAACCGGTGTCCGACAAAAAGCTAGGCAAGGTAGTGTTGCAACACACCTCCACCCAGTTGGGTCCAATAGCGAGCCTTTCTGTCAGTTGTTGTCGGCATTTTTAAGTAACAAAGATATCGTCCCTACCACGTAAAATTATCCAATATGCAAAATTCGTTTTTAGATGCGTTATCTTGGTATCTTAATTTATACGATATGTCTCGTTCCAAAGTGCTGAAATTGTCATGGACGTTAGATAACTCAATAACAAATGTTTTAAACCTGGCACTTTTAGGAATACGCTGTCTTTAAATTCACAGTTCAAGAGTCTTCCCGCTCTTCTGAAAATAGTAAATTTGCATATTGGATAGTTTGACATCGTAGGCACGATATGGTCACTGATCAGAGTATACAAATCCCAATATATCATCACAGCGCCCTCCTTGGTTGACATTTTGTAGTAGTACTTTTTTAGAATTAAAATAACCAATCAAATGGCTACTAAGAATTTAATACTCCTCATTGAGATCAGAGCACAAATGAGTAAAAAGCAGAGTTATAAAAGAACCTTCACCCACCACCCCCCACGCCCGATCTTCTCTATCACTAGCCCTTTTTTTAAAGAAGGCAACACCTAATAATGGTTGTAGGCATTAGATCTCTTGAAAATATATGTAGAAAACCTTCTGGTCATTTTGCTCTCTACATTTTTAAAGCTTATTGCAAGTATGTATTAATCACATGCTTGAGCTATGATTTCAATATTAAATATGTATTGTTTTACAAATCATAACATTTATTTATTGCAGATTGATTTTGTGAGCCGATACGCTTGTCAGGAAAATCTCTTCAATCATTTAATTCATTAAAAATTATACAACTGCATGTAAGTATTTCAATCCTTCCGACAATCTTATTTAACATCACACAGCTTTTTATTAGAATTTTATTTGCAATATTTTATTCTACTTATAATAAACGTGCTCGTCTACGTCTGTATGAACATATTTCTTCACGATATACATATATTTTTTGTTTGTTTTTATATTTTCATTTAAAATAAATTATTCTGACCTTAATTTTGATTGAAGTGAAATTCTTCCTTTTCATTTCCAGCAATTGAATTGATTTATTCAGACTGCGACCAAAAATGTTAATTTCATTTTTTCTATGATATCTCTCTTTTTAATCATTTAGCACACACACACACACACGAGTTGACATTTATGTTTACTGTGTTAATTTTTTGCATGTCTGCTTTTTTCTAGTTGTAGATAAAAAAAAAAGTTTATGTATCAAAGTTACGAGAGGTACTACCGTAGATGTTGGTGGTGAAAGAAGCAAAACAAAAAAAAACAAACGACATTTAATGCCAAATATTTTTAAAGAGCGATAAGCCGCAACGGAGGAATTCAGTGATAACAATTGCCAAAGGTAATAAAGAATAAAAGATGCAAACGTATTGAAATATAAGATTAAATACAGTCACGTATAATATACGGTGAGCAGCACAATGATAAGGTTACTTGCTACTGCTTGTGCTGATTTCTGAATATTAAATAATTTGGGTACTTGCAAAAATATATCTCAGATATATTTTATATCCTGCAGGTAGAGAAAATTTTTTTGGACTATGTGAAGCATTAAATTGGTTAGACGACCATGGCGAAAGAATTTCGCCCAAAGTGGCACCACAGTGCAGAACTTCAGTCGGCTTGTTATACAAATGAATGCACATACCCAAATACATTTCTCTCGATGGCCAGCAATGCTTAAAAGTAAATGAAAGACTAAGTTATTTTCTTACGTTCGTCTCCTTTAAGTACGTTTAAATAAGAGATCAATAAAGTGCCCATGGGCGGCATTTTGCTTGTCTCCGATATGTATAATCTGTAGAGCAGGCGTCCTCAAACTGTTAATAAACAATTTATCGCAGGGTCCCGGTTTCGATTTCAGCTGGAAGCTCTAGGAGCTTTTGCAGACACACAGAAGTAGCTCCACAGTTTGTATCTTTTTTTTTTAAAGATAAAAAAAGTCCCCAACAGCTAAGAAACTATGGATTGAAGGATTTCTGCAGCTGACAGACGACTCAATGCACAGGTAAAATTTTCATTATAAAATTTTTTTTGCTCCAATCGCAGGGTAGCTCGCATAGTCCAGATGAACGATTTTGTTCCTACAAAGAAGTAAGAAAATAGCTGACCTTATCACTTTGATGCTCTCTTTTAGGGTTCCGAACACCAAAGGTGAAAAGGAACCCTATTGTTTTCTCTACGATGTCCGCCGTTTCTCGAGAACCGTAAGAGCTACATACGTCACATTTAAAAAAAATATATATATAAAACAGTTAAAAATTAAAGGGGGCTCCAAAGCCAGCAACGAAGCATAATGAAATCCTCACGATATATGCCGACAATTATATATAGACACTTGAAATTTTCAAAGTTATAACGTTTTCTTTTCAAAAAAAGTGCAACATTTTCTATCTTTCTGCTAAGAAAAATGCAATTTAAACTTCGTTTAAAGCATGATTCAATAATTTATAATAAGCACTCCATTTCTTTTATTGCGAATTTCCATTGCAAAGTGCAATATATGTAAAAAAAAATTTTCCAGAAAAGAACACGCCATTAATGCATTTTTATGCAGGTTATACTAATTAATATTGAAGTTAAAAAAAAATCAAAATTAAAGGGTATTTTATCAGTTAATGTAATTTGAACAACTTGCTGTATCTTAAAAACCATTAGAAGGCAAACACCAGAAATTTTTAAATACGCTAAAAACAAAAAGTCCCAAAATTAAAATAAAATGTCGAATGAAATATCGGGTATGTTCTGTATTCCAAACCTTTTAATTTCACATGATACAGTATATCACCAAAAATAAAATAAATCGCTTGAATGAAAAAAAAAATTACCAAAAATTAAAAACTTGCAAGAAAACAAGAAAAATCACTAAAACAAAAAATTAGCGCCAAACCAAAAAAAAAATCGTTAAAACTTAACAGTAAACGAAAGAAATCGTCAAAATCCGATATAAATTTCCAAAACGAAAAAAATTTTCCAAAACTAAAGAAATGTTAAAACTTAAAAAAAATCGCTAAAAAACGAATATAAACGTCAATACGAAATAAATGCTACACAACAAAGAAAATCGCTTAAATAAACAAAAAAAACGCCAAAACCAGAAATAACTTGGCAGAACGAAGAAGCGCTTGAAATAAAAAAAAAAATTGCAGACAACCGAAAATATATCTAAAAAAACCTAATAAAATCGTCAAAACGAAAAAATCGCTAAAACTAAAAAAAAGCTAAAAACAAAATAAGACCGCCACATATAAAATAAAAACGTCAAAACTAAAAAAAATCGCTTAATCTAAAAGAAAATCGCAACAACCGACTAAAATCTTCATAACGAAAAATAAAGCGTCAAAACAAAAAAATAAAACGCTAAAATTAAAAAAAAAAATATACGCCAAACCCCTAAGAAAATCGTCAAAACACAAAAAAGGCGCCAAATTTAAGAAAATCGCTAAAACTAAAATAAAACACAGAAAACAGAAAAAGAAATTGGCAGAACGAAGCAGCAGCTAAAATAAATAAAAAAATCTCTCAAACTAAAAGACAACCGGAAAAATTCTAAAAAAACCGAAGAAAATCGTCAAAACGAAATAAAGGCGTTAAAACTAAAAAAACGAGTAAAAAATCGCCAAAACCCGAAAAAATCGGCCAAAACGAAATAAAGACTTCAAAAACTAAAAATAAATCACAAAAACCGAATAAAATCTTTAAAACGTAATTCAAACGTCAAAACGAAAAAAATTCTCAAACTAAAAATAAACGGCAAAAACCCAAAAAAGAAATCCAAAAAATGAAAAAAGCGCTGAAACGAAAAAAACGCTGCAACAAATTTTTTTTTTTTAATTATTTCTACATCAGTTATGATATTTGACTGCATACGGAACCCTTCGTATGCGAGTCAATGTCTCATTTTACTAAATTTTATTGGTATAAAATAAATTTTTTTGCAAATTATTAGCTTGTGAACTCTTTTGTTTCTTAGCTCATAAGCATTTATATTTAATAAATTATTTATTATTTCACTCACCTTTATTTAGTTTTTGATAAACCACTTCCCAAAAATATTCTCTTCAGTTTTTGTTCAATGTTTGCCAGTATGTATTATTATTAGTGTAGTTATTGTTATTGGTTTTTTCTTATAAAAAATTTTTCACTTTAAAGCACTTTTAATAAAAAAATTTTCTTCCCAGCAACTGAAATTATTTTTGTAACAAATTTTTTGTTATCTTATCAAAATGTTTTATGAGAAAACAAAATGTTAGTTATTTATGAGCATACAATTTATTTTCATATTTTTTTATATCATATCAGCTGATTTTGGTTCAGCTCACATACAAGGAGAATAAATTAAAGAAGGTTCAAATGATTTTATATTTGTCAAATGTCCACCACAGATACATATAAGGGTTGAAAGAGTTGAGGAAATTTTTCACTAGAAATAGAAGGAAAATATACAATTTGGTTAGTATTTTTATAAACAAAATTCAAATTAAAATTTTTGTTTAATTATTGTTTTATTTAATTCTATTTTTATTATTATTTTAGGCAGTTAAAATTTGTATAACTACATCCCATTGTGAAATGATTTTGCTAAGACTTTGGGTGACATGTGTAAATAAATGGAAGATTTATAAAATAAAACTATTTAAGCTTTCCTAAGAAATCTAAATTTTGTATCCACAGGAATGTCAACTTTTTGTAGCGTGCGACACGAAGCAAATATGCTTGTTTTTTCACAGAAAACGAAACTTTTTTTTAATTCTTTTTATATTTGTATTGCCCATCGCAGCTCTACGTTATGTAAAATTTTAAGAAAAACCGAGTCACGTTGTTCAGAAATACAAGGTTAATTGCTTGCTGTCGCACGCGACAAAAACTGTAATTTCTCGGAGAAATGCCCATATGTACATAATTATAATGATTTTCTAATGATTTGTTTCTATATTATTACAAGTAAAATAAAATATCTTAAATAAACTGGAATTAAACATATTTTTTTAATAGGCAGTTTTTTATTTAAATTTTATTTTTAAAAATCAATTACTCTACTAAAACTTAGGAAGTGAAACAACGTTTTTAATATTTTCTCATTTGAAGAACATAAAAAATTCCCTAAAAGGAAACTTTATGAAAATTTTGTCCATGATGTCGAACGTGACCATCGTACACACTTACGGCCTGTCCCACGATGTCACCAGAAATCGTTCAATCGACCGACAACTTGTATTGCAAACAACAATAGCATTAGAAAATTTGTATTCAATCGAACGATTTCTGGTGACATCCAGGGACAGGCCAGGCCGTTAAAGTGAAAAAAGTCAAAATAAAACGATTTTTTTATTTTGCCAATAAGCATAACGTATATATCTCTCTCTCTCTCTTTCTAACTTAGCCCTATAATTGATGCCATTTTGAAAAATTTTTTCCTTTTCAAAATAAATAACAAACCAAATCAATTCGCACGTGACAAAAGCGGGACTTTGCTGGCCGCGATAAAAAAAAACTGATTTTAGCGAAACATAAAGCCATTTCTTAATCAGACTAGTTTTGTCTTTTTTCCCAAAAATTATTTATGTATTTTTTTAATTTAATTTTTATCACGTAATCATACGTAGCATGTCGCACGTGAAATTTTTTCCATCACAATGTTTCTGTTGCTTTTTAACGAAATTATACATCAAGGAACTTAGTAAGCCTTTTCAAGGGCTTTTGTCTACTTTATATGCATCATTCCGCCTTTTCTTTCCAATCATTTAACTTTTTCATTCTGCCAACGCTTTCCTTACAACTCCACATTATTTAGTTTTTTATGTTTTCACGGGCTTTTGCCGCATTCTAATAATCAATAATCAAATTTTTTCCTATGGTCAACGCTTTTAACTTTTTCCTATAATTCCGTATTCCTTATTTTTTTCTAATTTACGGGTTTATATTTCATTTTTCTTAAATTCTTATCTCCATTACTTGAAAATCTCTTAATTTTTTCGCCCTTTTTTGCTTATCTCAGTTTAAATAATTTAAAAGTATGTAAAAAATCTATTTTTTTTAAATTTTACACTAACGATGTCGCACGTGACCAAATTTGTTTAGGTTTCGCGACCACAAATGGGAGCCAATTTTGATGAAATTTAGTACATAGACAGATATGAGTCAAAAAGAAGACATGGGCTATAAATGTTTGCAAAAATATAACCACGAGGGGTGGTAAGGGGAAATTTCATACTCTTTGAAACTATTTATGCGACTTTGATAACATTTAAGAAAAAATAGGACCAAGAGAAGAGGCAAGGGGGATATAACTATCTATCCGATTTTTTTTAAGTTCAAAAAATAGATACATCTGAGTATACAAGAAGACATAGGCTATAAATGCTTTCAAAAAATAGAAGCACGAGGATGGTTAGAGGGCAATTTCTGCCTCTTTGAAACTATCTAGCCAATTTTGATGAGATTCAAAACATGGATAGATCTGAGACTGGAAGGACACAAAAGCTATATATTTTAACAAAAATAAAACCACTAAGGAGTAAGGAGCAATTTCTAAGGTATACCTAAGGCATACTTATAAGTAAAACGTAAGGAACTACGTTTCTACGCAGTGTCCCATGACAACCTATGTTCTTTTTTTTATTGTAATTGCAATAAATATCTCTGTTTGCATGCATGCAGTTTCGACGCACTGATAACACATGTTGTTTTTAAATGTCGCACGTGACATGAAAATTTGCAATTTTTCTAATATATTTATTTTTAACAGAAACATTTTCGAGATCAAAAGTCAATGGTTTTTGTATCTCCTTAAGAACGTTTATCAAAAAAAAGCGTGCAAGAGAAAATATTTATATTAAAAAAATTGATTTTCTGACTTTCCATTCAAATATCTCGAAATTTGTTGTGTATAAATGCACTCATTACTTTGTAAGCCATTAAAAGAGTAACTTTTAACCATTAGAAAAACTCGTAAAATTGTTGGCCGATAGGTTGAAGTCTATAAAACTTAATAAAGATAATTTTCACTGATTATATTACCTTTCTTTATTTAATACTTTTTGTTATAAATTTCAAAACTTCTCTGATAGTGAGTTCATATTTGAGCAAAATCTTGTACTTAAGAGAAAACGTGCAAAATCTTAATGATTTACCATACAAATCAAAATCAACTTCATTGCTAGATTTTTATCAAAATCTAATTTATTTAGTGATAAAACTATGGTTTTGTTTTCAAATTTGTGATTAAAAGTCAGCTGTGGTGCGATTCAGTAACTTTTAGCGATCCGACAATCGTAATTATTGTCTGTACATTTTGTGGCTTGCAATAACGATTGTGTGATTCTGTAACTTTTTTTTAACGATAAAATTAACAGCACACACATTGTTGTCGCTTAAATAACGGCACAGCTGACATTAACCTACAGCGAATATCGTTAAAAATGTTACTGAATAGCAAATTCGATAAATTTTCGTTATAATTATTTTAACCATGCGATTATCGTAAAAAAAAATTTAGTGAATCGCACTACTGGTGTACATGAGAAGGTGTGTGAATTCGATACATCGCATTCATTTGGTTGTAGTCTTGGAAATTGTTTAATTAAAGGGTTTTATTTTGGATAAATGCATTATGGGCATGGAAAATTTCTTCTAAGAAAAATTCCCATAATAAAAATTTTTATTTGACATAATTTTTTTTTTAAATTTTTCCTAAATTTTACTTCGATTTTCAAATTTCATTATGATGGAAATGGATTGCATGTGCATGCAAATATTTCTATAGTTTGTTTATTTAATTTTATTTATTAAAATTTTTATTAGGAATTTTTGTGCCAAATTTTTACATTTGCAAATCGTTTTGATGTGTTTTTCATTTAATGGCAATTACAATTTTTTGCAAACTTTTGTAGTTTTGGAAATTTTTAATTACTTAGTTTTTGTTTTTACTGCTTCCACACACAAATGCAAATCTCTCTCTCATAAAATATCCTAAATACTTTGTAAGGTCATTTATATACATTTTACGAATATGCATTTTCTAGCCAAATTTTCTTAAAAATAAATTGTTTAATTACGTTCGACATACATATCGCCCATTTACTTCAATAGGGTCATAATTCAAAAAATGCATTTTTTGAGATATGGATGCAAAATAATTCGGCATTTTTACACAAGATAATATACGATCTTGTATAAAAATTTCATATAAATATCATGTACTACCACCTCGTGAGAGTGTACATGATACATGTCTTCATTGCCTTGTATGTAAATTGAAAACTTTAAATGAGTTTTCTGCAAAACTCGTTTTTTTGAGTTGTGACACTATTTAAGTAAATGAGCGATTGTACATATTTCAAGAGAATGATGGGCGGCCAAATGAATCTTTGCAATATTGCTATTTCATAAATATTTTTTTTTTATAGCTATGCTATTTATTTCACGACACAGCAGCTAGTACGTGATTTTCGTAACAAAAATAATCGACACTATTACAGTTATACATTCATTTTTGTTTTGATTTCTTTGTGGTTAAAACCAGAGTACGAAAATAAACGAAACAAATTGTTTGATTTTGTTTTGATTCGTTCTTTGAAGTGAGTGAAACAAAAGCAAAACAAAAGCAATGAGAAGCATTGCTCAATTTGTTTTTGTATTGTTTTTGCGCATGAGCATAAGCCAGAGTACACATCCGATGGGCTGTAGGCCGGCTAACAGCCGCCGCTGGCTGCAAATAACACAGTAATCTAATTGTACGCCTCTAGAGAAGAAAATAATGGAAAATAAATGCAAACTTTTTGAAATATTTGAGGCGATTTTGACATCAACATATAATATAATTTTATGGCGTTGTTATTTAATACATTAAGTTTGTTTTGTATAGCTAAGCAGCATAGCTATAACCGGGTGTCCTAGGACAGCTCTCTTCTTCTTTTTTTTTTGCAATAATTTCACTATGACGAACAATTTTAATTTACATACAAGCGTACTTACATTTTTTGTATTAAACTTTTCTAATGGATGGTTGGTTACAGCACGAAGAAAAAGTTTTCTAAACAAAAATATGTATTACCCGCACGAGTACAAAAGAGAGCACCTGTCAATTTTGCACTAATTTATACACAAATCATTAACAAGTTTCAAATTAAATGGTGTGTTGTTGTTGTTGTTCAAATTTTTTTATATTTCGTTTAAAGTAGAAATAAGTTCGAGATACGTTGTACGTATCGCACTAAACAGCAGCAAATTCTTTAGTTTTAATGTATGTACATAAGTATGTATGTATGTATGTATGTAGATCTGCGTGCATATAATTTTTTTGGTTCACATCAAATAAATTTTCTTTTATTTATTTATTTTTTTAGCAACCACTTCTACACACTTTTGGTTGTGCTGTTATTCTAATAAAGCGAAATTTATTTTATTTAAATTTAATTTTGTTTAATTATTCAATCAATTAACATAAAACTCAGGCTGGTATTTTAACAACAATAGAATTAATTAAAAGCAACGCACGCACGCACCCACACACACTCTCGCAGCGCAGCTAAATTAAAATTAAAAAACCGTAACCGTACCGTAAAATTTATATATTTTTTGCTCTATATTGGCTTAATTTATTGGCCCGAGAATTTAATTTATAAGTATGTACATACATGTGTATGTATGTATGTATGTGATTTCGTTCTCTAATAGTATTACACAATACTTTTTGTTAACAATATAGTTAATAGACCTTATTTAATTTTCGTTTAAGTTAATAAAATTAAACAATAATTTTAATTAATATTGATCTCAAGCAGAAAACTTAAAAACTTGGAAGAAATAAACATAAATCGTTGCTCCATTAAACTACCGAACGTAATCGAAAAGCGCGCTTCGTTGTGTTCTCCACGCAAAGAAGTTAAAATGAAAACTGAAACAAAATCAGGCATGAACAAAAATTTTTAGGTCTAAATTTCACACATTGGCCAAAACGCAAAAACAACTACAACAGCAGGCAATACACAAATTAACAAACACAACAACAACAACAACAATAACGATACCTTCAGCATGATCTGCTGTGCTTAGTAAATTAAAAAACAAAATACAAAAACAAATTGTGGATCATAGTTTGGGCTCCAACCAGTGTTGCCGGAATCGAAATTCAATTTTACACCGACGAACCTTCAAAATTATCCAAAATGTTACAAATTATACAAAAACAAATTTTGTGTTTCTATTTAAAAATATGTGACGCGCAAAATAGAAAGGGACCTAAGGGTAAAAACCGGTTTTGTTCAGGAGAGCCATTTTAAAGATTTAAATACGTGTATCTTTGCTGTACCTTCACTGAGCGTGTTCGTATTGGTCTCATTTGAAAGCGACACACCTCATGACGTCAGGAACGTGTTGGTCAACTTTGAAAACGCACGTAGGTCGTCCCTACCTCTTGTTTTGTGTAGTTGGTTTTTACTGTTTTCTACCTAGCGCGCTGTTTCCATGAGTTTGATATCAATTTTGCTCGCGTTTTTTCGAATCCAGGTTTATTTTCTGAAATTATTAATTGTGAATTATAATAAATACTCATTTATAATTCTTTTAAATCGTGAATATCACTCTGTTAGTACGAACATTTTTTCACATAACCTTAGAATCGTCGACTTCAATTTCATAAAACGCGCATATCTCTGGGAGGGAACACTTTTGGGGCATGGGATCGGTCTCATTCGATGCTCAGATGTTGTTCACATCAAAAAAAAAAAGTGAAAATTGGTTTTTTTTATTCATAGGTGCCTTTCTCTATGCGCTGTCACATATATGTATATCCATTAATTTTTTTACTATTTGTTTTTCAGTGTGAATTTGTTTCAGAATTTTGGCAATTTCATTTGACCACGAATACACTAACTAGGGAACAACACTTTTAAATTTAAATTTTATTAGATATTATTAAATGTTTTTCGTAAATGACGTCCATTTAATGATCGTCATAATTGACCCAAGCCAGTTTCACCAACCAGTTTTACTTTTTTTTTATATTAATCCACCAATCTGTATGCAAAGAGTGCGCACTGAGGAGAATATTGCTATTATAATTATAAGCCAGTGTCAATAAAGATGGCGATAGGCCAATTGGCATTCATGATAATCAGGGACAGGGGTTTCATGCAAATGCATGTTTTGTCCCTTAACCCTGATAATAGCTAGAACGAAATATCTTTACGAAACAATGAATTTGCGTAAAAATGGCATCGATTTTTTAGAGCATATTTTTGCATGTTTCTGCTGAAAATGCATATTTTTGCATAATTTAATTATAAATGCATATTTTTGTCTCATATTTTGGTACAAACGCATGATTTGGTGTGATATTTTCTCAAAAATGCAAATTAAAAAAAATATTTTTGACAAATTATTAATGGAAAATTGTTTTTTGTACAATTTGTTCGCTTAAATTGTTGCAGAACTTTAGAACGACTGTACAAGCACACGAATCTACCAATTTTAATGGAAATTGTAAGTTAGATGATTTCAAGGAAAAAATTGCCTGCTATTAAAGCCAAAAATAGTGAAACAATCGTTATATCATATTTAATATTGTGTAAAAATATAATGTAAAAAGCTTGTCCACGCACCTTTTGAAAAAAATATATATTTTTATATCTTTATTTAGTTGTATGTAAATTTAAAACTGTTCTTAAGAATAAAATTTTTTAAAAAATGTGCATATTTTATTATTTTAAGTGTATATTTTGAGTTTTTGATAATCGCAATTCATCGCTCATGATAATTTTCGATGAAAAGTTGTGCAAAAAATTAAAAAAAATATTCCGCGCTATTGAGAAGTATATCAGATCATGCCTTATATTCGATATTTTGCACCTTTTTGCGCCACAAATGTCAAATATGTTATCCTCCATTTGAAAAAAATAAACTATAGAATCTTCCGACATGACAACTAATTTTGCGCCACCATGTTTATACAACTTAGTATATTTATAACTAATTTACATAATGCATTTTGAAATGAAGTTTGTTGCACGAAACTTTTTCTAATCGCTGACTGCAGCGCTCTAGAAGAGAGTGATTTATAAACAATTATGTAACATGAATCTCTGAAGCAGTTTCAACAAATTATTTCGATCTGATTTGCTTTTTCAGGCCTCCTGTTAACAAACGAAAATATTTTCATGCAACTTATTTTATGAAATAATGTAATTAGGTATTACTGTTTGCAATTTTTAATACCAATATTTCATTTTCAACATTTTTTTGGCTGGTTCAAAAAGGTCCCCTCAACATTGGCCTATACATTTATATGCAAAATATATTGGCACGTTGGTACCAGACTGCAATTTATTCTTCATGTAAGCTTTTGTTAATTTTAACTTGCTGAAAATTCTTTCCACTGAATAAATAGTTCGAAAATAAAAGAAAAAGAAAATTTTCAAGACAAGTACAGCCAAACATAAGTAAATATGAAAGAAAATATTATAAAAATGTTTGGTAGTAAATTTACGGAGTAAAATCGTTGAAATGAAGATCTATAATTAAAAAATTTACTTGTGTATAATGTTGGGGCGAAATTACACAAAAAATTCTATAGTCCCAAAATAGTTTAAGAAAAAATTATTTGTCCCATTTTTGGATAATTACACAGAAATCGGCAACGCTGGCTACAACAGCAATGCAACGCGATATCGTTGTATTCTGCTGACGTGCTCCCCGCCAAATTTTGAGTGTAAAAAAAAAGAAAATTAAGAGAAAAAGCTCACAATCAGTATTGCCACAAACGTTGGGAATAAAATCATACAAAAAAAAGAAAAAATGGGAATCGGCTTACCATCCTCAAATTTTCCCGCAAGTTTTTAAGTTCCAAACAATTTTTATGTATCGAAAATCGATTTTATAAGAAACATGTAAAACTGCTATATTCGACCCTTAACTGACATACATACGTACTAAGTACATATGCAAAAGGGTGTTTTTTATAGAGTGACACAAATTTAAATCAATATAAAGCAAGTAAATAAATTTTTAATAGCAATGAAACGGGCTTTATTGAAAATAAATTTTATGAAATTAATATTTAAATATGATTTCTGCCATGCGGCCGCAACGACTGGCGCGTAGAAGGCGCAATTTATCGATGTAGATAACTGACTTAACATAACCCCAAGAAAAATAATCCAATGGGGTTGAATCACACGATCTTGGTGGCCAATTAATTGGACCATTACGTGAAATAATTTTTTCATCAAAAATTTCTTTGAGTAAATCAATTGCAGCATGTGGCTCCGTCCTGTTGGAACCACATATCAGCAAGATTAATTCTACGCAATTGAGGTATGACAAATTTTGATTCATGTTCCTATAACGTTCACCATTGGCAGTAACATTCTGACCATCATCGCTTTTGAAAACATATGGGCCAATGACTCCGCTAGCCCATAAGTAGCACCAAACAGTAATTTTCTATGGATGTAATGGTATTTCTACAAAAGCTTGTTGATTCTCTTCACTACAAATTCGACAATTCTGCTTATTTACGTACCCATTCCACCAGAAATTAGCTTCATCGGAACAGTATAACAATCATTTTAATTACAAATTTCAACAATTCGCACGCGTTGCTCTAATGTAGAAATGAATGCGTGTTGAATTTATCCAATACAACACGACACGAACACAAATGCCAAGACTCTCAACATGTACGAAACAGGCTCGTGCAAAATTTTTTCAACACGATACTGCAGAACACGCACGAATTATTATTGGTATGGTATTTGAAAATCAGAACATTTAATTGATTTTTTTCAAAAGTCGCATTTCACAATTTGGCACCCAGCTGGCACTGCCAGCTGATATTATCAGCCACCACAGTTAACACTATCGGCTTATGTACAGAACATTAGGCTTCGTAGGCTCATAAAATATCAATAAATATGCTCGTGTTGTGTGTTTGACGATATAAAAAAATAGTAAATTTATTCTCTGCTTGAAATTCACTCATACATATTTTACATCTAAAAGCGTTTCATGATTTTCATGTCAAGTTTGCTCAACACGAAATGACCCGAAGACGCACAAAAGAAGATTTTTTTTCACGCTCACTTCGTGTTGGGTGCGTGTTCGTGTCACGAAAAAAACATGACACGCCTCCATCTCAAATAAAGCAGTCAAAGTCGCGACAATCTAAAAAAAAACACTCTTTATATAGTAAAAATATCTTAAAATTTCCAACCCTGGAATCATCCTTTTATATATCTCTGATTTCTTATACCAATATATTTACTTTTCTATAAAAAAAAGTTTAACTGCCAGTTTATAGAAGCCATGTACAAATTCTCGTCTGTCTATTTATACTGAAAATAAAAACAAAGCAGTCATTTGTTTTTGTTTCCCATATAAATAGTTAGATAGACGAGAATTTCTACATGGTTTCTATAAACTGGTAGTAAATTTTTCAACTCTGATTTTGCTTCTTTCAATAAAAATATATTTTACCATATCTGTCACACTGGTCGAAGAAGTCTCGTGCTCTTCTGGGAGCTCCGGAAAACTGTACTGTAAACCTGTATTTCATGTACATATAGACGGACATTGCTGGTTCATCTTCCCTATTGATAAGGACCCAGTGCCCCATTTCTGTAACGTATGCAAAAAGTTTTCGATTCAAAAAATTTTTATTTCTTGACACTTATTTGTAAGTTTGTTTAAGTTTTGATTTCAATAGTTCATTTGGAATTAATTATTTAATATTTCTCGATGCAAAAACTTCTCACAAATTACAGAAATGAGATACAGAATATATATTGGCCTTTATGTATCGCATATTAATATTGCAGAAATTAATTTTTGGAAAACGTATTGCATGTATTTTGCTTAGCACCATAAGCAGGGAAATGTCATCGAATTAGATAATATTAAAGGCAATATGAATAGTTTATTAATAACAAAAATTAACAATTTTAAAAACCCCCGATATATCTAGAAAAGATATGACATATTCTAAACGGCTGGACCGATTTTCTTCAAACATGGTTAAGAACCATCTCGATTAAGTCACATTTCAAACAGAGAGAACTAAATCAAAATCGGTCCAGCCGTTTGGGCTGCACGTAAACACGGACAGACATACAGATACACAAACACACACTAAAAACTTATAACACCCCTTTTCTTTGGTCGGGGGTTAAAAAGAATACTTCGAAAGGAAATCAAATGCTTTCAAATAATAATGTAAATAGCATACAAGTTCGATAGTATTGTCTATAGTGTCCAAATACAGAGTATACGCTCTGAAGTTAAGTTATCTCGAAAATCAATTCAAAAAAAATCGACTTCTATATAACCGTTAAAACTATCATCATCTTGGCAACACTGTTATCGATTCAGAGAAACTTAATAGCGAGAGAAAGTGAGCAAAGGAAAAAATCAATACACTCTCAATTGAGTAAATTAACTTAATCAATGAAAACAAACAAGAGATTAAAAATAAACAACAACACAAAATTACACTACAAAACCGGTATTGAAGCAAGTGCCGGCTTTTAAGAAATTTAGGGAAAAAGATATGTTCATACATATGTAAGTAACTAATTAAGTAAATACAGTTGAAATGATTTGGATATTACATACATACATACATAGTTATATACAAACATATGAAAATACATATGTACATACATAAATATATGCATGTGTATAGTAAATAAAATTTATCGAGATTCTCAGCACCGATAAAAGAAAATTAAATAAGTAGACAAATAAAAATAATATCGAACATAACATTAACATAACATAATATTAACATAAGTGCGATAATGTTAACCGTACAGTATAGTTACTGTATATTCTAAAGTATAGTTACTGTATTCTACAGTAATTTAAATTTGAATACGTTCTACTGTAACTTTTCTAAAACTGCATCTTATTATGTATAAAAACCTATTTATAGGTATTATTTATATACTTATATTGATTTATAAAGCTATTTGCTAACAAAAGTCTGTATAGCTTAATGATTAAGGCTGGTACTGAATTCAATCTGTACGTACGAAATGCGATAAGAACTGTTGTAACTGTTGAACGTGCGATAATTCAGGTCGGTAAATTTCTCAAGCAACTTTCCGCTGGCTACAATTGGCTTTAAAAGAAAAAGAGGACGCAGCATTTGGCAATTATTGTCGATTACAGCGATGTTTTTAATATCAAATGCGGACAAATTCTTCTCAACTTATGACGTTTTCTTTTCTAGGAAAAAAAATTCACATTTTTTCACTGAAAATTCACAATATAATGTTTTTTTCGAAAAAGAGATTATATAAGAAATAATTGTATCAGAACTTACGAACGCAAGTTCTTACTTTAAACGAGATCTAACTTTTATATTTCTTAATAAACAGTTAAAAAATTTTACTCCTTGTCTAGAAAAGAAAACGGGGTTAAGCAAAAATTAACATTAAGGAAATTTTTTTAGACTCCGTATTTACGACATGTGATATTTTTGCTATTAGTGGTCTAGAACTCTCATAGATGACCCAAAACTGATTCCATTTTATTAAGTTTTAAGTACCCATTATATCGACTAGTTTAACATAATCTCTTTTTTGACAAAAAATTTGTATATGAATAAAAAAAATTTTATACCGCAGACTATATTGATTTATTTCGGCAACACTGTTGAGTGCTTTCATGAAAAGCTTTTGCTCATTTACCACAACTTTTCAAATTTTATTAAGAGTAAGTTGGGGCGAAAGTTTTGATCTGGTTCAAAAAGCTTTTTTATTTATAGTTTGATTCTCTTGGACTATTTTATTTAAAAGCTTTTAAAGAGATTAATAAACATTTCAATTGGTTTTTTCTCTTAAAAAGTGACAAATGAACTAAGCAACAATTTAAAAATTTTGTTACATATGGAAAGCAATCGACTGTTATAAAAGCTTTCTCGAACAGTTATGACCATTTTTTAGCGACTTCTAAATGAAGGAAATTAATTCTAAGTTCGGTTGTAATTCTATATATTGTTTTAATAGGTATTTAATTATAATAATAATACATAGTAATTTACATATGTGAATACATATGTATGTATATGTTATTATATCGAGCCATAACGGCTGAAAAAGCTTAAGCGACATATTATTTTTCCTCGTTGTTCTTTTTTGACAAACATCGATTATTTTCGATCGCAGATAATTATCGTTCGAACGATAATCGAGTTTCATAAAAAATAAATTTCGAAAATTATTTCGCTTAAACTTTTTTCGCGGTTATTGCACGATATAATAAATATGTTATGTGCTTAAAAATTCTGTCATTTGTTAGACGATTAGAAATACAATTTTTTTTGCCTGAAAGAGAATGTCTGTTCTATGGTAGCAATTGCCATAAAAGTGGGCACAGCAAGTAAAAATTACTTGCACTAAAAAGTAAATACAAGTACCGAGACATAACCGCCAAAAAAGCTTAACCGACACATTTTTTGGACTTAGTTTTTTTACGAAAACCGAATAAATACTTACGATCGCAAATAATCGATTTTGGTAAAAAAAAATTAAGTTCGAAAAAAATGTAATTTAGGATTTTTTTGGCGATTATGGCACGATATACATACATATTTAAAAAAAAAATATAATATTTTCGATCATGTATTTATTTTTGAACTTAAAAATATATACATGATTTCTGCAGCTGGCTGAGTTCCCTTTAAAGTTTTTTATTTAAGGCTTTTAATAAAAAAAAAAAACTAAATAATTTATGAATTGAATCAATTCAAAGGACTTACTTGTGTTTTAACATCCATATGCACATATATTTCGTCTCGGGATTTGTATAGTTACCAAAATGTTTAAAAGCAATTTTAAAATAATTCGTTGAAACTTCTTAAACTATTTTTTAAATTATGCAATGCATTATTAACGGCTTAAGTGAACCAAAAAGTATTTTTAAGCATAAAAAAAAATTATAATTGAAAAGTTTTAAGACATGCCGCCTTTAATATAAACAGCATGTACAATAACTTTGACATATGTTTCTATTCTCAAAGTTAATTTACATATTGGAAATTCATTCGGATTCCTAAAATGTAAAAGTTAATCAGAGTTTAAAAATTAACATAAGTAAGTAAGTAAGTGTTTTTAATTCACATCAATCAATTCGGGGAATCAAAATGGAAAGGGAGCAATCATTTTTTTTTTGTATAAGGAACGACCAAATAAATACAGATAAATGTAAAAAGTTGGAATCAAAAAATTAAAAATTAAATTTTATCTTATTTGGGACCAGAAGGTCATCTTGATTTTCCGAAACGGGGTACTTTTCATACTTAAGAAATCGTCAAAAGCGACGATTAGGCCTCAGGTTTACTTTATTCTAAGACAAAATTGTCGTAGACGAATATTCGACCCGACGTACGCAATATGGATGAATAACTGTAATAGTGTTGATTATTTTTATTACGAAAATTACGTCCTAACTCCTGTATCGCGCCATAAATAGCATAGCTATAAAAACGCCAAAATATATTTTTTTTAATTTCTACATCAGGTAAGATATTCGTGACTAGATTTTTTTCGAAATAGCATTACGTTCATCTGAACTGGAAGAAAATCAGTAAAAGAATATATATATATATATATATAAGTTTTATTTCAGCCTTAGGTCCTTTAAAAAAAAAATTTATTATTATACCGATATTTCGCTGTAACGTTGTATAGCTTTTTTTATTTCCTGAATAAGCTACACAACGTTGCAGCGAAATATCGATATATGTAATAAGAAATTTTGTTATCACTTTTTTTTAAAAAGGACCTAAAGCTGAAATGAGACTTGTATATATTAAATAAATAAGGTGGAATAAATTAATTTAATATGTAAAAGAAAGAAGAATTATACTAATGAATTCAATGAAATCTATGTAGATTCAATCAGTCACGTCAGTATGTGTTAAAAAGATTCAAAGAACATAATATGTGAATAAGAATCGGAATAAAAAATTTATTTAATAAATTTTTAAGCGAAAAAATAGGGTAACGTTAATTAGAGATTATACAATTATGCACTTCAAACTTACGTGAGCGTGAGCGTGAGTCTTCGTTGTAGTGGCTAAGTACTTCGCAAAGTAGTTTAACGTTTAGTTGAACTGGAGTAAAATCTTATTTTACTCGGGAGCGCAAAGCAACATATGTCGATTTTAAGAGTCACGTGAGCGTGCTTTGAAGTGACTAATTTTTGTAGCATGTATGTGCAGCGAATAGCAACAAATTTTTGTTCCTGCTTAATTTTTAATCATGAAATAAAACCTCATTTGGAGTTTAAAATTGTATTCACTTTAATCTTAAGTGAGGGTGAGTCTTCTTTAGTTTACATAGTTGTAGTCGATATTTCTCGCAAAAGCCCTACGTTTACCTGAGCGTGAAGAGCATCAAAACTATGTAAATTTTAATAGTCACGTGACAATTTATTAAAGTGACTAAGTGAATCGCAACAAAGAATTTTCTTATTAAGGTAAGATATTCGATTATATAGGCTATAGTTCGTAAATTATTATATATGTAGTGTCCGTGCGGGGGACCTTTCGTGTGCGAGTCCAAATCGCACTTTAATGGATTTATGTAATCTCTTCCTTTTTCTTCGTCTGTGTGACCATGCCTCTATCTGTCTGTCTGTGTGATTTTATATATTTTTTTTTCTTTTTACCTTTGAAGTGTTTCCATGATGGTCCACATCCATCGCTATCCTTTCTGTGGCTCTGTCTATTCAAGGATTCTACCTGTCTTCAAAATGTATCTAATGAAAGTTTAAATAAAACTAATCAAATTGATTAAAAAAAAAAGGAGAAAATATTGAACAAGCTTTTGCGCACAGTTTAAGATCATTAACATTCTTATAAAATTAAGCGTTTATATATATATATATTTTTTTTGCCTTATCTACAAAAATTTCATTGTTTTCTTTAACTGCGAGTAAATTTCAGAAAGTGCAATAAAAGTATTAACCCAAATTTTATATTTATTCATTAAAATCATCACCATGAACAACAACGTCATGGTAAATTTTTGCACTGCTTTTAAGAAAAATAAGTGAAATAAATTTATTGCTATTATTAATAAATATAAAATGTAGACAATATTCTACCAACAAAAACAGCAACAACCTGGATGTACATTAATGCACATCATGATGCATCAGCAGACTGATCTGCAATTAAAGATGAGCACAATCCAAAAATAAAACAATCTTTCAAAAATCATTCGTGCGCAGAAAAAAGAACAATGAAGACAAATAATTTTAACCAGGAATGCAATAATTATAATTTTTATTATTAATATGGCCATTATGATTTATATGAAAAAAAAACATTTAAAAGGCCAGGAAAGGAATAAGAGAGCGCTGCATAATATTTCTATCTGCACTTGCATTTTTATAATAAGAAAAAAAATTATTGCTTTCAGAAAATATTTAAGTAAGATAAGAATTATAATGAATGTGTGATTTTCTTTTTTTTTTTCTTATTGCTACAATTTTGTTGTTAGCTTAAGTAAATGTTAATATATTGTTAAAGATTATTATCAGTTTGCAAATAATTATTTGCACAAAAAATTACGCGTTTAAAAAGGTAGAGATTTGCCTTGCACCGACTGGCGTAATTAGTCAGCAAATTACACACAATAAATTGTGATAATAAGGGTTGAGGTATTTATGAATAATATTTATTATCAGGTCTGTTGCTGACTTTAAAGTTTAAACAAAAAAAAAGGTAAAAATTTCTATATTAAAAATCATCATGCATCCTTCAACTCTTTCTAATATTTTTGTTAAAAATATCTGCAATTAAAAAAAACATATTTTAAGGTGACTGCATCAATATTGAGATAACAAAGTCTCGCTTCACACTCAGCAATTTTTGTTTTTGCGATGGCAAGAGGAGCTATTGAAGAGGTTAGGCACCATAAACTTGAAGCTGAAATACTTCAATTACAATCACAAGAGAGTGAATCAAGAGTGAGTAGGATAAGCTATTTAGTACAGCTCACATACATGTCTTAAATAAATTTTGAAGGTATAAACGAAGAAGTCATAACTGAAAATTGATATAGTTTTCACGTGACAATATTCACCACACGAAAGTGTTTGAGCGTGAGTAAAAAAATTATAAGTGGACACACTTCTATGTATGCATAGACATGCAACGAATCGCCAAAAATTTGTATTTAACAAATTTTAAAGTTATACACAGGAAAATTATAGTGATAGTGATTGATATCATTTTTCGCGTGACTATTTCGTCAGTGATTAATTTTTTTTTTTTGGTGGCGCTATTTTTTGTTTGTAACAACTTGGACTTGAATAAAAAACTAAGTTTATTATGAATTTTTTATGTTCGTGAGTAAAAATCAGAGTAATATCTTTCCTTTACGAGAGCGTGTATGGACGTGAGTAAAATGGAGTTGGCCACATAAAACAAACCATTAAAAGTAAACATTTCAATCAGTTCTTATGGAAAAAATACAAAAGTGACCTTATAATATTCACTTATTTTTTACGTGAGTCCTACTTGAACGTAAATACACAGGATATTGAAAGGATATTCAAAGAAATAATCAAAAATGTACCTTGTATGCGCCTTAACCCATAGGAAATAGAAGGTATTTAGTTAATAACTTGTACGTGACTTAACGTGAGTAAAAATATTTACACAAATAAAAAAAAAAACAAAATTAAAAAATGTCGATCTAAATAGTGAAATTTATTATATTAAACAGTAAAATTTTCAATCAGTTTTAATCGCAAAAATAAGAAATTGACCTTATAATATTAACATATTTTTCACGTGAGTCTTACTTGAATGTAAATACACATGCTAATACTAGAACTTCAAAGAAATAATCTATAATTTACGTTGCTTTGCTATTTAAACTGCAGCAAATGGCTTACATTTTATAAGTATTGTGGGCGTGGCTTAAGGTGACTGAAAAGATCTATATATACAAGTATGCAACAAATAAAAAAACTAAATGATTGCCATAGTAAAAAAAAACTGACATCTTAAGATCTAAAAACTGCTCACGTGAAACCTTCGTGAGCTTAAGTCTTTTTATACGTGACTAGATTTTTCTCATCATATGTGAATAAGAGTCGCAAAAAAAATCTGAGCACATTTTTAAGCAAAAAAAGGAAAGCAATAATTACAGATTAAAAAATTTTTTACTTCACTCCTACGTGAGCGTGAGTCTTCGTTGTTGTGCCTAAGTACTTCTAAAAGTTAAGTAACGTAGCGTAACGTTTAGCTGAACTGGAGTAAAATTAGCATCACATTAATCTTATTTTAGTCGGGAACACAAATCAACCTATGACGATTTCAATAGTCACGTGAGCGCGTATTAAAGTGACTAATTTTTATATCATTTATATGTAGCGCATTGAGACAGAAAACACTTCCTTAATAGACTTTTAACGAAAAATGTAGGAAAGTCATATTTGGAGACCAAACAATTCTGCACTTCAATTTTAAGTGAGCGTGAGTCTTTGTTAGTAGTAATTGTGGTAGTAGCAGTACTAGATATTTCACTCAATAGCATTCCGTAACTTAAACGTAAAGAACAGCAAATTTACGTCCTAAACTATATTCAGGAAAGTGAAGCAAAATATGTCAATTTAAATAGTGACGTGACAATTCCTTAAAGTGACTAAAATTGCACGGCATAACTTGCAATGCATCCCAACAAAAATTGGTTTATAACGAAATTTTTAATAGTGAAACACAAAATCAACATTTGGAGTTTAACAATATATATATTCACTTGATTATTACGTGAGCGTGAGTGTTCGTTATTGTTTTTAGTTCTGTCTCTTAGAAGTATAAATTTTTTTTTTTTTTTTTTTTTTTTTTTTAAAGAGAAGTAACACTCAGGCAATTAATGCCTACTACTATTACTAGGTGTTACCTTCTTTAGGAAAGGGATAGTGATAGAGAAGACAGGTGGTGAAGGGAGAGATAGAGGAAAGCTTCATTCTTTTACAACTCTGCTTTTTGCACGTTTTTTTGATAATGCAGTGTTGCAGCGCCATCTGGTGTCAAATGAGGCGTATTAAGTTTTTGAAGCTGTGTTTTGTAGCCATTTTATTGATTATTTTACTTCGCCGATGATTTTGCTACACAACGAAGGAGGGCGCTCCGATGTTACATTAGGACTAGTATCTTCTGAAGTCGGTATAGTTAAGTGACCAGTGACTATGCCTTCATCACTTGAACTTTCCTACAACAACTGATACAAAGGGACACTAATGCACATCAGAAAAATGCGTGGTGTTGTTATTCAATGACTGTTGGATACAGGGATTGAACCCAGGACCTTCGATTTTGTAGTCAACGTGCTAACTACTTCAGCCAACGTCACCCTCAATCTAATCTAAAGAAAATTAGTATAAGATTAACTTTGTTATAATTGTGACACCAAATAATATTATGTAGATTTTTATCAGTCACGCTATAACGTATGGGAGTGACTAAAAAAAATCATACAAGGCATATGTGGATGCAGCGAAGCGTAACAAAAAAATAATTTAATCAATTTTGCTGCCAAAAATACAGAGGTGAAAGATATCTGAGGATATGTTAATTGCGAACTTAAAAGTTTCGTGAGCGTGAAAGTTTTTTAACGTGACTAATGCTTTCTTACAAAAGCGCAAGTTTGAAAAAACTTGAAGGCAGCCGCTATAGCACTAAATCTACGTTGCTATTTAGTGAATAGAGCATGATGTAAATTTCAGCAGTCACGAGTGAGCGTGACTTAAAACGAGTGCAAAAATGTTTGCTGTATGTAGTATGAAAATAAATTTTTTTTTAAATTTAAATAGCAAAATCAACATTAAATTTTTCTTAATTAACACTAGAGTTACATATATATTTCACGTGAGTGCTACGTGAGCCTCCATATATTTAACAAGTTTTATAATTTTTATTGTAACAAATTTTTAAAGTGATGTAAATAAATAAAGGATTTAATATGGCGGTGGCTTTAACATTGCTGTGGAAATTTAGTCACGTTACCATCTCAAATGCAAAACCACATAAGATTTGGTTCCACCTAGGGATGGGCAAATGAAAAAAATGTATCGATATATATCGTATCGATATTTTTGAACAGCATCGATATATATTTTTTAAAAACATCGATATTTCGATATATCGATATTTTTTGCCCACAAATGTTACAAAAATCTTTTAAGTTTAAAATAAATACACATACTAAAATATAGTGCTATAACCGCCAAAAAAGTTTAAACGACATAATTTTGAGAACTTAATATTTTGTTAGCGATTTCTTTAAATATTAACATGCTTATTTATACAAATTATTGAGGCTTTATAAAGCGTTTTAAAACAGATCTCCATAAAAAATTTTCCTTACTAAGCCTTAATAATTTTTATAAATAAGGCTCTTAATCATTGTTTTATGAATGCTCAGTGTTGAACACTTCAAACTTCATCATTGCAGAATACGAGAAATATGCACTGGGCATCCATTAAATAATGATTTAATATTTAGAGAAATCGCGAACAACTATCTAACTTAAATTTTAATGAACTCCAATAGTGGAGAAAACCTAAGTTGATATTGAGCTCCTTAAGGCTTCATTAGTCTTTACTTTCTGTTGCCGTTCTGTTTCTAAGTTTTAATTCTGTAATGAATTTGAAACTAAAGTAATGAGTTTTGCATCGTCCATTGATATGTTTCAATATAGTTTTATGTTTTCTGGTAAAAATTTAATTTTTTAAATTCCTAAAGCACAACAGTTTATTTCGAAAGGTTCTTTTTTTACACCTACATTACTTAATAGTTTTTTGATTTTCACAGGTTGAACCGAAACAGAATATAACGAAAGAGAACAACTAACGGCTTGTACAAGATTTCTATAAACAAAAAAGAGTCATCTGATTAGTTACAGAACAGAAAGTAAAAACTAATTCTGCCTTGAGGCTTATACCCACACAAACCAAATTTGACATTTAGCTTAGTTAATAAATAAATGTCAGCTGGATTAGTGGGGTCACCTTATCGATGCGTCTTTTCTGTTATGAAATTTCTCTATTTTTTCTTCGCATCACTAGCAGTCATGCCAACATCCTAGCGTTAAAAAATGGCTAAAGTTTATACCTAGAGCTCTTAAAAACATCGAAACCCGATACTCGTAAATTAGAATCGATGTATCGATATATCGGTTTTTGAAATATCGGCGATATATATCGATATTTATTTTTTCAAATATCGATATTTCGATATATCGATATTTTTTGCCCATCCCTAGTTCCACCACAGTATAAAATATGGTGCTCAGTACTGCTTTATCCATAGTTTAAGCACTTTCACTTAATTTATTTCAATTTGGCATTTCATTTATGTACGAGGACTAAGCAATAAGTCTTTATGAAATAGAGAATTTGAGGTTAACTAATTTTTACTAAAAATCTGCCGTTTTGTCCACTTATTTTCTTGAACTTTGTAACTTGTATATTTTTTTTTCTGGAAGAAAATACCCTTTTGCAAAACTCTTGATAGTTGTGTGAAGGTATTGTTAAAAGATTATAGATTTTCCCAAGTCCTATTGTGGTGTCATCGCCAATAGATTTTCTAACTATCAGTTTTAATTTTGCTTTTGTCCAAGGACTTTTTAGCTACTTTTCGTATGCACCAATTTTTGTTATATGTATGGTAGTAATTACTTAAATAATAAACTACATAGTAAAAGTAATTTGTATGCACATTTGCTAAATTTATTTGTTCATTTATCTATTCCATATTTTGTGCAAATGGTGAACAAAACGCACACAATTGCATTCAGTCATGTATTTTAGGTATTTCTTTGTTACCGTGTTTTGTTGAACGAAAACTGAAACAAAAAGCTAAACTTGTGCTTCAATGCACTAAAATAAATATGTATGTAATTGCGAAGATTTTTAATGGTGAAATCATATTAATTAGAAAGATTATGCGCATTCGTGTTCTGCGAATATTTGAGTTCAACATAACACTATACAAAATAAAAAATATCCAGATTCTTATAGAAAAGTCCACTGTGTCACATTAAACTTTTCTTATAGAAAAGTCCACTGTGTCACATTAAACTTTTCTTATAGAAAATTCCACTGTGTCACATTAAACTTTTATAGAAAAGTCCACTGTGTCACATTAAACTTTTCTTATAGAAAAGTCCACTGTGTCACATTAAACTTTTCTTATAGAAAAGTCCACTGTGTCACATTAAACTTTTCTTATAGAAAAGTCCACTGTGTCACATTAAACTTTTCTTATAGAAAAGCCTACTGTGTCTCAGTAAACTTTTCTTATAGAAAAGTCCACTGTGTCACAGTAAACTTTTCTTATAGAAAAGCCTACTGTGTTTCAGTAAACTTTTCTTATAGAAAAGTTCACTGTGTCACATTAAACTTTTATAGAAAAGTCCACTGTGTCACATTAAACTTTTCTTATAGAAAAGCCTACTGTGTCTCAGTAAACTTTTCTTATAGAAAAGTTCACTGTGTCACATTCAACTTTTCTTATAGAAAAGTCCACTGTGTCAGAGTAAACTTTTCTTATAGAAAAGTCCACTGTGTCACAGTAAACTTTTCTTATAGAAAAGCCTACTGTGTCTCAGCAAACTTTTCTTATAGAAAAGTCCACTGTGTCACAGTAAACTTTTCTTATAGAAAAGCCTACTGTGTTTCAGTAAACTCTTCTTATAGAAAAGTTCACTGTGTCACATTCAACTTTTCTTATAGAAAATTCCACTGTGTCACATTAAACTTTTATAGAAAAGTCCACTGTGTCACATTAAACTTTTCTTATAGAAAAGTCCACTGTGTCGCATTATAAAATGAGATATTAATTAAATAACAAACAAGTTGTTTTTCCTAGAAAATTAATATATTGCGCCAACATGCTTGAAGGATCTTTTGCATCTTAACACTCCATTACGCAGGATTATTACGTGCTTATGGTCATATATTTAAATATCCTTGCTGGAATTTAATTGTTAGGGCAATAGTTTTTAAATTTGATGTGTAGCCTCCACTCTATATTTATAGATCCATTATGGAAATATTTTTGAAAATTACAATTCTAAGGAAATAAAATAAATTCAGTAAAAAGCGACTTTGACTCGCACACGAAGGGTTGCGTTCGACGTTTGTTTCTTTTTGGCGAATATTTCGCTTACGGTGATTTATTTTCGGTTTTTGCGTTTTTTAGTTTTGACGCTTTTTTAGTTTTAGCGATTTTGGGTTTTTTTTCGTTTAGGCGATTGTTTTTGTTATTTTGATGACAATTTTACTTTTGGTAAAATTTTTCATTTAAGCGATTTTTGATTTTGGCGATTTTTCGCCACAGCAAAACTATTTCCCGTTATTGACTTCGATTACGACGATATTAATTTTATTAATAGTAGGACCTAGAGGGAGTAACCGGGCCAGTATCTGCTCTGCGAAATTCAAAACATAGATACATCTGCGTCTAGAAGAACAGCTAGGCATTCTATTTAAAAAATAGAACCAAGAGGAGGCCAGGGGCAATAGTTCCCCCCAAAACATTTCTACCGATTTTTATGAAATTTAAAACCTAGATACATTTGCGTACAAAAGGACAACTAGGCCTTCTATTTCAAAAATAGGACTCGGAGGTGGCCAGGGGCAATATTTTCCCTCCAAAACTTTTCTACTGATTTTTATGAAATTCAAAACATAGATACATTTGCGTCTAAAACGAACAACCAGTACTTATTAAAAAAAATGGAACCAAGAGAGGAAAGGAAAAAAAGGGGGGGAGGCTGAAATTTCGGCGTCGCCAAAAATTTTACCAATTTTTGTGAAATTCAAAATATAGATACATCTGTATCTAAAAGGAAGCACAGGTTTCATATTTTTTAAAAACTAGCACTAAGAGAGGACTGGTGAAATTTCTGGATCTCCTAAACTTTCCAACCACTTTTTATGACATTCAAAATATAGATACATTTGCATCTAAAAGAACACGCAAGTTTCCTATTTTATAGAACTAGCACCAGCAGGGGGAGGGGATAATATCTGCCTTCCAAAAATTTTCAACTGATTTTTATGAACAAATTTCTCTCTCTGCAAAATTTTCCAAGCGATTTCTTATGACACTCCGAATAAAGATCCATTTACATCTACAAAGACACAGCACCGGTTGCATATTTTATTAAAACTAGGACCAGCAGAGGTAAGGAACAATTCCTGCCTACCCAATACTACCCAAACGAATGCGATGCAATTCGAAACATAGATTAATCTGCATCTGAGAGTACGCAAACGTTTTATATATTTTTGAAATTAAAACTAGGACCAAGAGGGGGAGGGGCAATTTCTGTCTCACCAAAACTCAGCAAGCAATTTTTATGAAATTCAAAATATATGTAAATACATCTGCAACTGAAGGGATATGTTTTTACAACTTGAATCAAGAAGAGGATATTGCATAGTTTCTGCCTCTACAAAACTTTACATATGATTTGAATGAAGTTTATATTATACATAGATATATATCTTAAAGGACACAAGGAGTACATTTCTTTTTTAAACTGGGACTTGGAGAATGGCAGAGGGCAATTTCTGAAACTATCCCACCGAACTTACTGAAGCTTCAAACATGAATAGATATGAATCAAAAAGGGCACAGAGTCCCTATTATTTAAGACTCTTAGCCAAACAGGAGTTCTAATATTCAACGATTTCTGATGATTTTGGCGATTTTTTCACTTTGTCGATTTTTGCTTTAAAAGATGATTTCTATGTGTTAAGAGTCTGTGAGGCAACTTGAAAGAATAATTGAACTTTTTTTTTTGGAATTTTGCTCGTAAAAGTAGTTAGTCAAAAATTTATTCCGGGAGGGCAAGCCGCGGGAAGACTTAGCACATGTGTATATTTTTAAAGTTTGTGTGTTAAACTTGATTGTATAGTATAAAAAAAATACAAAAATAAATATCCTACAATTCGCATAATGTATCCTTTTATATTTTACAAAAGATATTATGTCCACAACTACATGTGACACTTGACATTGCGGTAGACTATAATTAATTTTAACAAAAAATATTTTATCTCGAAATAACACAATTTATCAAACATGTTTTCAAAACATAAAATATAATGTGTGTTTGTATGGGGCATGTTTGTCATTCATACACACTTTCAAAAACCCTTAGAGAAATATGTCTACACATGTTGTTATAAATGTTTACAATAGCAATTACCGAAACGCTAAACCGCATTAGTACTTACACCAACACATGCCAGCAGCCACAAATACATCCAAACACTTTCACTTACAGCAAAACCACAAAATAGTATTGTTTTCCGGTTGTTTTAAATGTTTTGACATTTGTGAATAGTCTTACAAAAAAAAATCATAAGTAAAGCAATAATATTTTATATTAAAACATTTGTATCACTTGTACTCGTCCAAAAGTGTATGTGAGTGAGTTTGGCAAATACGCCACAGAACATTAAAAAAACTTTACTTTCAAGAATAGAAAATCTTGGTTTGTTGGTTTTATAATTCCCATTTAAAGCAAAAAAAAAAAATATATATTGTTATATGATTTAATTTTTTCTACATTGAAAAAAGGACCTTGTCATATGATTCATTGTTTCCACACACACACAAGCAGTTTAACACACACTAACCTTAGCTTAATATCAAGCGCATTCTTACAAGGACAATATGAATGTAAGTTGTGGCCTTGTGAATCTTCTATATCAAAACTCCTCTACTGCATGGTATGAAATGTTAAATTAGTATAAATATTTGTCAAAAAAAATCATAAAATTACTTTTGTGTAATAAAATAAAACTATTATTATAATGAAATATTGTTCAAAATGACACAAATAATAATAATCATAATGATGCTTCTTCAATTCCACATTTTTTTACAGGTTTTGTTGACAGAATAATTTTTGTGGAAAAATATTTGCCAACAAGTATTATTTGTCTGATAAAGTACTTTAGCACATTTAAATTTCAATAAATTGTATGCCAATAAGTATATGGCACATTACTATCTAAAACGCATTCTCTCGGAGTAATGCTAATGAAATGCTAATTTCAAAAAATTAATTAGCAAAATTTTATTTTTAAATTCTTGATTGTTATTATTCCTTTAGATTATAGACTTAAGGTAAAAAAGATTTATATTGAAAACACAATGAAATAAGAAAAAATTATGTGGACAAACAGAATTGACTTTCGAGAAAAATTATGTGATAAAAAGTACTATTTGTGTGCTAAAGTACTTTATCAGACCAAAACTTCAATAAATTTTATGCCAATTAACATATGGCACAGCATTATTTAAAGTATAGTCTCTTGAAGTAATGCTAATGAAATGCTAATTTCAAAAAATTAATTAGCAACATTTTATTTTTAAGATTACGATTGTTATTATACCCTTAAATTGAAGGCTGGCTTAAGTTTGAAAAAATTTTATATTTAAAACAACAATAACGTAAGAAGCAACATTGTTGACAGAATTGGCTTTCGGGGAAAAAATTTTGCTAACAAGTATTATTTGTCTGCTAAAGTACCTTAGCAGATCTAAACTTCAATGAATTGTATGCCAACTAGCATATGGCACAATAGTATTTAAAATATAGTTTCTAGAAGTAATGCTAATGAAATGCTAATCTCAAAAATAAATTAGCAAAATTGATTTTAATAACTCGATTGTACCGATTCCCTTAAATTCCCTTAGACTGGTGTAAGGTCCAAAAAAGTTATATTGTAAAAAACAGTAAAATAAGAAAACATGCTGTAGACAGAATTGGCTTTTGCGAAAAGTTATTTGCTAAAAAGTATTACTTGTGTGCTAAAGTACTTTATCAGACTTAAAATTCAATAAAATTTTACGCCAACTAACAAATGAAACAACACTATTTAAAAGATAGTCTCTCGGAGTAATGCTAATGAGATGCTAATTTTAAAAAATAAATTAGCAACATTTTCTTTTTAGGATTACAATTGTCATTATTCCCTTATATTAAAGGCTGGCTTAAGGTTGAAAAAATTTATATTTAAAACAACAATAAATAAAAGAATGCTATTGGTAGAACTGGCTTTCGGGAAAAAAAGTTTTGCTAGCAATTATTATTTGTCTGCTAAATTACTTTGGCGGATCTAAGCTTCCGTAAATTTTATGCCAGGTTAGCATATGGCACAGTTATTCTTAAAAGCAGTATCACTGAGTAATGCTAATGAAGTGCTAATCTCAAAAAATATATTTGCAAAAGTTTATTTCTAACATTTCGCTTGTAAAAATTCTCGTAAATTAAGAAACAGCCTTGCCTTGAAGAGCTTAAAAAAATTTATATTGAAAACAACAAGAAAATAAGCTGTTGACAGAATTGGCTTTCTAGACAAAATATTTGCTAACAAGTATTATTTGTCTTATAAAGTACTTTAGCACATCTAAACTCAATAAATTGTATGATGACTAGCATATGGCACAATAGCGATTAAAGGCCAGTCTCTCGGAGTAATGCTAACGAAATGCTAATTTCAAAAACTGAATTAGCATAATTTAATTTTTAATATTTTGATTCAAGTTATTCCCTTAAATTAAAGACTAACTTAAGGTCAAAAAGATTTATATTGAAAAGACAATGAAATAAGAAAAAAGGCTGTGGACAGAATTGTTATGTGAAAAAAATTATTTGCTAGAAAGTATTATTTGTGTGCTAAAGTACTTTATCAGACCTCTAATTCAATAAATTATATGCCAACTAACATATGGCACAATAGTATTTTAAATATTGTCTCTCGAAGTAATGCTAATGAGATGCTACTGGTGACTGGATGGCACGTACTACTCGTATTCAGAAGAGTACGTATGCAAGAAAATTTGTCTTTTAGGTTTTATAATAAGGGACCTTATCTTTAACGCTTATTGACCTTTATTATCCTTCATTGTCCTTCATTGTTCAATCTATATTCCATAATTGCTATTACTTGCCAGACTTTTTCCAATTAGTGAAGTCTAGTTTCAAATATTTCCTGAATAACCACAAGGACTTTCGTATTCATTTGCACAAACATAATCATGTTACTGTAATATTGGCATTTAGTTACGCAAGTATTTGTTTTTGTGCGAGTGTGTATGCGTGAGTGCTTTGACATTCTGTTCAAAGCAGTTTTGTGGTTGTTAATGTGTGCACAGACTTCACCAAGGATTTAACCCATATGTCCTTATTTGGCAACATGTAAGTAAACATTTTCATTTATTACATTTGCTTTAGTTAATGTGTATG
Organism: Tachina lurida; assembly: GCA_944452675.1. Classification (NCBI taxonomy): domain Eukaryota; kingdom Metazoa; phylum Arthropoda; class Insecta; order Diptera; family Tachinidae; genus Tachina; species Tachina lurida. The sequence continues at coordinate 27,066,340 of OX101754.1, read as the reverse complement.
TATATAATTTTATGTTTTATCTATTATCCATTGACTTGTTTTATTGTTATTGTGGCTATATTTTTTCCCTTATATACATATATTTTTCCGGCCAGACGGATCAACAAACATGGACCAAATATTGTTTTAACCTTTTAGCTTTTGTTAATGTTTGTTACTTTTGTCATGGACTTTATGCGACATTAAATGGATTTCCTTCTTCTATGGATTTAATAAATATTTAATTGTTATTTTTTTTTTTGTATGGCCCTGTATTAAATAAAAGCAGTTAATTTTATGTGGTTAATTTTGTTCCTAAAGGACATTGTGGGAGTTTTATTTGAAATTTTTTTTTGTTTCACTTAAATTATTGCTCATTCCTGACACAAATTAAAGGGTGAAAATAAATTGCAAAATCAATATATTTGTTTTAATGAATACAAGTGCTTATATTTTATTTATTTAAACAATTAACCACAGGACATGTTTTATTCAAAATATTTGCGCTTAAACAAATCACGTGCCAGAAAACTTTCCCCATTACAATTCTATCAGATTTTGTTTCTCTGTTTTAGTATATTGTACATATCGAGCCATAACCGACAAAAAAGCTTAAGCGACATATTTTTTGAACTTGGTCTTTTTTTTTAGCAAAAATCGATTGTTAACGACTGCAAATAATCGATTTTAGTCATAAAAAAAATCAAGTTCGAATATTAAATCGCTTAAGCTTTTTTAAGCAGCTTTAACAAATATTAAAAATTTTCAGCTTAAATATTTAATTGTTTTTATATCTTATTATGCTTTTTTAGGCTTCCAAGTCCTTTAATGTATTAAAAACTTTTCTTTTTGTGTTGCTTAATTTTAAAATTATTTTGTTTCTGACATATTCCAGGAGAAGAAATGTAATTAAATGTGTATTTTGTCATTATTCAGAAGCCCATAGGGACCAAACTAAAGGGAAAAGTATGAAAAAAGGTTGGCAAGCAAAATAATATATATATTTATGTTTATAAATATATCGTTACCTTAATTAAGAAAGGCTCCCAACTTAATATTTTTTGGAAAGCGAGTTTTTGTATATTTCGTTAGAAGAACATATCAAGCCATAACCGTCAAAAAAGCTTAAAGCTACGGTCACACTTGACAAACATTTGCCCAAAAAGCATAACCAGTACATAATAATGCAAAATTGTTTGCTTCAGACACTTGTTTATTAAATTAATTAGTTTCATATTTAAAAATAGGCAAAGTTATAGAATACAATATTATTGGAAACTATTGAACTTAATAAACACAAGTCTGAATCAAAAGATTTCTCATTAGTATATACGCTTTTTTGGCCAAATGTTTGTCAAGTGTGACCGTACCTTAAGCGACATTATTTTAAAACATAATTTTTTTGGCGATATTCGATTATTAACGATCGCAAATACTAAATTTTTGTCAAAAAATTAAGTTCGAAAATAATGTAATGTATTAAAAAAAAAATAAGGATTTAGGGCCTTTCTAAATTAACCTAACGATATCTTTGTATTTATACTTAATTACCTTTTCGCTTGTACTTTTAATTGATGTTACAGCTTTAGAAAAAAAATGTGTCCCTTGAGCTTTTGTGCTTAATTCCCAGAACAATCGATGTTGTTTTTTTTTTAGCAATTTTCACAAAAATAATAGTCCTAACAAAATCTTAGCAAACGGTTAGTAAAGAAACGATTATAAAAACCACATCTTCAGCATCCAGTTTTCTGTGCTGTCTTCAAAATAAACCATACTGGGTCACAATAAGCCCAAAGTTCTCCTATTTCGGGGTTTAGCGTGAGGAGAAATCTACTTGTCCACTTTCTTATTAATTTTTTTTTGCTTTTCTTAAGCAGAACAATGATATCAACTCGTTTAACAACGTTTTTTTTTTTGTTTCTTCTTTATATTTATTATGTTAAATCATTTGCGGTTAGATAACATTATAAAACAATAGCGCTTTAATGTTGGTGGGTGGTGTGAATTACACCAAACAGTACCACTGTATGCGCTAAAAAGGTAGACTGACTCTGACTTGCGTGTTAATATTTACCATAACGGATCTGTCTAATCCTGTCAAAGTGTCTGTCTATCGTAGAATGTTAACAACAACCATAAAGCAAGATAACAAGTTTAACAACAGTGTTTATGTAACGAGAAAGACTTCAACAAATAGGAAATTATAAAGAAAAGTAAGTAAGGTGAATTAACGCTTAAAAGGGCCCTAAAAGTTTTAAGGGTAATTTTTTCTAAATATTGCTCAGAGGTGTAAAGAATATTAAAATTATAGAAAGAAAAATTGCATTTGAAGAATCATGAATTTTATATGATATATATTGGGCCATCAACCACAAAGCAGAGAGTTTTTGTTAAAGTTCTAGGAATTGTTAATCTTGATTTCAAGTCACTTCTGACAACCGAGAGAAATGTATTCGTGTAGGTGTAGTCATTTTTATAGGAAGCCGTTTAATGTTCGGCACTCTGGTGCCCTTTTGGCCGATTATAATTCAAAGTTCAGTGCTTTATGTACGTGTACTGTACTGTGTACTGTACTGTACTGTATTCTACTATTATATACATACTACAATACTAAGCAATCCAAAAGAGCTCACACATTTAAACAAGTTAAACCTAACAGTAATTTAATATACTGCACTAAACTATATAGACTGTTGCTTGCTTTACTATCCTCTGTTATACTGCATAGTAGTGTACTACACTGTTATGTACCATACTATACTGTAGTATAATAAGGCTGTTAAAGTAGTTAGTGCGTGGAATATAAAGCCAGACATGATCTCCAAGAGACCGATTTCAATCCCTTGCACTTGAATTAGGCATATCATTAACCCAGATTATTTCGATATGCATTCTATGCTATCCTTTGTCGTTATTTACAGCAACTAGGCATCGGTGAAGTAAAATATCTAATAACAGCGCTACGAAGCTTAAAACAACCTGACTATTTAACACTAGAAGCGCTGTAGTAAAGTATTAGCTGTAACCTAATACTTTACAATCAGTTTTCTCTTCACTATGCCTTTTATAAATAAAGTAACACGCACACACACATATGTACATATAAAGGGTGTTTTTTTTATAGAGTGACACAAGTTTAAATCATGATAAAACAAGGAAATATATTTATTATATCAATAAAATGGGCTTTATTGTAAAGAAAATTTTATGAAATAAATGTTTAAAAATTATTTTTGATATGTGGCTGGCACGTAGAAGGTGCAATCTGGAACACCAATTTTCAACAGCTTTTTGCAGCATTTGCGGTCGTAATTCGTCGATAACTTTTTGAATGTTGGTTTCCAGGTGTTCAATTGTTTGTGGCTTATAGACGTAGACAATTCACTTAACATACCCCCAAAGATAATAATCCAATGGGGTTGAGTCACACGATCTTGGTGGCCAATTAATTGGACCATTACGTGAAATTCCTTTTTCATAAAAAGTTTCTTTGAGTAAATCGATTGTAGTGCCCGCTGTGTGGTATGTGGCTGCGTCCTGTTGGAACCATATGTTAGCAAGATGAATGCCACATTATTGAGGTACGAAATGATTTCGAATCATATTCCTATACAGTTCACCATTGACAGTAACATTCTGACCATTATCGTTTTTAAAGACATATGGGTCAATGACCCCACCAGCCCATAAAGCGCACCAAACAGTGGTTTTCTGTGCATGTAATAGTGTTTCAACAAAAGCTTGTGTCACTCAAATGCGACAATTCAACCAGAAATGGTCTTCACCGGAAAATGGAGGAATATCACGATGATTTTGTCGAATATAACAATTATATTGATTATAAGTTTCAACAGTTTGCACGCGCTGCTCTGATAAAAGTAGATGACATTTCAAAGCAAACTTAACAAAAAGCAACTGCCAGCTGTTAAATGGGTGCAGAAATAAAGCACTGATGCTAATTGAAAAGTTTTGGCACTCCAAACAAAACACGCTTTATATATATTGGCAGGCATATTAATTTCCTTACCCTGTATGTAGAGTCAATAGTAAATTAGTATTGATTTCAATTACTACTGTTCAAACTTTATTTGTTTCAAAATTTTTTATTCGATTAGGCTTTAGTTCATATCGCTCTGTAAGCCAAATTATGTGTGATAATTATTAAAGAAAAAATTACAACAAAAAGCACAAATTTATTTCATTTTGAAATAAATTCAATTCATGTAGATTTAATATTCCAATACTGTTAAATCAAAATGAAGAATCATGTTAAATCAAAGTTATTTAATGTAGTAATTTTATTTTAACAATTTGCTTACGAAATGTCGCAGACATCAGCACAATATGGGGTTATAGTTGGCTTCCTCCGACAAGATTTAAGCTCACACTCATCGCTTGGTAGCCACTGCTACAGCCGCAACGATATTTAATATTCCTTAGATACATACAAAAAAAACTAAATACCATTATGAATTAAATTTTAATTCAACATGATTTCATTGAGTTGTTAACATAAAACTTATTTGAAATTTAAATTATAGTTTTTTTTTGTTGTTTTAAAACACAAGCACAAACTAAGAAGTTACTTTGGCTTATCTACAGAAACAGCCGGAGTCTGTGGCAGGAATCGAACCTGTAGCCATTGGCGTAGCTATAAATTTTTTCTAGAGGGGCGAGGGGCATTATTACTGGTCATTGTCATGAATAATATGAAAATAAATAATTACATGAAATTTTTAGTAATTCTAGGGTGACAACAGCAATTCTTAAGGGGGAGGGGGGCAATTCATTTAACTGTGAACAACAAAACTAGTGTATTTCATACTGTGCATTACTATATTCTACAATAGTGTGAACTACTGTACTGTTAGCTAATGTATTACAATGTACTGTACAGTATTAATTGTGCTGCACTCTCCTATGCTAGCGAGCAAAAAACATAACTAAGCATTCGTTCTCATAATAATAAACTCGTTTTCTATATTAAAAAATGTCTCCCTCAAAAGTTCTTTAAATATTGCAAAATACTCTTATAAGGCCTTTGGTATTTGGCCGGTTGTAAGTCATCTTAAATACTCCATAAATATTTTCATATTTGCACGAGCTTTATCTTATGAAGAAAAAAACCCAACAGAAGCTAACAGTAGAACAAAAGATTATTATATTTTAAAATGCAGCGAAATGACACAACAGAATTTAGAATACAAATAACAGGAGATAAAACAGAAACTTAAGCATTGTTTTACATTCCGAACAACAAGAATACACATCTTCTATAGAAAAATCTTTGTATACCTTAAAATTGTATATATTTTTTATTATTCGCCATAATCAACGTAAGAATAATAGTTGTTCCTTTTTCAGTTGTTTGATAACGATAATGATGATTATTATGATTGGTTTGAAGGAGACGACATTAGTGGCTTGAGTTTGTAGCGGGTGTCTTATGGCTGCTCAACGAACAAAAGATTTAATTTTCTTAGAATGAAAACAAATGTTTCGTTAAGTTATTATGCAAATGTTATCTCATCTTTGAGTCATTAAGGGTAAGGTTCTACAGTTTATTTTGTTAAGTAACTCAAAATGCCAAGAATTTCTTGTAGCAATACTGGGACTTTATATTTTAATAGTTTTCATATTAAATGCAGACTGAATAAATGACAGGCGAATCCATAGATGTAACATCAACAATGTCAAACTTCTAGCAACCCCAAAAGAAAACCCCTTTTAATTAAAACAAAAAGCCTTAGAAATAAATACAAAGCTAACGAAATTTAGAGAAAAGCTCATCCAAATAACACTGTTAACTATGAAATATGATAATTCTTTAAGCAATTTGGCCGAAATATAAGCTGTTAAAAATTTTCGTGGTTAATTTTTTTTTGGGGGGGGCTTGGTTTTGGAAATTTAATACTATAAAAAGAATGATAAATAATAATGACATAAAAGGCAGTCAAGAGATTAATTTAAAAATCTCTTAAATTTAGAATATTTGGGAACAGCAGATTTTATGTTCAGATTGTAAAAAAATATTATTTTCTATTAACTTTTTTTAAGATCAAATTAGCAAATGGTCTTGTGGCTTATGGACTAGATTGATATTAATGTTATTAAGTATTCGAACAAACCTTTTAAATGCAAATACTTTCATAAAAACAAATATTTGGCGAACAAAAAGAATTATCGAGAATTGTTTAAGCTAAAGAACTAAATACACATTCGTACGAACATAAATGATTAAATAAACATAAACAAACTGTAGCAACAACTATAGCGAAATAGCTTCTGCTTGTTAAGAAGATACACACACAAACAAACACACATGTACACGGTAGGGCAGACAAAAGAGAAAATAAAGTAAACAACCACCATAAATTGTTTATTTAATGATGTACGAGTATATACGCACATACATAGTTAACCCATTAACTAATTAGTTGAAAAGAAGCATTTAAAATAATGCTGAGATTGTCTAGAAATTGCTGTCACATTCTGGAAGCCTTGTGTGAAATATAAAAAGGGCGACGCATCAGTATATATCAGTATATATCTTAAATTCAGTCTGAAGTTCAGTTGTTTATTTTAAAAATTTGTCTACTAAGAGTTCATTCAGTTCATTATTGTGAAGAAAAAGTGAATCTCAGTCGAAAGCAGTTGACAGTCTTTTAAAATAGTGTAAAAGTAAAAATTTGGTAAATCGTTATTGTTGTACAAACAGAGTCTAGTTTAAAGAACAGCAAAGAGGGAGTATTGCTTCATGACCAGAGTAGCCAGGTGTGTGAGACATTCATTTAGTAGACGCCGCACAATGTCGCGAAGGCGGCCGAAAATGAAAAAAATTTGTTTTGAATTAAAACGAACAAATTACTCTGTTGCATGTGCAATATTCTAATTAAGTAAAATAAAAAAGAATTTTTTAAAAAAGGTATACTTTTTAAATAGTTTTGATGATTCAAAGTCAACAGTTTTTGGCCAGTATGCAACTATATGAAAATATGGTACAGACACATGCAAACTTTAACAGGTTAATTAAAAAATTATTTTATATATTGCACTACAACTTCCAATAAAACATAAAGGGGATATTGTTATAATATGGCTACAATACATTTTTTCTATATTCCGTAACTCATATGCGATGTGCCGTTGCTTTTAATGTTAATTTAAAGAAAGCCATCTGTGAGTGAAAAAGTACGAGTTAAGTGGTCTATAGAAAAAAAATTAAAAAAAATATATTTTTCATACTTTCACATTATATTTCTACAAGTAAGTACATTTAAAATTTTTGTACTCTTGTCCACCTCTCTCCCCCTTACAATTTAATTTTACAATATTTTTTTTAAGTTAGAATTTGCATATTTTCAGTATATTATTTAGTTCCAGGACATTTGGGAAGGATACTAGTCCTTGAAATTTAAATGACCAAATTGTAGATGTGATTTATATAATATATTGTGTCTAGTTAAACATTTAACTCACTATAAGTGAAGACAATTTGTTTTAATGCTTTTGACTTTTTTGAAAAAGGACATTTTTTGAGGTATGCGCATCCTTTCTCTGAATTGAACAAAATTTTTACGAAGCATTAAATGTGTTAAAATTAGTGTCTTTACACAATTTCATTAAGCTACAATTATTTATCTCACTGTTATGATAATTTTTTATTTCAGGATATATGAGAAGGACACGAATCCTTGGAAATTAAATGGCCAAATTTTATGTGTGATTATATTTTACCAATTAAAACATATGTGCCAAATTTTATTTCTTTTCGATAAGTCCTTCTATCTTTGGCCGCTCCTACTATGAACTCACGACACTGGGCACCGTGACAGCTAGTTGTAAATCATTTAAGTAATTTAAGTTGTGTGTGTGTGTATGTAAGCTCTTGATTGGATTAGTAAAAGTTTGTTTAGTAAATAAAGTGTCATTACAGGGATTTTTTGTAGTCATTTGTGAATCTTTGAGTGTACACTGTACATGAAAGCGTTTTAAATGGATAAAAATGTAACAATATTTTTTGGCTGTCTTTAACACACGCATCCTTAAACTTACATTCACATCAATAATATTAAAATATTTTTGACGTCTTAAGTTTTCATAGCTTGAGAGAAAAGCTATTGTTTTCCACTCCCACAAATATAAGCAATAATTTAGAATGTCCAGCGGCGGAAAAAGACGCTCTATAATAATAAATATGCAACCCAGAATAACTAATACGATTTCAAAGTGCAACATGGTTCAATTATTTTCATTTATTCATCTCTCTTGACTTTCTTGTTCACTTTCTTTTACTTGACACAAAACAGAAAAATGTTGTATCGCCTCCAAGTTGTCAGGCTTCTTTTCTTTTTCATATCGCCGTTTACTTTGCCATCTAATCAGATTTCTTTCCTGTATTGTTATGATGTATATATTTGTATTATATTTATGTGTTATGCATTATGTAATTGTATTATATTTTCTTACTAACCTAAAAGTATGCAACAATTTTGGCTTATTTTTGTGTTAATGTTTTATGTATTTTTTTTTTATCAGTGTATGCAAATAAAAACACATTATCTAAAAGTTGCCTGCAAAACTTGTAGTATTATCAAATTGTAATTTCATTATTTTGTAATCAACAAAAGGAAAAATAACAACATTTGCAACTTTAATTTTCGAAATTTACTTTAGATCAAGTTGAAGATGGAAAAAAGCGATTTCAAAACGGTTCATTATTAATTTTTGTAGATTACATGAACGGTGGGCGTAGTCGATTTTGATGAAGTTACATTTTTTAAACAACTTCACAAAAAAGGAGGATATAAATAAATCTTTTTATTTAATTTAATTATTATTTTTCGAACTGTATTTGTTTCTATATTCTTATGAATTGAATGTATATGTTTGTTACTTCATAACTCAATAACTTTTAGAAGGATTTATATAGTTTTTAAATGAGTATATCTTCTATTTGTTGCAATATGAAAGAAATTCAGTAAAAAGCGACATATGTAACACTATATGAACCTTAGCGTATAAAATGGAATATCTTATCGATGTAGAAATTCAAAAAAATCTTTTTTTGTTTAAGTGTTTGTTTTTAATTTTAGCGATTTTGTTAGTTCTAGCGCTTATTTTGGTTTTGCCGATTTTTTTCGATTAAAGGCACTTTTTTCATTATTAGTGATTTTTATTAGTCTTTCTGCTTTACTGGCGATTTTTAAAATTTTTGGCGACTTTTTCTGTTGTTTCAAAGGTTTAGCGTTTTTTCTAGTTTTGGCGTTTTTTTCGTTTTGAGGATTTTTTCGATTATTTTTTAGTTTTTCGGCAACCTATTAATTTTTTTTTAGTTTTTTTGGCATTCTAGCGATTTGTTTTATTTTTGTTAATATTATTCATTTAAGCGATTTTTTCATATTGCCGATTTTCCATTTTGGCATTTTGTTTTTGTTTTGGGACTTGTTAGTTTAAGAAATTCCGAAGATTTAAACAGTTTACCGCTTGCGGCTTCCAACAAAAAGCAAGTTATCATAAAAATAGTCAAAATTACATTAACTAATAGAACACCTTTTAATGTTGAATTTTAAAATTTAAGTATTATTTGGTATAGTCTGCATAAAATACATTCACTTTAATAATATCAAATGTTTATATATAAATGCCTGTATATTACGTTAGGTTGCGTTACTTGCTTCAGAACCGCCACTAAGTTTTAACTGTCATATTTGCTGATGTAGTTGTCAAAGTTTTACACATCCTGTAAAAATTTCAAGTCCAGACGGACGGACACCTAAGCGAATACAATAGTGGGCGGTAAAAGCTCACAAATTCATCTTATATGATTTCATGATAATTTATTTATCCGACTGAATTGGGCTTTCGTAATGACACTGTAGGCGTAGCCACGCCCTTTAAAACTTAATTTTATATTTCATGTGCTTCTATATGATAAATTTTTACAAAACTTGTCACACATCCTGAGCACTAAAAGTGACTTGATATTTTCAAAAATATAAAACTATTGCCATTAAAAATTTCAAAATATGCTTAACTAAAAAACAAATTTTAAAAGACATACAAAATTAGCACTAAAACGTTAAAACTAACTTCGATTATTTTATACAAAACATTTTTATATATGCAATCAATAATGCCATTGAAAGTCTTCCTAAGAACCCATACGAATTTATTTATATATAAATTGTTTTCAAAAATAATATTATTAATTTATGGAAACTATATAATTTAAAAGTTTTCCATATTCTTTATTATTATACTCACCTTGAACACATCCAAACTTTCATAACTGTTACATTCAATAAAGTATTTTTTTATATAAAATATTATGGAAATTGAATGGTTGCAATAAGTTTTCATTTCATGTTGGCTGCAATTTATACATGCATCCGTTTTATAATACAATTTAATTTACCACCAAAACGTGTTCAATATTGTGGTAAGTGCGACGAGTATTTATACTTTAACTGCATGCGTAATAATAATCGTACAAGTGCTTGTTTGCAACAAAAGAGCGTACAATTTCCAACATATTGCAGATTAGTGTGCAGAGAATAGGAAAAGGGTGTTTACTAAAGGACTACAAATGTGTTAAAAACGCATTCCGTAAAATTTAACATATAGATTTAAGTAATGAACCTCATGCAAGCTTACAACATTCCTAGGAAAAATAATTTGAAACTTTAAGGTAGCTGATATTTAATGCTAAGGCAGTGGTTCAAGAGGCTTTAAGTTTTATTAGCATTTTGATTTTTAGAATAATTTTGTTCAGGGTTATAAATCTGAAAACAGCTGATGTTGCACTACCATCTACATAGAACCCACAAATTCGAAGGAAAATGTTTAAATTCATTTTGCAAATTTATTAATACAAGCACTTTATAATAAAAACGTGATTGATAAAATCTGTTGGGGAAATAAAAAAGTTTTCTATGCAGCTTGTGTTATTATTGAGAATGTTTCTCGCATAACTGAAGGATTTGTTAAAAAGACTTTGCATCATCTTCGCAGATGAAGAAAAATTAATTCATATAAAAATTTAACCCTGTTATAATTTTTCAAGATATTGGGAAATTGTGATCTGAAAAAAATAGAACTTTTCAATTTTTATATTACAGTGTAAGTTCAATAAAAAAGAATTTTGTAAACTTAAATTTTCAAGGTGGCATAAAAGTATAAACTCGGATAAAATGGTTATATATCTTTTTTAAAGTATGTTAAAAAAATATACAAAATCGCATCTAAATCATAATTGTTGTCTAGTACTTTTCCATTACTTGTGCCTTTGGGCAGAAATAAAACGGGTAAGAGCTGAATTTATGACATATTTTTCAATAGTCCTACGATAAGACAGTAAGTCCTAGCCCTTAGCATATTCAAAAACAGTGACCAATAGAAAATAATTATTGAAAAAAATCACATTAAAAAAATTTGCAATGGAAAAAATTAGAAAAAAAACACCAAAGCAGACAAAATCGTCCAAGAGTAAAATTCCGAAAAAAAAACGCCGAAATTTAAAAAAAGAAGTTGTTAAAATGGGACAAGCGCTATAACCCTTAAATGAAAAAAAATCGTAAAAATCTAAGATTCAACGTATCGCGTAAGATCAAAAAAAGAAAACAATAGTGAAAAAACACATTAAAAATTTTTGTATGGAAAAAATTAGAAGATTTGTGCAAAATTGCAGATATGAAAAATGGGATAAGAGTTTAAAAAGCGCTTAAATCAAATAAAAGCTTCCAAATTGTAAAATAAACCAAATATTTGGCAAGAGAAAAAAAAGTTTTGAAAAATATCACATTAAAAAATTAACCAATTTAAAAAAAAAAATCTAATAAAACACCAAAAAATTATGAAAGTAAAAAAATTGCTTAAATCAAAAAAAAGCGCGATAAAAGTATTAAGAAACGCTTAAAATAAAAAAACGCCAAAATTACAAACTATGTATTATTAAACCTGAAAAAATCGCTCAAATAATAAATATTTGCCAAAGCAAAAAAACATTGACAAACAAAGATCACATTAAAAAATCCTTGAATTAAAAAAAAATTTGCGTTTTTTTCGTTTATGGTACTTTTACCTTTTAAGTTTTATAAATTTTTTTTTTTGGCAATTTTATTCGTTTTGGCGTTTTTTGGTGAATGTTTTAGTTTTTGCGCTTTTTCTAAGTTTTTGCGCTTTTTTTTCGATTTTAGTTGTGGCGCTTTTTTCTTAATTTTTTGCGATTTTTTCGTTTTGGTGATTTTAGTTTTAGCGATTTTTTTAAGTTCTATAAATTTTGGCGATTTTTTCTTTTTTGCGTTTTTTGGCGAATGTTTTAGTTCTTACGCTTTTTCTTAGTTTTTGTGCTTTTTATGTTTTTGGAATTTTTTTGGTTTATGGAATTTTTTTAGTTGTGGAATTTTTTTCGTTTTGGTAATTTCAGTTTTAGCGATTATTTTTAGTTTTGGCGCTTTTTTAATTTTTGAAAATTTCTTCCGTTTTTGGCTATTTTTTCGTTTTGGTGAATTTTTTTTATTTTGGAAAAAAGCTGCCATTCTGCTGCTTTAAAATATTTTAAGATGTCACGCCAATAAACCAAAAATATTCTTTATTAAAAATCTTGTTTCATATTACAAGTGTGTAAACATAATTCTGTGGTTTTTTAGTTCTTTTTTTTTGGTTTACTACTAAAACAAATTATTTGCTTTGCTGTTGCTTTTTGGGGCATTAACTTGCTTAAAAAAATTAAATTTAGGGCCATATGCTCATTCATAAATTATAAACACTTCATTAAACAATTTGTATTTGTTCTTCTTTTGCAAAATTCATTTATATTAATATTTTCCACTTAAATCTCATAAATAATGACGTCAAAGATTACACATGCAAGTTGTTTATTTTCCGAGGAAAATATTTAAAGAACTTTTTTTTATGATTTTGCTGATATTGTGACGTTCGTGTTCCAGTTAAAAATTTCATTCATATATTGTCAGTTTTTTTATTTATTATTAAATTTTTTTTTGCGAAAATATTACTAAATTGTTTTATATATTTAAAGGGGCAATCAAATGTTGAATTCTATGAATTCTACAGTACATGGTTTTCAACTGTATATTTTTTGAGAATAAAACTGAACTTTTTTTTTAAATATTTCTGAGCAACTGTTGCTGCACTAACTCAATCACAGAAGCCTTAAGGATCCTCCATTATCAAAAGGTCTGAATGAGTATAGGATAGCTATAGGCCCAAGAAAGTCCTTTGTAATCAAAAATAAATTTTTTAATAGAATCACTACAACTTTGTGTACAGTAAAACTACAACGCAAATCGGTTAGATTAACCTACGTCACTGTTTTGCAGCTTAATTTTCCAAAAACAGATCAAGTAAAAAACTAGTAATTTTTGTATTTGTTTTATATTAAGTTATAAACAACAGAAGATTAAACAACTACCAACTGGTAAGAGTAACCAGACAAAAATGGGTTTATTGTTTATTTTAAACAACTAAAACTAATTGGTATGATAAACCAGACAAAGTTTGGTTTATTGGTTAATTTAACCAACTAAAATTGGTTAATTTAACTTGTAAGATTTTTTCCGTGTAAATTGTTTTTTTCTTTAGCAACAAACAATATTTATCTGCAATATATTTGGCACTTAACTTCAGGAAACCCTTAAAACAAATATGCTGCTTGATATAACAGAAATTTGTATACAAAATGTATAATGTATATTAAAGTTGCTCGTTACTTTTTATTATTTTTTTTTTGGGTGGGCATTAAATAAAAGTTTATCTATTTTTCCTTGAAGTTTTTTTTACCAAAATCTTACCAAACATACTTATGTATATATGACCAACGCCAAAGACATCAGCAGCTTAAGTGAGAGAGATAAGCAAATGACATACGGAAGATATTAAAATGGCTAAAGGGCACCACATTACATTCAAACTTAATACTTGCCTGGCAAAGTTGCATGAAGAAAGGGAAGTGGGAAAAAACTGCTAAACTGACAAATAAAATTATATCATGTTTATCTTATATGTGAAAGTTTTTGTACAAGACAGGCTGTAAAAATATCAAGAAGCAGTTACACATACACAGGAAATCTTTTTAATAAAATTAGTCTATTTTGTCTTTTAAAAGAATTAACATAGTGAACAAGATAATGAAAACTTAAGGCCAGAAGAGAGATGAAATTATTATATTTCTTGTAAATGTGTTTGTTAGTTAAATGCTGAAAATATTAAGAAGATTTATTTAGGCATTTGATTGCTCATCATTTACAATGACCTGAAATGATGTTATCCTCGCAGCTTGGCTTCAAGAGATTGCAAATGCTTCAACAGATAATGTCAGGGAAATATTTATGGCTTAACTAATGACATAACATATGGCTCGAAGAATCAAGGAATAAAATAAACTTGATTGAGTTTCGGTGGTCTTAAGAACCAAACAGATCTACGTAATAGGCTCTGCTAAGGCCCTTCAACATGTTTCCTTTAATTTATTAGCAAATCGTCGTAGTCAAAGTCGAAATACAACAGTCGTTATGAGGCCCAATTATTAAAATTTTGTTTAACAAATCACCAACAATAACTATTCTTTATTCCGCCTTATATGACGAATATGCATTTCTTTTTCTCATCCCAAATGAATTAAATGCTCACTTGAATATTTACGAAAAATTATGTGCAAGTAATTAGTGGCTTAGGAAGAACTTTAGCCGCAATAATTAAACTGCTAGAGATTTATTCAAGCATCCAATAAAAGCACACTATACAAATGGATCTAATTAGACTTGTTTAAGTTACCAAAATATCCAATTGAGTTCATAATATGTTAACATTTGTCTGCTTAGAGATACTTATTGTAATTAACTTTTTTCTCTTTAATTGTTCGCTTCAAAGCATAATCGTGTTTATCTTTGAATAAACTCAAGAGTTGAACAGAAAAAAAACAAATGCTTACTTTAAGTCAATTTTTGCTTTTTGTAAGAAAATTTCTTTTACTTTTAAAGCCTTGTACACATCATCCTAGCAATGGCTTAATAGTTTTTTTTTTTTTGCTAGTTTTTCTTCCATTGAATTTGTGTTACGCCCAAATTGTTCTATTTTCCCATTCGGAGTTTTTTTTTTTTAATTTTATTAGTTATTTTTGTCTTAAATAGTTGTATGTTGTCCTAAAGTATACTTATAACAGGCTTAAAAATAGGGTAGGCAAATGCAAACTATTTATATGGAAATATTTAACAATTAAGCCAATATTATGGAAGATAATATTCAATTTGGTTAAGATTAAATTTTACTATATGTCCCTGCTTTGTTCTACGGTAATAAAAAATAATTCACTAAAGCGAGACTTTGACTCGCACCGGAAGGATTCCCTACGAACACCACCTATGTAATACTACACAAAAATTAGCCTATATAATCGAATACATTAACTGATTTAGACATTATTAATTTTTTGGGTTTGTTTTTTTTTTTTTTTTGCGATTTTTGGTTATTTTTTGTTCATGATATTTTTTAGTTGTGGTAATTTTTTGTTTTCAGTATGCTGATTTTTGCGGGTTTTGGCAATTTTTTAGTTTTAGCAATGAGTTGTAGTTTTGGCTTTTTCTCGATTTTTTTTAACAGTTTTTTAGTTCTAACGATTTTTTAGTTTTGGCGCTTTTTTTCATTTTCGCAATTTTTATCGGTTTTTGGCGATATTTTTTATTGTTGTTTAGCTTATGCAATTTTTTTAGTTGTTGCGATTTTTTTTTCGATTTGCCGATTTTTTCGGTTTTTGGAAATTTTTAAAATTTTATAAATTTTTTTTATTTTGCTGCTTTTTCTTGTTTAAACGATTTTTTTAGTTTTGTTTAGATTTTTGGAGATCTTTTTTCGATTGTTTTTTATTGTTAGCAAATATTTATTTCTGGTGATTTTTTTCGTTTTCAGCATTTTCTCGGTTAGTTTATGCGATTTTTTAATTGTGACAATTTTTTTCCGATTTGCCGATTTTTTCGGTTTTAGGCGATTTTTTTAGTTATAGCGAAATTTAAATTTTTTAGTGCTTTTTTATATATAACGATTTTTTTTGGGTTTTGGCGATTTTTTGGTTGTTTTCTAGTTTTGGCGATTTTTCTAATTTTATCGCTTTTTTTGGTTTGGCGATTTTTCCGGTCTTGCTTTTTAGGAATCTATGTTATTTTTAGTGACTTAGTAACTTTAGGCTATATAATAAAATATCTTAACTGATGTAGACATTAACGGCCTGGTCCACGATGTCACCAGAAATCGAACGATCGATAACTTGTGTTTGGCGTGTTTAGTTTTAGCAATTTTTTCGTTTTGTCGAATTTTTGAGATCCTAGGCGATTTTATTTTCGCTTGTTCTTTCACTTATGGGAGTTTTAGCTTGTGGCACATTTTTCAGTTTTTGGCGATTTTTTCAGTTTCAGCGTTTTTTTTTACTTTTTGGCTTCTTTTTCGTTTTAAATTTTTTTTGGGTTTTGGCGATTTTTTTCGTTTGTTTTTTAGTTCAAGCGCTTTCTCTAGTTTTTGCGCTTTTTTTCGTTTGGGCAACTTTTTCGGTTTTTGGCGATTTCTTTTCTTAGTTTTTGTCCAGCTTTTTACTGTTGGAGATTTATTTTACATTTGGTGATATTTTTCATTTAAGCGATTTTTTCATTTTGGCGATACAAGCGAATGTCTTACTTGTAGTGCGATTCAGTAACTTTTAACGATCTATACATTCTGCCGCTTACAATAGCGATTGTGTGATTCTGTTACTTTTTTTTAACGAAAGTAAGCAGCTGATATTTTCTGTTGATTTTTGTCAATAAAATTAACAGCACATAAATTAATGGCGCTTAAATAACAACACAGCTGACATTAACCTACAGCGAATATCTTTAAAAATATTACTGAATAGCAAATTCGATAAATTTTCGTTATAATTATTTTAACGATGCTTGTATCGTTAAAAAAGTTAGTGAATCGCTGTACTGATGTAGGCATGTAAAATAAATTGTTTTTGCAATTTTTTTTAGAATTAGCGTTTTTTAGGGTTTCGTACACCAAAGGTGAAAAGAAACCCTATTGTTTTCGCTACGCTGTCCGTCTGTCCGTCTGTCCGTCTGTCCGTCTGTCCGTCTGTCCGTCACAGGGTATTTTCTCGAGAACCGTAAGAGCTACGGACCTGAAATTTGGACAGAGTGTGTATACCCTTGGCCGCTACAACAACAAACACATGAGAATTGGAAATTAAAGGGTCTTCCAAAACGAGCAACTAAAAAACTATACATACATACAATTGTATGTGTGTATATACACTTGAAATTTGTAAAGTTAGTGTATTTTTATACAGACTACAACAATTAACACTAAAGCTTAAAAAATTTTAATTAAAGGGTGTACCATCAGTTTCGACTATGTAATTTTCTTGAAATTTTCAAAAACGGTAAAACAAAAAAATCTCAAAATTTTAAAATCGCCGAACCGAAAAAAAATCGCCAAGATAAAAAAAAATCGCCAAAACGAAAAAAAGCACCAAATTAAAAAAAAATCTAAATCGAAAATAAATCGCGAAAAACCGGAAAAATCGCCAAAATGAAAAAATCGCCAAAATGAAAAAAAATCACCAAAATGAAAAAATCGCCAAAATGAAAAAAATCGCCAAAATGAAAAAATCGCCAAAAAGGAAAAAAAATCACCAAAATGAAAAAAATCGCCAAAATTAAAAAAAAAATCGCCAAAATTAAAAAAATCGCAAAACGAGAAAAAAGCGAAAAATAAAAAAAAAATTATTTCAGCTGAAAAAACGTAAAAAACACTTTAAAAAAATGCTAAAATCCTAACGTACGGAACCCTTCGTGCGTTAGGCTTCGTCAAAGTCGCACTTTACTGAATTTATTTTTAGTTTTGGTGCTTTTTTCGTTTTGTCGACTTTTTTGATTTTTGGCGATTGTTTAAATTTTTTTTTTTACTTCGGGTGATTTTTTTTTGCATTTTAGAGAATTTTTTTTATTTTTGGTATATATTTTTCATTTAAGCGTTTTTTTTTCAATTTGGCGATTTTTTCGTTTCGACATATTTTTTAATATTGGAATTTTTCAGTTGTAGTGTTTTGGAAAATTTTATCATACGGTTTCCAAGATGCAGCAAGTCGTCAAAATTACATTAACTGATGGTATACCCTTTGCTTAAACTTCAGTGTTAATTGGTGTAGTCTGAATAAAAATACACTGACTTGGAAAATTTCAAGTGTCTTTATATAATTTTCTGCATTTTACATTAAGATTTCAATATATTTCGTTGCTCGCTTTGTAACACCCTTTAATTTCTAACTGTCATATATTTATTTGTTGTGGCTGCCAAGTTTTTAAGTTTAATTTTTTTTTATGTTTTTTATTCTGTGAAAATTTCAGATTCTTAGCTCTTACGGTTATCGGGAAAACAGCGGTTGACATACAAACAGACAGACTGCCATATGGACATCGCAGCGAATAGGGTACTTTTTACCTTTCGTATACGTTAGCCTAGAACGGAAGCACACGTAAATATTTTCGCCCTTAAAATATCCGTTTAATGCCACTTTTTGGTTTACTTTAAAAAAAGGGGAAGAACAAATAAGGAGACCAGTTGGGAGTTATAAAATATACAACAAAAATATTCCTCCTTAGAGTTTACATAAATCTGCTGAGCATATTATTAAGGCCATCACCTTTTCCAGGTGAGATGGGCAGACCCCCGAATCGCTTGCATACAATGTCCAATGTGGTATGTAGCGCCACTTGTCATCATCATTCAATTCTGGAAAAAATAAACTGGTAATTGCTCGAGAAAAATACTTTATTTGATACGAGTATAAAAAGCTTATCTGACCACGGTTATTTGCCAAAACAGACTAAATCAGTGCCAGCCAATTGGACAGATATAGTTGCAACAATATGTCCCCTATAACTGCTAAAGTTAATAAGTCCCTGTCGTGAGGCTCTTTAAATGTACTCATAAGAAAATGTATTGGTAAATCTAACCAATTTCGATGGTTAAAATTGCACTCAACAGAACAATTTAAAACCATCATTCAGTTAAGTAAAACTTTTTGCAGAATTTTATTATGGTGCAAAATATGCGTAAAGCCAAAACTAAGCCACATCACTGAACACAATTTCACATATATGTTAAATTAACCAAGAATATAGTAAACTTTTGTTAGGTATTCAGTTTTGAATAGAACTGAAACAGAAATGTATATGACAGTAGTAAAACAAATTTTATTTTCACGAAAATGAGAAGTGAAATTGGGTCCGCTTATTTTTTTTTGGAACTAATGTTTTTTAACTGTTTGTATCGGTTATATTAAACGAGAAAATAGTAATATTTCTTAAATTTCCACTAAACAAGAGTAATTAAACAACTTATGTCCTAATTCTGTTCGACGATTGCATCGTCTTGTTTATGGACGAAAAAAAGCCGCAGTTGTGATTCTTTAAAACAAATATTATGTATTGTCTCTGCTAGAAGGTTCGTGTATTTGCTTTATGATTTTGTTCCAAGCATTATATACAACACATACTTTTTTCATATATTTTTAAAACTATTGTATAATACTTTAATTGAATTTTTATGTTTTAAAAACATGGCAATAATATTTATATTTTTCATTATCAAAGACAACAACCAGTTTTGAATAAAAAAATAATTTAGAGACTTCAAACACAAAAACTCAGAAGCATTTTCAAACAAAAACGTCCTAAATCTTCTTACTGAATTAGGGCATTAAACAAATCATATAATTTATAAAAATATAATTATTGGTTGAAACAAAAATAAAATAACAATTTATTTTGGTTGTTTTAACCAATTTTAAACAACAATTTGTTGTTTTCTTTATACGAAAACTTTATCTTTAAGTGCAATTGTATATTTTTAGAAGTTACAACAACAAAAATTTAACAAATTCTAATTGGTTAGATTAACCCGAAAAAAATGTTTATAAATTAAAGTTCCCACAAAAATGTTCAGTAGCTCTGAACTTGAAATTCGTAATTGTTTTTTTTTCGATTTATTTAGCATTATCTTTTTCAATGTAATCTAGCTCTACAGATATGTAGAGTGCCCTTACAAAAGATTTTTATTTATTTGCCACTGCTACCACCAATTGCATTCGTCATCATCAAGCCTCTTGGGAAAATGTATTTCGTCCCTTTAAGAAGATTAATTATATTGAGTTTTTTTGTTTGTTTGTTAGTTTGTTGATAAATACTCTGAAGGTAATCCTTTGAAAATGATATTCGTATAATAGAGTAGGGTAAAATAAATTAGAGTCCTTTCAATTGTAATTACCAAAAAGATATCATGTTTGTGTTCATTATATTGACTAGATAAGTTGTATGCATGTTTGTTTACAAATTCATTTGGTTTATCATTTAAATGAAGTAAGGTCTAGTTTTTGAAAAGGAGGTCGTTAAAGGTTTGTTTTTTATATAAAATAACATAGACAAATTATAATAATAATACTCGTGAACAAATAATACACAGAAAAAATAATCATTAGTTTTTAATATTGTAGCACAATTTAATTAACTCATTGATTGTTTCGATAACACTAAATAAATATTTCTGCAATTAAGTTAATGAAAACAAACCAAAAGTCAATTAAAAAAATTTAATATACTAAATTGAAGTTTAAAGTTAATTTAACACAAGTTTAATTAACTGAATTAGAGTTTTAATTCGTCTATTAATCACTAAAGTTTTGAAAAAAAAAATTAATGGTTTTAATATTAGTATAGCTATGCTATTTATGTCACGACACAGGAGCTAGGAATAATAATCAACACTATTACAGTTATAAATTTATATATGTATATATGTAGCTAAGCAGCATAGCTATAACCGGGTGTTCGAAGACACCTCTCTTCTTCTTTCTTCTTTGTTATTGTTGCTGTTTAAGTACGTCTAGATTTATTTCGTCTTAAGCAAGTAATTTTGAGTTGTGTAAATACATTTTGATAGAAGATTAAATAGAAATATAACGATAAAATTCTTTTAAATTAACTTTTTGCTTCATTAAAAACTATTCAATTAACACATTAATTAATTTAACCATGACAAGAATTAGAAAGATATATGTACACATGTTCTTCTTCAGACAATAAAATATTTTTAATAATTTTTTTAATTAAAACAAAAAATTCCATTAGTTCAAGATATAACATATTTTTATAATTTTTAAAATTTTAATACTTCATAGCATTAAATCGCCAAGAGGTAAATAAAAATAAATAAATTTTGTTTTTATTTGATAGCTTAAGCTATACTTTAATTTTTGTCTGTGTAATATAAACGAGGAAAGGTCAATAAGTCAATGATTTTCAACTATAAAGGCAACACTTGGGTCTTATTTAAGAGCAGAGCAAATGTTTTCGAATTGTAATTTAAATAAAAACACCAATTCGAAAGCATTTTCGTTCTATTCGACTTGTTCAGTACACCCCCTGTTACATTTCCAATAAAAAAAATCTATTAATACCGAGTAGTATTTAAATGTTGTTTCTAAACCTATTTCTTCTTCTTGGCATAGGAAATTATCGCACCAGCAAAATTCTTATTTTGGTGAACTCGAAAAATCTAGCTTGTGCTTCATTTAAAAAGTTAAGAACTTTTTAACCCGCCCTCGTACTTAAACATTTCTGCTTATTTCCTGTTGTTAAAAGTTTGTTTTAAAATTTTTAATATCCTTACAAAAAGTGCCACGAACGGCTTAAGTATAAATTTCATTTCACGGTAACTTGAACATAAATATTTCATGGTTTGTGTTACCATTCAGGATATGGTTGTTATACAGTGGAGCCAATGGACAAAGTTGTAATAGTTATAATATAATAATATAATTCAATATAAAGTTTTCAAATTCACTTAAATTTTTAGTACTAGTCCTGTTAAAATGGCCAAGATGAAAACGCGCTTAAATGAAAAATTTCAGCAAAAATAAATCGCTAAGTTCTGAAAAAAATCTCGACAATAAAAATGTCAAAACATCCTCAAAACAGAAAAAAATCGCCAAAAACTGAAAAATCGCCGAAAAGTAGCAAGTTTCGTACGTAACCCTTCGTGTGCGAGTCAAAGTTCCACTTTACTTAATTTATTTTGTTAACGCGCAATAATTTAAAAAAAAATTTTCTTACCTCACTGACATTACTAGGACACAAAGTGCCAGTAAGAACAACTAAATTGTATTAAAAGCAAGATTTAAATTTCTTCTATATTAATATTTTTCTGTAAAAAATTTTAATTATAACATTCATTAACAGCTGATTTTCGAAGATAGTTCAGCTTAAATTCTTAAGTATCCTTTCATATCTTTTAACGCCATGTCTTATATTAATGCTTAAACTAAAGGATATCCTTTTGAAACTTTATTGTACTATTAGCTTATATATCTAGTTATGCTTCTATGTAAATGGAAATGTGTTTGTTTACAGTTATATAAAGGATTATTTGACTACTTACATGCATTCACATGTATATTAGTCTATTACTGTTTGTAGTTTGTGAGTTTGTTTAAGTTTCGGTGCTAACAACTTTGCTAAATACCAAAGTAATTTTCGTTAATTTTCAGCTTGACTACATTGCGAGTTAAGATTACGATTACTGTTGGTATACACAACTTTTCTTAGAAAATAAACTTGATGCGTTGCTGTATTTGTTGGCTTGTTTGTTTGCCAGCAGTTGTTGGTGTCTTCAATTTTACAATTTTAGTTGCATACTCAGAAATAGGCAAATATAAACCGAGATGGTTTTTTGGAGAATAAGATTTAAGGTCGAAATGAAATTAAATGAAATTTTGTGACCAAAGGCAGTGGCTCCAAAAACAATACCATAAAGGAATAGAAATGAAGATAAATGCCTTTTTATACCTTGTTTTAAAACATTATCACAAGCCACTTAAGCTGAGTGATTGTATCTGGAGCCGTACGTCCAAGCCTCCTCTTAAATTGAACGCTCAACGACAGCAAGGATATGCCAGGTCCCATATTGTATAAAAAAATTCATTTTCTGCCAGAATAGGCGCAATACAATGAAATCTAATTTACTATTACTAAAAACGTGCAGTTAAATTAAATTTAAAATACAAGTTCACTTAATAAAAATATATGTTCACGTAATTTTAAAAACTTAATTCAAGCTGGAATTATAGCTCGAAATAAAATCAAAATATCTTACTATTTGTAAAACAAACAAAGCTTGTTTATTCTATAAATTTTACAGCAATCGGTGCAAGGACATGGCTGCCTCTTATATATCCTTTATTTCGGATATTAAAATTTAAGTGTAATTATGTATAAAATGCATTAAGAATACATAAATATTCTTTCAAGGATATGCCCACATATTATATATCCTTTATCTTAAATTTTCAATAACAGCTATAATTACATATAAGACTAACTTAAAAAAAAAGTTAAGCTATCAAGAAGATTTACAAATTAGAGTTACTACAATTACAAAAATTTTTTAGAAAATTACTGTAATATTGTATGGTAAATTTTATTTAAATTTTAAAAGTCTTATTACAGCTGCAATTAAGATCGTAAAACAACCAAAACCCATTACTATTTTTTAATTCTTACTGAAAATTTTATAGCAAATTTTGTAGCAAATTTTGTTACAATCGGTGCAAGGATATGTCAACCTTCCATATATCCTTTTTTTAAGAATTTTATATTTAGCTACAATTACGATTAAAAGGGTGTAAAAATGCATAAATATTGCTTGTTTTTATAGGGTACGTCTTTTTGATCAGTTTATCACAAGGACACGCCTATCTTCCTTACATCCTTTATTTGAAGCACTTTTTTGCTATTATAATCGCAATGTAAAAATAAAATAAATTCAGTAAAGTGCGACTTTGACTCGCTCACGAAGGGTTCCGTACGTTGGGCTTTGAGCATTTTTTAATGTTTTTTACGTTTTTTCAGCTGAAAGAGTGTTTTTTTTTATTATTTTTCTCTTTTTTCTCGTTTTAACGATTTTTTAAATTTTGGCGATTTTTTTTAATTTTGGCGATTTTTTTCATTTTGGCGATTTTTTTTTTCATTTTGGCGATTTTTTCATTTAGGCGATTTTTTTTCATTTTGGCAATTTTTTCATTTTGGCGATTTTTTCGGTTTTTCGCGATTTATTTTCGATTTAGAAATTTTTTTTAATATGGTGCTTTTTTTCGTTTTGGCGATTTTTTTTTGATTTTAACGATTTTTTTTCGGTTTGGCAATTTTATAATTTTGAGATTTTTTTGTTTTGAAAATTTCAGGAAGTTTGCTCTTACGGTTTCCAAGATACAGCAAGTTTTCAAAATTACATAGTCGAAATTACATTAACTGATGGTACACCCTTTAATTAAATTTTTTTAAATTTTAGTGTTAGTTGTTGTAGTCTGTATAAAAATACACGAACTTTACAAATTTCAAGTGCATATACATACAATTGTGTGTATATTAGATAGGATTTTAAAATTTTTCGTTGCTCGTTTTGGCACACCCTTTAATTTCCAACTCTCATGTATTTGTTGTTGTAGCGGCCAAGGGTCCCATGTAATATACATACATATAATTGTATGTATATTACATGGGATTTTAAAATTTTTCGTTGCTCGTTTTGGCACACCCTTTAATTTCCAACTCTCATGTATTTGTTGTTGTAGCGGCCAAGGGTCCCATGTAATATACATACATACATACAGTTGTATGTATATTACATGGGATTTTAAAATTTTTCGTTGCTCGTTTTGGCACACCCTTTAATTTCCAACTCTCATGTATTTGTTGTTGTATCGGCCAAGGGTCCCATGTAATATACATACATACAATTGTATGTATATTACATGGGATTTTAAAATATTTCATTGCTCGTTTTGGCACACCCTTTAATTTCCAACTCTCATGTAGTTGTTGTTGTAGCGGCCAAGGGTCCCATGTAATATACATATATACAATTGTATGTATATTACATGGGATTTTAACATTTTTCGTTGCTCGTTTTGGCACACCCTTTAATTTCCAACTCTCATGTATTTGTTGTTGTAGCGGCCAAGGGTCTCATGTAATATACATATATACAATTGTATGTATATTACATGGGATTTTAAAATTTTTCGTTGCTCGTTTTGGCACACCCTTTAATTTCCAACTCTCATGTATTTGTTGTTGTAGCGGCCAAGGGTCCCATGTAATATACATACATACATACAATTGTATGTATATTACATGGGATTTTAACATTTTTCATTGCTCGTTTTGGCACACCCTTTAATTTCCAACTCTCATGTATTTGTTGTTGTAGCGGCCAAGGGTGTACACACTGTGTCCAAATTTCAGGTCCGTAGCTCTTACGGTTCTCGAGAAAATACCCTGTGACGGACAGACGGACAGACGGACGGACGGACAGACGGACAGACGGACAGACGGACAGACGGACAGCGTAGCGAAAACAATAGGGTTCCATTTTCACCTTTGGTGTACGGAACCCTAAAAAATACCTTGAGAGCTGTACAATCATGGAATTTAAAAACTTAGTTTCAATAATACATTTTATATGTTTCTTTGCCACATGTCCTTATGCAAAATTTTCAATTTTAACTGCAATTATTATTATAATGCAACAAACACTGTTAATACTGCCTAAAAATTACACGTCTTGAAATTCCTATCATTGGGTGGAAAAAATGTTGAGCTTACATATATTGTTTATTTTAAAAATTTTATTTTCGCTAAAAATAAGATCGTAAAACAACCAAAATCTGTTACTATTTTTGAAATGATATTGTTAATTATTATGGCAAATTTCGTTACAATCGGTGCAAGGATATGACTTGGTACCATATATCCTTTTTTTAAAGAATTTTTTATTTACCTACAATTATGATTTGAATACAGTCGAAATGCTTAGGTAGCATTAAATTTCCAACGGCAAGTCCTTTTGGTGAATTTGTTGGAAGGACATGTCCATCTCTCGTATATCCTTTACCTTAAATATTCAATATTAGCTAAAACTACAATTGTAGCGCAAGGGAAAGACTGTTAAAACTATACAGCCAAGTTCCTTAATAAATTTTACTTCAATTCCTGCAAGCATAGGCCTGCCTTTCATATGTCCTTTTTTTCAAAACTAAAATTTCAGTTTTTTTTTTAGCTGAAGTAAGGTAACAAAAAGTTTGTAATGATATACAAATTTACATAGTCAAGTTTTTTTTGGAAAATTTCTCATAAGTGCAAGAACGTGCTAACCTCCCATATATGTATCTTTAATCTCAAATATTTTATTTCAGCTATAATTACCATCGTAAAGTAACCAAATTCGTTTCTATTTTTTAAATTATATTGTTAACCTTTGTTGTAAATTTAATTACAATCGGAGCAAGGATATGGCAGCCTCCCACATGTCCTTTATTTCAAAATTTTAATTTAAGCAAACCTTATGATTATTATTTGTTGATATATTTTACAAAATTATGTATTGTATAATGTACATACTAAACAAAAGATTCACCCGGAATATAGGGCATTAACGAATTCTCTCCGTTTACTTCTATCTCTGGCTAACAATTTAACTTAATTCCAAGAAAGTCCTGCTGATTAATCTTCAGATTTGATACCTCGTTCC
Organism: Tachina lurida; assembly: GCA_944452675.1. NCBI lineage: Eukaryota > Metazoa > Arthropoda > Insecta > Diptera > Tachinidae > Tachina > Tachina lurida. The sequence continues at coordinate 27,039,724 of OX101754.1, read as the reverse complement.
CACGTGTTTCATGGAGGTATTAGTTGAAATCAAATAGCTAATCCATTCGTTTTCTTTCATGTATCCTTAATAATAGAAATATTTTCTTCCAAGAATTTTTATTTTTTTACATGTATTCTTCTAAAACATTTGAGACCCACTGGACTCGAAATGCTGCAAATTTAATTTATAACTTTTTTCTTTCCTTGTTGCTTCTTCTTTAACATTTTGCCATCCTTAAGTTTTATATTAGTAAAATTAAATGTTAGACTTAGAAACTATGTATATGATATGCACTAGCAATGGCAAAACTTTAAAACTATAAATATTTCTTAATAACAAAACTTTTTGGTGCTTCAAAATATTCATTCTTAAATAGCAAACAAATTGAGCTAAACTAACCAAAAAATTCATATGGAATATTAAATATAAAACCTGTTGCCAAAAATAAAATTAATTTCATCAAATTCAATATCAGTTTGCTCAGCATTTACTTGAACTTCAACAATGAATGAGATCACAACACACACACAGACACACACACATGCAGGATACATTTATTTATGCTAAAACTTGCTGCTTTATAAAGAAATTTTTATTGGCATTATAAATCATTTAGCATATAATTTTTGTTGGCAACATTTTGCGGTTGGTAGCATAAGTGTAGGCGTTAAAGGAACAAACAAAATGGAAAAAAAAATTACATAGTTTGCTTTTAGTTTTTCCTTCTGTATCCTTTCGCCAGCTGAGTTTGCATACGAGCCAGGCCTGTATGATAAATTACATAATATTTTTTTTTGGCCCGCACAAGATGATTATTTAATATGCTGAAGAGAGAAAAGAGTTCAGAAAAATATGTGCTGTATAATGTATGACTGTTACTTAATATTCCTCTTTTTTTTTTGCTGATGTGAAATATGACACGACGAACTATAGAATAACATAAATGGCAGGATTTTGAATGAAATATGTTAAACATGAAATATAAACAAGAAAGGTTAAGGCTGCTGGGGACGTGCGTTTTTGGCTTCATAGGAAATTTGTATTTGGCCACAAGTTTTCGTATAAATTAAAAAAAACATATATATTGTGTAATATATTTAAAATTAAAAACATTTTCAAATAGAGCCTTGATCAACAAATTTCATTTTGAATCAAAAGTTTTAATTACAAATATTTCAACTAAACTCAAAATTATATCGCTTAAAACGCTTATTTGTTTCAAATATCAATGAAATTAAATAACTGAAATCATGCATAATTATATATTATTTTAGTTTACTCAAATATCCTATGCAATCACAAACTGAATGCTCGCTCAATGTGTGTGATGTTCGTGTGTTATAATTCCCAACGTATACGTAATAAGTAATTATTATTATTATAAATATTAAGTACACGTAAAATTAATTATGGTATTTCACTGCGCGTATTAATAGTTATTTACCAAAGAATTGCACTTTATAATTCTGAATATATAAATAAATTTTCGTTTTAATTTGTTCATACATGCTGCATAAGGATATGCAGATAGCGATTTTATACCCGCACTGACTGCAAGCACACTTTGCGAAACATTTTATTATTTCTTTCTGTATTTCCCAAAAACTATCTGCAAGTTTTTGTTCGATATTGATTAAAAGATGCAGATAAAATTCTACTTATGATATTAAAGATATATGGTGGGATGGTTGTGCCCTTCAGTTATCCTTACATGGAAAAAGCTTTATTTCCCAAGCAATTAATAAATTCAAGAAATCAAATAATATTTTTACTTAAATGGGGCCTACAAAGGAATTCGAAAAACATATTTTTTCTTTATTAAAATAATTGACTTTATATTTATCAAAGAAAATAAAAAAAAAAAATAAAACTTATGGCCTGGCTCACGATGTTGACAAGAAATTTTCGTTCGCTTATTTATATTGAAAACAAAAGCAAAATAAGAAAATTTGTTTTTTGTTTTCAATATAAATAAGCGAAAGAAAATTTCTTGTCGACATCGTGAGCCAGGCAGTTAAAAATACTTTCAGAAATCTATTTTCTATGATTTTTATGATCACAATGAAATGTAGAAATGTCCTTGATCCTAGTCATTTAAGAACTTACAAATATATTAGAAGTATTTTTTTTTAATTTAAACATTGTCACTGCACTCTAACCATAATTACATGTTATTGCCCATATAAAATAAAAACAAACAAAAAACCTACAAAAGGATATAATGTCCTTGCGCTGAAAGTAAGCACATTTCTTTTAGGCAGCTTACCTAGATCATGGTTACACTAATTATCACATATTTTTAAAATTATTCTTGCATGTAAAATTAATTTTTGCAAATAAAGGATATATGGGAGGTAGACATGTTCTTAGCAAGATCGCTTTAAAATTTTTTAAGCAGATAACCAATGTATTCTTATAAGTAGCTAGAAAGTTTTAGCTGCATTATTTTTCTAAATTACATTTTTTTACTATTACACATGGAAAGTAGAAATCTCCTTAAAACAAAACCTACAAAGAGTATGGATAGATTGGTGATAGAAAGCAATTTATTTGCCAGCTTGCAGATCATGATAATACTAATTGTCCTTTAATTCCAATAATTATTGTATGTAAAATTAAATTTTCCAAATAAAGGATATATGGGAGGTAGCCGTGTCTTTGCATCAAGCAATGTGAAATTTTATATGATGTTGGACAGGATATTCTTACAAGTAGTTACAAGTCTTAGCTGCTTTATGCTCACATTTAAAGTTTAAATACAATTTTATATTATCAAGGATAAATAGGAGATATAAGTATCCTGGCATTTATTCTAATGAAATTTTTAAAAGAGGTTTTCGATATATTTCTAAAGCTAGACAAAAGTTTTTACTGCATTTTGTATATAATTTTTAGTAAGCTTTTGTTTCTAGCATTAAGGACACTAGGGAGGTAGGAATATACAAATATACAAGTATACTTGTCTAATACGAGGTAGAGATGTACTTGCAATGTTTGTAAAAAAACAAATTTCCATTTATTCAAATCTTGCAATGTTTGGTAAAAAAAAATATAAAATATCCTTGCGATATCCTTGCACTGATAGTAAAAAAAAATTACTCAGCTTACCTAGGTCATGTTACCTGATGTCACTAATGTCTCTTAATTCGAATCATCACAATTGTATGTAAAATTAAATTTTGCCTTGCATCAATTGCTTTGAAATTTTGTAAGACGTCGAACAATATATTCTTACAAGTAATTACAAGGTTTTAGCTACTTTATGCTCACATTTGTAGTTTAAATAAAATTTTATATTGTCAAGGATACATAGTAGGTAGAAGTATCCTGATATTGATTATAATGATTTTTGAAAAGAGATTTTCTAGATTTCTAGGACTCCACAAAACTTTTCACTGCATTTTGTATATAAATTTTAGTAAACTTTCATTTCTAGGATTAAAGACATTAGGGAGGTATGCATCTATGTATAAGTATATAAGTATACTTATTTAATAGGAGGTGGGTATGTACTTGCAATGTTTGTAAAAAATCGCATTTAAGCAAATTTTGCAAGATTTGGTTAAAAATATTTAAAAATTCCTTGCGATATCCTTGCGCTGATAGTAAAAAATAAATTTTGTTAGGCTATTTAGATCATGGCAACACCAGGCCATTTTCAATTAATTCCAATAATTATTGTGCTCAAAATTAAATTTTTAAAATAAAGGATATATGGAGGGTAGACATGTCCTTGCATGAATCGCTGTGAAATTTTGTAAATAAGTCAAATGCATATTCTTATAAGTAGTATCAAGATTTAGCTGAATTATGCTCACAGCTGTAGTGTAAGTTTAATTTTTGTTATCAAGGACATATGGAAAAAAGAAATATCTTTACCTTCATTATAAGAAAATTTTAAAAAGATGTTTTTAACAGATGTCAAAGGCTCGTTAAAGGTTATCACTGAATTTTGTGGATAATTTTTACTAACATTAGTTTTCCAGGATTAAGGACATAAGGGAGGATAAACTTGTATTTAATTCAACTGCAATGGAACTTGGCAAAACGATAAGGTGCATAGTTGTAGAAACTGCTACAGCTATTCATTGAATTCTCCACACAATTTTAGTTAAAATTTACTTTTTACAATTAAGGACATTCGTCAGGTAAGATTATACTTGCATCATTATAGCTTAGTTTTATATAACTAAAATTAGTTCCAAGTTTTTGCCAAATTTTAAGATATTTCAGACTAAAATTAAATTTTTTGAATTTAGGATATGTGGGAGGTTAGCGTGTCCTTGCTCCGAATATTATGAAATTTCTCTAAAAGCTTAACTTACAAGTTTATGTTGTTTTCCAATCATATTTTTAGCTGAAATTTTATTTTTACAATTAAGGATATAAGAGTGCTAAGGCATTAATAATAATATTATATTACTAAAAGTATTTGTAATTTAATTTTGCTTTTAGAACATATTTGTGGCTAAAATTTAATTTTTGAAATCAAGGATATATGAAAGGTAAGGCATATCCTTAAAAAAATTTATATTAATAAAAATATTTGTTATTTAATTTTGGTTTATACTTATATTTATGGCTAAAATAAGATTTATGATATTAAGGATATACGGAAGGTTGACATGTCCTTGCACATCTAGAAGTGAAATTTATATTGATAACAAAGCTAGGCTGAAATATGATTTGTAGGATAAAGGACATTTCGTAGGTAGGCATGTCCTTGCCAAAAAAAAATTTCTTTTGAGCTCTTTAATAAAGTTTAATTATGTATTTCCCTAGCTGGTTGCATGTTCTCCCTAAATTTTTTAATTTTCTTGTGTTTAGTTATTTTTTTAAATTAAGGATATAAGCTATCTTAGCGTGTCCTTGCTTGGAATGTAATGACAAATTTGTATGAATAAATGCGTGGTTTTGATAAAATTTAGATTTTTTTTAATTTAGTCGTTATAATGCTCATTATAATTTTTTTGCACACAAATTTGTAAAGGCATCCCATTGTGCGCTTTTTTGTATTAAAATAAAATTTTTTCAATTAGTTGCCGAATTGGAAAACCACATGCCACAACTAATCGTTAAAAGTTTGTGCAAAATTAAAAATGGATGCAAAATTGAATAAAGATGCTTGTTTTGTAAAGCTTTTTGTTCAAGGCCTTTAAATTTATTTTGTTTGTACATTGTGATTCTCAATAACATTATAAGAGTCTAATTATAAACATACGAATTTTTTTTATATCGAAGTCCACTGATAAGTTCCTTAAAGCGGAAGGAATTTTACATACACAGTGCTTAACCAAAAATAATAACGAAAAATTCCTTTCAATATTTCAATATTTCCTATATTGTAGTTAAATTTGATATAAAATACACTGTTCATTCATTTAATAAATGTATACATATATATTTTGATACTAAATTTTGTCACAAGTTTTACTTTACATTTATAAGAAAGATGTAAAGGAATTGAAAACTTAAGGCAGCATAAAACCATGAACATTAAAAACAAATTACAAAATCCATTTAATCAATTTTATTTGAAGCACAAGCAGGAAACACAAAAACAACGTGTCAAAGCTTTTAAAGCGAATAAGAATAAAAGGAAAGCAGAAAAAAATAAAATTGACAGGGGAACACATACACATACAGGTAAACAGTTTTTCATCATTGTGTATTTAAAGCACATAAAAAGTAATTTTTAAAACAAGCTAACCATGTACGCTTGACTTGGCTTAGATAAAAATTTAATCTTTAAGGACTTGAGAAAGCAGCAGAAAAACTCACTCACTCCATTTTACTTCATAATGAAAAAAAACCTGAACTGCACAATGTGCAAGCACAGCAGAAGTAGAGTTAATACTTCCCTTAACGATAAAGTCTAATGCAGTTTCTCTCCACCTCTCTCACGATGATGAAAATGTAAAGTTCGGTAGTAAAAATTACTTAAAAAATCCGATTTAATGCGTGAGTGGAAGCAGCTTCAATAGCAGCAATCTTTAGTTGCTTCTGATAGAAATTGTTTCGCCTTTTTTAGAGTTTTTTTTTGGAGGGGAAAAGAGAGATAAATGCAGCAGTAGAGAGGGAAAGTGAAGCATGTGAAAAATATTCGGATGTAATGAAGTGTATTTAAGTGCTGCATTGTGAATTACGCTAGAAAATTGATAAGTTTGTTTGCTTTGTCGTTTTTGCTGTAAATATTTTGTATGTACAAAGTCAGAGGAATACACTGAAAGAAAAGTTTGTAGTATTTTTTTAATTGAATGCTTAGATGCACAATATGTTGCTGGATTTATAATATTTTATAAATTACTTCAGAAAGCGTCTTTATATATTTTTATTTAGTTACAAAGGAAAATTTTTTTGTACTGAATATTTTTTATAATGCTTTCTTTCTTTCAGTGCATTAAAATTTCCATAATTCTTACGCTCAACATTCGTAATGGCACAGCAAGTCTCTTTCTTCTTGCATGACTATTTTGTTTAACGAAATATGTATGCTTAAATTGTGAATGTAACTGCCAAATGGTTTTTTAATCTAATGGCAGCAGGTGCACACAATTTGATTAAATTTTATGCGCTCATGCTCGTGAATTTAGCATTAAAATTTTTTTTCTAAATTATGTAATTTCTGGTAAAACGTTTACAAACATTGCATAAACTGAACATATTGATATATATTTACAGTAAAAGAATTCTTACAGAGAAAAAATTTAACTCACAAAATCCTTGCAAAGTTAACAGAACACAGAAACAAAGTTATTTTGATTATGAAAAAATATTTTATTAAAAATTTGTGACACGGTAACCACAGAAAAAGTTCGTTCGACAATGCTTACATTGAAATAAGAAATATAATTTGTCTTTTTATTATTTCAATTGTTAATATTCAAATTAAAAAAACTAATTCTCTCATTTCAATATAGTTTTCAATAAATGTTGGCAATCAAACGATTTCTGTCGACATCGTGGATTTGGCCTAAAAATTTACAAAACTTTTTAAGAATCTAAGCATGATGAGAATAGGAACTAGAGAATTACTTGCAATGATTAAAAAAAAAATCCCATGCACACCAATTTTGCAATATTTGGCAAAAAAAAAAATTAAGTATCCTTGCGTAATCCTTGCCCTGATAATAAGAAAGTTTTCATCAGTTTAGCTAGATCGTCTTAATTGGTGTTGCCGTTATCAGTTAATTCTAGTTATTATTGGGTGCAAAGTTAAATTTTGAAAATAAAGGATATATAGGCCGTAGGCATGTCCTTGCAACAATCACTGTGAAATTTTACAAGTAGTTGAATAGTATATTAGTATAAGTAGTTACAAGGTTTTGCTAAATTCTGCTAATATTTGTAGTTTAAATAAATATTAATTATCAAGGACACTTGGTAAGTAGATATATTATTAAAAAAAACCTGCAAGGGGATACAAATGTCTTTGCGCTGATAGTAAACAAAGTTTTTTTTAGTTAGCTTGCCTAGATCATGATAAAACCAATTGTCGCTTAATACCAAATATTATTGTATGTAAAATTAAATTATGTAAATAAAGGATATAAAGGAGGTGGTAGTGTCCTTGCTTATATGGCCTTGAAATTTTATAAGTAGTTGAACAGCATATTCTTACAAGTAGTTATAAGTTTTTAGCTGCTTTCTGCTCACGTTTGTATTTCAAACTAAATTATATATTATCAAGGATATATGGGAGGTAAAAGTATCCTGACATTGATTATAATAAAATTTTAAATAGAGGGTTTCTACAGATTTCTAAGAGTCGACAAAAGTTTTCATTGCATTTTGTTTGTAATTGTTACTAAACTTAGGTTTCTAGGATTAAGGACATTAGGGAGGTAGGCATCTATAAGTATATAAGTATACTTTTCTCATAGAAGGTAGGTATCTACTTGCAATGTTAAAAAAATCCTATTTATGCAAATTATGCAATATTTGGTTAGAAAATATAAACTATCCTAGCGATATCCTTGCGCTGCTAGTAAAGAAAAAAATTTTGTCAGCTTACCAGGATCATGTTACCTGGTGTTACCATTGTATCATTATTCCAATTATCTTTATTGCATGCAAAATGAAATTTTTAAAATGAAGGATATATGGGAGGTAGGCATGTCCTTGCATCAAACAATGTGAAATTTTTTAAATAGGTTTAGTGTGTGTTCTTACAAGTAGTTAGAAGGTTTAGCTTAATTCTGCTGATAATTGTAGTTTAAATTAGATATTTTATAATCGGGGACATATGGGAAGCAAAAGTACCCCTACCCTGGTCATAAAAAAATTTAAAAAATAAGTTTTTAACAGATTTACTAGACTCGTCAAAAGTTTTCCCTGCAATTTAATTTAAATATTTTACGAAAATAAAGTTGCTAAGGCTAAAGGACATAAGAGAGGATAAATGCAGTGGAATTTGACACAGCGATGAGGTGCATAGTTGCAGAAACTGCAAGAGGTATTTATTCAATTTTCCATATAATTGTAGCTAAAATATAAATTTTATAATTAAGGACATTCGTCAAGTAAGAGTATCCTTGAATGATTGTAGATTAGTTTTATATAATTGAAATTAGTTCTAAGTTTTCGATAATTTTGAAGAAATTTCATGCTAAAATTAAATTTTTGGATTGAAGGATATGTGAGAGTTTCGTGTGTCCTTGCTGCGAATACAACGAAATTGAACATGTACAAATATTGAAATTATTACAAGTTTTTGCTATTTTCCAGTCATAGTTATAGCTGAAATTTTACTTTTACAATTAAAGAACATAAGAGAGATGTAAAGCATGTCCTTGCAATTTTGGAAAATACTTGTGAGAATTGTTTTATAAAAAGAGCTGAGCATTACTACCTTTTGCGTTAATATTTATCATCCATACCCTAGTGGTGCTCTTACCATACAAAGTTTCTTATTAGAAAATCCTTTAAGGCAGGTATCTTCTTACTTCTGGCCTCATTTCCTTGTGCGATGTTTTAGGGATGCCTGTTCGGAAATGATTTAAAATGCTAAGCACGTTTTGTTTAAAATGTTTAATTTAATATTTTAAGGAAAAAGAAATTTAGTTCTCTACTTCCCATTGGCTTGACATTTTAATCAAACTGAGTTATAAATTTTGTGTTTTCATTTTGCCATTTTTAATTAACTTTGTTTATGGAGTTCATTAATATCCCCAAAAAAAATTGGGAAAAAACTTTGCTCTTATTATTTTATATTTCTATTTAGTTTTTTGTTTGTTTGTGGAACAATTGTCCCTACGCGGTGGTCCCTAATCTAATTTCCTGCCACTTGTGCTACACTTTCGTTCAGGCTTCATTAAAACATTTGTATGATTTGGAATTATAGAGGAAAGACTGCATGCTGGGTGTTTGTTATATGCCAAACAAAATAAAATTGTTTATCTACTGGTTAGTGTTATTATTTTTCTTGCGTTTTTTTAATACGTATTTATTTGTTGGTGTAAATGAACGACAAAAGGACAACAACAGCAACTGTGTAGTTTGTCCTTAAACATTGTTGCTTGGAGCTGCATGTGTGTGTTTCCTTTGTGTGTCTCTGTGTGTGTGTGTTTGTGTGCAGTTATTTTTGCCGATATTTCTGCATGACTTCATTTAGTTTTGTTTTTTATTACTCCTACACAGAAATGGCAAACATTTATTTGTCTCTAATGTCCTTGTGAAGTATTGATGCGTGCGCTGTAAGTAAACAGCGTGTCCATGAAATTGTCTAGTTCCCACAAATTTTGTTGTGCTAGTGGGAGGTATTAAATGCCAGTATGTGTATGTGTGTGTGTGCTTATTTATTGGCAGATGGTTTCATTTCTATTGTCTGTGCGTGTGCAGCTATTTGTCATATTATTCTTAGCATTTCGTTCTATTATTTTGGTTTGTTGGCTGTTGTGTAAAAAGCTGTTGGCTGTTGGAATTCCCTTTTGCATTCTATTGGAATGTTTTCATTTTATATACATACTCGTATATGTATACAAATATATAGATTTGTTTAATATTTTATTTTTATTTGCAAATAGCAAGTGACCACTGCTATTGTGGTTTGTGGTATTAAAATTCCCTATTGACACTTTTTGCGAAGAAGGAAAATTTATATCACTTTTGGCTCTCCACTTAAATGCGAATTTTTTGCACAATTATTTTATTCATATATTAAATGTAGTTAAACAAAGCAAAGTATATATGTATATATTAAATTAAATTTTTTTTCACATATTTGTTTAAAAAAGGACGAGGACGTTTATATTTTTCATGACTCCGTAATTTATAAATCGAATTAAAAAAATTTATATATGAAAATGGGCGAGAATACGCCTATTAAACTGTTTTCTCTGCTTTTTTGTATATTTTTATATATTTTTTTATATATATTTTTACTTAACAAATTTCTGTTTTGTAAGGACATAATTTTGAAATTTATAAAGTGGGTGTAGCCATGCGCACTTAATTTTAATATTCTATTTTACATGCTATTATTTAACAGATTCTTCTCAAACTTGGCATACACCCTTAGATCTAAGACTGACAGGATCAGGCTTTAATAAAAAGGGCCGGCCACGCCCATTAACTATGAATATTATATTTTACCTGCTTCCATTTACCAGATTCTTACGAAACTTGGCATACACCCTTAGACCTAAAAATTATACGATTTTAATTTTAAAATAAGAGGACGGGACCACGCCCACTTAATTTGTACTGGCTGCTATTTAAACTATTCTTACGAAACTTGGCATACACCCTTAGATCTAAAAATAACACGAACAGGCTTAAAAAATAGAGGGCGGGACCACGCCCACTTAATTTTATTATTATATTTTACCTGCTTCTATTTAACAGATTCTCACGAAACTTGGCGCACAAATTAAATTAAATGTATTTTAACCAAAGTTAGCATACATCCTAAGAACTAGAAAGCAAATTATCTGGCTTTTGTTAAAAGAGGGCGGGGCCACGCTTATTAAATTTTAATATTATATTTTACCTGCATATGTTTAACAGATACATAAAAAACTTGGCGTTTACCCTAAGATCTGAAAATTATACGAGCTTGCTTTTAAGAAACAGGGCAGGGCCACGCCCACTAAACTTGAGTACTAAAAATTATATGTACTTCTACTTATGCGATGTCCACGTAGCCTAGCCAATAATTTGTGCGTGAAAAAGTGGGCGGAGTCATGCCCTTTAAAATTTAATATTCTACTTCACGTGCTTCTACTTGAACAATTCTTATGAAAACGTGAGCTGCGAAATTGAGGACATTTGCATGTAGTTAGAAAAGTGAGGGGGACTGCTAATATTTGAAAAAGTAGGCGTGACCACGCCCTTGGAATTTTAATACGGGCACTTTATTAAAAAATTTCCACAATCAAATAATTTACTGCTGTAAGTAATTTAACTAAATAAATCGATAATGTAAATTTATTATGGGCCTGTCCCACGTTGTCGACAAGGTTCGACTTGCCACACACTTACATTTTAAACAAAAACATAAATTTTTCATTTTAAAATTTGGTTTTGTTTCAAATGTAACACCCTGTCCCACGATGTCACCAGAAATTGTTCGAGCGAATAATTATATGGAAAACAACAAAAAATTTTCTATTTGTCGACCGAACGATTTCTGGTGACATCGTGGGACAGGCCGTAAGCGCGCGATAAGTCGAACGTTGTCGACATAGTGGGACAGGCCCTATATTCCATCACTCGGTATAGTTAAAAAAAAGCAGGAATTGTTATACAATAATTTTAAAATTAAAAAATCGTTTTATGCATTCAAAAAGCCCAACGCCGCAAAGTATCTTTGGTTTTTTTTTAAATCTTTGTGGCTAATGAGAAATTAAAAATTCAGTGCGTACACCAAAAGATTTCACTTTTCTCCAAATGATTGACGATTGTCTTTGTTAGGAAGAAGAAAAACTTACATGCCGCTCTGTACAACAAACGATAGGCCTTATTACTGATTCAGTAATTTTACTGCCTACTTTCTCTCTTTAATTTTCTGCCTCTCCTTTCAATTGTCTTTACCTTCCTAACGCTGGCACTCTTTTTATCTGCCCTTAACTAGATTGCAATATCATTTTAAGTAAATATTCTTAAATAAAAGGCATTTTTATAACATATTACAAAAGAATATTTTTGCCATTTTGAAGAAATTTTCCCACTGTGCATAGTCCTTATGTTAATTTACACACTATTATTTATGACGGTTTGTTGATATCCTCTGTGTGTATCTCTCCCTCTCTCTTAAGATTGTGTGGTCATTGTGTGGTGATAATCAAGTAAACTTGAGTAGTCCAGTGGCCTTAACGATAATAAAGTTAATGAATAACTTTGAAGATTTTATGTAATCAAATATTTATTACGGCTGGGAAATGAGAAATATGAAATGAGATCATATCTAATTTACTATTCTATTTAATTAGAGCCCATAATATTTGTTATTATAGTTAGTTGCCATTATTACTGCAAATAAATAATTCATTATGCAAAAGGGAAATATATAACTTTGCCATTGCAACATCTTCTTTAATGAAAGGTGATGAAGTGCTTTAAAAAATGGTTCCCTTAATAAATGATGAAAAGGTAAATGGGAGATAATTAAATCTAAATCGATTGCTAGTGGAACCCAGTATATATGATTAATATTTTAGCTGGCATAAATGATGCGCCAAAACTTTTGTTTATAATAATCGAAAATTTGTTTGAGCTGGCCTTATTTGAATAAGAAAAAGGATTAAAGGATGAAAGGATTAAATTAAAAAGAAGCTTTGGTTTTTTGCAGCTCCAAAAAGCTGGAAAATTACCGGGTTTAATTTTATATTTTTGTAGAAATAAAATTTATGACAAAAGACTTGCAAATGTCCTTAATGTGTCCTATTTTAAAAACAAACATAATACATAAAGTGTCCTTATGAAATCATTGCAGGTTTCGTAACATTCCTTTAAATCCGATACGAGTACAATCCTTGCAGCCATATTGTACACTTGACTTATTTGCTGCCGGTAAAGGTTTCCCATATTACTATTATTCTAAATCCCTTCAAATTATTATACTTACATATACTCGTGTGACGTATGATTAATATAAAATTTAATAATAATTAAAAATTTATCATACGTACTGAGTGACATAACTCTGCAATTAAAATTAATAGTATTTTCTAATTTATTCAAAATTATCTTACATTAAGATATTATTTATGTAAGTATGCTTTATATCAAATAAGTATTCAAGTATTATTTAAGGAACACTTTATATCCTCAATAAATTAAATGGACACTTACAAAGGATATGAAATATGTGTACATATATGAATGTGTATGTATTTGTGTCATGAATGCAAATATCATATACTATATTGCGCTTAATGAATTTATGAGCATTTAGTTGATAGAATCATTAAAATATTTTGCAATTCATGGACAATCTGTCAATTTTGAAAGTATCACATACAAAGACAGACATTTATGAATTGCTTACGAAAATTATGCAAGTTTTACTGTATTTCTAGAGACATAAATATACTGTATACACAGAGAGAAAAAACGTAGCACTAATAAAGAAAAATAAGAATTTCAAATTGCATTACTTAAAAACTAAATTATAAAAATGGAAGCAAAATGAGTTCTTCAAATTAAAAAATTGCTATTATTTTATATAATTTTTTTTCCTCAGTGTATTTAATTCTTAGTTATGAAATGCATAAGCTGTTGGTGCCATATGTGTCCTTTTATACATATGTGCATTTATTTAAGTATTTGTGTGCTTGAAAATTTATTTTATATAAAATAAAACCAATATTACAGTTGTCATATTGATAAGTAACATTATCAAATACTTTCTCGTCATGCATTTCCATAAATCTTAACTTAATACTTGCTTTGTAATAAGAGTATTGCATTTGTTTTATTCAGTATTTTCATTTAGCTTGTGATGCTTCGTAACTGAATGAAATTATTTTAAGTTTAAAATGCAATTCGAACTTAAATACACTTCATCATAAAGTTCATAAGGATTAAGACTAGTTATTATTATATATTTAAAATATTTATTTTATGCTTTCCTCAGCAAATATACTACAAGGCAATGTAGTGCATAATATCATGCTTATGAAATAATTTGCAAAAAATTATACAAGCTTGTATCAAAGACTGATACTCTAAGGAGGTGAAGATTATCAAAATTGTTGGTAAAATTTAGTGGCAACATGGAAATGCTAGTGAAAAGAATAACTTCAAAAAAATTCTAAGATCAAAATGAAGATAAAATGGGTGTATTTTTAACATACAATTGTCCTTACAAAAAACAAAAACCTCCTATTCGATGATCCTAGGTTTTTTTCAGGTGATTTATAAAATAAATTCCTGGTACTGAAAATTTGATGCGTGGTACTCTTCTAAGACAATTCCTAAAACAACGAATAGTTTTTTTAAGGTATGACACGAACATTTTCAAATAAATCCTTGTAAGTCACATGGCAAAAGGACACTTATTTCTGTAGTATTATTACAGTGATAACCACGAAAAAAGTATTTGCTTTGAGATGCATTTTCTCCAAGTGCAAGGTACGAATGGAAGTACAAGAGTCACGGTGTTAAGACTCAAAGAGAATGAGAACTCTATAGTATATATTTCCGCGCAGTGTGAAAATGAACAAACAGAATTATTATTTATTATTTATTATGTGTTATTATTACCTTCGAATTATAAATACAAGTAAAATATATTTTTTTAGCAAAAGGATACATGCCAAGCAGTCATATCCTTGCACCGAATAAAGCAAAATTTGCAACAGAGCTTAGATACATGGTGACAAATATATATATATAAATTTTTATTACGTTCTAATGATATATTTAGTTAAAAATTTTTTTCCAAACAAAATAGTATAAAGAAATAATTCATGTCCTTGCCACGAAGGTAACAAAATTTACAAAAAAGCCTAGACGTTTAATTCTAAAAAAAATTATTAGTTTTCAGTGTGTTCAAATCATAAGTGCAATTAAAATTAAATTTTTTGGGAAAAATGATATATGAAAGGTAGTCATATCCTTGCACAAAATAGCAGAAAATTTACAACAAAGCCTAGACTCATAATATTAAAAATATTTTTAGTGCATTTTAATCATAAATTCAGCTAAAATATTTTTTTAAGAAACAGGATATTCGGGTGGTAATCATATCTTTTCACCAAATGAAATAAAATTTACAAAAGAGCATGGCAGCTTAATTCTAAGACTACATATACATTTTGAGCGCTTTCTAACTGTAAATGTCTCTCAAATCTATTTTTTAAGAAAAAGGATGTGTGGATGGTAATCATGTCCTTGCACTAAACAGAACAAAATTTACCCAAAAGCTTACCCACATAATTCTAGAAATAGATATAAATTTTTAGTGCGTTTTGTATATATTTTTAGGAAAAAGGATTTTTTATTAGATAGTGCTATCCTTGCACCGAATAGAAAAAAAAGTACAAAAGAGCTAGAAGCCTATTCTAAAACTATATATAAATTTTTAGCGTATTATAACAGTAAATGTCATTCAAATATATTTCTTAAGAAAAAGGATACATAGGGAAGCAGTCATATGCTTTCACCAAATCTAACAAAATTTACAGCAGATCCTAGATGCTTAATTCTAAATTAAATGTAAATTTTCAGTGCGTTTCAATCACAAATTCAGGTAAAATTTATATTTTAAGAAAAAGGATATATGGCAGGAAATCATGTTCTCGCACCTAATAAAAGCAAATTTACAACACAGTTTAGATAAATAATTCTAAAAATATATACATATACATATATGCATTTGTAGTGCGTTCTAATTACAAGTTCAGTCAAAATTTATTTTTTTTTAATAAAAAGGATATATGGGAGGTAGTCCGAATGAAATAAAATTTACAGCAGATCCTAGATGCTTAATTCTAAGGTACGTGTAAATTTTCAGCTCGGTCGAATTACAAATTCAGGCAAAATTTATATTTTAAGAAAAAGGATATATGACAGGAAATCATATTCTTGCACCTAATAGAACCAAATTTACAACACAGCTTAGATACATAATTATACAAATATATGTATGTATAAAAATTTTTAGTGCGTTCGAATTACAAGTTCAGTCAAAATTTATTTTTTTAAGAAAGAGCATATATGGGAGCTAGTCATATCCTTGCACCGAATGAAATGAAATTGTTAAACTTTAAAATCAAATACTAATTTTCACTACATTTTGGTAATAACTGTAGCTAAAAATATTTTTTTTAATCAGGATATATGGTAGGTAGACATGTCCTTGCACAGATTTTTTTTTTTCAAAACTGAAAATTTTTTTTAAGAGCAAGTATAGGAAACTTAATTTTACTATGCTAACAACGCTAATTTTGCCGATTCACTATATGGGGACGAAGCACTGTGCGTTATCAATTTTCCGATTGTCTAGGAGCAGTGTGTGTATGTGTGTGTCTGAAATCATAAGCCAGAGCAATTTGTGTATAATTAGTAACTCCATTTTATATCTGTTTCGGCAAATTTTCTTTTGCTCTGATTCACACACAAACAGTTTTACTGGAAAAGTTATAATTTTGTTCGAGAGAGTTTTCATTTGTAAATTTATCTTTTTCGTTTTTATTATGAAGTAAAAATTTATGCAAAAAGACTTTCTTTCGTGTGAACTTGTAATTTAATGCCTACTCTGGCACATGTTTAATACACACATGTGCGTGAACTTATCATTCCATTTACTATATTTTATATTAAACCCTTGTGTAATGGCATACAAACGAGTTTAGAAAATTGTGTTATTCATTTACATATACTCGCATGTATGTAAAGTTTATGCCTGAACATAAATTTCTTAAATAAGAACATAAACAATCTTGTCATAAGTTATGCATACATAAGTATAAATTAGTATGACTTACGACAGTCACTTGCGTGAGATTAACATTTGGTAAAAGTTGGCACACCTTCAGCCAGAATTTACCAGCTCCTTGTACATTTTGTTAAGCAGCCCGAAAGTAAGAGAAAAAATACCTGCTTTATTTTAAAATCAATTAGTGCCTTGACACTGAAACATGCTTCAATTATATTATATAACATTTTATATTTCAATTCGTTTCTAAAAACTCTGATTATCAAAATTATTTCTTAATAAATAAATTCTTTTGTTGCAAACTTATAAATTCCTTTCTACACAAAGAATAAATTCCTTACCAATTCCATTGGCTAAAAGAGATAATAAACTTCATAAAATTGCTAACAAATTTTCTTTCATTTAAATAAAGATAATAAATATTAATTGAATAGATTAACAAAAGAAACAATAAGTGTATCAAAGGCAAATTGAAACATAAAATTTTTAAGAGATAAAATCTGTAAAATGCCCTCTATTGAGAAAATATGTTTATTATACCCTTTACCAAAAATGGAAAAGGGTATATATAGGTTTGTCATTCCGTGTGTAATTTCCATAATTTTAATTTGCGTCCGTCTCTCCGTCCGTCCGTCCGTCCGTCCGGTGTACGTGAAATCGGTTTTCCGAAGCTCCCAGAAAAGCTATAGACTTCGTTCTTGGACTGATGTATCAGAAATGGTCCAACTTAGATTGGTATTGAAATTCAGCAAAATCGGGAAGACGATTGCAGAGCTGGAAAACGTAAACTATATTTTGCCATATAAAAGTAACTACCGAAAACAAATTTTTATTTTTTTTTTAATAAATAAATTAATTTTACACTTCAGTACGACTAAAATTGGTATTTTAAATAAAATAAAATATAAAAAAAAATTAAAAAGACGTTTCCAGGGTTGGAAAACTTTAACTCTTTGTGTTATGTAAAATTAACTATGTCTAAAACTATATTAGTATTTTCTCGAGAACCGTAAGAGCTACAGACCTGAAATTTGGACACAGTGTGTAGACTTTTGGCCGCTACAACAACAAATACATGAGAATTGGAAATTAAAGGGTGTTCCAAAACGAGCAACGAAAAATTCTAAAATCCCATGTAATATACATACAATTATGTATATGTATATACACTTGAAATTTGTAAGGTTAGTGTATTTTTATACAGACTACAAAAATTAACACTAAAATTTCAAAAAATTTAAATTAAAGGGTGTTCCATCAGTTAATGCAATTTTGACTATGCAATTTTGACAACTTGCTGTATCTTGTAAACCGTAAAAGCAAAACTCTTGAAATTTTCAAAAACGGTAAAACTAAAAAATCAAGGAATTATAAAATCGCCAAACGGAAAAAAATCGCGAAAAACAAAAAAATCGCCATAAATGAAAAATACCCCAAAAAAACATGAAAAAATCGCCAAAATGAAAAAAAACCCAAAACAGGAAAAAAACGACAAAATGAAAAAAAAATAGCCAAGATGAAAAAACCCCAAAAAAGAGAAAAAAATCGCCTAAATAAAAAAACCCCCAAAGCAGGAAAAAACGCCATAATGAAAAAAAAACCCAAAAACAGAAAAAAATCGCCATATTAAAAAAATTTCTAGGACCAAAATAAATCGCGAAAAACCGGAAAAATTGCTTAAATAAAAAAAAATCGCCAAAATGAAAGAAAATCGCCAAAATGAAAAAAAATCGCCAAAATGAAAAAAATCGCCAAAACGAAAAAAATCCAAAAAACAGAAAAAAGTCGCCAAAATGAAAAAAAAAGAAAAAAAAACTCCTAAATAGAAAAAACCCAAAAACAGAAAAAAATCGCAAAAATGAAAAAAAATCGTCAAAAGAAAAATCTACAAAATGAAGAAAATCCCAATAACAGAAAAAAATCACCAAAATAAAAAAAACCTCGAAAAACAGAAAAAAATCGCCAAAACGAGAAAAAGCGTCAAAACTGAAAAAATCGTTTAAACTGAAGAAAAAACTTCAAAAAAGCCGTGCGCGATTCAAAGTGGCACTTTACTGAAGTTTTTAATATTAAAGGAATTAAATGAAACTAATAAGCAGATTTTGTAAAAAATTTTGTTTCTAAACGTTTCAAATTTGTATGAAAAATAACGAAAATTCTTTTCAAAAAATATTTTTTCCATACAAATTTCAAAACGAAAAAATCGTTTGAATTTACAAAATCTGACCTTAAGTTTTTCCTTATTTCGTTTTTGCTTTTTTCACTTAACATATTTTATGTATTTTTTAAAGAACTAGATTGGTGTCAATAATCAAAAAAATCCAAAATTATGACTCCAGGGTTGGAAAACTCACACTTTTTGTGTTATGTAAAATTAAATAGGTCTAACAATTTTTTTCTTTTTCTTTATAAATTGAATATATTTTATGCTTCTGAAAGAAAATTACAGCTCCAAGGATGGAAACTTTAAAAAAATGATAAATTTTTTCACAAAAAAGAAATATGTATGTATGTGTCTGTATACTATATATATGTACGTACGTTGGTAAAGGGTATATAAGATTCGGCACAGCCGAATATAGCACTCTTACTTGTTTTATTTTATAAAGATTTCAATTACGAGTATAAATACGGGTGTTTTATTTTGAGGCTGTTAAAATTTACGAAAGACTTACATGTCTTACTAAGCTCACTCTTTGTTATAAGTATACTTACGATCAGCATAATGTGGCAAGTCGTCATTACTAGCTTAACGCTTAAATAACGCTGTCAAACTATTCAGATTTTTTAGGAAATCAGCCATCCAGTCGCGCAACTTCTAGACGACTTCGTGATTTTTTTTTGGCGAATTTAAACATCAATCTGAGCAAGCCATCTGTTTAACTCAGGCTATATTTCGCACCACATACTCTACACATCGTAGCTGGCCAAAGTGGCACCAGAGTGCCGAACTTCAAACGACCAACACTACTATAAGTGATGCACAATAACACCAACACGTCAGAACCAGCTGTTGTACGAATTATAGCTGCAATACCAACATATGCGTCGCTCTTGCATCGATTGGGCTCTAAATCAGTTAGAAACTAATTCCATGTCTTATCGCGAAATTGTGTTCATCAATGAGACTCGTGGCCGAGAAACAAACCTGCAACAAATCCTACAGAATCCATTATATCCAAAATAAATTCAGTAAAGTGCAGCTTTGACTCGTGCACGAAGGGTTCCGTACGGCACTTGTTTCTTTTTCTTTCGATTTTTTTCGGTTTTTGGCTCATTTTTATAGTTTTAACGATTTTTTTTTAATTTTTGCGTTTTTTTTTATGTTTGAAGATTTTCCTTTTTGTTTTTAACACGACATATTTTCATTTTTAGCGATTTTTTTAGTTTCGGTGCTTATTTTGTTTTTAGTGATTTTTTAATTTTTGGGATTATTTTTTCGCTTTTTGGCGTTTTTTGTTTGGTTTGGCTCTGTATTTCGTTTAAGCGATTTTTTTGGTTTTTTGGCTATTTTTATAGTTCTAGCAATTTTTTAGTTTTTTTTTTATTTTGGCGATTTTTTTTAATTTTTTTACTAGACAAATTTTTAGTTTAGCGAATTTTTTTAGTTATGGTTTTTTTTCGTTTTGACGATTATTTCGATTTATGGCGATTTATTTAGTTTTAGTGATTTTTTTGTTTAGTAATACATATTTTTAGTTTTTTACAATACATATTTTCAATTTTAGCAATTTTTTTTTTAGTTTTGATCCGTTTTGGCGACTATTTCCAGTCCTTGTTGATAATTTTTTTCTTTTTGGCGATTTTTAAGTGTTAAGGACTTTTTCGGGTTTTGGCGTTTGATTCCTTTTTTGGCGATTTTTTTCCTTTTTTTTGGTGATTGTTCCTTTTTGGCGATTTTTTCCTTTTGGCGATTTTTTTCGGTTTTTGGGATTTTTTCGGCTTTTGGCATTTTTTCGTTTTTGAGTTTTTTTTCATTTTGACGATTTTTTTACATTTTGGCGATTTTTTTATTTTTTCGACACTATATTACTTGCGGAAGCTTTTTGCGTTTTAGCGATTTATATTATTTTTTGTTATGTTTTTCATTTATGCGATTTTTTCGTTTTTGACGATTTTGTTGTATTTTGGCGATTTTTTTAGTTTTGGGATTTTTTAGTTTTCACGTTTTTTAAAATTTCATGAATTTGCTTCCTAAATACAGCAAGTTCTCAAAATCACAGAGTCAGAATTACATTAATTTATAGAATATCCTTTAATTTTGTTTTTTTTTTAATTTCAGTGTTAATTGGTGTATTCTACATAAAAATACAATAACGTTTTAAATTTCAAGTGTCTATATATAATTATTTGTTATATTACATTAGGATTTCCAAATGCTTCGTTACTTGGTTTAGAACAGCCATTAATTTTTTACTCTCACATACTTGTTGTTGTAGCAGCCAAAGTTTTATATATTACAGACGGACAGCGTAGAGAAAACAAGCTTTGGTGTAAGGAACCCTAAAAATAGATCGTAATTTGCGCTTGTCAAGCTGGTGGCATCATTGGAAATTTTTTTCTCAGAAATTAGTGCAAAACTCGCATTACGCTCAATGGAGGTCCTTGCCGCATCACCATCAGTTTTTTTTTGGTTTCCATATATACATGACAATAATTCGGGCTAGATGTGGATATAACAAGATGCCGCTATGTGGCATGTGTCGACCAAAACCATCGGCTAAGTGAAATCTCAATTTGGCCCTAAGTTTATTTCGAGAAATTGATCTATCATTTGGTAATTTTACACTTAAAAGGCTTGGGGTAGCTATCATGCTAGCTTTTATCGCAGCAATCATTTTGTGGCTTTTAACTGAGGGATTACTTGTTGTTATAAGGCCCTCCAGCAGCCCTCTATTTGTTGATATTTCAAAACATTTCCCGCGAAACCATAGTATTATTATTAATATTATATTATACGAATAGTTTTTCTGAGTGTAAAAAACTATGTCTAAATACTGAGTATTAACTATCGACCTTATTAAAATGAAAACTAACTATAAGTATTATAGTTTTTATTTTTTAAATGAAATTTAATTCCATTTATTAGATAACATAATCTCTTCATTCTTGATCTTACCTATACGAACACATTTTATCTTTATATTTATTCTAATAATTAAATGCTTTCCATTTTATTCAATTTCATTATTAAAACATACCAGATAATTTGTAAGCATCCAACAAAGGATATGAAAGTTTTACAATGAGAATAAATTTAAAGTACATAATGTCCTTTTAATTTCATATTATTTGTGCTGCACAAAAGGTGAGTTTCATAATTAACAATAGAATAGTTCATAGAGGCAAAATAACTAAGAAGAATGCATGGAATAAATGATAATAGAATTGAATACCCTACAGTCAGATATTAGGCAGCAGGTACATGGGCAACTTTAATCAAAACTTCACTATATATACACATTTTTAATTAATAATAGTTTTTGAAATAATTTTCTGAAAGTAACCATAACATAAATGCACCAGATTGCTAAAAATAGACCTTTTTGTAAGATAAGCACGGTCCAGCGTGATTTTAATGAATTAAGCATGGTTATGCATGATCATGCATGTTAATAATCAAATTGCATCTGATCATTCATTCACTCATAAATGTGAGTGCACAATTTTAAGGCTTCGTGAGTGATTTTTTTCATCGTGACTGTGGGAATAAGTGTAAGGACGAGTTTAAATATATGTGCCATATGCCCAAAGAAGCCTAATCACTAATAACTAATGAAAAGCTGTTTGATTGAGACACGTATTTATTAAGTTAAGCAGTTTCGTTACATAATTAATAGACAATTTTATATAATACAACATGATTGGAAATTGTTTAAATCAATATATGTATATGTCTGATTCAAACAGTTTTTCAGTAGTAATTAGTGGTTACGCTTTTTTGGGCACATGACACACAGATGTGAACCCGACCTAAGCGAAATGTTACTTACAATAAAATCTCTAGTATAAAAAATTTGTTTCCCATACTAAATGAATTATAAAACAAGACTTCAGGGAGCATAAGGAATTGCATGCCAGTGCACTATGGACCCAGACGAAGCATAAGTGGTAAATTGTTTTTCTTTCAAATGTAAAAAAAATAGGTCGGTTGGCTTACATCACTGTTTACTTGCAAGCGATTAAGTGGAACCTTCTGATTAATACGAGCAGTATGCAAGCTGATTTTCCACTGGCACAATTCACGAAGTTCTATAAGTCAAACTTCTCCATGTACATATGTATGTACTTTTCTTAAAATATAAATCAAAAAAAAGTTTGGATAACAATTATGAAGTCGGTGGGCTCTAGTTTATTAGATAATGTAGAGCAAAACCTAAATCTAAATCAAAGTTACTTTAGTGTAAATTATCGGCAGAGATTTTTTTTTCAAATTTCAGCAGTCGATTTTTTTTTTAATTTTTTATTTGTAATCTTAGATATCCTTAATAATCATCTCTATATCTAATGTGCGAGAAGGTATTTATTTTGACAAATAATAACATTTACTTCCTAAGAACAGCTGCAGTTCATGTTCATTGTTTTCCAAAAAAAATAAATAATATCGTTGGTTAATTTAACCAACAGCAACTGTAAAGTTTACTGTTGTTTTAACAACATTTTTGTGTGTCTTACAGCATTTGGATTCCTTAAAATAATAATAGTTATTAAATTGATGATATAAGCAGTTGATGTAAGAGAACAACTTTGTTTAGTTAAAATAACTAAGTTAAATTGTTATAACATTATTAATTTTCTCATGCTAAATTTAAATTCAAGCTCCTTTTAGTTTAAATAGCCAATTCTTAGTTAATTTTTCAGTATTTTTATTTGCTAGTTCTAAAAAGAACATTTTATAAAATTTACTATTTTATAGGTAAATTTAACAGATGCACACAGTTGAAAAAACTAAACACTGAATAAAGTAGACTAATATTATCAACTGTATTACAGTTGCTAGTTTTTTAAAGTTCTTTTTGGGACTAAGACACACAAAATAAAAAAAGTCCCTAGATCAATGTCTTATGAATGAATTAAGTCAAACGGAAAGCAGAGGACACTGCGACCAAAATAAATCTATTGTATCCCCTGCCAGGTGCTGGAGCACTTCATCTAGACCTACTGTCCTGAGAAATCTCAAGATTGCCAGTGGGTTCAGAGTTGGCAGTTCTCAATCCTCCAATAGGTACTTGGTCAATTGTCTATATCTTCTGTGGCATAAATGTCCTATAGTCGAAAGTCAACACAATTCCTAAGAAGAAAAAAATCAAGTTTAAAAAGGATTTTTGTAATTTTTTTCTTAAAAATCGTAGGATGTAGGGAAAAAAGAGAATACTGAAGTAAGCTCTTGGGGTCTCCTAATTAATGTCCAATAATCGAAATTCATAATATAAATAACAACATAAAAAATAACCCAAATCCTTCTTCAACTTTATTTATTTTTTTTTTAAATTGTTGTTGCAATTTCTCAACAAAAAAAATTATGTTATGGCTTTCTACTATTGGCCATTGATCTAAAAACGTCCAGGAGTCTGCTTCAGTATCCTTTCTCTACCCATCTCTGACAAATACTAAGTGAAATTTCAAAATTAATGTTATGACTGGGTTAAGATATGGACTTTTTTGTGTCTCTGAAAGTATTTAATGCTATATCTAAATAAACGGGAGAGAGAAAAGGAACTCACTTAAAAATCGGCTATCAAGTCCATTTTGTGAGAAAGATACTAATTTTTATTATCTAACAGAGGTCTGTCTTTTGTTAACAGAGCGCTGTTAAGCACCACGGTTTGTATCTAGGGTTAAACATTTTAAAATGTGTATTTTTACGCTAATATACTCTACACTAAACTAAATTTTTAGGCCATTCTAACAAACATTCTACTTCCAAAAATTTAGAAAATAGAGTTTACCTCAAGCCTGACGTGGTTGGAGGTTAGTGCAACCCTTAATCGTTGCAAATCAGTATGAGCAATTTTTCTTGCAACTCTTAAAAGCTAAAGTTAAATGTCATGACAACTTAAAAAAAATTAAACAAAACTTATGCTTTTATACAATTGAAATCTTGTGCAAATGCCAACAGTCGAAAATGTCATATTGTACGTTAACAGTATTGAAATTATAACGAGAGGGAGAGAGAGTGGGAGAGAGTGGGAGAGAGCGAGAGATATAGGAAAACAAATGCCCACTAAATGAAATACACAGGAAACTGAAGAAAATGAGGTGTCATAAAAATTCTGTTATTGCAAGAAGATAAGGAAATCCTATTTATTATAAAGTTATTATCTCCAGCAAAGATAGATAATGGAATCTTATGCAGAGTAAAAAAGGAAGTATGAAAATAATATTTTTATTTTATAATATTGTAGGGATATAAAAAGCAAATAATATTTTCTTAGGCAAATGAAATTTATGCTATAAATATTTTGTATAAGAAAATATTATAAATGATATGATTCACAGTTGTTACAATTTGGAATTTTTAGCTCATTTTACACTTGAAGCATTGGAAAATTTATAGATTTCTAGAGTTATAAAAAATTGTTTTCTTTTTAAAATTTACTATTAAACGTAATTTTTCAAGCCAAACAAATTAAATGCATCCCGAAAATCGATTTGACAGGCACTTTTATAGTTTTTTAGATAAAGAGCTTTTTTTCAAAATTGTTTTTGCCAACGATATCTCATGAACGAATCAATAGATTTTAATAAAATATGAAGCATTTTGATGTGTTTTTTTTTTGTGCCGAGTATATTTTAAATTTGATCCACTTATTAGTCTTATATCCATTTGAATTAAACTTTTTTTTTCGAAAATATAATTTTCCTAATTTCTCTAAATTTAACGAAATCTAAGTGAGCTCAATACCCTTAGAATGCAGTAGATTTGGTTACGGTAGGTAAAGTAATGACTTACACACACACACATACATTTATACATAATTCCGTATCAAGCCACCATTTTAAAAATGTGAGAGACTCTACTGAAAATATCATAAAGATCCTAGAGGAACTGTTAAACAAGCCAATTTTTCACAATACAGCGAAAAACGCTACGTATTAATCCTAAGGAGAATCGTTTGAGGTGAGAGATAATCTTTTATAAGACACATCAAGAATCGTGTGAAACGCATGTGGGGATTATTTTACAATTCGTGAAATAATCAGCAGTTTAACTTGTATGGTTCATACAGAGATTCTCAAAAAGCTTAAGCTCTCCCAAAAGCATTAAAACAAATTAAGCATAATTTGGGGGGGGGGGGGGGGTGCTGAAATTCCTCACCCAAAAATAAAATACTTTTCAAGTGAACTTACTTACAATAATGAAACGTGATTTATATGTCGGTAAATAATAGAGTCTACAAAATTTTCATTAACAATGAAACACTTGAAATTTTTTTAAGTGAGCAGAAGATCAATATTAATACGAGTAGTTGCCAGTGAGCAAAGCCTGTCAACGATGTTAATTTCTTTTCAATTTAATCAAATCAGTCATATTTTTTCCTTTATTTATATTTTATATACATATACTTGATATATTTTTTTTCTCATTCTGCTGTCCTTTTTAATGAACTTAAAAATATTTGTTTGTATAAAAATCTTGTCATCATTTACGGAAATATTTGTTAAGCAGCCAGAAGTTAAAAAAATGTTCAAGTCTTCTGAAGTCATGCAAATGCTTCATTAGACTTGATTGCAATTTTTGTAATAATACTTCCATAGATACGGAAAAAACTCCCCTAGAACTTTTAGCTACCGATGTGAGGCAAACAAAGGAAAACATTTTTGGCACTTTTACAGTCACCTACATACATATTTTAAAGCTTTGCTATCAGCCGTTGTCCAGGTAATGCCAATAACCTTGGTATTATTATTACTTTATTCCTATCTATAAATTAATATGTATTTTAAGAAACATTCCATTAAGATTTTTAAGAATTTCCTATTTTAAAGGAAGCATCAGATGAAGCGAAATAAGTCACACTTGAAATATATTCCCTGTAATAAGACAATCATAATGACCTTTTTTTATAAGCAGAGAGCTTTTAATAAAAATTGTTTTTTGTTTTTTTTTTTGCTTTAGAGGCATATTAATAACAAACATTATTTCAAATATTTCAATGAATATAGTCATCCTTAATAAATTTTTCAAGTCTGAAAATGTTTTACTTATTATGAGATTTAGTAAATTTTTTTTAACATTTGAAAACGTTTTTTTCTGAAGCTTCATTAAACTTGTAGCAATTCTTGACACTACATTATTACACAGAAAAATCAATTAAAAAATAACTCTAACCAATTGTAACGAAAAGAATTTTCTCCAACCAACAAAATAGGTTAAACTAACTAATGTGGGGACATTAAGAAAAATTTACTTAAGAAACTTGTGGAGTCAGAGTCTTATCAGTTTAAGCGGTTAAATTATATGCTTTTGATAATACTTTAATTTAGTTAAACCAATCAATTAACGAAATTGGTTAAACTAACTAATGTAAAGACAGTAAATATTTTGTTCTATAAACTGCTTATACCAGAGTTTTGCCAACTAAATAACATTTAAATGATGATGTTAAAACCTTCCAACCTAAAAAAATTTGTTCAATGATGATGTTAAAACCAATTAACCTACAAAATTGGTTAAACTAACTAATGTAAAGACAGTAAAAAAAATATTTAAATATTGGTTGTGACAGAGTCTTACCAGTTAAGTTACATATAAATGATAATATATATGAATTGATTCCTACCAACGAAAGTGGTTAAACTAACTTATGTAAAGGCAGTAAAAAAAATGATTAAAAAATTGGTTATATCACAAGTTTTTTTCAGTTAAGTTTCATATAAATGAAGATACATAAACATTTTTAACACCAATCAACCTACAGAATTTGTTAAACTAACTATTGTAAGCACAGTAAATTTTTTTTAATTGGTTGTGTCAGAGTTTTATAAGTTAAGTTACCTGCTTATGATGATACATAAAAATTGTTAGAATCAACAAAGCAACGAAATTGGTTAAACTAACTAATATAAAAATATTAAACAAAAATTATTTAAATATTGGTTGTGTCAGAGTTTTAGCAGTTAAGTAACACATAAATGATGATACATGCAAATTGCTAAAATCAACCAACCAATGAAATTGGTTAAAATAACTAATGTAATTCAGTAAAAAAAATTTATTGTAAAATTGGTTGTCATATGGTTGGCTGTTAATTGGTCATCATAACTATATGATATATAAAAAGTGTCAGAAAAAATCAACCAACGAAATTGGTTAGGCTAACTAATGTAAAGAGTTACTCTCTTTATAAAATTTATAAAAAAAATTGGTTATGCCACAAGTCTTTTCAGTTAAGTTACATATAAATGATGATACATAAAAATTTTTAAAACCAACCAACCTACGAAATTGGTACAACTAACAAATATTAAGATAGTGAAATAAATATATTAAAAAATTGGAGTGTGTTGTCAGAGTTTTACCAGTTAAGTTACATGTAAATGATAATACATAAAAATTTTTCAAATTAAGCAACCAATGAAATTGGTTAAACTAACTAATATAAGGACAGTAAGAATATGTATTAAAAATTGGTTGCTTCAGAGTCTTACCAGTTAGTTTACATGCCTATAATGGATACATACACATTTTTGAAATCAATCAACCTACGAAATTGGTAAAACTAACTAATGTAAAGACAGTAAAAAAAATATTTAAATATTGGTTGTGACAGAGTCTTACCAGTTAAGTTACATATAAATGATAATATATACGAATTGTTACAAACATCCTACCAACGAAAGTGGTTAAACTAACTTATGTAAAGACAGTAAAAAAATGATTAAAAAATTGGTTATATCACAAGTTTTTTTCAGTTAAGTTTCATATAAATGAAGATACATAAACATTTTTAACACCAATCAACCTACAGAATTTGTTAAACTAACTATTGTAAGCACAGTAAATTTTTTTTAATTGGTTGTGTCAGAGTTTTATAAGTTAAGTTACCTGCTTATGATGATACATAAAAATTGTTAGAATCAACAAAGCAACGAAATTGGTTAAACTAACTAATATAAAAATATTAAACAAAAATTATTTAAATATTGGTTGTGTCAGAGTTTTAGCAGTTAAGTAACACATAAATGATGATACATGCAAATTGCTAAAATCAACCAACCAATGAAATTGGTTAAAATAACTAATGTAATTCAGTAAAAAAAATTTATTGTAAAATTGGTTGTCATATGGTTGGCTGTCAATTGGTCATCATAACTATATGATATATAAAAACTGTCAGAAAAAATCAACCAACGAAATTGGTTAGGCTAACTAATGTAAAAAGTTACTCTCTTTATAAAATTTAAAAAAAAAAATTGGTTATGCCACAAGTTTTTTCAGTTAAGTTACATATAAATGATGATACATAAAAATTTTTAAAACCAACCAACCTACGAAATTGGTACAACTAACTAATATTAAGATAGTGAAATAAATATATTAAAAAATTGGAGTGTGTTGTCAGAGTTTTACCAGTTAAGTTACATGTAAATGATAATACATAAAAATTTTTCAAATTAAGCAACCAATGAAATTGGTTAAACTAACTAATATAAGGACAGTAAGAATATGTATTAAAAATTGGTTGCTTCAGAGTCTTACCAGTTAGTTTACATGCTTATAATGGATACATACACATTTTTGAAATCAATCAACCTACGAAATTGGTAAAACTAACTAATGTAAAGACAGTAAATTTTTTCCCCCAAAAATTGGTTATGCCAGAGTCTTACCAGTTAAGTTACATTTAAATAATGGTACATAAAAATTTATAAAACCAGCCAACCAAGGAAATTGGTTAAACTAACTAATTTAAGGACAGCAAAAAAATATTTTAAAAAACTAACTAACTTATGTAAAGGTAGTAAAAGAAATTTATTAAAAAAATTATTGTGTTTTCAGTTAAATTACATTTAAGTGATAATATATATAAAAAAATTTTCAAATTAAGCAATCAATGAAATTGGTTAAAATAACTAATCTAAGAACAGTAAAAAAATAATTAACTGAAAAATTGGTTATGCCACAATTATTGCAGTTAAGCTACATGTAAATTATGGTGCACAAAAATGTTTATTAAGCCTTCCAAACCATATCAATCCAAACAGAACCCATGCGAATTGTTTTAATTAAGATTTTTCATAACTGTCTTAGTACGCAGCCCCTAGAAGATTTTGTTTCCTACTTTCCTATCCTAAAATATTATTTATATGCTAATAAAAACCGAATCTCAGGATTTTACTTGATTGTTAACAGTTGACAGGCAGCCAAGTAAGGAATGTTCTAACTTTAAGCCTCGCTTATGATTATCAGTGTGAATATCTAATTTATCTTTTTAAAGCATGTGTAGCAGAAGACTTTTTATTTTAAGTCATCAATCTTCGATTAGTTTCATAAATTTCAGAAAGTTTATGCATCTCTAAAATTTAATACACACTTTCAATTTAGGAAAGGAAAAAGTTTATCAATAGTAATGAGCGATCAAGTAACCTTTAAAGAACGTGATTCCTAGTAAAACACTTTTCTATACTTTAAAAAGAATTTACATACGAAAAACAGGCCACTGTTTTATCCCATAAATATCATTAGCTATGCCAGATTTTGTACAATGGAAATTAATTTTTATCTTCTCTGTAACCAAATCTGAAAGTAAAAGCCAACATAGTGTATTTTCCCAAACCCACGGCCCATATGTTGCCAATCCTAAACACTCTTATTTAACATTGACAATGCAAAACTTTGGAAATTTTCGCCTAAAACTACAGACAACCCAACTTGTCTCACAAATATCAATAACTTTTCTTCAAGTACCTACAACAAAATTTTAATTTGAAATAACTTTTTACAGCATGTACATACAGAAAAAAGAATAGCAATATAAAATCAACATGAAAAAATTTTTATTTGAAATCATGTTAAATTTATTAGAGACAATATGTTTCAACGTGAAATTACTTTGATTCAACATGATTTTTAGTGTTATTTCAGTGTGAAATGTACATTGTGTCAACTTGAAATAACTTTGATTCAACATGCTTCTTAATTTTGTTTTAATAGTACTGCAATGTTAAATCAACATGAAATAGAGTTATATTAAAATGAAATTTTTTCTTTTAAGATTACCTTAAATCATGTTGAATTAACATGAAATACATATGAAGTAAAATCTTTACCGAGAAATATTAAATTAAACTTGTCCACATAGATTTTGATATGAAATTTTTTTGTGTGTATACGTGTGTGGCACCGTGTGTGTTTTGTGTGCTGTTTAATTTTCTATTTGAATATATTAGTGATGATTTTGGTTGATATTTGTTGGTTTTGTATTGTTTTGTGTTTTGCCAAAATATGTACCGACAAAACATGAAACATGAAAGAAGTTTTCTTTCCACAATAACTTTTTGACATTCAACCAGCTGTGAATATATGAACAAAGTTATTAGTGTATGCGTGAGTGTGCAGACATACAAATATGATACATACATATGCAT
Source organism: Tachina lurida (assembly GCA_944452675.1). NCBI lineage: Eukaryota > Metazoa > Arthropoda > Insecta > Diptera > Tachinidae > Tachina > Tachina lurida. The sequence continues at coordinate 27,008,268 of OX101754.1, read as the reverse complement.
ATGAATGTACAATATATCTATGTGTGCTTGTGTGTGTGTAAGTGTGAATTTGTGTGTATGTGCAAAATCATGTTTATTTATGTTATTAGTGTTGTGAACAAAATGAATATTGTGTGTATATTTTGTTGCACATGGACATAGATATACATATACATATATAATATTTTGTACAGCAAAGTGTGCAAATCTCTGAATGAAAAAAAAATAGCAAAATTTTGACAAGAACTAAAAAGCAGGATAAAAATATTATGTATGTTACTAAAGTATATCTATGCATATGACGGTATTGTTATGCTAATATCTAAGTAAATGTTATGCTATGAGAAAGGAGGCACACATAAAAATCTAGGTATGTAGATACAAATTATATATGTAGATTTTTCTAGACAAACACATACACACACTTTATGGATATAATAATATGCACGTATAAGCTGTTTTGCATAATCACATATGTTTACCAAAATGAAAGGCTGTAATATTTAGAAAATTAAAACGAAAAATAAATACATGCAATCATATTAATTACATTCCTATATTTGAATAAATTAGGCCGCAAGGACTGTCGATTAATATGGAATTGATAAGCTCGTTTGCCATTTGGCAGCTATCATGAAGATAAAAATAAAAATAAAATTGTTTCTTATACGACAGTGAACACTCTATTTTTCTATAGATGAAAATATAATTATTAAAATTATTTATGAAATTTTCGAACTCTACGCTATACACCACTAGAGGACGCCAAAAAATGTTTCTTATATCACATTGTTCTATAGATGAAAATAAAGTTAATAAAAATTTTTATGAAATTTTCCAACTTTATTCTACTCGTATACACCACTAGTCAAAGACAAAGAATTTTAAACAGGAAAAAATTACAGTAAAATCTAACCAATTTTAGCTATTGAAACAGCACCAACCAATATAATTGGTTACACTAACTAATATGAAGCAGTTAGAATAAAGTTAATTTAAACAGGCACAAAAAAATTTTAAATTAAAATAAAAATTACTAAGGTTTTATTTATTAAGGGATTTTAAAACCAATTTTCATAAAAATTTTTTCTTATTAAGCGTCTATAAAGCCTTAATACTTTTGTAAATAAGGCTGTATTAATTTAACATTTCTTGGTAATGATTTTACTTCATATCGGTTTCATGTTAATTCAACATGAAAAAAAAACTTTTATAAGTTTAGAAGACAGCTGCAGTAAGTCACTTTGCCCCGCGATAGTTGTTGCCACATTGGATGTCATAAGTCCTCGGAAACTTAGCTTAAATTTTTTTTTTGCTCCATATAAACTATGTCAATTCCCATTGCAAAATGGATCAATTTGAAAACTTCTTTAAGTAAAAGAGAAACAACTAACATTATGTAAGTTTATACTTTTTAGGGTTTCGTACACCAAAGGTGAAAAGAAACCCTATTGTTTTCGCTACGCTGTCCGTCTGTCCGTCTATCCGTCACAGGGTATTTTCTCGAGAACCGTAAGAGCTACGGACCTGAAATTCGGACAGAGTGTGTAGACCCTTGCCCGCCACAACAACAAATACATGAGAGTTGGAAACTAAAGGGTCTGCCAAAACGAGCAACGAAAAATGTTAAAATCCCATGTAATATACATACAATTGTATGTATATGCACTTGAAATTTGTAAAGTTAGTGTATTTTTATACAGACTACAACAATTAACACTAAAATTTAAACAATTTTAATTAGAGGGTGTACCATCAGTTAATGTAGTTTTGACTATGTAATTTTGATAACTTGCTGTATCTTGGAAACCGTAAGAGCAAACTTCTTGAAATTTTCAAAAACGGTAAAACAAAAAAATTCCAAAATTATAAAATTATAAAATCGCCAAACCGAAAAAAAATCGCCAAAACAAAAAAAAAGCACCAACTTAAAAAAAAATTTCTAAATCGAAAATAAATCGCGAAAAGCCGGAAAAATCGCCAAAATTAAAAAATCGCCAAAATGAAAAAAAAATCGCCAAAAATGAGAACAAATCGCCAAAATTAAAAAATTGGCAAAACGAGCAAAAAGCAAAAAAAAAAAAACAAAAAAAATATTTCAGCTGAAGAAAACGTAAAAAACACTATTAAAAAAAATGTTTAAAGCCCAAAGTGCGGCGAGTCAAAGCCGCACTTTACTGAATTTATTTTATTTTTAAGTAAAAGAGAAACAACTAACATTATGTAAGTTTTTTACAATTAGAATATTATAGATTTATGTTCATATTTATTTAACTGCTTTATAAATTTATGTATAGATATGTATATAAATGTATAAATATGTATATATTTTAAGATGCTTTTTTTTAATTATTTTCCAATACACTACTAATGCCACTCAATTCTACTCGTGTATGAGTATGCATTTCTAAATCAATTAATACCATTATTTAATTTTCAAGCAAAATTTATAACAGAGATTTATATTAAATAAACACATCATAGAAATGCATTTATGAAATCCTATTAATTAAAATAATTATTAAGATTACAACTCAAATATTTACAAAAGTCAGGTATTAACACAAGAGTTTTGATTAAGGATATATATTACAGCAAAGCTTATAAATATGCTTCACATTTCCATTGAAAACAACTGCCTAGGCATATGCTTTAAATTTTCCTCATTATGGTTTCTTGATGATTTTCAATTTGCATTGTGATCAATTTCATGAAATTTAAGTTTCACGTAGAACACTATGTGTGTTATGTATGTATGTATATCTGAAAAATTTTAAACATTTTTTTTACCTACGACTACGACTTCTATGGAGAAATTGAAAATGTATGCCAGGAGTTTCGTTCGTTAATATTCACTGACAAAAATGTAAGAAGGCTTTTCTGCAAGACTTATGAAAAGTTCGACATTAAAGTTGCTAGCAGATTTCTTGCTTAGGTGTATGCGCTGTTGGCTAGTAGGCAGCATAAAAGCCTGGTAGTGGATGGGTCGCAGGGTCGATTCCTGCTGAGACTGCGAGCGTTTCTGCACAAGCCAAAGAAGCGTCAACAGTTTATGTTTGTTTAGATAAAAAAATAATTAATATATATAAAAAACTAATTCCGGAATCTCTTACGTCTCTAGATGATTCGGCGGATTATGCCAACATCAGTCTAGCGGAAATTTGGATCACGTATGATTAAGCAATGTATTCCACCTTATCTATGCAAGAAAACCATTGGAAAAAATTGGGGTATTACATCAAAAAATCGTCCGCTGGAACTACACACAGAAAAGTCTCATATAGAAATCTATGCGTACAAGGTTAATTTAATATTTTTCGGCATATGTGCTTTATGTTAATTCAACATGATTTATAGTAATCTTCAAAGAATTTTCTAATAATAATTTTATTTCATTTTCATTTAGCATTCTGGTACTGCTAAATTAAAATTAAGAAGCATATTGAATCAAAGTTATTTCATGTTGAAAGAATGAAAGTTTAATTTGTTGCTGAAATAGCAAGAAGAGGATGTTAAATAATAGTAATTTTAAGCTAAAAAATAATCATAACCATGTTGAATCAAATCAAAGTATGGGGTCGTCGTTTGGTGGTCTTTCCTGGAGTAGAAGATGAATTTACATATGTTACTCAAAGTTCAAAGACTGTTTATAAGCAGTTCTTTTTGCACTACTGTTGCAGATGCATTAAATATGCTACCATTGAAGTTAGTAGGAAAGGAGATGGCAACAATATCTGCAATTCATTTCCGTTGTGTTTCTCTTCATTTTCGTTGTAGAATATTGAAATCTAAGGTTTGGGGATAGTGGATTTACCACACGTCCCCTACTTCATGAACGTCTCTACAAAACCTAGATACCATCCAGAGAAGCGTGAGGGAATGTTACTGTAGGTAAAAGAAACCCTTTAGATTTTTACACGCATGTATCCAAAACTCAATAAGGTCTCGGATATGGAGTTTACTCAGGGACATTAGGTCATCGTATTAGAAAGCGACTTCCAGTACTCACCAGACAGATATGCTTGGTATCAAGGAAGCTGCGGATTAGTTAAGAGTAAATGGCACTTCAATGACTGCAACTGACATATCGAGCCTTTGCTGTCATAGCTAAAAAAAATTTGTTTTGCATATAACGAAGTTTTGTAGGTTTACCGCTATTCTCGTGCAAGCTGAGACTTAGGCGCTAGACTGAAGTTACGGACTCATCGTTCTGATTAAAAAAAAATAGAAAACTAGCCCATGTTGAGCGAACTCTGTCTGTCTCATTGGTAGGCATGCACAAAGGTTAACGGTCGATCCCAATGACTTTTTTCGTAGCGGCCAAGACATCGATGAAGAGGAAAATGTAAAATATTTTCCGATTCACTGCCCTGGATTAGCAAGGACGAGATTGATCAATATGGGTGCTCTTGAGTTCAGGGAACCTTCTGACGTTACCAAGATTGAAGCGCAAAGTGTTAATAGCTTTATATTGAGCACTGATTGGTTCGCCGTTGGGGAGCAGTCCCTGTGGTATCACAATGAATAAGAAGGGTTTGAGCGAGTCAGGGATTCTGCTCTTACCTAACCGGGCCTAACCTTACCCTAACCAGCAATGGAGGGATTTGTTTTGTGATTTCAAATGTGAACAACGACATATTCATTCCCATCCATATCATGCCACACATGATAAAAGAAATGTTTTTTTTATGTCCAAAAACAAAAGTGAAACTGAACACTGTTATTAAATCTGTGGTAATAAGCAAAAAGTGCTTAAGTCATACTTTACTGTTTTGCAGGAGAGCACTTTTAAACGTTCAAAAGGATTTTCAGAAATTTATTTCTTTTACAGCTTAATTGAGAAATTCGCTGTTTATTTTTATTTTTTTATGTAAACGCAAACTCTTAGGATTTTCAAAAACGCTAAAACTCAAAAATTTTATTACAAAAAAAATGCCGAAACGAAAAATCGCTAAAATTAAAAAAAGCGCTTAAAAGGAAAATAGTGTCACCAAGAATAAAATAAATACAAAAAAAACACCAAAAAAATCGCCAAACACCGGGTAAAACGTCCAAACGAACAAAATTAGCGAAGGTAAAAAATTCATCAAAAAAATCGTCAAATCCAAAAAAACGTCAAAACAAAAAAAAATCGCCAAAACGAAAAATACGCCAAAACTAAAAAATGTGTTACAACTATAAACAAAAATTTTTTTTCAAAAAACGAAAAAATTATCAAAGCGAAAAAGACCAAAACAAAAAAAATTGCTTAAACTAAAGAAAAATTGCCGAAAAAGGAAAAAACGCCATAAAAAAAAATGCTTAAAAATGCCTGCATCGAGTTATATATTCGATTACATAAGCTTAACTTCGTATAGTGTTACATACATAGCGTTACCTTAATATAAAAAGGCCTTAACTCATTATTTTTTTTTTTGAAATCGATTTTCTTGTATATTTCATTAGAAGAACATCTAATGTATTGAAAAATGGAAAGATGTCGAATTCAAAACAAAATTAGGACTTAGGACCTTTCTATATTAAAGTAACGATATGTAGTATCCGAACGGAACCATCCGGGTGCGAGTCAAAGTCGCATTTTTTAAAGGAATAAATTCCTTTTTTCCATAGAAATTTTAAGCAACAACAGTTCTTAACCATGTCTGCTTGCTTTCATTTGCTTTAAGCACTAAAACAAAAAAATGCAATCAATCATTCATCAAAAATAAATTATAAAATTTTGTAATACACACACTCACATTTTCTTGAAGAAAGAACTTGTCGCTGCAAGTGTTATTTTTATTTGCTGCCATCATTCTTGATAACACAATTATATTGCTTTATTTATTATATTACAACTTGATGAATATTGCCAGAATGTTTATCCTGTTCATGGTTGTTGAACTCCAACGAGGCAAGTTTTATGTCAAAATAATGTCTTTTTAACACAATAATGGAAATAAAGCAAGAAATTTTAAATAATAATATTATTAGAATGAAATTGTTATTGAAGCATAACAGTTTGAGGAAATTAAAAAAAATTGCTTTGCATACTTTTCAACTCAGCATAATAATTTTTAAGGGACAAAAGTATTGCATACGTTAAGGATTGAGTTGAACAGAAAAAATATCTTACGGGCTCAACGCCACATAGTTATCTAACATTTTAAGGCTCGAAGTTATAACTTTTATCAATCGGCTCCTCATGGTATAATACTATTTATCAAATTAAATATGTTTTCCATGTCTCTTAAAAGAGCAAATCAATTTTTTCCCCTTAACATTTAATTGTTAACCCCATCCAGTGGGTGCCGCTTCAACTTCCACAGATAAAGACTTTAAACATGTTGTTAAGACCATAAGCTATACAATATCCATAAAAAAATTCAATACCCTGGTGTTGCTTTAAATCTTTTTATACTTCCGTGAAATTCACAAAAACAAACAAAACAAAGAATTCAAACGTAACTTTAATTCTTAAACATTGTGTGTATTTACTTTGAGCCACTTGACTTGGTTCCGCAACAACAACTGTACCCAAAAGTATACATTTATTTTGGCGAAAACAGAAATATGTATAAAAAAAATAAAGCGGGGCAGAAATGTGTACTAACGAATAAAATATAGCAAATGCAATTCGCATTTTTTTTTTATTTGAACATTCAGTTCTCTATACATTTACTTGTTCCCAATGCAATCCGCAGCCAGCTGAAGGCTTAAATGTACACATCCATGCAAAAAGCGAATTTTTATATTTTCCCTAGAAATTTTATTCCATTACATTTTTTGGCATCATGAATGTTCATATGGATTTTTGTACTTTTTTTCATTTTAAGTAAAAATATGAATAAAATATAAAAATGGTGAATTATAAATATAAAAATATAAAATTCCCTTGTGTGAAAGACAGAGTGTACTAGACAACCATTAAAGGTGGGGGCGTATGATGCCATAAATTTATGCAAATATTTTAAATAAGCAGACAACAGTTTAAGATATTTAAAGCTGTATCCTTAAGGTGTTTAAATTATTGCTTTATAAAGGCAATTCATCTTTTTTATAACAAAATTATTTATTTACTAGTCCTTGCCAGCAGTTGCGGAATTTATATTTATAATCGAACTCCAAAAAAAATTAGACTTGTTCCGCATATATCTTCCTAATTATTCTCTATAAGCAAAATATGAGATTAGACTGCTAACACATCTCTAAGTAAAATGTGCTGTGAGACATTCAGATTTTCTCTCAGACACACTCAACTTTTCTATAAGAAAAGATGAGCTGTGACACAGTCAACTTTTCTATAAGAAAAGATGAGCTGTGACACAGTCAACTTTTCTATAAGAAAAGATGAGCTGTGACACAGTCAACTTTTCTATAAGAAAAGAGGAGCTGTGACACACTCAACTTTTCTATAAGAAAAGATGAGCTGTGACACAGTCAACTTTTCTATAAGAAAAGAGGAGCTGTGACACAGTCAACTTTTCTATAAGAAAAGAGGAGCTGTGACACAGTCAACTTTTCTATAAGAAAAGATGAGCTGTGACACAGTCAACTTTTCTATAAGAAAAGATGAGCTGTGACACAGTCAACTTTTCTATAAGAAAAGATGAGCTGTGACACAGTCAACTTTTCTATAAGAAAAGATGAGCTGTGACACAGTCAACTTTTCTATAAGAAAAGATGAGCTGTGACACAGTCAACTTTTCTATAAGAAAAGAGGAGCTGTGACACACTCAACTTTTCTATAAGAAAAGATGAGCTGTGACACAGTCAACTTTTCTATAAGAAAAGAGGAGCTGTGACACAGTCAACTTTTCTATAAGAAAAGAGGAGCTGTGACACAGTCAACTTTTCTATAAGAAAAGATGAGCTGTGACACACTCAACTTTTCTATAAGAAAAGATGAGCTGTGACACAGTCAACTTTTCTATAAGAAAAGATGAGCTGTGACACAGTCAACTTTTCTATAAGAAAAGATGAGCTGTGACACAGTCAACTTTTCTATAAGAAAAGATGAGCTGTGTGTGTTTTCTATAAAAAAATGAGTAAAAATTTTGTGTATGTTCTGGGACACAGTCAAGTAAGTCATTGGATTATTTGTTTTGCATTTATTTTCTATTAATTTTCTATTCATTTAATAAAACACTTTCATTAACATTGTTACATTTTTAGCCTTTACTTGTCTGTGAACACGAAGATTTGCAAACGAATAAAAGACCCCATTGTACTAATTAGGGTTAAGAATGACACTTTATTTACTAAATACACTTATCTAATAGTAAGGTCAAGAGCTTAAACACATACGCGCAACTTAAATTACTTAAATATTCCACAACTGGTTGCCACGACGTGTACTCCGCTATTGTATATACATGTCTCACAAAATTGGATGCACTGGTCTTTGAGGCAATACCAGCTCTCTGCTGTTCTTCACGCAAGACTCCTTCTGCCAACGCTCACTGTTTATACAATTATAATGAGTCGCTGACTTTACTTCTACACACTTATGAGCGACTGTCAACTGCTTTTAACTGAGATTTACCTCCTGTTTATACAACGCAAACGGTTGACTTGAGTACAAAATTTATATGGATAGCACTAATTTTTCTAAATGATTTTGAAACAAATTTTCTAGACCAGTGTTCTGCTTGACTTGTGGAAACCGCACATTAGTCTTTCTTCACAATAATGAACCGAACTCTTAATAGATAAATAACTCTTCACAATGTACAACTGAACTTCAGACTGACTTTATGATAGACTGAACTGCCAGCAGATGCAATGCCCTTTTATACTTCTCACAAGGCTTCCAGAATGTGACAGCAACATCTAGACTATCTCAGCAGCATTTCGAATGCTTCTTTTCAGTCGCGCAATTAGTGCATGGGTTAAATATGTATGTTGCTTACTTTATTTTAATTTTTATCTGCACTGCCATGTGCATCTTCTTAAAAAGCAGAAGCTATACATTTATTGTTGTTGCTATACTTTTTATTTCTGCTTGCCTGTGCGTAGGCATGTGTATTTAGTTCTTTATTCTGGATAATTCTTTTTTTTACAAAATGTTTTCTTTCTAGAAACATTTACCTTAGCTCTGTTCGAATATTTTTACGTAGCAATATTATACGAATTATTTTGATTAAAAATATAAATACCTTTAATGGAAAATCAAATATCTCCTTCAAACTTTTGTAATTCAAATGATAAATATCATAATTTTGGTAAAAAGTGTTTAAGTTATAATTTTTTTTATTGATTCAAGCAATTGGTTTATTAAATTCGTTTGTAACTGACTTAAAAAAGAAGGAAGAGGTTATCAATTCGTCTGTAATGTTTGCCACATTTGTTGCTACCTAACTCCGTAACTTTTAAATAGATTTAAAATTTTTTTTTTGTCTGAGAAGGGAATAGCTTCCAATCGGTTCCATTAGCATAAAAGTAGGCTCTAGTTATGTTTTACTCGTACTTATCAGATTGCTGCTGTCGCAACGACACAATCTCGAAATTGCAAAAATGGGGTGGAGCCTCGCCTACGAGTATTAAAATTTAATATTATATTTCACGTACTCATCTGATTTCTACGAAACTTGTTACACACTCTGAACTTTAAGAAGGTTTCAGGTTTCTGGCTTTTAAAAAGTGAGCTGGGCCACGCCCATGATAGGTAAGTATTATATTAAATGTACTACTACTTATGCGATTGCCACGAAAAACTGCATATATTTAAGCCATTTAGAATGATTTAATGTTGTGCTTATGCGAGTTAATTAAATTAAATATTAAACATGGACCTAATATTTAATTTAATTTAATTATTTAACTCAATATAAACTATTTTTAACTTTTTACTGCTTATTTTGAATTTGTTTCATTTGCTAAAGCTAGGTTAGGTTAGGTAAGCAGGCTGCTGGTAAAGAAGGGAAAAATGTAGGGGTCTAGCTCACTTGGGTCCAATTCGATGATCCCTTTGTGCTATCTGTAAGTTGAGAGAAGTAGAATAAGGTGGGATAGGAAATAAAGGGAGGATATAGATTGAAAGTTTCTTTAGAATAAGAGAGAATAAAAGAGAAGAGAAGTGAGTCGAGATAGGGTCTAGTACATAAACATGCTATAGAGGAGGGTTAACGACCATACCAGCCGCTGCTCCTAGTGTATAGACTTAGTTTCTGAGTCCTATTTCTAATAACTCGTACAGGCTATTGAAGGATATTCTGCCAAGGAAGCGCAGACGGAGATCCTCCAAAGCGGCGCAGAACCAGAGAAGATACGAAATGCTTTCCTCTTCTTCTTCATCATTGCAACTATATAAAGAAATCATTATAGCGTGGCTTCCAAAAGTGCAGTGGCCGGTTAGTGTGGCCAAGAGATTGCTCAGGTACTTCTTGGTGAAGCTAATGAGGTTTTTTTTTTTTTTTTTTTTTAAGAGAAGTAACACTCAGACAATTAATACCTACTACTATTACTAGGTGTTACCTTCTTTAGGAAAGGGATAGTGATAGAGAAGACAGGTGGTGAAGGGAGAGATAGAGGAAAGCTTCATGCTTTTACAACTCTGTTTTTTGCACTTTTTTTTTTTTTTTTTTTTTTTTTTGATAATGCATTGTTGCTGCGCCATGTGGCGTCAAATGAGGCGTATTAAATTTTTTGAAGCTGTGTTTTGTAGCCATTTTATTGATTATTTTACTTCGCCGATGATTTTGCTATACAACGAAGGAGGGCGCTCTGATAATACATTAGTACTAGTATCTGCTGAAGTCGGTATAGTTCAGTGACCAGTGACTATGCCTTCATCACTTGAACTTTCCTACAACAACTGATACAAAGGGACACTAATGCACATCAGAAAAATGCGTGGTGTTGTTATTCAATGACTGTTGGATACAGGGTTGTATAGATTCATATTGAATTCAACATTGAATGATGACTACAAATAAAATGTTTAAACTGTTTCGTATCAGATTTGTGTGCATGTTATAAAAAAAGAAAGATATGGAAAATTTTGCTCTAGAGTTTAATACAAAATCATAAAGAAACATATGCACACATAAACAAATTTGTGTATTTTTCAATTTATCCTTTTACGCTTTCTAGTTTATCTAAACTAAGGCTAAGGGTATTTTTGAAAGAAAAAACAGAAATAATTTAAATGAAAATGGAAATATTTAACGTATGCCAAAAATATTATTTACATGATTTGTTACCAATATATTGCTGGCATTCAAACATGCTTGAAAGCTTTATAAATGATGACCTTCTTTTTTTTAAGTTTTCCAATTCCTTTTTGTTTTGGGTTGGTTTTTATTCAATGTGAAATGTGTTACAGAAATAAAGTCCTTTTATTCTTTGATTATTTGGCATTCGTTTATTGGGTTGTTTGAAAAAAATTAAAATAATAATTACTTAAGACTTAAAAGTAAAAAATTGAAAAAAAAATTTTAAAGTTGAATTACCAATGGTGACCAAAATTTTGTATATTGTATTAAATTTGTTAAAATTTTATGGCTTAAAAATGCATAGGGTTTTAACTTTTAAATGCTCTATTTTTTATGTGTAATTACATAAAAATTTAATTCTTATCAAATCAAATTGAGCAAATAAAGTACTCAATACTGATATTAAGAAATTTTTAACACACACAATGTTAAATTATTCACTGCCGAGATACCACAATGTTAAGTTCGCTGTTCTTTGCACAATACTAGATTAACTTCTTAGCGAATGCATTACTCTTTTAATACTTAACAATAAGCTTCCAGAAGAATGTTAGCCATAGCCAAAAATATTATATCATTGCTAGAATACCATGATGTTAACTTCGCTGTGCTTTACACAACACTGTTCGCTTAACTGATGCATTGCATCGGTCTAAATTTAACATAAGGCTTCTAGAATAATGTGAGCAACATCCAGAATGTGGGAGCATTTACAGTAACTTTCGGTCGTTTACGTCTTTAGTGCAGTTTACAATTCGCTCGATTGGTTTATGTTAATTGTACGAGTACCTTGACAATGTAGAAGCCAAATAGTTTCTGTGTTTGGTTATGTGCTTATGTGGTTGTATATTTTTTAACAAGCAGGATATCAATATTGCCTTGTACCACCTTTACGCTGGTGCATTGTGTTCTTTACATTTTTTTTTATGTAAAACAATTTAATTATATCAGTTCACGACACACTTGATTAAAAATATATTATATAATCCTTGTATTGATATTCAATGTCAGTGTTGGCTGAAATAATTAGCAGTGCGTTAGTGTCCCTTTGTAGGAAGATTTAAACGGTGAAGGCAGAGACACTGGTCACTGAACTGTACCGGCCTCAGCGGATACTATTCCTAATGCAACATCATGTAGCAGAATCATTGGCGGAGTAAAATAACCAATAAAATGGCTACTAAGCACAACTTAGAAAACTTAATACAGGTCATTGACATAGTGCTGGGATACTATCGATATTTTCTACTATCGATATCTATCGATAGTTCAGATTTCACTATCGATACTATCGATATTACTATCGACTGAATGTTTGTACTTGAGAAAGTAAAATATAACAATTTTTGATCGGGTTAAAGTTAGTTTTTTATCACTTTATTGAAAGTATATAGTCTTATATATATTTTAATATGTATGTATGTATTTGCGAACGCTATTTCAGGTGACAGTTTTTGAAAAATTTTGCTGATGTCAGTTGAAAATTTTTTACGTTTTCAAAACTGCATTTGAAATAATATCGATGTCGATATTTTTTTCTATCGATATTTTCGATATTTTAAAACTATCGATAGTATCGATAGTCTATCGATAGTATCCCAGCACTACATTGACATCAGAGGCGCTGCTACACTGCATTATTAAAAAAAAAACTTGCAAAAAGCAGAGTTGTAAAAGAATGAAGCTTTCCTCCATCTTCACCTTCAACACCTGCCTTCTCTATCACTTTCCTTTTCCTAAAGATGTTACCTACATCTGGCTCAACTTGGCATGGGCTATGTTGGCCTTATAGATCGCTATAGTCCTTCGACTTACGAAAGCCCCACAACAGACTCAGAAAAATTTAAAAGAATGATTCCAGGGTTGGAAAATTATTTTTTTGTTTTTTTTTTGTAATAAAATTAACTATGTAGGTCAAATTAATTTTTTGTCTACAAATTAAATAGCTTGATATAAAATTATTAGAAAAATAAAAAGACATTGATCCAGACCTGGAAGGCATAAACTTTTTCTGGTATATAAAACTAGTTTTTAAAAATATATTATTTCTTTGCCAATTAAATATATTCTATATTTTAGAGAAACAAATTAGTATTAAAGGCCAGAAAAATCTAACTTTTGGTTTCAGGATTGAGAATTTCCAAAAAAAATATTTTTTAAATAACCAAAATAGTATTTTACTCGTATTCTTTATCTTAGAATGAAAAACAATAGTATTAAAGACCAGAAAAATCTAACTTATGGTTTCAGGGATGGAAACTCAAAAAAAAAATATATATATATATAACCAAAATATTTTTTTTATATTTTAGGAAAATCTTTACTAAAGATTTATTTATATTTGTTAAATAAAGGTTAAAGGTTTGTGTCATGTTACTTATTATGCTCTCAGCACAATTGTGTTTCAAATCGATGGTCATTCGTTGACAGCTTGTAATTTGTGGTAAATGGAGATAAAAAAGAACATTTATGGCTGTTCCATTTTATTTCCCTGAAACCGTTACTTTCTGCTGCACAAAATCGAAAAAATCGCAATGTATACCATTTGCAATGGGATGTTTAAATTGAGAATCCAAACAGTCTAGCAACATCAACATCAAACATTATTAATATCGAAAATAAAATATTTTAAGCAAATTCTTTAGTCGAAAAGTACCGAGAGGTCACTTACTAAAAACTCACATTTCATATTTAAGCATTTATCTACAAAAAAACTACATAATTGGATTTTCGAAATTGTGTGGTGAAAAAAAGAATTTTTGCACTAAAATCCCACTGTGCGTTATAAGAAATTTTAATGCCAAAGAGAGAGAGAAGACTTGCGTAGGTAATGTTAAGTTGTGTGTTGCAATAAACATTGGTGCATATTCATAGTGAAAACAAAGTGCATTTTGTGTGCTAATACTGGTTTTAAATTTATAAAGTATACTTTATTATGACTATGAATATGTGCCATTGTTTCAATAAAGGGCTTACTTGGTGTTTTTTTATCGCCCACCCACAATTTAAAATTATTTTGAGACAATCAGGGGGCAAATCACGGCATTCGATAAGACTCGTAATTTAAAAATTGGCCCCTGTATTTCATTCTGTTCGTTATATTAAAAATTACATTTTAATTTCACAATTTTTTTCACAGTCCAGCATTAGGAGTCACACAATATCGTGGCGTATAAAGTGAACAACAGAGTTCACTATGATGAATGCAGATCAATAACAAAAACTTTAATTAATTTAAAACAATAAACTCGCACTAATTTATAAAAAGTTTCACTAGAAAAAAATTCATTAAAGAAAATATTTCTCAAAAAATGTGTTTTCAATAACAATAAGATAATATTTAAGATACAAAAAAAATATTTACCGAATGAAGGACAACCAACAAAAGAATATTATTTGTTTGAAAAAAAAACTTGTTTTATTGTTTTTTTGCTATTTTTAGAACTCATAAAGAAACGTTTACTGAATCAGTCCAATTAGCTATTGAATTAAAAAAATACATGTCTTAACATAAGATTTGTTAAATTGTTTCTGTGTACTTGATGGCAATGAATATTATTTTCACGGGTAAACAAAGGCCTTTACATTGTCCCAAAATCTAGTACCTAAGAGATTTCGAGCTAGATCTTGCCGCTTTTTACTAGATTTCTTATACAAAATGAAATCTATTTTGTCAGTAGATGTTTAGGAAGTCTAATCAAAATCTAATGCTTTTATTTATTATTTACTACCCTGTAAAACATACTTATAAAAAATTTTAGTGAATTAGCTACGGTTTGCTTAAAAAGGTGTGTGAATTAGCTACATTTAAGTTGTTTGGTTGTAGCCTTGGAAATTGTTTTAGATAAAAAAAGAAGCAATGTGAGTCCGATCACAGGGGAGATGTGTAAGCATCTAGTAATGAAATTTTTTTTTATTGGCTTATGGTTACTAAAATAAGATATATAAATTTTTGACTCTACTGTATGGAAAATTGCATGTTTAGTAGTGGAATTATTAGTTGTGGGGGTTTGTGGAGAATAGCTCATATGCAAGTGGAAAACGTCAAATAAAAATTTTGATATAGCTTGAGACTGTGGGTTTGCAAAATTTGTATTAAAATCTCCATCCATAATAATTGGCAATTGTCGTGCACCTGCTTCAGTGTAAGGCAACAGTACGTAATGAAGATATATATATGTTATTATATAATATTATAAATTCTTTATAAAGACTGCTATATATCTTTTAAACAAATATTTGACATTTAAAACGTTCTTTTATTTAAAAGCTTATATTTATTTTATTTATTTTAAATTTTTCAACGTTTTAACCAAATTATCCCCACTGGCAACACTGTTACACTTCACAAGCAATTTCTATTAAAATTAATTAATAATTGCTCCTGAAGGTATGCTTAAAAAATTCGCTCACACCGATTTGATAACATCTTACTCAAAATTTGTGATTGTATTGTGAAGAAGATTTTTACTCCCTAGCGTAAAGATGTTTACACATCCAAAAAATTCTTGATAAATGTCAAGTTGGTGTAAACGGTAAAGATTTTCACAAAGATTTGAATTAAATTCTGCTAGATTTTGTGCAGGTGTACATACCCTATTAACACAATAAAAGCAGATAGTTTGCTTTGTGTAATATGAGTCATTCTATCAAAAATAGCTGATGCAAATGAATAATAATAATAAAAAATAAAATAGGAAAATAAATTAAACAATAATACATGAAATACCGCAGTATATTTATTTGATATAAAGTCTTTATTTATTTAATTTGAAAAAACAAGCCAAATTTTCAAATTAAATAAACACTAATAATAATAATAAAAAACTTGATTTTTTTTATACATATGTGACACCGCATAGAGAAAGGGGCCTATGGGTAAAACAATAAATTTTCACTTTTTTTTTTGATGTGGACAACATCTGAGCATCGAATGAGACCGATCCCATGCCCCAAAAGTGTTCCCTCCCAGAGATATGCGCGTTTTATGAAATTGAAGTCGACGATTCTAAGGTTATGTGAAAAAATTTTCGTACTAACAGAGTGATATTCACGATTTAAAAGAATTATAAATGAGTATTTATTATAATTCACAATTAATAATTTCAGAAAATAGACCTGGATTCGAAAAAACGCGAGCAAAATTGATATCAAATTGATATCGTGGAGGTAGGGACGACCTATGCGCGTTTTCAAGGTTGACCAACACGTTCCTGACGTCATGAGATGTATCGCTTTCAAATGAGACCAATACTAACACGCTCAGTGATGGTACACCAAAGATAAATGTATTTAAATCTTTAAAATGGCTCTCCTGAACAAAACCGGTTTTTACCCTTAGGTCCCTATCTATTTTGCGCGTCACATATACATATAATATACTTGACCCCCTTTTAATTGTTTAAATCCCCTTTTTGCGACCCTGTTTGTAAAACACACCCATTTGCGGCCCCTTGCAAAATTTGTCAACGGTAACTCTGAGTGAGTAAAATCATTAAATACTTCACATGTAGATGGCGCCACTTGTGAATATGTGCGCTCATGTTAAATGAAGCCCGGCACATTCACCAGGTAATAGCGAACACACAGCTGAGCTATTTTGTTTTTAATTTAACTTAGTCGGAAAACTTTAAAAATTAAAAAAAAATGTGTTTTTTTTTTTGTAAATTTCAACACAAATAATATTTTAATAAATAAATTTAAAGATACAAAAAATGACATTAAAAAAATTGAATTAAAGTCCTTAACACTGCAAATTTTGTTGGTGGTAGGTAGCTGTCGTTGACCGTGTGAAAAAAATTTTAAATTTTATGTGAATAATTTTTTTTTGTAATCTTGATATTGATCTTGGAAATTAATGTGCCTTTGAATGAAGCTTTCCTCTAGCCTTACCGCTTGTCTTCTGTATCACTATTCCTTTCCTGCAGCCTCAGAAAATTTATTGTACATAGTGCTTGTATTGAAAAGTTTTAGCATTTCAGCAGAAGGACTATATTCCTCACAACAAATTTAATTATTTTTAAAGTGTATGGTTATTCTAAGAAGTGCTTACAAAAAAGTCTTATTGCATTTTGTTGCGTATTTTTGTTTTGGTAGTGTTCATTATTGGTTAAACTGTCTTGATACTTCTTCTTTATTAGAAACCATTCACTATGAATAGTAACACACATTTTTACACTTGCCAGACGCATATTTCTTAGTTTAAAAATTATTCTTCTTGCCATCATACCACAAAAAAATCCCCAACAAATTCCCTCAAATTTGGTTAATATCCCCAACAAATCCACAGATCCCCAATACGAAATTTTCATCCCCAATCGCGAAAAAAAAACATCCCCAGGGGACAAATTCCCTAAACTGGCAACGCTGATATATATATATAATTTGAAAACAAAAATAAAAAATGATATGACTTTTATATTTTTCTGACTTCTCACACCAATCCTGTTCTTTAAGAAATGTATAAAATATATGAAGTGAACAAAGAAAGAAGGAAATAAAAAAAACTAGTTTTATTTATTTACTTAAAAAAAAAGTTGAAACTTTCCAGCTCTGGAGCTGTGGTCTATATTTTTCTAATTTTCTATACCAAACATTTCTTTGCAAAACATAAAATGCATTTAATTTTTAAATAAAAGAAAAAAATTATTTAGACCTAGTTACTTTTATATATCACAAAAGGTGTAAGGTTCCCAACCCTGGAATCATCCTTTTAGATTTGTTCAGATTTCTAACTATATCAAAAATGATATATTATATATATTATGTATCAAAAAATTAAAATTTTCCAACCCCGGAAATGTCTTCTCGATTTTTTTTTCAACTTTTTTTTTAATTTTTAATACCAGTGTAATTCGTACTAAATTATAAGATGAGTTGATTTCAAAAAATACAAAAATTAGTTTTTGATAGTTACTTTTATATAGCAAAATAATGTTTAAGTTTTCCAGCTCTGAAACCGCCCGCTCAATTTGGCTGATTTTCAGTACCATTTCTGACACACCATACCAAGACCGAAGTCTCTAGCTCGTCTGGGAGCTTCAAGTAGAGGCAGACGGATGGACGGACACACGTACATTGCTTATTCATCTTCCCTATTCATAAGGACCCATATTATATGTACATATGTATATACTTTATACGTCGCATATTTATATTGTGGAAATTACAAACGGAATGTCAAACCTACATACCCTTTACCATTTTTGGTGAACAAGATAAAAATGTGCCTCGTCTTGAAATAAGAGTTAATAAATATGTATATATGCATATACATATTTGTATATAAATATTCTCTATGTATAATAAGAAAGTGGGCAGAGGCATGCCCATTTAAGGTTAATATTACATTTCACGTGTTTGTACTTGACCAATTTGTACGAAACTTGGCAAACATCTTCAGCTTTGAATGTGACGTGACCTGGAATTTAGAAAAGTGGGCGGACAATATCTGTCAAATTTGAAGTGACCACGCCCCTATCAAAATAAAAAAAATTCTGAAAAATTTAATTTATTTTTTTTAAGTCTTATTCAGAGAACAGATTACTATAAAGAACCATTCTTGTAAATAATGTAGATAAAAGATATTGTAGATATTTGATTGTAAACCCTCGATATTTAGTTATTTAAAAACAAAATTTTTTTGTTGTGGGATATGCACGTTTGGTTATAAATATTTTGTTTTTTTTAATTAAATCCATTTGCATCCTTTTTTTTACTTAATTTGAATTCATTGTTGCATAGTGTGGTGTTTTAAGAAATGTTAAAAATTTTCCAGTATAATGGTGCAAAAAGAAATACAAAGCCTCAACTGTGCGATAGTTTGATGACTTGCTAAAAATCTCATTATTTTATATGATCTACGTGTTTTATTAGAATCACATGACATGCATGTCGTAGTGGTAGATGCACTACATATTGTGCATAAAGGCTGGCATATAAACCTGGTTTTTTATTTGAAAAGTTAAAAAAATAAATAAATAAATAACGCAATATTGTATTGCACAATGGGCGTTAGAGTGCGGAGTGTTTCTTAAAATGATGACAATCAAAGGCATTCCAAAACGATTGTTAAGCTTAAAGCATAACACATGTGTACTTTAAATCAATATTAACTTTAATAATCGCACGAAATAAAAAGAAATATTTTCCAGAAGATCTATAAAAGAAATTTTTTATGCAAATTTGATTGTTAAACGTTTTGTAAACCAAAATTATTTTTAATGACTAAGCCCTTCGGAATGTAAGAAATTTACCATAATTCCCTTTAATGAATTTGTTTTTTAGCAGCATTCTCTACCCAGAATTCCCATTGTGCATTTGTTGTATTGAATTTAGTAATATTGAATAGTGATAGTTTTGCACTTCTTTGCGCTTGTTGAATTTTCTAATATCCTGTAAACGGAAGTGAGGCTAACAAGCACTGAGTAAAAGCTTTTGCACAGATCTGTGTGTTTTTAAGGTTTGAGTATAGGGTTTGCCCCTGGCTGATGAAACGAAAACGGAGTCTCGCTTTCAGGCAATTAATCATTTATAAATATCATTAAAATAAATATTTCTTAAGAAATTAAAATTTAGCTTAAAGCGTAACGAATCAAATGAGATGCACTCTGAATACTGAAAAATTTAAAAATGAGTCTAAATCACGGAGTTTCCAGTAAAACGGATATGTTATATTATAGAAAAAATCCACAATACTGATCGTGGCCAGCAGTGCCTTGTGCTTGTAAATCTTGGCGACACTTCAAGGAAAATTCCACTATAGACTTGAGTAGAACTCGTTCACTAGTTCATTATTGACACAAACCAAGGATCAAAACCATGTAATTTATATAAGTTTGATCATTGGTTTTTGTCAAAACTGGACTTAGATGGAACTCAATCACTTGTATAACTGGGCCCAACTCGTTCAAATGGACGTCTAGGACGTACAATTGGGTTAACTACTTCAGTTTTGACACAAAACTATGATAATATCTTAAAAATGAACTAGTGAACGATTTCGGAAGTTACTGTAGTTAGAAATATTTTTACCCCCAAAGTTTGATTAGCTCAGTTGTAATTGGACGCCATAAAATAACCAAGATATATACTTAATAAGCCTAAGCTATCTTAAGAATTATTTTCTCAGTATTACGAAAAAAAAACATAAAAAATTATTAAAACACTTACCGGTAAAATACACTCGAAAAAGCATTTGAAGAAGCAATCGTAAGACATAATTTCTATACCGAAGAGATGACATTTTAAGCAATAAATCACTCCAAATTTGTACAGGAAATATGAAAAGAGTCTCACGAAAACTCACGCTCACGAAATATCACTCTCACTGACCATGCTAGAGATTTTTTTCAACTACACTAAAATTGTATTAGTGTTCTATCACGTCTTAGTTTTCAAGAATATTAACCATGCTCACAAAATATCTCCTTCACCGAATCATACTGTTGCAAAAGCTTATTTTAACGATGAGCCATGCTCGCTTAGAATTAACACACTTCACTTAATTAAAACTCACGCTCACGAAACCTCACTCTGTTAAGCTCACTGAAAATTAGACTTGAATTGGAGCATTTTTTGGAATGGTTACAATTAAATTTTAAGCCATTTTTATCACAAAAGATCTATCCTTAACAATTGAACTATTAACAATAAAAAAAAACTAAAAGAAAACTATCACAAACTAGAAGGCTACGCTCAAATGGTGGAATGTAGAAATTGTACTGCCTGCGAGTTAATAAGAGCACAGGAATAAGAGCACAGGCTAGTGGCAATAAAAATATATTCACATTTAATCGATTTAAGAACTTAATAAGGAGAGCTAAACGAAAGAGCTGGTGAAACTTCTGAACTCCTGTAGAAAGCCATTCAGTTACTAGTCGGCTGAAGAAAGTTCCATCTTTAATCCCAATAGCAGCATACTACATTCAAAGAATATATGGAATTTGGAACACTACAAGTCCAGAATTCTTAAAGTACCGATGTAAACACATCTTAAGAACTTCACATCCCCAGCCCATATATAGAGCTCTTGAGCATGGACATCATCATGTAATTTTCTTAAAGGTGAAAAAGCATCTCACTTTAAGGCACATGATTTTAGATTAGCCTATCATTATTTTTAGTAATAAAAAATCTCTGAGCTATAGGGAACAAGATCCAATTGCAATCGTAGGTATAGAATGAGTACTCAAAAAATTTAAGCCTGATACAGTCATTAAACCCATTGGAGAACTGAAAATGTATGTCATAACCAATTAATTTGTCAGTAAGCTTCTAAACTATAGCCATGCAACTTTAGATGATCCAAATGTATCCAAAATAGTAGTTAAAAAAAATTAACGTCCTCGTAACTCCCCTCACTGTTCTGGAACCTTAACAATAGATTCATGGAAACAATGTGCTGCAAGCTTTTTGCATTTAGGTATGATGTGACCTTAGCAGTCTACGGTAAAGATCCAATTACACTCCCATAAGTATTGAAAGTTTTGTTATGTCATCTGAATTGGGAGTAGTTATATATATGTTAAATACTTTTGTTCCCATAAGGAGCGTGCAACCCTAACGATTGACCACCATTTTTGTCTATTTGCGGTTAAAAACCTCAGCTCATTCAACGTTCTATTTATATGCGGTACTTTCATGTCAAGCGGTCTACGGCAGGTATAACTTGGTTATCCCTTCCTTCAGCTATCTTGGGTATTCCAATATAGTACGGTACAAAGAAACTGTTGGTTTGGGTTTTAAGTAGTGTAAGGCCGAGCTATCGCCACTTTCACTTTTTGACTTCAAGCTCGATCACAGTCGGTTTGGTTTCACATCCCATTGGTACATTGGTACATTGGTATTCGGTGAAGACGACATCAGTTTACAAAAGCCTGCTGTTTAAAATCGAAAATGTTGTGCCTTTTGACAAATCCTTGGTTTGTTCTATATATATTTTTTTAAAGAGAAGTAACACTCGGGCAATGAATTCCTACTACTATTACTAGGTGTTACCTTTTTAAGGAAAAGTATAGTGATGGAGAAGACAAGTGCTGAAGGAAGACATAAAGTAAAGCTTCATTATTTTACAACTCTGCTTTTTGCAGCGCCTCTGGTGTGAATAAGATGTATTACATTTCCAAAATTCTGTTTAGTAGCCATTTTATCCGTTATTTTACTTTGCCGATGGTTCTGCTACACAATACCGAAGAAGGAGGGTGCTCTGATGTTACATTAGTTAGGATTACTATCTGGTGAAACCGTTGTACTCGTAGTTCAATGGACAGTGTCGGTGCATACATCACTATTAAACTTTCCTACAACAGCTGATATTTAATAACTATCGGAGAGCGGACTAAAACTCATTTCCTTTGGTTGTGTAGTCAACGTGGATTGCCCTATATTGCTTAGTGGTCCGCATGCTTGTCTGATCCTCCGGTTATTATTACGATACTGGCCAAGTAGCAGATAGATTAAACGTATTCTAATTAATTTATTTTGCAACATGAAACCTTAGAGATTTTGTTTTTTGTATGATAATTATATGACTGCAATTTATAGCTTCAGTAAGTCCAACCAAAACCGAATTCTCACAATTCACTGGTAAAAGTTAATCTCTTAGATTTGTTATACTTACGAGTTAACTAGCATTAAAATTATCCACTACTGCCAAGTGTATTGGTATTATATGTATTGGGTAATAAGCTCAAATGTAACTTGAATACTCAATCCGGAACCACAAGTTCCGGGAATTGAAATAGGCTGGAGCCTTCCAGTTGTCAATATAATAACAGAATATACAGAGTTAAACAAATCAACTGGCTTGCATGGTTGTTATTAATGATAATATATGTAGAGCTTGCCAGTATGATGCTGAGTTTCTCAAACTCTACAACACTAAAATATTCCAGTATTCATTTAAATTTAGAGACAAATCTCCCACCATGCATTTTTCTTATGTGCATTTATGTCCCTTTCTATCAGTTGTTGTAGAAAGGTTCAAGTAATGAAGGCATAGACACTGGTCACTGAATTACACCAACTTCTGCGGATTCTAAGTTGAAATAATATGACATTAATTTGATGATGTTGGGGATGAAGTTGGCTGAAGTATTTAGTACATTGACTACAAAACCAAAAGTCCTGGGTTCAAGCCCAGTCTCCGATAAAGTCATTAATTAACAACACCACGCATTTTTGCTCTGTATCAGTTGTTGTGGGAAAGTTCAAGTGATAAAGCCACAGTCACTGGTCATTGAACTATACCGACCTTAGCAGATGCTAGTCCCAATATAACATGGGAACGCCCTCCTTCGTCAGTATTGTATAACAGAATTATCGGCAAAGTATAATAACCAATACAAATAAATACCAAACACAGCTTCGAAAATAGTAATACGTCTCATTGACAACAGAGGCACTGCTACACTGCATTTAAAAAAAAAGCTTTCCTCTATATCTTCCTTCACCACCCCCTTCTCTATCTTTATCCCTTTGCTAAATAAGGTAACAGCTGGTAAAAGTAGTAGGCATTAATTTCCTAAGTGTTACTTCTCTTGAAAAACAAAACAAAAATATTCCATAATCTTAGGAATTTAGACTGAAAAAACCCAGGAAGTATATTGAAAAAATTAGGTTACTAACATGTCTAGAGTTGTTAGGTTTTTTAAGGGTTCTTTGTTGGGTACCTTCCCCAATATCTCTTCTTAAGAGCTGACAACATGCTATCCAAAATGGATTGGGTCAATATTGATTGTCCTTCTTTTCAACCTAAGCTAACCTTAAGTAATCCTTGCCTTTGGATATGCCTCCTTATCTATAAACCAATTGTATTCTACAGGCTAGTTGTTTGGAGGTCTGAGCTGCTCGAACGTATTTTGAGAATGTAATAAAATGCGCTCATGACAACAGGAACACTTAAAACCACTCCATTTAAGCGTATCTTTACTACATTTAAACCACATGTTCTGGGGAGAGGAATAATGGTAAATAACCCAATAGAACTAAAAGCCATAAAATTATGGAAATATATCAATTATGATGATGCAAATAATCTTCAAATACACGGGGAATTATTCAACATCTGAACCTAACTTCAATTCAAGTTTTTAGTAAAGCAAAGCAAACAACCAGATATTATCCGACACAACTGAGCCATTTGATGAGATTGATTGCAGTGTTTATTCAGATCAGATAAATTCAAGAAAATTCCACAAAATACCAAGTCGAAATTATGACATTTTATAACTGAGAGTGAAGCGGCTATTAACAAATGTGTACATCACATCAAAAACTGTTCCTGATGTTCTCTGGAACAGATACCAAAACATTCGTCAGTTTTCTCTACATCGATTCCCAGGCAAGGGCACATTTATGGCAACAACCGCAACTATCTTAAAACGAATTTTGCTAATAATATCAAGATGAAGAGAATAAAGAAACTACTCCTCTGTCATTTTATTAGATTCAGGCGTTTAAAACAAAAGATATTTGGTCAAAAAACTCTCCTGTCTGAGTGTTAGTCATTTATAAGGTATTCATAATTTTGAACGGAGAATAGAGATGACCTGATACCCAGTTGAGCTACGTTTAGGCTTGCTGCCAATTCAAGCTAACCTTATCTGAACTATTATCACACTCGATATGCTTAAAACCGACACTTTAAGCTGCGCGTTCTGTCTGCAAAGAAAAGAAATAAAAGAGAAAAATTAGTATTTTAAAAAATATAATATTTAATATATTTATGCAGTTACTTTTCATTACAGTCGAGTAACTGAGCCTTGAGCCTTGTCTTTACTTTCAATGATGTTTCCCTGTTAATAAATTTAGTAATTGAGAATATTAAGTTAATTTTTTTAGCAAGTACATGGACACAAGAAAATATTAAAAAATTAAAATTTTTTTTAAATTAAATTAAATTTTCAGAATCGTGCTGCAAACTCTAAATTAAAAATATTCTTTCAGACCTTAAAATCCCTTTTGCATAATAACATTATTTACGTTACAAACCGTATTTGCAACATGAAAATATTTGTTTGCTTAACTATCATTTTACTTTATAATCCTTTCAGTTTCTATAAACATATATACATATGTATGTATTTTTTAAAGGGTGTACATTAAAGCGGGTCGGCCATACAAAAATAAATTCTGTCAGTCACCCATCCACCCCCTTCATTCACATATCAATGAAATTTTAAAAAACAGGAAAACATTTTTTTTGCCACGCCCCAATGTGCAGCACGTTTTTGTTTTTCACATACATTACACATATCGTTGTGCATGGCTTCATTTTAAGCTCCGCTGATTTTTTAATCGTACTTCAAATTCTAGGATCCACGTATACAATCTGGCATCCTTTCCCCAGCGTTGCCAGATTCTCAACAAAACACAAATGAATCATATTTCTTTTACAAAACAAATATGTATGCTTTTCTATACATATTTGCAAAGGGTGTTTTTTATAGAGTGACACAAGTTTAAATCATAATAAAACAAGTAAGAGTGCTATATTCGGATGTGCCGAATCTTATATACCCTTTACCAACGTATGTATATGTAGTATGCATATGCATACATATTTGTTTTGTGATAAAATTTATAATTTTTTGTTATAGTGCAATTTTTAGTAAGTGACCTCTTGGTTTTTTTCGACTAAAGAATTTGCTTGAGTAAAGATCTTCCTAAAATATGAAATATGTTTAACTGAAAAAATAATTATTTTTGGTAAGTTTTTACCAAATATTTTTTAATTTCCAACCCTGGAACCATAATTAAAATTTTTCTGGTTTTAATACGAGTACTAATTTATTTCTTTCTAAAATATGGAATATATTTTATTATCAAAGAAATAACTAGCTTTATTTAATTAGTTTTATATATAAAAAAGTGTACTTTTCCCAACCCTCGAATCATTATTTTAGATTTTCTTGGTTCCTTATATCAATCTTGTTCTTAAAAAAATATATAAAATATGTTAAGGGAACAGAGAAAAAAAGAAATAAGGAAAATACTAATTTTATTTAGTTACTTTTTAATATCAAAATAAGTTCAGTAAAGTGCGACTTTGACTTGCGCACGAAGGGTTCCGTGCATTCGGCTTTGAGAATTTTTTCAATGTGTCGTTTTTGCTTTTTTAAGTTTTTTTTTTCAGTTTAAACGATTTATTTAGTTTTGTCGCTTTTTGCCCGTTTTGGCAACTTTTTTCTGTTTTTGAGGATTTTTTTTCATTTTGGCGATTTTTTATCATTTTGACGATTTTTTTCTGTTTTTGGGTTTTTTTCATTTTGGCGATTTTTAATACAAATTTTATTCGTACTGAAACATAAAATAAGTTTATTTAACAAAAAAATTAAAAAAAATTGTGTTATCTAGTTACTTTTATACGGCAAAATCAAGTTAAAGTTGTCCAGCTCTGAAACCGTCTGCTCGATTTTGCTGATTTTCAATACCATTCTAAATTGGACCATTTTTGACACACCAGTGCAAGAACGAAGTCTCTAGCTTTTCTGGGAGCTTCGGAAAACCGATTTCACGTACACCAGATGGACGGACGGACGGACAGACGGACAGACGGACATCGCTTATTCGTCTTCCCTATTCATAAGGACCCAGAATATATATATTTTATGGGTCGCATATGAATATTATGCAAATTACACACGGAATGACAAACCTATATATACACTTTTTCCATTTTTGGTAAAGGGTATAACAAGCAAATACATATATGTGCCCTTAATAATGAAAGTGCCCTTAAATCTTAAGAAAACTTCAATAAATATTAAATAAACATCAAATAAATTTATATTAATCGAAACTAATACAACAATAACTTAATGTGATGCACAATAAAAAAATATTTTTTGATTTCCTCAAACATAATCTACTAAATATTTCGACACAAGAAATTTATGACTTAGACCACTTTCATAATTAAGGGCACATATTTTTAATATCAGTGAAACGGGCTTTAATGGAAAGAAAATTTTATGAATTGAATGTCCAAATATGATTTCTGCCATGTGGCCGCCACGGCTGTTACGTAGAAGGCGCAATCTGGAACACCAATTTTCAACAACTTTTCGCAGCATTTGCGGCCGTATTTCGCCGATAACTCTTCCAAGAAAATAATCCAATGTAGTTAAATCGCACGATCGTGGTGGCCAATTAATTGGGCCATTAGGCCAAAGTTTGTTTAATATTAACAGGTGCGCATCCAGCTTAAGGATTTAGGGAGGAGGGGTCGAAATTTTCGGTGATGCAAAAAAATTTCAAATGTTTTAAAGTTTAAAGTTGGTTGTCATTTTTTAGTTTGGCAATTTTTTTCGGTTTTTGGGGATTTTTTCGGTTTGGCGATTTTTTAATTTAAGGATTCTTATAGTTATGCTATTTATTTCACAACACAGGAGCTAGGACGTGATTTTCGTAACAAAAATTATCAATTTCGATGATTTCTTCCTATTTAAAACCTGGGTACAAAAATAAACGAAACACATTGTTTGATTTTGTTTTATTTCGTTCTTTGAAGTGAGTGAAACGAAAACAATGAGAACGATTGGTCAATTTGTTTTTGTATTGTTTTTGAACATGAGCTGAAAACAGAGATCATTACCCCCCCCCCCTCAAAAAAAAAAAAAAATTTGTGAACAGAAAACGACTAATGGAAAAAGAAACTTTTATATTGCTTTCAAGAGTTGAGTAAAAGAGATATTTGTATGAAATTTTTATATAACATTATGAACGATGTGAAGCATAATTCTGCATCACTAGCTTAAAAATTTCATTATTTTTGAAATTTCAAATTTTTTAAAAATGATATGTAGACCTTCCGTATGGAACCTTTGAAAGTTGCACTTTATTAAATTGATTTACATACATATGCATATATTCCCTTGTTGAATGCTACAGATAAAATAATGGCACGCAAAGCGAATTCACACCAGCTGATCTCGTTTCTGGAAATGAGGATGTCAGCTGTTAGTTTCTCTTGTGTCAAATGAAGCAAAATGTGCCAAAATTTTTTGACAGCAGCAAATTTTACACCAACTAATATAGATGTTCATTTCAAACTGAGATCAACTGTTATGAATTCGTCTTGATGGCGCTTTTCGAAAAGGAACCTGCCACTAAATGTTAATGACGCAGGTATTTTTAGAAGCTAATACGCCTTTTTCATGTCCCTTATAGCTGAGTATTTAAAAAGTTGCTTAATGGGCAGTTTGAGAGGTGAACTTGCGAAAATACAAAACAACTTTATTTTTTTTTTTTTTACAAAAGAAAAGTTTAACAACTTGTTATATTTTGCAACAAATTAAACGCTATTAAGTTCGTGGGTACTCTAAACGAGACTTTCTTTTCGTTATCAGAGGGAAAAGATATTATTTGCTTCTATAGAGAAAACAGTAAAGTATGTATGTCAACTTTGAGTAAACGAATTGTTGTAACTAAATTGAAACTGTATACGTGTGATTTTTATTTTATACGCAATTGCGAACTGGATGAAATAAACGTTTCTAGGGGTATATAATAATTTTTAAAATTTTTGTAAGTTTAATAAATGCAAAATTTTACTCTTCTTGTTCAGTCAAGCATTTTTGTTTTATTGTATTTATATATTTTTCGTTCTAGTGGTTCTTTTGCCACTTTGGTTTAAAGATTGTATTTTCTTAAATAATCTTAGTATTGCATTGTAGACCTACTTGCCCTCCTCTCGGAGAAATTGTGTAATTCATTCCACCATTTTGGCGAAAGTAAGTTGGTGGCTATAGATATCTACAAGGCGTCTGATAGAGTGTAGCATGGTGTACTTTTGTCAAAATGTATTGCCCTTGGTGTCGGTGATAACTTCTCCTGATTCTTATCGAGTTTCCTGAGGGATCGCACTATAAGAGTTGTTATAGATGGGATCTTATCAAATGAGTTCAAGTTAAATTCAGGGGTACCACAAGGTTCTGTTCTTTCACCAACTCTATTCCTTATCTTTATAAATGATCTGATGGGATCTCATCAAATGAGTTCAAGTTAAATTTGGGGGTACCACAAGGTTCCGTTCTTTCACCAACTCTATTCCTTATCTTTATAAATGATCTTCTATGTAAAACTTTCAACCCTAGCTATTCTTTCGCGGACGACAGCAGCATTTGCCATTCTTTTTCATTCAGCAATAGACCTAGCCTGCCGCAGGTTGAGGATATGCGACAAACAATGAATGAGACTTTAAACTATGATTTAGCAAAAATTTCTGAATGAGGTCATGGGAACAGGGTTGACTTTAACGCCCGTAAGACCCAATGTTGCATTTTTACACATAGACGCATGAACGAAAATGCTGCTGCCTCTGTAACTATGGGGGTTATAAATAATAAGGAATCAGATGCTCTTGATATTCTTGGCATGAAAATACAGTGTGATGTTCGATGGACTGAACACATTTTTCAAATTGCAGAAGAAGTATTCGAGTGTCTCGGCTTTTTGAAACGGTGCAAACGATATTTCATCATATCTGATCTCCTTACTATTTATACCACTTCAAAGCATTTCATTGTTCTATCGTTACTACAACGAAATGTATTCTAATTAAATTAGGGAACTTGTTCCTGAAACCCACACATTTATACGTACAAGACATGCCTTATTCAGAGCACATACCTTTGTGGTCGATTGGCCAATGACACGCACTACGCATTACAGAGAGAATTCGTTTTTTAGCCGCACTGTTCGTATGTGGAACCAACTACCTGCAAAGGTCTTTCCTCTCACTACCAGCGTGAGAAAGTTTAAATTATAAATGTCCACAGACACTACTCCCTCTATTTGCGTTCCCTATAATCTATCTTCCTAGTTCAAGCACAATGCATTGCATGACTAGGGGTTTTCCCCTGAGTGCTGGTCCTATTAAAAAAATAAACATACATATATATGTATACCAAAAATAAGGTTAAAATTTTCCAGCTCTGGAGCTGTTTGAAATTTTTTATGCCAAACTCTTTTCTTTTAAAAAATAATATACATATATATAATTTATAGAGAAAATGAAAAAATTAATTTGATCTAGTTACTTTGGTGTAAAAAAAAGTTTAAATATTCCAACCCTGGAATCATTCTTTTAGATTTTTATGTTCTGTTAAAAACCAATCTATTTACTTTAAAAATATAAAATATGTTTAATTTATAGAGAAAATAAGGAAATTATTTAAGTAAGATACTTTTATATACAAAAAAAATAAATTTTCCAACCCTGGAATATTTTTTTAATTTTTTATTTATTTTTAAAACCAATTAAATTGTTACTAAAATATACAATGTTTTAGCTAAATACTTTTACAGGGCAAAATAAAATTTATGTTTTCCAGCTCTGAAACCGTCTTTTTGATTTTTTATTGATTTCAATACCAATCTATTCCGGACAATTTCTGATAAACCAGTCTAAAACCGAAGTCTCTAGCTTTGGAAAACTGGCGGACAGACGGACGGACGGATGGACGGAGAGACGTGCGGACGGACAGCGCTTAGTCGTCTTCCCTGTTTATAAGGACTCAGAATATACATATATACTTTATGGGTCACATATGAATATTAAGGAAATTACGCACGGAATGACAAACCTACATATGGCATCTACAATTTTTGGTGAAGGGTATAAAACACCACATTCCGATTTACCCTTTCAGTGAAATACATATTCTGTTTAGATTTTTAACCATATTTGAGAATTGTATCAGTAGTATCAGTCGCTATTGAATTTATGTGCTCGCTGACGTTGTCAATAACAATATCATTGCCTCAAATGAAATATGCATGCGCAAGTTTACACTTCTATTTATCTGAGTAAATGTATCTCGGTCCGTCCGTGCATCCTTATATGTTATATAAAAAATGTTTATAAAATACATACTGCAATGCAGCTGGGGTTTCATGTTTCATTAATGTAACAAACAAGTGTTACATAGAATATTTCATAGCTCTTTATTGCAAGTGCAAAAGTACTCGTATGGGTTTTTGTATTACGTGTGGTATTTTGAAGCCACGATGAGTTTGTGCAAATGCCATGTCGGAGAATGTGTGGTTGACTACAAAAATAGTTAACTTATAGTTAGCTTTTCTTAGACTGACTAAAAGCTAACTGCAAAGTCATCCAGAGCAAACCGAAAATTAATTCTTAAGTTGAGTAGGTAATCGAATTTGATGAGAGCCAACAAATTTATTCTCAGCTACTTTAAAACTCATTTCAGTTTTATAGATGGCAGCTTAGCCGATTGGTAGCGCGTTGAGTACACAACGTGTGATGTTACATGTTCGAACCCCAGGAAAAAAATTTAATTTACTGACTACCAAGTGATTTAAAAAAGTCAACTTTAAGTTAACTGAAAGAAGTGCGGAGTGAGACAATTGACTACAGCCTAGGACATCGCAATGTTAAAGTAGTCAGTTGACAAAGTAATCCAAGTGTCAGTCAGTACTAGTTGCGAAATAGTTAGCTTAAAGTTAGTTTAAAGTTAGCCAAACTTCCGACAGGGTGGTTTTGCATTTATTTTACACAAGAAGAAGGTGTGTGTGTGTGTGTGCGTGTGTTTGTGTTCTTGTATGTGTATGTATAGATTTGTTAACTAAATTTGCCATACATTGATGCATAATGCTGTCTGCGTTTTACATGCACATATATATGTGTGGCTATGTAATTCAGCTGTTGTTCGTTTATTCTTTCGAAATAATCAAATATATGTACGTGAGTTTTCCAAAAATAAAACTACTAAAACATCATTAGAGGTTTTTTTTGCCCTGCGGCTTGTGTCACTCGTTATAGGAAGAAATAATTCTATAAAATACGTACTACGTATGTATGTATATATGTACGTTTGGTTGTAAAGCGAAATTGAATTAAATTTTAATGTATTTTTAAAGAGAATTTATTATTATTTTTTAACAGACTTCAAAAAAAGGAGGAGTTGAGCAATGAATCTAAATTTTTATTTTTTTGACATTGTTATTTCATAATTCGGTACATTTGCGACCGAGTGTTTTTTTTTTGTCGGAGAGGGTATAGCTTCCGATTGGTCCAGTGGGCAGGGGTACGCCCACAAATGTTGCTTATTCTACGTATTAGATTGCTGCAACGCCTAGCAAACACCTTTAGTTCTTCTAGTTATAAAATTTTAGGGATCAAAATATGGGCGTAGCCACGCCTATAATTATTATATTTTTTATTATTATGGTTCTATTTTACCAATTTTTAAAAACCTTAACACACACACTTACTGAGCTCTAAGAACACACACAATCTTGCATTTAAAAAATGGGCGGAGGCACGCCCTCTAAACAACAACAGATTTAAAATTTTTTTGGTTTCAACGAGTTTACTTCCAGTTTGGTCCCAATACAATTTTTTATAATGTTCTATCAGAACTTTGCATTGAAGTCGGTTTTCTTTTTGGCAGAATTATTTGAAGCGCAAATAAAAATTTAAGCATTCAATGCAGCACAACAAACACTTTCGTGGAATGTCTTTAACTTATAAGTCCCGGTTCACACACTTCAACTTTTGATGATCAAGTTGCAATTCAGCTGTAAGAATAAAGAGATATTTGTATTTCCTTTTCCGTTTTTCTTACAACGGAATGAAGAGTTGAAGTGTGTGAACCAAAACCTTAAAAAAAAATTAGTCACAAAATTAATATTGATAAATCTCTGAATAAACACAGAAAAATCTAATGCTTAGCGCATGGGTCTCCCGTGTTTCAGTTGTAATGATGAGGAAGAGAGGAGGGAAGTATCCTGCATCTCCTCCGCTTTTTTCCCGCTCTGGAGAATCTCCATCTGCACCTTCTTGGCAGAATGAATATCCTTCAGCATACTATCCGAGATATGGAAATTGAATACAACAGTGGCTGGTATAAACGCTGAATAAATTTAGTAACAAGCTAAAATAAAACAACCGAATAGAAAAAGAACTTAAACTTAAACTTTTAAAAAGTGCATTATAAAACTAAAAAATTCGAAATTTTTGTTGACTATGGTTATGGCCTATTGTCGTGTGTACGTCTGCACCCCCACTACTCTCTTCTTTTTATGCATCTTAAAGTCCCTCACTCCTCTATACATAATAAAACCTAATAAAGTTACTTGTTTTGTAAAGAAATTTGTTAGAGTCTTTTAAATTTATTATGTTTGTATATTGTGTTTCTTAATAATATATTAAGAGTTTTACTATAAACATACATACCGTCACCTAAGATCCAAAAGGCCGTAACAACCAAAACAAAAAAATCAAAATAGACTTTTTTAAATTTAAGAAATTTATTATTTGACATATTGGCATAATTTTAATTATAATTGAAATTTATTTGCTGTTGTTAAGCAATGTCTATGAAGTATATCTATAAGCACAATCACTTTTACTTCCAGTAACAATATTGTTTAATTTTAGAGAAATTTTTTCGAATTTAAAAATTCTTTCGCTGATCTTGAAAAGAAAAACATTTTTAATTAAATTTTTCAACTTGCGTTTTTTTTTTTAATTTTGAAACACAATAATACAATTTAATATTTTACTTCTATTTCACGAGTGTCAAAATGAATGCGAATTAAAAGAAACTTATTTCGTTGCGGCATCACATAAATTTTTTAAGTTCACACTAATTAATTTAAATTTTTTTTTAAATAATTTTTTTAACAATTCACAAAATTCTGCTGCCAATAATAAACAATTTAATTTAACTATTAATACTCATAGCATTAAGCGATAAATAATCACTTATATGATTCCTAAATATACGAGTATAAATTAAAATATATATATTTTTTTTTTGGAAGTCAACACTTTTAAGCACAATAAGTGTTAAACAATTAAAATTATAAAACTTCTAATTATGTAAGTCAAACACAAAAAACAAAAAAAAAAATACAAACAACCTGCAAGCAAGAAATATACAAACAGAAAATAAAACTATTAGAGTTGAAGACTATTTCCTTTAGCTAATTAGGCCTAACGTGTTTCTATGACAATAAAAAAGCAATTTTTTATTTAATTTTAACTATTAGGTTAACAAAAATATTTTATTTATCTTTTGTTTATTGTTACATTACACTTACAATATGCTATATATAGTTCAATAGAGTTTCAAGTTTAATAAACACAACGAAAACATATTTATTCTTTAGCAAGCATTAACAAACAATTATAAAAACTTAAACACATAGAGCGCAGCAGGCTGCCAACTGCAATCTATTAGAAATGAAATACACACGACGCACACTGTCGCGAAGGCGGCCAAAAATTAAAAAAATTGAATTTAAGCGAACAAATTACTTTGTTGCATGTGTAATATTCTAATTAATTAAAATAAAAAATAACTTTAAAAAAGGTATACTTTTTAAATAGTTTTGATGATTCAAAGTCAACAGTTTTTGGATAATATGCAACTATATGAAAATAGGGTACATACACATGCAAACTTTAACAGGTTATTTCAAAAAAATTTTAGATATTGCACTAGAACTTACAACAAAACATAAGGGGAATATTGTTTTAATATGGCTATAATATATTTTTTCTATATTTTGTAACTTGTTTATCTAATTTTTCGACCTTTTATATATGTTCAATAAAACTATTTTTTTAAGCTTTAGGTCAGTAAATTTTATATATTTTATTAGTTTTGATCGATATTTCGTAAAAATTTGGTTTACTTCTTCAGGATATAGTAAATTGTATTTAGATTTTTCTGTTTTTTGTAACTCATATGCTATGTGCCGTTGCTTATTATGTAAATGTAAAGAAAAACATCTGTGAGTGAAAAAAGTACGACTTAAGTGGTCTATAGAAAAAAATGTATCAAATATATTTTTCCTACTTTCACAATATATTTCCACAAGTAACTAGATTGAAAATTTTTTGTATTCTTGTCCACCTCTTGCCCCCTTACAATTTAATTTTACAATATTTTTTTAATTTATAATTTGTATATTTTCAGTATATTATTTAGTTCCAGGACATTTGGGAAGGACACTAGTCCTTGAAATTTAAATGGCCAAATTGTTGGTGTGATTTATGTTATATATTGCGTCTAGTTAAACATTTAACTAGCTATAAGTGAAGACAATTTGTTTTGATCCGTTTTACTTTTTTGAAAAAGGACATTTTTGAGGTTTGCGTGTTCTTTCTCTAAATTATCCGAAATTTTTACGAAGCATTAAATATGTTAAAATTAGTGTCTTAACACAATTTCATTGAGTTACAATTATTTTTCTCTCTGTTATGATAATTTTTTATTTCAGGATATATGGGAAGGACACGAATCCTTAGAAATTAAATGGCCAAATTTTATGTATAATTATATTTTACCAATTAAAGCATGTGTTCCAAATTTTATTTCTTTACGATAACTCCTTCTATTTTTGGCCGCTCGTTATATGAACTCACGACACTGTGCGACGCACGTTCACTCAGAATCAATTTTCATTGGCCAAAAGCTATATATTTTTCTTCAAATATATTCTTAAAATTGTTGCGCCATCGGAAAAGAAACATATCAAAACTAAGGTAGCCACAAGATTTGCTCAAAATATTCGCAGTAGTGGGCGTGGCATGCTGCTAATTGGGTTAATTTAAAAACAAAAAATTTAAAATTTGTCATATTTTATTCGAAATAAATTTCGATTCCTCATAAACTGTTATCAATAACCAGCTGCGGTTAAAGGGGTGGGGGGGTTAAACCCGTCTTTTTTTTACCCAAATCGAAGGGGGAACTTTGCTCCTCTTATGCATAACTCTGTCATTTGTGAACTGATTTTCAATTTTTTTTTTGCCTTTAGCTTGGATCCATAATTTTTTTCCGAGCATAATTTTTTTGTGAGCCGTTTGGGTCCTTGATTTTTTTTTCCAAATCGTAGGGGAAAATTTGCTTCCCTTCTACATAACTTTGTCATTCGTCAACCGATTTTCAAATTATTATTTTTTGTTTGAAAGGGTTTGCCTTTAGCTTGGATCCATATATTTTTTTAATTAGAGGGGGAATTCGCTCCCCTTATGCATAACTCTGTCATTTGTGAACCGATTTAAAATAAAAAAACATTTTTTGTTTGAAAGGGTTTGCCTGTATTTTGGACCCATAATTCTTTTTCGAAAATTGGAGGGGGAACTTGCTCCCCTTATGCATAACTCTGTCATTTGTCAACTTATTTTCAAAATTAGTATTTTATTTGAAAGGATTAGCTTGCAAGCTTTTTCGAAAATTGATGGGGATATTTTCTTCATGCATAAAATAAGATGCGTTAGTAGCTTTTATAAACAAAGTTTGTCATAACCAAAAAAGAAATTGGTTAAAAAGGAACAGAAGTTCCTTTAAAATATATGTTCGCCCATCTGTGTGCCTGTTGTGGGCAAAAAGAGACTCACATTGCATACAGCGTGATGTTAACTTTTCATTCCGAATTACTGTATGGCTCATAAAAAATAATTATATTTGGAAAAAACTTTATTTAAAAGGAAAGATCAGGATTCTTGTTTATTTCTGGTATTAGCAGGCAGCCACGTAAGTAAGCCAGTACAAAATTTATATACGCCAAAGTTATTAGATAATATAATTAATAGTTTACACTGAAAAAAAAGTACATTGTAAAATATATAAAAGAATGAAAATAATTTTTAATGCAAAATAACTTTTTGAAATTTTATAGGAGAGAGGAAAAACAAGGAGCATTGGGCCTCTCATTCAAATTATTTGAGGTTTAATTACTCAATTACTTTCAGATAGGCAGATGATTGGCCTACTGTATCCAATCCACATGGAGCTGCCATCTAAGCCAACAGACTGGTAAGTACCACATTTATATAGCGAACCGCTTATTATAAGAACAGACGTCCGCTTGCAGCCGCTTCATATGGGAGAACAGACGCTACAATCACTTCTCACGACGCGCCAATGCTTGGCGGCTGTCAAGATCATTGCCCTGGGGCCACCACAAGGAGGTTCGTGAGTCCAATTTAAGTACAATTAATAAGGATGACCCTGGGTATACCAAATTGAACCGATCAAAAGTTTTGCTTTATCATTGTACCCCCCCCCGACCCCCAAATTTCGATGTAATACCCCATAATTTATTAAAAATTCATTTTGATTTTATTTTTGTCAGTTACGTGACTTGACATTTCAGCTGACGATATTATGAAATAAATTTTAGGTAACTCATACAAAAATATTTTATTTAACTGAACTTAATTTCCACAATATTAATATGCGACCCATAAAGTTTATATATTCTGGATCCTTATGAATAAGAAAGACAAATAAGCGTTGTCCGTCTGTCTGTACGTGAAATCGATTTTTCGAAAAGGAATTATGTGGCTAAAAATAATTTTGTTTTGTTAAATAAACTTATTTTATATTTCAGTACGAATTAAATTGGTATTAAAAATCAAAAAGACGCGTCCAGGGTTGGAAAGCTTTAACTTTTTATACCCTTTCCCAAAAAATGGTAAGGGATATATATAGGTTTGTTATTCCGTGTTTAATTTCCATAATATTAATAAGCGACCCATAAAGTATATATATTCTGGATCCTTATGTATACGGAAGACGAATAAGCGATGTCCCTCTGTCCGTCTGTCCGTCCTTCCATCCGTCTGGTGTACGTAAAATCGGTTTTCCGAAGCTCCCAGAAAAGTTATAGAGACTTCGGTCTTGGACTGGTGGACATGGTTCAAAATATTGCAAATCGGAAAAATCGAGCAGACGCTCTCAGAGCTGGAAATCTTAAGCTTGGTTTTGCCATATAAAAGTAAATAGTTACTAAAATACATTTTTTATTTCTTTTTAAATAAACTTATTTTATTTTTTTTTTTCGGTTTGGCGATTTTATAATTCTGGGATTTTTTTGTTTTACCATTTTTGAAAATTTCAAGAAGTTTGCTCTTACGGTTTCCAAGATACAGCAAGTTGTCAAAATTATATAGTCAAAATTACATTAACTGATGGTACACCCTTTAATTAAAATTTTTTTAAATTTTAGTGTTAATTGTTGTAGTCTGTATAAAAATACACTATCCTTACAAAATTCAAGTGTATATACGTACAATTGCATATATATTACATGGGATTTTAACACTTTCCGTTGCTCGTTTTGGAACACTCTTTAATTTCCAACTATCATGTATTTTTTGTTGTAGAGGCCAAAGGTCTTCACACGGTTCTCGATAAAATACCCTGTGACAGACGGACGGACGGACATTTGGTGTACGAAACCCTAAAAAGATGGTTCCAGGGTTGGAAAACTTTAACTTTTTTGTTATACAACTATAAAAATAAAACTAATTTTTCCTTTTTCTCTACGAATTGAACATATCTGACATTCTTAAATGAATAAGATTGCTGTCAGAAATCAGAAGAATCTAAAAGGATGATTCCAGGATTGGGAAGCTTACACTTTTTGTAATATATAAAAGTAACTAAGTCTAACAATATTTTTTTCTTTTTCTTTATAAATAAAATATATTTTATGTTTTGGAAATAAAAGTTGGGTATAGAAAATTAGAAAAAGGAAAATGACAGCTCCAGAGCTGAAAACTTTGAACTTTTTTGATATTAAAGTAAATAAATAAAGCTATTTTTTTTCTTAACATATTTTATATTTTTTTTTAAAGAACAAAATTAGTGTAAGAAACCAGAAAGAATTAAAATGTAGATTCCAGGGTTGGGAAAAGTACACGTCTTGTGATATATAAAACTAGTTAAATAAAACTAGTTATTTATTTGGTGGTTAAATATATTCTATATTTTAGAAAGAAATCAATTACTATTAAAACCAGAAAAATCCAAATTATAGTTCCAGGGTTGGAAATTGAAAATAAAAATTTTGGGCAAAAAAAATAAAAAGTAATATTTTTTTCAGTTAAACGTATTTCATGTTTTAGGAAGATCTTTACTTAAGATTTATTTTATATTTACTGAATTTTTATACTATGTATATCTAATTTAAGTATAAACTAAGGTTTGCGCCATGGTGCTCATTATGTTCTCAGCTTGACAGCATGAGTTCTTATTAATGTTTAGTAAATGGAGATAAAATAAAATAAAAATCGTTAAAGAACAGTGATAGCTATAAAATAAATTGATATCATGTTACATTTCATTTCCCTGCAACCGTTCCTTTCTGCTGAACAAAATCGAAAATATTTTTTACATAATCGCGATATATACCATTTGCAATAGGATGTTCAAATTGAGACACTAAAGCGTTTTGATATGGTACATAAGTTGGTGAAGGGTATATAAGATTCGGCACAGCTATGTATGTAAAAGTAGTAAAAAATCAGCAAAATTCTTACCCGGAAACGTTCAAAATTCTTCAAAAATAAAGCAGCAACTTTTTTCAATCGAAAATATAGCACAGCAAATAAATTTATAGTTTTTGTATAAAATAAAGTTAAATATTGTCAAAAGAAAAAAAAAAGGAATAAACTGTTAGTCCCCGCCAAGATTTGCAATTTTTGTTGCAGCAATTCTTGCGTTTAAAGGTGAGAGAGGTGAGAAGATTGGGGAAGTGTATTTTATTTTCTTTCTTCAGTTATATTAAAAACACAAAATATAACAAAAATTAAATAGAACTGTTAAATTTTTAGAGAAATTTTGCGGTGTAATCGAATCTTTTAATACATAATTGCAAAACCAGAATTTCGTAATGTGGACACTTATGCAATTTCAAAGCATAATTTTGAAAATTGCAGCAAAAAAAATTGCAAGTCTAATTGTCTTTATTGTATATTTTTTATTTTTTTGGTAAAATAACATAATCAACTAATAAAACATCCCAGCAAAAAATTACACATTACCATCAGAACTATTTGCCATATAATGACTTACTTTTCTGATTACCAAATTTCATTACTCGCTTACAAAACTCATTACCTAAATTGAAAAAATGTATGTACAAATTGCTAAATGATCAGAATAATTTTTTTAGATTAAATGGATTACGTGAATAAGTTGGCAAATAAAAATAGTAAGTACTTCTCAATAATCGATTATTTTAGTCTCACGCCTTGTTAAAATCATTAAGTTGGTAATCCAGTAAGGAACAGCTTCCACCAAAAATGCTTAATTCCAAACCCGATTACCTTTTTTGAAATTTTTTGCTGGGATGTAGTTATATTAATTTTTCTGGTTCTTGAAATATTGTGGTCATTGCCACGTCCTTTTCTGGTAAATTAAAGACACGAATGATCAGAGTGTCAAGTGCATGAAAGCACGTTTTTAACTTAATTTAAAACAAAATGTACTTCTTTCTGCAGGTCAAATAGTAAAAAAATATTGTCATGTCCCTAAGCGTTTTTTTTCCTTCCTGCAATTATTACGTTTTTAATATGTGCTTTATGACTTTAGAAGTCAATATATTTTATGACATAAGTGAAATTTTTTTGATGTTTTAAATCTATGTACACTTGCCTCGCCACTTACTGTGAAGTCATTAAAATTGTTTATTAACTAAACGTAAAAAAAGAAGAAAAGAAAAAAAGAAATATTACAACTCCATACAGGAACATTGACGAACTTAATGTGTTGCTTTAAATTAGTTAAGTAAAAAGTGCGGTTGTGATCAGACCAATTTGGGCCTAAATAAATGCAAACAGAACGGAGTAGTTGGCTATAAACCTTCCCAGATTCCAATCACAAACAATAAAAGCGAAACCAGGGAACATCTCTTCAGTCACTGCGCCCCAGTTTGGAGACTTAAATATTTGGTCCAAATATACGGATAAAACCAGTCTCACTCAGTCATATCGATTTACACAGGATGCTTAAGGCTAGTTTTATTTAATTTAATGAAATTTGTTAGGCTAGTGTATGAACCACAAATTTTATTTCTTTTTGCCACGTTCAATTAACAAGTATTAAAAATAGATGTCAAACCTAAATTTTACTCTATCATAAAGTTGTTTTTTAACTTCTCTATCATACACAAAAAGTCTTAAAAAGTACAAAACTTTTTGTTTTTCAAATTGGTATTTGTATTTTTAGTTTTGTTATTGACGATATATTTTATTTTATTATTTGTTTTATAACAAAACGCGCAAAGCTTTCACGCAATTCAATGATGCTGTTAATAAGTTATTAAAATTTTACTTGGCTTTACTTAGGGTCTTCCAGTAAAAGGTTTTATTAGTTTGATAAGCAAAATCATCAGATGAAAATTAAAAACAATATTAGCCAAATGGCCGGCCGCCACGACTACGCTCGCAAGACCCGTTTGCACATTTGCGGCTGTATGTCTTTGAGAACTTAATGAGTTCCATTTCTGAGGTCTCGAATTGATTGCGTATCATTGGCACAGCTCTTATCTTTCACGTAATACCACAGAAAATGGTCTAAAGGTATGTTAAGTACTCGCCCCACTGTGCAAATGGAATTCCGTCATTCCACTCTTTTTTATGCAAACACACATTATGTACATAATTGCAGTTAAGTATATAAGTGCAGTTTCGATAGAGATACCGACAGCAAAAGACTTGCTTAAACTTCTTTTAGAATTAAGTTATTATAATAAGTTACTGCCATAATCAAAATAAAATAAAATGAATTATACTAATTAATTTGTACGGATTTAATATTGGCGACGAGGATGGGATACCCCAAAAAGTTAAACTCGCTTTATTAATTCAATTTCGTGGCAATTATTCTTATTGTAAAATAACTAACATAGCGTTGCAAAATTTAACGCAATTTAAAAAACCTTGCTTAAAAATATCTAGCCGACAACTTACTTGCAGTTCCTCGTGTGTTTTTTCC
Source organism: Tachina lurida (assembly GCA_944452675.1). NCBI lineage: Eukaryota > Metazoa > Arthropoda > Insecta > Diptera > Tachinidae > Tachina > Tachina lurida. The sequence continues at coordinate 26,966,330 of OX101754.1, read as the reverse complement.
ATAATCATCAAATGAGTTGATGGCAAAAGTCAATGCCGCTGAAGACTGAAAAAGAATCCCCTTCTTTTCGAACGTCGGACGAGAATATTGCATCAGACTCACCACCTTCAACTTCGGGCCATTCATCTAATCACGGAAATAAAAGACGCATAATGGCTTCTATGGGAACAATGGAACCATTTGATATCAATCATCCTAAGAATTGGTCAACATATTACGCAAGGTTCGATCTTTTTCTTCTAGCCAATGACGTGCAGGCTGATCGGCAAAAAGCAGTTTTCTTGACGCTAGCAGGTGCACCACTTTATGATCTCCTGTCGTCATTGGCATCTCCCAAAAAGGTGAGTGAGCTTGATATTGCCGAAATTAAAACGCTGCTAACGAATCATTTTTCTCCTCGCCCATCGGAAATCGCGTCATTTTTCAAATTCCACAAACGCGACCAATTACCAAATGAGAGTTTTTCGGAATATCTTGCTGCTTTGAGAAAACTCGCTGTTGACTGCAATTTCGGCAACGTTTTGGATCGTATGCTTCGTGATCGTTTGGTATGTGGCTTGCGGGATGAGGCTCTACAACGGAATCTTCTTGCTGAGCCTGACTTGCAACTACAAAAGGTCATAGATCGGGCTAACTCTGCTGAAGCGTCGTTAAAAAATGTAATGGTAATTCGGCAGCCTGAGCGGATTCACCAAATAAGTAAGCGCAACCAGCATCATAATAAACAACACAGAAAAACACAAAATCAACACAAGGGGAGTGATAACAATTTGTGCAATGGTTGTGGAGGAAACCATCCCCGTTCACAGTGTACGCATAAGGAAACAATATGTTTAACTTGTGGAATCAAGGGGCATTTACAACGTGTCTGTCGTTCATCGAAACAAAGTGCTGATTCTTCAGCACCATCGAAAGCATTCAATAAATCCCAGCAAAAATTTAGCAGATCGAAATCGCAATCAATTAATCACATTTTGGGATCGGAAACTCGTAAACGTTCAACAATTATAAATATTAATGGACAGCCTTGTAAATTTGAAATCGATTCAGGCTCGGATTATACAATAGTGTCGTCGCGGGCTTTCAGTCGTTTGTGGCCAACTGCACCGCCGGTGTTATCTGAGTGTAATCTAAATTTGACAGATTTTCAACATAATAGTGTGCCTGGTATAACAAAACATTATTTAAAGGCTTACCTCTTGTAGTTGTTAATGGTACTCAAACTAATATTTTGGGCTGCAACTGGTTTGATCCACTAGGAATAAGCATTCAAGGCGTTCATGTTATCGAAGAATTAAATTCCATTAAAACTGTTTTAGCAAAATTTGATCATCTATTTTCGAAAGAGCTTGATAAATTTACTGGTAAACCGGTTTCATTGCATTTAAAAGAAAATGTTCAACCAATTAGACTTCCCGCTCGGCGTATTCCAATGGCACTTCGAGGTCGCGTAGAGGCTGAGCTTAATCGATTGTGCAATCAGGGCATTCTAGAACCGGTTGAGTATTCGGACTGGGCAACACCAATCGTTCCAGTTCCTAAAAGCGATGGTACTATCAGAATTTGTGGTGACTATAAGTCAACACTTAATAAGGCACTTTTACCACACAATTTTCAAATTCCTCCTATTAGCTCCCTGCTTTCATCAATTGAAGGTGGGAAACTTTTTGCAAAATTGGATCTTGCCCAGGCATACCAACAACTTGTAGTTGATGAAAATTCTGCTTTCTTGCAGACAATAATAACACATAGAGGCGCGTTTAAAGTAAAACGACTCCAAATTGGCATTTCTTCAGCCCCAGGCATTTTTCAAAATTTTATCGAAACCCTCTTAAGAAATATTCCTGGCGTTTTGCCTTATTTTGACGATGTTGTAGTAATGGGTAAAACTGAATCAGAACTTGCTGAGCGTTTGAATAAAGTTTTGAAGCGTTTTGATAAAGCAGGTCTTCGGTTAAAAAGAGAAAAATGCCATTTTGGGGTAAATACAATCCATTTTCTAGGTTTTAAAATTGATAGTCTTGGCATTAGGCCATCATCTGAAAAAATGAAATCAATTCAAAATGCACCCGCACCCACAGACAAAAAGCAGCTTCAAGCTTTTCTTGGGCTTTTAAATTTTTATCATTCGTTCTTGCCCAATAAGGCAACAATAGCAGAACCTCTGCATCGCCTTTTAGATAAAAATCGTCAGTGGCTTTGGGAAAAAAAGCATGAGGTAGCTTTTCGTAATTTAAAAAACTTAATCACATCTGACAGTGTGCTCATGCACTATGATGAAAATATGCCGCTTATACTCGTTTGTGATGCCTCACGTTATGGCATCGGAGCTGTGTTGGGTCATAGGCTGCCTGATGGCTCTGAACGGCCTATTGCATTTTATTCAAGGACCTTATCGAAGACGGAGCGAAATTATGCACAAATCGATCGAGAAGCAACCGCTGTGATAGCAGGTGTGAAAAAATTTCACGACTATTTGCATGGCAGAACATTTACCTTGGTGACTGATCACCGTCCACTTCTGGGAATTTTTTATACGGCAAAACCAACTCCAGCTATACTTTCGACTGTTATGCTTCGCCGATGTATTTTTCTTAATGCCTACAATTATGACCTCGTCTATAAAGAAGGCAAGAAAATGGGCAACGCTGACTGTTTAAGCCGCCTACCAGACGAAACAGAGCAGAATTTCGAAACAAAAGAAGATGAAATTCTAATGATTGAGCAAGCCAGCACTGAAGTTGTCAACGCCAAAAATGTGGCCAAACAAACGGCAAAAGATTCACTCCTCAGTAAAGTTCTCAGCTGGGCGTTAAGGGGGTGGCCAAAGTATATTTCTCGCGATGATCAAGCATATCCCTATTTTATGCGCCGTAACGAGATTACTTCACTTAATGGATGCCTGCTGTGGGGTAATAGAACTATTATTCCTCCACCAAGTCGTCAATCCATTCTTCATGCTCTACACGCTGGTCATCCTGGCATAGTTAAAATGAAAGGATTAGCCAGAAGCTATGTGTGGTGGCCAAATATGGATTCTCAAATAGAAAACGCTATTAAACTTTGTATTCAATGTCAAGAAACTCGACATGAAAAGGCCCAAGCACCAGTTCGTACATGGGAAAATACTCAAACCGCATGGTCGCGCCTACATATAGATTTCGCCGGGCCATTTCAAGGTAAATTGTTTTTCCTAGTGGTTGATTCCTATTCCAAATGGTTGGAAGTACACATCGTCAAATCCACGTCAACACAATGTGCAATTAAATCATTGCGTTCACTTTTTGCAACGCATGGCCTACCTGACGTCATCGTCTCGGATAATGGAACAGCGTTTACGTCAGCCGAATTCCAATGTTTCATGGAAAACAATTTGATACGCCACATAAGATGTGCTCCTTTCCATCCATCGTCCAACGGACAAGCTGAACGCATGGTGCAGACAACAAAAAATTATTTAAAAAAAATGCCAGCTGATTCAAATATTGAATTAGAACTTATTCGTTTTGTGTTTAATCAGCACATAAGCCCGCATACTGCGACAGGGCGTTCACCTGCTGAGCTTCTGTTTAATCGACAGCTCAAAAGTTACTTTGACAAGGTACATCCACATGAATTGTCAAATACTGTCGAAAACCCAATTTTTTACTTGCTTAAACTTCTTTTAGAATTAAGTTATTATAATAAGTTACTGCCATAATCAAAATAAAATAAAATGAATTATACTAATTAATTTTGTAAAGCGATTTATTTGATTAAATCTGTACGGATTTAATAAGGTATTAAATCACAATTGTGATCAGCTCTTCGAGTAATTATACCGCCAGGAAATTTTTCACGCAAACGAGAGATGGTATCCCTACTTACATATGTGGAAAGTCCCATGAAGAGAATAAGCTCCTTAGAGCGTGGACGTGGCAGCCATTTAGCATATATTGAATCGACCATAAAATACCTCAAGGCGACAAAATGGGTCTAGTACTGCCTCGGACGAGTAAAGTTTTTCTTAATACATATACATAGTTATTTATTATAATAATACATATATATGTACATAAATGTCGTACTAAGCACAAACATATTTTCAAGAAGTTTCATCTGGAGTGCTGCGTATTAGAGTCCTTATTGCCGTCTTTTTTAAGCGGATGTTTCTAAGCGGATGTTGTAAGCCAGGAGGTTTTTCAGGAGGAATTTGTACATTTAATTGATCCAAAAGGTTGCAATAGTACTCTGAATTTATTGTTTTACCCTTTTGCAGATAGTCAATCAATAAAATACCTTTGAAGTCCCAAAAACCCGTTGCCATAACCTTACCAGCCGATTGAATTGTTTTTGCCTTCTTTGGAGCAGTTCCTCCAGCTTCAGTCCATTGTTTGGATTGTTCTTTGGTCGACTGTTAACAAATGCGGCACCCATCTTGCAGAAAGCTTTTTCATCTGTAGTTCTTCATGCAAAATTAAATGGACTCGATCATTTGAGATGCCCATGATAATAGCTATTTCACGCACTTTTATTCGTCGATCATTTAATACCATATCATGCACTTTGGCTAAAATTTCTGTTGTTGTTGCTGTTTTTGGACGTCCACTACATGGTTCATCTTCAATGCTTGTACGACCACGTTTAAATTCAGCAACCCAATTTTTTACTGTTGCATATGAAGGAGCACTTTCACCTAACACATTGTCCATATCATTATGAATTTCTTGTCCCGATAAACCTTTTTTATGTAAATATTTAATGACACCACGCATTTCTAATTTTTCCATTGTTAAAAAATCGCGGATGCGTCTTTTGTGAACACCTGTTTCTATATGAAGGAGTTGCCAGATCGAAACAAAATTTAACATGTGTTCATAGCAGAGATGGAAGTTTCCAAAACACTTAACTTTTTTCTGTTTATACCGCGCTTTTTGTGCTTGGCTAAGAAGTTTCCGAACCGCCCTCGTAGATGTGCCAGAAAAAAAATGTTTTCAAAATCTGGATGCGTAATCTTATATTCTTTGATTCATAATTCCCTATTAATGTTGCTGTCTATATCTAACTCTCTCTCTCTCTATCTCTCTGTCCATACGTTCAGGGGTGATGCAGTCACTTTGGCATTTTATCACACATGACGGTGGTAACGTTAAGGAATGTAGCGGCCGTAGCATTGGCCGCTACAAGACCTGTATATCAATTAGCACGATTAAAAGAAGGTTTTCCATCACCTTTGGGCCTGGGATGCTAACACAGCACTGTCTCTGTATATTTTGAAGGATTTTTTTTTTTGCACAATAATCTTGTTTTTTTAAAGATGTCCACTACACAAACAACGCTCCTGTAAAGCTAGTGCATGACCTTGAGATCTAATAACCATTTGGACTCAATTGCTCTGCTGCAAAAAATCCACAAACTCTTGGCGTCTTAGTTATTTTGTTTTCTATATGGTCCTTCCACGATAGTCGCCAACCAAGTATCACTCTTAGATGTTTGACCTTTTTGATTTTTTTTAATTTTCCAGCAAAGATATGGGAGCATTAGGAGTACCAGCTCAAAAGCTTTGACTAACTTAAAAAGACTTTTGCTATAGTTGTCGAAGAAGTGAAAGAAACCAGTTAACATAACTGCTGTCACTGTCTCAGGCTTGGAGACGTAAAATGTGTCATATGCACAGAAATATTATTTTCTGGCGCGGGAGGAGTGGTAAATGCCAAGAATACCTGTTGTCCTCCAAGAATAATTACAGAATGCCTGTAATTATTATTTTTAAAAAACCCCTGAAAATCAACACTCATTATGCCGCCCACAGAGAAAATTTCTAGCTTGTCCAATGCTCAAACGCTATCCATAGATAAAACCTGTTTTAGTCATATTGATTAACACAGGATGCTTAAGGCTGGTTTAATTTAATTTCATGAAATTTGTTAGGCTAGTGTATAAACCACAAATTTTTTTTTTGGCCACGTTGATTTAACAAGTATTAAAAATTGACGTCAAACCTAAATTTTACTCTATCATAAAGTTGTTTTTTAATTTCTCTATTATACACAAAAAGTCTTAAAAAGTGCAAAACTTTTTGTTTTTCAAAATGGTATTTGCTTAAGTGTTTTTAAGAGTATTTCCTGTTATGAAGTGAAAAACAAACAAAAAAACTTTGTTTTTTTAATTCTCTCATTGACGATATATTTTATTTTATTATTTGTTTTATAACAAAACACGCAAAGGTTTTACGCAATTCAATGATGCTGTTAATAAGTTTTTAAAATTTTACTTGGCATTAATTAGGGTCTTCCAGTAAAAGGTTTTAGGTTGATAAGCAAAATTGTTGGATGGAAATGGTAAACTATATCAGCCAAATGGCGTGGCCGCCACGGCTACGCTGGTAAGACCAACTCGCACATTTGCGGCTGTATGCCTTCAATAACTTAATGAATTCCTTCTCTGTGGTCTCGAATTTATTGCGGATCATTGGCACAGGCCTTATCTTTAACGTAATACCGCAGAAAAAAGTCTAAAGGTATTAAATCACAATTGTGCTCGGCTGTCCGAGGAAATTTTTCACGCAAACGAGAGATGGTATCGCTACTTACATATGTGGAAAGTCCCATGAAGAGAATAAGGTCCTTAAAGCGTGGCCGTGGCATCCATTTAGCATATACTGAATCAACCATAAAATACCTCAATGCGACAAAAAGGGTCTAGTACTGCCTCGGACGAGTAAAGTTCTTTCATTTCATTGCATATATTTATTTATTATTGCTTCAAAAATGAACTTAAGTCTAGATATAACCTTTAAGCCCGTCCAGTGTTCGACATAAACCTTATGATAGTAGTTAATAATACATATATACTCGTATGTACATAAATGTCGTACTAAGCACAAACATATTTTCAAGAAGTTTCATCTGGAGTGCTGCGTATTAGAGCCCTTGTTTCCCCTTTTTTAAGCGGACGTTTCTAGTAAAGTTCTAGATATTACGATCAAGGGGTAGAGTGATATTTATTATTATGGAGTCCACTGATTATGCTTAATTGCTTGTATGTACTATGTGTGTCTGTAGCTTGCAGCCAAGTGAGCCAAAAAGGTTTTAAAATATATAAAATTTTCACACAAACTTAATTTGCGATTTCATTGATAGACAATTTATATTGAAACCAATTCAAAACAAAAACATGTTTTGTCTAATGTAATTTCTGTCATTGTTTTATGACAAAATTGGCAGTAAGCGAGCTATGGACCCACAAATTTATTTATATCTTGTGGTAAATTATTGATTCAGTATAAAAATAAGCGTATCAGTTGAAAACTGATCAAAATTACTTTATGACAAGCATTTTGTTACAAAAATATACGTGAACTTACCTAATATAAATGTTTTCCACAAAAACATTTCCAAACAAGTATAATAATCTAAATGTTGTTAGATAAAGAGTAAAATACAAAAGCCTACAAAAATATAAAGGATATTGAAGTAAACATTCAAATAAAAACAACAATTATTCTCTTGTGCATTGTTCGTACTAAAAATTATACAACCATACAAAAGCATAAGCCAATGCAGACGAAAGACACAAAGAACTAACTATAACTTTAATGATTCCACAATAATGTTCTATTGATAATAATAATAAGCTTTCGATTATTTAGAATTTATTGAAAGTGCTGAAACTTTTTTAATTTGTCGGTCAATATTGTAAAAGGAACAACGAATTGAACACCGTGATATTCCAGCCTAAAGCTTTTAATGTCGGGGTTGAGTTAATAAAATGTTCAGATTTTTTAAATATCATTCACTTGTGGAGTTTTTATTTAATTGCAAATAACTATTCAAAGCAACAAAATTAAAATTCTTAAAAATTAAAAAAGATGACAATATATTCAAAGGAAATCTAGATTTTATTTATTATTAATTTAATTTTTTTTTGTGATTTTGTGAAGTGTTAATATCGTAGCAGCGGAATGTGATTTAGAAGTAGAGACCAAGAGTGAGTCTTATTAGTTTAAAAAATAACGAAAAAAAGTCAAATATACAAAGGTTTTAATGATTAGTAAAAACTTCCTGCATATTCTGTTTGCTACAAGGATTCTCTCCTCTATGGTGTCTCCCATTATGGCGCGTACTATCAAAGGTTCAGTCCAATGCATTGAACTATATCATTGGCTCTAAATGAGTTATCAAATTTTAATAGCTTTTACTTTCGAAATGTTAGCACACAATCCCATAACTTAGAAAATATGGGCTTCCGAGGTTCTTTTTTTTTTATATAAATGTTTTTAACATGCTCCACTTTTGTTTGTTATTAGCAAAGCTCGCTAAGCATTTTGTTTCTGCTTAAGAAACTCAGAAAGATTATTTAAAACTGGAGCTAAGGAACTTCATATGGTTACTTATGGCAAATGCACAAACATAATAAGTTGAAAGGCCGTAAACAGAAACCTTTAAGTCCACAACAAATATTTGAATTTGAGCTTGAGTCTGCTATTATTTTTCCTGTATCCTTCTTACAATTAGTTCAACATTGGTCCCCACTACAAGCGCATTTTAAAGACAAAATAAAATATAAAACGTTCGCTTGTATATAAAAATACTGAAATAAGTTTAGTTAATGGCAACTAACTAAACTAAGTCTGTAATGTATTTTTTATCTGAATTTCTATTACTTAAGATAATGGCTCCACGAGCCACACAACATGACCGAGTTTGGCATTACTGCATGGAAAGTTTCCAGAGCTGGAAACTGACATTTCAATGTTTACATACATTACATCTGAGCTGCCCAAAGTAGCACCAGAGTGCTGAACATCAAGATTCGCGAGTACATTTCTCTCGTGTTTCTCTCGTGTAATATCCAACATCTAAATTGCTTACTAATTTATTTTAAGGATCGCTTTGTTGAAGTTCTTCTAACATTTGGAAGGTTTGAATACCCTAATCTGCGTTTCGATTAATACGAGTAGAGAGCAAAACACCGCGCACAAAAAATTAAGAAATATTTAATTTTTAACTTATCTGCGTAGTTTTTTTAGTAATTGATACACACATATACATATATAAATTGTTGCTATAAACTGTCGATTGTTGGTCGATTCTTTTCTACTTCAACGATAAATATTTATTACTCTTTTAACACATTTAAATACAATAACAACTTTAATTTAGTTTTTATGCGGGTTTTCTATATAAACCCAGCAATTTTGCAGTAGAATTCAGTTAATTTAGCATTTGAATTTAAAAGTACAAGTTGTAAAGTGAAATGAAAATTGTATTTATCTGCAGTCTCTTGGGCTTGACAGCTTTGGCAGCCTCCAATGCTACAACAGATTGTGGGTCTGGCTGGACAACCAAAGTTCCTGTAGTTCATCCTACTACTGAAATTGCTACTAGTGACAAAAATCTGAGTGTTTATAATAGTAGCGCTCCTCTTTCCAATAGTTCTTTTGAACATGGAATAAAAGGCGATCATCAGGGTACCCATACATCTAGAACACATGGTGGTTCTGAAGGTACCAACACAAATTCGCAAACTGACGGACATTTAGGTGGTGCTGAAGAGAAACATGAGGATCATACTACTGAAAGTACTACTCAGCCACGTCCTCAAGGTTCTGTACAAGCTACTTATTATGACAGTCATACTTCTCAATACATTATCAATCAACCCGCTCAACCGGCTACTGAAATTCCTACTAGTGACAAACATCCGAGTGTTTATAATAATAGCCCTCCTCCTTCCAATAGTTTTTCCAACAATGGAGTTAAAACCATTCAACAGGATGCCAATATACCTAGATCACATGGTGGTTCTGAAGGTACCAACACAAATTCGCAAGCTTACGTTCATTTAGGTGGTGCTCAAGAGAAACATGAGGATCATACTACTGAAAGTACTACTAATGCCAGTCCTTATGACCAAAATACTACTCATCAATATACTGAAAGCTCTCAAAACGCTATTAGTCAAAATGGTGAAACGTATCGTCAGCAATATACCCAACGCGAACCTGTCCCTTCTCCTCAACCAGGCATTCATCAAGGCTATCCTAGTAAAGATGCTATTAATGGCGGCTCTTATAGCTCTGAGGCTCAACATTCCCCAACTCCTCAACCTCTTCAGCATCATCAACCTTCTCAACCTCCTCAGGCTTATCACCATTCTCAACCTCATCCTACTAAAACTGGTGCCAACACAGATTTCCAGGCTTCTGATCATCAAGGCGGTGCTGGAGAATACCCTGAATATCATACTACTGAAAGTACTACTACTCTTGGAGATACGCAAGGCCTACCTGCTCCTCAACTTTCTAAAGACTATCCTACTAATAGTGGTACACAAGACGGTATTTATAGCTCTGACGCTCAACCTTCTCAACGTTATCCACATCAGCAAACTTCTGAACCTCATCAACATCAAGTTCTTAAACACTATCCTTCTTCAGAAGAACTTCAAACAAATAATCGTCACACATCTCAAAATTATCAACAGCCTCGAAACCACAATTTTGCATATGGTCCACCCGCTCAACCTGTTCCGTATCCATTGTCACAACAGGCCGGCTGCTTCTATACCCAACCCCATGAATGCTATTGTGATGGGTATGGTCGTGTGTTCTGTAAATGTTTTCTACCTGGAAGACAACAAATTTTCTGGTGTCAAGTCAATTAAATGGAATTGGTTATGATCACAATTTTTCCAAATTAAATAACTAATAATAATTTCTTCCAAATTACATTTTGTTTTCTTATACTTGTATGTATGTATACATATAATAAAATCAAATATAAATAATTGGCAAAAGAAACTTTTTGTTTGTTTTTTTTTCATCTTTTATATATGTACATTTACAGCCTTATTTATAATAATTATCAAGGTTTTATTTTGTAAAACGGGCCTAATTTTGTAAAACGCAACGCAAATTTTACATATATTATGTTTTTGTAATTTACAATTTTCCCATACAAAATATTTGAACGCTAAGCGTTGCGTTTTACAAAATTAGGCCCTAAGGTTTTTTAAAACAAATTTTCATACAAAATTTTTCTTACTAAGCCTTTATAAAGCCTTAATAATTTTTATAAATAAGGCCGTTAATATTTATGAGTTTTTTTTTAATTTTGTATAAGTACAGGATAAAAAAATTTGTCTCACGCTTAATGCATTAAACACATTCACCACAGCAAGCTACCGACTACCAAATGTCAAGGATAGAATACACATATTTATATTAGTATGATTCTTTTGAAAGCAGCAAGGCAACACGGCGACAGGTTGTTTTCTATGCTGATTTTGTCGTTGTACTCCAATTAAACTAATTTATATTTCTTTGGCAACAATGAGCAAATGCGGTGTTGCCAGTATAATACACAATGTAGAATGTATGATATCGTACAATTATTTCATATTATTTACCAGAAACAATATTAACAAATTGATTTAAAGAATAAATTGATTCATTTTTGTGCTTTTACGTGAAATAAGTACATTTTAAAAGAGTAATTAATTCTTATAAATGCAAAATATATGAAAGTGGCAATACTGAGTTATATATTTGTACTTGAATATCAGCTGCAGATGGTGCTGTTGCCGTCTCCAAAATAATTAAGTAGCCGGCTACGAGGCGGCAAATGCTGCTAGCGGCATTAGAAGTCGTGTGTTCGTGTAGCCTGCTGTGGTGAATGTGTTTAGTGCATTAGACTTGAAACATCAATGGCATAAGGTGAAAATAAAGTGTGGAGAGAGCGGGAGAGATATATAGAGAGAGAGAGAGATAGAGAGAGATAGTTCGTTGTTAATTTATATTGGTTATTTCAATTATTACAACTTAAATTAGTTAGTTTAACCCAAAGTAAAATTAACAAATGAAATTGCTGATTCTAAGCTTTCATACTTTTTAACTCCCGACCAAATAAAGGGGTGTTATAAGTTTGGAGTGTGTGTGACTGTGTATCTGTGTATCTGTCCGTGTCCACGTACAGACCAAACGGCTGGACCGATTTTGATTTAGTTTTTTCTGTTTGATAGGTGACTTGATCAAGATGGTTCTTAGCTAGATGGTCTTGCACTTTAGGAGATATAACATCTTCTCTAGATATATCGGGGGTTTTTTAAATTTTTAATTTTTGTTATATTTATTATACCCTTCACCAAAAATGGTAAAAGAGTATATATATTGGTTTGTCATTCCGTTTGTAATTTTCACAATATAAATATGCGACCCATAAAGTATATACATATAATATGGGTCCTTATGAATAGGGAAGATGAATAAGCAATGTACGTGTGTCCGTCCATCCGTCTGCCTCTACTTCAAGCTCCCGGCCGAGCTAGAGACTTCGGTCTTGGAATGGTGTGGCAGAAATGATATTGAAAATCAGCCAAATTGAGCGGGCGCTTTCAGAGCTGGAAAACTTAAACATTATTTTGCTATATAAAAGCAAATATCTAAAATTAATTTTTCATCTTATATTTTAGTACAAATTACACTGGTATGAAAAATTTAAAAAAAAATTTTTTTTAATATATCGAAAAGACATTTTTAGGGTTGGAAAATTTTATTTATTTTTTTTTTTGGTATAGAAGTACCCTCTAAAACTAATTTTTTCTTTTACTCTATAAATTAAACATATATTTTATTCTTCCGAGTATAGGAAGTATAGTTCTGAGATATTTGGGGAGTAGGATGGTTATTGATATGACTGGCTGCATCAATAGTACTTTCAGTACTAGTACGACGATAATGGTTTTCTTCAACTGCAGGTATAACATTTTTAAACTCAGTCTCACAATCTGTCTTGTAGGAGGCTGCCAAAGCATCCAAGCCCAAGAAAATAAAATTTTCATTTCGCTTTAGAACTTGCACTATCGATCTTAAGCACTAAATTAACTGAATTTTTCTGCAAAACTGTGGGTTTATACAGAAAAGCCGCATACGAGTAAAAACTAAATAAAATTTTTTAATTTAATCAGGCTAAAATTCGTATCGCTTTGTAAGCCAAATTACATGTGATAATTGTTAATGAACAAATAACACCAAGGTTAATTGTAAATATTCAAAACAGACACTTTAGTAGAACGGAACAACTAGCTGTTTTCCAAGGCCTCTACACTTTCATCATCAGCGTTCTTTTGTGTTTAGTACAGTGTGTGTGGTGTCAGTTGATGTAGATTTCTACTTTATATACTCATCCATTATTGCAAATGGAATATGTGAATTGTTTTGGTTCATAGTATTCAATTTGCTGAAAGCTTTTTTGTAATGAAAGCTCAATTTTACCATCTCTAAACTTACAACAGTCTTGCCATTAGTCTTGGTTTGCTCTTTACTAATTATGCACATGTTAGTTAATTTTCTTATTTCTGTTCTACTTAAGACAAACTGTTTTGGTTTCTTACTATTAAGTACGAGTATATTTATTTCATTTTTGACACAGGCCAATGTCTATTTATTTTACTTAAATTTAATTATCATTGTTCAAACTTTGTTTTGAATTGGTTTCAATGTAAATTGTCTATCAATGAAATTGCGAATTAAGTTTGTGTGGAAATTTTATATATGTATATTAAAACCTTTTTGACTCACTTGGCTTCAAGCTACAGACACACATAGTACATACAAGCAATCAAGCATAATCAGTGGACTCCATAATAATAAATATCACTCTACCCCTTGATCGTAATATCTAGAACTTTACTAGAAACATCCGCTTAAAAAAGAGGAACACAAGGGCTCTAATACGCAGCACTCCAGATAAAACTTCTTGAAAATATGTTTGTGCTTAGTACGACATTTATGTACATATATATGTATTATTATAATAAATAAATATATGTATTAATGAAAAAACTTTACTCGTCCGAGGCAGTACTAGACCCGTTTTGTCGCCTTGAGGTATTTTATGGTTGATTCAATATATGCTAAATGGGTGCCACGGCCACGCTTTAAGGACCTTATTCTCTTCATGGGACTTTCCACATATGTAAGTAGGGATACCATCTCTCGTTTGCGTGAAAAATTTCCTGGCGGTATAATTACTCGAAGAGCTGATCACAATTGTGATTTAATACCTTTAGACTTTTTTCTGCGGTATTACGTGAAAGATAAGACCTGTGCCAATGATACTCAATCAATTCGAGACCTCAGAAATGGAATTCATTAAGTTCTCAAAGACATACAGCCGCAAATGTGCAAACTGGTCTTGCGAGCGTAGTCGTGGCGGCCATTTGGCTAATATTGTTTTTAATTTTCATCTGATGATTTTGCTTATCAAACTAATAAAACCTTTTACTGGAAGACCCTAAGTAAAGCCAAGTAAAATTTTAATAACTTATTAACAGCATCATTGAATTGCGTGAAAGCTTTGCGCGTTTTGTTATAAAACAAATAATAATATAAAATATATCGTCAATAACAGAACTAAAAATACAACGTTGTTTTTATTTTTCATATCATATCAAGGAATATACGTAAACAATACTGAAGCAAATACCAATTTGAAAAACAAAAAGTTTTGTACTTTTTAAGACTTTTTGTGTATGATAGAGAAGTTAAAAAACAACTTTATGATAGAGTAAAATTTAGGTTTGACATCTATTTTTAATACTTGTTAAATGAACGGGTCAAAAAGAAATAAAATTTGTGGTTCATACACTAGCCTAACAAATTTCATTAAATTAAATAAAACTAGCCTTAAGCATCCTGTGTAAATCGATATGACTGAGTGAGACAGGTTTTATCCGTATATTTGGACCAAATATTTAAGTCTCCAAACTGGGGCGCAGTGACTGAAGAGATGTTCCCTGGTTTCGCTTTTATTGTTTGTAATTGGAATCTAGGAAGGTTTATAGCCAACTACTCCGTTCTGTTTGCATTTATTTAGGCCCAGATTGGTCTGATCACAACCACACTTTTTACTTAACTAATTTAAAGCAAAACATTTAGTTCGTCAATGTTCCTGTATGGAGTTGTAATATTTCTTTTTTTTTTTCTTCTTTTTTTAGGTTTAGTTAATAAACAATTTTAATGACTTCACAGTAAGTGGCGAGGCAAGTGTACATAGATTTAAAACATCAAAAAAATTTCACTTATGTCATAAAATATATTGACTTCTAAGGTCATAAAGCACATATTAAAAACGTAATAATTGCAGGAAGGAAAAAAAACGCTTAGGGACATGACAATATTTTTTTACTATTTGACCTGCAGAAAGAAGTACATTTTGTTTTAAATTAAGTTAACAACGTGCTTTCATGCACTTGACACTCTGATCATTCGTGTCTTTAATTTACCAGAAAAGGACGTGGCAATGACCACAATAATTCAAGAATAAAAATAAATGCATAATTTTACACAACTCTAGGGAACCACGGTCGTATGTACAGTACCGCACAAAAGTGCTGCAACCCCGTAGAGCTATATACCTTTATTAGTATGGGTAATTTGTGTATAAAAACTTTATCCGGCATATAATTTAATATATTGTAATTATAAATAAAATTTTTATGAGTAAATACCCTGTAGTAAATAAAATAATCAGTTGAGAAAAAACACTAACTTATAAATTAATTATTTTGCAAATGACTACAAATCGGTTTAAATATCATGCAGATATCAACCAAACATATTGAATAGAAGCACACGTAAGAAAGAAATAAAAGCAAAATAAGTAAATGAAAAGAAAATAAAAAAAATAAAAAGGAGCAACCCATGAAATCAAATCCCAAATGTTTGTGTTGAAAAAAAAACTAAATAATTTCAATAATATTTTCTATGAGCGGTTCGTGTGTATGGATACATTTATGTACATACATACATATATATGTATGTACGAATTTTTTATTTTTAGTGAATATAATAATAACAAATATTTATATAGACATATATGTATTTATATATTTACATAGATATATATGGATATATACATACATATATGTATATATATAATATATGCATATAATATAAATATACATATATCTTTTTTTTATTATAATATTAATTAACTAAAAATTGGTTGAAAAATAAGTAGTTAGTAGTCAATTTAAAAGTCATGCAGAGATGGCCAATTGACTACAGCCTATGACATGCCTATGTTAAAATAGTGAGTCGGCGACAAGGAAAAAAGTCACTTAATCAACCAGTTGTGGTTATTAAAAAACATGTTTGAAGTTACTTACAAATGGGTTTGAGTTCCTATAGGGTAGATAGTTCATACGCGCGTGTGACTTTTATTTCATGTGCAATTACGAACTTAAGGAAATACAACATTTTTAAGAGATAAGAAGACACCAATATTTCTCTTTTTAGCAGCAAAATATTGAAACCAAGTATTCTATTTATTCAATTCAATTGCAAGATATGTATAAGGTTCACAAAACAAAAGGATAAGTGAACTACTATCCATAAAAAGGAAATATTCACCATTTCAATAGCGGGTAAAATGAAAAAGTATACCCATGGTCATGGGGCTGCACACCCAAAATCTTGAGATGGATATACATCATGATAGTGAGACCTATCATCACTTATGGTGCTGTTGCCTGGTCGGACAGGGTTAGGCTGGCTACGACCAGAAATCGGATAGAGAAATTAAAGAGGCTAGCATGCCTCTGTATAACAGGGGCTACGAGAACGTGTGATACGGCGGCTATGGAAGTTCTCATTGAGCTCACACCTCTGACGATTGTGATAGAGGCTGTTGCCAGACAAAGGGTGATCAGCATCGTGGGGAAAAGCACAAACAGGGACTATCTAATAAGCCAATGGGAGCAATCATCCCTGGCAAGACGATTTTCCCTACTTGCACAACCCTCTGACATGATGAATAAAGTGTATGACTTCGACAAGAGGTTTGAAACTGTTCTGGCCAATAGAAGGGAATGGTGTGGAAATATAAACCCAGTATTCCTTTGAAACTGGCACCATCAGAGGGTACACTGATGGTTCCAGAACACCAGCAGGTTCTGGTGTGGGAGTTGTAGGACCAAGGACTAACTACCATGAGTCGTTGGGAAAATCTCCTACCATTTTTCAATCGGAAGTTTATGCCATTGAGAGATGCGCACAATTCAATCTTGATAGGGGCTACCGAAGAAAATAAATAGCGATTTACTCGGATAGTCAGGCTGCCATCAAAGCACTCAGCTCATATGAGCTTAGCTATAAGTTAGCGTGGGAATAACGCATTAAGCTAAATCAGCTAAGCAGCATGAATAAGGTTACGCTCTGCTGGGTTCCTGGACAAGCCGGGGTGTTACGAAATGAAAATGCAGACAAAATGGCCAGAACGGGGGCTAGTATACTCATGCTCGAACCACAACCGTTTTGTGGATTCGGATTGGACAAAATTCGGGAAGATATGTCGACGGAGATCAAGAGTAATAGGGAACACCTCTGGCTCCAAACTCCCAGGATTGAGGCATACAAAGCTAATTATTGGAACGTATAACAAAATTGTTTCATAGCTTTCATGTCACTGGGTAAGGACAATCTAAGAATGCTCACAGGCTTCCTCACAGGCCATTGTAGACTGAAAAAACACCTCAACAGACTTGACATTGAGAGTAACAGCCTGTGCAGATTCTGTAATTATGAAGATGAAACTCCAGAGCATATTCTGAAGGACTGTGAAGCCTTATGCTGTTTTTTTTTCAGAAAAAGTGTGTTACTTCTTATCTAGCCAATAAGTGTTTAATAGGCGATGGTATTTAATATGCAACTCCTAAACGAATCATCTGCTGATTATTTGGAGAGTGCTATTGTAGCATTTCTGTTTAACTCTCTCCTATAAATCTTGCAATGTTTAATCGACGATACATTTATCTAAAATATGTTTGTCCCTTTTTATTTTCATATTTACTTTTATAGATTGTTATTTTTCTTAATTTTTTCGCTGATGCATTCATTTGAGTTTTGAATAAGAATCTCGCCGGTTGTGTCAAGTGTGTTTTTATTTTTTATAATAATTAAAAATATATTAAACTGAAGTACATATTTAAAAATATGAGCTCGTCTGTGATTGAAAACGCTCTGCATACAATTCGAATAGACTCTCCTACGATTGAAAATGCTAGCGGGGTTATTTCGCTATTTAAAAAAAATTGCAAATATATCGACCCCATAATTTTACTTATTCAAAATACAATAATTTAAGAGGTGTAGAAAAATAGAATAGATTCCTATCGAATATAAATTATTTTCTGGGTTTTGTATGAGTTTCTAAGCCTACTACGCTTATTATTATTATTTTTTTTTTTTTTTTGATTTTCAAAAATATTATTATGTGTGAATTCTCAAATGGTTTGTGAAAGTGTGTGCATAAGATAAGAGGTTTGTGACTATTCAGAATGTGTGCTTGAAGTCTACTGATGATTTGTTACAGCAACAATGAAATGCATATAGACAACGCTGAACCGCCAGCAAATAAATTTCAAATTAAAATGTAATAATACTATAAGTAAACTATAATACTATGGTATGCTCGTAAAACTTAAGATTCAAAATATTATTATTTTATGAACTCTCATATAGCTTTTGAAAGTCTATGCATAAAGTAAGAGGTTTGTGACTCTTCAGAATTTGTGGTTGAAGTCTACTGATGATTTGGTTGAAGCCAAACCACCAGCAAATAAATTTTAAAAAATATATTTCTTATTCAACTTGAATAAAGATTTTTAGCTAGAATTTTGTAAACTAGTATATATTTTCACTTTATACTACTTTTAGGCCACATTAATATAATTTATCAAGTTTTTAACACTTACCCTCTAGCCGAACTCATAATTTTGCACTTTTTCAAAAAACTATAACAATACAAAGTTTGCGGCCCACGAACTCCTTGAATCACAACACTGAACTAAATTTTTTATGAAAAATCAACTAACACACAAGACAAATCTGCTTTGATGTATGGAAGAAAAATGTGTTTTCGAGAAAATCGATGAAGAATGTTTAGTTCATTAGTTTTATAAAAATACACGATAGAATATATTGTTTAATAATAAAAGTAATAGATACATGTGTTTTTTATTCAAACTTAAAGTTGATAAACTTTTTACATCCAACATGAAAAGTTATTAGGACTTAAAGAAAATATGAAAAAAATCTTTGTCAATGCATGCCACAATCATAACAACAATATTGTTCACTACTTGTTCAAGTAGGTTACAGTAGTACATATATATTTAAGTGGATATAAAAGGTATGTCAGTTTTATTCATATAACGACTTTAAGAGGAAAACAACGGAATAAATAAAAGACAGTTTGAATATATTCAATAAAAGAAATTTCATTGATAAAAAAAATAATATCAATTCATTTGATTAAAAAATAATACAACATTAACAGTATCTTCCACAAAAAAAAAACAAACAAATAAATAAGCAGTCTTTTAATATTAAAAATTCATTTTGATGTTTAATAAAACCCATTGACTTGCGCTGCAATAATGGGAATTGAATGCAGGAAATCTCGAAATCTGGTCTCTGGCAATTTATTTCGTGGAGTAAATCTTTTAGTATTTTATTTTCCTTTTATTCTTTGCATTGGTAGGCAGTGTCCTTATCTTTAAGATTCTTAAAACAACAATATATTCTCTTTTGATCAATGCTTAATGTGTTGAAGAAAAAACTCCGGCACACGCGATGTAGGGATAGATTATTTTCCAAGTACTTATTAGAAAAATGTTTAATACTGCTTTCAGAATTCTTGCGACGCTTTACATGCTTTTAGTGTTTTACCAGGTATTATTGTTGCAGAATTATACGGTTGTCCAAATTCTCTCTGTTGCTTTCTTATATTGTTCTTCTTTCCATAATGCTGGATTTTTGTCTTTTCGTTGTTGATTGGGATTCGTCAGCTAAAAAGAAAAAATATGTATGCATTTTTGTACAAATTTCATATAATATACATTTTGTAATTACCTGAAGGAACATATACATACATACATATGTAGTTTTTGTTCTTCATATGGAATAATAACTTCTTCATTATTGTTGGCATCACATTTGAACATATATGGACACAATACATTTTCCTCGGCAATATATTCGATTACTATGTCCACATATTCATTTGAATATTGCACTTTATGTTCTTTGTGTGGAATAATAACTTCTTCATTATCGGTGTCATCACATTTAAATATAACTGGACACGATATATTTAATAATAACACGATACGTATAAAACTTAAATAAAACACAGAAGCGTTTGTTTATTGTGTTTATTAGCATCATCATACATGTACTTCAAAACAGCTTTATAGTTTTTGTATTTTGCTTTATCATATTTCGTTCTTTGAGTAGAATATGCATCATAACAGCTGCATATAACAATATTAATACTTTTACGTGGGAAATGTGCCACATATCCCAAAAATTTTCGATTACCGTAAAACAGACTTTAAAAGTTTCAAAAATAGTGGAAATGACGCAAATTTTCACCTCTATATCTCCAGATATATTCAAGATATTGGAAAACTGATAACGAATTTGGAAAGAGAACACATTATTCATATATGTATAATCAATCAATAACTCAATTTTCAAAGCAGAAACAAACCGACGAAATATTATCGTTTTATTTTTTTTATGCAATAATAATAATAATAGTTCACCAGCTAGTTGAAGCTGCCAGTATTATTGTAGTCATATGACCACGCTAGGAGAATTCGGTTAAGTATGATTTAAATACACAAGGTTGGGCATTTAAGTATTGTTTATATATGCACTAAAAAACATCATTTCGTATCCAAATGGAACTTAAAATTAATTGCAATTTGATTTCCAACTCAAAAATTAGCCCTTAATCATTTTATGATGTTAAGTCCAAAGTGCACTCAATTAAAAAAAAGGCAGGCAGGTAAACCAAAACTTCCGTACAAAAAAACAAAAACAGGCAGTTATTTACGTGAACATTGCAACATTTGCTTTTCCTCTCAAATAGCCCTTGCAACAACCTTGTAGCTTCTGTACTTCGATAGAAAGGAAATAATTTTACTTTAGTTTAGTATTAAATCTTTTTCAAACGATTTTTTGTTTAGTAATGCAACCACCCACCATTGCAATGGTTGGTTTGTTATCAAAATGTTGCGCCTAACAATATTAACATAGAATTGAAACAGTAGATTATTAATTTTCCCGTTAAGTGAGCCTTACAACCACCTCTACCCTCATTTGGTTGTGTACTTAGATAAAAAAAAGCACAATTAGTATGGAGCGCTGCAGGATAGGCAACAAATAATTTCAAAATTCAATTTCCTATTATAAGAAGTGGGCAGCATTTAATCAGTTGGTACTTTTGGGTACTTTAACTACAATATTGCCTACATGCCCAAAACAAAACAACAAGAACCTTCTAGCAAAAGAGGTAGAAACAAAAAAGGAAAGTAAAAACAACAACACCGCTCAAAGAGAGTTTTTCTTGTGTGTCTTTTGATGCTTAGTGCATTTGCACCAGTGTTACCAAAATATATATTCAAAATTACACCTCGTAGAAGCCAAAATTACCCGATTTCAAAGGAATTACACCCAATATTAAAATAAATATTTGACACATTTCAAAAATCTTGTTTAAGGTCTACTTATGATTCGGTATCAGCCCCAGTGAAGAGCAACATATCGAGAGCGTGTATTCAAAATACGTCAACTCAAATTTGTTCAAAATGAGCTTCCGATGGCAAAAAACTCTCCTATAGAATATTCATCTGTAATATAAATTTCGAATCAAAAATATTATTTTTTCTTGTTTTGTATAAATTTTTTTTATTCTGCTATCTAAAACACAGGATTCAGACGATGAAATTTATGACGTCTATTTTTCTTGATTCCCTTTTCAAGTTTCTACCAAAAATTATTTTCGTTCATACGATGATTATTTTACATGTCTAATTTTTTTATTGATTTTGATTTTTATTGATTTTATTGTTTATACATACATACATAGTTAGCTGAAAGTAGTGCAGAGTGAGACAATTGACTACCACCTAGGACATCGCAATGTTAAAATAGTCATTTGATTACATTGAAAGTAATCCAAGTGTCAATCAGTACTATTTGCGAAATATTTAGCTTAAAGTTAACCGAATTTCCGACAGGGTACTTTTTTAATAAAATTTTCTTCGAAGAACACATTAATATGAGAATATTAATAATAAAGCGTAACACCAAGAACACAAATTGGTGTAAAGAAAAATATGAAAAAAACCATAGAAAACAGAAATCGAGTAATTTTTTCTACCCCTCTTTCTTCTCTAACCCGTTCGCTATCAAACCAAAAATGACGTCGAATAGACTTCATAAAAGCAGGGACCGTAACTGTTATAACTTTTATCGTAAAAGTCAGAAAATAAAAGTTATTTTTTGACTTTTATTTTTTCGAGCAGAAATAAAAGTTATGTTTTGACTTTTATTTTTTTGAGCAAAAATAACAGTTATTTTTGACTTTTATTTTTTCGAGCAGAAATAAAAGTTATTTTTTGACTTTTATTTTTTTGAGCAAAAATAACAGTTATTTTTGACTTTTATTTTTTCGAGTAGAAATAAAAGTTATTTTTTGACTTTTATTTTTTTGAGCAGAAATAAAAGTTATTTTGTGATAAATTCATTATATTTATTATAAATTTTGGCGCTTTTGCAATAGTGAATCGTTAAATTTACTTATTTAGAAAAGAATATTTGGAATATTAAATAATAATTTCTTTGTCAAAGGGGTTGAAAACACAAAAATAACTTTTATTTCTGCTCAAAAAAATAAAAGTCAAAAAATAACTTTTATTTCTACTCGAAAAAATAAAAGTAAAAAAATAACTTTTATTTCTGCTCGAAAAAATAAAAGTCAAAAATAACTGTTATTTTTGCTCAAAAAAATAAAAGTCAAAAAATAACTTTTATTTCTGCTCGAAAAAATAAAAGTCAAAAATAACTGTTATTTTTGCTCAAAAAAATAAAAGTCAAAAAATAACTTTTATTTCTGCTCGAAAAAATAAAAGTCAGATTTTTAAAAAGCATCGTATTTTCTGACAATTTGGTCCAATACTTGCAAAATAGTATACTTGGTTTCATTCTCCGACATTTCCTTGAGGTTGCTTTTTTTAATCAAAAATTCAAAAATAACAGTTATTTTCGGTCCCTGCATAAAAGTCTTCCACCTAATTCACACGAATTTGTGTTCTTGTTGTTACGTTTTATTATTAATATTCTCATATTGGTGTGTTCTTCGAAGCAAAATTTTATTTAAAAAGTACCCTGTCGGTAATTTGGTTAACTTTAAGCTCACTATTTCGCAAATAGTACTGACTGACACTTGGATTACTTTCAATGTAATCAACTGAATATTTTAACATTGCGATGTCCTAGGCGGTAGACAATTGTCTCACTCTGCACTACTTTCAACTAACTTAAAGTTGATTATTTTAAATCGCCTGGTAGTCAGTAAATTAAAAAAATTTTGCGGGGTTCGAAAATGTATCATCACACGTTGTGTACTCAACGCGCTATCACTCGGCTAAGGTACCATCTAAAATAACAACAGCAATAAATTTGTTGGCTCTCATCGAATTTAATTACGTACTCAACTTAAGAATTAGTTTTGGGTTTGTTCTGGAAGACATTGCAGTTAGCTTTTAGTCAGTCTAAGAAAAGTTAACTATAAGTTAACTATTTTTGTAGTCAAGCACACATTCTCCGACAGAGTATGTAAATGTATGTATAAACAATAAAATCAATAAAAATCAAAATCAATAAAAAAAAATTAGACATGTAAAAATAATCATCGTATGAACACAAATAATTTTTGGTAGAAACTTCAAAAGGGAATCAAGAAAAATATACGTCATAAATTTCATCGTCTGAATCCTGTGTTAGCGTGAATTAGGTGAAAGTATAATTTTTTTGGTGAAAATAAATGCTAACTTTCATGTAAAAGTAAGTAGTTCATTATAAATCTACCTCATATATTATTGCTTATTATTATTATTGTTTTTTTGTATACCTTCTTTAAATAATAAAATAGCATCAACGGTATCAGACTATAATTTATTATATTTTATTTTGTTTATTTATTATATTACATATGTATGTATTCGTGTGTGTTCTGTCTTTCACATCGTTTTCACATGTTTTCTTCTGAGTTCGGATGTTAAAACACATTCTACGCGTGTTTAAGTTCAAATTTAGAAAATACACATTAATAGTATGTGTTCTAGCATCCGAATTTAGAAGAACACAATTTGGAAATTGACGATTTCAAACGTTTAGATTTTCTCGTTTTCGATTTTGAGTAAAAAATCGTATTTTTCACTGTTAACAAGTGAAATTCGTATTTTTTTCAGAAGACTGTTAACAAGTGAAAAGAAAATCGAAAACGAAATCGAAAACGAAAAAATCTAAAAGTTTGAAATCGTCAATATCCAAATAGTGTTCTTCTAAATTCGGATGCTAGAACACATACTATTAATTTGTATTTTCTAAATTTCAACTTAAGCAGGCGTACCATGTGTTTTAACATCCGAACTCACAAGAAAACGTGTGAAAACGATGTGAAAGCCAGAACACACACGATTTATTATATAAAACAAACGAATTTCAAATTACCCGTAAATTACACCTGAGAGCAATTACCCACGCGCTACACTTGCACATAAAAATTACACCTGATTCGGGTAATTACCCGCGATTCGGCAACACTGATTTGCACCCAAAAAGCAGCGAACTATGTGGATGAGTAGGGTAATGTACATACATATATACATGTACGTACATACATATATGTACATATGTATGTATGTACGTAGGCATTTATTTCTGCCGTTAGTTTGTGTTTTGCAATTGAATAAAGAGTTTTTTACTTACATACAAACATACATGACGATATTTTAAATGGTGAACAATATTTGATACGAATTTATGTATACGACCGAACCGAAAATGAATTAAAACTTTTTAAACTAAAAAAATAAACTTTTAAAAGATTTTTTATTTATTTATGTGTATGCATACATACATATATGAATATGTACATACATACATACATAAGTACATACATATGCAAATATGTACATATATATGTATGTATGTATGTATGTACATTCACTTAATATGTATTTAAATTTATTTTTTTTTTATTTGTGTGATTTTGCATCTTTATGATTTTATTTTATATATGTATAGACTAGTATACATAGAATTTATTTAATATTTCTCACCAAAATCACTAAAAACAAATTCCACCGGCCATTTTACTTTTATATTTTTCTTTCCAATTAAATTAAACTTTATCCGATCTACGATGCGCACCCCGGCAAAACATTATTGAAACTAAATGTGGCTGAGATAAGAAAATAATTCTTAGTACTCTTATTGTACTCTCTTTGTATCTTCACCTGTTGTTGTGTTTGTTTATCAGGTAATGAACTTGTATGTACAGTGGTCGCTCCACACGATCGCACGGGGTGGTTAAAAGCATATTTAGCGCGAAACAAAACAAACAAAAATGTTAAAACAAATGTGTAACGAAAATGCGAAGTAAGAATATATAAAATATGTAATAATATTTAATAATAATGAGGAATAATTGCTTCATCGAGCTTAAGTTCAATATTTTTAATTCTTATAGAATTAAATACAAACATACATATGGGCTATTCCACAGAATATCACGTACTATGTCACGTACGTTGAACAATCAATTAAGCTTGTATTTCAGAGTAAATTAAAATTTTTCTTTATTTCTTTATGTACTTTTGATGAGCGTAAGTAGCTCTACCTTTGGTAAAATATAAGGAAAAATCTAACCGCGTTGATCTGAAATACAAGCTTAATTGATCGATCAACGTACGTGACATCGTACGTGACATTCTGTGGAATTGCCTATATGTATTTACAAATTAACTAATGTGATTTTTTAAAGAAGAGCAAAACAAGTTATGAAGAATTTAAAGCTGAATATGGGCACTTCCAAAAAAAAGTCCACCATGACGGACAAATTTAAAGTTCACCAACAGATTTGTTTTCTTGGGGAAAAAGATTTTTTAATCTAGAAGCTTGGAAAATAAGTGTATATCAGTCCAAGTCCTAACAAAAAAGTTTTGTATAAAAATACTTGGCCAATTCGCAGAGTTAAGCAATTTTGTTAGTCAAGTCAAACCCCACTTCTGTTTTTTGTAACGTAACGCCAGGTCATATTTTGCGAATATCTTGAAATCCTTAGGTGTGATTGTTATAATTTTTTCACTGAATATAGACCTATTTAATCACTTCTCAAATGTAAGAAAAAATTTTTTCAAACACAATTTTAAAACTTTTTTTTTTCAACCTTTTGTCGTGCAAATGGCATGTAACGCCAGAATGGAATTACCCATATCCATACCATCCGTTCAATGCGTAGTTGCGTTTTATGCATGTGTCAAAAAGTAGAATCAAGGTAATTTTTGTGGCAAATTACAGAACAAAACGCAAAGAACGTATAGAACGCATAAAGAAGATTTAAACTGAAAGTCCATACCATCCGTTCAATGCGTAATTGCGTTTTGTGCATGTGTCAAAAAGTAGAATCAAGGTAAATGTATGTGGCAAGTTACAGAACAAAATGCAAAGAACGTATGTATAGATGCATATGACGGATAAAGTAGGTTGACTTTCTACTTTTGTATCTATCGCATACATCATGCGCTCTTTTATATCCAAATTTTCGTGTGGTGAATTTAAATTTTTTCTCTTTTTGCATTAAAACAACAAAAATACTTGCGCATAAGACGTATTGCATGTAACTTGAATCTAGAATCGGAGAGAACATACAGAAACGCATACAACGCATATGTAAAAAACGGATGGTATGGAGCTTCAGCTTAACTCTTGGATATGCCGGTATTTTTCTCTGTCGCGACGTAACTCATCTACTTTGGCAGAGATGGATTGTTAACATCAGCTATTTAGCAGGAATTTTTACTGAAATGGAATATTACACAGAGAGAACAGATTTTTTAAATATCTGTTGAAGCAATAAATAATTAATGATTTTTTTCAATATTCCATATTTGCTATCAATTGTCAGTTAATTATACAATTATATATTTATAAACATAAAAACATAATTACAATAGAAACAGGATTTTCATAATAGTATTATTTGTTAACATAAATAACTCTTGTAAATAAAATGTCAAAAACTGTATAGAAATTTATTTATACAAACCTGTTGAGTTCGGCTAATAATTTTTACTCGTAAGCTTAAGCTGTGTAATTGTGCAACATATATCGAGTCCTATTTTCGATTTAATCGTAAGTGACAAATATTAAAGTTTTCAGGATAAGGGTTTTTTTATAATATTCAAATATGCTCTACACACATCTATCCCAAATGAAAAAGAAGTTTTATGAGTATACCCAATGGAACTTTTCACGCTATTTCATTCCAGCCTTTCCATAGTTTGAAAATCCGCTGCGCATGAAATCCTTTCTGATTGTTTTGCGGTTCTATTCAATAATTACTGATTTTTAATCTTTACATATTTTTACTTATTTTTGCCCACTAACTATTGTTTTTGTAAAGACTATAAGGAGGTTTTAATATAATAAATATAATATCAAGGCCTATTTTCGAGTTAATCGTAAGTGACAGAAATTTAAGTATTCTAAACAAGATTTTTTTATAACATTTAAATCTAAATGATCAAACAGAATCAATCAATAAATACTTTTCTAAATCAAACTGTTTTTCATTAGTAATTAGTAGTTACGCTTTTTTAGGCGCATGGCCAAGAGCTGGAAGCCCGGCATAAATCTCAGTTGAATTGAATTTTTTGAATTGCAGTGCTTTTAGCACGTTCACATCTCTCAATACATAAATCTTAATTGTAAAGTTTTTGAGCATATAATTTTAATATTAAATGGTGAGTCGCGAATTAGTAATTGATGTATGCATATTTCAAAATGGAAGCTTAGAAATTAAATCAAAAAATAAACAATGTAGGAGTGACAACCTCCTACTATTTTGAAATCGATTAAGTGTCTTGTTTTGTAATACGCCACAATAAGCGTTGACATATGGAAAAAATTTTAATAACCTAAAAAAACACATAAAAAAATTTGTCAATGCTTAGCGTCACAAATACCCATAGTTTAATCCTCTGTCCGACTGTGCTATCCCGCCACTGTACGTTTTTTTTTTTTTAATTAAGTGAAATCTATTAACGCCTGAGCATATGCATCAAATAAAGTTATTCCAAAAGAAATTCGCCGTGAATAGGGCTGCCTGACACTTTTTTCGTAATACCCAAATTTGAATAAATATTTGCCCAAGAAATCCCCTGTCAAGAGAAATAAAGCTTGAAAAGAGTTATTTTAATTAAATTTATATAATATCGAGTTATAACCGCCAAAAAAAGCTTAAGCGACATATATTTTGAGCTTAATTATTTTTTTAAGGAAAATCGATTATTTACGTTTGCAGATAATCGATTTTTGTAAAAAATATTAACGGCCTGTCCCACAATGTCAGCAGAATTCATTCGATCGAGTTCATTAGACAGCTGATATTAGATGCTTTGTCACTTGAAAATAGAACACGCTCTAAATCAAAATTGTCGTTTGTACTGCACACAGGGAAATAACACATGCTATTGTTTAATGGTGTTCAGACTATATGTACGAATGTACCATGTGAAAAAGTGACATTCCACAAGGCAAATACATATCATGTTAACACAGCTTAAGCTTGTTGCCCCAACCCTTATAAAATTGTAGATGAGGGTCAGTAAAATGTACTAGTAAGTCTTTAGCTCAAATGTCTCCATATGTTCGTAAAAGAATAGTGCTAAAGTATACTGCTAGATTTTCAATGAGAAACCTATGTTATATGTCAATAGGCGATTACGTTGGCTGGGATACACCTGGTCAGTAGTACTATTGAAAATGTCACTAGTAAATCTCTACAATTTTACTATTGACATCGAGCGATGAAATGCCGGTATTGTAGACTAGAGCCCCTTAAATTTACTAGTGAATCTTTGGTGACAATCTCGCCATGTGGTCCCAAAAGAATTGCTTAGTGTATAGTGCTACAGACTAGTGGTGGATTTTCAATGAAAACCCTATTTTATATGTCAATAGGCGATTACATTGGCTGGAATACACCTCTGCAATTTCACTATTTGCATTTCCTGCAGGGAATAGAATAAAACACACACAAAGTGTACATTTATTTTGATTTTTTTTTATGAAAACAATACACCGAGAGTATTCAAACACAAGAGAAAATATGTGGAGTGTAGAGCACGGATGGAAATCATGGTACAATTGTACTTTTTATGGTACATTTTTGACCTCGTTGGTACCGTGGTACTACCGCGTGTTACTTGGTACAATTTAAAAATGCCAATGTTTCACTGTATGGTAACATTAGTTTTGCCTATGTTGTCTTTAATTTTTTGTGTGTGCTTTATTTTAGACGGTCAGCTTCTCTGTTTTTGTTGCAATGCTGTAATCAATGCAAATTAATGTACGAATGTACCCTTATGAATGTAATATTTAATATTTTTTATGTTAGTTTTTTATTTTTTATACAGAAGTTTTATACACATTTTTGCTAAGTTTGTGATTTTTATTGTTTACTTCTGAATTTTTACACATTTTTTTACGTTTTCGTTCTTAATTAATAAATATTAAAAAAATGATACCGTCATGGTATCATCATGAGTCTCTCTTACTCTCACTCTCAGCACAGAAATCAATTGAATTTTGGTTTGGTTATGGCTATGTCACGTCTAATTTAAGCTTTAAGTTTAAAGTTCTCATTATTATTATGTGTTTCTCTCTTGCTTTTTTTTTTGTTTTTTTTTTGCATGAATTGAAAAACAACCCTATTTACTGTTATTTTAAACTACTTGCAAACTCTTTAATGACTAAAACTTTAAATAAACATACATGCATGAGTTGAGAGAGCTGAATCAACATGAGTGTATAAGTATTTTCCTGTAATTATAAATCTAACTGAGTTTTATCAGTGTGATGTCTACTCACTTGCATTTAAAATTTTATGAGTCAGTATGAATAGCGAAAACATGACTCATTAGGTGTGTTCATTTACTTTACTAGTAAAAATTAGTAACGAGAGAGTAACAAGAAATTTTTCAAAACTACTCTCAAAAATGTGAAAAAGTAAATGAACACTTTACTAGCTAAAATTTGCAAGTTAAAGTAGTGTTGTAATGTATAGGTATGTATATATGAGTACTCAATAACTACCCCTATGTTTTCTGGACATATTATACATATGTATATGTATATTATTATAAAAATGATGTGATTATGGTCATTTATATTCACCATTGTCATGACTAATAAATTATGTGTTAATTCAAATTTATTTACAAATATATATCTGAACTAATTGAATTATTTGCCTGCTTGTGTTGTGTTCTGTAGCTTAAAACATAAGCTTGTACATGAAAATTTTTGTGTTGTTATTCTGCCTAATCCCCTCGAATTTTCATTTCGTGCCTTTTGTTTTACCCCACAAGCTTCTCAACACCTCTCACCCACGAACTCAAAAAGCCTGCACAGACAACCAGAAAAGGCCCAGTGTAAATATCGTCTTAGTGTAAATTACCGAGTAGCTAGGTACTCATAATATTTACAACACTAAAAATAACAGCTGGTCTGTGAAAATTAAAGAAAAACAAAAACATTTCAGAGGCTGTAGAAAAATATTAAAGCATATATACATATATATTAGTTCAATTTCATTAGACATATTATTTTGTTTCTGTTGCTAGTTACACAAAAATAAATTTTTTATCTTTTTAATACTCTTTATCGTCTTAAAAGTTTACATTTACTTACAATTTCCAAAATATTTTTATTTTTAACTTAATTTAGAAAATTGTTTTGCAAACACAATCATAAAACAGCTGTTTGAAAAATTATTACAAGTAAAAATTTTACTTGTAAAAACTTGCAAGAATTTTTCTGTCTCTCAATTTTTTACGCTCTTTCGACGCTCTCTCGTTGCAAATTTTTTGGGTTAATGAACACTTTCCAGTAACAATTGTTACAAATTCGTAAAAATTTGTAGTAAATGAACACAAGTATTGCGTTTCTCTGGCGGGTATATCAAAACTACTGTATTTACAAAAAAACAGACAGTTTTTACACGAACATCGCAACATTTGCTTTTCCTCTCAAATAGCCCTTTAGTTTACCCAAACTAAAAACAAGATTATATTGAAAATTTTTCTGGCAAGCACCCAAGGCTTGTTATCAAAATGTTGCTTTGTTAAACATATTAACATAGAACTGAAACAGCAGATTATTCATTTTCCCGTTAAGTGGGCCTTCGAACCACCTTTACCCTCAGTTGGTTGTGTACTTAGCTAAAAAAGCATAAATTAGTATGGAGCGCTCCAGGATAGGCAACAAATAATTTCAAAGTTGAATTTCCTATTATTAGGAGAAGTGGACAGCATTTAATCTGTTGGTACTTTTGGGATATAACTACAATATTGCCTACAATCCTAAAACAAAACAACAAGCACCTTATAAGAAAATGAGGAAGAAACGTAAAGGTAAAACAACAACAACAACAACACCGCCAAAAGAGAGGGTTTTTTGTGTGGCTTTTGATGAATATTGATGTTTATGAGTGCGTACATACATACATACATACATGTACGTACGCGTTTATTTCTGCCGTTAGTTTGTTTTTTGCAATTGAATAAAGATGTTTTTACTTACATACATACGTGATGATATTTCAAATGGTGAACAATATTTTATTTTTACGACCGAACCGAAGTATAATTTAGTTATAAACATACGTACATACATACATACATACATACATACGTATATATGTAAATATGTATGTACATATGTATGTATGTAAGTTTCACTTTATGTGCAAATGCATAAAACACCACTCATTGATTTCTTTTTATTTGTGTGCCTTTGCATCTTTATTATTTTATTTTATTGTATAGACTAGTATACATAGAATTTATTTAATATTTTTCACTGAAATCACTAAAAAAAATTTGCACCGGCCATTTTGCTTTTATATTTTTCACATAAGATTTTCTTTCTAATTAAATTAAACTTTATCCGATCTACGATGCGAACCCCGGCAAAACATTTTGGAAACTAAATTTAGCTGCTAAGAAAACAATTCTTATTACTCTTTTTCTACTCTCTTAGTATGGACACCTGTTGTTGTTTTTATTTATTAAGTTATGAACTTGTATGTACAGTGGTCGCAATACACGATCGCACGGGTGGATTAAAAGCGTATTTGGAACAGCGTTACCATTTGTCAAGCTTTCCCATTTTTTTGGACATTTTTTGAGATGCCAAAAAGTTTTTTGAATATGTATAGTTTTGTAAAGTTTGATAGAAATACATATGTAATTAAACTTTTGCAGTATATTGGATGCAAGTATTAAGTGATGTTTGTATGCAATGAGACGATTTTATATTTTCTCACTCCCTTATTAGATACTGCAACAGTGTATAATTCTGCTTACTCCCTTCTGTGTATGACTATGTCGTTTGAATGGCTTTCAATTTTAATAAAAGCATGTAAGAAGAAAACGAAGAATGAGAAATATATTTGTGGCCTGTTTCACAATAACGAAAGAAAACTTTCGACTTTATACTGAAAACAACAATAAAATATAAAAATTTGTTTTTGTTTCCAATATAAATTTGAAAGTTTTCTTTCGTTATTGTGAAACAGGCCATTATTAATGTATGATGTGGTATTTTTTTAAAGATCTCTAAATCTAAATATGAATTTTATGTAATGTTTTTTTTTATTATATGTTATGTTCTTGATTTAAATCGTTTTCATATTTTTAAATAGAGTGAATTCCACTAGTTTTTATTGAAATGGATTATTTACAATAATTGATTGTATTGTTATAGTTAAATATGACTGTTTTTGCTTTAAAACAAAAATTTTAGAACATTACAAAATATAACCTTTAACGTATGGTATATAGATAACCCTATTTTCGATTTAATTGTAAGCGACAGAAATAAAAATTTTCAAGAGAAGGTTTATTTTTTATAAACGTCAAATGTATTCTACAAACACGTATCCCCAAGGAAAAAAAAGTTTTATAATAATGCACAATTAAACTTTTAATGCCATTTTATTCCAGCCTTTAAATAGTTTCAAAATCCTTTTCAAATGAAACCCCAGCTGATCGCTTTGAGGTTCTATTTAACAATTACCATTTTTGAATCCTGACAAATTTTTAATTATTTTTGACCACTAACTATTGTGTTTGTAACACTTTAAGGTTTTAATACAATATTATATCGATTCCTATTATCAAATTAATCACACGCGACAAAAATTTAAATATTCAAAACAAGGTTTTTCATAACATTCCAAGAAGCCTTACAAATATAAATTGTCGCTTTCGTTAAAATTTTAAAGCCTTTTTTATTCTTATTAACAATTTTGGCATTGTGATTTGATTTTAACCTATAGTTAGGCATTAACAAATTTTAGTTTAAAAAAAAGTAAATTTTTTAAATTTTTTAGTACATGTCGCTTAGGATTATATAAAAAAAGT
The DNA here is from genome assembly GCA_944452675.1 of Tachina lurida. NCBI lineage: Eukaryota > Metazoa > Arthropoda > Insecta > Diptera > Tachinidae > Tachina > Tachina lurida. The sequence goes on along the minus strand of OX101754.1, from coordinate 26,932,781 downwards.
GCTCGATATGCATATTTAATACATAAGGCTGAAGTAAAATGTAATGAAGTAAATGTAATGTAATGTTGTTCCGTTCAACTATATGTTTGTCAAAATATTTACAACTAACTTTGGTGTTATTTGTTCATTAATAATTATCATATGTAATTTTGCCTGTTCAAATCATAAAAATATAATTTGTATGTACATATATAAAAAACGTAAAAAACACATAAAAAATGTTTCAACGCTTATGGTTATGTTTTACTTTATTTTTTTAAGATGTTATATATTTACCAAATATATATGTATATAAAATTTAGGGCAATACCTACATTTAGACAATACCCCTGTCCGACTGTGCTATCCCATCACTGTACTTTTTTTTTCAATTGAATGAAATCTATTAGCGCCTGAGCATATGCATTAGATAGCCTGTTAATAGGCCTGCCTGACAAATTTTTCGTTATCCCCAATTTCGAAAAAATATTTCCTCAAGAAATCCCTTGTTAAAAGATATATACATACCTAGAGAAGAGTCTATGAAAAAGCACTATTTAAATTAAATTTATTTAATATCGAGCCATTATCGTCAAAAAAGCAAAAGCGACATATATGGAGCTTTTTTTTACAAAAGTCGATTATTTAAGTTCGAAAATAATGTCGTTTAATCTTTTTTGGCTTTTTTATATAAGAAATACTGATATATATATTTATTTGGCATTCAGTATTTAATGTAATTGAAATAATATGAATGCTTAAGCAAAAAATAAAAAATAAAAACACAACTTCCAATCGAATAGTTTTAATTACAAGAAACAAAATTTTAACAAATTTCCCAAAAAAACAATTTTTTTGTAAGCAGTTCCAATAAAATCCTTATACCACGGATTAAAATGTTTATTTCATATTTTTTTGTGGGGAAAATTCCCATAATTTGAGTTAAGAACACCAAGTCTGGCAACCCCAACTGAGAGTCTGATCTGGGATATGTACTAAATCACCTCAGTTGCCAGATGGATAAGAGAGATAATCGTCTAACTTCGAAGAAAAATCGTTGAATACATCATTGTTCATTGAAATCTAGGAAAAAGCGTCTATAGAATGCAGCTTAATTTTTTTTAAATAAAATTCTTGTTTTTAATATAAAAATTATTTCAAATTATTCGACCTTTGTACGTAAATAAATATCTTGCCTAATTGCTTCACTTAAAGGAATTAGCCAAGATATTTATTCTTGTTTTTATTGAAAAGAAAGAATGAAAAAAATTTTGTTTATGTTTTTTATGCTTAAAAAACAAATTTTGCATGGAAAACTGTTTCATAAACCTCTAATAAATCAAAAATATTTAAGTTAATAAAACTATATTAACATTGTTTTGTTTATATCAGGGACCGAAAATAACTGTTATTTTTGAATTTTTGATTAAAAAAAAGCAACCTCAAGGAAATGTCGGAGAATGAAACCAAGTATACCATTTTGCAAGTATTGGACCAAATTGTCAGAAAATACGATGCTTTTTAAAAATCTGACTTTTATTTTTTCGAGCAGAAATAAAAGTTATTTTTTGACTTTTATTTTTTTGAGCAAAAATAACAGTTATTTTTGACTTTTATTTTTTCGAGCAGAAATAAAAGTTATTTTTTGACTTTTATTTTTTTGAGCAAAAATAACAGTTATTTTTGACTTTTATTTTTTCGAGCAGAAATAAAAGTTATTTTTTGACTTTTATTTTTTCGAGTAGAAATAAAAGTTATTTTTTGACTTTTATTTTTTTGAGCAGAAATAAAAGTTATTTTTGTGTTTTCAACCCCTTTGACAAAGAAATTATTATTTAATATTCCAAATATTCTTTTCTAAATAAGTAAATTTAACGATTCACTATTGCAAAAGCGCCAAAATTTATAATAAATATAATGAATTTATCACAAAATACCTTTTATTTCTGCTCAAAAAAATAAAAGTCAAAAAATAACTTTTATTTCTACTCGAAAAAATAAAAGTCAAAAAATAACTTTTATTTCTGCTCGAAAAAATAAAAGTCAAAAATAACTGTTATTTTTGCTCAAAAAAATAAAAGTCAAAAAATAACTTTTATTTCTGCTCGAAAAAATAAAAGTCAAAAATAACTGTTATTTTTTGACTTTTACGATAAAAGTTATAACAGTTACGGTCCCTGGTTTATATAGTTTGTTAATTTTTTTAAGCTGAAAATGGTGACAGGTCCATCTTTAATCAATAACAGTCTTAAATTATTTGATTTTTATATAATAAATTTTTTTTAAATTTGTGTGCATTTGTAAAAATTTTGTTAAAAAATTTAAATTCCTTTATTCCCTGACATCAGTGTGATGAACTTGTATTTCTTGCAACTAATTTTTTATTTTCATTTAGCTGCAATTCTTTTAATTTGCATTTAACATTTAGTGAAGTTCTTGTCAGTACGCCTTATCCGATATTTATTCAACGAACATCTTTAATAAATTTATTAGAGGAATTATTAAGTGTTGTTAATATAAATATCTACAGAAGTTTTCCTTAAGAAAAGAGTTTAAGCTCTTTTATATGTACATATGTATATAGTATGAAATTTTGATAAAAGAAATGAAAATCTGGGAACAGCAACGGATAAATGTATACAAATTCCTTAAAAAATATCAAATGAAACCCGTTTTAAATGCAAGTTTTGTGTAATGAATTTATAGGTGGTGTGACTCATATGAATTTAAAAATTGAGATAAATTGACAGAAATTTGTATAAAGCTTAAAATAACTTATGATTTCAAAAAAAATCTCAGCAGCATACATATATTTAAGTATTATAACAGCTGGTTAGATATAGTGAGAGAGTTCCCTTCAGTTGCTTTATTTTTTTATCGTTTACTTTGTGATAATTAAAATGCATAGAGTTTGTGATTTGGAGCTCAGTGGTTACTTTTGGCATAAGAAATATATGGATATGTACGCAAAACAAGAGCGATGTATGTATATTATTTTCACCTTTTCTTTTCGAAAAAAGCGGAATTTTTCTTTTTTTTTATTTCCAACCCTGGAACCATATTTTTGATTTTTCTGTTTCCTAATACTAACTTATTTCCTTCTAAAATATAAAATGTATTAAATTACCAAAGAAATAATAAATTTTATATACCAGATAAAGTTTAGGTTTTCCAGCTCTGGAGCTGTCTTTTATTTTTCTAATTTCTGCCAAACTATTTCATTCTAAGTCATAAGATACATAAAATTTGTAAACAAAAATAAAACTAACTTGACCTAGTTACTTTTATAAAAAAAATAAACTTTCGAACCCTGAAATCATCCTTTTAGATTTTTCGGAATGAAAAAAAATATAGAGTGTTAAGTGAACAAAGAAAAAAAAGATATAAGAAAAAAAATTTGTTTTATTTAGCTACTTTAATATCAAAAAAGTTCAAAGTTTCCATCTCTGGAGCTGTGGTTTTAATTTTTCTAATTCTATACACCAAACCTTATTTTCAAAAGCATAAAATATATTTAATTTATAAGGAAAAAGAAAAAAATTATTTAGTTAATTTTACATTACATAGTAAGTGGAACTTTGCCAATCCTGGTATCATAATTTTGGATTTTTGTGATTCCTTATACCAATCTAGTTCTTTAAGAACTATATAAAATATGTTAAGTGATCAAAACAAAAAGGAAATAAGAAAAAACTTATTTTTATCTAGTTACTTTAATATTTGAAAAAAATAATAAAATTTTTCATCTCTGGAGCTGTGACTTTCATTTTTGTAATTTTTGCATGCCAAACTTTATTTTCAGAAGCATAAAATATATTTAATTTATAAAGAAAAAGAAAAAAATTAATTAAACCTAGTTACTTTTACTTAACACAAAAAGTGCAAGTTTTCCAAGACTGGAATTATAATTTTGGACCTTTCTGATTTCTTACACCAATAAATAAAATATGTTAAATTTATAGAGAAAAAGAAAAAATTATTTTTCAAAAAAGTTAAATTTTTCCAGCCCTGGAATCATCTTTTTAGAATTTTTTTTTGATTCCTTATACCAATCTAGTAGTTCTTAAAAATATATATAAAGTATGTTAAGCGAACAAAGAAAAAAGGAAATTAAAAAAATTTGTTTTATTTTGTTACTTTAATATTCAGAAAAAAGGTTAAAAGTTTCCACCTCTGGAGTTCTGGTTGCAATTTCTATAATTTCCTATACAAAATTTTTCTTGCCAAAACGTAAAATATATATAATTTATAAAGAAAAAGAAAAAAATTTACTAGACCTAGTTATTTTTATATATTAGAGTCTGAACACAATGCAACGATAATTTATTGCGGTGCGGTTTTTCATAGGATTTTGAAGTAAAAAATCGCAGTGCGGAACGGTATAAAATTAAAATCTATTTTGTATTATTTTGTATTGTATTATGTTTATTTGTCTCTCCCGCAACGAGAAATCGCCGCGCACCACAAACATTGTGTTTAGACTCTTACAAAAAGTGTGAGCCTCCGAACCCTGGAATCATCTTTTTTTATTTTTCTGATATCTTACACTAATTTCTTTCTTTTAAGAATATAAGATATGTTTAATTTATAGAAAAAAAGGAAAAATTAGTTTTAGTAAGTTACTTTTATATAATCGAAAAAGTTAAAGTTTTCCAACCCTGGAAACGTTTTTTTAATTTTTTTATATTTTTTTAATTTAAAATACCAATTTTAGTCGTACTGAAGTGTAAATAAAAATTTGTTGTCGGTAGTTACTTTTATATGGTAAAATAAAGTTTAAGTTTTCCAGCTCAGCAATCGTCAACTCGATTTCACTGAATTTCAATACCAATCTATTTTGGAAAATTTCTGACACACCAGTCCAAGAACGAAGCCTCTACCTTTTCTGGGAGCTTCGGAAAATCGATACACGTATAGACAGACGGACAGACGGACATGTCTTTTTCGTCTTCCCTATGCATAAGGATCCAGAATATATATACTTTATGGGTCGCTTATTAATATTATGAAAATTACAAAAGGGATGACAAACCTACATATACCCTTTTACCAGTTTTTTTTTGGTAAAGGGTATAATAATAATTACCTATTGCCAGTTTTAATATTTTCTTTTTTTATATCTCCACATAATATCTCTCACCTCCTCGGTTTCGCTTTGAAACAGTTTCTTTACCTTAAATCGATAACAAAACTGAAATTTCTCAAAATCGTCTAAATCACAAGAAATCGTCTAATCTGGCAACTTCGCTACAGAGCAATCTTGCAAGAGAAAACCGGTTTTGATAGAATTGAGAATTTAGTGCAATTAAAAGAAAATTGTCGCAGTTCTACATAAGCGCTACAACAACAAGTGGCATAGAAGTTTGTTTAATTTTTAGTTGTTCATGAAGTTATTAAACTTTGGGATTTTTTAATTTGCTGAACTTATGCAAATTATGTTACCCTGTATAGTGAACATGTAAACATAAATTAAATTTGCTACATACTACTAACAAATAACATAAATATTGAAAACAAATTAGATTTTTGATTTTATACAAACCAGCATTTAATTGTTGAATAAACCAACAATTATTAATTAATGCAGGATTTGTATTAATGTAAACGTTTTTGGATATGCTTAAAAGCTGTTAAGTTGTTTCCTATTAAAAAAAGTCTTGTAGATTATTGATGCAGCTTATGGCAATTTTTAATTATTGACTTTAATTCGTCACCACCACCAGAATAAGAATACAAATTATTTTTTGAAGAAATTGGATTTAACTTCACTCTACCTTCTGTTTTGACACAAGTACATTTTAATTGAGCAAATTTTAAATTTATGCCCGAGAAAGGAAAATTGTATGGCTCCCCTTTTCCATAAACTCAATGTCAGGTTAGGTTCTTGCTTCAGCAAAATATATACTAAAATTGAAACGATAAGCTTAAAGTTTTTCAACTATATATGAGCCGAGTTTAACAACGTTTCATTGCTTGGTACTCCTCTTTAAGTAGTGCGATGTTAAAAAACATAAATGTCCTTGATATACGGGTCTGTTCTGTAAATCACTGTGATTTCAAATCACGTGATTTCAAAAGTAAACTATTAATAGCTGACTTAATAGTGGGTTTTTATTGCGTTTTAAGTTTTTTTCATTTATAATAAAATATTTTCTTCCAACTTCCAAAGCTATAAATCGTGAAATTTACAAAAGCAATGATTTAGATTTTATTAATTTTTTGAAATCATCGTAATTTGGCATGTCGTGATTTGCAGAACAGGCCCGATAAAATTATAAAACCATACATCTACAAATGGTAGTTTATAGATACATTTATCTCATTCTAGTTATGATGAATGATCAAACCCATTTAAAATACATGGGTTTGATCATAGGCTTGTGTCAAAAATGAACTAGTGAACGAGTTCGACCCAAGTCTATGCTATGTATAAACCTGACTGTGTATTTTGTAACTCGCTAAGGTCTAAGCTAAATTCGATCACTAAAATGCTGAATATATAGTAAATTAAACATTTTTAGCGTCGAGATAAATCACTAGAGCTTAGGCGCAATAATTTGTTAAGCCTATGCCTGATTTAGCAATATAAAATGGAAAATTGCACTCGTAACCAAAAAGCAATGAATTGACTTTATACATGTTTAGCGATAGAGATCTTGTTTTAGCAAGTTACAGAATACGGGGGCTGGATTTAAGTATCATCAAATCATTACATTTTCCGATTAGTTGACCATATTTTTTTTTATTAAAACATCGTTCAGAAATCTTGTACTTAGGTAAGCAAATCAAGAAATATAAAAGGTTTAAACTGTACTAGGAAATCTCAAATGCCAATGTCATTATATGGTTCCATGAGAACTTCCAAGTCAGCAGTCTGAAGGCTTGGTTCAATGCTAAAAGTCCATGAAAAGGAACATTTGGGTGTAAGCTTTATACCAGTCTTGCATAGATTAAAGTTGCGACGTTTTGATTTCCGCCGCTTTTCAAAATTTGGCTGCAATCAAATTGCCTCATTTTTATTGTAACTAGGATCTCCTGGTGCTCTAAATTCGACCACTTCTTGTTATGTATGTCTTTATTTATACTGATACTATAAAGCTGAAAAGTTTGTATGCTTCTGTGCTTGTAAGAAGTAATCTCCGGAACTGCCAGTCCAATTAAATTTTTTTTAACAATATGAAGCTGGGAGTTTTCTAACGGACATAGCTATATAAGGTTCTTTTAAAGTCCTTAGGATAGGGATATGGTAATTTTCTATTCAAGCAATAGTTTTCATAGATTTTTTTTAACTACAACCAAGAGAGCAACATAGGGAGAATTACTTCCTCTCCGAAAATATTTAACCAGTTTTTGTGTAATTGGAATCATAGATAGATCAGCGGAAATAATAGGTGTTTTATTTAAAAATAAAAGCTTAATTGAAGGTAAGACAACGTTTGCCGTGCTCAGCTAGCTAATAATAGACATTAATTGTACACTATGTGTACATGTTTGGTTGCAAATACAAAACAAGAACGCATATCAAGCAAATTTTTCTTTATCACTTTATTGTTAATATTTAAAAACCAATTTATAATTTACATACACAAAAATACCTTTCAAATGATATATGATATATTTGTGATATATGTCACCAATATTTGTGGACGATAAGATACTTAAAAGTATGCGATAAAAAATATGTGTGTCGTATTTATTTATAAGAAGATTTGCATTCAATTTAAACATTTCAACTATGTGATAGTCGTATTTGTGTAAACAAAAGGTTTAAAAAAATGTTGTGCTATGAAGTAAGAATCTAGTTCTTAATTTTCTATTAAGAACTAGTATTATGGTTGAGTCCATAAAATAGAAAACCTATGAAAGAGATTCGGCTTGCATTGGGTTCCCATGGTCTATTTTGATAAAACGAATCGGGGGTCAAGTATAAGTGGTTAGTAATTTATTACATAAATAATCATATCATTAGTATCTGCTCAATTCACAACCTGTTTTCAGAGCTATGGATCGTACATGAATTGTAATTCAATAAAAATATTGTTTCTTAACAAAATTTCATACACAAATTACCAACAACATTTTTACAACGCCCGGCTCTGACAATAGGTTTTGAATTGAGCAATTATTATTATCAATATCAAATTAGAAAATCCAAATTTTCTACAGACATTAAAAATTTTTAAATACACCTTAAATATTAAAATAGGGTATTTGGTGTCTGCTTTGAAGCAAACACGCTTGTTGTTCGTCTGTTACCTTTTGCATGTAGTACTGCGACTACTTTACAATAATCATTAAGTTTGGGAGATGTGCTATTAAAAAATAAACATTATTTTAAAACTTGATAATTTTTGATGCCTAGCCTAAGGAGCTAACTTAAACAGTTCTTAATTAGGGTGGGTCTACTTTTTGCAGAATAAGTTTTCATGTATTTTAGGCTGTCACAATTATTTATTAAACTACAATTTGTATTGTTGATTATTGATTACGCGTAATTTTTTTGTTAATACTAAAGTGGTCTTTTAAATGTATAATTTTTTTTTAATATTAGTTTATATATTGCAGTTTTTTTAAGATTTATTTAATACTTCGTAGCAAAAATGCACATGACTATGAATGTTAACATAACATGAGTTTTTTTTGCAGACTCACCTTCATTTTAGACTGGTACTGTGTTCACTATTTTGTGCGAAATGCTGTCAAACTTCATATAAAAGTATTTGGTATGAAATATTTGCGAAATAAATTCGCAAAAGTAGTACTCTGCTCTTGTTGTGAAAAGCAAGTAAAATCATGTATTTCCATGCAAAATTAATTTTTAGATTTTAAAGTTTTTATGGAAAGTACCAAATTAGGTAAAAGGTATTTCACAAAAAATTGCAATAGGATAAAATTTTATTTTGCCTTCGTTGGATTCTCTCGACATTGGAAGCTGAAGCAGTGCCCCATAGTTGAATTCCGTAGCACCATATCGGTTTCAAAAGTGACTTGTATATCAAAAGTTTGCAATCTAGACTGAGGGTTGAATTCCGTTTAAAAGATAGACTTAGCTCAATTAACACTTTTTCATGTGTTCAAATTGATATTTCGTTGTGAAATATAAAATATTGAAGATCCTACTCTACAGGGCTTTAATTCCAACTAGATTTATAGATTTGTAATATTAGTAGGATATACACATCGAGTTTTTACAGTAAGAAAAACTTGTTTTAAAGAAAATCCGCTTTAATATTTGAATGTAATAAAAACTTTATGCTATAGAAGCACATCATTATCCTCTGATAAGTTAAGCGTATAAGATATTTGTATCATTTTAATTAGTTTTATCAGAAAATTAATGTGAGAGAATGGTAAATCTGTCAAACACTTCTGCTAAAATATTTTACAGAAGCATTTTAAATTTACTTATGTAGCTTCTTTTAGCAGTTTTTTGAAAAACTTGAGCGCTTTGTTACAAAAAACGTTGCTAAAAATCTTGCAGTAAAAATTCGAAAATCTCAGCAATGCTTATAGCAAATGGTGTCTGAATTAATAAATTTTATATTTTGCCTTATGAAGTTCTTTAAGCAAAGGTTACATGTGCACTTAAATATACATACACATGTACATATGTACATATATAGAAGATATAGGCGAGTAGTCATAGTCAAAACAAATTACACTTTAAGAAGTTAAAACCAGTTTTACCATACAAAATACTGGTTTTAATTTCTTAAAGTGTAGTTGTTTTGACTATGACTACGCGCCATAATTATTAATATTTAATACCCATATACTCAAAATTTTATTGCATTTTGACTAAGAAAATTTTAAATTTCCAAAGGTATAACATTTGACCTCGATGCATCAGATATTCATATTTTCTTATTTCATAGGAATAATATTAACTATTTAGATCACATTGAAAAATATTTATCACTCTCAATTATAAATGCATACTTATCCGTGCAAAGTAAGTCCCCCTTAATGTACAGAATTGGCGGGACAATCTAAGTGCCATATTTTAATGAGAGAAATAAGAAAAATGAACAAATCAATTTAGTAGTAGGAAAATCTTGGTCGCGTTCGGTTCGAAGTCTCGCAATAATGCAAAGTATTTCAGTAAGAAAGTGTATACATACATATGTATATACTATGTATGTATGTATAAAGTTGTAAATAGTGCATGTGTGTTTATATGTATGTATGTACATACATATATAATATATATAAGCCAAATAAATATGTAAGTGAAATTTAATTATTAAAAATGAAGAGGCAAATGTCCACAAATAATAAATCAAAGTGTGTTAATTTAATGAAAACACCGCACCGTGTGGGTGGGGCAGTTTTGTTTGAAAGTGTTTTTTTTTTGTAAAAGAAGATCCTAAGTGTAAATAAATATGTTATGATAATTTTTTAAATTAAATATAATTTCGGTTCGGTCGTTGCGTACATAAATCTAAAAAAAATTGTTTTCAAGTAAGTACATAAAACAATATCAAATACATACATACATACTTACATACAGAAAGGCTTTTTTTTACTATATTCAATTGCAAAAAACACACTAACGGCATATCAACAAATACATATTTACATACAAATGTACGTACGTACGTACATATGTATGTACATCAATATCCATCAAAAGCCACTCAATAAGAAATCTCTTTCTACGGTCTTGTTGTTGTTATTTCATATTTTTGTCTCTTCTTTTTTTTTCTTATAAGGTTATTGTTGTTTTTTTTTAGAATTGTAGGAAGTATTGTAATTAAATCCCACAAGTACCAACTGATTAAATGCTGTCCACCTCTCATAATAATAGGAAATTCCACTTTGAAATTATTTGTTGCCTATCCTGGAGCATTCCATACTAATGTGCTTTTTTGTTAGCCAAGTACACAACCAAATGAGGGTAAAGGTGGTTGTAAAGCCCACTTAACGGGATAATGAATAATCAATAATCTGCTGTTTCAGTTCTGTGAATGTTAATGTTGTTAGGCAACATATTAGCCTAATTCACAATCTTGTGCAAATGGTCTTGCATCGTAGCATGTGCAAAATGGTAGAGTATATTGATTAGAGATGCTAAACGGGAAATCCCGAGCCCGGAAATCCCGGGATTTTCGGGACTATTCAAATCCCGGAGCCCGGGATTTTTTAATTTTAAAGCCCGGGATTTTCGGGATTATCTGAATCCCGTTTTTTGCATAAATAATGTTTTTGACTGTCATCTTTTACATCAAAAATTATTAGAAACTCCCTGTTATAAAAAGTTAAAATAAAAACTTTACTTTGAATAAATATTTTAGTAGATAATATTTTATGGTATATACATAATGTATCTTATGGCTTTTTCTTTTCTAGGAAAAATGTTGCATACATTGCACTTTTCAATTAAAATTTGCAATTAAATGTCTGAATTGTATAAGTACCCTTTAAATATGCAAAAAAAAAATATTTTGTTAAATTAAAATATTATTTTTAATATAAAGACGCACATTTGTGCACAATGTCTTCGGGATTTTGTAAGTCCCGAAAATCCCGGGGTCCCGGTTCGGGATTTCGAGACTCCATCACTAAATCCCGAAGCCCGGGATTTCAAAAAACCTGTCCCGATTAGCATCTCTAATATTGATACTCATCACTAAAAATTGTTATGTGGTGAGTATTAATATACTACACCATTTTGCACATGCAACGATGCAAGGCCATTTGCACAAGATTGTGAATTGGGCTATCAATTTTATTTAGCCTTGGGTGCTTGCCACAAAAAATTTGTTTTTATAATCTCGTTTTACGGTAGCATTAGTAAACAAAAAATTCGTTTGAAAAAAAAAGTACTAAGCTGAAATAAAATTATTTTCGTACTATCGAAGTACAGAATCTATGCGGTTGTTGTGAGGGTTATTTGAGATGAAAAGTAAATGTTGCGAAGCAAAAAGTGGCACAGTTGGGCAATTTATGGCACTTTTGAATGTTTGATGGTGCTGTGGTACTTTATAAGTAATTATGGCCCTATCAGTTCAATATTCAACTAACTAGGTTTTCCCAAAAACCCTAAACCGCGGTTTTCGGTTTTAAACTATTAAAACCGGTCGGTTTCCTCTCGATCAAAATTTGTCCAGTCTTTTGGTCTGTACGTGGACACAGACAGACAAGACAACCAGATACACAGACACACGGTACAAACTTAAAACAACCCTTTTTTTGTCCGGGGTTAATAATAAGTTTCTCTTGTTTGTGTTCAATTCAGGTACTTTATTAGAAAAGGAACCTTTTGTAATGAGTAGGTGTATAAAAAGCTTAAGAATAAAAAATTTATATTTAATTATCCAAGTAATAAAATTTCAGAAACGTTAAAGCAATCCCTACAACTAACTATGTACTACTCAAACCTTTTACTGTATTTTTAATGTAGTTTTTTTCTCTTTGTTTCAAACAGTACTTTTAATTACAACAATGTTTTGATTGTCAAAGTCAAAAACTCCATACTTTTCGGGTATCAATAAAAAATTTTTTAGGTTACTAAAATCAAATGGTCTTCCAGAGGATCAATATTTCCAACACCCATCACTGCAACATAGTGTATAACTTTATGTTTTTAAGTTTAACATTTGTTAAAGCACTACTAATACTAAATTATTATTTTGCTAATGTAGTAAAAAAAATTATCTGTCATTTTATAGAAGCCATGTAATAGTTCTCGTCCGTCTATTTATGTACATATCGTCAATTGATAATTTAATTGTCATATGTGGATTTTGATAGTTTCGAGTAAATTGAGTTTTAAGTTTGAAAATTGTATCAACAAGTGCCACATACGACAAACTCAACACTCCATATCTCCAAGACCGTATGAGGTATCGAAAAACTGATAACGCCAAATGAAAGATCAGGTCGGAAACCCTAAGGAATCGATCTTAACTCAAACCCGCTAAAACTCCACATACGACATTTAAATTACAAACCGACGATATGTTGAAAACAAAAACAAATTTGAGAGCCTTGTTTTTATATTCAATACAAATAGGCATACGAGAATTTTTACATGGCATCTATAAACTGGCAGTATGTTTTTCGTTTGTGCTTTAACTGCGACTTTTTTCATTTTAATGTGCAGAAACGTAGTAGAAGCAAGCACGTTTTTTTTATTTGCTTTGTTTGTTTGTTTTTGTCTTTAGCCATTGCTAACGGAAAAATTATTATTAGCCCAATTCACTATCTTTTGCAAATGGTCTTGCATCGTAGCATATGCAAAATGGTACAGTACAGTGTTGTCAGATTTATTTTCAGCCTCCTCGCCAAATGACTTGTCGAATATCGCCAAATATCGCCAATATAATAAAACATTAAATTTTAGCTACAAAAATATTTTTTTATTATGTAATTGCATTGCAAATATCGTTAAATTTTAAATTCAGTAGGTAACGTCTATCGTAAAACATAAAAAATATGTTGTTTAAAGCGGCGCACCCACTTGCAATATATATGTGGCAAAAAGGAAAAAGTGCTTAAGTCGAGATAAGCAAATTTTGAGTTAATGGTGCGTCCGTAATCTGCATATTTGAAAGTATCAATTGTCAAAATCTCAATTTATTAGTGTGATTTTTCATGAAGTTATAGCACTATGACTTCGACTTATTTTTTTTAGACTTCTAATCTCATTTGGAATAATATCTTAATTAAGGTTATAATATGGTATATTTCAACTCAAATGTCTTACTTATAGTGTGTAAAACAATGATTGGTTAAAAAAATAAAGGTTAACAGAAAATTTCCTAATTTATCTGTAAAAGAAATAAATTTCTGAAAATCGACTTGAAACCTTAAAAGTGCTCTCCTGTAAAAGAGTAAAATATGATTTAAGCACTTTTTCCTTATTGCCACAGATATGTAATTGTGCAATTTTTCGTATTGTACGATAATATCGCCAAGGTGTATGTCATATTTGAAGGTAACACAATATACACATTGGCAAATATCAAAAGATTTTTATTGTACAATCAAGGGAATTGTGTAATATGGTGGCAACATTTTTCAAAGTTGTTTACTTTTTCAATGTCAGGAATATTGGGCAATATTTTCTTTGCAATAATATTGCAAAGTATTTAAATTAACATACATATAAAAAGTACTGGCGTATAAAAGACTTAAAAATAACTTATTGCAAAAATCAATCCTAATAGGATAAATTGAACTTGAACACCAAGAATAAAATTATTATTTAAATCTTGTGATAAAACGGAATTAACGTTCACTTAAATTTGTGTTAAAGTACACATATCATATCCTTGAAGTAGTAAGTGCCAGCAGCATCGTCATAATAATACAATTTAGGCGAGAACTCTTTCAGCCTTTTCCTGCTTCATTATCAAAATGTTGGTTCCAATTTATAAAAGGAAGTTTTCTTAACTGTGTTGTATAAACATCAAATGAGATTTTTTGTTCCATAATTTTTTTTAACTTCTTGAGTTTCAGATAAAGACTCACAACATTTAGAATTTTTTGCACGAAATATTTTATGTTGGAGAAAAAATTGCTTTATATAAGCATATTTTTTAACATTATTCTATTTTATTGAAATCTTAAAAATATAGCCAAAAATATCGCCAAGGAGTTCAAATATCGCCAAGTAAATCGCAAATCACCATTTCAAAATGTTCATCGCCAAAACCAAATTTTTGTCGCCACGTTTGGCGAGATATCGCCATATCTGACAACACTGGTACAGTATATTGGTACTCACCACTAAGAATTGTTGCGTGGTGATTATCAATATATGTATTAACCATTTTGCACATCCTACGATGCAAGACCATTTGCACAAGTTTGTGAATTAGGCTATTTTATTTATTTTGCTATTCACTATTGCACTGAACCACTAACTGTCTTCATAAAAATTATATTCGCCAGTTGGTAAGTCATTTATTTGTTGGGTGAAATAAATAAATAGAATTGAATCGGAAAGCTTCAAAAATGTTTTCAAGTTCACCTAGTGATATTATTTTTCCTCTCAAATAGTTTTTCGCACAACCTTTTAGCTTGTTTGGTTGTGCACTTAGATAGATTACTTAGCTAAGACCAAGACCAAGACCAAGACCAAGCCTTGATAGTAACTCCTCAAGGTTATGCAGCAAATAATACTTTAATGAATAGTTCGTATTTCAAAAGTACAACAGGTAATTTTATTAACTAAGTGCTTTTCCTGCCCGAAATGTGAGACGGTTCAGAGTTAGTTGAATTTTCTTTGCAACTCAATAAAGTTCAAGTACAAAAAAAAAACTAAACTGAAAGCTTATGCTTATTGAAGTAGAGTTGTTTGCAAGAAGTCTTTTTGAACTAGTTCGCTCGCGTTCGAATCAAAAGTTGTTGTTTCAAACACATTTATATTACATTGACAATGTTGGACACAACTCTAGAAGGAAGTATGTAGATGGAAATTAAAGATTGTTTTTCTGCGGGAATGGGATGAACGAGAAAACAATTGTTGCCAAATTTCACAAGAAAAGAAACACAAGTAGGAGAAAAATGATTTACTTACTTATAAGAGTCGAAGTATGTTACATAAATATGTATGTATGTATGTATTTTTTATAATATATTTTTCTTAGCGAAACGACCGCACTGATTAAATAAATAAAATATTTAATTAAATAATTAAAACCGCACCGACTAAATAAATAATTTAGATTTTCTTTTTCAAACTCACATTTTTTTTTCATAAACATACTCTGCTTTCATATTACATAGTGGGCAATTGCCTCTTTATTTTTTTATTTTCATTGGGCATTTTGCCTCTTAATATATATATTTTTCTTTTTAAATAATAAATTTACATTTTATTTAACATATTTCACTTTTTTTTTAACAAGAAACAAATTTTACTTATATACACATTCACATACACATACAAAAAACTAAGAATTAAACTTTTCCGAGACACCGAACCGTACGCGACAAAGATCTTTCTGGAACTAAATTCATTTGCTTATTTGCTCTTTACTCTCACCAAAAATGTATTTACTTGAAATTAGGCGGTAAATATGTATGTATGTGGTTATGTATGAGCAAACAGGTTTGCACATTAGGGGGGAGCTCATTTGCAAAGAAAACAATTATAGACAATTTGCTGGTGTTTTTTTTTGTATTTGGTTAGCTTAATGTGTGAAAACTTGAAAACTTCGAACTATTTAGTTAAAAATTATTTGAAAAAAAGTATGTACATACATACATACTTTTATAATACCTAAATAATTTATTTATTAATTACAATTGACAAACTAAATCCATAGTCACTTGAATCAAAAAAAAAAAATTTAAAAACCTCCTCCGTCTCAAAATTATTTTTATATAAAAATACAAAGATACAAATTCCATTAAGTAATTGCATCCTTATATATCACAACAAAATTAAGTTATTACATTCTTAAATTATTCCATTCTCCAAAGCGTAACCCCCTAATATTCTTGCTCATTATCCGTATGGACATGTCCGTAGAGTTGCAGTGTGACCATATTAGCTTATTTTGTGCTAAATTAAATTGAACGATGATTTAAAAAATAATTAAACGAGCTCACAGAGGAGTACATATTTGAGCCAAAAAGCTGGCCAAAAAGGTAAAAATTAATTTAAACAAATCTTCAGAGATAAGTACGCAGTTCGCTGCACAACAAAATTATACATCATATTGTAAATTTTAAAGAGTTTTATTTTTTGTGGCTAAACGAATAAATGTATTAAGTTATTTCTTTTTTTTTTACTGGAATATTTAATCAAGAGCTATTTTTATTATTAAAAGAAAAAAACTATCTTGAGTATTAATGTTGAAACAATTCGTTTAAAAATGAAAAAAAAAACTATTGTACACTTTTTTGCAGCCTAAAAAAAGAAAAAAGCTTTTAAAATTGAAGGTAGTTACATTTTGAATTATGTTTAATACAACAATACAATTTAGGATCTCTAATTTTAGACGCAAGAAAAAAGTTTGCGCAAGTTTGCTAAATTTTTTTGTAATTTTTTGAAAATGTCAGCTTTTTTCTGTTTTTGCTAATCTTCCATAGATAAATATGAATAAGAAACATTTTCTTCAGTCATGAAATGTTTTGTTTTGAGGGGAGGGATACTTTCCTTTGACCATTGTCACCGCCCACAAAAGGAAGAGGGTACGAAAATGGTTTCCGAACTTTTGCTGACGTTAAAAGTTGTATTTGCTAAGCAAAAGTATGAAAAAGTTAAGAAAAAAAATTAAAATTTTCACTTTACTTTTTTCCCTTTTTCTTATTTTCAAGGTTTAACAACCTAGGACTATTAGACATATTTCTGCAAAGTTTTATTGATCGAGAGGCACTCAATAGCTTTTCACAAGCCATCTAAACTTAAAAAATAGTATTGGCCATATTTTTGGCTCAAATACTCTTCTGTGCGGCTGTGATATTTTAGTTTATAATTTTACGCATTTTAATTTATTAAATTTTGTGTTCATACCCTTTACATATACAAATCTGTGATATGTTTGAAAATGTAAAATTGTTTTATAAAAAGATTATATATTATTTATAATATAGTTTACTCTTATATATTTGTGGTTGCCACATTTTAATAAAAAATCCCTGACGAAGTTGGAAAATACCAACCAAATGACCTTGAAAGCCCTAAAATTAAATAAGAAAAAGAAAAATAATAATTTTGAATTAAGCATATTTATTTGGATTAAGCTTTAAAATTTCCCTTTAGATCTTACTTTACTGTTTAGCCATTTTTCTTAAAACCGCTTAACTTGTTTAGCCTCAATTGCATGTTCATAAGAAATATTTTAGACATAAATAAGTCGTTGGAATTTCATATGGCGAATTCATTTACATTTAATTTTGCCTTTAAAGGCTGGTACTCTCTATCCTACACAATCGTGCAACTTTTGAGAAAATACAACCCATCATTAGCTTATGAAGGTTTTCAAAAGACAATAACAATTCATCAAATCAGGGTTTTTTATTTCTTCGTATGACGTATAAGATAGTGAGTACCAGCTTTAAGTCATTAATTGAATCAAAAAAATTTTGTCTTAAACTGATTTGTTTGAGCCTCAGAATTTGTGTTAACTTTTTAATTTATATTATTTTACGATAGACATATTTTTAATTAATACATACATATGTTTGTAGGTGCCCCAATAGCTTAGTGGGTAAGACGGTAGGCTATCAGTGCTGAGGGGGTCGTGAGGTCCTTTCCAGACTCATATTCTGTAGCGCTACAGCGGGCTTTTGTTACTATGCTCGTCAATATAAGTTACACTGATTATTACAACGCCCCGATTAGCGCAACAGGTAATTTATTTTTATATTACATTCGTTATAAATGTAACCTTTTTCAAAAAAGAGTCGCGACAAGCATAACTTTTTCTCTGTTAGTATATTTAAAAGGCTTTTTTTCTGAATTCATTTAGTTCAACATCTTTTTCTCCAATCAACAGTTTATTTATAAAAAAAAATTAACATGCGTAGAACTCAAACATACGCAAGTACAAAATATGAAGACTTTGCTTAAAGTTTCAATTCATATATAAAGTATTATTTTATAACTTTTTTAATCACATGTATGAATTTTTTATGTCTAACTATTAAAAATAAATTATTTTATATAAAATTATAGTTTGGCTTATATTAAGCTTTTATTAGTCGATTATTGCAACTTTTCAGTAAAAGCAGCAACCTCTATTTCCTTTTAGTTGCGCAAATCCAGCTCGTACTGTAATTTGTAGTTTAATCGATTTAATCGTAGGCGATATGTAGTAATAAAATAAAATAAAGCTTAGAGTTATCAAAATGCCAAAAATATCAACAATTTTAAGATACAGGCTGAAAAATTTCAACTTAAACGAAAATTTACCTATATAAAACATATTAGAATATTTATAAAAAAAAAAATTTCTCCTGAAAACCTTAATTTTTGTCTCTTACAAATAAATGTATATATATCGCTGATCCAAAGTAGAAAGACCTAGCTCAAATAATTGTAATTTAATAGGAGTAGGTAAAAACATAATAGAAACTGTACACTAAGGGGAAAAACGTGCTAAAAATTAAAATTCTACGCTCGAAATCAAATCATTTAAATCTTAATTGTCTGTTAAATGCGAAAATTCTTAATTCAAGAATAAAATCTGAATTTTTTTTAAAGTCGCATTTAAGATTGTAATCTTGAATTAAATCTCATTTTAAGATCGACTTCAAGATTTTGTTCTTAATGAAAATCTCGTAAGAATATAATATTAAAGTTAAGATTACTTTCTTGATTTTAAGAATGCTTTCTTAAAGTTTAAGACCACGTTCTGGATTTTAAGCATTCATTCTATAAATTTAAAATTTATGCTTAAATTTTAAGAAAGTCAATCTTACTGACCAAATTTCTAGTTTGAAATATTACGATTTCTGCAATCTGAACTCAAGAATTTTGTTCTTAAATTTAGATCGTAATTTTTCTCTTATTATAATATTCACAATATAAATTCTTTTTTATACAAATGCTTTGTAAAAGCGTTATTTTAACCTTATTGCAATAAATTTTTGTGACGAGGTATATTTTTGTCAAATGTATTGGAATCACTGAAAAACTCGAAAAATTTGAGTTAGAGCCTTTCTACTTGATACCATCGATATGTATATTACCTTTAAAAAACCTTTGTCCTTTTAAGTTTATTTTTAATTTTTATTTGGTTTTTCCTTAAAACTAAAGTATAACAATTAATAATTAATCCACTTCATAGCGGCCCAAGAAGTAGAAAAATGCCCTGCTTTATTTTCTGGCTTAAAACTAAAGGTTTTATTTAAAAAAATATTTAGGCCTAAAAAGAAAATTTTTTTATGAAACCCTTTTTAATAAACCTTTATAAAGCCTTAATAGTTATTATAAATAAAGGCATTCACTTTAGCTTCCTTTCAAATATGACTTAGCTTAATGGTGTTTTACAATCTGGTCACACTTCTTTTGTTTTTTGCAATGCAAATAAATGAGAGATCTTAAGCAAACTAAATAAAAACAAAAACAAAGAAGATTTGTTGAAATAGAGAGTACATACATTTAATGAAGTTCAATAACACTGCACAGTGACACATTGCGCGAGAAGGTGGTCAAAAATTCTATTACTAACTATATACATACATACATGTTATAATTATAATTTTTTGAAAACATTTTTTTTGTTGTATAGAAAGAAGAATAACTAACTAATAATTTTTTAATGATTTTTTTCCTGAATAGCAAGCAGACACTTTCGGATACATACATACATACATATCTAAGAAATAACTTAAACTTAGTTAAAAGAAAAACGAGCTACTAAATCAGGGCGTCTTCCAATGCTCACATTATTTAGCTCGTTTGTGGGAAACAAAGATAGAAACCTTAATTTTGAATATATAATACAATTTACTTAGGTTCACTTTATTTTAAATGTGAGCAATACTTGCTAAAATTTGTTGTAAACTAGTTAACGATAAAAAGGACCTCTGGGAATACGACTTCGAAGCTCTTAACAATATATTAACTAAGAATTTCGCAAAAATATACAACTTAAACAATTATTGCATTTTTAAACTTTACTGCAATCGGTCCATATTGCACTGCGCTTAGAATGCAAAGTAAATGCAAGTAAGTTAAGTGTACGTATTATCAACGAAAATGTTTAAAAAGTTTAATATTAAGGGAACCATTCATTAACTGCTGAATTTCTAAATACTTATCACAAAAAAAAATAAAATTGGCTTTTAAATGTAACTACAATAACATTATACTGCAATCCGATTAATTTGTAATAACATTTTAATAGAAGCAATACTGTTCTTTAACTTTTCATTAAATTGCTGCAAGTGACAAAAAATCACTGTCTTGTAAAATTCCTTGGCACCTGAGTTGGACGTAGGCTGGAAATGTCGAAAATATAATTGTGTTAGTTAAAGAGCTTGAGTGTATTGAGTTTTTTAAACTTGTACTTGCACCTGTAATCTCTTGTAAGTCAAACTTTTGAAAAAAGCTTTAATAATTCTAGTTCAAGAACATAAAACTCGGCTTAATAAACAATTATTATCATAAGTAATTTTTTAGTCGGGCTCAAGATCAGTATTCTTAATTTTTACTATATAATGAAATAATTTAATTAATAATTATTATTTTCTAAAGAAGACAAGAAATATTAAACTATATTTTAGCTTGAGGAAATATAAACGGTTCTCTGTGTACACCCTTCATCGGCACTCACGTCTATCTACTTAGGCTGAGATTGGTTGCTAACATTGACTTTATAACATACATTTTTAATGAAATATGCGAAATTATTGTATTGTATACATACATACATATGTATATAGTTGTTGAATTACAATTGCTAAATGTCTAAATATATTTTTTTTATTTATTTTTATGTGGGAGTAGCACAAAGTCATATCATTCATAAATATAAATAAAACATTATGCAGAAATGTTTTATTGAATTTCAATAGCACTTTCATATATTCACTAATTAATGTTTTCAATTAAGAATTTCATTGATTCAATTAAATTTTTGATTGAATAAATCAATTTGAGTGCAAAAACTTAATTTATACTTTCAAATTGTTTTTAGGTGAAAATTTAATTAATTTTTTAATAGATATTACAAATATTTTAATTTATATTATAAAATTATACATATTACTTAATTTTATTTAAAGTTTAATTTTAACATTTGTTAACGCACTAATAAGTCAAAATTAATATTTTACTTATTCAGTAAAATATTTTTTATTACAAATACATTGAAATTGATTATTGAGGGGCTTAGTTGTATCAGGTATTCTTTACCCAAAAATTTTCTTAAAACAACTAGAGTTATTATGTTAAAATTTCATTTAAACAAATGAGATGCTAAAAAAATTACAAAGTTGAAACAAGAACTCAATAATCAACATGTTTTATATTTTCTTACCTTTGCCACATTGGCTGACTCTTTTCAGCTCGAAATGTCAAACTCAAACTTAAATTATAACAATTCGCATAAAAAAAACACATACACATGTATGTACATATAAAACTAAATACATAAGTAAGTTGAAAATGCACTTAAAGCTTGAAAATTTTCTATCAAATCTTGAATTTTAGCCTATTTAGAAAGCCTATTTTATATTTTGGCTCTTCTAATTACTTTTACAAAAAAAAAAAAAACAAAATCCGATACAGTATTATTTCCAAGAATTTTGGCCGCCTTGTTGGGTATTGTGTCACTGTGCACCGAACCTTATGCTGCAAATATTTAATCTAATAAATCTCTTCCTAAACTTTTTATTAAGATTTTTTTCTTTGCTTTGTATATTTTTAAGTGAGAATTCTGGTTGTTCTCATGTTTTTTGTCTTTGCTAACGGGATATGTAAATATGTATATTATTCTGCTCTTCACTTGTTCATTGCACTAGTGATGGGTAAGGTGGCGTAGTTTTATAATTTACGGCACTATTGCGAACTAGGCCGTATTTGGCACTATCGGAATAAATACTATGTACATATTAACAAAAATTAAATGCATTTAAAAAAATGTTATTTACTAAAATTAATTAATTAACTTGATAGTACTATGATCAAAGCATTTGTTTTCTCTTGATCAGATGTATCAGTATGTATTTACATAGTTGGTGCAAGGGTAGATTACATATTTTTATATTGAAACTAACGACATCGATTTTCATTTCCAACAAAGCAAAGCGTTCGAAATAATAATTAAAAAAAAATTCTGCGAGCAATATATGTACACTGGAACACTCAAAAACTATATACGATGCCGAAAGTTTTTATTTTATTCGCTCCAAGAGCAGTTTCTGGAAGACTGGCCATAAAAAATTACATGTGTGTAAAAATTGCATTGATAGAATGCAAGCCGGCCATGCGCATTGCACTTTTCACCCAAAAAATAACCTATCTTCACGCTAAACACTTTTGTCACCATAACTCTTAAAAGCGGCATTTTTCGGAAAAATTTCTATAACCGTTTTTGTGCAGAATAAATAGCTGAACCGTTTTATTTATATAGTTTTGCCCTAACTATGACATATCATGGTCCTTTAATGAGAAGAAACTGAGTTATTTGTGAAGACCTTATTTCAAACGGCTCTCTCGATAATTATAACCCGTTTTGATTATTTTATAAGATAAGCTTTATTGATTATATAGCCCCATGACATTTGGACCAGATAAATATATAATTTAATGAGACATTATTAGATTTTAATTGAACTATAGTGAATTTTTAATCAGAAATAATTTCTTAATCAGGCTTGAGTTCAGTAATTTCAATTCTTATGAATGAAATATTTTTATTAATTAATGTGAGTATCTAAAGAAGAGAAGAAAAATTAAACTAGACACTATTAGCTGGGGGAAATACCGATATTTTTCTGTGCAGCCACGCACTTCATCAGCACCCATGTCTATCTACTGGGGTAGAGATTATTATTAACATCAGCTATTAAACTTAAATTTCTATGAAATGGAATATGAGAATTGATTGTGTATACAATTATTGATTTGCCTTTGGCAAACACATTTGTAAGTATCACTATTCATTTTCTGTTTTTCCATTTTCTATTTAGGTTAGCACGAAGTTATATCACTCTACCTATGTATGTTTAACTATTCTTACTTATCTTTTACGATCATCACATTAATTATTTTTACTTATTCGATGCACCATCGGTACATATATAATTTAATAATATAATGATCAGAACATTCATACATATTCAGCATACACAGCCCACACAGCTGGTGTGTAAACTTATTATGAACTTGAAAATTATCCTACAACTAGTAATCCATTGAATATATCTCAACAAAACTTGACATCAATATATAGATGAATCTATATTTTTTTTTATAAAAAGGCTTGCGTACATGAAATTTTCTCAAAGTATACGCAATATATTTGTTTGTATTTTCACCACTGCTTCCGTTATATCGAGCCTTATTTTCGATTTAATCGTAAGCGACAAAAATTAAATTTTTCAGAAGAAAGTTTTTTTAAGATATTCAAATATGTTTTTGTACGTAAATTGTCGCTAACGATAATATTTTACAGCCCGTATCTTTATAGTTATCAACAATTTTGGCATTGATAATTCTTAACTATGTGGAGGCCCATACAATTTTAATTTCAATAAAAAAGTATAGTTTCGATAACTATATATATATATATATATATATACATATATATACATATATAACTATAAAATCGAAAATAAGGCTGGATATGTTTTGAAAAAAATTTTAAATTTTTGTGAAGTTTCGGATGAAGTTAGAAGCTAATATTATTTTATTGAAAGTGAAAAATATTCCTCTGTGCCGCATACACCACTTTTCTTAATTTGCTTTTACGAAGTAGCTTTGTGCTGCAGACATATACCTACTGCAATTTCCTGAGTGAAATCGATCGATTCAACGTCGACCAAGAAGGCACTGCCATTAATATTTTTTAATTATTGATCCGCTGTCAAGCTAGCTCAAAAAAAATAACTAATTGAAGTATATTTAGAATAAATAACAAAAATTAAAAATTTTAAAAACCCCTGAATTATCTAGAAAATATGTGACATCTTCTAAACGGCTGGACCGATTTTCTTCAAACATGGCTAAAAACCATCTCGATCAAGCCACCTTTCCAACAAAGAAAACTAAATCAAAATCCGTCTAGCCGTTTGGGCTGTACGCGGACACGGACAGACACACATTACAAACTTATAACACCCCTTTTTTGGTCGGGGGTTAAAATGAAATGAATGATTTCTTTTTTACTTTCAAATTCGTAATAAAGATTTTATTTATACTATTTTAAGTATTTAATAAGTTTATATTAAATCACGATTATTTTTTTCTCAACTGTAGCCGTTAAACTTTTTCTTCCTTTGTGAGCTTAATTAAAATTCTTTTCAACTTTTTCTTTCTTATGGAAATGAAAGAAAAATTAACTTTGTGTGTTTTTGCATGAAGAATTTTTTGCAAACGCCAAATAGTGCAGCAAAACGATAATTTTCAACCTTAAAGAATTTTATATAGGCCAAAATGAATGCTGAATATATCGAAAAATGTAATAAATTTTTCGAAAAAAGTTTTACACTCAAAACTGGGGTAAGCAAGATGTACATACATACCTACCCCACCTCTAACTCATTTTTTTAAATGATCAGTGGGTCAACTCAAAAATCAACAATAAAGTTTAAAAAATAATGATTTTAAATATTTTTTATATAATTAATAAGTGAAACGAACAACCTTTACATTTCCACTGAATATCTTCACATCCAAAGAACTATTTTGGGACGTTTGAGACTGACACTCGGCACATAAACAAATCCCATCACTGATAAGAATGTACCTACTTCTTAAACTTACAATAAGCGTTGCCAGAAAAAACGATTTGTCTTGCAAAAGGTAAACTTTTGGCAACCTGCTTAACTTTTGAAATTGAAGCTTGAAGAAATTTTAAACATATTGTTGTTATGTTTCAATTCAATATTGTCTTAATGTGTTAAGAGAATTGAATTTTTTTTCTCTTCTGCGTTATTTAAAATGTTTTATATTTAATATAGATACATGGTTTATATATTCCTCACACGACCTTAAATATCGTATTTATTTGCTGAACGCTGAAATTTTATATATGAATTAAAAGGAAAACAAGAAAACACCAACTGATAATTTTACTTATTGGTCAATGTATAAATTTTTTTATGAGTAGGTGATTCGTTCCTAAGCTTCCTGGCAACGCTGTCTACAATAAAGAAAATAGGAGACAATTAAAATCAGTGATGCCAACAATTCAGAGGCAAAACGAGCCAACGGAGTAGACTTGGGTCGAACTCGTTCACTAGTTCATTTTTGCCACAAACCAATGATCAAACCCATTTAAATTACATGGGTTTGATCATTGGTTTGTGGCAAAAATGAACTAGTGAACGAGTTCGACCCAAGTCTACAACGGAGTAGTCAAAAAGAGCTAAAAAGAGCTAAATCTAAAAATTTTAGATTTTTCCGTTTTAAATCTATGAATGTATTTATTATTCAATTTGTACTTCAAGATTTTTTAACATTAATAAAAATAATAGTAAGAAAAAATAAAAGATCCATTGCTAAAAACGGTGTTATGTACTGAAGCATATAATGCAAGATTTGTTTGCGCAATTTGCGTTTGTGTGGGAACTTCTGGTGAAAATTATATACTTATATAGGATAGCACAATATCGTTAAATGGAGCAATACATTTTTTATGCTTTCGATATTATAGTTGAATTGCAACATTTGCACAAAGCTTTAGAAGGATCTTTTGTTAATTTAATCCAATTGTTAAACGAGGAATTTGATTTCTAAGCTTTCCTATATTTTTGGCAGTAAGAATCCATTACAATAATTTGTCAAAATTGTTTTAATTATTTAGAAACGAACACACTAAATATATCTTACATAGTTGCAAAAAAGTATCTGCATTTGCAAAAAACATATTTACCAAAAATGTAAATGCCTCAAACCCGAAACAATAGGGTAAAAACGAGAAAACTTACTACAAGATGCGAAAAGTGCTAAACGTGCTGTTTTTACAATTGAAAAGAGTTGTGTTAGCTCTTTTTTTAAAAAAAGAGCTAAAGGGAAAAATTTCGAGTTAGAAGCAATCAAAAAGAGCTAAATCTAGCTCCAAAATAGCTAAGTTGGCATCGCTGATTAAAATTTTAAAATGCAACCAAATTGAGAAAGAGAACAAGTTCATGATGAAATGAGCATATATTTATTTCCGATCAGTGTTGCCACGACTAAGAAAATTTTGAAACCAGAATGCTTTGAAGGGAAAAATGCTTAAATACAATATCGAAATAAGACCGATACAGGCAAATCCCGGTATAACGAACAATATAATGTCAGGCCCATTCGTTATACCGAAAAATTCGTTATATCCCAAAATTTTTTTCAAGTGTTATTTTAAATTTTATTATTGTAGACATGATGTAATACAATAAAAATAATGGGGAAATTTTTTTTTATATAAGCTATCAAATGGAAACTTACGGTATCATAATTTCTTGGAAAAATGCTGGTGTAGATTTTGTTAAATTTTTTTTTTTTTTGAAGTTCGTTATACAGAACACACTTTTATCAAAACATTCGCTATATAAATTATAACTAAATGTTAGAAATATGATACTAGCAAATTTTTGTTTTTTATTTTGCGATTTTTTCTTTATCGTTCGTTATATCCAGTATAAAATTAGGATATTATTTGCTATAGAAGGTTGTTAATGTAAAATATTTGAACGTTCGCTATATCGGATTTTCGTTAAAGCGAGATTCTTTATACCGAGATTTGCATGTATTTAGATAAAATTTTTATAGATTTAGGAACTTTTTATTCATGATGAAATGAGCATATAGTAATTTCCGATCAGTGTTGCAACGACTAAGAAAATGTTAAAACCAGAATGGTAATAGGTTCCTTGACGGGAAAAATTCTTAAGTACAATATCGAAATAAGGCCGATATTTAGAGCAAACTTTTATAGATTTAGGAACTTTTATTCTTTTAGTAACCTGTTTTTTTTAAGTTTTTATTAGTAAGTCATTTGGCATATCCTTCTTTACGAACAGAGAAAAATAATGAAAACGAAAACTTAAAAATGTAAGCAAAGAAATCAGAACAAAAACAAATGTATAACTGTAATAGTGTGGATTGTTTTTGTTACCAAAATCACGTCCTAGCTTTTGTGTAGTAATTTCCGATCAGTGTTGCAACGACTAAGAAAATGTTAAAACCAGAATGGTAATAGTTTCCTTGACGGGAAAAATTTTTAAGTACAATATCGAAATAAGGCCGATATTTAGAGCAAACTTTTATAGATTTAGGAACTTTTATTCTTTTAGTAACCTGTTTTTTTTAAGTTTTTATTAGTAAGTCATTTGGCATATCCTTCTTTACGAACAGAGAAAAATAATGAAAACGAAAACTTAAAAATGTAAGCAAAGAAATCAGAACAAAAACAAATGTATAACTGTAATAGTGTGGATTGTTTTTGTTACCAAAATCACGTCCTAGCTTTTGTGTCTGACATAAAAAGTATAGCTCTAAAAAATATAAATATAGGCAAATCTCAGTATAACGAATATCGCTTTAACGAAAATCCTATATAACGAACGTCCAAATATTTTACATTAACAACCTTTGATATCCTAGTTTTATACTGGATATAACGAATGATAAAGAAAAAATTGCAAAATAAAAAACAAAAACTTGCTAGCATCACATTTCTAACATTTAGTTCTTTTTTATACAGCGAATTTTTGATGAAGTGTGTGTATTTGGTACCTTATTTAAAAAAAAAAAACTTGCCCTTATTCGTTTTATGGTATTGTGTCATATCTACAGTAATAAAAGTTGAAATAACACTTGAAAAAATTTTTCTGTATAACGAATTTTTCGATATAACAAATATATATATACATATATATTCTTTTTAGAGGCCCATAAAGAATCCAGCCAATTTTGCATCGCCTGATGTGCAGTAAATAGCGAGACTATTTGAGACAAAGTCTTGTCAATATTTCCTAAACAATTTCTGAAATAGTACGGTTTTATGTCTGGTAGAATATTCCAGGTGTTCTAAGGCCAATATACTCTTCAAAGGAATTAGTTGTAAAAATTATTGACATCTGAAAACCCTTCACAATGCCATATAGATATTCAAATATGCAAGCCACATGCAAATGACATGTGGCCATCTATACTTAGTTATATTCCCATTAAATTTACGAGAAGTGTTTTTTTATATACAAATCCTAGATTTTTATTTATTTATATGAGAAATAAATTAAAAATGAAAACTAGAACTTTTAAACAAATCTATTAAAGAATTATGTTAACATATAATTTGCAGTATACTTTTTTTTAAAGTCAGTTTGAATTTCGGCATTTTTTCAACCACTTAAGTAGGTAAGAAATACATATAGATGTTGCTTAACAAAAAAAAAAGCAAAAACTCTATTTTTGTGAGAAACTTTAGAATCTTTTTATTTAAAAATTAAGTTAAAAAATTATAAAAGAAAACTACAGAAAAAAATAATTTTAAACAAGCTTTTATTATTTGTTAATAAAATGAACTAAAAAGTTATATATCCAAAAAATTATCAGCCATGATCAGTCATAATAATATTACATTGTCATCCGATTTATACATGCATGCAAAATTTCAGCTTAATCAGAAACCGGGGAGTGGATCAAATTTAGTTTGCAAGATTTAATTACAGACAGGCGACGGGACAGATGAAACAAAATAAATGCTTGTAAAAAATTACACAATCGTAGATAGACTTGGGTCGAACTCGTTCACTAGTTCATTTTTGCCACAAACCAATGATCAAACCCATGTAATTTAAATGGGTTTGATCATTGGTTTGTGGCAAAAATGAACTAGTGAACGAGTTCGACCCAAGTCTAATCGTAGATGAGACTAGAAATAACTTCCCCATTTTTGTTAAAAGTTACGAACACGGCAACACTTTCTAGCATATTGGCATTGCTCTACTCTTGTTCAATGAAAATTCTTAAAAAGCAATATTTTTTTGGAGCCTATCCTAAAGAGTCATCAATAATAGGGCGCAACTAATTCCCAAAGTAAAATAATCTAACCCAAAATACTTTTATTGGGCATAGTAAACGTATGGTGTGTATAAATAATAATAATAATAAAATTTTTACATATTAAGATTTTAAGTTAAAGAAATTTTAAAAAATTGTTTTTAATGGTGCAATACTCGTACTGTTTCCTCTCTGAATTAAAAACAAAAAATTTAACGAGACAATAAAAAAAATGTTTATGCCTTTCCAGTTGACTTTTACCTAATTAATGAACATGATATTCATTTCATTTCTCTTCAAGATGCAATCAATGCTGCCCTTAGTCTTAGAGCAGATAGCGGTGCTACATTATTGAAATAAAATGTGCACTTCTTATGTAGTGAAAATTGATTTAATCAAAATTTTGATTGAAGTCTACTGATGATTTGGCAAAGCAGCAATGAAATACATATAGTTATGTGAATATAAAAAGGCCCTATCGCATTGTTTTTTTTTAAACGAGATTTTTGAATTGTTTATACATTAGATCAGCGTTGCCCAAGCCCTATGCGCTTGGTTCACATTTATTTTTTGTAAAAGCACTTAGCTATAGGCTCAGCACTCAGCACTAGCAATACGAAAGACGCAAACAACTTTGTCTTATTAGTTTTTCTTTGTCGTTCTTTACTGTATACACGCAAGTGCAAGGCAACAACATTTTCGTATGCTTTGCTATTAAACATTGCCGACAGCGATAATTTTTTATTTGTATGTATTGGTTTTTACAACAAAGAATATTGAATAAAAATCAGTTTTTCTTTAAATGCATGCTGCACTAGATGTTCTTCTATCGATATACATATGTATACAAAAACATCGCTTTCAAAGAAATACTGAGTTGGGGCCTTTCTATATTAAGGTAACCATATAGTCATGCTTAACCAATAGCAAATAAATTTCAATTAAAATAAGCTTATGACAATATGTGAAATAATAAATTTAGTTCTAATGAAAAAAAACATGTTATTGAATTCAATTGAAGTAAAACATGTAAATAAAAAAAATATGTGCCTTAAAATCTTCTTTTAAGGATAAAATATTCTTATACTTTAAATAAAAGATTTTATTTTATTGTATAGGAAATAAAAAAAAAAATAAAAAAATTGAATTAAATTAAATTAAACTGAAAAAATTAAATATTTTCCGTTTATGAATTTCATACGAATTAAAATAAAAAGAAGAGAGGTATCTTAGGACAGTCGGTTACTGCTAAGCTGCTTAGTTATATAAAACCAGCTTAATGTGTTAAATAACAATACAATAAAATTATATTATATGATAATGTTAAATTCGAAGCAAACATTTCAAAACTTTTGAATTCATTTTCCATTATTTTATTTTCCAGCGGCGTACAATTAGATTAATGTATTCCTTGTGGCCAGTTGCTGGCCTATAGCCAATCGGTTGTATTCTCCGGTTTGTGCTTTTGTGCAAAAACAATATAAAATCAATAAAAACAAGATAGGGCTCACCATCTAAATAATAAGAAATCAAGTCACAACAAATTTGATTTGGCCAAAAATAAATAAACAACAATATAAAATCAAATTGAGCAAATTTTCACATTGTTTCAAAGACCGAAACAAAACAATATCAAAATTTTTTTTCGTTTATTTTCGTACTCTTCTTTGAAGTACAAAGAAATCAAAACAAAAATAAATTTATAACTGCAATAGTGTCGATTATTTTTGCCCGAGCTTCTGTGTCGTAACACAAAGAGCATAGCTCCATGTATGTCCCTTGAAATATTTTTGTAAGGATGAAATATTCTTATACTTTAGATATAAGATCTTAACTTGTTGTATAGGGAAGGAAAATAAATAAATAAATTATATTAAATTAAATTAAATTAAATTAAATTAAATTAAATTGAAAAATTAAATATTTTTCGTTTAAAAAACTGTTTGAAAAATTTAACAATTTTGAATTAATAATAAAGTGATCTCATATGCGCAATGGTATTCGTTGGTTAGACTTACCAAAATTAATTATAATCTGAATATTCGCAGCTAAATTTCCTATAGAAATAAAATCCTTACTATGGAAGAAGTTAACCTTCCTATACTCACGTCAAAATATGAAACACGTATACTCGCTCCCGGACCAACTTTTGCAAAGCATAGACAACTTAAATTAGTTAAAGAAAATTCTAATGTGACCCCATTTAATTATAGAAATATGCATGTTTTAGTAATATAAAAATAAATTTGTAGTGAAAAATTTTTGTTTATTAAGACTTTTGGTTTTTCATTTTAGTCCTTGTAAAATATAGTTAAATTATTAAGAGCTAAAAAACTTAACAAAAAATATATTTTTATTAAAAGCAAACAAACTAAAATTTAATAGTTCATAGAAAATAATATAAGGAATTAAAAAATATATGCTATTTGTAATCATAAGTAGTACAGTAGCAATCGGTACACATCATAATGGCATGGGTCAAACAAAAAAAAATTTTTTTTGCAGTTAGTGCAGTTGTATAGGGTCTTGCGATTTTTCTTGGAGCAGTAATAAAATCAGCGACCTGAAGTTATATTTTGAGTGTTTATTGCGAGCTCAGAGAAATCCAGTTTTAGCATTTCAGAAAGCCTTTGTCACATCAGTCTTGGTACTTGTCATGTAATTCAAGCGAATCCTTATATTCACTGTCGCTGCTTTCATCATTATCAGAAACCGGCTCATCATCTTCTGACATTATTCTTATTTGTAAAATAAAATACTAAAAGTCGGTCTCATCGACCGTATGTGTGAGTATAGGAAGGTTAATAAAATATTTTTTTGAAAATAGTAATTTAAATACAATATATATTTAGTAAATTTACATTTTAAATTTTTAGTGAAATTTTACAAAATTTCTAGCATGAAAATTTGTTTATATTGATAATGCAACGGCTATAAAAGATAAGTGATAAAAATATTTGGAATTGGTTTATCAATTGCATTAAATAACACTGTACAACAGCCAAAATAGCCTTTAGATAAAAGTATGCGGACTATATGGATTTCGATGCGTTAAATTCAAATCTGCTGTCAGTTTTGCTTTATCACGTAGAGATTTTTTTTTATGGGCGTGGCTAATTTTGGCCCCTAAATTAGTCGGCCATACTAATATATTTTACTATAACTCGAAAACCGCTATTTCGATTTTAATAGATAATAAACCAGAAGACGCGCCACAAAATTTTGTTAAAAAAAATTTATAATCGTTTTTTACCTATATTTTATGGTTTCGGAGTTATTCAGAATTTAAAAGAGAAAAAAGTTTTTTTTATGCAAAAATCGCGTAATTTTTTTACATGAAAATTGCAATAAAAAAATCAGAAACTCAAAAGTTTCATATTTTTTACATTTTTCTTAAAACCACATATCCTAGGAATAAAACGAGCTATAAAACGTGAAAATCCAGCAATAAATCTTGATTTTATTCACAATTTAAAGCAGGTACCTAAAAATGGAAAAATGTGTGCAATGCATTAAATGCAGTCACATTTACATCTGGCAGTGATGGGAAAGTTGGTACGATCGTACTTTTTTTGATACTATTTGACATAAAAAAGTACCGTAGTACTCCCCTAAGAAATTTGATACTCTCACGGGCAACTTAGAAATGCAGTCAGAAGACCCGCGCATGCATATATTTTGCCAAGAATTAAATTGTTTTTTCGACAAATAGAACGAAGCTTTATAAGTAAAGATCTTTTAGAAAAGTGTAACCACGATTAAATATCAACGAAAACCATATTTCATTCAATGATATTTTATGTGGCACAGAAGTTGATCTATTGAAACAACTGTTTTAAATCAGTTTAAAGAAAATTTTAAAAAGTTTATATTAAGTTCTAAGGGCAAAAGTGGACTTTGACAATAAAATGTTAGTTTGGTTTAGTAAGTTTCCCCCTGAAAGTATTTTATCTGTTAGACCAATATCATTATACCACTTTTAATTAAAATGTTACCAGGGAAAAGAAAAAAAAAGAAAAGAAAAATAATTTGAAATATTAACAACCAATATAGAGCACTGGCTTATATAAAAACGCATTAGATGAATACATGTTTCCTGATATATCGAGAGTAGCTTACGGAGTTTTATCCATGCCTCACTCCGCTGTAAATGTCGAAAGGATTTTCTTTTACCAAAATTTCATGAAAACAAAATATAAATCAACAGCCATCGTATTCTGTAACTCGCTAAAGCTAAATCTAATTTTCGGCTACGAATGCAATTTTCAAACGGGTATTGATAAATCAGGTAATGGCTTAAAAATGTAATTCGCCGAAATTTTATTGCTTTATGTCATCGCCAAAAATTTTAAATTTTCTATTTGTTCAGCATTTTAACGGTCGAATTTAGCTTTAGCTTTAGCGAGCTATGGAATACGGAGGCAAGCATTATGTTCCAACAGTATTAAGTCTAATCCAGGCTACACCTATTTGTATATTTGTACCTATGTGTTCCTTTTTTTTGTAAATGAATTTCTTATAATTTTTTGTTAATAAAATTTAAATAAGAAATATTATAATTTTTGGTACTCTCGGGATCAAAAAAGTACTAAAAAAATTTGTTTTTGATACCGAAATGCAAATCTCATTTCCCATCACTGACATATGGTAATGCTATTGAAAGGGCATTGCGGGCTGGTAACAGAACTTTAAATTGTGAATAAAATCAAGATTTATTGCTGGATTTTCACGTTTTATAGCTTGTTTTATTCCTAGTATAAGTAGTTTTAAGACAAATGTAAAAAATATGAAACTTGTGAGTTTCTGATTTTTTTATTGTAATTTGCATGTAAAAAAATTACGCGATTTTTGCATAAAAAAAAACTTTTTTCTTTTTTAATTTCTGAATAACTCCGAAACCATAAAAGATAGGTAAAAAACGATTATAAATTTTTTTTAACAAAATTTTGTGGCGCGTCTTCTGGTTTATTATCTATTAAAATCGAAATAGCGGTTTTCGAGTTATAGTAAAATATATTAGTATGGCCGACTAATTTAGGGGCCAAAATTAGCCACGCCCATAAAAAAAAATCTCTACGTGATAGAGCAAAACTGACAGCAGATTTGAAAATAACGCATCGAAATCCATATAGTCAGCGTAATTTTATCTAAAGCACAGCCAAAAAATGTTATTTTGTTGTACAGTGTAATTAATTGTCATTTCAACAAACCACATACATTTAAAAATGTTCCCCACAATAATAGATAATTGCGGGGTAAAAAACTACTTTGGGAATTAGTTGCTACCTAATGTGCAAACCTGTTTGTTCATACATAAACACATACTTACATATTTACCGCCTTAATTCAAGTTAAACATTTTAGGTGAGAGCAATGAGAAAATAAGCAAATGAATTTAGTTGCAAAATGATCTCTGTCGCGTACGGTTCGGTGTCTCGGTAAAATTTTAATTTTTTCCACGTGGATATGTGTGTGTGTGAATTAGTAAAATTATTTGTATTGTGTTAAAAAGTTAAATTTATTAAATAAAAAGTAAATTTATTAAATAAAAAGTAAATTTATTATTTAAAAAGTTAAATATATTTATTAAGAAGCGAAATGCCCAATGAAAAGTGAAAATAAAGAGGCAATTGCGCCCACTAATACGAAAGCAGAGTGTATTTCAATAAGAGAATGCAAAAAATGTCTTGTTTCAAGACAATTTAATTTTATATTTTATTTATACAATCGGTTCGGTCGTTCGCTTAAAATTGTTATACATAAAAAAATATATATTATTAGTCTTTTTTACAAGTAAGTTAACCATTTTACTTTTACTTTTGTTTCTTTTCTTGCGAAATTTGGCAACAATTCTTATTTGTTCCTCCTCACACTATAGGAGTTTGATTGCAACAACCAACTCTTGATTCTAATGCAAACGAACTAGTTCAAAATAGACCTGTTGCACACAACTCCACTTGCTTCAATTACTACCATAAGCACAAGCTTTTAGTTTGTTTTGCTGCATTTGAACTTTTTTTTTTTTATTTTGAAATGCAATGAAAGTTCAACTACTTCTGAACCGTCTCAATTTTCGGAAAGGAAAAGCACTTAGTTAATAAAATCACCTGTTGTGCTTAGTCTTCAATGTAATATTAATCGCTGCATAACCTTGGGAAGTTATTTAAAGTGATGGCCTTGGTCTTAGCTAAGCATTTTATCGAAGTGTACAACCAAACAAAAGGTAAAGGTTGTGGGAAAAGCTATGTGAGAGGGTAATCAGTAACATTATGTGATTTGTTTGTTAAATTTTCGCAGCCTTCTGCTTCTGCTTCCATTCCATCATTTTATGTTGCAGGCTTGCCAAAATTTTTTTTTTACCCACAACGCCAAGGCGGCAATCAAAAATCGTCAAATTCTTGGGTTCTTTTACAAGAAACAAGTTGCTAAAAAACGTATTTTAAAGCAAGATTGTTTATTTCGTTTAATTTTTTTTAACTTATCGAAAATAATGATAACTGGCATTAACTTTTCTTTTTATATCTCTGCTACATTTATCAATTATTTTCGACAATTTCGTTTGCATGATTTTATTAGTTACTTACAAAGTTTTCCACTGACTGACTGATTGTAATTGTATTTTGACGGCGATAAGATGCATAATTTTGGATATATGAGATATGTTAATGTTAATCTGTGAAAAAAACTGATTTTTTAAAAATTGTCTTTTAGAACGTTATTCGCGGCTGTGCTTCAAATGACGAATAAATTATCGATGCGGGCAATTTTCTTTCCTTCCCCCTTCCCAATTTCCCAAAAAAAAAAGTTTTGTTGAGTGACCGCTTTCGTATAAAAAAAGAATTTTGGAAGAATAAATTATCGATGCGGGCAATTTTCCTTCCTTCCCCCTTCCCAATTTCCAAAAAAAAAAAGTTTTGTTGAGTGACCGCTTTCGTATAAAAAAAGAATTTTGGAAATTGGTAAGCAAATGATGAATTTATTTGATATGCACTTTTTAGAGAAGGGCACTTTGCTTCCCTCTCCCCCAACAATTTCATTAAACAAAAAAAGAATTGTGTAGCTTTGCGATATGAAAAAATAATTTTGGAGGACAAAAATATTTAATTATTAGATGTTGGGGCGGGAATTTTGTAACGCCCACTCTCCAAATATAAAAAAAGTTTTTAGTGGACATTTTCCATATGCAAAAGAATTTGAAAATTGGTCCACATATGACAAAGTTATTTGATAATAAATAATTAAAAAGAAAATTACCGGGCCTTTCTCATATGCAAAAAGAATTTGGAAAATTGATCCACACAGGACGGGAGAAAACACACTTAGCCCCCTTCTCACCCTCCCAACATTTAAAAACAAAAAAATTAATGGACCTCTTTCGTATGCAAAGAGCATTTTGAAAATTGGTCAATAGACAACGAAGTTATTTTTTAATCAATTACTGGAGCAGACAACCCTCTTTTCCTCCCCCAAAAAAAATTTTGTGGACTTTTTCATATGCAAAATAAAATTTTGAAATATGGCGGAGTTATGCTCGTTAATATTATAAAACCTATTGAGTTCTACGTGGAAGGAGTAACATAATTTAAAAAAATGGGCGTAAAAGTGGGCGTGGTTGAAAAATAATACAAAAAATTATTATTATTATGTATATTATTGATGGTTCAGCATCAAAGGTTGCCTTGATGTAAGAAGTTAGTGGAAAAAAATAGGCAACACATGTTGAATAATATTATTTTGTTTTTTATTTTTTTTTTAATCTCTTAGCCTTCTGTGATTGTAATTTTGTAATTCTCAATGATCTATTAAACAGTTTTTCTGCGATCACCTTCTGAGAGAAGAATAGTTTTTCATGTCTTCTTTGAGTTGTATGCAAATGGAAAACTTAAAACGCGTTTTCTGCAAAACTGGTCTTTTTTTTAGTTATGACACTATTCAAGTAAGTGAGCGATATGTAAATATATGCATATGTGCAATTCCAATGCGACGGGCGCAACATTCGTACACTTTTAGTTGAAACAAACAACAAAAAACGAATGAAAAGATCCAATATGTATCTTAAGTGTTTTAAAGCAATGCCGAGAGTAATGTACATATTTAGGGAAAATGTTGGGCGATATCAATAGTATAGTAAAAAGATATAAGCCAGAATACATACCTTCAACATGACTTGTGTTTCTTATCAAAAATATGTATGTACATATGTATGTGTGTCTTTGAATCTGTATGTCTATCAAATATTTAATGTAACAGTTTTTAATTAATTTTTATGTCAAAAAATGTTATCAAAATATAAATACCTTGACCACAGCAATAAATAAACTTGTCCAATAGTTTTTTTTCTTAGTTTTTTATTTTGGTACATAAATAAATTAACCCTTGGACGGCCATAGGTAATTGCGTTTAAACTTGTAAAAAAGAAATTACAAAAAACTATGCGATTGCAAATAACTCGAAATTTGTTGCTTTGAGTTATTACATATTTCGATGTCACGTGCGACATTAAAAAAAATCATTGGTTATCAGTGCATCCAAAGCACATGCTGAATATGAGAAGAAATATTTTAATCAAAGTTATTTCTTAAATAAATGCAACATGTCGTATATCGTTACCTTAATATAGAAAGGCCCTAACTCATTATTATTTTGATATCGAGTTGTTTGTATATTTCAATAGAAGAACATCTAATGTATCGGAAAAAATGCAAAAAACTCGATTGAAGAAAAGATTTAGGGCCTTTCTATATTAAGGTACTGATATACATATATGTATATGTATGTATATGTATATACATATATTTTAGTAATCTTGGAATAGTGATAAATTCAGATCTAAATGGAAACGCCACAGTTTTTTTTTTGAAAAGCGAATGTGATAAGTAAAGTAGCTAAAATGGAAGCTTCAATCATTGAGCTTTTCCATGTTTGGCGTACTGCGGCAATAAGGAAAAAGTGCTTAAGTCACTTTTAAGCGTTCAGGTTGATTTTCAGAAAATTATTTCTTTACAGTTAAATTGGGAAATTCCCTATTAACCTTAACTTTTTTTAAGCAAACATCATTCTGCACACTGTAAATATTACATTCAAGTTGAAATATACCAAAGTATTACCTAAGTTAAGCTTTTTTTCCAAATGAGATTAAATTATTTAAAATATGTAGATTACAGAGGTACCATTAACCCAAAATGAGCTTATCTCGTCTCAGGCACTTTTTTCCTTTTTGCCACAGATATATCTTAAACTAAAATTAATTACATATAAATTATTTATAAAATGAATTTTTATTTTATATGAGTAAAATTATTTGCCAAGCTAAAAAAAATATTTGATTCCTTATTTGTTGAAGCTTAACTGTCCTGTAAATCATAAATATCTTAAACTTGAAAAGATTTCTGTTACTTAAACAATAATGATAACAAAAACAAATAAACTGATTATTTATTATAAAAAAAAATGATCTCGAATATAAAATTCGCTATACCTGAACTTCACTGTTCACTGTTTTAAATGATATAGAAATTTTTAAATAATTTTCCAAATTCAGAAGAAATAAATGTATTAAGCTAATGCGAATTTATTAATATTATATGAAAAATGTATACATACTACTTTCGCAATAGCGAAACTCTATCGTATTTCCTTAAAAATGTGAGCTAGAATTTTTTTAATTCAGCAGTTCTAAAACCATGTCCAGCTAGACTTGCAATTCGTAGCACTGTGCTACCTCTCGTGATAGTTTTGCAATCTACTTATCACGTACAATACTAATTTTAATACATTTTTGAAATTCACTGTATTTTACTTTATAATTTAAATAAGAATACAATTTTTAAATTTTTTCTGCAATCAAAAAACAAATTGAGATAAAAAGTTGCCTTTTTTGAAAATGGAAATGCGGGATATAGAATGGGCCCGGCAGGACAAATTCTTAGGCCATAGATCACAAAAATAAAACCAAAAAGTAAATAGCTTCAAACGAAAATTGTTGGCACTCCAAGGGTTAGAACATGAATTTAAATAAAAATAATAAAAAGAAGAGATAAGTGTTAGGACATCCGTTTATAGCTATGCTGTTTAGCTATATAATACAAACTTAATGTGTTAAATAACAACGCCATAAAATTATATTATGTATATGATGATGTCAAAAACGCCGCAAATGTTTCAAAACGTTTCTATTTATTTCCCATTATTTTCTTTTCTAGTGGCGTACGATTAAATTAATGTATTGTTTGTGGCCGGTGGCGGCTGTTAGCTGGTTTGCAGCCGATCGGCTGTTTTCTATGTTTTATGCTCATGTGACAAAAACAATACAAAAACTAATTGAGCAATCGTTTTCATTGTTTTTGTTTTGTTTTTTTTTTCACTCAGTGCAAAGAACGAAACAAAACAAAATCAAACAATTGTTTTCATTTATTTTCGTACTCTGCTTTTAAGTATAAATAAAACAAAACAAAAATAAATTTATAACTGTAATTGTGTCGATTCTTTTTGTTACGAAAATCACGTACTAGCTGCTGTGTCGTGACATAAATAGCATAGCTATAAAAACTCTAAAGCAAAATTAAGATGTTGCTGAATTTTATGCAATGGTTGGATGTACATCTGTACATACATATGTATGTATATGTGTATGTATGTGTAGAGGCATGTATGTATGTTACGCATGAAGTAAATTTCTTGAAAAAAATCTCCATCTTCATAAAAAGCTTGAATGCAGAGTAAGCAAATATCAGCATAAAGACGTTAATTTAAAAATTGAAAGTAGAAAAAGCAAATAAGATACTAAATATGTACATATACATACATATGAATGTATGTATGTATGTGTTATTATTATTTAATTTGAAAAATAGTCTAAGGATATGAAATATTTTATTATTTATAAATTATATATACATACATATGTATACTCACACATATTCAAATTTGTAAAATTTGGTTTTGGTTTATTATAAGAATTCCACATATCTTAAGATGTTACAAAGTGGTTCCAATCAGCAAAAATAGGTTAATAAATCCATATCTTTAAAATTTGAAACTTGATAAAAAAAGTGCATTTGTTTATTTAAAAACTTTACAAGAAGTTTTATGCCCTAATCCAGTAAGAAGATTTAGGACGTTTTTGTTTGAAAATACTTTTGAGTTCTTGTTTTTGAATTCTCTAAATAATTTTCTTCAAAAATGGTTGTTGTCGTTGATAATGAAAAATAACAATATTATTGCCATGTTTTTTATAACATAAAAATTTAATTAAATTATTATACAATAGTTTGAAAAGTGTATGAAAAAATATGTGTTGAATATAATGTTTGGAACAAAATCATAAAGCAAATACACGAACCTTCTAGCAGAGACAATAAATAATAATTATTTTAAAGAATCACAACTGCGGCTTTTTTTCGTCCATAGACAAGACGATACAATCGTCGAGGAGAATTAGGGCATAAACTTATTAAAATTTTATTATTTGATCCCTAATTTATTTCAGATTTTGTCAATATCTCCGGTAATAGCATAATAAAATTTTTGAAAAAAAAAATTATAATTTTAAATAAAATCATTGATAATATGTAGAAGAAACTTTATAATCCTTTAATGAGCAATATCGCGAAAATAATTTGTTTTCACAGATTCTAGGAGCTCGTAGCATAATTAAATAATTTGTTTTAGGACTTTTTTGAAATTTTATTTATTGGAGTGAGAAAGGGTATGGTAAGGGCAGTAGCGGTGACAAAAAAAAATCTTTGAAATGAAAGTGCATAAATTCAGTAAAGTCCGACTTTGAGTCGCACACGAAGGGTTATGCGCAGACACTACATACGTTATACTATATGAACTTTAGACTATATAACCAAATATCTTACCTGATGTAGATATTTACAAAAAATTGTTTTGGTGTTTCTTTTTTTAGATTTAGCGTTTTTCTTATTTAACTGATTTTTTATGGTTTGTGGCGATTTTTTTTTAGTTTTAGCGATTTTTTTTTGTTTTGGTGCTTTTTTCGTATTAGAGATCCTTTTATGGTTTTTGGTGATTGTTTTTATTTTTAGCGATTTTTTAAATTTTTTTCGGTTGTTTTTTAGCTTTGGTACTTTTTTTTGTTATAGCGATTTTTTTGTTTTTTACAATAATTTTAGTTACAGCGATTATATTTAGTTTCGGCAATGAATGCCTACTACTATTACAAGCTGTTACCTTCGTTAGGAAAGGGATAGTGTTAGAGAAGACAGGGTGGTGAACTCTGCTGTTGCAATGTTGCAGCGCCTCTGGTATTAAATGAGCCGTATTAAATTTTTTTTAAAGCTGTGTTTAGTAGCCATTTTATTTATTTTACTTCGCCGATGATTCTGCTACATAACGAAGGAGGCCGCTCTGATGTTACATTACGATTAGTATCTGCTGCAGTCGGTATAGTTCAGTGACCAGTGAATATGCCTTCATCATCACAAAAACTAATACAAAGGGGCACTAATGCACATCAGAAAAAAATGCAAGGTTTTGTTATATAATGACTGTTGCACTGCCTGGCTCAAACATAGGACCTTCGGTTTTGTACTCAACGTTCTAACTACTTCAGCCAACCCCAACTGCGGTTATTGGCCATAAAATACACAAAATCCTGCAATTCAAATAACTAGTAAAATAAAATTACTTCATTAAATTAAATTCATGTAATTTTAACTTGAAATTAATTTGATTTCACCTGATTCATCGGGTTATTTCAGTATCAAATTCATGTTGTTTCAAGTTGAAATAACTTTCATTCAACATGTACTGGAATGTTAAATACATAGTTATTATAAATAATATAGTTATTTTAAAAGCAAACATTTTCTTTGAAGGTTACTGTGATGTTTCATGTTGAATTAACATGAAACATGCATGAAGCAAAATCATTGCCAAAACATATTAAATTAACCTTGTTTTCTTAGATTTTAATATCAAACCGACTGCACCCTCATCACAATGTCTCTTCGAAGGTGTTGAAATCAAAAATATTCTCAAAATCTGCCTGTGTTATGCCTCTTGGACACATAAAAATAAGTATATGTACATAAATACCATTGGCAACAGCAGTTTTAAAAATATATTACATATAAGAAAACTAAAAAGTTTTTTTTTTACCATTTTTAAATTGTATTTTGCCCTTAGTTTTCCATTAAAAAAATAACTTTATTGATTTATACAGTTTTTGTAAATGCATTTTTTTTCCGCAAAAAACAATGTTGAGCTTTTCACTCTAGGAAAAACTCCTACTGAGTGGAAACCTGCACAGCTTACAATAAAACAAGTCACTGTAAGCTGGCACAAGGCACCAAGCTACATAATGCAAAAAAAAAAAAAAATTCACTGCTCTTAGAAGCTTTTAATTAAAATGTTGCCTATTGGCAACATTGAGCATCAGAGGGCTGACCATTAGTCAATTGCTTTTAAATACAACACTACTATGTAAAATGCATGTCGTGCTCTTCGAAGTCGAAGTTAGTTAAGCATGAGTACTTGAAAAATAGTATATGTATCCTTAAT
The DNA here is from genome assembly GCA_944452675.1 of Tachina lurida. Classification (NCBI taxonomy): domain Eukaryota; kingdom Metazoa; phylum Arthropoda; class Insecta; order Diptera; family Tachinidae; genus Tachina; species Tachina lurida. The sequence continues at coordinate 26,889,658 of OX101754.1, read as the reverse complement.
TATTAAAGTAGTCTAAGTTATATATTTTATTAATTTAATATTTCGAAGCAAAAATGCATATCTTTTAGACCACTTTCATAATTAAGGGCACATATGTTAGCCAGGAAATTGTTTAACATATCCATCACAAGACAAATGCAAAAAATTTCGCAAGTTTCAAACAAAATCTTTATTACAGTCAAACAAACATTTATAAACATACCAAACATAAAAACAATAAAATATATATTTATAATATGAACAAAAACAATATCATATATAAATTTTTATTTGTGCACTTAAACTCAAATGTATTTTTAATTTTTGGAGAGTTTTACTTTTACCACATTTGTAATAAACAATTTTTTGTCGAAACGAAATTTTAAAGTAACTAAAAAATTCATTTCAGGTACATAACTTGGTAAATAATTATCAAAAAGTGTGAAATTTCTGACATAGTACAGTTTGTTCTAGGAAAAATAATAATAATAAGGTGAAAGATGTCAATTAAACAAATGCAACAAGTACGCTCAACTTACCGCCAATATTGGGCATTTTCGTGGATAATTACTTATTCTTCTCAGCTCTGATGTAATCATTCTTACAATGTATAAGTTTGAATAAGACAATTCTAGCATTTTACAAACATCGAAATCATATTTCATAATATTTATCCTACGATTGTCTGTTTTGACAGCCTCCAAAATAAGTTCTACATTACAGTGGGTAAGGTTTTTAGGATAAATAGTCTCACACGATATCTGTTTCTTTGAAGTCACGTAACAATTTGACTTTTCATATCTTCAAAGGTAGCGATTTTATGCTGACGTTGCTTTCGTACAAAAATTAATTATTTATGCATATGAAATTAATAAATTTAAAAACTTTTGACTCACCTGATTAGATGCTTCGGTGAAACTTTCAACGTCAAGCACAAAAATTATTATTATTGATCCAAGAACTGCGTCCATTTTGTGGTCAGTTTGCTTGTCTATTCGGAACTCAAAGAATATTGTTTACTAGCAACACTTTTAATATTAAATTATCTTTATTATTACTAATTAAAACTAAATCAATATCGGTTGAATATTTAAAATTTCACATAACTATTGCTTATTTCACAATTAGTTAAATCACGCATAGACAAACCAGTGATCGGCAATGAATCGTTTTTACGCTATTCATACTGACTCATGAAATTTTAAATATAAGTGAAGTAGACATCATTTAAACTCAACTACTCTGATTTACGCAAACTCACGAAGACATTGATTCATAAGTATAGGTTGAAATAAATATCAATGCGACGTCGGCAGTATATTTTTTTTAGTAATTGCAGTAAAATACTTATACTACTCACATTGATTCAGCTCACTCCACTCATGCATGTCTGTTAAAAGTTTAGCCATTAAACAGTTTGCAAGTAGTATGCAATATTAGTAAATAGGGTTGTTTTTCAATTCCTGCAAAAAAAAAAACAAACAAAAAAGCAACAGAGAAACACATAACCTCATAATGAGAACTTTAACTTTTATGATTCATTGTGAATCATACTTATTTTGCATCGTCCATAGGCATTGAGTTAAGGAGAGTCGAAATCAACAACGTCATAAATGTTGCTAAGCGATGCGTACCTCAAACTTTCGAGTGAATATGATTCATACGAGTACACAACATTGCAATAAGTATGAGTGCGCATAAGTACAAGAAATTATAAGTCATGATTCAACTCTATACACTTTTTCACTACTCATTGCTGCTCACTGATACATACATACATACATACATACATGTGAGTGGCGTGTGTATATACATATGTATGTGTCTAAAATATTCTTAATTAACTAAAATTTAGCCATTTAAATTACGTAGAATTTTTTTATTATACACGATAAAATCTTTACGCTCGATTTGCCGAGAAAATCTAAAACCTAAACTAAACTAATTATAAAATTCCCGCGTAAACATCACTTTGCTTGGGCAGAATTTTATTTTATGCCGTTCATTTCGCTTGTAATTTCCACAATGGGTCCCTATGACTACGAAAGTCGAATAAGGGATGTCCATCTGTCCGTCTGTCCATCTGTCCATCTGTTTGTACGTAAAATCGGTTTTACGAACCCCCCAGAGGAAAAATATTGAAAATTAGCACAATCATAAAAACAGTTCCAGGACTGGAAAATTTAAACTTTTTTTAGTATATAAAAGTAACTAACCAAGACTAAATTCTTTAAATTAAATTTCTTTATCAGTTAAAGATATTTTATATTTTAGAAAGAAATTGTTTGTTATTGAAAAACAGCAACCATCAAAAAGATGGCGCCAGGGCTGGAAAGTTTATACATTATTTTTAATAAATAAAAGTTTGTCTTTTTTTCATCAGTCAAACATATTTTATATTTTAGAAAGAAATTGATTGGAACAGTTGGCTGCAGGGCTGGAAAATTTTAAAAGTAAATAAGAAAATATTTTTGGCTTTATTAGTTAAACGTATTTTGGAAGGAAATAAATTAATATTAAAAATAAGCAAAACTAAAAAAATTTTTGCAGGGCTGGAAAATTAAGAATTTTTTTTGTAAAACTAAATATTTTCTTTTCTTTATTAGTTGAACATATTTTATAGTTTAGAAAGAAATTTAATTGAAATTGACATTGAAAATCAGCAAAATTAATAACATGGTTGCAGGGCTGGAAAATTTGAAAAGAGATTAAATTAATATTTTTTGCTTTGTTAGTAAAACATACACATTATTTTTAATTAAGAATGAAATAGATGCAGATTGACAATCTGCAAATCAAAAAGATGGTGTCAGGGCTGGAAAATTAATTTTTTTTTGCTATGTAAAAGTAATTAACTTATACTCAATTTTTGTCTCTTTATTAGAAATAAATAGGTATTAAGAATCAGCAAAATCAAAAAGATTGTTGCAGGGCTGGAAAATTTAAAAAGTAACTAAGAAAATATTTTTAGTTTTATTAGTTAAACTTATGTGATTTTTATTAAGAAAGAAATAGATGGACATTGAAAATCTGCAACATCAAAAAGATGGCGTCAGGGCTGGAAAATTAAAACTTTTTTTGGTATGGAAAATCAATTAACTGAGAGTGATTTTTTTCTTTTTTTTATTATTTAAACGTATTTTATATTTTAGAATCAAATTGGTTGGTAATAAAAATTAGGAAAACTAAAAAAATTTTGCAGAGCTGGACAATCTAGAAGCAGCTAACTAGGGAGATTTTATTTTATTTATTATTTAAACAAATTTTATATTTTAGAATGAAATTGGTTGGTAATGAAAATCAGCAAAATTTAAAAATATTGTTGCAGGGCTGGAAAATCAAAAAGTAACCAACTTTGGCAATTTTTTTTATATATTAGTTGAACATTCACATTTTTTTATGAAGAAAGAAATAGATGGATATTGAAAATTTGCAAAATCAAAAATATTGTGGCAGGGCTGGAAAATTTTAACATTTTTGGTATATAAAAGTAATTACCTAGGACTAAATTTTTTTCTTTATTAGTTAAATATATTTTATATTTTAGAAGGAAATAGATGTGCAATGAAAATCAGCAAAATTTAAAAATATTGTTACAGGGCTGGAAGTAACTAACTAGGGTAATTTTTTTTTTTTATTTATTAGTTAAACAAATTTTATATCTTAAAATGAAATAGGTGGGTATCAGCAAAACAAATTGCAGAGCTGGAAACATTAAAAATGAAATAAGAAATTTTTGTTTCTTTATTACTTAAACATATTTTATATTTTAAAAGGAAATATGTATATGGGTATTGAAAATCAGCAAAAAGATGGCTACCGAGCTGGAAGATTTTAACTTTTTTTTTTGCATATAAAAGTAACTACCTAAGACTGACTCAAATTTTATATATTTTATATTTTAAAACGAAATTCATTGATCAAAAAGATAGTTTCAGGGCTGGAAATTTTAAACGTTTTTTGCTTTATACATACAAAAATTTTTTTTTATAGAAGCGTAAGAGCTACGCAGCTGAAATTTTCACAGAATATGTAAAATTTTAGCCGCCTCAGCAACAAATTTATATGACAGTTAAATAAACTAAAGGGTGTTTTGAAGCGAGCAACGGAAACATGTTAAAATCCTAATACAATACACAGACAACTATACATATATAGACACTTGAAATGTTCAGAGTTTGTGTATTTTTATGCAGACTACAGCCATTAATACTGAAATATAAAAAAATCAAAATTAAAGGGTGTCCTATCAGTTAATGTAATTTTAACTATGTAACTTGCAGTATCAAATTAATTTTAAATTAACTTGATAACTTGCTGTATCTTGGAATTTTTCAAAAAGCTAAAACTTAAAAATCCCAAAACCAAAAATCACCAAAATGCAAAAATCGCCAAAACCGAAAAAAATCGCCAATAGCAAAAAAAAAAAAAAAAAAACGCCAAAAACAGAAAAATTCCTAAAAATTAAAAAAAGCGTTATAACTACGAAAAAACGCCAAGAATTGAGGAAAAGTTTAACGAATATTTATTTTTTTTTTTAATGTCTGACGACCCTTTTCACATTGTACAATTAAAATCTAACAGGCTTTTTAACGGCAAGTATTGTATGAAGAACTGTAACTTAAAGTTCATGTTAACTCTTAATCATACAAGGGACGTACATAAGATAAGATATTCGATTATATACCCTATAGTAGGTATATTATTACATATGTATGTAGTATCCCTACGGAACCCTTCGTGTGAGTCATACTTTACATTTTTTCAGGACAAAAACTTGTTTGTGAATTGTCTTATGATTTTTTAATTTTCGAACAATTTTAAACATATGTACATCCAAGTCATTCAAAAATATCTACGAAACTTCTATACAATTTATCATGTATTTCTTAAAAAATTTATTGTAATCTTTCATTTGATTTTCGAAAATTGTTTTTCATTTCTGATGAGTTAACAATTCTACACATGTTGCCTGTTTAAAAAAAAAGACACATTGTCCTGATTTTGTTCGTTGTTTGTTCGTTGTTTTTGTTTTTCAATTACTTCAAATTATTTTTTCTGTTGCTATTTGCAATCTTTCAGTAAAGTTTCCCTCTAGTCAGCCTATAACCACATGTCTTTATGTCAACACTCTTTTCTCTAGCGACAATTTCACTAGTTAAAATGTCGACAACTTTTCCTTATGCGCGAGTATAGATACGTTAGCGACAACAGTTCTAGTGTATTTCTGGTGACATTGTCAACGGACGCGTCAATAGTTTTTTTTCTTTTTTTATTATGCTGTGCAGTCAATACCAGAATTGCAAGCCGATCGTCGGCTAGCCGCTGCCACTTTTGATTGGCTGTATCAATTTTAAACAAATGTTTTTAGTTGAATAATATAATTTTGTTTAGACAAGGGTCACTTTGAATCTTTGGTTCAAATGTCTCTATATTGCCATAACAGAACTACCTCGTCAATATTGCTAAAGTCTACTGGTGATGATTACATTGGCTGGGCTACACCTGGTCAGTAGTGCTATTGACAATGTCACTAGTAAATCTCTACGATTTTACTATTGGCATCGAGCGAGGAAATATCGATATTGTAGACTAGAGCCCCTAAAATTTACTAGTGAATCTTTGGTGCCAATGTCTCCATGTGCTCCCAAAAGAACTTCTTAGTCAGTATTGCTACAGTCTAGTGATGGATTTTCAATTACAAGCTAATGTTAAATGTCAATAGATAATTACATTGGCTGGGGTACACCTGGCCAGTAGTACTACTGACAATGTCACTAGTATATCACTACAATTTCACTATTCGCATTTCCTTTAGGGTTATGACTAAGAAGCAGACGAAACAGTCTTTTGTACATATGAGTGCTTATTACATGTGTATGTTTGTATGTACAGAAGTGTGCAAGGTATACGTGATGGGAGAAAATGACTTATATATGATAAGCATTTTGCACTCGCATCGTATAGTTTCGATTATAAATAAAAATGAATGAATGAATGAATGAATGAGACATTGCAACGTTCGCAAAAAAAAAAATTATTGTTTCGAAAAGGCAGCTCATGAGCTATTCACATATTAGGTAACCAGAGGTCGTTAATATTTGTGTGTAAACATTCGTTAGGGATTTGATAAATTATACTGAACGTGTGCTAAAAGGCCTTACGACGGGAAGGGGATTGGAGGAGGAGTGGAATAAAAACTCCGAAAAAAGCGTTACATAAGGTGTGAATAGCCCCTTAGTCAATGAATTTAATTTAATAGCGAAGTAATTTCGGTTAATTTTTTTTTTACAATTGCCACGCAAATATTAGTTTTCGCAAATACATATTACATTTTCAGCGACATATTTTTCAAGTATTTGGTGAACATTAAATTTTGAAATAATAGGACACAAACAGTGAATTTTTCGAGATATAGTGGAGTCTGGACTCACTGGTTTCACTCCATATGACTATAGGAAATTTTAGCCATTTTATGGCCATACTTAATTATAGCCAAACGGTAGGAATAAGACTCCGGAAGCCTCAATCCTAAGTTTTTATCACCTAGTATCACGAAAACAAGTTTTTTTTAACCACTCACGCCCACCTTTTCTCACGCGTGACATTAAATTAATTTTTTTAAAAATTTCAAAAACTAAATTTCTATTATGAATCATTATTTGAAATTACACACGAAACAGTTGATAAAGTGACAGTAAAAAGAGTTGTTGTCTTTAATATTCTTTTATTGTCACACACACATATTCTTACGCTCACGCATTTTAACACTCACGCATTTTCATGCTCACACATTCTAAAGCTCACGTACCCTCACGCTCACATTTTTTCACGCTTACGTATTCTCACGCTCCAGTATTCTCACGTTCAGACATTTTCACGCACACGGATTCTCACTCTCACGGATTCTCAGGCTCACACATGCTCACGCTCTCGTACTCTCACGCTCACGTATTTTCACGGTAACGTATTCTTACGCTCACATTTTTTCACGCTTACGTATTATCACGCTTACGTATTTTCACGATCATATATTTTCACGCTCACGCATACTCACGCTCACATATTCTTACGATAACTCATTCTCACATTCACGCATTTTCACGCTCATACATTCTCACGCTCACGCCTTTTCATGCTCACGCACTATCACGCTCACGCATTATCACACTCACGCATTTTTACGCTCATGCATTTTGATGTTCAGGCATTGTCATGCTCACGCATTCTCACGCGTGACAACTTTTAAACACTCCTTTTTTAGACATTTCTTTTAAACTGGATTTAAGAAAAAATCGATTTTTAAATTCCTTGCATTCATAGGCATAGAAAGGCCATTATGTTTTATATAAATACTTTATTTCCGAAAAACTTTTTCCCTTAAATAATAAATTATTTGCAAATAACTTTTATATCACTTGTTAAGCCATCTGTCACATTTAATTGCTACGTGCAACATTTATCTAATCACAGCCTTAAGAATAGCTCTTGACATGCAATGACATGCACAAATACTTTGGCAACAAAGTTTTGCATATTGAATTAGAATTTTTCTTTTTTTATGTATACCTTTTTGTATTACGCATCATTTGGTAAACTTTTTATGGTTTTTATTTGATGGAATTCGAGGAAAGCTAACTTTTTCACAGTGTCTCATTTTCATTTTAATTTTGGTTAACAATGTGCACACATTTATGTTTGCAAAGGAAGATATGTATATATAAACATTTGCAAAACGCACGCCAACTCATGGACTTTCATGCAACAACAACAACAACAAGCTGTTGCACTCTAATTTAATTAATTAAACAAATATTTCTGTTTCATTTGTCTATTGTTAAGCAGATTCTTAGGTTTGACAAATATGGTTCAATACAACATTTTTCCGTAGAGGAAAAATTGCAAACACACACACACACACACACACAGTAAAGTCGTGCTCAGTTCAAATTGTATCAATGTTCATACGTATTCTTATGTAACAGGGGTGTATGAGTGGGTAACTTATTGCTTCAGTTTGCAGTTTGATATTTCTGTGGTAAATATAGAAAGTAAAAATACTAAACTGCAACTGAAAGAGTGAGCTGTTCACTAATACACACATACACCCATAAACAGGTAACAACAGTAACACACTGTACATACTGCACCATGGGTATATTATTTACTTTTCAAGACATTTACATTTTAAGAAAACAAAATTATTTCGTAACTAGTTGCACCAGAAATATATTTCATTAATTATGGATACAATAGATATTTAAGAGCATAAAACTAGCAGTTCAATGAAATAAAGCTCATGGGTTTCCTCCTTCCTGTGAACATAGTGTGGCAATAGTTTATGCTCTACACTTGCACATGTTTAACACCCACTGGTGACAGCACAGCAACTCACAAACGTACAAACAAGCAATTGTACATTTTAATTAAATGCTTGCTAGATTTTAAGCCATGTGATAAGAGTGCCGAAAAGGAACTGAGCATTGCACAATGGGCCAGCTAAGAGAAATTTATAAGTAACCGAAGAATTGAACTAAAGATTTTTTAGACTTCACGAAAACGAAACGGATGCAAACAAGTAAATTTATTTTTTAATTTTAAGTTTTTTATTTTTAAATTATAAAAAAAGAATTGAGTATCATTGTCACACCCGGCCCAATGGAAACGCCCCTTTTTAAACGGCATGGTTTTTAACGAAACGTCCTTTTTTAGTATTTTTTTAAGGTACAAACAATTAAAAAAAATCTCCAATGTACTTTTATAAAAAACACCTTTCGATAAAGCTACTTTGTCAAAATGTACTTTACTTAAAAGTACTTTTTGTAAAGTGAAATTCTTGTTACCACTTTTTGGAAAAGTAAACTTTTTGTTAAAGGTAAATCTTGCAAAAGGCTCTTTTGTAAAAACTTCTTTTTGTAAAAGGTACTTTTTGAAAAAGGTACTTTTTGTAAAAGGTACTTTTTGAAAAAGGTACTTTTTGTAAAAGGTACTTTTTGAAAAAAGTACTTTTTGTAAAAAGTAGTTTTTGAAAAAGGTACTTTTTGTAAAAGGTCTTTTTTGAAAAAGTTACTTATTGTAAAAGATACTTTTTGAAAAAGGTACTTTTTGTAGAAGGTACTTTTTGATACAGGTACTTTTTGTAAAAGGTACTTTTTGTTACAGGTACTTTTTCCAAAAGGTACTTTTTATTACATGTGCTTTTTGAAAAAGGTACTTTTTATAGAAGGTACTTTTTGTTACAGGTACTTTTTGCAAAAGATACTTTTTGTTACAGGTACTTTTTGTAAAAGGTACTTTTTGAAAAGGTACTTTTTATTACATGTGCTTTTTGAAAAAGGTACTTTTTGTAGAAGGTACTTTTTGTTACAGGTACTTTTTGTAAAAGGTACTTTTTGAAAAAGGTACTTTTTGAAAAAGGTACTTTTTATTACATGTGCTTTTTGTAAAAGGTACTTTTTGTTACAGGTACTTTTTGTAAAAGATACTTTTGCAGAAGGTATTCTTTGTAAAACCTCCTTTTTGTAAACAGTCGTTTTTTTAAGTATATTTTGTGAAAGGTAGTTTCTGAAAAACTTACTCCCTTGAAAAGGTACGTTTTGATAAATTTTTCGTTTTGTTAAAGAATATTTTTTTTTGTTAAATGTCCTTTTTGTAAAAGGTATTTGTGCAATAAATAATAAAATAAAAATACTTTTTGTAAAATGTACATTTTGTAAAAAGTACTTTTTGTAATATGTACATCGCGTAAAAGTTACTTTTTTCAATGTACATTTGTAAAAGGTACTTTTTGTAATATGTACATTTGGAAAAGGTACTTTTTTAAAAAGGTACCTTTTTTAACATTTCGTTTTGTAACATTTACATTTTGTAAAAGTTACTGTTTGTAAAATGTACGTTTGTGAAAGGCCCTTTTTGTAAAATGTACATTTGGAAAAGGTACTTTTTGGAAAAGGTACGCTTTGTAAAAGTTTTGTTTTGTAACATTTACATTTTGTAAAAGGTCTTTTTTGTAAAATGTACTTTTTGTAAGATGTAACCTTTCAGTAAAAGTACTTTTTGGAAAATGTAATTTTCTAAAAAAAGTACTTTTTAGAATTTGACTTTGCTTTTTGAAAAAAACAAAATTTCTAAAGGATATATTTTGTAAAATGACCTTCATATAAAACGTACTTTTTTAAATGATGTTTTTTGTAAAAAGTACTTTTTACAAAACCAGTTATTGTTAAAAGTACTTTTTACGAATGGTACTTTTTGCAAAATGTTCTTTTTGTAACATATACTTTAGGTAAAGGGTATATTTTGGCAAAAGGTTTTCAAAAAGTACCTTTTGCCAAAAACAAAAATGCCCTTTACATTAAAAACTTTTTGCAAGAAGTTCTTTTTGTAAAAGCTATTTTTTTTTACAAAAGCGGCTGTTTTCAAAACATACTTTTTATAAAGCAAATTTTTGTACAAGGTACTTTTTTGCTACAAGTTACTTATTTTAAAGAGTACTTTGAAGGAAATTTTCGGAAAAAAACATACTTTTGTTAAATATTTTTTTAGTAAAATCCCTTTTTTGAAGTACTTTTTGTGAGAAGTACTTTTTGTTTGGGATACTTTCTTGGAAAAAAGTACTTTTTTGAAAAGTTTTTCTTGGTATTATTATTTTTGTGTGAGGTGCTTTTTGAAAAAATTGATTTTTTTAGAGATACCTTTTGTATGGGGAGTACTTTTTATACAGGCAACTGTCGGTAAGATGAACTTCTGTAAAAGCTTTTTTTCAGTAAAAGCCATTTTTAATTTCTTAAAAACCTGTAAACCTGTAAGTTTAGTTTTCTTATAAGTTTTTTCTCTATGTATCCGTTTTCATAGTTTATCCTCAAAATGTAAAAGAAATTCCAACTTCAAGAGGCCAGTATGCGTTTGAGTGAAAACGTGTCTTATATTGAGAATGAATTGGAATCAAAATGTTAGCATAGTTAGAGAGGATTTTGGTACATAACATTCATGTATAACAAAATTGTTATAATCGTGGATGCTTAAAGCAGTCAAATGAAATTGAATTCAGTCGGACACAACCAAATACTGCCTAAATATGGGATTTTAATATGATTTCAAAGGAATTTTCTATGGAAGGCTTGAAGGATACTACGCTAATAACATTAACAAAATGTATCATGCCTTGAAGGCTTTTAAAAACGTGAAAACTTGCAATTTAGTAGAGTTGCTTGAAACGTATGCTTACGTGAAAATGCATGATAAATAGCGGATATTAGATGACTGCTGATGAAGTGCGTGCGGCATTTCCGTCAGCTAAAGTCTGGCTTAACTTTTCTTGCCTTCTTTAGAAAATCATATTAATTAATTAAATATTTCATTCTATAAAAAGAATTGAAAAATACTGAACTTTTAAGCTTGATTAAGTAACTATGAATTGAGTAAAGAAATTTAGAATTTGTTCAACTCAAATTCAAATAAATATGGGTTAAAAATGATACATGTCACCGTATGGCCATCGATTTGAAACATAATTGTGCTTAGAGCATAATTTTTACAAAAAAAAAGAGTTTAAATTTTCCAACCCTGGAATATTATTTTTAATTTTTCTAGTTTCAATACTAATTTATTTCGTTATAAAATATACAATATGTTTAACAAAGGAAAAAAATAGTTTTATGTAGTTACTTATGCATATATACAAAAAAGAAAGTTTAAAATTTTCCAGCTCTGGAACTGTTTTATATTTTTTCATACAAAACTCTTTCTTTCTAAAAGATAAAATTTATTTGATTTATAAATTTATTTTTTTTATAATTTATAAAAAAAGAAAAAATTAATTCGTTCTCATTAGTTTTATATATAAACAAAATTTCAATATTCCAACCCTGGAATCAGTCTTTTAGATTTTTGTGTTTTGTTAAGCCAATCTATTTGTTTTAAAAATATAAAATATGTTTCATTTACAGTGAAAATTAGGAAATTATTTTAGTTGTTAACTTTTATGTACAAAAAAAATTAAATTTTCCAACCCTGGTATCGTTTTTTATTTTTAATACCAATTTAAATCTTACTAAAATATTAAAACTAACAAAAATTAGTTTTAGCTGGTTACTTTTGCACATCAAAATAAAATTTAAGTTTTCCAGCTCTGAAAACGTCTTTTTGATTTTGCTGATTTTCAATACCAATCTATTTCGGACATTTTCTGGTACAGCAGTCCAAGACCGAAGTCTCTAGATTTTATGGGAGCTTCGCATAATCGTACAGACAGACGGACAGACGGGCAGACGGGCAGACGGGCAGACGGACTTCGCTTATTCGTCTTCCCTATTTATAAGGATCCAGAATATATATACTTTATGGATCGCATATGAGGGTGAAGAGTACAAAAATAAGTATTCGGTAACCTTTTTTCAGTTTTTAGCTATTTTTTTTTAATTTGGCGCTTTTTCTTAATTTATGCGCATTTTAGTTTTTTGAGAATTTTTTCGGTCTTGGCTTTTTTAGTTACCGAGTTTTTTTCATTTTGGCAATTTTTGTGGTTTTTAACGATTTATTTTAGTTTGAGCGATTTTTATCAATTTTGTTGCATTTACTCGTTTTGGCGATTTTTACGGTTTTTTACAATATTTTCTATTTTTGGCGATAGTTTTATCTTTTTGAATTTTTTAGTTTTAGGATTTCTGAAAATTGCAAGAGTTTGCCTTTTACGTTTTGCAAGATACAGCAAGCTCTTCAAATAACACTGTAAAAGTTACATCAAGTGATAGAATACAGGATTATAGGATTGTCATTCCGTTTGTAATTTTTATAATATCAATAAGCGACTCATAAAGTATATATATTCTGGATCTTTATGCATAAGGATGACGAATAAGCGATGTCCGTCTTTCCGTCTGCCCATCTGTCTGTAAGAGCAATCGGTTTTCCGAAGCTCCCAGAAAGCTAGAGACTTCGTTCTTAAACTGGTGTGTCAGAAATTGTCCAAAATGGATTGGTATTGAAAATCAGCAAAATCGAGCAGACGATTATAGAGCTGGAAGGCAGGTCTAATAATTTTTTTTTTTTCTTTATAAATTATATAATTATATATTACGTTTTGGAAAGAAAAGTTTGGTGTAGAAAATCATAAAAATAAAAACCACAGCTCCAGAGCTGGAAGCTTTTAACTTTTTTTTGGATATATTTTTTAATTTACCTTTTCTTTGTTCACTTATACTTCATATATTTTTTAAGATCTACTAGATTGGTATAAGGAATCAGAAAAAATCTAAAAGGATGATTCCAGGGTTGGAAAATTAATTATTTTTGTATATAAAAGTAACTAGGTCTAATTAATATTTTTCTTTTTCTTTATAAATTAAATATATGTTATGATTATGAAAAAAAAGTTTGGCGTATAAAATTAGAAAAATGAACACCACAGCTCCAGAGATGGAAACTATGAACTTTTTTTGATATCAAAGTAACTAACTAAAACTATTTTTTTTTTATTATATCTATTTTTTTTTTCTTTGTTCGCATAACACATTTTGTGTATTTTTTGAATCAGAAAAATCTAAAAGGATGACTCCAGGGTTGGAAAATTTATTTTTTTTACAAACGTAACTAGGTTAAGTTAGTTTTTTCTTTTTGTTTACAAATTTTATATACTTTATGACTTAGCATGACATAGTTTGGCATAGAAACTATAAAAATAAAACACATAGCTCCAGAGCTGGAAAACTTAAATTTTTTCTGGTATATAAAACTAATTATTTCTTTGGTAATTAAATATATTTTATATTTTAGAAAGAAACAAATTAGTATTAAGAAACAGAAAAATCAAAAATATAGTTCCAGGTTTGGAAATAGAAAAAAAAGTTTCGGTGAAAAATAACCAAAAATAATTTTTTTTTCAGTTAAACATATTTCATGTTTTAGGAAGATCATTACTCAAGATTTTTTATACGAAGGTTTGTTGCTTATTGTGCTTGATCGATGGCCTTTCCTTGACAGCTGTAACGAGTTCTTATTAATTTTTATTAAATGGATATAAAAATGAAATATATAGCTAAAGAACGGACAGTTTTGCTGAACAAAATTCAAAAAAATTCTGTAGGAATAAACAATTTACATCAATGTTTATTAAATACGGGAAAATATAAAACAAGTTAGTTTACTTGGCATGGAGGTGCAATATTAAGACTATTTTAGAGTTATTAAATAGCAGCACGGTTTTTGAACATCTCGAGAGCGAGTACACAAGCCCCAATTTTTTGGTATTGTATTGACGTGACGTCGATGTTGGCTGGAATAAGAGTGAATGTAAAATATTACTTAACCACACACTGTAGAATAAATAATTCAACTATTGCTAATATCGAAAATAAAATAATTGAATCAAATTATTTAATCAAAAAATACTGAGAGGTCACTTACTAAAAATTGCACTAGAGCTGTGTGTCTGTATACTACATATATGTACGTACTTTGGTGAAGGGTATTTATGATTCGGCAGAGCCGAATATACGACTCTTACTTTTTTTGAGTTTTTTTAATATCATTTTTAATTGTTGTAGTCTTCATAAAAATACGCTAACCTTGCAAATTTTAAGTGTCTTTATATAATCATATGTATAACTATTACATAAGAATTTCAATATTTTTCGTTGCTCGCCTTGGAAAAAAAACCCTTTATTTTTTTAATTTTTGTTGTTTTAGCAGCCAAAGTTTTATATATGCTGTGAAAATTTCAGTTCTATACCTCTTATGGTTCTCGAGAAAACAGCCGGTGACGGACAGATGGAGAGACGGCTTTGGTAGCATCCCCTTTTCACTTTTAATGTACGGAGCCTTGAAAAGGAAGATATGTTTGAGAAAATACAATCCTGGCTTAATTTAGTTTTGCAAAAGACAACAACAATTCATTATATAAGGGTTGTATTCCTTTCAAAAGTCGTACGATAACTAATCAGCCTTAACAAAGTTGCGGCCAATTTTCCATTTTTATATAAAATCTGATATTAAACTAAAGTATATTTTAAGGCAATTAACATACACTGTTTAAGCCTAAACCTAGTTTATATATATTTTTCATGCACCTAAATTCACCTGAGAGCAGCATTGTTCGTTCTGCCAGCAAAAGGAAGAAAATAATGCAAATTAAAATGTGGAAAAAAATATTTGTAAAATATTTGAAATAAACATGAACATTTGTTATTTATATTCTCTCTAATTACTTAGCATACTTTTGGGAATAAACAGCAAAAAAAAAACAATTTTTTTTAAGCATAATTTAATGATGAAAAATACTTTTTTTTTGGTGCAGTTTTTTTTTTGAATGTTTGATTTTTTTCAAGGCATTTCAGCTGCAGCTTTTTATATATTAGTAATTTTTTTTTTAATGCAGTACTTGGCGGGTTAATGACTTTTAATTACTTTTATTTTACAGCATATTTTTCAGCAGCTAAAACATAATTATTCAAGCGTAATGTTGCTTTTGGCATTTAAACATGTACATATTTCGGGCAGGCATTGTTAGAAATTGGCTGGCGAAAAAAAAGGAACATCCAGAATTCTTTGTTAAATATTTGTAGCAATATTTTTAATTGTGAAAAATTTTAATTAACTCAGCTGTTGCTCATAATGCGAGTTTTACTTTCCACTGAGTTTACTGAAATTTGTGAGGGATTTGGAGGAATGAAAATAAGGAATTATGTAAATAAGAACTATGTTTCCGCTTTCACTTTCATATTTAGTAGAAAAATACAAAAATACATATAATACAAGGCATCCTAGAGGCAAATTTATGTTTTAGTTTAGTTTATCAAGTGAATGCAGCATATGCCAAGTGCGTGCAGGATATTAAAACTCTGCTATTATGCCACTTATTATGACCCTTTGAGAAATTTCTCGGGGACGAGACCACTCACACTAAATGGTCTGAGTTTTACAGAAATTTAAAAATGCCGCCTGTACAAAATAGAGGACATTCATCTCTACCCAAAGGTCTTTAGAAAACAGCCCTTCTGCCAGTTTCTAATGGCAGCTATGGCCCCATGCACTTCTTGTGGTCCTTTTTTCCTCAATAATATGTATGTAGCATATGTATTTTTTTGGTCATAGATCTATATATATATACTTTATACTTTAAATCTTACCAAAATCGTTTTAATAGTTTAACGGATAAATGGTAACAAGCAAAGAAGGGCCAGAGGGCTGGGGGCCGGGCGATATGACTCGTGTTAAAAGTGTTGAGTTTTTCTTTTCAGTACGAAACCCTAAAACTCTTGCTTAAACGATAATAAATCTTCTATATTGGCTAATGTTCGTATCGCTTTTTAAGCCAAATTACATTAAAAAGCAATACGAACAACATAAGCCTGTTCAATTCACAAGAATATAGAAGCTAATACAGTTCGAAAAATAATAATTAAATTAGATAATAAATATTTTTTTTTGGCTATATCGCCCTGCATTCATATCCATTTTGGTGTAGCTAGAAACTTTTTCTAGGATCGGGGGCTAGGTGGGGAAGGTGGGGGTTGGGCACCAGTATTTTAACGCCTCCGACTATCAAAATCACTTTAACGGTACAACAAACATCCATTGTCCTTTAGAAGAGCATACATTCTATATCTTGCCGAAAAATATTAGAAATCATACCAATGGTTTCGGTGATTACCTCTTACATATGTACATACAAGCGCACAACGTTAACGGAATCCTTGAAAAATATTCTACATGTAATTTAACAGGGTTCTAATGCAGGCAACAATACAACATATTTGCTCTATTATGTTGACCCACCCTAATGTCGAATCCAAGAACTACTTGCGCGATTGAAAGCAAGCATTGAAAATGCTGCTGTGATTGTCTGGATGTTGCTGTCACATTCTGGAAGCCTTGTTTGAAGTATAGAAAGGGCGACAAATCTGCTAGCAGTTCAGTTTGTCATAAAATCAGTCTGAAGTTCAGTTGTTTTTTTTTGAAAATAGTTCTTTACTAAGAATTCAGTTCATTATTGTAAAGTAAGAGCAAAGCCTAGTTAAAAGCAGTTAATAGTCGTACATTAATGTGTAAAAATAAAGTAAGTTCATCATTATTGTTGTTCAAACAGTGAGCGTCTGCAGAGGGAGTCTTGTGTGTAAAACAGCAGAGACGGAGTATTGCTTCAATACCAGCGCAGCCAGTTTTAAGAGACGTATATGTATGTATATACAACAGAGGAGTAGACATCGTGGCAATAAGTTGTGATTCATTTAAGTAATTGAAGGAAATTCGGAACGGCACTAAGCAGGTTCAATAACAAGTAGAAAGAAATTAGATTGTAACATTTGTCTCTAACAGCTTTTTTATACTTCAACTTGTGGCAAATATTTGTTATTAAATTATTTTCTCCTGACATAATATTAACAAGGTTGGCGATGGAATTTTGTTTGCTCTTATTCAATTTTCCTTTATTTTCATTTAAACAATAATTTGCAAAATATGTTGATATATTAAAAAATAGCTTAAAACATGTTTCTCATCTATGACTTTTGGGAAAATTACAAAATTTTGCGTAATATTTTAAATTGAATACCGTTGTAAGTTTATTTAAATACATTTACATTAAGGATTTTGTTGGAGTTATAGAAATAGTTTTATCAGAGGCAAGTGCTTGCGAAGTTGTTTTTATTTACAATACATTAAATAAGTTTGAGTAGGAGTAGTAATAAATTAGTTGGCAAGCTTAGTTTTTATGTAAAGAGAATAATTACGAAGAATCCGGTGACACATAAAATTTTATAATAATCGAATTAAGAAGAGTTATTTTATTGTTGGTTTTAAGGAACTATAATTGATACTAATAGTTTTAGGAAATGAAACACCTGCCTTGGACTTAACTTCCAACATGATGCATGTGATGTATATTTAATTGTCTGTATATTACACTCACTTTAGAATATCCTTTAATTTTTAACTGTCATATACATATTGCTACTAAGGTTTTACATATTCAGTAAAAAATTCAGGTCCGTAGCTCTTAGAGTTCCTGAGAAAACAGCCTATGATGGACAGACGTACAGGCAGACAGACATACAGACGGATGGGCAGCCGTACATACCAGCGAAAACAATAGGGTTCCTTTTCAACTTTGGTGTTTCAAACCCTAATATACCAGTAAACAAAAAAATCTATAATTTATTGCATAAAAATAAAATATCTGAACACTTAGGGTCTTATTAAAAAAAAACTGAATAAAGCTTTTCTATGCAATATTAATTAAAGTTGTATTCAAAAAAAATTATTATATCAAAAGTCAAAAGTAGGCACCCACGTTTGTTAAGACTACTTTAAATTGATATTTCCAAAATGTGTATTTTGTACCTCAAATATTTTTGTTCATATTAGCACATATTGATTCATGATACATCTAAAAATGAAGCTAGAAGTGTTAGCTCTTATCTTAAATTTATTATTTCTGCCATGTTATGGAAAATATCATCAAATTATCCAATTGATTCGAAATACATAGCAAAGTCCATAAAAAAAAATATTAAAATAAATACAAAATATAAATGATAATTTTTCGTTTTTGGTCAATATATATATTTTTTTTTTACTTTTACATAATTCATAGAAATGTTTACCTGTTTTCCTATCATGTCAGAAGCTCATATTTTTTAAATTAGATAATATAAAATAAAAAAATAAATTTTTTGAATATTCGAATGAAATTCGATGTTGTGTGTCATAAGCTGTGAAGGTGTTGTTGAACACGGTGGTGTTACCAGTATTTATTATTAAATCAAAAAAATACTTAAAGTTGTCTTTTGCATACAATTTCTTAACAAAGCAATGTTAGTCTTAAAGTGCTTGGCAACTATTATGAACTTTAAAGCTAAAGTAAAATATTTTTTTGTATAAGGGCCCAAAAAAATTTCAAAAACGGTAATCGGGTTTGGAATTAAGCAATTTTGAGGGAAGCTATTCCCTACTGGATTACCAACTTAATGATTTTCACAAGGCGTGAGACTAAAATAATCGATTCTTGAGAAGTACTTACTTTTTTTATTTAGCAACTTGTTCACGTAATCCATTTAATCTAAAAAAAATATTTTCCTCATTTATCAACTTGTACATAATTTGTTTAAATTTTAGGTAATGTGATTTGTAAGCGAGTAATGAAATTTGGTAATCAGAAAAGTAAGTTATTATATGGCAAGTAGTTCTGATGGTAATGTGTAATTTTTTGCTGGTTGGAGGGGGGGGGGTATATCGTCTTGGAATAAAAAAAATTCTGCGTAATTTAAATTGTACAATTTTAGTTAAATAAGAGCATTTAATGCACACACCCACATACATACACCCAAACACACACACACACACACATACACACATATATACACACACACATGCTCTGTATTTAATTTTGAAATAAAAAATAACACTGTGCTACACCAAAATTATTCAGGGGCTCTCATATACCAATTCTGTTTTCTTAGAGTCCATAGAGAACGAAAATACCATTGGTTGTTTCAGATAAAGTGATTTTACAACGGTAAATATAGAGGAAAACGGGTTTTTTATTGTTTTAAATGGAGAAAGTCATACATTCAACGGATTTCTATAAGATTTTTTTTTCAAAGGATCTAATGTAATCTTTCAAACGAGACCTACTTTTTGTAAATCGGTTAGTAAATGGCAAAGTTATAGCGGTTGAAGTGTGAAAAAAATCGTCTGTATAAAAAGATTCTACGTCATTTAAATTGAATAATTTTAGTTCATTAAGAGCATTTTTATGCACACACACACACACATAATTAAATGTGATTTAACTAATTTTGAAATAAGCAATAATTATGTGAAATTTTGAATATTAATCAGATATTGATTTAGTTTTAATGAGTTTGAATGAAGACCATTTAATATTAAAAGTGTTGTTATTAAACAATATTCTTTGAGTTCGAAATAGACAGGCAACAAGAATTTTTATACCACAAAATGGGCGGAGTTTTTGGATCAATAATGATAATAATTTTCGTGCTGATTTTTATTTATTTTGTCGAAGCAACTAATCAGGTGAGTCAAAAATTTAGTAACTAGTTTTAAAATACTAATTATTATTTTTTATGTTAAGCAACTTAAACATAAAATCGCTACCTTTGAAGATATTAAAACTACTGTTTACGATAAAGATTTGGTCGAGGCAAATTGCTCCCTGACCTCAAGGAGACAGGTGTCGTGTGAAAGTATATATTTTAAAAATATAACCCAGTTTAATGTAGAAATAATTGCGGAGGCAATCAAAAAAGACAATCGCATGTTAAGTTTGCTAAAGCAAGATTTAGATGGTTGCAAAATGCTAGAACTGTCTTATTCGAAAATAAACGTTATCAGAATGCTT
Source organism: Tachina lurida (assembly GCA_944452675.1). Lineage (NCBI taxonomy): Eukaryota > Metazoa > Arthropoda > Insecta > Diptera > Tachinidae > Tachina > Tachina lurida. Next base: position 26,869,323 of record OX101754.1, on the reverse strand, counting down.
ACATCAGAGCTAAGGAGAACTAGTAATTATCCACGAAAATGTCCAATCTTGGTCGTAAGTTAAGCCTAACTTGCACTTTTTAAATGATATATTTCAAGTTTAAATTATTTTCCTCTCTTTTTATAGAACAAATTGTACTTTATCAGAAATCTCACACTTTATGATAAGGATTTTCCAAATTTTCTACCTAATTTCCATTGGGTAGTTACCTTAAACTTTTATATCAGCAAAAAACTTTTTGGCACAGTTGTTATAAAAGGAGAACTCTCAAAAAATTAAATAGATTTAAGTGTATGAATTAATTAATTTTTCAATACGAAAGCTAAGGCGTATTTATGGTTTATAGCTATTTGCTCATGTAACTTTATTGTATCGTTATTTTATGGTATTTTTAAATGTTTGCAATTATAAATGTCAATTCATTCATGCCCAGTAAAAAAATTGGAAGTCATTCTAAAGGAAGTACATTTTCATTGCTTCCAAAAAATCGTTATTTTTAATTTGCCGATTTTTAGTAGAAAACCAAGTAGAAGTTTATTTTAGTCATACAAAACCTGGTAATACCTCTATAGTTTTAGAACTTACTCACCAGAATTTTTAAAAAATCGATATTTTTGAAGAAACTTATGAACTAATTTTTGTCTAAAATTTTTAAGTTATTTGCTTAAATTTACATGAAAATACTGTTTCGCGTTTAAATTCCTATAAAAAGAAACTAATTGTTAAAATAGGTAACTATTAAAAATTTTTTCTAGATGAAAATATTATCATAGAACACAAAAAAGGATATTTTTCTTAAAATAGCTTCCAATTCGGTGACCAGGCATCGAAAAAGAGAACTTCTTGCAATGACAACCCTATGTAAAAATCATTAGATCGGATCGAAATTTGCACTACTTCCAGATCGCAAACTCTACATTTTCATGACTTTTTTGGAGTGTCTTTTTTTACTGGGTGTAATTAAACCAGATATGGGAATATAAATTTTAATGCAAAATATTTTATTTTTTATTTTTTTATTTCTTATAAAGAGAAGTTACACTCAGGCAATTAATGCCTACTACTATTACTAGGTGTTACCTTCCTTAGGAAATGGGTAGCGATAGCGAAGACAGGTGGTGAAGGAAGAGATAGAGGAAAGCTTCATTCTTTTACAACTCCGCTTTTTGCACATTTTTAATAATGCAGTGTTGCGGCGCCTCTCTGATGTTAAATGAGGCGTATTAATTTTTTGAAGCTGTGTTGTTTTGTAGCCATTTTATTGATTATTTTACTTCGCCGATGACTCTGCTACACAACAAAGGAGGGCGTTCTGATGTTATTCTAGGATTAGTATCTGCTGAAGTTGGTGTAGTTCAGTGACCATTGACTATGCCTTCATCACTTGAATTTTCCTACAACAACTGCTACAAAGAGACACTAATGAACATCAGAAAAATGTGTGGTGTTGTTATTGAATGACTGTTGGATACAGGGATTGAACCCTGAACCTTCGTTTTTGTAGTACAGTCAAATCCCGATAATTCGTACCCCGATAAATCGTAATTCCCGATAATTCGTAATAAACTGTCGGTCCCTTGAAAAAATCTTCTTAATTCGTAAAATTTCCATTCATTTTGGTCCCCTCGTTAATTCGTAATTTTTTTTTAAAATAAAATCTTCTTTACCTCTTATAAATCGTAATTGTTTGCTAACTACCACTTATAATTCGTATTAAAAACAACAGAAACATGGAAAAAATGATGAAATGAATTTGTCAGTTTTATTTTATTGTTTTTTGTTTGCTATTAAAATTACACGTTTTTACGCTAAATAAATGAATTTGCTATTTTCTTTTATGTATTTATTTTGTATTTTATTTTTGACAATTGTTTTTTATGTTTCTTTTATCGTTTTAGTAAATAAATTGAAAACCCCCGTTAATTCGTATTTATTTTATTTTAACCCCGTTAAATCGAAATCCCGCTAAATCGAAACCCCCTATAATTGGTAAGAAATGGCCGGTCCCTTGCGATTACGATTATCGGGATTTGACTGTATTTAGTATTTTGCAATAAGCAATTTTCCTTTAAATAGTTTGAAAATTAAATGGAAATATTTTAAATATATATGTATATATATAAGGAAGAAGTTATTTAGTTATCGCTTGATCAAAAAATTTCTAAAGATTAATGTAACCATTAGACTAGTCACAGATCTGGCCGAAATATAAATATTTGAAAAATTTATAAAAATTTTAATAATTTAATAGGCAGGAAGGCTGCCTCCGTCTTAGTTTTATTCTATTGAAAAATAGGAAACTTGTATGCATTTTTAGAAGAAGGCGTGTCCACGTTTTGAAGTTTGAAGATATGCCACTTCTTGTGTTCCTCTTTTCTCAAAAATGTAATGTATGAGTGTTTATTTTTATATGACGTTCTAAAAATGCTCTTAAAAATGTGTTGCAATAACGATACAAGAAATTCCATGAAACAAATAGCCATAAGCCATACATACGACTTGACTTCTGTATTTAAAAATCTATTCCTATTTGTGCTTTTTTACTCAAATTTATTTTTTGTTTTTCAAGATCTCTCCTTAGATCTCTCCTTTTATAACATTTTTAATAAGAATTTTTTAAACATATGATTGTCTCCCCAATGGCTCCTATATTAAACTGGATTACATTATCAGTGAACATAGCCTCACACGGCATCCACCAAATCTTTATCGTAAACAGTAGTTTTTATACCTACAAAGTTAGGGATTTTATTTTTTTATGTTGCCTGATATAAAATATGTATATGAAATTAAACAATTTAAGAACTTCTTACTAAACTTTTGACTCACCTCATTTGTTCTTTTGGTGCCATTAATAACAAGTAAGAGTGCTATATTCGTCTGTGCCGAATCTTATATACCCTTTACCAACGTACGTACATATATATAGTGTACAGACACATACATACATATTTGTTTTGTGAAAAAATTTATCATTTTTTTAAATTTTCCATCTTTGGAGCTGTAATTTTCATTTTTCAAATTTCATACGCCAAACTTTTCTTTCAGAAGCATAAAATATATTCAATTTATAAAGAAAAAGAAAAAAATTTTAGACCTATTTAATTTTACATAACACAAAAGTGTGAGTTTTCCAACCCTGGAGTCATAATTTTGGATTTTTCTGATTATTGATACCAATCTAGTTCTTTAAAAAATACATAAAATATGTTAAGTGAACAAAGCAAGAACGAAATAAGGAAAAACTTAGTTTCATATAATTCCTTTAATATTAAAAAATTCAGTTAAGTGCGCACGAAAGGAAGGTTTTGTGCTTTTTTGAAGTTATTTCAGTTAAAACGTTTCTCGTTTTGGCGTTTTTTCTGCTTTTCTTCATTTTTGCGATTTTTCTCATTTTGACGATTTTTTTTTCATTTTGGCGATTTTTTTCTGTTTTTGGGTTTTTTTTATTTAGGCGATTTTTTTCATTTTGGCGATTTTCTTTAATTTTGGCGATTTTCTTTAATTTTGGCGATTTTTTTTTTAATTTTAGCAATTTTTCCATTTTATGCGATTTATTTTAGTCCTAGAATTTTTTTTAATTTGGTGCTTTTTTTCATTTTGGCGATTTTTTTTTTGTTTTTGGCGAATTTTTTCGGTTTGGCGATCTTATAATTTTTTGTTTTTTTGTTTTACCGTTTTTGAAAATTTGAAGAGTTTTGCTCTTACGGTTTCAAAGATACAGCAACTTGTCAAAATTGCATAGTCAAAATTGCATTAACTTATGGAACACCCTTTAATTTAAATTTTTGGAAATTTTAGTGTTAATTTTTGTAGTCTATATAAAAATTCACTCGTTTTGGAACACCCTTTAATTTCCAATTCTCATGTATTTGTTGTTGTAGCGGCCAAAGGTCTACACACTGTGTCCAAATTTCAGGTCTGTAGCTCTTACGGTTCTCGAGAAAATACTAATATAGTTTTAGACATAGTTAATTTTACATAACACAAAAAGTTAAAGTTTTCCAACCCTGGAAACGTCTTTTTAATTTTTTTATATTTTTTTAATTTAAAATTCCAATTTTAGTCGTACTGAAGTGTAAAATAAGTTCATTTATTAAAAAAAATATAAATTTGTTTTCGGTAGTTACTTTTATATGGCAAAATAAAGTTTAAGTTTTCCAGCTCTGCAATCGTCTGCTCGATTTTGCTGAATTTCAATACCAATCTATTTTGGAAAATTTCTGACACACCAGTCCAAGAACGAAGTCTCTAGCTTTTCTGGGAGCTTCGGAAAACCGATTTCACGTACAGACAGACGGACAGACGGACATCGCTTATTCGTCCTCCCTATGCATAAGGATCCAGAATATATATATTTTATGGGTCGCTTATTGATATTATAGAAATTACAAACGGAATGACAAACCTATATATACCCTTTTACCATTTTTGTTGGTAAAGGGTATAAAAACAAGCATGAAAATTATTATTATTGATCCAAGAACTCTGCCCAGTCTCTGGTTTTAAAGTCAGCTGACAAAATATTTAGAACTCAAAATATATTGCTTAATAATAACACTTTTAATATTAAATGATCTACATATATTATTAAATTAAACTAAATCAATATCTGCTTAAAATTATTTAAAATTTCAATTAATTTTTTTTTTATTTCAAAAATATTTACATACATAATGTGTAAACATGTGTGTGACTGTGTATGTGTGTGTATATGTGTGTGTGTGTGTGTGTTCATAAAAATACTCTTAGTTTTAATTTAAATTTTACAATTTAAATTACGCAGAATTTTTTTTATTCACGAGACGATATAATCTTTATGCCCGCATTGCAGAAAAAACTTTAAAAGTAAACAAAAATTTTTTTAAAAATCTCTCATAAATTTTAAAATTAAAATTTATTTTAAAATACTTGATTAATTTTTCAGATATTTTAATTTTATGCAATAAATTATAGATTTTTTTGTTTAGTATATTAGATTTTCAAACACCAACGTTGAAAAGAATCCTATAGTTTTCGCAACTATGTACGGCTGCCCATTCGTCTTTATGTCTGTCTGCCTGTACGTCTGTCCATCATAGGCTGTTTTATCAGAAACCCTAAGAGCTACGGACCTGAAATGTTTACTGAATATGTAAAACTTTAGTAGCAATATGTATATGACAGTTAAAACTTAAAGGATATTCTAAAGCGAGTGTAATATACAGACAATTAAATATAGACAATAGTTTATATATGTATATTTAATACTATAAATCATGTTGGAAGTTAAGTCCAAGGCAGGTGTTTCGTTTCCTAAAACTATTAGTATCGATTATAGTTCCTTAAAACCGACAATAACTCTTCTTAATTTGATTAATTATTATAAAATTTTATGTGTCACCGGATTCTTCCTAATAATTCTCTTTACATAAAAACTAAGCTTGCTAACTTATTTATTATTACTCCTACTCAAACTTATTTAATGTATTATAAATAAAAACAACTTCGCAAGCACTTGCCTCTGATAAAACTATTTCTATAACTCCAACAAAATCCTTAATGTAAATGTATTTAAATAAACTTACAACGATATTAAATTTAAAAAAAAAAATATGATGACTAAAATATTACGCAAAATTTTTTAATTTCCCCAAAAGTTATAGATGAGAAACATGTTTTAAGCTATTCAATTATTAAAATTTGTATAAATTTTTCAAATATTTATAGTTCGGGCAGATATCGGAATAGTCTAATGGTTATATTAATCTTTAGAAATTTTTTGATCAAGCGATAACTAAATAACTTCTTCCTTATATACATACATATATATTTAAAATATTTCCATTTAATTTTTAAACTATTTGAAGGAAAATTGCTTATTGCAAAATACTAAATACAGTCAAATCCCGATAATCGTAATCGCAAGGGACCGGCCATTTCTTACGAATTATAGGGGGTTTCGATTTAGCGGGATTTCGATTTAACGGGGTTAAAATAAAATAAATACGAATTAACGGGGGTTTTCAATTTATTTAATAAAAAGATAAAAGAAACATAAAAAACAATTGTCAAAAATAAAATACAATATAATAAAAATTCATTTATTTAGCGTAAAAACGTGTAATTTTAATAGCAAACAAAAAACAATAAAATAAAACTGACAAATTCATTTCATCATTCTTTCCATGTTTCTGTTGTTTTTATTACGAATTATAAGTGGTAGTTAGCAAACAATTACGATTTATAAGAGGTAAAGAAGATTTTATTTAAAAAAAAAATTACGAATTAACGAGGGGACCAAAATGAATGGAAATTTTACGAATTAACAAGATTTTTTCAAGGGACCGACAGTTTATTACGAATTATCGGGAATTACGATTTATCGGGGTACGAATTATCGGGATTTGACTGTACTACAAAAACGAAGGTTCAGGGTTCAATCCCTGTATCCAACAGTCATTCAATAACAACACCACACATTTTTCTGATGTTCATTAGTGTCTCTTTGTAGCAGTTGTTGTAGGAAAATTCAAGTGATGAAGGCATAGTCAATGGTCACTGAACTACACCAACTTCAGCAGATACTAATCCTAGAATAACATCAGAACGCCCTCCTTTGTTGTGTAGCAGAGTCATCGGCGAAGTAAAATAATCAATAAAATGGCTACAAAACAACACAGCTTCAAAAAATTAATACGCCTCATTTAACATCAGAGAGGCGCCGCAACACTGCATTATTAAAAATGTGCAAAAAGCGGAGTTGTAAAAGAATGAAGCTTTCCTCTATCTCTTCCTTCACCACCTGTCTTTTCTATCACTACTAGGGTTTGGGAAACGGGAATTCCCGGTCGGGAAATCCCGGGAAATGTCTGTCTAATAAAACGGGAAATTTAAAGTGCATGTTATTTCATAAATATATAGAATTTATAATCCAATTTTACTTTAATATAAAAACTTATTATTTTTTTATATATTACAAAAGTTCGTTCGAATGATTGTATGACTAAATTTACAGGAACGTTGACACGTTTTTCATCGTCTGTTTAAACACTTACATATACCTTGTTCGAAGGAAATTTTTTAATCTTAAAATTTAAATTGAGTTTTTGTTTTAAATGTAACTGTAAGAAAGAAAGAATTCTTTCGACTCCGATAAACAAGAAGTAAAATGTCCATATTTTTTTAATATAAAACAAAAATGTGAGCTATTCAAATCTAGTCTGAAATTTCATAAAAATTCCATTAAATTGAGGTCATACCATATATCGTAAAAAAAGTGGAATAAATTGTATAAGTATTAATGATTGCATGGATATAATCGTTTCCTAAAGTAAATAATTCGATGCTTAACGAACTTGAAGTGATTTTTCACCGAATTAGTGAACAAATTTTGAAGAGTGTAGTGAAAATTTTAAGCTGTAAGAACTCTGAGTTGACGAAACTTAAATTGATTACAAGTAGACGCTATTATGGAAACCCTGCAGAAAATATTTTAGGAGAAATAAAATGAAACACACTTAGACATACTGTGGCTCAGGGTATTCAAAATTCGGCGCAGGGCAGTATGGTACTGTAACCTGCTTGTACTTAACGATAAGAAACCGCCTGGAACTTTTGCAAAAAGAATGAGAAACAAGCAAGGCAAATTCTTATTAGAAAATTGTCTACTAAATGTGGTAACAGTCGTCAATTGGTTTTTATATGATCTTTTGCTGTGTAATAATTTTATTCCATTTGCTTAAATTCAATTAAAAGTTCTTAAAAATTTGTCTTAGAACTGCTTTTTTATTAACTTTTATTTCAAAAGAATGCTTACATTAATAAAACAATCGAAATTTCAACAACTTTCATTTAATAAATGTATTTAATTTAGAAAATTAGCTTTTCCCGGGAATCCCGGGAATTCCCGGGAACTTGATTTTTTAATTCCCGTTTCCCGGGAAGTGCAAAAGTCCGGGAAATCCCAAACCCTAATCACTACCCATTTCCTAAGGAAGGTAACACCTAGTAATAGTAGTAGGCATTAATTGCCTGAGTGTAACTTCTCTTTATAAGAAATAAAAAAATAAAAAATAAAATATTTTGCATTAAAATTTATATTCCCATATCTGGTTTAATTACATGAATGAATTGACATTTATAATTGCAAACATTTAAAAATACCATAAAATAACGATACAATAAAGTTACATGAGCAAATAGCTATAAACCATAAATGCGCCTTAGCTTTCGTATTGAAAAATTAATTAATTCATACACTTAAATCTATTTAATTTTTTGAGAGTTCTCCTTTTATAACAACTGTGCCAAAAAGTTTTTTGCTGATATAAAAGTTTAAGGTAACTAACTACCCAATGGAAATTAGGTAGAAAATTTGGAAAATCCTTATCATAAAGTGTGAGATTTCTGATAAAGTACAATTTGTTCTATAAAAAGAGAGGAAAATAATTTAAACTTGAAATATATCATTTAAAAAGTGCAAGTTAGGCTTAACTTACGACCAAGATTGGACATTTTCGTGGATAATTACTAGTTCTCCTTAGCTCTGATGTAAGCATTCTGATAACGTTTATTTTCGAATAAGACAGTTCTAGCATTTTGCAACCATCTAAATCTTGCTTTAGCAAACTTAACATGCGATTGTCTTTTTTGATTGCCTCCGCAATTATTTCTACATTAAACTGGGTTATATTTTTAAAATATATACTTTCACACGACACCTGTCTCCTTGAGGTCAGGGAGCAATTTGCCTCGACCAAATCTTTATCGTAAACAGTAGTTTTAATATCTTCAAAGGTAGCGATTTTATGTTTAAGTTGCTTAACATAAAAAATAATAATTAGTATTTTAAAACTAGTTACTAAATTTTTGACTCACCTGATTAGTTGCTTCGACAAAATAAATAAAAATCAGCACGAAAATTATTATCATTATTGATCCAAAAACTCCGCCCATTTTGTGGTATAAAAATTCTTGTTGCCTGTCTATTTCGAACTCAAAGAATATTGTTTAATAACAACACTTTTTATATGAAATGGTCTTCATTTAAACTCATTAAAACTAAATCAATATCTGATTAATATTCAAAATTTCACATAATTATTGCTTATTTCAAAATTAGTTAAATCACATTTAATTATGTGTGTGTGTGTGCATAAAAATGCTCTTAATGAACTAAAATTAAGCAATTTAAATGACGTAGAATCTTTTTATACAGACGATTTTTTTCACACTTCAACCGCTATAACTTTGCCATTTACTAACCGATTTACAAAAAGTAGGTCTCGTTTGAAAGATTACATTAGATCCTTTGAACAAATCCATTGGGAAATAAAGAATGTATGACTATCTCCATTTAAAACTCTAAAAAACTTATTTTCCTCTATATTTACCGTTATCAAATCACTTTATGGTGTGACCTATAAAAACCAAAGTATTTTCGTTCTCTATGGACTTCAAGAAAACAAAATTGATGAATGAGAGCCTCTGAATAATTTCGGTGTAGCACAGTGTTATTTTTTATTTCAAAAATATTTATAGAACGTTTAAACTTGTTTGTGACTCTGTATGGGTGTGTGTGCATAAAAATGCTCTTATTTAAATAAATTTTTACAATTTAAATTGCGCCAAATTTTTTTTATGCAGAGACGATATTAATCTTTATGCTCGATTTGCCGAGAAACCCTAAATGTAAACAAGACTAATTTTTAAAAATCTCTCATAAACATAAATTTATAGTGCATTTACACTGTCTCGAAATCTAGTACTTTCGAGATTTCCAGCTAAATCAAGCTGCTTTTCTCCAGATTTCCCATACAAAACGAAATCTAATTTTTCAGTAGATTTGTAGAAAATCTAATGTTTTTATTTATTCATTACTACCCTGTACAACAAAAGGTGAGTGAATTAGCTACGGTCTGCTTTAAAAAGTGTGTGCATTGGCTAAAATGCAGTTGTTTGGTTGTAGTTTTGGAAACAAATCAGTTGATGGGTTTTGTTTTGGATAAAAATATCTTGATAAAGGTAAAAAAAAAGCTGGTGTAAACGGTATAGATTTCCATAAAGATTTTTTTCAAAATATGCTTGATTTTGTGCTAATGTAAATGCCCTATTAATGTAAAATAATTTTTTAGATGTCAATATATTTTATTTGTATGCATCATAATGATAAAATTATAAATATTTTTTTTTAGTTACTTTAGGTTTGTTCATTTACAAAATTTTTTACGAATTTGTAACAATTGTTACTGGGAAGTGTTCATTAACTCAAAATGTTTGCAAGTCTCTCAAAAGTGAGAAAACAAAATTGAGAGACTAAAAAGTTCTTACAAATTATTACTATGTAGTTAGATTTTTACTTCCAAGAATTATCCAGGCAACTGTTTCGTGTTTTGCTTTCCAATTAATTAATTAAAAAATATGTGAAAAAAAAACTGAAAAATTTTCATTTCTTTATTTAAAAAATATGTATACGTATGAAAAAAGAAAGCATATTTTCTTAATTTATTATTATTATTATATCATTTAGCCACATAAATTCAATTTTATTGTCAAAGAATTTTGTTTGTTTCTTACCTCTAATCAGAAATGGAAAGTCGCATTTTTGTATTTGTTAATTGGATAAAATTAAAAACTTATGAAAAATGCATAAAAATATTAAATAATGCATGTAAGTGGGCAAAGTATTTCATATTAAATGTCAATTTATAAAAAAATTCAACTTAAAACAATATCAAACAAAATACATCAGAAGAAATACAATTTTCTCTTGTTTTCCATCTATGGTTTTGGTATGAATAAAATTTTCTTGCAAGTTTTTACAAGTAAAACATTCATTAACTTTTTCATATTTGGGAGAGTAATTTTATAAATTTCTGCCTTACTTTCTCGTTGTTAGTTTCTGCTGGGAAAGTCTGAATGCCTGTCTGCCTATACGTCTGTCTGTCATAGGCTGCTTTCTCGGGAACCGTAAGAGCTAAGGACCTAAAATTTAATTTTAATGCATATGTAAAAGTTTAGTCGCTACAATATGTCTATGTAAATGACAGTTAAAAATTAAAGGGTATTCTAAAGCGTGTGTAATATACAGACAATTAAATATATACAATAGTCTATATATTTATAATTAACTCCTTAAATCATGTTGGAAGTTAAGTCCAAGGCAGGTGTGTGGCTTTCTCAAACCTGGTGCAACCACACGAAGCATACATTTGACTAAAATAACGCTAATTTGTTCTACCTAAAAAATAAAATAAAAATCTTTAAGCAGATTTTTTAAAGATGAGCAGTTAGAGAGTGTTGCTTCGAGGTCAGTGCAGTTAGTATCGTGAGAAGTGTATAAACAAAAGTCACATCTCACGACACTGACTGCATTATAATTGTATAAACCGTGATCATCGGCAGAGCGAGTCTTGTGTGAAGATCACCAGACAGAGAGTGTTGCTTCAAGACCAGTGCAGTTAGCGTCGTGAAACGTGACTATTATTTATACACATACTGCACATACTGACTCCACTGGTCTCGAAGCAACACTCTCTATCTGTTCAACTTCTTACAAGACTCATTGTGCCGACGATCACTGTTTATACAATTATAATGCAGTCAGGGTCGTAAGATGTGACTTTTGTTTATATACGTCTCACGATACTATCTGCACTGGCCTCGAAGCAACACTCTCTAACTGCTCATCTTTAAAATCTCTACTAAAAGATTTTTATTTTATTTTTTAGGTAGAACAAATTAGCGCTATTTTAAAAAAATGTATGCTGCGTATCGTTGCACGTCAGAACTTATGTTTGAATTAGGAACCGCCTTACGTGTTGTTTACCGATAATAAGTGCTTAATTACTTCCGCTAACACTTTTATTGTTGTTGTTGTCATTATATTATGTGATTTTATTGGAAATGTACAAACGTAATGATTCATTACGCGTGTGTCATGCATTAGTCAAGTTTGAGTCACGCATAAGTCACGCATGAGTCATAGGTATATATTTTTATATACAATAATTATTTAAGCTAACTTTCTTAGGCTTGTTAAAAACTTATTTTCACATAATTCAATGGCAGGCAATTCATCAGGAGCATGCATGAATAAAAAAAAATGAATTTTCACTCAATTGGTTGGTTAAGCACCGTTTATATGCATCTTGTTTTTGCTTATATGTATGTATATAAAAAAATTATGTTTATTATTTCATTAATAGTTGCCCTCTATGTGGGGTAGCCATCTCCCCTCTGCTATATTCCCCTTCTTTTAAGAGTTACACATCTAAAATTTAGTGTGCCTTCCTTTTGTAGTTCTGCAGATATTGAAAAAATTATATTTACTATGTATAGGGGGTACCGTCTTTCCCCTTTTTTAGCACCAATATTTTTTTGTGGAACATGCTGTTTGTTCTAAGAACTATCGATATAACATTTAATCACTCTCGCTATTGTAGTTGTGGAGATATGAATTGATCCTCAAAAAAAAAAAAGAGCTTTTGGCCCACAATGCTTTGGCACATACCTACATGTAAGTACCTCGTACATTATATTATATGTAATTTTCTTGGAGTTAAAAAATCAACCCCTTATTGAAGGAAGAATCCCTTAAATGCAACATATTTAGCTGTGTAAAATTCTCACTTTAGATTTTTTTTAATCAACAAGATGCAGAATGTAAGAAAACTTTAATAAATTAAAGATGGAGCTGTTAAAATCTTTAACTTTTCCAATTAGCGACAAAACAGGCATAAAGAATTTTCGCTTGCTCCTAAATGTAGGCAACATAAAATAGAAATAAATATCAAAAACACATTCTCGAGCAGAGAGTTTCCTCTGAATTGCTTATAAAACGCGAACGCCCATTATCCACAACGAATATACAGCAGATGTAGCAGATAAAAGGAAATGTGTCTGCAGTGACAAGCAAGTGTAAATTATTAAAAGATGCCATTAATGAATGCGAATGAAAAGAAAAGTTGTTGAAACGTTAACAAAAACAACATTTGTTGTTACTTTTCATAATTATGAGGTCAACAAATTGTGTAATTTATATTAAAAACTATAATAAGTTTTGTTAAAGCGTAATTATGGAAAAGGCGTGTTGATTAAATTATGTAATTACAAATGTCTTAGGCGCTATTAATCAGCGGAAAGTTTTTATTTTCAATTACGAGTACTTGGGAAAAGAAGGAAATAATTTTTTATGATAAAAATAATGGATATTGCGTAATTTTGCAATTAAAAAAAATTACAGCAAATTAATATATTGAGCGAATTTAAATTTTAGGTTTTTGAAGTTAGCCTATTGCTCTATCGTCACTCCAATACTGACACAAAGACAAAGACAAAAAAAAAAATGTAAGTAAATAATTAGGTTTGGGAAATTTTACAATTCCTCACCAAGCTCACCTCTTACCTTAAGGATACCTGTCAACAGACTTCCCGTTTGATAAATTGAATTCAATTGAATTCAATCGACATCAATTATTTCAATTCTATTCTATTTAATTCTATTCAATTCAATTTAATTCAATTCTAATCAATTTAATTCAATTCAATTTGATTTAATTCAATTCAATTCAATTCAATTCTATTCAATTTAATTCAATTCAATTCAATTCAATTCAATTAAAGTCAATTCAAATCAATCCAATTCAATACATATCGATTCATTAAATTCAATTTTATTCAATTCAATTCAATTCAGGTCAACTCAACTCAATTCAATTCAATTCAATTAAAGTCAATTCAAATCAATTCAAATCAATTCAATTCAATACAAATCGATTCATTAAATTCAATTTTATTCAATTCAATTCAGGTCAACTCAACTCAATTCAATTCAATTCAATTCAATTCAATTCAATTCAAATCAATTCAATTCAATACAAATCGATTCATTAAATTCAATTTTATTCAATTCAACTCAGGTCAATTCAATTCAATTCAAGTCAATTCAATTCAATTCAATTCAGGTCAATTCAATTCAATTCAATTTATTTCAATTCAATTCAAATCAATTCAATTCAATACAATTTAATTCAAATCAGTTCACTTCAATTCAAGTCAATTCAATTCAATTCAAATCAATTCAATACAAATCGATTCATTAAATTCAATTTTATTCAATTCAATTGGGGTCAATTCAATTCAATTCAATTCAATTAAATTCAATTCAGGTCAATTCAATTCAATTCAATTCAATTCAATTCAATTCAATTGAATTCAATTCAAATCAATTCAATTCAATACAAATCGATTCATTAAATTCAATTTTATTCAATTCAACTCAGGTCAATTCAATTCAATTCAATTCAACTCAATTCAATTCAATTCAGGTCAATTCAATTCAATTCAATTTATTTCAATTCAATTCAAATCAATTCAATTCAATACAATTTAATTCAAATCAATTCAATTCAATTCAATACAATTTAATTCAAATCAATTCAATTCAATTCAAGTCAATTCAATTCAATTCAATTCAATTCAATCCAATTCAATTCAATTCAGTTCAGTTCAATTCAATTCAATTCACTTCACTTCACTTCACTTCACTTCACTTCAATTCGATTCAATTCAGTTCAATTCAATTCAATTCACTTCACTTCACTTCACTTCAATTCAATTCAATTCAACTCAATTCAATTCCATTCAATTCAATTCAATTCAATTCTATTCTATTCAATTCAATTCAAGTCAATTCAATTCAAATCAATTTAGTTCAATTCAATACAATTCAATTCAATTATGATATATTCAATTCAATTCAATTCAATTCAATTCAATTCAATTCAATTCAATTAAATTTAACTAAATTCCTTACCTCCCGAAATGAAAAGGCAACTTTGTTCGTTTATTACGATTTATCCACTAAACTGTTGATCCAATTTGGCTAAGATCAAAAACAGATGTATTATATTTCAAAGAAAGAGAAGATCAAAAGAAGAGCAATATCTTCTCCTGCGAAACTATCTAATCGATTTTTATGAGATTCATAGCGTTTATACGCCTGCATCTAAAAATGCGTACAGGCTTCATAGTTTTCAACAAACTAGGACCAAAACGGAAACATGTTGGCTACTACTGCTTCTCGGAAACTATTCCATATAAAAATGGGCGATTTAATTTTATATACCCACCAAACCAAACGCTGCGGATTTTGCAAATAATTCCTGGTACGCAAAGTCTTCCGATTTTGGAACCGAAATATTGATTGGCACAACTTCGCACCGATATGTCGGTTGAAATTCGTAAGGACATGTGCGTACGGATACCGCTTCACCGTTATCTTGCTGACTTTGTCCCAATAATTTGCACATACTTACATTTTTTAATATTTATTACAATTCTTTTTTATTAACATATTACATTTATTTAGAACAAAAATTTAAACAGATGTTTACTTAGCCTGCCTTCTTCTGACAAATTTTCAAGCGCAAATAGCGATAAGTCATACATACACGACTTGACTTTTGTATTGAAATATTAATTCCTTATTCCTCAAAACTTTTTAGTTTTTGGAGATCTCTCCTTTTACAACTTGTGTGAAAATTTTTTTGTTACCGATATGATAATTCAAGGTAACTACCCAATGGAAATTAGGTAGATAATTTGGAAAATCCTTATCATAAAGTGTGAGATTTCTGATAAAGTACAATTTGTTCTATAAAAAGAGAGGAAAATAATTCAAACTTGAAATATATCATTTAACAAGTGCAATTTATGCTTAACTTACGGCCAAGATTGGACATTTTCGTGGATAATTACTAGTTCTCCTTAGCTCTGATGTAAGCATTCTGATAACGTTTATTTTCGAATAAGACAGTTCTAGCATTTTGCAAGCATCTAAATCTTGTTTTAGCAAACTTAACATGCGATTGTCTTTTTTGATTGCCTCCGCAATTATTTCTACATTAAACTGGGTTATATTTTTAAAATATATACTTTCACAGGACACCTGTTTCCTTGAGGTCAGGGAGCAATTTGCCTCGACCAAATCTTTATCGTAAACAGTAGTTTTAATATCTTCAAAGGTAGCGATTTTATGTTTAAGTTGCTTAACATAAAAAATAATAATTAGTATTTTAAAACTAGTTACTAAATTTTTGACTCACCTGATTAGTTGCTTCGACAAAATAAATAAAAATCAGCACGAAAATTATTATCATTATTGATCCAAAAACTCCGCCCATTTTGTGGTATAAAAATTCTTGTTGCCTGTCTATTTCGAACTCAAAGAATATTGTTTAATAACAACACTTTTAATATTAAATGGTCTTCATTCAAACTCATTAAAACTAAATCAATATCTGATTAATATTCAAAATTTCACATAATTATTGCTTATTTCAAAATTAGTTAAATTACATTTAATTATGTGTGTGAGTATGTGAGTGAGTGTGTGTGTACATAAAAATACTCTTAATTAACAAAACTTTTAAAATTTAAATTACGCAAATTTTTTTTTTAACACAGAGACGATATAATCTTTATGTGTGATTTGCCGAGAAAATTTAAAAGTAAACAAAACTATTATTTGAAAAACTATTTTTTAAAATAATTTGTTAAGTGTCAAGATATTTTATTTTTATGGCAACAATTTGAATATTTTTATTTTTTTTTGTTTACTTCCTTACACTAAGGGTGAATAGGAACCCTAATGTTTATGCTGCGATGTCCGTCCGTCCGTCCGTCCGTCTGGCTAACTGTCTATCTATTCTATCAGTTAATGTCACTTTGACCACTTGCTGTATCTTGGAAACCCTATAAGGGAAGCTCTTGTAATTTTCAAAAACACTTAAACTAAAAAATCTCTAAATTAAAAAAAATTACGAAACAAAAAATCGCCAAGAAAAATAGCGCCTAAAAGAAAAGTACCACCATAATTAAAAGAAGTAAGAGAGCTTTATTCGGCTGTGCCGAATCTTATATACCCTTTACTAACGTATATACATATATATATATCGCACCCTAAATACAAAAGGGGCACAACTCAAAATTATAAAAGTGCTTTTGCTTTTTTATAAAACAGGTAATTGAAATTTATAACGACCCCAACAATTTCTTTTGCAATACAGTCTTCTTGAAGAATATAAAATATCATTATGTTTGCTTTTATGACACATACTTGCGTCATTTGTACAGTATCAACAGTTGTTTGCAACTACTCAGCATCTGAAATTTTTTGAGTTGTGCCCCTTTTGTATTTAGGGTGCGATATGTAGTACGCAGATACATACATAATTACGTACATATTTAAATATTTGTTTTGTGATAAAATTTATAATTTTTTGTTATAGTGCAATTTTTGGTAAGTGACCTCTTGGTTTTTTTCGATTAAAGAATTTGTTTGAGTAAAGATCTTCCTAAAACATAAAATATGTTTAACCGAAAAAAAATTATTTTTGGTTATTTTTTTAACCACATTTTTTTTTCAATTTCCAACCCCGGAACCATAATTTAAATTTTTCTGGTTTTAATACGAGTACTAATTTATTTATTTCTAAAACATAGAATATATTTAATTACCAAAGAACTAACTAGATTTATTTAATTAGTTTTATATATCAAAAAAAGTGTACTTTTCCCAAACCTGGAATCATCCTTTTAGATTTTTTTTTTTTGGTTCCTTATACCAATCTTGTTCCTTAAGAAATATATAAAATATGTTAAGTGAACAAAGAAAAATAGAAATAAGGAAACTACTAGTTTCATTTAGTTACTTTAATATCAAAAAGAGTTTAAATTTTCCAGCTATGGAGCTGTGATTTTTATTTTTCTAATTTTCTATACCCAACTTTTCTTTCCAAAACATAAAATAATATAAAAATTAAAATATTAAAAAAAAAATTATTACACCTAGTTACTTCTATATATCAAACAAAAAGTGTTAGTTTCCCAACCCTGAAATCATACGTTTAGATTTTTCTGATTTCTGACAGCAATCTTTTTCATTTAAGAATGAACGATATGTTCCAATTTGTAGAGAAAAAGGAAAAATTAGTTTTAGTAGGTTATTTTTATATAACAAAAAAAAGTTAAAGTTTCCAACCCTGGAAATGCCTTTTATATTTTTTTTCAAATATTTTTAACACAAAATTAATTCGTACTGAAATATAAAATAAGTTTATTTAACAAAAAATTAAAAAAATTGTTTTGTCTAGTTACTTTTATATGGCAAAATCAAGCTTAAGTTTTCCAGCTCTGAAACCGTCTGCTCGATTTCGCTGATTTTCAATAACAATCTAAGTTGGACCATTTCTGACACACCAGTCTAAGAACGAAGTCTCTAGCTTTTCTGGGAGCTTCGGGAAATTTCACGTACACCAGACGGACGGACAGATGGTCATCGCCTATTCTTCCCTATTCATAAGGACGCAGAATATATATATTTTATGGGTCGCATATGAATATTATGGAAATTACAGACGGAATGACAAACCTATATATACCCTTTTCAAGTTTTGGTAAAGGGTATAAAAGTACTGAATTTTTAACGCGTCAAGCGAAATTGCACAGTTTCAGAACGTTAAAAAAATCATAGCTAATACTTTCCTTTATTTGCTCTTGCCTTTAGAACTGCTTACAACAAGAGATGGGCGCGTGTCGTGTTCTTTTTCGTGACACGAACACGAAGTGTTCTTGACATAATAAAATCTGATTTCAATCGTGTTCATAGCTCATCGTGATGGGCAAAGCTCACACGATCAAACACGAAACGATTTTAAATGGTCAATATGCATGCACAAATTTTTAGTAAAAAAAAAATTAATATTTTATATCTTCAAACACGCAAAATCAACAAATTTGTTGATAGTTCGGAAGTCTCTTAAGTCTCTTCAAGTTCTGAATTTAAACAAGAATATGGATCTGTTTGAATATAAACATTTCTTTTTGCTATTTGATTTCGTGCTTGTTGTTCAGTTTCGTGTTGGGAAAATTTGACAAGCGCTCTCATCTCTACTTGTAATCTGCTAGGCATCACTTGCATCAATTTATATATTATTTCCATAGGAGTACTTGATCACTCCTCCTGTAAGATTTCCTTTACATAGTTTTTTTCTGGTTAAGTTTCTTTTTCTGAATTGTCTGTTGAAAAACTCCTAGAGATATTTAGTTGGGTTGTGAGACACCCTGTGTATAATTTTTTTTTACTGCTGGCGTATACTTAATATTAATAAATAATATCAATTATTCGCACTGTTAAGTGATTTAGGCAAAATGCCTAAAGGTTCAATCAGACGTGACATAACCATAGCCATAGAAAACAGCCGTACGAACCAAACTAAAGGGCAACACTATATTTGATTATACGTGACTCGCCATAACGCCATAACTCTTACCATAGAAATCAATTGAATTTTGGTTTGGTTATGGCTATGGCATTATGGCTATGTCACGTCTCATTTAAGCTTAAGACTGAAAATTTAACTTTTCTGAAATAAATTAAAAAAAAATCAAGTTCAATAATTTAAACTGCATGAATAATTTTAGAACAGTAAAAAAACTTAAATATAAATTGGAAATCTTAAGGAAATGCATTGAAAATAAAATAATGAGTAAGACTAAAGGTCGTGTATTTGGCTCCCCACCCCCACCCAAAATTATGAATAATGTTAGATTTTGACATTATACTGCCTTGCCACGGCAGAAAAAAATACTATACATATATAAATATTCATTATGTTTTAATGTATGTTAATAAATGTATTTCTTATAAAATTACAGCCATCAATTTTATATCAACTTGTTTTAGTAAAGAACCCTAGACGCCCGCTCTCTCCCTTTCAACTTCATCACCACTGTCCTTTTGAACATCTCTTAATGTCTTCTATCATTTGCCTTTAAACTTTGTGTACACGCTTTCAGCACTTTTTCTTCTTGCCTTTTATTTCGCTATTTTTTTATATACAACATCAAGCGATAAAGTTACTTTGAGTGGGTATTAAAGCGTAAAACTTTGTTGTTGTTGTTGTTGTTGTTGTTTATAATTTGTGTGTATATACAAGTACTTAATTTTTTTTGCTAGCCTAACAAAATGGAAAGTTTGTTTTTTCGGCATAAAAAAGTTGTTGTAAGCGCAAACTAATATTATTTAAATTAAAATTAACATATAAATTGAAATAGTAGGAACATAGCATAAATAATTTTAAAGATCAACGAACGAACTTACATTAACTTAAATTGGCAAGGGAAATTTGTCAACTGTGATAAGCATATAATTATATTAACATAAAAGCCTTTAGTGTTAATATGAAATTAATTTATTTTATTAATTAGAAAGAGGAAACATTTTATTTATGCTGAAGTCATTTAGCTTATTAAGCCAATTTAAATGCCATCAAATCAATTATAAAATGTCAAATGTTGACTTGCAAAATATGAATGTTAATTTGAAAATTGAAAAAAAAAACTCTAAGAGAAAGTAAATAAAACAAAAAAAAATCCTTCGAAGTTATTCTTTTTTTTTAGTTTAAATATATGCAGCTTCAATGATGATAAGGATGCAATACAATATTTTAATTAAGGCTATATATACACAGCTCAGCCCCTTAGATATTTTTAGTTACAATTGCTGCAAGGACATGCCCACTGCTCATATACACTTTAATATTAAAAACTTATTTTCAGCCACAAAAATGATCATATTATTCATAACAATTTTAAGAATATTGGGTTTAAGTTTCCCATGAAATTTTATAACAATTGGATCAAGGACTAAGTTGACTGCCATATATCCTTTTTTTTAAATAAAAATATAGCTTCAATTATTTAAGTACACAATTAACATTTTTGATGAGGTCTAATTATACACAGTCTATCTCCTTAGAATTTTTTATTACTATTGGTCCACGGACAAACACACTTCTCATATACCCTTTAAAATTAAATTTTTTTTAGCCACAACAATGATCATAACATTTATAACAATTTTAGGAATAGTCCGTTTAAGCTGCTCACCAAATTTTATTACAATTGGAGCAAAGATCGAGTTGCCTGTCATATATCCTTTTTTTCAAAATAAAATATGCTTCAATTATTTAAGTACACAATTAAAATTTTTTAAGTCTAATTGTACATAGTCTATCTCCTTAGAATTTTTTATTACTATTAGTGCAGGGTAAAACATACTTCTCATGTACCCTTTAAAATTAAAAAAAAAATTTTCAGCCACAACAATGATCATATCATTCATAACAATTTCAAGAATAGTGCGTTCAAGCTGCTCACCAAATTTTATTACAATTAGAGCAAAGACCGAGTTGCCTGTCATATACCCTTTTTTGTAAGTCAAAATATACCCTCAATTATTTATGACCACATTTAAAATTTTAATTGGGGCTAAAAATAAACAGTTTATCTCGTTAGAGATTTTTTATTACAATTGGTGCAAAGACAAACACACTTCTCGTATACCCTTTAAAACTAAAAAATTATTTTCAGCCACAACAATGACAATAGCATTCATAACAACTTTAGTAATAGTGCGTTTAAGCTTCTCACCAAATTTTATAACAATTGTAGCAAAGACCTAGTTGTCTTGCATATATCCTTTTTTTAAGTCAAAGTATACCTTCAATTATATATGACAGCAATTGCAATTTTAATTGGGGCTAAATCTACACAGTTTCTCCTTAGAATTTTTTGTTGCTATTGGTGCAAGGACATTCTTCTATCTCATATACCCTTTAATATTAAAAATTTTTTTTCGGCCACAACAATGATCATAACATTCATAAAAATTTTAAGAACAGAGCGTTTAAGTTTCTAACGAAATTTAATTACAATCGGAGCAAATTAGTAGTTACCTGTCATATATCCTTTTTTTCAAAATCAAAATAGAGTTCCAATTATTTAAGAACACGAGTAACATTTTTAATTCGTACCAAATGTACACAGTTTATCTCCTAAGTCAGTTTCTATTACAATTGCTGCAAGGATATGCCCACTTCTCATATACCCTTTATTATTAAAAATAAATATTTTTATTTTATAACTATTTTAAGAATAGTGAGTTTAAGATTCTCACTAAATTTTATTGCAATCGTATTAAGGACCTAGTTGCCAGTCATATATCCCTTTTCCAAAGTCAAAATATAGCTTCAATTGTTTAAGAATGATTTTAATTAGGGCTAAATGTACACAGTAGATATCCTTAGAACTTTTTATAATTGGTGCACGGACATACCCACTTTTCTTAATAAAAATTTATTTCTTTTTTAATAAAAATTTATTTCATCCAAAAAACAATCATCATAAAATTTATAACAATTTTAAGAATAGTGTGTTTAAGTTTCTTGCCAAATTGTATTACAATCGGAGCAAGGAGTTAGTTACTTGCCTGTCATATATCCTTTTTTCAAAATCAATGTATAGCTTCAATTATCTAAAAACACAATAACATTTTTTATTATGGCTAAATAAAATAAGATCCCATAATAATTTTAATAATATTGGGCTTAAGTTTCCTGCCTAATTTTACTACAATTGGTGCAAGGACTTAGTTGCCTGCCATATATCCTTTTTGTTAAAAGTTTTAATAAAGTTTCAGTTATTGTAAGATATCTTTAAGGCTTTTCGCCAAATTTTATGAAATCGAAGCAAGGACATAGTTGCCTGACATATATTCTTTTTAATAGAAATTTTAATAAAGCCTAATTTATGATGAGATAGCAATACAAGTTTTTATTTAAAGCTTAGTAAGTACATTTTATATTTTTGAATGTTTTTATTACTCTTAGTACAATGGGATGACCACTTATCATATACCCTCATTTATTAAAAATTGATTTCTGTCGAATATACGGTCCGAAAATTCATAAGAACTTTGATAATATTGAGTTAAATATGTTCGCCAAATCTTATAACAATCGATGTAAGGACCTAGTTGCCTTTCATATATCCTTTTTTATAAAAGTTTGAATATACCTTTAATTATGATACGAGTGCAGTCAAACTTTTTAAAAAAGTCTAAGAATAAACTGTATATTTGCATAAAGTTTTTTGTTACAATTGCTGTAAGGACATGCCCACTTCTTATTTAGTATTTATTATTAAAATTGATCTTAGCTACAAGTATAGTCGGAAGACTCATAACAATTTGGAGAGTAGTGCGTGTAAGCCATTAGCCAAATTTTATAACAATCAGAAAAGGGACATCTAGCTGCCTGTCATATATCCTTTTTTTATAAAAATATAAATATAGCTTTAATGCGATAAGACAGCAATACAATCTTTTTTATTTAAGCGGTACAAGGACATACCTTCTTGTCACATATCCTTAATTGCAAAAAATTTAAATGTAACTTTAATACTGATAAGATCATAATAAAAGGTATTAATCCATGCAAGGGCATGTGAGGGCATAACAATTTCGAGAGTTATGTGCTCAAGCTTCTCAGCCAATTTTTTTGTCAGTCGGTGCAAGTACCTAACTACCTGTCATATATCCTTTTTTTGTAAAAATTTAAATTAGTTTTAATTCTGTTAAGGTTGCATGGAAAGTTACAAGTTGAGGCTGGTTGTATGCAGTTTGCATACAACACACACAGGTCATTTTGCAATGACCTCTGATGTGCGCTTAATTTTAAAAATTTATTTTTAACTCATAACAACTTCGAGAATTGTGAGATTACTCTGCTCGACAATTTTTTTTTTCATTCGGTGCAAGGACCTAACTACCTGTCAGATATCCTTTTTCTTATAAAAACTGAGAACGGGCGCATTTTGAGCACTTGGCAATGAAAGTTGCTAATTGAGGCCTGGACATAGTGGTTTATCTCTTTAAATAAATAAATATTATTACAAACAATTTGGTAAGCTCAATATTCATTATATTGTTATAAATGAAAATTTTATTTAAACCTGAAATTTAAAGAAAATATTGAGATAAATATTTGTTACATGCTGCAAAATCATTCAAAGTCTTAAGCTATTGTTGCAACAAGTTTATACCGGTATAAAAGTCTTACCTTCTTTGTATTTCTTTGTAACCAAATTTATGGCAAGAGCATCTGTGAAAATTATTTTGCTTGAACTATCAAACCAAGCAACTTTTCCAACTTAAAGATTTAAATATGCCACAAACTTTGAGTTTTTTTTTTAATATCCCTGTTACGAGTATAGAAACAGCACAAGATGATAGAAGAAGAAGCAAAAACTAGTTTTGCATGACAATAAATAACATAAAACACTTTTGTACACCAAAGGTCAGTGCAATACTAAACTCTACTAAAAAAAAACAAAAAAAAAAAAAAAGCAGAGAAGAAAATAAATGAAACACAAAATAGACAAAATAAAAGAAATAAACTTCAAACAAAATAATATTTTTACAACACAAAACCAAACTTAACTTAACTTAACTCTCTATACACTCGAGAAAAGTATGAAGAAAATAAAGCAAAAAAAAAAATTAAATAAAAGAATTGCAGCATATGTTAAGGCTGTGACAGTAAAACTACAACAAAGACTAAAGACATCAAACAAGTAAAAAATATAGCCAACTTGCAAACAAAACCTTGGAAAGTCTACAATAAAAATAGCGCAGGCGCCAAACAAAAATACTGGCAAAAATACTGGTAAATATTAAAGGGTTTCCTTTCCTTTGAAATAAAAAAAGAGCCAACAAGGAAAAGATAAAACACGTCCTAGCATAACAAGAATTCAGTCTATAATTCTATAACGCTAAGAAAGGTAGACCGAGGCGCATAAAAAATTTATGAAAAAATTTTAAAGGAAAATATATCTTCATAAAAAATTATATAAAAAAAAACAAACAAAAAAAAAACATTTGCCAAATCCCGTCAAAATTATAACATAATAATTTTGAGCGTGAAGTTAACGAGAAATAAGTAATTTTGTTTACTCAAAACTGAACCAAATTAATCAGTGGCAAAAAACATAGAAAAGTGCTGATTGATTGAAGAGAAACAAAAAAATATATACGATTCCGGCCAGTTAACGCCTAAATATATGTTGCATTTTATATATTTTTAAGACCTTTGTTAAGAAATTTAAGAAAAAAAAAAGAAATATTTTTATGTTACATAGTCAAAATGGCTGGTTAATGTTACTTACAAAATACGTCAGTCAGCAGTTGTGTTTGTGCTTCGAGCATTTAATTATAAAAGTAAAATAAATATATCAAATAATAATTTGTATGAAAACGAAAATCCTTAATAATTTCCTAGTGAAAAACCCTTAATATAATACAAAATGTTTAACAATATTAAGCACTTACCTGCCATATGAATGCAATGAAGATTTATAAAAATTAAATATCAAGTTAAATTTGTAAGAAAATAATCATATTTAAGTAAAACTTTTCAAAAGTGTAACAACACCTAAAAGTATGCTGTAAAAATGTAAAGACATTGTGATATAACTTGAAAAATAAGCACAGGCTACAAAAAAGAAAAAAAAAGAAAAATGTTTCTGCTGCAAATGAATAGAAAAAAAAATTACTAAAAATTTCTCTCTGCTTTCCCTAAGCATAAGCTTGTAGTAAACATTTTTTTTTGCATACTTTTAGGCAATATATTTAAGTGCTTAAGTGTTCATATGCTAATGAAGGTGGATGGGTGTGTGTGTGTGTGTGTACGTGTGTTTATTTGTTAAAGTATAAGATCTGCAGCACTTCCACTGTTCTTAATAAGCTGCTGTAAAAATTTTATTGACGGAAGAGATAAATTGATTTGTTTATCTTTAGGGCTTAATATATATATTTTTTCTCTCTCTCCGTGCTGTGTTGTTTTCGGCTGTCACAAATTTCACATAAAGGTAAGGGGAAACAAAGCATATTTTTAGGATTTCATGTTCATGTATTGTTTTATGAATTTAATGGTGATTGTGTTGACAACAGTTTGCTGAGAAAATTTACAAATTTTTATGTATAAAAATAAAAATTTTATAAGATAATTTTTAAAAGCTTCATTGCTTAGATTTTAAATGAAAATTTAAATAACCCAGCTTTCAAATTTTCTTGATCTTCTTTTTATAATTCAAATATTTTTTTCTTGTTTTAAATTCAACTGCGTGTGATATAAAAAATATCAAAAAAATTTGGATTGCTTTCAACACAACTCTCATGACTTTCAATAGCTATATAAATATCGAACCATAATCAGCCAAAGAAAAAAACAACCTTAAGCGACATATTTTTAGAACTTCGTTTTTTGAGTTAAATTCATTATTCGAATTTTCAATTAATCGATTTTCATCAAAAAATTTAGTTAGAATATCGAAATCGCTTAAGCTTTTTTTGTCGCTCATATCATCTTTTAAACAAACCATCGTAGAAATTCCTTAAAGTTTTAAAAGAAAGCTGGGGTTTTTGTTATTTACATAATGCTGGAATTCTTATTCAGTTCCTGTTAAAATGTATCTAAGTACAAGCATCTCCCCGCGAGTATGCATGGATTCTAAAAGAAACTGAAATCGTCCTACAAATGTATTTACATCAATTCTAGCAAAAGCAGATAAAATACCCAAGGTACAAAATTTTAACCGTTTTGAACCTTAAAAAGTACTCCATATTTTTATCTAGACAAAATCCGTATTTCCAAATAAAATTCTAACTTAAAGTTTCAAATTTATAAAATTAGTAGGATTATTGAGCAGAAATCTGAATTGTTTTTTCCCTATAAAAAAATATGATCCCGACTAGAGATTTAAAAATGTCTAAGTGGGTTATATCGTGTCATTTTCCCTCCAAAAAAAATCCTATGTTTTAATTCAACACAAAATCAGACTGGTGCGCTATATTTTATTAAAATCGTTTTTATGGTTCTTTCATTAAAAGATGACGATTTTTCACATTTACAATAGGTCTATTCGTAAATGCATCAGTGCTCTGCAAACTGCAAACTAAATGTCCTAAAGTGTTTTGATAAATTAATGTCAAATATGAATTACAAACATGGTCGCTACTAAAACAGCTCATCTGCGAACTTGTATTGCATTTTAAATTAAAGTTTGCTCTTGTAATGCAGAGCAGGGATGCATTTCCGAACAGGTCCAATATTAGTAAAATTACCAAGTTATGCATAGTTTGCTAGCCTTGTTCGACATGCATGTTTACACGCAATGAAGAAAACTAAATTAACAGTAAAACTAACAGCTCAAAGTGATAGATTAAAATTCGTTACTCCGTTTGACAAACCTGTATATCTGCTAGTCGTATATTAAACATAATATAGTTAAATTTATTATAATTTTACAGCCTTTTGTATACAGCCTTATTAATAGTATTTACTATTTTCTTGGTTAATTTAGCAGTAATATAACAGTTGAAGAAAACATATCCAAAATTACAACATATTACAGTTAATCTAACCAATATCAGTTTATAAAAAACTTCTTAAGACCATGTTCAATTTCGCCACATATGTATGTTAGACATGAAATTTTTCTTTAAACATAAGATGGTTCATTTCCAAGCGATTGCTAACAAAAATTTATATTAAAAGTAGGTTATCAGACTAATAGGTTGTTCATCTCGATTGCAAACAGTAAAATTTATCAACTGATATTGGCTAGACTAATTTTTATTGTCCTCTTGCATTTATTTTCTTCAACTGTAATATATTTGTTAAATTAACCAAGATCATAGTCAATATTATTACAAATCGCCTTAAAAACTTAGCAATCAAATGCAAAACATAATAATAAACAGAATCATATATAAGGTGCTTCTTAAACCAAAATAATTTAACAAAAAATTCAGCATCATCCTAGATGACAAGCCTCAACAGTTATTTTAACTTACAAAAATCGTACTTTTTTTTAACTAAAAAAATGCAGTTACCATTTTCTTGCTAGTTAAGTAAACAATCCAGAAAATAAGTTTGTTCATTTAAACTACAAGCAACGCTTTGACCTAGAAATAAAATGAAGAACAATTTGTATTTACTGTAAACTTGGCTGCTGTCATTGGTAAGATTAACCAATGTAACTTTTTTCCCTTATCGACATGATTTTATTGCAAAATTTTCGTGACAATTTCTGTATTTAGAATAGCCATTCGACAGCTAGTTAAGCTAAGAAACAAAATTTAGTATTTTTTACGATCATTATATTTATTTATTTATATTAGAAACATTTGTTTAAACTAAATTGTCATATTATTTCTAAACCAATTAAAATGATTTCAGTCTTATTTAGATTTTAATAAAAAATTTTATAACATTTTTAAAAACAAACAAAAATTATAAAAAAAGAAAAGAAAAATTTTAAACAATTTATAAAATAATTATTCTAATTTTTTATCTCTAATTTTATTAAGCTTAAGGTCGTTAATTTTTTTATATAAAAAAATATTCTGTTATCCCCTCTCATGTATCCTTAATTAGAAAAATTAGTTTTGAGCCGCAACTATGGTCGCAAAAATCATAACAACTTTAATAATAGTGCGCTGAAGCTTCTCACCAAATTTTATTAAAATCGGAGCAAGGACCTAGCTACTTGGCATATATCCTTTTTTTATAAAAGTTTAAATATAGCTTCACTTATGATATGGATGCAATCCAAAATTTTAATTACGTCTACATATACACAGTCTATATCCTTAGAATTTTTGATAATAATTGGTGCAAGGATATGTCCACTTTTCATGTACCCTTTATTATTAAAAACTAGTTTTCGTCCACAACAATGATCATAGCATTCATAACAATTTTAAGAATAATGCGTTTAAGCTTCTCCCCAAATTTTATTACAATCGGAGCAAGGACCTAGTTGCCTGTCATATGTCCTTTTTTTCAGAATCAAAATATAGCTTTAATTATTTAATAGCACATTTTATATTTTTAATTTTGGCTTAATCCACACAGCTTATTAGCGTAGAGTTTCTTATTACAATTGGTGTTAGGACATGTCCATTTGTCCTATAACCTTAATATTAAAAATTTATTTTAAGCCACAAATCATAGAATTCATAAAAATGTAAAGAATAGTGCGTTTAAGCTTACCACGAAATTTTATTAAAATAGGAGCAAGGGCCTATTTGCCTTTCGTGTATCCTTTTTTTTAAATAAAAATATAGCTGCAATTATTTAAAAACACAATTAACATTTTTAATTAGGACTAAATGTACACAGTTTATCTACTTATGGGCATTATAACAACTTAAAGTTAGTTAAAAGTAAAATTTTGTCGGACATATAAGATGCTGTTCATTATTATAAATTAAATTTAACTTAACAGGAAGGATACATTTGCTTTTAACTAAGTGCTCACTTTAGGTTCCGCTAAAATTGTACTGATGGAAAACTAGTTATACGTCCGATAAAATCCTACTTTTTACTAACTTTAAGTTGTAATAATGGCCCTTAGAATTTTTTATAACAATTGGTGCAAGGACATGGCAATTTTTCATATACCCTTTATTATTCAAAACTAGTTTTTACCCACAACAATGATCATAGAGTTCAAAACAACCTTGATAATTGTGCGTTGAAGCTTCTCAGCAAATTTTATTAGCATCGGAGTAAGGACCTAGTTGCCTGTCATATATATCCTTTTTTTCAAAATCAAAATATAGCTTTAATTATTTTAAAAAACAATTAACATTTTTAATTAGGGCTAAATGTAGACATTTTATCTACTTAGAATTTTTTATACCAATTGGTGCAAGGATATGCCCACTTTTTATATACCATTTAATATAAAAAATTTAGTTTCAGCCACAACAATCATCATAGAGTTCATAACAAGTTTAAGAATATTGCGTTTAAGCTTTTCACCAAATTTTATTACAAGCGGAGCAAGGACCTAGTGTCCTGTCATATATCCTTTATAATAAAAGTTTAAATATAGCTTCAGTTATTGTAAGGTAGCAATTATAGTTTTTATCTAAGGTTAAATATGCACAGTTTATCTTCTTAAAAGTTTTTATTACAATTAGCGCAAGGATATCAGCACTTAAAATGTACCTTTTTGTATTAAAAATTAATTTGAGCTGAATATAAGGTCGGAAAATTCATTACAACTTTGATAATATTGTGTTAAAGAATTTTGCCAAATTTTATAACAATAGCGGGAAGGACCTATGTAGTTGCCTGTCATATATCCTTTTGTCAGAAAAGCTTAAATATACCTTCAGTTATGATAGGGAAGCAATTAAAGTTTTAAATTAAGGCTATATTATAAACAATATAAAAATTTCCTTTAAGTTGTGGACTTAATTCATTAAGTTTGATATGTAATACAATCTTTCTTCAAAAAAAAAAACGACACAATCCGATCAAAAATACAATTTTATGCAAATTTTAATTAGAAACACATCCTTTCAGGCCAAAGTGTTAATATATAAATCTAAAAAACGATTATATTATCTGTCTATTACCATATTTTGGCCAGCAGATATAGATATATTCCATTCAACATAAGTAACATTACAACAATCAGAAACGTATTAACCTACTTAAAATGCTGCAAACAAAATTTTTGTATTTTTTTTTAAGTATTTGTGTGTGTGTATTTGTATATATAATATTTAATACTGTGTATCCACTTTTCCACTTAAAATTACCTTTTGAATAATTCATAAAACGAAAATTGTTTTTCTCAAATTATGTGTAAGTATTAAATTTGAAAATGCCGATAGCAGTGAAGCTGGCTGGTTTCATTGTGGACTCATGTATTTGTGAGTCAGAGACAGTTGTGACAATAATAGTTATTTTAAATACATTTCTTGAATTGTTTTCTATTTATTAGTATTACTATTATTTTACGTTTATTTTGTTATTGAGCGACTTAAAATATGCCAAAGTATTTGTAATGCAAAAACTAGCACAATACAATTACTTGCCTAAATAACTGAATAAACATTTATTACAACAGGAAAAAGCCTGAAGTTAAATGAATGAACATAGTTTATTCAAATAGCCAACTATGGAACTGAAAATCATTGTTTGTTTCAATTACCTTGTTTGATAATATTTTGTAGGTTAAATGTTAGTTAAAATAGACAGCTCAATAAGTGTAAATTATTATTTCTTGCAATTGTTTTATTTGTTAATTTTTGTTTTAACAAAATTCCATACATCTTACCATTTTCTTGGTTAGTTTAACAAATAAAAAAAGAAATAAAATAAAAATAAAAATAAAAACATATTATCAAAAAAAAAGTTTAGGCAAACCTTGTTCAAAAGCCTGTTTTGCATTTGGTTAAAGTGGTTTTAAAGATTTGTTTGAAGATAATGTTCGTCTGGTAAATCTAACCAATTTTAATTGTGAACTTACTATTAATGTAAATTGTTGTGAGGGTTCTGAACGCCACCAAAAATGCAATCGAATTTGATACTTCGTAGCTCATGTAATAGATATACACAATTCGCTAAATAATACCAAAAAAATATAATGTGGGCAATTGTATGAAGGACTTTAAATGAATGGCGCTGCCTTAAGATTGCCATAATTTTCTTTTAATTTGCTGACCTTACCAGTATAATGAAACTTAAGCTCAGAAATTGTAAATAAATTTTTCAACTAAATTAACTGCTTCATAGTAGTAAGTTTAACCAATTTTATTAGTTGATATAATGTAATATTAAAAAATGGTTGATTTAAATTTAACTTGATTCACATTATCCTTTCCGATAACAAAACAAAAAAATTTATCTTAAGGATTTTTTCTCTTTCAATTGCTCTGTTTATATTCATATTATATACTTTTCAGTTTATTTGTAAGGATTTCTGTTTTATTTGTTAGGCTTTTTCTTTATGAAAGAAATAAAATCTTATTACAATAAATAAAACAAACTTGAGACCTTTTGTTCACAATAAAAAAAAATGGCATAATAAAGCCAAGGCAAAAAAATTTAGGTATTAAGTCTTCTTACTATGAACTTACAAACTTTGAAACCGATTAATTATCTATTTAGACCAATATTAGTTAAGCTTAAACTAAATGCTTCGTTGGCTAAATCTTCAAAATCTGCTAAGCATCAGGAGAAGAAAGATTTAGGAAAAATTATATCTAAATTATTATTATAGAAATCTAAAAAAATTTACTAAGATTATTACAATTGAAAGTCCTTGATGTCATATAATTTTACTTACTCAGTGCCTTAAACATTTACTTTTTTATAATATATACCTTTTTGTAAAAAGTACTTTTTTGTAAAAAGGGAATTTGTGCAAAAAGTACTTTTTTGTAAAAACTACTTTCTTGTAAAAAATACTTTCTTGTAAAAAATACTTTTTGTAAAAAGTATCTTTTTGTAAAAAGTATCTCTTTGTAAAAAGTATCTTTTTGTAAAAAGTACCATTTTGTAAAAAGTACCTTTTTATAAAAATTACTTTTGTATAAAAAGTATTTTTTTGTAAAAATTAACTTTTTGTTAAAGTAACTTTGTAAAAAGTACCTTTTTTAAAGAGTAACTTTTTATAATAATACAATGTATCTTTTTGTAAAATGTGCTATTTTGCAAAAGTTATTTTTGTGAAGAGTAATATTTTGTAAGTACACCTTTTTTGTGAAAAATGATTTTTGAATGAAAGATACCTATTTAAAAATGTATCTATGTACCTCTTTGTAAATAAATAGCTTAAAAGAGAAAATAAATTTGTGTAACAATTACCAGTTTTAAAAAGTAAAATTTTGCAAAATTACATTTTTTGAAAATTCCTTTTCGTAGAAAGTATTTTTTTTTTTTTTTTGGGAATTGCACTTATTGTAGAAATTACCTTTTTGTACGAAGTATTTTTTTATTTAATTTTTTTTTTTTTGCAAAATGCAGCTATTGTAAAGAGTACATTTTGTACGAGTACAAGGCACTTCTTAATAAAAGTACCTTTTGTGAAGTTACTTATATAAAAAAAATACTCTACGTAAAAAGCACATTTTTGTAAAAACAAGTTTTCCAATAAGTAGCTTTTGCATGTACCTTCGGGGCCATTTACATATTACACAACGCTATTTTCGGAGTATTTATACCTTTTATACCCTTAGTAAAATTTTCTAAGCCGTAACAAATGCTTTTTAAAAGTCTTGTATATAATAATAATAAATACTTTTCTACTGCTACAACTTTGGCGCTTCAGTATGCAGCGTAGTAAATATTCACTTAATGAAACTTTTACGTACAACAGTATATGTACTATTTCAATATTCTGAACTTTTGCTTTGAGTTTCAAATCACAACAAATTTTTTATACTTAAAAAAAAATTAATAAAAAGTTGCAGAAAAAATTACATTGAAAAAGAGAAACATACGTATTCATATGGTATTATCATTACCAAAAAAATATATATGACTGTACCTTCATACACACACACATCTCCAGCAACGACAAAACACTATCAACAGCAAAAATAAAAATCCACATACCAGCGTAAAATAATATGAAAATGTAAAAAAAAACTAACAAAAATATTTTATCATATAAAAATAACATTATACATATATAAAGTAAAAAAAAAATAAACACAAACATATGCAACAACAAATGCGAGTGGCATTTAAAAATGTCCAGGATGCTTAAAGCCGCATGCAAAATTCATACATATATACAAACCTACACACATACAAACATAATATTTAAAGTTTTTTTTGCAACTTTACACCAGCTACGTCCAATCCATATCGATGGCTTAATATAAAAAAAGGCCTAACTCTAATTTTAGATATTTTACAGGAGAAGCAAAAAACTGAAGAAAAATCAAAGCTTGTGCATGTAGAAATAGTTTTTCAAGTTGCCATAAGTCCTTGATTTTGAACTGTATCGTACTAAGATGTTCAAGGAGGATGCAATTATACGTTGTCGCCCAGAAAACATTAAAAACGCGATTTCGAAACAAATTGAGTTAGGCCCTTTTTGTATTAAGCCATCGATATGCACAATGTGCAAACTTTTACAAAAGAGCTTTGATGCTTTCACACCGACGAGAGTACAACATACACAACAACAACAACAACACAACAGACAACAATGCTTGCGCTTACTTTGCAAAGAAACAAGAACAAATTTAAGAGCTTTCAAAGCTGTTTACCTCAAATGCAAATATCAGTGTATGTGTGTTTGGACGTAGCTGCTTTACACGCATAAGCTGATACAAATAAAATCTCACTTACAGTAGGCTGGTAAGCAAACTTCCTTCTCCCAAGCAGATAGAGACACATCCAAACAACACTGAAATCTGAGCAAGTTTGTGTTTGTATTTTTTTTTTTGTAGCAAGAGTCGAGGTCGAAGGATCTCTTTTGTCTCAGATCAGGAATTACAGCAAGCTGCTTATAATATTTTCTAAATTGAGAGGTTGGAGAAGTCAAGGCTGGTGCCAAAATATTATACACCAATACCCCGGTTTGAGTCGCTTCGGTTTGCGTTGTTTCGAAGTTGCGTCTTTTTAAGATTTTTTTTGATTTCGAAGTTGCGTCGTTTTTGTTTCAGTTTGCGTCGCATGGCTTCAAAGTTGCATCGTTAGTGGCTTCGATTTGCGTCGTTAACATGAAAATGTTTGTACGAAGCCAAAACAGAAAAAGGGGAATCCCGTTTAATTTTAATGCAAATATGTATGTGAAGCTTGTCTGCTGTTTTCAAGTTGAAGATCTTTAGCAGTTTCAAATTCCATTTGGTGAAGTGAAGTTTAATAAAAATATTTTGCAGCAATGAGACAAAAAAGAAAGCGAATAAGCTTAGAACAAAAACTGGACATTTTGAAACGTTTTCAATCAGGGGAAAAGGCCGTTGATATTGGAAGATATCATGGACTTGCCCCTTCTACAATAAAATCCATTTGTTCCAGAGACGCTGATAAGATTATGAATCTCGAAACCAATCAAATAAAAATCAATACAAATGTATGGGTATGGAAAATCGTGCTTCGGTTTGCGTCGTTTCGGTTTGCGTCGTGTTTCTCCGGTCCCAATTAGCGATGCAAACTGGGCTATTGGTGTATATAAAAGTCTAGAATTAGGCAGCCATGGGTGTATCCATGTTCAGGTTGGTTATTCCTCTAACAGGTTGCTGTGCAATGCAAAAACAGCAAATATCGGGATAAGCCAAGGATAAATCTTGAAAATCCTCCACTTGAAAGTCCTCCTTCTGCCGGGACCTTGGTGAAAATACAACAATTCCAGCTTTAATTAACAGTTGGTATGAGCTTGCAGACTTTTAAAAAAATCGAATTGAAAATAGCATTTTGTAGTTACAAGGTTAACATAAAACTAGTTTCAAAAAAATACTCGTATAATAAAGTTAAATGTTTTAAGCAACCTTTTCTCGTACCTTTAACATTCGTTTCCTTATTGCCTTGGTCAACCAAATCAACAGGGGAATGTCCATGGAAAGCCCTTCTTTTTATTCTTAACACTACAAATTAATGTAAAACTATGTATAGTGGAATAGAGGTAGAGGTTCTGCTTGTTATTCATAAAAATTTTGATTCATATATGTGTGGTTTTGTATATGAGTGAAATTCAACACATACACACGCACACATACACACCGACTCTCTCACACATATACATATTTGTTTACTTTAATTGCTTTAATGTGAAAAAAGCAAAATAAAAATATAAATAAAAAGCAGTATTAAACTTCAGTGATTTATGTGTACATATATCGTCGGCTTAGAGTAAAAACCTGCTAACTCACTTCAAACAAGTCTTACATAAGGGATAATACTATTAACGTTAGTTTTTTCGACATTAAGAGTTCCAAATTAAAATTAATATTTTAGACAGTTGACGGGATCGTCTCTTTGTCGCTTTCGAGCGGAATTAAAATGGCATCTTTTATAAAAAGTGCACTTAGCAAGTTTACACTCTAAGCCGACAATAAGTGTGTTTATATGTAAATCCTTCTCTAGCTGACCGCTTTTTTGCTTTGTTGGCCTTATTTAAGGGCATTTGGGAATATTTCTTTTTTATGTTTAAATAACAAATGAACGCTTGTCCTCTTTCAGCAATAAGTCAAGATTATTATTTGGGTTTAAAATATTTTTTTAGCTATTCATCTGCTGCATGAAATGTTTTTATTTATCATATTTTAGCTTAAAATAAAATAATGCTTATTGAAGTGTTTAAATTTTTTTAGAATTTTAGATTGCCCCGGGCACCAATATGAGTGTCCTCACATAGTGTCATATATTATTAAAGACTTACTGCCGCATTCCAAAAAAATTATAATAATAATAATAATTTGGCATCTGAAATATATAATAAAACAAAACTTATATACAAACTTTAACTAAAGCACACTTGAATTACAATTTAATTTTTTTAAGAACATGTCTGTTATATTTCAAGAGATTATTTTATTGAAAACTATATTTTTAACAACAAAAAAAAAACTCTTTAACACTTATACTGTGCTAAGCTTTTTGTGCTATAACATATAATTAAAAATATTGAAATTGCAACATTTTCATGCAAAGCTTATCCTGCCAAAATTTTGTTGAAAATGAATTTTTGCAAAAATTTTTAAATCTTATGTAATCTAGAGTAATTTTACTAAAAATCCTTTTAGTTTATTAACAAACCAAACTGAAAGAGAATTAAAAAAAAAACTGTAAAATAAATAGAAAATTCTTCAAAAAAAAAAAAATTCATTTAAAAATATTCGTCTAGATGAACACCAACTGGCCTTCACGTGCAGTTAACAGCAACATTTGTAGCAAACGTGAATAGCTTTTTTTTCACTTCGTCAGTGAATGGCCTTCCTAAATGATCTGTTTTCTTGCAAATAATAAAGTTGAAAACATTGAATTTTTTTGAAGAATGAAATTTATGAAAAGCTTTAAGGCGGTTTATTTGGTTTAATTCAATTTAGGCCAGTGGTGCGACTCAGTAACGATTGTGTGACTCTGTAACTTCTTTTTAACGATAGTACTCAGCTGATATTTTCTGTTGGTTTCTGTCGATAAAATTAACACAACTGACATTAACCTACAGCGCATATCGTTAATAATGTTACTGAATAGCAAATTTGGTAAATATTTGCTATAATGATTTATCGTAAAAAAAAAAGTTAGTGATTCAAACTACAGGTATCGCTAAAGCACCTCACTCTTATTAACCCTCTATTTATCATACAAAATGAAGTACATCTTTATTGTAAAAGGTACTTTTTTATAAAAGGTACTGTTCGGAAACGGTACTTTTTTGTAATAGGTACGTACTTTTCGGCCTAAGGTACTTTTTTGCATAAGTAGTTTTATGTAAAACGTACTTTCTTGTAAAATATACTTTCTTGTAAATATACTCTTTAGTAAATGCTACTTTTTTGTAAAAACTACTCTTGAGGAAAAGGAACTTTTTTGTTAAAGGTACTTTATTGTAAAAGGTACTTTATTGTAAATAGTTCTTTATTGTAAAAAGTACTTTTTTGTAAAAAGTACTGCTGGTAAAAGGTACTATTCGGAAAAAAGTACTTTTTTGGAAAAGGTACTGTTCAGAAAATGTACTTTTTTGTAAGGGGTACTGTTCGGAAAAGGTACTTTTTGGTAAAAGGTACCCTTTTGTTAAAGGTACTTTTGAGGTACTTTTTTGTAAAAGGTACTTTTATGTTAGACATACTCTATTGTAAAAGTTACTTTCTTGTTGAAAGTATTTTTTTGTAAAAGTTACTTTTCATAGGAGGTAATTTTTTGTTAAAGTTACCTTTTGTCAAGGCCCTTTTTGTAAATAGTATGTACCTTTGTGTAAAAGGTACTTTTTTGTAAACAGTATGTACTTTTCTGTAAAAGGTACTTTTTTTGTAGATAGTATGTACTTATATGTAAAAGGTACTTTTTTGTAAATACTATTTACTTTTGTGTAAAGGGTACTTTATTGTAAAAGGTTTTTTTTTTGTTATTGGTATTTTTAGTAAAAACCAGTTTTTGTAAAAACATGTTGTTGTAAAAACATGTTTTTTGTAAAAACATATTTCTGTAAAAACATATTTTTGTAAAAACATGTTGTTGTAAAAACAAATTTTTTGTAAAAAAAACAAGTTTTTTTAAGAACAAGTTTTTGTAAAAAGTCCTTTTTGTGAAACGTTCTTTGTAAAAAGTATTTGTTGTAACAGGTAGTTTTTGTTACATTTGGTTTTAGTAGAAGGCATTTTTATTAAGGACATTTTTTATAAAAGGTGCGCTTTGTAATAGTCACTTTTTTTAGTTCGTACTTTTTAAATTAACTTTTGTACAAGATGTTTTTTGCACGAGGCATTATGTAAAAGAGACTTTTTGTAAAGGGTACTTTTGGTAAAAATTACTTATTGTAAAAATTACTTTTTGTAAATGTTAATTTTATATAAAATGTACTTTTTGTTTTGTTAATAAAAACTCTTGATAAGGTAATTTATAATAAAAAGTTTTCTTTTTTGTAAAATTTACTTTTTGTAAAGAGTACTTTTTTGTAAAATATACCTTTTCTAAAAGGTACTTTTGGTAATACGAATTTTTTGTAACACGTACTTTTTTTGTATAAGGTACATTTTTGTACACGGTATCTGGTTGTCAAACGTACTTTTTGTAATAAGTACTTTTGGTAAAATATACCGTTTTTAAAAAGTACCTTTTCTGAAGCGTAAGTTTTTCAAAATGTACTTTTTTTAAAGTAGTTTTTTGAAGCACAAAAAGGTACTTTTTTGTAAAAGGTCTTTTCTTATCAAAGTTACTTTCTTGCAAAAAGTACTTTTTTGTAAAAGGAAGGTCCTTTCTTGTGAAAGGTATTGTTCCGCAAAGGGTACTTTTTTCGTAAAAGATAATATTTTGTGGTAAAAAGTATTTTTTTGAGAAAAATTTTTGTCAAAGGGTACTTTTTTTGAGAAAACTAACTTTTGTAAGAGGTACTTTTTGTTAAAATGTACTTTCTTCGTACAGCAATCCCTGCACACAATGTTACACACGCCACTGGCTTAAAGACGTGTATCTGAGAATACAGAAATCAGCCATAACATTTAATTTTTAATTTTAACAAAAATAAAATCGTTGGAGACTAGTTAACTTATGCTTCACTGTAATAAGTTTTCATTACCTTCTTTCTTGCGAAAAATGTGCGTAGTTTTTTTGTGAAACTTTTATTGTTAAAGGTGAGAAAATGTGATTCCTTTAAGTAACTGTAGAGGCTAAGAGAAGAAATAACTATTTTATATTCTTTGCTGTTTTTCCTATACAATAATATTCATAGGTAACCCACACACACACATCTACAACAACTTTTCCATTAGTTTTGTTTAGATTTAGTTAACATGGTTTTTACACAAAAAGTGTTGAAAGAAAAATACAAAAATTTTGTTTTTCCAATTAAGTGGAAAACTAACAGAACTAACATTAAGCAAAACAAAATAAATTACATTAAATATTTGTATTAATATGAATCATATATATCATACATACATATTGCAAATATTATACCAAAGTTAGAGAAGTATTAAGAAGTGGAATTTAAAGTATTTGATAGAAATTATTTAAAACATAATTAGTAGAGAATTTTTGTTACTCGTATTAAAGGATTCTAAACTTATGAAAACATAAATGAACTTAAACTTAAAAAGGAATTAGAAAAATAAGTCCGTAATTAAAAAGTTTATTTTTGTGTTACATTTATGTGGTTTTTTTTTTCTATTATAATCCTTTGAAATTTTAGTATAAGCTCTTCTTGTGGGTTGGTTTCCCCATCAAACTAAATCACACAAATAATTATTGTATTTTTTTTTAATTTCATTGTAGTTTTCAATTACAGTTTAAATACCAAAAAAAATTGTGATTTATATAAAACACTTGCTTTCATTTTAATTGTGTGTTAGTTGCAAATAATTAGAAGAAAAAAAAAGAGAAATATTTCACACAAAACAAGAGCTCTGGATGGCATGTGCTTCAAAGGACATGCTAAAGGACATGTTAATTGTGGATAATTGTAGTTATTGTTTGACATTCAAACATGGAGTAAATAAATGAAAATTACATATCAAAAGCATTTGGTTACAACTTTAACACTGTGATTAGGATACAAACACATGGCCCTCAAAAAAAAAAAGTTAAAAAATGCAGCAACACAACAGCTATTCTCAAGGAGCGATGTTTATAAATGACAGCAAATTGGTAAAAATATTTTACTACGAAAGAGCAAACATTTTTGTTTCAATATATCAGATAAATTAATTAATAATTTCATAATTTTATTATATTTTTTTTCAAAAATACTTTTTTTCAATTTTAAACATACAAATGTTTAATCTTTCGCCTTAATAATTTCGTGGCGTTGATATAGAGAAAAAAAGTTCCAATCCTATGGAAGTGGAGTGGCAAAAAATTCATGACTTATTTACTACAAACTCTCAAACTTAATCAACGCTTTTTTTTTGTTAGTATGGTTTCCTTTCGACATGAAAAAAACTTGTAATCTAGTGCTGAAATAAAATATGTTTATACTATGTAACTTTCAGATGTCATTAAAAAACCATTTGTCAACGTTGCTCACCCTTCCCCACATAAAACACAATCAACACGTATTAAACAGAACGATATCTTTTTTTTGTGGGAAACTGGAATACAGAAAATTTTATCTCCATTAAAAAAATAATTTTTTGTTTTTTTTTTTTGTATTTTATTGATAAACTAAAGGAGGAAATATAGAGCACAATGTTGAGGATAATCACAAAAGTGAAGCGTAGATTTTAAAGTTGAAAAAAGTGAAATTATTTTAAATAAGTTAATCAATAAAAGTAACACGTATGCACACTATATTATTATAAATTGATAAGTGATAATTTCCCTAAGAACTTTTGTTAATCTGCATGCAAGATTATAATTAACAAACCAAATAAAATGTTGCAAAAATGTTCCTCTAAAGAAAATTTATCCCTTGAGACAATTTTCCTGAAAAAAATTATCGCATGATATAATTTTTCTAAAGAAAATGTTTCCGAAAAAAATTTATCCCATGCAATAATTTTCCTGAAAAAAATTTATCCCATGATATAATTTTTCTAAAGAAAATATTTCCCATTTGAAAAAAAAATATATCACATGCGATAATTTTTCGAAAAAAATTTATCCCATGCAATATATTTTGTAAAGAAAACTTTTTGCCCAAGCAATAATTTTTGTAAAATAAATTAATTATAAAGAAAGTTTACCCTATGCTAAAATAGTTCTTAAGAAAATCTATCTCATGTGATGATTTTTACAAAGAACATTTATACCATGCAATAATTTTTCTAAAGAAAATTTATGCCATGCGATAATTGTTCCGAATTAAAGTCATTGTAAAGAAAGTTTACCCTATGCGAAAATTTTTCTTAAGAAAATCTCTCCCATGCGATAATTTTTACAAGGAACATTTATACCATGCAATAATTTATCTAAAGAAAATTTATGCCATGCGATAATTCTTCAAACGAAAATTTTTCTCATGCGATAACTCTTCGAAAGAAAATTTGTGCCAAGCGATAATGTTTCTAAAGAAAAATGTTCCCATTTGAAAGCAAAATATATCAGACGCGATACTTTTTCTAAAGAAAATTCAGTTCATGGGATAATTTTTCTAAAGAAAATTAAGTACATGTGATAATGTTGCTGAAGAAAAATTATCCCGTGCTATTGTTTTGCTAAAGAATATTTCGTACATGCGATAATTTTTTCTAAAGCAAATTTATTCCATGCGATAATTTTTCTAAAAAAAATTAAGTCCATGTGATAACTTTGCTTTAAGGAAAATTATCTCAGGCTATAGTTTTACTAAGGAAAATTTAGTCCAGGCGATAATTTTTTCTTAAGCAAATTTATTCCATGCAATAATTTTTGTGAATGCGATAATTTGCCAATAAGATAATTTTTCTAAAAAAAATTTTTCAAATGCGAGAATTTTTCTAAAAACAACTTTTTGTCTATGCGATAATTTTTGTCAAGCAAATTTATCCTATGCTATAATTTGCTAAAAACAAATTTAGTCCATGCAACATTTTTTTTGAAAGAAAATTTATTTAATGCGATAATTTTGGTAAGGAAAACTTTTTTTTTGCCCATGCGAAAATTTTTGCAAAGAAAATATATCCTATGCAACAAATTTTCTCAAGAAAATTTTTTCTCATGCGATAATTTTTCTAAGAAAAATTAATCTTTTGCGAAAAGTTTTCTTAAGAAAACCAATCCCATCCTAGAGTTTATCTAAAGAAAATGTATAGTTCACGATAATTTTTCGAAAGAAAACTTATTTTACACAATAATTTAAAGAAAAAAACATTTGCTTTACAGTAATTATTCTATACAAAAATTTTTCCCATGAGGCAATTTTTCTTCTAAAAGTTTTTTCTTCCCAAGCAATAATTTATTTAAAGAAAAATTTTTTAATTCGCAATAATTTTCTAATTGAAAATATTTTTCTATTACTTCAAAAAAAATGCGATAATTTTTCTAAAGACAATTTTTCTCATGCGATACTTCTTTCAAAGAATAATTTTCTAATTGAAAATATTTTTCTATTACTTAAAAAAAATGCGATAATTTTTCTAAAGATATTTTTTTAATGCGAAAGTTTTTTCAAAGAAAATTTATCCCTTGAAAATATTTTTTAATTACTTATAAAAAAATCGCGATAATTTTTCTAAAGAAGTTTTTTCTCATGCGACAATTGTTTTAAAGAAAATCTATTCCTTGCAATAATTTTGCCAAAGAAAATTTATTATTTTTCTTTGGATCATTAATGCATGCGATAATTTTTCTTTAACAAGTTTGTCCAAAGCTATATTTTTTTTTTGAAGAATATGTATGCCGTGCGATAAGTTTTACAAAAAAAAAGAATTATCCCCTACAATAATTTTTATAAAGAAAATGTGTCACATGAGGCAATTTTTCTAAAGAAAGTTGTTCTAAAGAAAATTAATTCCATTCCACAATTTTTATAGAGCAAACATTTTTTATACGATAATTTTTGTGAAGAAAATATATCACTTGCTAAAAGTTTTCTTAAGACAATGTATCCCTTGCGTTAGTTTTTCAAGAGAAAACTAATATCCTGCGATAATTTTGTAAAAAATAGTTTTTTTAAAGAAAATGTATTACCGCAATGATTAATTAATTAATTTCCTAAAGAAAAATGTTTACCCCTGACATATATATTTTGAAGAAATTATTTTGCAAGCCATAATTTTTCTTGGAGAAAATTTATTGCATGCGATAATTTTAATTAATTAATTTCCTTAAGAAAAATGTTTAGCCCTGAGGTATATTTTTTAAGGAAAATATTTTGCATGTCATAATTTTTCTTGAGAAAATTTATTGCATGCGATAATTATTCCAATGAAAATTTATTTCATGCGATAATTTTTCTGAAGAAAATTTATGACATGCGATAATTTAAAAAAAGACTTATTCCTTGTGATAATTTCTAAAGAAAATTTATTCTATGAGATATTTAATACAAGGAAAGTATATCACCTAGCATAATTTTGCTCTGAACAGAACAATAAAAATAAAGTAAATGCTCCCTTACAATTATGG
Source organism: Tachina lurida (assembly GCA_944452675.1). Classification (NCBI taxonomy): domain Eukaryota; kingdom Metazoa; phylum Arthropoda; class Insecta; order Diptera; family Tachinidae; genus Tachina; species Tachina lurida. Next base: position 26,825,917 of record OX101754.1, on the reverse strand, counting down.
GTGACGGCTTTTTGAAGTCATTGATTTTCATTTTGGGCCAAAATGAACCAAAATCCTTGACATTTGCTGTAGCTGCAAAGATCAGAGAGATAATATTGTACGGCAGGGCAATTGTCAAAAAATCTGTAAAACTTGTGGCTGGAAAAAATTGTGCAATCAATGACTCTTTAAGCTGCTCAGCAGGATACTCAATATTTTTTTCAGTGCAAAAAAAAATTGCATATTTCATGTAGAGTATTTTCTGTTTTGAAAAGAAAAGGATATTCTGTAAAAAATTGCAAGCGCTTTTCACTCAGTTTGGGACATTTTTATTTTACACTCATGTTAGTTCTTTTTTTTTCTTTGGCTAAGGTTTTTTTGCTGTCTTCTTTTTTGTGATTTTAATAGTGTTCCTTGTTAATTGAATTTAATAGTTTGTGTATATTTAATTTCTAGGAAAGTTTGTTAGAAATCTGTTTTATTATAGAGAAGAAAAATTGTCAAAGAAAGTCAAAGGTAGCAATGTTTTCAATTAATACTTGTAGTTTATTTTTTTTTATATTTATGTTTGTATGTATATATATGTATGTATATTAGTTTCCGGTGTCTCTTCAAGCTTTCAATATGTTTATATTTTCAATATGTAACATAAGCACTTCATTTAGGCTTTTTTTTAATATTCCGACTCCATTTTGATTAGTGACCTCCATTTGCCTTTAACTTTATGTTGCAAATATTGTAGCATACTTTTCAGCTGCCAAATTTGAATATTATTCTAAAGGGTGTTTTTTTTTAGAGGTATAGAACTTCGAATTGAAATAAAACACAAGAACATCGTTTTAATGTCCATCAATTTGGCTTTATTGGAAGGATAATTTTATGCCATTAATGTTTAAATATGATTTCGGGCATGTGGCCGCCGCGGCTGGCTCGAATAAAGCCAATTCTACAGGTCAAATTTTCAACCACTTTTTCGAGCATATGGGGCCGTATGTTGGCGATAACGCCACGAATGTTGGCTTCCAAGTCCCCTAACGTTTCTGGTTTGTTGGCGTAGACGAGCGACTTCACATATCCCCAAAGAAAATAATCCAATGGTGTCAAATCACACGATCTTGGTGGCCAATTGAGAGGTCCATTCCGCGAAATTATGCGCTCATCGAATGTTTCCTTCAATAAATCGATTGTGACGTGCGCTGTGTGGCATGTAGCGCCGTCTTGTTGGAACCACAACTCATCCACATTCAAAATCTTCAAAATCTTCCATAAAGTTGATGGACAAAGCTCCAATTGCTGTGCACGGTGGCGAATCGATTCATTCGGGTCCTCTTCAACACTTTGCTCTACAGCGGCAATTGTTTCTTCGGTGCGCACTGTTCGACGTCTCTGCGGATGCGTATTATCACATAGAGTAAACGTAGTGCGAAAACGATCCATGGTTAACCGAATTAATTGCTCTGATGGACGATTATGTCGACCATAAAATGGACGGAGCTTGCGGTAAACTTCGCGAACTGGACCATTATTTTCGAAATAAATTTGCACGATTCGCAAGCGTTGTTCTTTTGTCAACCTGTTCATGATGAAATGGCAAACCAAACTAAATATTAATCACTTGACAGCTGACAAAATGGCCGCCAGTTAAAAAAGTGATGCCAACTTAAAGTTCTATACCCAAATAAAAAACACCCTTTACATACACAAATTAAATGATGGAAGCCTTTTTTTTTCAAGTGAAGTTAATTTTTCGGTACCATAAATAGCATATTTGCATTTAAAGCTGCCTTTACACATTTCGCTTGGAAAATAATTGAGATTTCTGTATTCAAACAAATCCTTAAATTATTCTCAATGACCTTCGTGTGTTGCTTTTATTTTTGTTATTATTTTTACCCGCTGACGTCATTTGCAAAAGTTATTCAATAACAAAAAAAAAAAAACAAACCATCTCTAACTATTTTGCAATTAGTTTTGCATTATCGTTCAAATACACGTTTCCAAGAGCCTGTTAAAGGGAACCTTGCCTTTAGCAAAATTGTATTCGTATAAATACAAAATTCATAGTTGTTTCCCTGTTGTTGTTTTATTATTTAATGCGGCTTATAATAACCACACACACACACACACACAGCAAAAGGTAAGTAGTATTACGTTTTATAACTTTGTGTAGAACTTTAGAGGTAGTAAAGTTAACGATTATTGCCTTTTTTTCTTTTTTGTTGGAAACAAAATGAAAAGCAGAAATTTACTACTTGTTGTAAATAAAATAAAACTCGCAACAGCAAATCATAATGTTTAAATTTTATTATAAATACATATTTTGCAGTATCTCCAAGGTATTTAATGTCAGTGTTATAAAATAAACAAAACAATTCGCAAACGTGTCCAGCAAAGACAACAATTTCAAACACATGGACAAAATCAAGGATATTACGTTTCCAATGAGAAATAGTGTAGATAAGACAATGTGCTCCTTGCTCATCTGATTGTTTGATATAACAATAATCAAGAACTTGCCAACAAAACAAGATTTCGTTTTGCGCAGTTTTTTAATGAACTCCTTTCATAGTTCTTATTACTAGGTAATGAATAAGAAACGAGAAGGTAATGCACAACATGCATACATTTTTATTCCAGAATTCATTATTGTCAACACAAAACATGTCCTGGGAGAGTAATGAACTATTTGAATAAGGAATGAATTTTATAATTAATTAATTTTTTTAATGAAATATAGAATTCTTCTGCACATGTCGTATGGCACGTGCCAATCATTGTGTACTCATTGAGTCTGATAAAATTACCCTCTCGCTTCCAAAGGAATGCATTGTCTTACTTTGGAAAATAATACATTAATTATTCTATTATGAAAGTAATCAACGACCACTTTTCCCCTCTGGATATTGTAGTCTTAATAATAATATTCACAAGCTCAGCAGGCTTGTCAAAATCTGACCTATTTCGCTAAATTGATTTCAAAAATTGCCAAAAGGTCGAATTAAATCGCAAAAAAAAATATTTCTTACAAAATTCTTCTCGTCCAAATTCAAAACAATTTAATGACTATAATAAATATTAAAAAAATTATAAAATTTGCATTGCTTTAATATCCTAGTAATTTTTTTAAAATACTCTTTCAACAAAGTAATTCTCCTGAATTATAAACATTTTGAAGTCCAATTTAAAAAAATTGCTAAAAAAATATCCTAACTTATTTATTTATTGCCAAAAATCACCAAATCAAAAAGTTAGACGCCCAACAGGTTGAAAAATCGCCATGCTTGGCGAGAAATTGCCATATTAGTTTATATGGCAATGGCTATGGCGTTATGGCGCGTCACCTATAATAAAATACAGTGCTGCCCACAACTTTGGCTCGAACAGCTGTTTTCTATGGTTATGACTATGGCACGTCCGATTGAACCTAATGTAAAAAGAGCAGAGCAAAGGGAGAGCGAGAGATCATTGCTTAAACAATAGCGCAGTCAGTATGTATAAAAAGTAAACAAGTACACTCGGGTCTTTTTATTTAATTGAAAATCGTCGAATCATTCACAAAAAAAAGTGTTCACCAATTAACGTTTTCAATTAAGATTTTAATTGATTCAATTAATTTTTTAATAGTATTTATTAATTTGAGTGGAAAACTTAATTGATATTATCAAATTTCTTATAGGTGAAAATTTAATTAATTTTTTAATTGATATTACAAATATTTTAATTAATATTACAAAATCATTCATATTACTTTTTTGTGTGTTCATAAACAGAGTTTCTAAATGTAATAAAAAAATTCAGTAAAGTGAAACTTTGACTCGCACATGAAGGATTCCGTATATACGAGCATTAAAGTAGATAATGGAATATCTTACCTGATGTAGACATTTCTCAAAAAAAAATTTAAGTACCCGGTAAACTTTTTTTTTGATTCTTTTAGTTTTAGCCTTTTTTATTTGGGGTTTGGCGATTTATTTTAGTTTTAGCGATTTTTTTTCGTTCTGGCAATTTTTGTAAATTTTTCGGCTGTTTTTGGGTTTTGGCGCTTTTGTATGGTTTTAGCAATTTTTTTTAGTTTTTGTCGATTTTTTCAGCCTTACGATTTTTTTTTTCTTCTTGGCACTTGTAGTTTGTGTTTTTTGTTGCGATTTTTAGGCTGTTTTATAGTTTTAGCGATTTTTCAGTTATATCGCTTATTTTTAGTTTTACCGCTCTTTGACAGTTGTGGCGATTTTTTCAGTTTTAGCGCTTTTTTATATTTTTACATTTGTTTTTCGTTTTTTGCGACTTTTTCGATTGTTTTTTCTGTTTTGTAGAGATTTTTGCGTAATGACATTTTTTTCGTTTTGGCGTTTTTTTTTCGTTTTGGCGTTTTTTTCGTTTTGGCGTTTTTTTGTTTTTTTTTTTGATGATTTTTTCAGTTTTCGGGCAAAACTTATATTGTGATGATTTTTTTTTTTTGTATTTGAGCGATTTATTTTATTTTTGGTGATATACTAAGAGCATTTTTTATTTTAGCGATTTTTCTTTTCGGCATATTTTTAATATTGGGATTTTTTAGTATTAGTGTTTTTTTACTCATACAAGGAGATATAAGCTTTAGCCTATATAAAATTATATCTTACCTGATGTAGACATTTCTTAAAAAAATTTAGATACCTAGTAAACTTCTTTTTTGGATTCCTTTAGTTTTAGCGGTTTTTTTTTTTTTTGGTTTTTGGCGATTTTTTTTAGTCTTGGCGATTTAGTTTAGTTTGATCGATTTGATTTCGTTTTGGCAAGTTTTGTAAATTTTTTGTTAGTTTTTCGGCTGATTTTTTAGTTTTAGCGATTTTCTAGTCTTGGCGCTTTTTTATCGTTTCGGCGTTTTTTTTTCGAACAAGTGATTTCTTTTGGTTTTTAGGAATTTTTTAAGTTTTAGAGATTTTTTTAATTTTTGCATTTGTTTGTCTTTTGTTTTTGAGATTTTTTCGGTTGTTTTTTTCGTTTTAGCGTTTTTTCAGTTTTGGCGCTTTTTTCGTTTTGGATCTTTTTTGCGATTTTTTCATTTTGGGGTTTTTTTTTGGTTTGCCGATTTTTTTAATTTTTCACCTTTGGTGTACGGAACTCTGAAAACATAACAATATATTTCTCCCTGGTCATAGCTGCGAACGTTTTCCTCCTTCTTTAGCTTATTAAAATATTAATTATAATATACTTAGGGCCACTTTTACAACTTAAAGTTAGTTAAAAGTAGGATTTTATCGGACGTATAAAAAGTTTTTCATCAGTACAATTTTAGCTTAGCCTAAAGTGAGAGCTAAGTTAAAGGCAAATGTATCCCTCCTGGTAAGTTAAATTAAATTTATAATAATGAATAGCGTTTTATACGTCGGACAGAATCCTACTGTTAACTAATTTTAAGTTGTAATAATGGTCCTTAAAATAATAACGATAGTTTCCAAGGGGAGCTGAAATTTTCCTTTGTCCCCTCTTGTTTATACTTTTTTTTAATATCTAGTCTATTTGTACTTTAAGATGCAAATCTATAAATTTTTTAATTTCATATAAATCGCTTGTATAGTTTGTGAGAGATAGAAACCATCCCCTGCCCGCTGTTGGTCCTACTTTTTTCCTTAAAGTAATTAGCCACCTATTGTTACTACTTAAAAATATAAAAAGGATATATCTTTGTTTCAAATCTCATTAAAATGTGTTTAATTGTTTGGCCGGTAAAGCGTGATAAACAAGCAAAGTTACGGATAGACGGACGGATGGGAAGGCAGACAGACGGACTGTAAATCGAGCGGCATACTCTGGTTAATGGGGTTCTCATTTTCTTTTAAGCAGGGAACTTTAAAATTTCTTTCTTTACTAGATCTCTGCAAAAATAAATATGACTTGTATAAGTTCGACTCTCTCCGTGGGGAGGCTCTATTCTATATTTTGCTGAATTTTTCACAAATACAAGCATACGTCTTTACAAAATTAGTATCGATGATTGATACCTCCGCCCCCAACTTCCCTTCGCCATCCATAAGCATACATTTTGCCCTCCTATAATTATTAAAAATTCGTCTGTAATTATCTGTATTAATATTGCTCATGAAAATCAATCCCCTCCCCCCAACCCGAAAAAAATTTTAGCTACGCCATTGGTCCTTGATATACATTTTAAATAAATTATTTCCAATTAGTAACAAAAACCAGCTGTCATAAAGTTAAAACTTGTTAGATTTCAACTATACATAATCTATTTATAATCTCTATAAAAAAAAAACTTTAATAACACACTCAAATACCACAAGAAAAGAAAATAAAATAAAAGAAAGGATATTCTAAAATTAAATTTGCGGTAAAACATATTAAACATTTATTTTGTGGCATACAAATGCAATAAATATGACTTATAATGCAGTTGTCGTAAACTTGTATGAATTATTTTAATAAATTATCCCATTCAAAGTTCAAATACAAATAAATATGCCAATTAAAGTAGAGTAAAAAACAAGCTAAAGAATATGTAATGGTGAGACAACAGCTATGCGATAAGAACTTTAAATATTATACATCTCTTTGTAAAAAAAGATTTACAGAAAGTTATAATATTCTCTTCTTTTGAAGTCGGTTACAAAAAATATTATTACAAGGTCCATTTGCTGTTCAATCTCTGCCGGCTATTGAACATCGCTTATCGAGTGTCAAATTTGAATTACAGGACTCGTATTATGACATCATATGAAAGCTAAGCGATTTTTTAACTTCTTCCCCCTATAGAATAACTAACATAAAGTTATTGATGTCGGCCTCGATTTTAGAGAATTGATTCTAATAACTAAATCTCCTAAGATAATAAACCGATTAATTTCAATGGATTTCAATAAATTTCAGAATTAAAATTTTTGAAAAAATAAAATTTTTTTTTACAAATAAATTTTAAAATTTTATAACCTCTTTAGATCTAAACCTGTTATGAATTAAACATTTTATGATACATTTATGTCATAACGCATTAATATTATGGCATTCATATGTTATTTAAAAAAAATTGTTTGCCATTACTATGTTATGACATAAACATATTATGAATAAAACATGTTATAATAGATATATATATATATATGTTATGATATATATGTTAAGTGATTAAACTGTAATAATATAAAAATTTGTCTTGATATAAAGATGTAGTGACGCAAATTTGATGAGTAATAAATATGTTATTGTATGTCTATGTCATGAAATATTTATGTTACAACATTAAAATGTCAGTATATTAAAATTTAATGACATTATGTTATGATATAAACATGTAGTGACACAAACATGTTATAAAGTAAATATGTAATGATATGTTTGATATGACACACAGACATATACATATATATGTTACGACTTTAAAACGTAAGCAAATCAAAATTTTACGATATTATGTCATAATAAAAATAGTTAATGATACAAACATATTATGAATGAAATAAGTTATGGGATGTTTATGTCATGACATATCACTGGTAAGACATTAAAACAATATTACATCAAAATTGTCTGACATGATAAGGACATGTAGTGATACAAACATGTTATGAATTAATGGCATGATATTTTTAACTCCTGAAAAATTTGTGTTAAAACAATAAACTCTTTTTACATCAAAACATTAAAATATTGTTACATCAAAATTTTATGACATTATGTCATGATAAGGACATGTAGTGACACAAACATGTTATGAATTAATGGCATGATATTTTTATGTCCTGATAAATTTATGTTAAAGCAATAAACTGTTTTTACATCAAAACATGTTTGACATTATGCCATGATATATATGATATTTTTTTGCATGATATCTATGTGTACATATGTTCTGACATTAAAAATTTTGTAACATCATGTTCTGAATTTATTGAAAATTTTATGACATTGTCATGATGTCAACATTTTGTGGCACTAACATGTTATAGTTATATTAAATATCTTATAATATGTGAATGTTATGGCAAGTTTATGTTGCGACTTAAAAATTTGATTACATTAAAATTGTATGAGAAAATATAACAACAAAAACATTTGATGATACAAAAAGTTGTGAATTAAATATGCTGTCGTATGTTTATGTCATAACATGACATATATATGTTATGAAGTTAAATATTATTACATCAGAAGTGTAAGACATTATGCTATGTTAGAAACATTTCATGACATAAACATCTTATGAATTCAATATAATATATGTTTATGTCATGACATATTTTTGTTCCGGCATTACTATATGATTATATCAAAATTTAATGACAAAATATCATGACTTATACATTAAATGACACAAACATGTTTTCAATTATATACGTTATGATATGTTTCTGTCAGAAGATATTTATGTTACGATATTAAAATACTATTTATTCAAAATTGTATTATATGATGTCATGATATAAACATTTCATGACATAGGGAAGCTATGAATTAAACATGTTATGATATGTTTATGTCATGACATATTTATGCTATGAAGAAAAAATTCATAGAAGAGTACATTTTTTTAAGTGTAAGAAAATTAAAAAGAAAGTTTCGAATTCGCACCAAATATTTCGAATTCACGATTTCTAAGATATATTGCTTGAAACAGAATTTGATTAAAGAGTCAATTTTCTGGAAATTAATTTTTTTAAAGCAAAAATGCTCTCGCTGACAATATATGCCAGTACGTGATAAAGCTACTGGTGGAAAGTGAAATTTAAAAAAATATTCTGGAAACTACCGATAGCAAGTCATCACGCACTACCAACCAGCAAATTAACATAATTAACACTTACAAACAAACTGAAATTTCACAACACGAAAGAATAAAAAAGTTTATAGAGAGAATTGGGAATTCATATACGTGTACATGAAGCTTACATTTATTAAAAAAAAATATATTATGTGAGCTATTTATATAAAGCGAACAAAACAAAAAAGTAAAAATAAATCGCCAATGTAAAAAAAAAGAAACAGGAGACAAGCAGACCATGAAATTGTTATGGCCACAACTATTATTAGAGCAAAAAAAAATTAAACAAAACAGATTACAAAAACAAAAGTTGAACTCTTCTCACTCGCATAAGCATTCCAGCAATATCAAGGCAATACTAGACAATTCAAGCACATCCTTTATTACTTTTTCCACCCAAGTTCATTACTCACGTTTGGCTAGATAATACAAGCAAGATAAAAAGGGACTCTCTTTTTGTACTACTACCAAACCATTTCATGAAATGCAGCTACAAAAGATATTTAAAATTTATAATATTAAAAAAATAGAAGCAAAAGAGATGTAAAGCGAATATGCTGGCAAATGACAACAACGAAATAAATGTATCGTTTAGTTAATTATGTCACGTGTTAGTAAAAAGAATTTTATGAAAAAAATGTGACAGTTTTCTTTTCATCTCTCATGAATATTTAACTTAATTATTGTGCTTAAGAGTAAAATTGTGATAAATTTTATTAAAACCTGTTTAAGACCTAAAGTCAAAAAAGCTATGTTAATTATCCTTTATAAGGAAAATACTCGTATATCAATGTTTTATTAAATACGAGACTGCCAGAAAATTGACTTTTATTAACCTCAAAAATTGATACCTGTCTAGAAAGATATTTCAAGAAATTTCCATTTAAATTATATGGAATTTCTATTTAAATTCTTCTCTACAGTGAATGCCGCCATTTTCGTCCTGGTTTGAAATTCATCAGTCTTTTGTAACTTGTAGTTATTTAAACTGAAATGCAAATTAAACATTTTTAGCTTGTTTTTTTTCCTTTAAATTGATAAAATTATTAATTGATTGAAATAAAACTCAAAATCATTTCACAAACACTTACGTGCTCCACTAAAAAAAATTATCAAATTTTACTGTTTTCTAAAATTAAAAAATTAAAATTTTTCCACAATAAGAATATATGTAAGGAACAGACATGCTTTCAACTAAGTTGAAATAGACAATTATTTATGTATGTAAGTAGCTGCAATTTAATAATGCATTATATTCATAATAGGAACGGAATTTTAATTTTAAAAATAAAGGATATATGGGAAAGAGGCGTATCTTTTAGCCGAATGTTATCAATTCCAGCTCACAGCATAAGAATACAATTCTGAAAGTTGTTTAAGGGTTTTGAGACATTTTAAAGAAATTGTTAAAAAAAGATATTTTTTATTAAGCATACATACCAAAAATAATTTTTTTTTGCTTTCAAAATTTGCCTTCAAGCTCAATTTCATAATTTTATGCACAGTACAAATTTTAGCCTACATTCATATCCATATTATCCACAAAATTAGCATATTAAAAATAAAGGATATATGACAGGTAAGCATGTCCTTGCGTTGATCAGTATGAAACCTTGCACACAGCTTAAGATCACATTTTTTGAAATAGTTACACTTGTTTTTTTAAGCAGCAACAAGCCTTTAATGTTTTAGAGCATAATTGTAGCTCAATTGCAATGTCTGGAATAAAGGATATATGGAGAGGTACACATATCCTGGCTCTGCTTAAAATCAAATTTATAACTTAACCTTACTACAAGCTTTGGTTACACTCTGATTACAATTAAAGCTAAAATTGAAAATTTTAAAAACAAGGATATATGGGAGAAAGGCTTATCCTTGCACCGATTGAAATAAGATTTCAAAATTAGTTTCACTGCACCGCATTGTAAATTGTAATAAGCATTTGGTTTATAATTGCAAATTTAAACGAAATTTAAACTCCAAGGATATGCTACTTATGAGAGCTACACAATGTCTGCCATATTAAAAACGAAAATTTATAGATACGTCTACAATTAAGCTGAAATCAGGTTGAAATTTCGCATATATGACAATAAGGATCATACTTGCTATTCGCAGAGCCAGTAAAATAAACTTTTTTTTGTATAAAAAAAATTATGATAGATATTTTTTACTTTTTATTGGTTTGTTTAATTTGTTTTTCTATTTTTCTTACAGCTTAAAAAACAATAAAGCAAAGATGAAACTGATGCTCAAAATTAAACGAGTTGAAGAATCTGTTGCAAAATGCATACCGCACCTGGAGGGCTTAACGAATACCCGCATCTTGCTAGACATAAATTTCATATGAGAGAAAACTTTGGAAAATATTTCATTCCCACACAAAGTTTATTGTTCGGCTTTCATTGTCTCCTACTCTATCGCTATAACATAATTAATTCTTAAAATTTTTAATACAAAATATATAAAACGGGAACAATTACAACACATTCATACAACGACATTGCGAAAAACAAAATCGATAGCAAATTTGGTGCAGCGAGAGAGAGAGAGAGAGAGAGAGGGGTTTTATGGTATTGATAGTGGAAAAGAAACAACAAAGTCGAACTGCTGCTAGTGTTGCTGTTGTGGCAAAATTGTAAACGTGGCCCATCATCTCTACAGCGACCACAAACTGAATTACAATTGAATAAAATGTGTTCAAAAACACAATTTTGCTTTTTAAATTTACGCACATACTTAATGTACTTATGTTGTTATTTACTCATCATGGTGGCAGCTGGTTCCCGTGTGGTCAACGGCCTAAAATGCTATTGTAATCCAAAGGAATGTGACATTCTACGTGCACTGGACTGTCCGGGCAAAGGTCTAATGCTGTGGGATCCTTGCAAGTAAGTTATGCTTTATTTAAGCACAAATAATTCTGCTAAAGAAAATCTTTATAGATTAAGTGAAAATGTTTGAAAATAAAATTATATAAAGAACTATATAAATTTTTATAATTAAACAATAAAATATTGCAAATATATTTAATCGCTCCAAAAGGTTTTAGTCCCAGTCCAGAATTGCATTTTTTTTTTTTGTTGTTATGGCAACTTTTTCTTTAGCACAAAAGAGCAAGAGAGGAATAAAAAATGTATATATTTCTATTTTAACACTCTCCCACTTATTCAAGAATTGCTGCCACAAAAATTGCAAGTCTGGAGCGGGACTTACAGATATCTTAATTGAGAAAGAGATTATTTATTTATTTTATTTTTATTTTAGATGCTGTCGCATATGCGCCAAAACACTTGGCGAAACGTGCGGTGGCCCTGGTGATTTTTCTGGACAGTGTGAGCCGCCCTTAAAGTGTGTTACCAAATTGCCCATATCAAGTGGATTAGGTGTTTGTATGGGTAAGTTTTTGTTAATTCAATCAATTTTGCTGTTGATAGACTGAGTTTATACTAAAGGTCGTTTATTTGCTTAATCTTAATTAGTGATATACATGATTGAGTTGTTCTCTTTGTTTTCTTACTGCTCTTGATTTTATGAGAGCACTATCAAAAGTATGCCAGTTCACGCCGTATTGGGCCGCCACCCATGGCAGACGAATGCTGCAATATACTGCGTAATCGTGTTTGTTATATTTTTGCAACCTAAAACGCTCTTAGAGTTTACTGCTTCGGTTGTGATTGACCTAAGTGCCGACTTGCTGTCGGTTAATACATTGACCTCTGTGGCTCTAATATTCACAATAATCCATTGTAAAACCTCTGCGATCGCACGAATCTCCGCCTGGAAGACTGTATTAGGGTCAGGCAAAACAGAAGTAAATCTCGGTTTCCGGTTCTTTCCCCTAGCTTCGAACCATGCGTGTAGCAGCATGTTCTAAGATTCGATTGACCCACGAGCGTCTTTCTGGTGCCAATGTCTCGCATTCAGTTATAACCCTAGTCTCACGTACCAGATCGAACATTTCCAAAGTCTGGTCGTATCCGTCCAGTGACGTGCATATGTTCTGATGATGTGGTATATTGTCTTATCCGTTCACATCACGTTTTGCAGCAGGAGCTGCTTCGTATCTTATACGAATGCTTATAGGTTGCACATAAAGAATAGTCTCCAGTGCCTTGGTGGTTGTAGTTCTGATAGCACAGCACATTCGTTGAACCTTCTGCAAAATTTTAGTGTTGCACTTCCTACCTCCACCATACTGGTACATTCCTATAGAGCCAGTGTGCCGCAATAGGGCTAAGTCCCCATCAGGACCCAATAAATCAGTAAATGCAACATTTTTTTGATATAACATAATATTATTTTTAAGGAATTGTGGGGATTTTTGGGAATAAGTTATAAAATAAAACTGGCAGCCCTGCAACTGGAAATAAATGTTCTCTCTCTCTCTCACTCTTTATTTCTCTCGCCCCATCTGTAGAGAAGACAGTGTTGCCGGAATCCAAATACAATTTTTTCAAAATTATCCCAAATTTTATAAGTGCAAGTTCACGGAAATTTCATTACAATTCTTACAAAAAAAAAATTAAAAATTAAATAAATACAGTGAAGAGAAATATAGCAATGTTTTTAAAATAATATTTTTTTTTTTTGCAACAAGGATCCTAATGTTTTGTTTGTAAATTTACATAATATATGCAAGTATGTAGACAGATTTCTTTTATACATAAATATAGTTTGCTGTAGCGTCTATGGTTTTGTCCAGTTTTTTGAGATATATTCAATGGATCACGAGCTGTAGGATAATTCTGGTGTGTGATGTTTTGATCCTTATATTATTTAATAAAACATTTTGGTTCAAATGTAATGAAACTATATAATGTGCATAAAACTATTTAAGTTTTTACGACTTTCCCCTTTATCGCGTATTTAGATATCAATTTTTCGCTAACGTACTCATTTATGGTAAATAGCCAATGCATCAAAGGCAGTCCATTTGGAAAATCGTTATCGTTAATGGTGAAATTTCTAATCAAATACAATTTATTCTAAATAAAAAACAGTTTATAAGAATTCAAATAAAATATACAGTCAATTTATTTAAAACTTACCGCCAACAAAGGACATGTTCCGGGTAGATTACTTTTATTCATTAACTCGGCTGTAATTATTCTTATGGGATTAAATCTAGAGCGAGCCATTTGTAAAACTTTACAACCATCGAATTTATAATACAGTATATTTTTGCTACGATTGCCTGATTTGACTGCATCTAATATTATTTCCGTTTGAAATGCGGTAATATTTTTAGCCAACATAAATTCAATTGTTAGCTGTTTCTTTGAAAGCAATAAAGTCTTAGGTTGCGAAGCAAAATATTGAAGGTCATACTTATTTGTAAAGTCCTCCAGGATTATTGAAGTTTTTTTGAATTTCTTTGACAGAAAAATAGATTTTATTATTATTTTTTTTTTTGCTTAAAAATATCTTAAATATATGTATAAATTACCTGATTGGTTGTTGCTTCTGTTAAATTAACAACAATTATTATGAAAATTATTTTAAGCAAAATTATTGCGCACATATTGAGGTATAAAGCCAGTTGCCTATCCATTTCGAATTCAAAAAAAAATTATGCAACAAGACGCCATTTAATACAAACAAAGTTCACTTTATTACTCATTAAAAGCGCATTAATTTCTGTTTCATATTATAATTACTATTTTATCATCAGCTAATATGTAATTTAAACGTTTAATTACACCAATTGAACTATTAAAATTACGCAGTTTTTTTTTGAGAGAGTTTTTAATCGATAAACCAGATTAACTAATAATATATTTATTAAAATACCTATCTTCTTTACAATAATTATATAATAATTATATTATCAGATTTTCGCTTTAAAATCCATTGAAAAAGGTAAAAAAACTTGTGCTGCACACACAATTATTTTGATTCCGTTTCAGTTTTTTCCATCAAATCTATTTCATTTCGCATTAAATGAAACAGATAATTTGTATTGTTTTTGCGTTTTTATTTTTTATTTTTCTTAAAAACCATTTAAAATGTAAAAAGTCAATTGTATCTAGGATAATGCTGAACGGTCACAATCCGTTGTTTCAAAAATAAAAGTTTTTGCAATATAAAATGCGAGACTTAAAATAAGAAAAATATACCATTCATTACAACACTTGTAAATAGTACATTTTCAAAGAACGACATTTTGTAAAAAGTACCTTATGCAAAAGTGCCTTTTGCAAAAAGTACCTTTGTACCTTATGTGCAAAATACTTTTTGTAAAAATTACCTTTTGTAAAAACTACTTTTTGTAAAAAGTACCTTTTGTAAAAAGAACATTTTGCAAAAATTACCTATTGTAAAAAGTACTCTTTGCAAAAAAATACCTTTTGTAAAAAGTACCTTTTATAAAACGTACCTTTTGCAAAAACTTCCTTTTCTTAATAGTACCTTTTGCAAAAAGTACTTTTTGTAAAAAGTACATTTTGGAAAACCACCTTTTGTAAAAAGTATCTTATGTAAAAATACTCTTTGTAAAACGTACCTTTTGTAAAGAGTACCTTTTTAAAAAAGTACTTTTTGTAAAACGTAGTTTTTGTAAAACGTAAATTTTTTCAAAGTACCTTTTGTAAAACGTATCTTTTGTAAAAAGTACTTTTTGTAAAAAGAACATTTTGCATAAATTAGCTGTTTTAAAAAGCACTTTTTGCAAAAAATACCTTTTGTAAAAAGTACCTTTTGTAAAAATTACTTTTGCAAAAAGTTCCTTTTGTAAAAAGTACCTTTTGCAAATAGTACCTCTTGCAAAAAGTACCTTCTGTAAAAAGTACTTTTTGGAAAACCTACCTTTTGTAAATAGTACCTTATGTAAAAATACCCTTTATAAAACGTACCTTTTGTAAAGAGTGCATTTTGTAAAAAGTACCTTTCGTTCAAAGTACCTGTTGTAAAAAGTACCTTATGTAAAAAGTTCCTTTTGTAAAAAGTTCCTTTTGTAAAAAGTACCTTTTGCAAAAAGTTCCTTTTCTAAATAGTACCTTTTGCAAAAAGTACTTTTTGTAAAAAGTACATTTTGGAAAACCTACCTTTTGTAAAAAGTATCTTATGTAAAAATACTCTTTGTAAAATGTATCTTTTGTAAAGAGTACCTTTTTAAAAAAGTACCCTTTGTAAAACGTCCTTCTTTTAAAACGTAATTTTTTTAAAAGTTTCTTTTGTAAAACGTATCTTTTGTAAAAAAACTTTTTGTAAAAAGAACATTTTGCATAAATTAGCTGTTGTAAGAAGTACTTTTTGCAAAAAATACCTTTTGTAAAAAGTACCTTTTATAAAAATTACTTTTGCAAAAAGTTCCTTTTGTAAAAAGTACCTTTTGCAAAAAGTACCTTTTGTAAATAGTACCTCTTGCAAAAAGTACCTTCTGTAAAAAGTACTTTTTGGAAAACCTACCTTTTGTAAATAGTACCTTATGTAAAAATACCCTTTGTAAAACGTACCTTTTGTAAAGAGTGCATTTTGTAAAAAGTACCTTTCGTTAAAAGTACCTGTTGTAAAAAGTACCTTATGTAAAAAGTTCCTTTTGTAAAAAGTACCTTTTGCAAAAAGTTCCTTTTCTAAATAGTACCTTTTGCAAAAAGTACTTTTTGTAAAAAGTACATTTTGGAAAACCTACCTTTTGTAAAAAGTATCTTATGTAAAAATACTCTTTGTAAAATGTATCTTTTGTAAAGAGTACCTTTTTAAAAAAGTACCCTTTGTAAAACGTCCTTTTTTTAAAACGTAATTTTTTTAAAAGTGTCTTTTGTAAAACGTATCTTTTGTAAAAAACTTTTTGTAAAAAGAACATTTTGCATAAATTAGCTATTTGAAAAGTACTTTTTGTAAAAAGTACCTTTTGTAAAAAGTACCTTTTGTAAAAATTACTTTTGCAAAAAGTACCTTTTGTAAAAAGTACCTTTTGCAAAAAGTACGTTCTGTAAAAAGTACCTTATGTAAAAATACCCTTTGTAAAACGTACCTTTTGTAAAGAGTACCTTTTGTAAAAAGTACCTTTTGTTAAAAGTACCTGTTGTAAAAAGTACCTTGTGTAAAAAGTACCTTCTTAAAAAATACCTTTTGTAAAAAGTACATTTTTTAAAAATAAATTCTGCAAAAAGTACTTTTTGTAAAAAGAAGCGTCTCTTTAAAATAACTTTTTCAAATTATATATTTTTTGCAAAAAGTTCTACTTTTTCCAAAAGTATATTTTGGAAAAAGTACCCTGGGTCATATTCTGTAAATCAAGAAAATTTGAAATCGCACGAATTTTAGATAACTTAGTGCTATAATAGAATAATTTATCAAGACCTTTCTCAATTCAAATATCATATCTGATGGAAAATTATCGTTTATGATTTTAAACACGTCTGAAGGACCATTATTTGTTTTTGAAATAGTACGATTTGAAAACGATTCAATTTAAGGAACAGAACCGTATATTTAGTAAAATGTACATATTGCAATAAGTACCTAATAGCACATTTTCTAAAAAGTTTTTTTTTATCTAAAAAGTGATTTTGCAATGGAATGTAACTACAGATGTCGTCTCTTTTACATGTTTTTTAGGTTTTTAATAAATATGGGAGTAAACTTTTGTCATTTATTCCCTCTTAAGTCATTTATCGAAACCCTACAAGAAATGATCCTGCAGGAAGTGTCAATAGTAAAACAGTAGTGATTCTCTAATGACAAATTATAGCACAAGCAATGATTTTTGCTATAGATATTTAACATGTGCGTGTCATCGAAAGTCTACTAATGACTTGATTGTTTTGGACATATTATCCATCACTAGCCACCACCCACCCAGAGTACGAGTATGTTTCTGGTAAAATGTCTTATAATCATAAAAAGCAAATATTAACATGTAGTCGCTCCGTTGATAATGTCGTCAAAAAATTTAACAAATAGTGGACAAAAGTGATGACTTGTAGACACTTAACCCCAGCCCTCCTACAGGGGAATTACAGAAACTAGAACATACAACGTTTTTCTACTAATACATTAAAAAAAAAGCACATACATAAACATTCTTTGCAAATGCTTTACTACAAAATTCACACATACATGTTTGTATCATATTTTTAATTTTAGCCTTAAGTATGTGATAGAATCTTTGTTTTGCGCAATGATGAATATATTCGTCATCACTACCGCTCAAATGACTAGTCAATGGAATAGTATAGTGTTCGAACAAAACATCATTTTTGGCAAGTTTTGGCTTTACTACTACCATTTAAAAATAAGTATAGCTGACTGCTCACCGACACTTATGCTGAATATGCTGCAATGCTTTCATGATCATAGAAATGAACCAGTGATTAGACTTGGGTCGAACTCGTTCATTTGGTGTCAAGACTCTTTTAAAGAACGAGTTCGAACCAATTCTGCTAGAGAATAAACTCGACCTTTTGTAAAAAGTAGTTGTTGTAATTATAGGCTTGAATAAAATTTTTTAGGGAAATTATAATTTTTTTAAGAAAAATAACTATCATTTAGCATACATAGGATAGGCACTATTTTGAAAGATTTTATGTTTATTATTTTAAGGATTTTTATAATTTATTTTAAATAGAACATCATTAATAACATTCTTACAGTCTTTTTATACGTCCGCTCACCAGCAACTTGTCCCGATATTGTTTTTCAAAATAAAAATCCGTAATCGATTGCCAATATATAGCGGGTGTCTGCTGCGGATAGTCATTCTCATTAAATGTGTAGTTTCTTAGAAAATAAACCATGTCCTGCGGATAAAGGCGTAAAACAAAATTAAAAAGCTCAAGTGTTTAGTATTAATAGTCGAGATAAATAAATTATTAAATTATAGTTTAATAGATATATTTTTTATTAAGCTTAAGTAATTTTTATTCTTTTTTGTTCAATATCCTATATATATCAATATTTCTCTAAGTTTATTGTGAACTAGACAATGCTAACAATAATAACTATAATAATAATTTATTATAGTTATACATAAATATAATTTCATTTAAAAATTCTGATATATATTTATAAATATAAAATACCCTTTAATTTTTATTTTTACATTTCATTCTTAATTGGAGCAGTATGCATGAAAATACACTTTCAAGTGTCTATATATATTTTTCTATATATTATATTGGGATTTCAAATTTTTTCGTTGCTCGCCTTAGAATACCCTTTGATTTATTACTGTCATAACGTAGCTCTTACGTTTCTCTAAAAACAGCCTGCAACAGGCAGACCGACAGCCAGGTGGGCGAACGGACTAACGAACAGACACGCGGACTATGTAGCGAAAACAATAAGGTTCCTTTTCAACTTTCGTGTAGGAAACCCTAAAAAAGCCTCCGCAGGTTTATATAAAAACTCTCAAAATACTATTGAGAATTACGAACACAAAGAAAATAAATACGTTAAAAAGTCACAACAAACATTTTTGTTTGATACTGAAAAACCAATTGAAAAAAAAATTTTTTTTGATAAATTGCAAACGGATTCAGAATTGAATAACGATGTTTGTTGTGAAATTTTTCTTTGAGGCTTTTTCACTTATTTTATTTGTGTTCGTAATTCTTAATAACATTTTGAGAGTTTTTCCATAAACATACGCAAATTTTTTTAACTTTTCACAGTAATAATTTTGTGTTCGTTCAAGAACACTGACGTGTTTCTTAAGCCGAAACGTAATGCATAGAGATGTTGCTTAAGGCCATTTCACACTATAATACAAGTATTAATACTTTTGTGGAAAATGCAACTCTGACATGTTGAGTTGTTATTGTCTTTTGAAATTTTTGAAACAGAAATTAGATTAGGGATGCATTTTCGTCAAAAGTATTAATACTTGTATTATAGTGTGAAACGCCCTTTAAGCAACAACAGACAAACATTCTGCTTGTAAATAGAATGTCTAATATTCTGATGTAAATAAAAAAAATAAAAAATAAAAAAAGACCTTCCTTAAGCTGAATAAAAATATTAAATTAAATTATTATTATTATTAAATATTATTAGATAAAATGCAAAAAGCTGTAACTAAGAAAAAATTCAAAATCGAGATTTCGATTTATTATTATGATTCACATTAAACTACATATCTTGACAAAATGTTACACTTGTACGATAAAAAATTACGTGTTTTTTTTTAGCAAAAAACAAGCGGACTTAACTACAACTTTGTTTAGTTTTTTATTTTCTTGCTTCTCCTGTAAAATATATATTTTTGTTAATTACGCCTTGTTGCAATTTAGCTAACGATATATATGTTTAATATTAATTTTACCGCTTTGAATGGACAATTCTTGGGAAAATTGCTCTTATGAAACATTTCATTAATAATGTTTGCTATCAAAGACGATGAAGAGACCATTTTTAAGGCCCGACAACCATCAATAGTAGTAGTCAAAAGATTGACGAGTCCATTGTCTTCTTTCAGCATATCAAATTTGTATCTTAGTTCAATGTGGCTGACACTGCGATTCAAAGCAAACTCCAGCGTTATATATCTTTTAAGATGTACACTATAGTCTACAGTTTTCACAAAGCTGGTGGCTGCGCTGCTGATGCTAAAATGAAATTCATGGATTATTTTTATTAAAATAATTTGTGCTTATTTCAGTTTTTAACCGACTGCCAATGAAATGTTTCATTCGATGACTGCTTGCGGATTTACGTTTAACTCTTATTTATATTATTGTTCCGGTTAATGGTAATTTTAATTACATTTAATGTTAATGTTAATTAAAAGTGGATTAATAACTTTATAAAACAAAATTGCTATAGTTATAATTAATTCAGAGAGTTTATTTAGCACAGTGGGACCTGGGTAGGCAAACAATTAAAAAAATTGAAAGAAAAAATAACCATAAATGAATTATTAATTTATCTCCAAAAAAATAATCAAGTTAAATTAGTTATAATTATTTTGTTTCATCTTGCTTACAATAGGGTACCTACTAATCTCATAAGGCTTCTTGAGACAAATCTACATTCCATCTGTTATAATCATTACAATTTCAACAATTTAACCCCCCTTTTTTGGGACAAATTATGCCCTTAAGGACATTTTTCAAACGAAAAAAAGACTTTTTATCATTGACATATTGCATTGGCATGTGTATGAAAACTTATATGCAGACATTTAAAAAAGATTGTTATTCATACGTTTTTTTTTCTTTCTCTCTTTCTTGTTCACAACTTCAGGCGGTTTTCATTCTCAAGGCAAGTATGTGTGTGTGTGTGTGTGTGTTTGTATATTTATTTTACTAAATGTAGCAGACTTTTAGGGTAAGAAATTGGCTTCTTTTCCATTTTGACATCTTAATAAATAACAAATCATTACATATTTTTTTTGCTTATTTCTTTTTACATTAAACTTTGTTAGTGTGAAAAATGTGAAACATTTTTTTTTTTTGATAATATAAAAATTTATGTTTTAAAGCTTTGAAAATTGGAAATTTAGTAGAACCTTTTCTGTACAGGATTCAGATGCTTATTATTTCTTATATACAATTAATAGGAAGTCTGCTAATAAACGGTAAAACTTACTGATAAGGCCTAGGTAATCTTAAAAAAATTGCCCGAAAATGTACTCAGACTTATAAATATTAACACAAAATTCGTAGCAAACTTTTTTGCAAAACAATCTGTCCCATTATTCAAATCTTTAATAAAAAGAGGAAGAACTTGTATGCCATTAGTTTTTAATGCATTCAATCTAGAAATTTAGTTTACATACGGAAAAATTTCAGATTAAAATCTAAAAAAAAAAGTTAGTTTAACATATTTCGGCATTAACTAGGCTGCATATGTGTTTCATGTTAATTCAACATGATTAACCGTAACTTTCAAAGAAAATTTTTTCCTCTTCAAATATTTCTTTATATTTTACGTTGATTTAATATTCAAAATGAGGAATGATGTTGAATCGAAAGTTATTTCAAGTTGAAACAACATGAATTTTATTCAATTTACATAATTGTATATATATTTGCACAAGGCATTAGGAAAATGTGTGTTTTGTAGGTGGTTGGCTTTCCCTTGGAACTAATCGCTTAATAGTTAAACATCCTTTCCATTGGAGTTATAACAATCTTAAATATTACCATCATGAATTAAATTTTAATTCAACATGATTTAGTTGATGATTTAACGCTAAGCTTATTTAAAACTAAGCAAACTGCTAAGCTACTTTGTGTTTTCTCCCTCCGCTTACAAGACTAATTCGCAGTCTACTGGTAATACGAAGTATGTCGGCTTTTTACGTTCATCAAAATAAACATCAACAAAACAAGAACAAGTCAAAGCCAAACTAAGCATAACAGTGCCTTGCTATGAACTATGAACTAACACCATCATATTTAAATAACATATTATTTCTAGTGTAATAAATTTTATATGATTTCCAAACAACATTTTTCCATGTTGATTTAACATTGGTATTATTATTCTGTGTGCACATATTATGATTATTTTTTAATTCAAAATAAAAATTTGTTTTTAGTCCTTGCAATTATGTTTTTTGTTCATATCATCATTTGAGTAATTTTTTTAATTGATTCAAGCAATTTCGTGAATGAAATTTTTTATATGTATATATTTTTTTTTAATTTTTTTTTTTTTTGCTATTCACGGTTTAGAGGTATGTGCTTTGCTGTATGTTCGTTTGTGTGGCGATTAACCCTTTCCCTTTTGCTTTTATAAGGACCTTAGAAAACATGTCATTCTAATGCTACAAAAACTGTAAATGAGAGCTATTTATATGCCAGTTTCGTAGTATTTTTTAATAAAATATTTTGTGTCGTTTCTCTTTAAAAAAAAAGTTACTCAGGCAACTGTGGCAGCCTTGTTGCGTGGTATATGTATACATTTTTTTCAGCTACTCTATCATACGAACTTTTCTTTAGAAAGCATTAAATTGTGTGCCTTTAATTTTAATTACATGCTTACAAAATATTTCCTATTAATTATATTTTTCTTCTCTTTTGAATCATAAAGTTAAATCCATTAAACGTGTTCAGCCTTAATTGACTTGGCTGCAAAAGAAAACGTTCTTTCTTTCTTTCTACATTAATAAGTTCTGCTGCCATAACTACTTTTGTTGTTTTAATTATTTGTAGCAACAATAAGAACTAATCGAATTTTCTTATTATGTGCTTGTGCGTTAAATGAATTAACTAGCAAAGGCTTAAGGAAAAAACATAATTTTTTTCGTCCTTGTATATTCCAATTACTACAGGGTAATGAAGCCAACAATCAAATACAAAATTTATTTGTATTTATAATGCTTCACATGTAGTCGTTAATAACTATTAATTTGTACCGACAAAGTTCTGCAGAAATAATAAATATCTGGCAAGCCTTAGAGCTTAATAAATTTTTAAGGTTATACATACATACATATAAAGTTTATTGTTTTATAAAAGTTTCCTAAATAATTCTACAACGTAGTAAATAGAACACTCGTATTTTCTCGAAAAAAAAAATATTTATATACCAAAATGTATCAGTATAGTCGTAAAAATCTTAACGCAAATATGTGATGGATTTTGTATGTAAATGAAACCTTTATAACATTTTCCTGAAGTGGGGTTTATTAAAATGAGAGCATTCTGCTTCCATAGAAATAAATCATAGTCTAGAAATAAGAAATTTCACATACATGTGCTTAATAGCATGGACATGCCTACCTCCCATATATCCTGGATTTTAAAATTTAAATTTTAGCTACAGTTATTATCAGAATGTAGCAAAATTTTGTATATGGCTGTACAATTTTACATTCTATTGGTATTAAAAATTTTATTTCATTGCGTGCAAGGATATAACTATCTCCCATATATCCTTTTTTTCAAAAATAAATTTTTAGCTAAATTTATAATTACAAGTCGTTAAAAATTTATATATATTTTTAAAACTATTTATCAAAGCTGTGTCGTTAATTTTGTTCTATTCAGTGCAAGGACATGACTGCCTCCCATATATGCTTTTTTTAAATAGATAGAACGCACTAAAATTATATACATATATACATATATATATATATTTTGTAATCAAGCATGTAACTTCTGTTGTTAATTTTGCTCTATTCAGTGGAAATATATCACTACCTCACATATATCATTTTTCTAAAAAAACAAGTTTTATATAAATTTATCCTTATTTTTAAAATTACTCATCTAAGCTATGTTGTAAATTTTAAGCCATTTGGTGCAAGGATATGACTACCTCACATATATCCTTTTTCTTCAAAAATAAATTATAGAAATCGCTAAAAATTTACATATGTTTTTAAAACTATTCATCAAAGCTCTGTCGTTAATTTTGTTTTATTCGGTGCAGGGACATGACTACCTCGTATATATCCTTTTTTTTAAATAGATAGAACGTACTAAATATGTATAAATATATTTTTAGAATCATATGTGTAATTCTGTTGTAAACTTTGCTATATTTGGTGCAAGGATATCACTACCTCCCATGTATCCTATTTCCCATAAGTCCTTTTTTTAGGGCTTCGTACACCAAAGGTGAAAAGGAACCCTATTGTTCTATTGTTTTCGCTGCGCTGTCCGTCTTTCCGTCAGAGGCTATTTACTCGAGAGCAGTAAGAGTTACAGACCTGAAACACATGAGAGTTAAAAATTAAACGGTGTTCCAAAACGAGCAACGAAAAATGTTAAAATATATACAATTGTATGTATGTATGTATGTATATTTAAAGACTATAATAATTAACAGTAAAATTTAAAAAATCTAAATTAAAGGGTGTTCTATCAGTTAATGTAATTTTGACTATGTAATTTTGACAACTTGCTGTATCTTGGAAACCGTAAGCGCCAAACTCTTGAAATGTTCAAAAACGGTAAAACAAATCCCTAGATTATAAAATCGCCAAACCAAAAAAAAATTGCCAAAAACAAAAAAAAAATGGTCAAAACAAAAAAAGCGCCAAATTAAAAAAAGTTTCTAAAACTAAAATAAAATAAATCGCGAAAAAATGCCAAATTTAAAAAAATCGCCAAAATGAAAAAAAAACAGCCATATGGAACAAAATCGCCAAATTGAAAAAAAAAATCGCCGAAATGAAAAAAATTGCCAACATGGAAAAAATAGCCAAAACGAGAAAAAACGAATAAAATCTTTTCAGCTGAAAAAACGTCAAAAAAGCAAAAAAAAAAACGCCATATTAAAAAAATTCTTAAAGCCCAACGTACGGAACCATTCGTGCGTGAGTCAAACTCGAACTTTACTGAATTTATTTAAATAGATTGTAGCTGTTGTAAATTCTCCAAAAAGATGCAAGCGTCAAAACTAAAATTTGTCGCTGTAATTAAAATGATCGCCAAAAATATAAAAAATCATTAAAAAAAATTCCCAATGCAAAAAAAATCGCCAAAACTTAAAACTACCGAAATAAGTCGTATAAAAACAGAAAAAATCGCCAAAATAAAAAACTTAAAAGAAAAACATGACACAAAAAGTAGCTTAAATCCAACATTTGTTGCCCAAAAACAAAAAAAAATTTCAAAAACCGGAAAAATTACCAAAAACGAAAACAAGCCCCTAAACAAAAAAATCGCCAAAATAAAAAAGCTTTTCAAAGCAAAATATCACCAATAATTAAAAAAACTGGCCAAAAAGGCAAAATAAAAATCAGAATAAGTAGAAATGTCGAGAAAAACAAAAAAAATTGCAAAAACAAAAAAAATCGCCAAAACGAAAAAATCGCCAAAATAAAAAAAAAAATGCTCAAAAGCGCTTAAAAGAAAAATATCACCAATAAAAAATCGCTAAAATACATAAAATACACCATAAGTAAAAAGATCGCCCAAAAACTACAAATATCGCAAAAAACCGCAAAAATCGCCAAAAACGAAAAAAAGCACCAAAGAAAAAAAATCGCTAAAACTAAAAAAACACCCAAAAAATAGCCTAAAGCGGATTAAATCGTTAGAACGAAAAAGTTCGCTTAAACTTAAAAATCGTTAAAAAAAATGATCAACCTTATCGGGAATAAAAGGGAACACATTTCACGTGAACTTTTATTCCCGATAAGGGTGAACATTTTAAAAATGTCTACATCAATTAAGATATCCGATTATATAGGCCAGCCTTCGTATGCCAGTTAATGTCGCACTTTACTGAATTTATTAATTAGTTATTGGGTATTATATCGAAACTCACGTCCACACATTTTCATAAAAATTAGTAAAAATTTAAATAAAGGATACTTGACCAATTTCGTTTAGATTTTTCTCTCTCCTTATAAAATTATAAAAAATTTTGCTACGTGATTTTGCATTTCAGCTAACGATATAAAAAAATAACGCCTTGTGTTAAAAAAGTAGCTTTTATAAAAGCATCTTGTGGAAAACGTAAGAAGAGAGAGCCACCATTCTTAAGCCAGCTTGAATGCTGCCAAGACACCCAGTAGCGAATTAGCTTGGAACTTAAATAATAAAATTAACTGCGACAAATCTTGTATGAATTGTTATAAAATACAATAAATCGTGTCATCTTTGATAATAATCATGATGTGCATAGTAGCGCAACTTTGTCTTTTATGTGGGTGTAGTAAAATTTACTATTATCCTATAAAGTTCAAGTTAATGCAACAGCTTGTGGATGGATGTGCTTTAGCGTTAAAAATCATTTGTGTATATTTGTGTTACTTGCTTGCAAGCTCGTGTGTTACAAGTTTTAAAATGCTTGTCTTGATTTTCTAATAAAACACTAAGTTTGTAAATTTTTTATGGTTGTCTTTCTTTATTGTCTATTTTTTTTTTGCCCTCAAAACTTTGCAGGATTTCAGATACGACTAGTTCGTTGACATTTTGCCAGCTGAAAGAAAGCAACAAGAATTAAAGTATATATGTAAGAAAAAGTATGTTTTTCTTTCATATAAACTTTTTATGCGTTGCTTTTTATTTCATCTTTTTTTATATTTTTGCAGTAGATGTTCTAGCTGTACGTATAAATATTAAGCTTTCTTTGTAATTGGATGTGTGGGTGTGTATCTGTGTGTTTCTAGAGGTCTGCATGTGTGAGTGTGTAAGTGCCTGATAAAGTCAAACATTAAAAGACTGTTTATTTTATATGAAATCGTGCAAACAAGTAAGTAAGTCTGTGTCAGTGGATGTGCAGTAACATCTTTTGTTTTGAAAAGAAAACAAATGTCAAAAGTAATAAAGGGGTTTATTCTTGTTATTCATCCATTAAGGGATAAATGTATGTTTTTTTATATATTTATTTTTTTTAAGAAGAAAATATTTATAAGAGACTAAAAGTTTTTGTTATGCTTAGAATCTGAGAATATAATTGTTTATGGAAGAAAAGAAGTAATAATTTTTTTTTAATTAGTATTTTGGTATGCAAATCCTTCTATGTTGAACATTTTTTATTATTTCGAGATTTTTTTAATTAATCATATTGTCAGTAGAATTTTACAAAAAAAAAATAAACTTCTTTAGAATAGGTAGGCCCATATTTCTAAACATTATGAAATGTTTTCATAGCCCGAGGTCATTCAGTCATTCAGCATTCCGACACTATGCCTGAAAGGCACAGCTTCCGAAAGCTTAATTATATTTGAATTTTTTCGCAAATATCATTTTATAATCACAGGACTAGTTCAAACGATAGAGTTGACATATAGAATAATTTCATAATGAAATATACGAATACTAAGGCTAATTAAAAATTTTTGCGTTATGATATTGCTGCATACATATGCGTTTCATGTTGATTCAATATGATTTATGATTTTGCTTTCAAAGAAAATTGTTCCTTTTAAAATAATTTTATTACATATTAATTTAACACTGTTAAATTAAAATGAAGAATCATGTTATATTAAAATTTTTTCAACTTGAATCAAAATTTATATGTTACTGTGATAACACAAAGAACCACAATGAATCAAAGTTATTTCCAATTGAAACAACATGAATTTTATTTAATAAAGTCATTTTAATTTATTAATAATTTAATTTACATAAGATTAAATTAAAATGAAGAATCATGTTGAATCAAAGTTATTTGAATTTGTTACTCAAAAATAAAACATATAACCATATGGAATTACAGTTATTTCCAGTTGAAAACAACGTGAATTGTAGTTAATGCAGTCATTTTATTTATTTATATTATATTTATTATTATTATTATTATTATTATTATTATTATTATTATTATTATTATTATTATTATTATTATTATTATTATTATTATTATTATTATTATTATTATTATTATTATTATTATTATTATTATTATTATTATTTTATTATAAATGTGTGTGTTTGTTGTATGTAGTTGCCTTCCCCTGCAAGGACTGTGAGCTCGAACTCATCTCGTGGTAGTCAAAATCCTTACCGCTGGCTGCTAGACTAGTACACTGCCTACTAGCCAGCTGCTGGAAGTTTTCGCTGGTAATGCGAATTTTGTCAAAACCAACAAGAACAAGTCATACTACTGAATACAATAGTACATTGCAGCTATTAGCACCAACACACTTAAACACAATACTTTTTCTAATAAATTTAAGATGATTTCCACTCAAAATTTTTGCATGCTGACTTTACATTGTTATATTTTTCTATTTTACGCTATGAAAATTGTTGGAGTCTGAGTGAGGGATGCTCTATGATACGGCCAAGAAATAAATATAGCTAGAACTGCCTATTCCAAAAAAAATTTGTGTTTTATATTCCCAATAATATTGTTCATTTAAGATTGTTTGTTTTAGCTGATTACTTTTTGTTAAGTTTGCTGATGATATGTTAAAATAAATACGTTGAATACTTGTGTATAAAAATTAAAACATATTTCCTAAGCTTGATGATTATTTAATTTTACAAAAATAAGAATAGAAGTACTTTCAATAGCATGATGGAAAAAAATGTCACGTGCGACTGTGATTGTATTTAAAATAATATGTAACTAATTTTTGAGTAAGCCCAAGCTCTTTTTAAACAACATTCTAAAATAAGTCATATTAAAATTATACAAAAAAAATTTTGTTTCAGTCACATGCGAATGCCTTGATTATTTTCAAATATCCTGAAAACGAAATGTTTCTCAAAGTCAAACTAACCCTCAATTATGGGTTATATATCAAAATAAAAATCCATTTTGGCTTTACTTTCACTTTAAATGTGCACAACGGTCACGTTCGACATCATCAAAATGTCCGTATCTGAACTTATATAATATATACCGAATTCTATTTACTTTTTTTTTAATAGGCAGAATAGGGGAAAGATCTGCTCAAATTACCTGCACTGCGATACCTAGGGGGTATATTTATTTTATTTTATTTAATTTATTATGTTATTTCAATAGATATTTGCATATATACATGTGTAGGGGTTTTGCAGCATTTTTTGCTAAACATAATCATCTGTTAAATTTTCAAGTGTTAAAATCCTATTTGCTGCTTAAGTTAGATTTTTCATGACGGTCACGTTCGACATTATGGAAATACTTATTTATGTAATTTTTTTTTAGTAAAAAGTTAACTAGGTAATTAGAAGTGGAAGCAGTGAAAATTGTGAAATAAAGCTAGAAAAAACTTAATATTTGTTATTAAATTTATGATAATTTAAGAAAATGGAATTATTTGCACAGCCCTAATACCTAATCCTTTGTCTTCCATCCAAATATAGCCATTAAAAGTCAAGTATTTAAATTAATCCTTAAATATGCTTTTGTAAACTAAGATTGCTGTTAAGTAACCCTCCTGCTGAAAAAAAAACAGAACAGAAGGGCTTGTTGGGTGGTTACTGGTTTGTCGCACTAATAATGTGTTCTTAGTATACTGTGCGGCAAACCCGTAGCCAACCAGCAAATTATACATTTCTAGACGTGCTTCTTTACAATTTACCATAATAAAAAAAAAATGTCACTTGCGACTTTGACTAAAATTGTACTTAAAAAAAATGTACAAATAATTTTTGCACAACATTCTTAATGTAGTCAAGCTAAAATACTGCTTCGTAACAACAACTTCAGTTCTTGTCACATGCGAATGCCCTGATTTTTTTTTTTTGGCAATTATCTTATAGTGTTTACTTAGAGCTATAGGTTACGCCTGACTCTTTTTCACTTTAAATCTGTATGAGTGGTCACGTTCGACATCATGTAAATGCCCATATATTTATATGTTATGTAAAATCTCACGAGAAATATTTTTGTGCAATATTTGGACCCTCCAGCACTGTTCCTTTATTGAAAAAAGTAACAAAAAATATCCTTAGATGGGGATCCGATTATTTGGGATTAAAATGTGAAAGAGAAAAATTCATCATATAATAGAACTATCTGTAAGTCTTTGTCTGTTTATGATCTGATAAATGGAATTAAATTTAAACAACAAAATGTTGCAAAACCTGAAGGACGTCTGGGTGTTAATTTTGTAACTGCTCAGTCTGGCATTTGAGGTATAGGATTTGCTCTGTAGTCTTATGATAAATTCTAAGATAAACCTCTCTGCTTGACTTATTAATCCTCTTACACCACATGGGTATTTTTTGTGCTTTCACAAAAATAGGCCAAAAAACGTTCTACAAAATCAGTGATTGCAATATTGTTAATATTGCCACTCAAAAATACTCGAACAGGCCTATTAAATGCAAATGGTTTCATAAAAAGAAATACATATTTGGCAAACAAAAAGAAATATCCAGAATTGTTTAGCTAAAGAACTAAGTACACATCACATGCGTAGGCATATACAAACATAAAAAAGCTATAGCGACAGCTTTAATAAAGTAGCTGCTGTCTGCGGTAATGCAGACAAAAAAAATATATTAATAGATACACAAGTAAACAACCACCACAAATAGCTTCTTTCATAGTTAATACATAAACTAATGACGCAACTGAAAACAAGCCATGGAAATACTGCTGAGATTTTCTAGACATTGCTGTCACATTCTGGAAGACTTGTATGAAGTGTAAAGACTTGTCTGAAGTGAAGTGTAAGGGCGATGCATCTGCTGGCAGTTCAGTGTATGATAAATCAATCTAATATTCAATTGTTTATTGTTAAGAGTTGTCTATTAAGATTGTAAAGAAACCGTAAATCTCGGTTAAAAGCAGTTGGTAGTCATACAAAAATGTTTAAAAGAAAAGTCAGTGAGTCATTATTGTTGTACAAACAGTGAGCGTCGGCAGAGTGAGTCTTATGCAGATAACAGCAGAGAAGGTGTGTTGCTTTTAACAGCCGAGTAGACATCATTAACGAATTTAGGTTGCGTGTATGTAGTTAAGCTCTTAATTTGAATAGTATAAGTGTAATTAGTAAATAAAGTGTCATTATTAACTCTAATTAGTACACTGGGGTCTTTTATTAATTTTCAAATCTTCGCGACCATAGGAAAAATTATTTTTTAAAGAGCAAAAATTTAACAGTATTGATAATATTATTAAGGCAGCAAATTTAATATTTTTAGCAAGAGAAAATGCCTTCTCTACCATTCAAATTACTTCTGTGTTGAAACGTATATATTCTAATTTTTTGCCTTTTTGAGCATCTTAAATTGTAAGACTCTTAAGGTATTGTATACGGTAATGGTTTTATTTTTATTCTTATTTTCCTTTTTTTTGTAGGAAAATGCTTCCTGAAAAAAGCATACATCGTTACCTTAATATAAAAAGTCCCTAACATATTATTTTTTTATCGAGTTTTTTGTATATTTCGATAGAAGAACATCTAACGTGACAAAAAAAAATGCAAAAATTTTGATATCAGAAAATAGTGAGTTAGGGTATTTCTATATTAAGGCAACGATATGTATTTATAACAAGAATTGCAAAATATATTATACTGCTGGTGCAATTGCTGGCAATTTTATTGCTTTGTAGCACAAATTGTTGTTGTTGTTGTTATGTTCAAGTGATACTTAGTTGTGCTGGATTCATGCAAAATTTGAAAGAAAAAAAACAGAGTAGTTCGTTTGAGAAGGTTTTTCCTCATGGCATAATAAATTTTAATTCAAATTCACAATAAAGAAAATAACTTAAAAAATTTTTTTTTTGCTTGGAATTATACAAAGTTTTCATTTATACAAAATAATTTTAGTTAAAATAGAGAGTTACTATTGTATTTTTTTTTTAAATATAAATGCTTTTAAAACACCAGACGGACGGACAGTCGTTAGAAATTAAATTTCTTTTAGCAGTATAGCTTGAATTTTTTTACTATCTACTAAGAAAATATAAATAAATTTAAATAAATAATTTATAAATAAATTCGCAATATGGTCTATTTGTTTTAAATTTAATTCTTGTTGCTCTTTTGCTGCTACTACACCAAATGAGGAAATATAGCCCCTAAGGTTATGCTTTGATTTTTGTTAACAATTAATGTTGTTTGCTTTGTTGTTGTTTTATTAACAACACTCCAGCAATGTGCATTGAACTATTTATGTATGTATGTATAATACAATTTGATTTTATGTGAAAGGAAATTGTATAACAAAATGTATTATGCAATAACTTGAGAAATTAGTTTACTGTACCATTATTATTACAAATAAAGGTTTGCTTTTATTCTTGTAAAAAATCTAAATCGAAAATTCTATTATATTCTTTTGTGAAATTATTTATTTTTTTATTTTAAGTTTTTTGTTAGTAAAACTAAAGGACTGTTGTTGAAATGCTTAGTAGGGTATTTAGGTTTTTCTTTTTGTTGTACCAATTTCAGTTATTCATTGATTGAACAACTTTATTGTCCTGAACACATTTTATGTTGTTGCTTTGATCAAGTTGTTTGATTTCCTAAGGTTTTATTTTGGTTTTATTTTTAAGTTAAAGAGTTGTCTTTGTATGTACTCGTATGTGCTATTTTTTGGTCTGGACAATTTCTACTATTACAAAACCAACTTGTGCACTACCAGCTGACTAGATTTTGTCTATGATTTTATGCTTTCTAAACTTGTGCTTGAATTTTCTTTTATAATGCTTTTATGCAACCACATCTTTTTCCATACAAATGTCAAAAAGTTTTTGTACAAGTGAATATACTTTGTGTTATGTCATGTCTTTTTGTGAAGGATTGCTAGCTTTTGTTAAAACATTTCATTTGTTGATATTAGTTAAAAAGGAAATGTACTTAAAATTTTAGAAAAACTTATTTCCTTTATTTAATTTTTTTGTGCAGGAAAGCATTTCAATGAAAAAATAATACATAGAATTTAAAATTTAAATTGCTTTCTTAATGTTTCTGGCATACCTTTTAAAACAAAAAATTACTTGTTTTCTTCTTATCTTATCTCAAGTTTAATGAGTACTATCATAAATGTCTTATAAATATAATTCTTGTTCCTACCTTAAGCTTCTTCTTGTGTTAACTAATTTGCTAATTAAATTCTTCCATGTACACATTTTTATTACCTTTTAGGCTCTAAGCTTTAGACAATTTATGACATCCTAAAAGCAGTGCTTTTAAAAGCTTATATATTTAAAATGGCCATCGCAAACAAATAGTACACATTTTGTTTTGTCAATGAACCTAAAAAATTGAAACAAAAAGGTTGTAATTTTCTTAGTTTTACCGTAAACCAACATAAAATATGTTTCCGCACCGTAAATTTCCATAAAATCGAAAATCTCTTTTTGTTAAATAATATTAATACCTTTTCTGCCTCACTCTCTCTCTCACACACACAATGTATCATTAAATGC
This sequence comes from Tachina lurida, assembly GCA_944452675.1. Classification (NCBI taxonomy): domain Eukaryota; kingdom Metazoa; phylum Arthropoda; class Insecta; order Diptera; family Tachinidae; genus Tachina; species Tachina lurida. The sequence continues at coordinate 26,792,505 of OX101754.1, read as the reverse complement.
CCCTTAACCTTTCCTTAAAATTTTTGTTAAATATATAGTCTTTTAAAATTGTACATATCTTACTGACAACTAAACTATTTAATGTAATACCTTTTACGCTTATGCTTCAAAGGATAATTGTTGGCGTTAAAACTTTTCCTTTATACACGGGCCCCATAAAAAAAGGTAAAATGTAAATAAACCTAGACCGGTTTATGGATATTTATATGGAAAATTATATATAGGAAGAAAAAACTAGAAAACTTTTCCTTTTTTTTCAAGCAGGCGGGTTCATCATTTTCATGTTACAAAATTAATGTACAAAAGCATATTTAAGGATTAATTTAAATACTTGACTTTTAATGGCAATATTTGGTGAAAGACAATGGCTTAGGTGTTAGTGTTGTGCTTATAATTCCATTTACTTAAATTATCTAAAATTAAATAACACAATTTAGTTTTTTCTAGCTTAACTTGACATTTACACTGATTCCTAGTTAACTTTTTCCTAATAAAAGTACATAAGCATATCCATGATGTCGAACGTGACCATTCATACACATTTAAAGTGCAAAGATTCAAAATAAAACGAATTTTTATTTTGACAGCGAGCGTAACTTGGTTTTTTTTCCTTTTTAAAATAGTTACAAAAAACCAAGGCATTCGCATGTGACGAAACCAGAAGTTGTTTTTGCGGCCAACGTTTAAGGGCTGAAGCAAAATTTTAATGTGACTAATTTAGAAATATTGTTTTAAAATGGTTTGATTTCACCCAAAATTTATTTATATATTTTCTTGAATTCAATTTTAGTCACAGTTGCATGTGGCATGTGGCACGTGACATTTTTTTTTCACCATAATGTTTTTATTGTTTCTCTTGTTTTTTTTTTAGAAATTATAAATAAACCAGCTGAGTAAAAATGCTTTCAAATTCACTCTAAAAAGGGCATTTCCATGATGTCGAATGTGACCGTTGTACAAAAACTTCAAATAAAACGTACTTTTTTTTTGACAGCATTCGTAACTTATAGCTCCAAATTGGCCCTACAATTTGTAATACTATTGAGTTTGAGACTTTTTGGTTTTTAAGATGATTAAAAAAAAAACCAAGGCGTTCGCATGTGACAACGATTAAAAGGCGTATTTTAGCATAACCTGAAGCAAAATTTTAATGTGACTAATTTAGCAAAGTTGTGTTAAAATGGTTTTGATTTTACTCAAAAATTATTTACATATTTTTTTAAATTAAATTTTAGTCGCAGTCGCATGTGACACTTGTTTTTATCATAATATTATTGGTGTTTCGCTTGCTTTTTTTATAAATTATAAATAAACCAGCCTTGTAAAAATGTTTTCAAATGCAAATTAAAATGAACTTTTCTATGATGTCGAACGTGACCGTCTTACACGTTTAAAGTGAAAAAAGTTGAAATAAAATGGCTTTAAGTGAAAGAAAATTCAAAATAAAATGGATTTTTATTTTGACAGCAAGCGTAACTTCGTTTTTTTTTCTTTTTCGGAATAGTTACAAAAAAAAAAAACCCAAGACATTCGCATGTGCAGAAACCAGGAAATGTTTTTGTGGCTAACGACGTTTAAAGACTGAGTTTAGCACAACCTGAAGCAAAATTTTAATGTGTCTAATTTAGGAATATCGTTTTAGATTGGTTTGATTTCACCAAAAAGTTATTTACATATTTTTTAGAATTAAATTTTAGTCACAGTAGCATGTGACATGTTGCACGTGACATTTTTTCATCATAATATTTGTATTGTTTCTCTTACTTTTTTTTAGAAATTATATAAGCCAGCTAAGTAAAAATTCTTTCAAATTCCACTTAAAAAGTGTATATCCATTATGTCGAACGTGACCGTCTTAGACATCTGAAGTGAAAAAAGTTGAAATAAAATTTATTTTTGTTATGACATCAAGCTCTAAATTAGCTTTATAATTGGTGTTAGGTTTGATTAAGAAAAATATTTGGTTGTTAAGATAATTGCAAGGAACCAAGACATTCGCATGTGACAGACACAAAATTTTACTGCCAGTCTATATTATATAAGGCAATATTTTGGAATGTAGCACACTGGTGTCTCTTCAAAATCGTTTTGATTTCACTCAAAAATGTTTGCACGTGACGGAATTTCACATCTCGTCTCTTACACGTATGCCGTCATTCCGCTTTTTCTCTCCAATCTTTTAATTTATCCCTTCAGTCAGCGCTTATAAATTTTTTCTATCATTCTGCTATATATATTATATCCCTATTTTTAAGTTTATGATTTTTTTTTTAAATATTTCATTCTCCTGCAATTACTCTCACCACCGTTTGAAAATCTCTTTATTTTTTCGCCATTTTCGCTCATTAAAATCTAAATAATTTCAAAGTATTTAAAATTTTTTTTATATAAAATTTTTAAATTTTACTTTTTTGATGTCGCACGTGACCCACTTTATAGTGGTAGCAAGATCGCAAAGCTCGCAAATTTTAATATTTCTCAGCAAGGTTTTTTATTATATTTTAATTATATTAATGATCTCTGTTTGTACGGAATATTTCGTAAACTATTTGCATATTTTTCAATGTCGCACGTGACATCATCATATGAGGTTTTGCTAAGCAAAATATTGCATTTATTGTCAATTGCATAGTTTTTTATGCATTTTCTTTTGCTTCTTTGTAATCTCAGAAAAATTGTAGGGAGCACAAGCAAATGGATAATGCCTCTCTTTAAAAAATATTTATCAAAACAAAACTTGCAAAAGAAATACCCCCCAAATGGTACAAGTTAAGCTTTTGTGACCTTGCATTCGAATATTTCGATACGGTTTACGTATAAATAACATATTTTTTGCGTTAGTTAATTATAATTGTTTTTTTGTGATGAAAATAATGACAAAAGAAAGTGTTTTCAAGAACTTTGAATCTTATGGTGGATCTTTCATTGCCCATATATAAGTCAAATTAGGCTAAAACTCTTTTCAAACTCTTAAGGTCTTAAAAATTTCAAACTTTTTCTTATGCCCAAATTCTGTTTGACGATTGAACCGTCTTGTCTATGGACGAAAAAAAGGCCGCAGTTTTGATTCTTTAAAACAATTATTATTTATTGTCTATGCTAGAAGGTTCGTGTATTTGCTTTATGATTTTGTTCCAAACATTAAATCCAAAACATATTTTTTCATATACTTTTAAAACTATTGTATAATACTTTAATTTAATTTGTATGTTATAAAAAACATGGTAATAGTATTTATATTTTTCATTATCAAAGACAACAACCATTTTTTAATTAAATAATTTAGAGAATTCAAAGACAAGAACTCAGAAGCATTTTCAAACAAAAACGTCCTAAATCTTCTTACTGAATTAGGGCATAAGAGAATTCAAAGGCAAGAACTCAGAAGCATTTTCAAACAAAAACGTCTTAAATCTTCTTACTGAATTGGGACATTAATGTTTATGAATTGAGCATTTTTTCGATTTAATTGTAAGCCACAAAAATTAAAGTTTTCACGAAAAGGTTTTTTAAAGGATAAAATTATACAGCCTGTGTCTTAGAAGTTATCAACAATTTTGCCATTTTGATAACTCAAAACTATGGCTGTGCCCATCAAATTTTAATTTCAATAAAAAAAAAGTTAATTTTTTTACTACATGTCGCTTACGATTAAATCGAACATAGCGCTCGATATATATAAGTTCAACTTTGAGTATTTTAATTTTTTTATAGCGAATCTATATTTGTCTTCTTTTTTCTTCTCTGACATTGATGACTTGCAGTATTTTAATGCAAACAAAAATATTTCTACCTTATTATCAAGCAACAAAATATGCATCTAGTCAGTCTTCAATGTTTTCTGTATCATCAATTGAAGAAATTCTATGCACTGCTTATATTTCCGTCTTGCTCTTAATCGTTTTTTTTCTTTCCTTTTGCACCACAATGTTTGGAAATAAAATACACTTTTCTACTCCTTACTCCTGCCTTATGCGAATCGGCTACAGTGCAGAAGATGCCACAAAAGCTGGTCACAAATTTTTTTTTCTAAACAGAATATAAAATAAAAATTAAGTGGCGGCTAATAAATGTAACCATAACGTAAAATTAAGTCAATAAAAAAATGGGATTTTAGTCTTACTTTCTAAATCAGAGATAACAAAAAAAAAACGGACAAGTTTTTCTTCTACAGCAGATTCGAATTAAAATTTTTTTTAATTATATTTGACACATTTAATTTTCTAGTGTGACTGCTCAAAATTTTGAACTTTTTGAATTATTAAATTTTTAAACAAAAGTTTAATGACCTCAATTAAAGCTTTAACTAAATTTTCTAATCAAATACACTAAAAAAATTTCATGCTAAAATTTAACATCTTTCAGTAATGATTTAGCTTCATATGTGTTTCATGTTAATTCAACATCTTGTATAGTAATCTTCAAGGAAAATTTCCCCTCTTGAAATAGCTTTAGTTTATGTTGTTGCAATATTACAGTACTGTAAAATTAAAATGAAGAACCATGTTGAATCAAAATTATTTCATGTTGAAACAACTAATATTAAAAACATACCATTTCATTTTATCAAATCCCTGCCACTGTTTGTCTATGCAATAAAATGCTTAGACAACAAGAGACCAGGAACAATTGTTTAGCAAACAATAAGATATAACAGAGATTCTTAAATAATAAAAAAAATATATAAATAGAAAAAAGGAAAGCCTATTATTGCCATAAACGCTATATAAAAAAAGACAATTGTTCACATAAACACTTCGAAAGAAAAATGTGCAGCTTTCAGTTTTCTTTTTCTATTTGCTTTATTTCTAGCGCAATAATAAGTTATATAATATTTATAATAGGAATTCGCATAAAGAAAAAGAGAATACGAGCACAAAAAAATAAAACCTTGGGAAAAACCACAACAATTTTAAATTCTTGGAAGATAAAATTAAATAAACAACAAAACTCATTGTGATGCTTTTTTCTTTGCCTCTATTATAATATAATCATTAGATAATAACATATCGTTACCTAAAATCAAAAAAGATCGTAAGTACACTTTTTAGTTTTTTACAGAAGAAGTAAAAATCTTTATAAATTTCAGATTATTTATTTGTTAGTTAATATGTGAGTAAAATCTTAAAGAAAGATGTATTTTGGTTAATCACATCATAATCAATAAAAAAAAGTATATTTTGAATTTTTTGGCTGTTACGGACTTTTGGATTTTAGTTGACGATATATTAAATGCAATTTTGTATTATTATTATTATTATTATTATTATTATTATTATTATTATTATTATTATTATTATTATTATTATTATTATTATTATTATTATTATTATTATTATTATTATTATTATTATTATTATTATTATTATTATTATTATTATTATTATTATTATTATTATTATTATTATTATTATTATTATTATTATTATTATTATTATTATTATTATTATTATTATTATTATTATTATTATTATTATTATTATTATTATTATTATTATTATTATTATTATTATTATTATTATTATTATTATTATTGTCATATCAAGGAAAATTTATATTTACTGGAACAATTAAAAAATTAATAAGCCTTTTATAAACACAATTTTAATCGCTTTCTACAATTCAAAATCAGGGAATTTATTTATTAAAAATATATTGTACCATAAGGGTCAAAAAAGCTTAAGCGACATTATTTTCAAACATCATTTTTTGACGATAATCGATTATTTGCGATCGTAACTAATAGATTTTTGTCAAAAAATTAAGTTTAAATATTGTGTCGCTTAAGCTTTCTGGGCGCTTATGACACGATATAACAAATCTTAGCCCTGTTGTTGCCGGACTTCATTTAATCGAGCTAGACTCAGTAGTAATGGCTGAAATTTCGTAATAGATATTTGCTTTCAAAACTTCAGGGAAATTTGTTTATAGGCATTAGCCTTTTATTTGAGCTAACTCTACAGAAAAAAGACCCCAGCGGTTAAATCAGAACTCCTTGGAGGCAAATTTATTTCCGTCTTTCTGGATGTCAAATCACCGATTGGCACCAATTTTGTGTTCTAGGCATGCATTTTTAGATATATAGCAAAATTTTTCTTACGAACGAACTCGAAAACGATTACTATTTTATTTTGGCGATTTTTTTATTTTAGTGATTTTTTATAATTTTGATTTTTTTTAGACGTTTATATAATTTTATTTCTTTTTCAATAACATTTTGCTTTTTTGTATATACATACATATATGTATATCGATTTGGCGATTTTTATTTTAGCGATTTTTTTATTTTGGTGATTTTTTTATTATGGTGATTTTCTATTTTGGCAATTTTTTTTTGGGTTTTTTTATTTTGGCGATTTTTTATTTTAACGATTTTTATTTTGGCGATTTTTTATTTTGGCGATTTTTTATTTTGGCGATTTTTATTTTGGCGTTTTTTTTATTTTGGCGATTTTTTTATTTTGGCGATTTTTTATTTTTGCGATTTTTTATTTTGGCGTTTTTTATTTTGGCGATTTTTTTATTTTGGTGATTTTTTTATTTTGGCGATTTTTTTATTTTGGCGATTGTTTTATTTTGTCGATTTTTTATTTTGTCGATTTTTTATTTTGGCGATTTTTTATTTTGGCGATTTTTTATTTTTGCGATTTTTTATTTTGGCGTTTTTTATTTTGGCGATTTTTTTATTTTGGTGATTTTTTTATTTTGGCGATTTTTTTTATTTTGGCGATTGTTTTATTTTGTCGATTTTTTTATTTTGTCGATTTTTTATTTTGGTGATTTTTTTGGCGTTTTCTGTTTTGGCGATTTTTATGTCTCATAATATTTTTAAGATTTAAGGACCTTTCTTTACATTCTGATGTCTTATAACATTTAGTAATTTTTTGCCTCTTTTGCAATTTCCTCCGTTTTATAGGTTTTTCCGGTTCCGGTTTTTCATTATAACAATATTTTTTCAACTTTTGTTTTTTTTCTTTCACTTTGTGAGCTTTTGCGATATTTTTTCTTTCGAACGGCATTAAAATGTTATAAAAAGTGTATTTAGCTGGTTTCACCTCTAAGCCGACAATATGAAAAATACTAATGCCCTAATTCACTAAGAAGATTTAGGACGTTTTTGTTTGAAAATGCTTCTGAATTCCTGTCTATGAATTCTCTAAATTATTTCCTTCAAAAATGGTTGTTGTCTCTGATAATGAAAAATATAAATATTATTACCATGTTGTTAAAACATAAAAATTAAATTAAAGTGTTATAGTTACAATAGTTTGAAAAATACAAGAACAAATATGTTTTGGATATAATGTTTGGAACAAAATCATAAAGCAAATACACGAACCTTCTAGCAGAGACAATAAATATTAATTGTTTTAAAGAATCACAACTGCTGCTTTTTTTTTGCGTCCATAGACAAGACGATACAATCGTCGAACATAATTAGTGCATAATATTTTTGAGTGATTTCCATAAAAATTTTCTAGCTGATTTAAATGCATAGTTTGTTTAAACAGGATCTTAATCATATATTTTGTTTAAGCGATTTTTTCCATTTTGCGGATTTTGTTTTTTATATATTTATCTATCAGTTTTTTTTAGCGATTTTTTTGCATTTTATATGCTCTTCCGCCTGTTGGGGTCTTATTTTCTTCCTTCTATTTGCTGTTGGTTTTTGCTGCACAGTGACGATTTTCCTGTATTGCCAAAGTTGACCGTTTTAGCGTTTTGTCTCCGTTTTGTTAACTTTTTTGCATTTCTTCTATTTGGGCCATACTTTTCGTTTTAGAGATAATGTCCGTTTTGGAGATTTTTTTCATATGCTTTCATATATGAGACTTTCTTTTAAGTTTAAGTAATTTTTTTCGTTTCATAAATTAGTCCGTTTTGACTTAATATCAATGCTTTTTTGCCTGTTGAAATCTTATATGTTATTATTTTAGAGCTATGCTATTTGTGTCAGACACAGGAAGTAGGACGCAATATTCGTAACTAAAATAATCGATACTATTACAGTCATTAATGGACGTTTTTGTTTGAAAATGCTTCTGAATTCCTGTCTTTGAATTCTCTAAATGATTTTCTTCAAAAATGGTTGTTGTCTTTGATAATCAAAAATAAAAATATTATTACCATGTTTTTAAAACATGAAAACTAAATTAAAGTATTATAGTTACAATAGTTTGAAAAATATATGAAAAAATAACTGTTGGATATAATGTTTGGAACAAAATCATAAAGCAAATACACAAACCTTCTAGCAGAGACAATAAATAATAAATGTTTTAAAGAATCACAACTGCTGCTTTTTTTGCGTTTTGATTCCTTTGCTTATATTTTTTCGTTTTTGATTTCTTTCTTTTTCTCTGTCGGTTAAAAAGGATATACCAGATGATTAACTAATAAGTATTTAAAAAAACAGGGGTGTCAAATCTACATATGCAAATGTCCACATATGCAAATATTTGCTGCGAATTTATTTTAATAAATAAATAGTTTAAAAAAATACAAATAATATTATTGCTTTGTTATATAACACATGAAATTTGTAATATATAGCTAAGCAGCATAGCTTTAACCGGCGTTTTATTTTAGTTTTGCTGACTTTTGCTTCTGTGACCTGTTAGTTAGTTATGTTTGTTCAATTTGACAACATTTTTCGTTTAAACACTTCCTTATTTATTTTTCGTTTTGGTGTCTTTTTATATCAAGGATTTTTTTTCTTCAAAAATTTTTTTCGTGTGACTTTCCTTATTGATTAAACAAAAATCATAGCATACTTTTTGGCTTTTATTAGAAAGTTAATAATTTAGCTTTGGATGTTCTTGTATATTTTTTTTTGTCTTGACTCCTGTGACATTCCTCCTTATTAATTAAAAATCAATACTGTTGCTGTTGTGCACACCATCTATTAATAGACTACAGTAAGCTCTTAAGCACAACATGTCATTTGTTTGCACTGCATTTGACAGCTATTGAAAGCAAATAATCTCTTGAATTTCAAGGAAAAAAGAAATATGTTTTGGGTAAAAGAAAACCTTTTATTCAAACAAAAAAGTCCTTCAAATGAACACTTATATTTGTAGGTATATGTGTATTTATGTGCTTATTTGCTATTCAAATATATTCAAACAGGAAAAAAAATTATTCGAATAATAAAATAAAGTTACTCGAATAATCGGAAGACTGGCGTCAAGCTCAGTCGTTTTTGACACAAACCTTTAATCTAAATCAAGTAATTTAAATAGGTTTGATAATAGGTTAGGTTAGGTTAGGTTAGCAGGCTGCTAGTGAAGAATGCAAATTTAGGAGTCTAGCTCACTTGGGTCCAATACGATGATCCCTTTGTGCTGCCTGTAAGTTGAAAGTATAAAAATAAGGGGGAGACCGGGAGTATAGGGTGAATATAGAGGGAGAGGGTATAGATGGAGAGTTTTTGTATAATAAGAGAGAGTAGAGGAGAGAAGAAAAGAAGAAGTGGGACAAGGAGAGGATCTAGTACATTCACATGCCGTGAAGGCTCCTAATGTATAGACTTAAGTTTCTAAGTCCTATTTCCGATAGCTCGGACAAGCTATTGAAGGATATTCTGCCAAGGAAGTGCAGACGGAGATCCTCCAAAGCAGGGCAGAAGCAGAGAAGATGCGAAATGCTTTCCTCCTCTTCCTCATCATTGCAGGTGTGACAGTAATCATTATACGGGAGACCCATACGTTTAGCGTGGGTCGCGAAAGTGCAGTGGCCTGTAAGTGTGGCCAGGAGATTCCTCAAATGCTTTCTGGTGAAGCTAAAGGATTCTCGATATAACGCAGGTAGGCTCATTGCGCCATCTTTCTAGGTTTGATAATAGGTTGTTATACAAATATACAACGAATAAACAATTTTTTTTACTATAGAATTAAGTACAACAAAGAAGTGAAATTTGTATTCGAGAAGTACAAAAATTCGAAAGTCTTATTACATTATTCGTACAATGAATTAAAATATAATAAAGCATTTAATAATTTGCTCGAATAATCCAAGCATCAATTAGTTAAAATATATTATGATTTGAAGAGGTAGAAAATTAAAAATTTTATTCGAATAAGGAATACCCATAGATATATAAATTCCTATATAAAAGCCAAATAATAAAAATATACAGGCGAATAAATTAATAAAGTTTAGGCTTTATTTGATTGTTGGTACAAGTAATGAATGAAAAAAATTATAATCGAATAAATTGTAGTTGATATTCGCTTATTGCAGCGAACAACGAATAAAACTTTTTATTCGATTAATAGAAAAAATATTTTTTTAATAATCGTAATCTTATTTTATTATTCGAATGAACAACGAAAACATATTATAAAAAATATAATCGAATAATTAAAAACATTTAAGGATTGATGCCAATAAATGACGAAGAAAAATAATTATTCGAATAAATTAAATAAATTATAATAAAATGTTGGAATCAACAATCCCACAGAAAAAACTACCAATGTAAAATCAACATGTAACAAATTTTAATTTGAAATCATATTAAATTGATTAGCACACACACAATCATATAATTGAAATAATTAATCAAATAAAATGACTAAATTAAATTAAATTTATGTTCTTTCAACTGGAATTAGAACAACAACAGGGTGCCCCTGTGGCTGAGTGGTAGCGATGCTAGCCTCTCAGTCCAGAGGTCGTGAGTTCGTTTCCTGCCATATTACCTGCGCCCCCGTGGCTGAGTGGTATCAATGCTAGCCTCTCAGTCCAGAGGTCGTGAATTCGTTTCTTGCTATATTACTTGGGTGTTTTCCTGAGACAAGCTAATCTTTTTGCTGGTTGTGTGTGCTTAAAAATAATAATAATTTTAATTCAACATGGTTCTCTCAGTATCCTATACACTTTGTTTTAAGTTGAAATAACTCTTATTCAATATGATTCTTCATTTTGATTTCAATGTACTGGAATATTAAATCAACATAAAATACAGTTATTTCAAAAGGAAAAATTTTCACTGTGAATCATGTTGAATTAACATGAAAAAAAAGTATGATGTAAAAGCATTGCCAAAAAGTGTTTAATTAACTTTATGTTCGTAGATATTATGAAATTTTTGGGTGTAAATTAATTTTTAGTTTTACTCGTTATGAAACTCTGTGCCAATAAAAATAAAACTAAATGATAATTGATAATTGTATACTTCTGACAATATGTCAAATAATAAATTTCTTTAAATAAAACTAAATGTTTATATGAAAATGATTTTTTCATTTTTATAGAATTTATTCGACTACTTAAGGTTTAACAGTGAGTTTTTGTCTTTTAACATAATATAGATCTGTTGAACTCTAGCGTTTATTTATATTTTGAATGAAAATTACCAGCTTGCAAATTTTACCTGAATTAAAACTCTTTTAAATTTACCAATAAAGAACTCTCTTTCACTGACTTGCTGTAGCACCAACAGAAATATGTATGTGTGGATATATTTCTTTGTTTTGTCATCATAATAATTAAATTAGTTGGCATTAAATTGAGGAACATATTTTTTTTCTGTATCAAAATTATGTCAGTCAATACAGAAATATTTTTATATCTCACGTGTGCAAAAATTTAACTTTTAGCTCCTGGCAAAACTGACTATGCATAATAATTTTTATATATTTATAGTTAATATAAATTAGGCTTTCCTTGGCTTATAAGAATATCATTGTATAATAGAAAGCAAATACACTTAAACTCGCAAATGTCCTTAAAAAAAACACACTAACACTAAATAGATAAATAAAACACACATATAAAATGTAAAAACTTCCTGCAGTCAACATAAGGATGTAATAACAACTACAACAACATAACCCTAATACATTTAATTTATTTAAGCTCATCACAAATACTAATAACCACAAGCACACACACACACACTGGCTCACACACACACTGACTCACACACTCACTCTTGTTGAAGTTAAATATGAAACAAAAGTAAAATAATCATAATAAAAACAGGAGTCTGGGGAATAACAAATTGCTAAGTATAGATTTCCACACGTAGAAAGCAGCAGAACAATTGTAAATGAAACGAAAGCAAAAAATAAACTGACATGTTCATGTCAGTAACCCTTAACGAATAAAATTGAATTCCGAGCAGGGTATAAGGAACACTTGTGTATCTGCTTGTCTTGTGTTTAGGGGGCACTAATGTTTGAAAGGATGTTTATCTACTTTTTTTTTAAATGGGCAAATTTGTAACTCAGTTACAGCAATAAAACATGAAAGCAAATTTGATAAGCAAAAATGAAATTCTTTTTCTAGGGCAAAGAAAGGATGATGGGCAGGAGAAGATATTTTTTTAAATAATCCCAGAGTGAACATAACATTTTTTTTACCAAATGCTATTTTATTTTGATGAAAATGCTTTACTCAACATTTTCATAACAATAAAGTTTATGCATTATACTCGTATCTTTTGTTGTCTATTTAAATTTTAATAAATTGAGTAAGAAAACAGGCTCAAGGCATTTGCACTGGTTTTAAAAAAATTAGCATTAAATTAGCATCAAATTAGCATCTTATTATTATAAGACTAAATGAAGCCTCTTATGTCTTAGACAAAGTTGGGTACAAAATAGCTTTCATTGGGCATATATGGACATTTTGCAAAATGTTTTAACTTTATTTTAGGGTTAGGAAATGTAAAATAATTTGCTTTTATCTTCATGGTCAGATAATATTGTTGTGTATTCAATTCTTAATACAAAAAATCAGCTAGCAAACAGGTTCAAAGCATTTGCATTAGTTCTCAAAAATTAGCATTTAATTATCATAAAACTAGCAGCTTATTGTTATAAGGCTAAGTGGTGCTTTTTATGCTATATATGCGGGTATGTTCTGTTTTCCACGAGAAATTAAATCTTTCGGAATTGCCATAGCACTGTTGTTATAAATACATATTCCCAACAACAATTACATTGCAATTCCGCACGTTTTAAAGTCTAGTACAAAATAGTGTTCATTATACACATATGAACATTTTACATTTTTCATGCCATTTTGATTTCAGTCATTATATCTAACATTGTTGCCTTCTTGTGTTTGTTAAAAACAATAAAAAATATATAATATGCGACTATTTCAATCTTAATAGACTGATTTATCACACAAGATCAAAGCATTTGCACTAGTTTTTTTAAAATTAGCATCAAATTAGCAACAAATTAGCAGCTTGTTGTTACAAAGCTAAAAGAAATATATTAAGATAAATACAAAGTCTGGCACAGTCTTCACTATACATACAAAATATTTCCACTTTCTCTTAGAGCCAAAGAAAGTAATATCATTTGTGTCTATCTTATTAATCAGCGAATCTTGTTGTATTTTATATTTTAATAATAATAATAATAATAATAAGCTAACAAAAAGGCTCAACGCATTTCGATTATTTCATAAAGGTTAACATTTAATTAGTATAAAACTAGCATCCAATTAGCAGGTTATTGTTATAATGCTAAGAGAAGGCTTTTTATGCTATATACAGAATCTAGCACGCAACAACTTTTATTATACATATGTGGGCATTTTACAAAATGTTTTTACTTTATTTTCAAGCCAGAAAAGGGGAAATAATTTATGTCTTTCTTATTGTTATGATGCTACTGGGATTTCAGGCATTATATCTAACATTTTTAACTATTGAAATATTAATAGATTGAATTAGCAAACAAAGTCAAAGCATTTGCAAAGTTTGCAAAAATTAGCATTGAATTAGCATTGAATTAGCATTAAATTAGCATTAAATTAGCGTCAAACTAGCAGCTCATTATTGCAATGCTAAGGGAAGCCTCCTATGTCTTACACGAAATTTCCCACAAAACAACTCTCAATATACATATACATATAAACATTTTAGGTAACTGTTTCACTTTACTTAAAAGTTAGGTAATGGGAAATCATTTGTATCTGACTTTTTTTTCAGCTGGAGCTTCACTTTCAGCTATTATATCTAACATTGTTATCTATTCAAAGCTTAATAAGTTCAGTCAGCAAACCAGTGTAGAGCGTTTGCACGCTTTGCAAAAATTAGCATTGAATTAGCATTTAATTAGCATCAGATTGGCAACAAATCAAACTAAGTAATTCTTAACTTTATCAACGCATTTGTAATAGTTTGCAATAATTAGTATTGGAATAGCATTAAATTAGACTAAGTAAAGCTTAACTGTATCAATACTATATTAAAGAAATTAGCAATATATTAGAATAAGTAAAGCTTACCTTTAACAAAGCACTTGCCATAGTTTGCAAGAATTAGCAGTGAATTAGCATTCAATTGGCATCAAATTAGCAACTAGTCAAACTAAGTAAAGCTTAAAGTTATCAAGGAATTTGTAATAGTTTCCAAGAATTAGCATTAACTAGCAATAAATTAGCATTAAATTAGACTAAGTAAAGCTTAACTGTACCAACACTTTATTAAAAATTAGCAATATATTAGACTAAGTGAAGCTTAGCTTTCTCAAGTCACTTGCTATAGTTTGCAAGAATTAGCAGTGAATTAGCATTCAATTAGCATCAAATTAGCAACAAATCAAACTAAGAAAAGCTTAAATTTATTAAGACATTTGTAATAGTTTCCAAGAATTAGCATGGGATTAGCATTAAATTAGACTAAGTAAAGCTTAACTTTATCAATACTTTATTAAAGGAATCCAGAAAATAATTCCGAATATCTACTTGTATAATATAATTTTTATGTTGTTGTTCAAACAATTAACATTGTCTATCAGAATATTTTAGTTTGAAGACATCACGCAACGTGAGTCGAATTTTATTTGTTATCTTTATTTTTTTCAGAAAATCTTCTTTACTCGTCTAATTATGAAAATAACAATTTATTTACGGTTATGCATGATCAGGCGTGATCATATATGATTCATGTCAAGCACAAGAATACGCTCCTTATCTCTAGCATAATTTTTTTTTTTGGTTCTGCTGAACGGCACTGATACATTTTAATGAAACAACAAAGTTATTTTTTAAGGTAAAAACTTATTTATAATGCTCTCAGAGTTACTTTAACCCAAGCTTTGTAACTAGATGTAATTTTATATATGACTTGAACTGTTTTTACAAGTCCTGGTACGTGCATGTTGAGCACAGTTTAAATAAACTTCCCCCAGAGGAATAAGAAACCTTCTAGTTTTGTAAACAAACTGTCTGCTACTTACCACCTTCTTTTAAGGTACAAGCAACCTAAAGTATTTTTTCTTCCTTTTGCAAAATTAATTCATGGGCCTTGCTTGTATAGTTAGTTTTCAGGGAAATTTATGTGGCTTGGAAGCTTTAAATATCGGTCTGCTGCGTATGATTATTATTAATTAATTTACAACACGTATACGTACGGCATATCTAGCAAAGAAGATCTTGCAAATAATTTATATCTTTCGTATTCTTTTTTGGTTTCTTTTTTTTGTTGCACAACAAGCACTTAAACAAATTTCTAATAAGATTATAAGCAAGAAAACAAAATTTTAAGAAAAAAAATTTATAAAAAAATTTATATAAAAAAAATTTATGAAAAAATATTCTTGAATAAACTGAATATGAAAAAAATATTATATAATTAAGAAATTGGGTTTCTTTTAAGAAAATATCTTTTTTATATTTTATTATATAATTATTAATATAATTTAATTTTTCTTTTTCTTTAATCTTAGATCTACCCTTCTCGTCGGCATCTTCAACATATCATTTACCTACAAATTGTACAAAATCAGAGACAATACGAATAGAATCAGGCTGCGAGATAACAAATAAACGCTGCCAATGTTGGCCAACACTGAAAGTATGTCGCAGTCAGTTGGATACGGGAGTGGGGACAACGGACATACGATGGCATTTTAAAACTTTAGAGGTAAGTTCGCAGATACTTGAATGCTTTTGAAAAAAAAATATATATATATGTATATACCAAAGCTTCAGAAATTTAAATGCATTATATTAGACTTATAGGCAGGATAAAAAAGTTGTCTTTTATTAACAACTTTAATTTATATAATCGATTTCATTGTGTCAATTAAACTTTTTAATTAATTAAATATTTGAACCAAACTTTAATGGACTCAATGAAATTTTTAATTAAACATTTAATCAATTGGAATTTTAAAGAAAAGTTTAATTGACTTAAATAAATTTTTTTATTGGACATTAAATCAATTGAATTTTTATTTAAATTGATTTAGTTTTATTAATTTTTTTAATTAAACATTTAATAAACTAAACAAAACTTTAACTGACTCAATTAAATTTTTAATTGATTATTTGTATTTTTTTTTTATTAAAGGAGTTCATGTGAGAAAATTTTTTTTTGTGCGTTTTATTTTACCAAAAGTACTCAATAGTGGTTTTTAAGTCCCGGTTCAAACACGACATTTTTTAGTTAAGCAACTTTTTAGTTCATGGGCGAGAGAGTAAAATATTATGGCTCCCCCCTTCATTAGCGGCTCTTCTCTCCCTCCACTCCATAGGCTCAAAAGTTGCTTTGCTAAAACTGCTGGGTGTGAACCCAGTATAATTTTTAACTTCAAAAACAATATCTAGCTGGAACATTTAAGAAATTATAGTGTCTTGAATTCTTAAGTACTCCCGGCCAGTAAAAAAATTCTCTTCGAACTGAATCTAAAATTTAACTCCTCTTTAAGAAAACAAATAAAATGCCTTTAGAAAACTATTTCTTCCTGACAAATTGAAGTGCTTTTAACCCCTCCTACTAAAACTTTATTTTCATACACCGCAAGGTATTCTTTGTATATCACTTATCACTTTCAAGAACTATTTCAATAAGCCTCATAAAAACGTTCAATAAAACGAGGAAAGCAAAGTGGAATGGAACACCAAACTAATATCCTTTTCTAGTCAAACAATGTAAAATAAAGTATATTCTAAAATCATTGACATCAATGCATCTGCATATGTGCATGTAAATTTTAAAGCATGTGTGCGTGTGTGTGTGTGTGTGTGTGTGTGAAAATTCAGCACATTAATTCAATATCTAAATTTATTTGTTGAAGTCAGCTTGCTGTGACATTTTACATTCAAACTGCTTCTCTCTGCTGCTATTATCCGACTGTTTTACTGCAAGCATTCTGTAAGAAATAAATTCGTTTGTGTTTCTATGCATGCTTAAATCCATTGTTGCAACATTTGTTATAGATCTTTGTTAAGCGCTGATATCTACCACAAATTGCAAACATTTAATCAATGTCTTAAGCTGCTGTTACCCATCCCCTTTAGGAGATTTCCATGACAACTTCGTTCACTTAGATTGCTTTTGTGTGTGCTTTTTGCTTTAATGCTGCCTTTGGAATGAATTTTTTCTGATATTTTTTTGTTTGTAATTTTTGTTGTTGCAGGACTGCCAATTAAATTTACAAAATTTAATAAAACTTGAAATGGAATTTGATGAGGACTATACAATCTCACCGAGTACATTTACCTACAAAAAATTAAGAAGAAGGAGGAAACGATCAACAAGTAGAAAAATGTAAGTTCATAAAAAAATATTATCATAACAAAAAACTATCATAAAAATATCCCAAAAGAAAACTGAATGGAAAACTAAAAAGTTTTACATATTTCATTGCTGATTTCAAGGGAGAAAAAAAGTAAACTTAAGCTCTAGACAAAACTGCAATTAAAACCTAAGAACTAGTGCATACTTTTGGGGGCTACTAGGAAACATTTAATATGATCCTTGAAATATGCAACATTTTTCTAACACACGGCATTTCTGAAATTTTCTAAAAGCTAAAAAAAGTCACTCATCTAAAATGCAGCTCCTACGATAATATGGGCTTTATCACTTACGCTTGAATAACTTTTAATTGTGAATCGGTTATTCCAATAACGAATAAATATCTTTCGAAACGAATAAAATATTTTTAATCGAAAATTTACTAATAAATATAAAAAATCTAGAGCTAATTTCTTAAAATGCTATAAGTATTATTTTCTTAAATTCATGTTCGATTATTCGTATCAACAAAATGTATAATAATTTTATTCGAATAATGACATATTTCCAAACGAATAAACAATTCTCATTCGAACAATTATTAGTATACATAAAAAAACTAAATAATTATATCTAAGCTCTTTATTCGATTATTCGCATGAATATTAAACGAATAAAATAGTTTTATGCGAAAAATATAAAAATATACATAAAAAAAATAATTGCTTAAATTCTTAATCGATTATTCGCAATAACAAAGAATAAATATTTTAATTCGAATAATGGAATTAAATCCAAACCAATAAAATATTTTTATTCCAATACTAACTAATTTACATAAAAAAACGGAGAATAATTTCTTAAATTTTTATTCGATTATTCGAATCAACAAGGAATTAATATTTTTATTCGGATAATAGACTAGTTCCAAACGACTAAAATAGTTTTATTTGAGCAATGACTAATTTACATAAGACAACGAACATTAATTTCTAAAATTTTTATTCGATTATTCGAATCAAAAAGGAATGAATATTTTTATACGAACAATGAAATAGATTCCAAACCAATGCAAATTTTTTTTTCGAACAATGACTAATTTAAATGAGAAAAGAAGAATAAGATCTTAAATTTTTAATCGATTATTCGAATCAAAATAGAATGAATATTTTTATTCGAGTAATGGAATGTTACAGACAAAAACAAAATAAGTATTTTTATTTGAAACAAAGAGTAATTTCTTAAATTTTTGTTCGATTATTCTATTTGACAAAGATATTTTTTATTCGAATAATGGCATACATAGTTCCAAGCGAATAAAATATTTTTAATCTAAAAGTGTCTAATAGACATAGAAAATGTAGAACTAATTTCTTAATATACATATTATTAATAATATTTTCTTCAATTCTTATTCGATTATTCGAATCACCAAAAAATTATCATTTTAATTCAAATAATTAAATAGTTGTATACGAACAATGACTAATTTACATAAAAAAACAAAAAAAAATTCTTAAATTTTTATTAGATTAATCAACAAAAATTTATATTATTATTCGAATAATGGAATAAGTTCCAAACGAATAAAATATTCGTATTCGAGCAATCATTTAATTTATATAAAAAACAAAGACTAATTTATTAAATTTTTACTCGATTATTCGAATCAACAAAGATATATTTTATTCGAATTATGTAATAAGCTGCAAACCAATAAAATGTTTCTATTCGAAAAATTATGAATAATAACGAGTACAAAGAATCAAAGAACTTATTTCGAAAATTCTTATTCGTTTATTCGAATTAACAAATAAGGAATATATTATTAGGATTATGGAATAGTTCCAAACGAAAATAAGTAGTTTTAGTCGAAAAATTAATTTTATGCAAAAAAAAAATTAAAAACTAGTGTTTTAAATGATTATTCGATTATTCGAATGAACAAAGAATGAATATTTTTATTCGAATAATGGACTAGTTCCTAACGAATAAAATATTTTTATTTGAAAAATTTAAAACAGACATAAAATACTAAGAATTTGGAATTAGTAACGCAAAAAAGTTTTGCTCGCTTAGTGGAACATATCACAAATCAGATATAAAAAAATTATATTCGAATAATCGATTAAATTTTACGTATATTTTTAATAAGCAATAGTTAAACAAATATTCTAAAAGACAGTAGTGCCTTCGAAAAATATATACATAGTTCTTTACTTACTCTACGCCTGTAGGAATAATTATTATTCGAATCGACTCTACGTACTTTTTATATATTTGAAGCATATTTATAGGAGAGACAATTACATATCTTGCAACTAAAAGCTTTAAGATATAAGTTTTATAACTTTTTTATATATATAAGTAATTTTTTATATATTTTGAAAATATGTATTTAACTAAAAAAATTATTGAAATAGCTTAGCATATTTTTAGGAACGTCAAATAAATTTTGGAAAGTTTAATAATTTTTAATTGATATCTTATTTTTCGTTTAAAATGAGCCAAGTTGATTGAAAAGCTTTACCATTTTGAAGAAACTAGTATTTAATTATTTTTCAAGCAGACTTTTGCAAGTGGTAAAAAATATTTGCTGCAGACAATTTTTTATTAGGAAAGTATTTAAATTTTTTTTTTTCAAAGTTCTTGAAACTAAAAAAATTTTTCTACAATTTAACTAATATTTTAGAACTCATTTGATAATAATTTGTTTTATAGAAAAAAAACTGGTATCTTCCAAACCTCCATTAACCAAACAGTTAGAAATTAAAATGCATTGCATACTTTTAGGTTGCCTTAGCTTTCGTTTTTATTCCTTCTACAAAAATATTGTAAAATTGTACTGAACGATATCAAAGTGCAAAAGTATCATGGTAGCTTCTTAAATACCCTTTAATATTTACAACCATACTGCAACTTTCAATTTCAACACCTCGAATATCGAACATAATGCAGTCAACACGTGAACAGAATCACCAAATATCTGCTGCTCTTATACCCTTCTTAGATATTCTTTTACTATTTTTGGAAAGCAGCACGAACTGATACTGCATTAGCAAGATACACATGTAAAATTTTTCCCTTTATAAGTAACAACAATGTTAAGTGTAATATAAATTTTAGTGCAATAGTGACAAGTGATATTTTTATTTGCTTTTTATATATTTGACTTACATTTGTAAGTTAAAGGATTTGAATAAGGTCATTAGGTTGTTTTTCTGGCTTTTGCATAATTATAAATCAAAAAAATTAAGTTGGAGAAGGGCATTTGATAGATAGAGGTATGAAATAAATTTTTTATTATTAAATGAAACGTTTTTGTACGTTAGATTTTTAATAGAAAAGAAGTAAATCAATTAACGTTCTTTCGTACAATGTACGATTAAGAATTAACGTGAACTTTAACTGACAGTACATTGTGAAAAGGGCCGTAAATCATTTAAAATTTAAAGTTTCTACACAAATTTTTAAATGGTTTTTTATGTACGAGTATTGTCAGTTAGTTTAAAATTGGTTAAATTCTACAACTAGACTTGTACTCTTATCAGACTTGTTCAGTAGCTCATTTTAGACACAAACCAATGATCAGACCCATATAATTAAAATTAGACTTGGGTCGAATTCGCTCACTAGTTCAATTTAGACACAAACCTATAATCAAACCCATGTAATTTAAATGGATTTGATAATCGGTTTGTACCTCAAATGAAGTAATGAACCAGTGGAAATCAAACGGGCTAAAAACTATGCCTAATATCTCTTATTGAATAATGTGTAACTATAAAGGTGGTATATTATGTATAACACAATTTTAGGTGATTTTCTTTAGCATTTGTACTTAAGTATACCTTAGATTGTATGCTAAAAACAATTAACCGTGGCCTACTTTTAGGCTGTTGCTAAACAATGAATATTCTATTATCCATATATTAACGTTGTGGCTCCACATTATTTCTATTACGCACATCATTGCGAAAGATAAATCATTAATATTCCTTAGGGAGTTTTAAAAGACTTTGTTGGAAAAACAAACTACAATATTTTAAATTAGAAACAGAAAAACTTTTTAACTGCCGAAAAGTGTATTGGAATTTTTTATTTTCTTAAGAATAATTCATGTTGGCACTTCATATAAATTAATAATGTTGTAATTAAATTGATTAAGATCACTTAGGGTCTTATTTTGTAGTTTGGCAAGATAAGGCCCTAATTCCGTTCGCAGGTTTTTTTTTAAATATTTACACCCATAAATTTCCTAAAGTGATGGCAAAAGTCTAGTGCTGACGAGCAAAATCTAGTAGGTTTCCATACAAAACCAAATCTACTTCATAACTTGCTTATATCGAAATCCACTTAAAGTCTAGTAGAACTATTGTTTTATCTTTCTTCAAAATTGTAATAAAAAATATAAACCGATCTACTTAAAAAGGTATGTGAATCAGCTATATTGCATTTCTTAGGTCGATGTACTTAAAAAGGTATGTGAATCAGCTACATTGCATCTTTTTGGCTCTTGTCTATGAAAAATTTCAGTTAATGGTTTTTGTTTTGCATATTACATTTTGTGAAATTGTAAAAATAAACTTGGTGTAGACCGTGTAGATTTTAATTAAAATTCCAATTGAAATCTACTAGATTTTGCGCAGGTCAGGATGCCACATAAAAGTATTCTTGTTCGAGCATTTCTAAATGAGCAAATGAACTAATTTTATTTACTAATATAACGAGTATTTATATTTTTAAAATTTTTACACATTTTTCCAAGTTTACGTAATTTAACGATTATAAGACAATTACTCGTTATAGTGAAGCAACTGAGAATTCGCTATGGAAGTCGAGCCCACTGCCCAGTAGTCAAGCAGCGAAAGTTATTTATGTACCATTCCATTATATTATTCCAGTTATATTTATACATATAGCGCCATATTCATAAAAAAAAATTAAATGAATTTGAAGTCCATTTTAGCAAAAAATTTTATGAAAAATTTTAAATAAAATATTTTTCAAATTCAGTTTAAATTTTATGAATATGGGGGATATATGTATTCTGGGTCCTTATAAATAGGCTAGCCGAATAAGTGATGTCCATCTGTCTGTACTTGAAATCGATTTTTCCAAGCCCCACTGAAAGCTAGAGACTTCAGATTTTGACTGTTGTGTTAAAATTTGGCCTAAAAAGATGGGCATTCGAAATCAACAAAATCAAAAACATGGTTTCAAAGCTGGATAACTGAAACTTCTCTTGGAGTATAAAACTAAATAAGTAAAACTATTTTTAAGAAACTTCAAAAAGGAACAGGCTATCAGTTCGTCTGTGTAATGTCTGTCACAGCTTCTAAATTTTTTTTCGACTTAACAAACTCCAGTTTTGTCTTTTTTTTCATGTACTTCTACTTAAGCAGTTCCTACGAAACTTTGACCGACAGCCTGAGATCTGAAAGTAGCACGATATTGCATTTAAAAAAGTGGGCGGTACCATGCCCATTATAGTTTATTAATAAATTATATGTTCTTGTACTTCTTCGATCCCCAAGAAACTTGGCAAACAGTTTGGGCACTTGAAATGATATAACCTTGTGATTAAAAAAGTGGGCGGGGCCATGCGCATTAAAATGCAATATTATATTTCACGTGCTTCCATAAAACCTATTCTTAAGAAACTTGACACACACTTTTAGCTCTAAAAGTGGCCATATCTTGCATTTACAAAAGTGGATTTGACCAATAATATTTGCAAGTTGGGGCGTAAAATTTAAAACTGGCACTAAGAAAGTTTAAAATAATTTAAATTCAGTTAAATAAAACAGTTAAATAATAAACAAATCATTTTGTTCTTAATACAAATAAAACTATTAACATTTCCTTTATACAATTGAATTTTTTTTATAATGCCTTAAATTTACGTTGGATAGTAAAAGATAGCTTAGTTATACATTATTTCCTATACCTAAAAGTATGCTCTAATACACTTATATTATATAGACAATCTAAGGTATACTACAGTTTTAATTACTTTGTTATAAATAGGAAACTGTCTTTGTTGAATTTTTTAATTTTTTCATAATTAAAAAAGTTAAAAAAATTGTGGGGCATACTTTGAGGAAATTTTTATTTTTCTCTTGCGAGGTAAAAATAAATATTTATATAAATAACGCATATTACTTTTTGAGACTTCCTTTGAAATTATAAATTTTAATGAAGACATATCTAAGCGAACAAATATTTATCTTAGTTTCACTAAATTAATTTTCAGCTTCTCTTAATACAAATCTCGACGTCGAAATGACAGAAATCTCTGAGATAAATATAATTATATTTTAAAAAGAAAATCTTCGCAAAACTGTAGGCGTAGTAAGTCAAGCTAATAGGGAAAGTTTTTTTTTATTTTGAAATGTAACATTTGTATTTATAAGGTGGTTAAAATATTAGCAAACCAAAATGTGATTTGAAATTGAAAGAAAATAAAGAAACGAAAAATATGAACAATTATAATTTATATTAAATTTCTTTAACAAAATATAAACAAAAGTTAAGCGGAGACAAATATTTAACTTTGTTATTCATAAAATCTAAAAATTTTCATAAATGAATTACATCCACCATGCGAAAATACTTTGTATTTAAATATGTTTACGTGAGCGATTTTTCGTTAGCTCACGTTCACTTATGCTTTCAAATAAGAACTTTCTACTCTCGCACGATCAATTTAAACTTTTTTTTCACAATCAAGTATCTTACGACTGGTGAATATATGTAAGTGAGCCTATTGTCCTATTGTTCTAAACTCACTTCAGTTTGATTATCTGGGAGTCTACCAAACTCTGACACAATTGAACTATATTCTGTTGTGTGGTGTTAAAAAGTCAACCTCTATTTATTCAAGTTGTAAATGCCAACTCCAATGTGAAATTTGGGCGGACTTTTAGACGACCATATTAAGTTTAGTTGATAATGACAGTAAGAACAAAAGATTTCCCTTTAGCATACTATAACAAGAGAAAATATTTTTGCGTTATTAACCTTGAAAATCGTTCAATTAATTCGTAAGTTCGAAATTGCGCATAAAATAAAAGTCACACGTTTATCAGGACTGTTAATAAACGGCTCTGCACAGCAGCTGTCATTTTGCACAGTGCTTAAATAACACGATGTTTAATACATTTTTATTAACAGAAACAAGACTAATTTTGATATTCGTTACATTGAACACTTTTGTAAGGGAACTTATAGTCTCACCAATGGAATATATCCGCATGTTGGACTAAGTTTAACCAAACGGTAGCGTTGTTTTTCAAATAGTCTGCTAGAATCTTCCACCTGCGTTATTTTCAATTTCACAGCATTTTATTTACACTAGTGCCTCTATGGTCATTTACATTTATTTTCTATATGGTCATTTACATGGTGTCGAACGTGACTCTCGTACTCATACATACATAGAAAGTAAAAAAAAGTCAAAATAAAACGTATTCATATTTTGACAGAAGTGCAATGGCTTAGCGTGAGCACCTGCCGCAATGGCCTTATCTCACGGGTGCCAAGCACCGAGTTTGGTTTTGGGACGCCAGACCAACGCCCCCATGAACCCTTACAGTTCACACCTATGCAATACATAGGTGCGCGTCAAGGGACCACAGGTTGCAAACCTTATATATAGTTATCCCTGTACTATATTTAATTACCTTGCTTAGGTAATTGAGCTATCTAAACTCGTATCAGTTGCTATGTTCATGCGATAACAACTTTCTGTTGATTGACAACAGCACCTAGAATAGTGTCTGGCTGACCGCGTCATACCAATCACTAGCATTGATTTAACACTGGGAAGCCAAGACTATTCTCCCAGCGTATCTTTTGGTAGCAACCACAGCCACCACGATGATTCTCAGGCTTCCACACTAAGGTGCTGTCCTATTTTGACAAGAAGTGTAAGTTTGATTTAGAGCAGTCTTCCGCTTTCAAAAATCCAAGGCACTTACATGTGACAAAAACGAAAGTTATTATTGCAGCCAATTATTAAAACGCTGGTTTCAGCGTAACCTGAAACAATATTTTAATATGACAAACTTAAAAAGGAGGTGCACAGACGTCTTTTTCTTGTTAAATTTTACCCAAAAATAAGTTATCTATATATTATAGTTAAATTCAAATAAGAGTCGCACGTGACATGTTGCACGTGACATATCACATGTGACATGACGCACTTGACATGTTGCTTTGGACATGTTGCATTTGACATATTGCACTGGACATGTTGCACTATACATGTCGCTCTGGACATCACGATATTTTTATTGTTTCTGTTGCTCTTTTTAAGAAATAATAAATAACTTGTTTATTACTAAAATTTTTGCAGCTTAACAGAAGTAAACTTAACAAAAATAAGCAGTATGAGTAATAGACTTAAACAAATTTAAATGAAAATAGTATCAGGATTATCAAACAGCGATTTTTATTTAAGAATAGGCAGCGCTAGCCACTTTAAGTTCTTGAGTAGCACAGTAAAAGAAGTGCAACTGGGATATACATACGTAAGTATATGGATTGCTTCTTACTTCAACAACTAGTTCAGCATAATTTGCAATTATTTTACAAACACGTGCTTTCATTTGAAAGCTCGTTTTGTCTCTTTCGGCATTTAACATATTTGCGAAATTGCTGTCATTTCATTTTTTCTTTTCAATTATTTTATTTTTTCCTTCGGCCAACAAGTTCTACTTTTACCAAGCATTCCGAATTCTTTTCTTGTATTTTAATTTATTTTAATTGTTTTGCACTAATATTTCATTCTCCTTTTTCGCTGATTTAAATTTATATAATTTTATATAATGTTTTTTATGTATTTTTTTTATTTAAAACTTGCCATGTCGCACGTGACCAAATTTATATAGTTACAACGATGAAAAATCTTCATATTTTTATTCTTCATATATTTATATTTGTAGTGAATATTTGATGAGTCTTCTGCATATACTTTCGATGCACTTATAACAAATATTGTTTTGTAATGTCGCACGTGACATGGAAATATGAAATTTTTCTGCAAAAAATATCTTAGCTATTTACAATTGCATAGTTCCTTATGCACTCGTTTTTGACTCTTTGTACCTATATAAAAATTCTCGAGAGCAAAAGTCAATGTATAATGCTGCTCTTTAAGAAATTGATTTTGTAATTTTGCAACCGAATATCTCGAAATGAGCTATGTATGTATAAATTTCCAGTATGTTTACATTAGTTGAATTTGATTGTTCCTCTATGAAAGCACGATAAAATAAAGTATATTCAAGATCTTTTCATATTCTGGTGTTGGTGGTCTTTTCGATGGAAATACCCATATATATGTATATGTAAATTTGTAGCTGCTCAAATTTCTATCAAATTCCCTCAGACTCTTTGCAGAACATTCTTCACATTCATTTTTCTTTATTATCTGATTAATATTAGACTAGTGTGATCCTTGACAAAAGATATTATTTCATCAGATTTTTCTTATCTTATCCTTGCCTCATTTTTGTGGTAAGAAAAATTTTAAAAGACAAGTCAACAGCACACTTACTAAAACTGTTTCTAACATTTGTCTAACATATCGTATGAGTTTAACGCATTTCCTCGTGCAAAGGAGAGGTATATTTTTCATGAAAATTTCGCTGTGACTTTTGATCTCCTTCATTAAGTATTCAGATTTTATGTCAAAACTCGACGTACAATATGAAGAGTTTTTTTTGGGAATTTAGCTAGTATCATGTTATCGAGAGAATACTGTACGCATAACTGGCAATAAAAAATATTCAGCTATGGTAATGGCTTAGTACCACAATATCCACCACATACACTCACAACTAAAACTTACCAAATAATCGATTAAAAAACCATTGCCTAGTTTAAGGCTTAAGCAATATTTTCCCTAATTCAATAAAATTGTTAATGTTACAAATGTTGCTCCCATTTTTCAGTCCACAATTACGTCTTAATATAGGAAAAATCTCAAAAAAAAAAAAACAAAACTACCTACCACTCAGGATATAATTAAAGTCTTTAAGAGCCTATGAAAAAAATCCTCATCAGCTCCTGCTGTATTTATGTTTGTAATACACAAACTCTTAAATACTGTGTTTCTAACAAGCATATGTATGTATGAATTGCTATTAATGTCAAACGTTGGCCTGGAGTTAAAAGCCCTACAGAAAAGAAAAGTATATTCCTTTTTCCGGCTAGCGTCGTCCTTTTTTTTTTTGTGTGTTCGCCATAAAAAAACATACTTATGTAAGTATGGCTGTGCAATGTACAAAATAAATTTTGTTTACTTACTTATTACGTATTTATGTAACGCATTATATAAAAACCCTCATTATGTGCTAAGAAATGTCAAACCTGTTTATTTTTATTTACTTTGATGCCATTAGCAACAGTCTATAATATTTATTTCTGCCCATCTCCTCCTACCAGTCAAACTCTTAAAATGAGAACTTGTTGCAAAAAAAATCTGAATCAACAAAAAAATCAATAAAAAAAATTACAAATTAATGAAACTTTTGCAAAAATAAAATAAAAATCTAATAGACTGAACCAAATTGTCGTGAAGCTGTAAGTGAATTTAACATTTAATAAAACAGGCACATACTCATACTCAAAAAAAGTATAATTTAGGAGTTTGGAACTAGTATTTTGTATGGCAATACTGGTTTTAAATTCTTAAAGTATACTTTATTTTGACTATGAATATGCTTCATATTTTTCATATCCTTTTTTTATATTTTTCATCATCATTTTTCACAATCAGCTTTCAAATATGCATATATTTGCATATATTATCTTTTAAAGCATATTTCTCCATATTCTGGTTCTTATTATATATTTTTGCATATGGGCATTTCCATTGAAACAGACACATCTATCAAAATATTAAAAGTTGTTGTAAACTTCTTGTTTTATCATATTATCATAGAGAAACAATAAAACTTAATTAATGTAAAAAATAAACTAAGTTTTTCGCCCATTTCAAGATATTCGAGTGCAAAGTCTTGTGACATTTTAACTTGGGTATTTCCTTTGCTTGATTTGTTTGGCAAGCATTATCCATTGACTGTTGCCCTCTAATATATTTCTGAGGCTGCAGAGAGTTAAAAAAGAATGCATAAGAAAGTATGCAATTCCAAATAATTGTAAATTTGCGCTCTGTAAAATCGCATATGTCACGTGCGACATTGAAAAATAACATTTGTTAGCAGTGCGTCAAAAATACTTGCAAAAAGTATAAACGGATATGTATAATGTATATATGTATATATGTATATATATATATATATATATATATATGTTCCTCTCACTCCTCGAGGGAGCATAGCGCCATGTTTAATGTAATTAGAATTAAAAGAAAAAACTTTCTAGAAAATACAGAGATATGTGATAGTTGAATCTACATAAAATAAGTTCGTCACGTGCGACATTGTAGGTTATTAAATAAAATAAATTTTATTTATTCTTAAATTATTTTAATTTAGATGAGAAAACAAGACAAAATATGAAGAGAAATAATGAGGAATGCTAGGAAGTGATAGAAATCGCTGGTTTAGGAAAAAAATTAAATGATTGAAGAATAAAGGCAGAATTAACCACATACGTACGTAAGAGAAAAAAACAGAAATGCGAAATAACAAACAAGCACAAAACGAGCCTTACAAAAGCTGTAAAAAATTGGAAAATACGTTACCAAGAGACCCACAAAAAACTAGAAGTACATACGTAGTTAAATACCTTTTGTTAGTTTGAAATTATATTTAGTAAGCTTGTTTGTGTATAATTCCGTAAAAACAGCAACAAAATTTATATAAATATTAGGAAGGAAAAAATGTCACGTGCGACTGTGATTTAAATTAATTTAGAAAAAACGCACAAAAAACTAAAAGTACATCGTTAAATACCTCTAGTTAGTTTGAAAACATTTTTACTAAGCTTGTTTGTTTATCATTTCATAAAAAGAACAACAAACTTTATATAAATATCATGATGGAAAAAATGTCACGTGCGACTTTGATTTCAATTAATTGAAAAAACCCAAAAAATAATAATTTTTGTTTCAAATTAAAACCATTTTGAAGTGACATCAATGCACAAGATTCTAGAATTAGTCACATTTAAATATTAGTGACTACAGCGTTTTAATCAATGACCGCAAAAATAACTTGTGTTTTTGTCACATGCAAATGCCTTTCTTTTTGCAATTATCCTGTAAATATTTTTTTTTTTCAAAATCAAGCTTAAATTAAAACTAGGTTTCAGTTTGACTCCTGTTTAAGTTCCTTATCTGCATGGTGGTCACGTTCGACATCATGGACATTACCATATAATTTTTTAGTTTTCAAGGCAAGCTTTCTTTATTATTATTTTCCGCCTTTGGCATTAAATTATATTTTATTATTATTTTTTTTATTAATACCCTAATTCAGTAAGAAGATTTAGGACGTTTTTGTTTGAATATGCTTCTGAGTTCTTCTCTTTGAAATCTCTAAATTATTTTCTTCAAAAATGGTTGTTGTCTTTGACAATGAAAAATATAAATATTATTGCCATGTTTTTAAAACATAAAAATTCAATTAAATTATTATACAATAGTTTGAAAAATATAAGAAAAAATATGTGTTGGATATAATGATTAGAACAAAATCATAAAGCAAATACACGAACCTTCTAGCATAGACAATAAATAATAATGGTTTTAGAGAATCAAAACTGCTCCTTTTTTTCGTCCATAGACAAGATGATACATTCGTCGAACAGAATTAGGGCATAAGTTAGTAATTATTAAATGTCTGATTCATGGATTGGGGAACAAAAATATAGTTTATTTAGCTGGAATTGCTGCTCTAGCTTCCCTGTATCAGCTAATCTTTCTCTCTCTCTCTCACACTCTATTTTACGTCTCGCTCTCCTTAGCTGGGTTCAGCAATTATTGCGATGGATTTATTATACAAAAATTAACAATGGCATTTAACTAATCCAATTAATCTCTCACTTTCTCTCTCTCTCTCTCTGTTTTTTTCCACTCGGTCTCTTGCTCTTTTCCTTCATCTCTCGCCTTCTCTCCTTTAAACTATATTATGAAGAAACTAAAAAAAAAACTTTATACCATAAATATCTTCATTTTTCTCTAACTTAAAATAAATAGAAACTTTTTTTGGCAAAGCAGCTTAAATTCTTAAAATACTAATGCAAATTTTCATTGTGACTCACTTAGAGTGCAAAGAATTCGAAAGACAACAACAACAACATTTAATGTGCGGTAAAATTGTCACATAACCAAACATTTTATGCTGCACAATATCACTTCCCACCTGCATTCATTTCGTATTAACGTTTTAGTCAATCTCCAAACTAAACCTAAAAGTATGCTTTAAGTTTTATAAACTATAAACTAAACAATAGAAAACAACACTAAACTGAGAAAACAAACAGATATCTTTTGTTGAATATCCTCTTCCTAAACACAACGAAATTTTTGTATACATACAAAAAACTTTGCAAAGTATGCTTTAAAATATTTTTTGTTGAATCCAAAAAAGTATACAACATTTTGCAGGCAAATAAATAAATATTTATATATGTATGTATGCATATTAAAGCAAATAAAGCTTTTATGTTATTGTGATATAATATAATATCTGCTGTATACTTTAGGTTGGCTATAAATAATAATATGGCAGCATACTTTTAGGAACAGCCTTAAATCGTTCAATGTTATCGCCTTACTAATGTACAACAAAAAACTTTATTTATTTTTGTTAAAAAACTCATATTTCAATAAAGAAATCACCGACTCCCGGCATCTTTTCTTAACAAAAAAAAAATTTATAAATAAATATTTGTTTCATACAAACTTTTATCTCTTGTAAGCATATTTTATTAAAATAATTTTGTGTTGATTTATGTTTGTTATTTATTAGCAAAGCGAAATTTATTCTAAAACCAAGCAGACACAAATTTCATCTTAATGCCCTTAAAACACATTTTCTTTAGCGTTAAGCCACACCAATTTATAATGCATGTATTATTGTGTGTGCAGTTTATGTAAAGAAAATAAAGAT
Organism: Tachina lurida; assembly: GCA_944452675.1. Classification (NCBI taxonomy): domain Eukaryota; kingdom Metazoa; phylum Arthropoda; class Insecta; order Diptera; family Tachinidae; genus Tachina; species Tachina lurida. The sequence continues at coordinate 26,760,927 of OX101754.1, read as the reverse complement.
TTTTTAAAGCAAATCTCTTGCATTGAATAAAAACAAATATCTCTATTTAATATAAAATCAAAAGCAATGCATTTCAAAGTAGTTGTTTAATTGCAATATCCAGATAAATTTTGATTAAAAAAAAGTATTTTTTACTTAATTAACACACACACACGCACATAAGATTTCCTGTTCTTAATAGCTCTTGATTTAAGATTTTTTCTTCCTTTTCCGAGTGCGAAGCAAGGAAAAAAGATGATAATTGCTCAAGTTGGCAAAAAAAAAAAATCAAGTAACTTAAAGGCACTCTATGCAAAATAAGGTAAAAAATACTAAGAAGAAATTGAGATAAAACTAAAGGGTTTTACAAAAGAGATTGTTAAGAATTTTTTTAAAGCGCCAAACTCTAGTGTCAAGTAGCAGGGGTATATAGAAAATAATTTACACTCAACAGATTTAATTTAAATGATATTTAAAGTTGTTTTATATTCATAGATTTTCTTAAATGTAAAATACATATTTTGTTTAATTATAATAAATGATGTAACGTCAACATCTAATTACTCTTTATGGCGCGCTACTAGAAATCTTAAAAGACCCGTTGATCTCAAATCACCATTGCGTACTTCGACTGGAGGCTGGGCAAGAAGCGATAGTGAGAAAGGTAACTTATTTTCTGAGCATTTAAAATCTGTATTCACTCCCAATTCATGTACGGGTGCTGCCGATTTACCGAGTGTAGTCTCTCTACCCCCTCGTCCGTTAAGGTTTAAGATGCGTGAACTACAAAAAATAGTTGCTGAACTCGACCCTAAGAAAGCTCCAGGTATTGATGGCATTAGTAACAAGATGCTGATGAACTTGCCTCATATTGCAATAAGAATTTTGCTATTTATTTTTAATGCCATTTTACGAATGCAGTATTTTCCACATAACTGGAAACTTGCCAAGATTAAAATGATTCCAAAGCCAGGCAAAGATCTTACCAAGGCTGAGTCATATAGGCCTATAAGCTTACTTTCAACAATTTCAAAGCTTTTCGAAAAGCTGCTCATGACTAAATTGTCCACAATTTTAGCTGATTCTGGGTGCATCCCGGACCATCAATTTGGCTTTAGAAGTCAGCATAGCACTATTGAGCAAACGCATAGATTGGTTCAAATTATAAGGAGGACTTTTGAAGAAAAGAAGTATTGTTCTGCCCTTTTTATTGATGTTTCTCAGGCATTTGACAAAGTATGGCACAAAGGCCTAGTTTTAAAATTGAAGACATACCTACCAATAAATATACAAAAGCTTTTGGAAAGTTATATTCTCGATAGAAAGTTTACTGTTGTGGAAGGAGACTTCATGAGTGTACCCGAATCTATATCTTCTGGTGTGCCACAGGGTAGTATTCTGGGGCCAGTCTTGTATCTAATATATACTTGTGATATGCCTGTGAGCAATAACATCCACACTTCTACATTTGCCGATGATACAGCCTGTTTGAGTATTCACAAAATTCCTGATGAGGCATCCCGCAATCTCCAAGCACACATTACCCAGCTTGAAATATGGTTGAACTTATGGAGAATTAGAGTCAATGAACAAAAGTGTGTTCATATAACGTTTACCCTAAGAAAAGACACCTGTTCCCCCATTCGAATCAACAATCAAAATATTCCTCAACACTCTCAAGTCAAATACCTTGGCATACACCTTGATCGAAGGCTTACATGGAAATATCATATTGACTCTAAGTTAACCCAAATGAAACTTAAAACTCAAATATATTGGTTAATTGGCAGAAATTCAACACTCAGCCTAGACTGCAAACTTTTGATATACAAGTCGCTTTTGAAGCCAATATGGTGCTATGGAATTCAGCTGTGGGGCACTGCTTCAGCTTCAAATGTCGAGAGAATCCAACGAAGGCAAAACAAAATTTTACGTTTGATAACATCTGCTCCATGGTACGTTAAAAATTCAAATATTCATCGTGATTTAAATATGCCACTAGTGAGTGAAGAAATTGCAAAATACGCAGGCAAATATTTAACTAAACTCGAGTCACATTCTAATCCGGTTGCCCGTAATATTTTGAGCTTTACTGGACACATCCGCTTAAAAAAGAGGGACACAAGGGCTCTTATACCCAACACTCCAGATGGGACTGCTTAAAAATACTTCTTTTTGATTATCACTACTTATGTATTATTTATAACTATCACTAATTATAATAAATGAATCACAACTGGTTGCCACGACGTCTACTTCGCTTTCATATGTATATACACGTCTCACAAAACTGACTGCACTGGTCTTGAAGCAATACACCCTCTCTGCTATTCTCTACGCAAAACTCACTCTGCCGACGCTTACTACTTGTACAACAATAATGACTCACTGACTTTACTTTTACAAACATTTGTATGACTATCAACTGCTTTCAATTGAGATTTATTCTTTATTCACAATAATAAACTGAACCCTTAATAGACAACTCTTAACAATGAACAAATTCAGACTGACTTTATGATAGACTGAACTGCCAAACAGGTGCATCGCCCTTTTTATACTTCCAGAATGTGACAGCAATGTCTAGACAATCTCAGCAGCATTTCCAATGGTGGTTGTTTAAATTGTTTTTATTTTCGTGTGTGTGTCTGAGTGTGTTTGTGTGTGTATCTTCTTAACAAGCAGAAGCTATTTCATTATTGTTGTTGCTGCCATCTGCTTTCATGTGCGTACCCATGTGTATTTAGTTATCTAGCTAAACAAAAATTTGTTTTATTTGCTTGCATTTATTAGGTTTGTCCGCTTTTACAATTGGGATATTGAAAGGCAGACATTTCTCTAATTCTCTTTTGAACTTACCTAAACCTTTTACAATTGGGAAATTAACAGGCAGACAGAAAATGTATAGTTTGTTTACTTCTTCAGGTTTGCTACCGTACAGATGTTCGTGTACTACTCGTACACACTCTATCTATTCAACCTCTCGCCTACAAACTTCGTCTGTCTGCGACTTCAGTGTTTTTTTTATAAATTGATACATATTATTTCATATCCTAAATTTGCATCATAGAAAGAGCCCTATATAATTGCACAGGTATAGCAATCATCCTAATAAAAGTAAATAAAATAAAGCCTTACATTTAAAGGGGAGTGGCTTCGCCTACTTTTCCTGATGCCAGTTTGAGTCATTAAAAAATTTAGGTAGAAAAAAAATGAACGATCAAATTGGTAGAAATGCAATATATATTGTGTAAAATTTTTAGGGACGTGGCCCCGCCTACTTTTCAAAATGTGTTGCTATTTTATCTATAAGAGCCTCAAAGGTGAGAAAAATTTTGTAGTGATAAGGTAAGAAGAAGCTAGTGAAATATTAAACAAAATTTTAAGTACCGTGGCCCCGCCCACTTTTCTAAATGTGATGTTTTTTCTGTATGAGGGACCCTAAAGGGAGCAAAATTTTGTAGTTATGGACTTAAAAGAAGCTGCTTAAAAATATTAATCAAAATTCTAAAGAGTGTTGAACCCGCCCACTTTTCTAAATGTGTTGCTGTGTTCTCCCCCAAAAGTGGGCAAAATTTTGCAGTGATAGGTTAATAAGAAACTGCTGAAATATAAAACAACGTTTTAACGTTTAACAAGAATTTCGGGATATATTCAACAAAATTTTAAAGGGCGTGTCTTCGCCCATTTTTATGAAAAAAACAAAATTAAGTAATTAGAAATGCCTCAGGCGCTCGCCAAGTCTTACAATATCTGTTAGAGTTGAATTGAGTGCAATATAAAAAATAATTTTAATTTTTTTTGTGTAATGCTGCCCACTCTTATAACACAAGATGGAGTCCAGGTATGTACACAGCTTAACAAAACATCCTTTAAGAAGAATGAGATCAAATATTGCAATTTATAAAATTTTAGAAAGATTTGTGCTCTCCACTTTGTCCGCCAACAATTTGATAGAATATTATGAAATTTTACACTTAAAATAAGGAGATGACGCCACTCAAACATTTTTCAAAAACAAAATACTGTCATTATGCAGATCAAAGATGCTTGCAAAGTTTCGCATTTAACTAATGGGCGGAACTATAATGAGAAAAAAGAGTTAGCGGGCGTGGCGCCGCCTACTATTTGCTCTTCGATGAAAAAGGAACTTTTAAAATTGTTTCAAAAATGACATAGAACCTTATGAACAAACATATCGTGTCATAACCGCCAAAAAAAGCTTAAGCAACATATTTTTCGAACTTGGATTTTTTACTAAAATTTATTATTTGCTATCGTAAATAATTGATTTTCGCCAAAAATAAAAAACGAGATCCAGAAAATGTGTCGTTTAAGTCTTTTTGGCGGTTATGGCTCGATATATAAATTTTAATCGCTTGAAACAAGAGTAGTACCGTGTACACCCTTACAAAAATATTGAAAATAATGTTATCCTTGATTAATGCCGTTTTCTTTTCTAGCAAAAGTGCAACATTTTTTAAATTTGTATTAAGAAAAAATGCAATATAGCGTTAGTTTAAAGCAAACATTTATGCTCGTAAGTGATAGTACTATAATTTCTTATAAACTCTCTATTTAACAAGTAAGAGTGCTATATTCGGCTGTGCCGAATCTTATATCCCCTTTACCAACGTACGTACATATATATAGTATACAGACACGTACATACATATTTGTTTTGTGAAAAAATTTATAATTTTTTTAAAGTTTCCATCTTTGGAGCTGTAATTTTCTTTCAGAAGCATAAAATATATTCAATTTATAAAGAAAAAGAAAAAAATTTTTAGACCTATTTAATTTTACATAACACAAAAAGTGTGAGTTTTCCAACCCTGGAGTCATAATTTTGGATTTTTTTGATTATTGATACCAATCTAGTTCTTTAAAAAATACATAAAATATGTTAAGTGAAAAAAGCAAAAACGAAATAAGGAAAACTTAAGGTCAGATTTTGTAAATTCAAACGATTTTTTCGTTTTGAAATTTGTATGGAAAAAATATTTTTTGAAAAGAATTTTCGTTATTTTTCATACAAATTTGAAACGTTTAGAAACAAAATTTGTTACAAAATCTGCTTATTAGTTTCATTTAATTCCTTTAATATTAAAAACTTCAGTAAAATGCGACTTTGAATCGCGCACGAAAGGTAGGCTTTTTTGAAGTTTTTTTTCAGTTTAAACGATTTTTTCAGTTTTGTCGCTTTTTTCTCGTTTTGGCGATTTTTTTCTGTTTTTGGAGTTTTTTTTATTTTGGTGATTTTTTTCTGTTATTGGGATTTTCTTCATTTTGTAGATTTTTCTCTTTTGACGATTTTTTTTCATTTTTGCGATTTTTTTCTGTTTTTGGGTTTTTTTTATTTAGGAGTTTTTTTTCTTTTTTTTCATTTTGGCGACTTTTTTCTGTTTTTTGGGGTTTTTTTTCGTTTTGGCGATTTTTTTTTATTTAAGCAATTTTTCCGGTTTTTCGCGATTTATTTTAGTCCTAGAAATTTTTTTAATATGGCGATTTTTTTCTGTTTTTGGGTTTTTTTTTCATTATGGCGTTTTTTCCTGCTTTGGGGTTTTTTTATTTAGGTGATTTTTTTCTCTTTATTGGGGTTTTTTCATTTTGGCGATTTTTTTTCATTTTGTCGTTTTTTTCCTGTTTTGGGGTTTTTTTCATTTTCGCGATTTTTTAATGTTTTTTGGGGTATTTTTCGTTTTGGCGATTTTTTTTTTGTTTTTCGCGATTTTTTTCGGTTTGGCGATTTTATAATTCCTTGTTTTTTTAGTTTTACCGCTTTTGAAAATTTCAAGAGTTTTGCTCTTACGGTTTCCAAGATACAGCAAGTTGTCAAAATTGCATAGTCAAAATTGCATTAACTGATGGAACACCCTTTAATTTAAATTTTTTGAAATTTTAGTGTTAATTTTTGTAGTCTGTATAAAAATACACTAACCTTACAAATTTCAAGTGTATATACATATAATTGTATGTATATTACATGGGATTTTAGAATTTTTCGTTGCTCGTTTTGGAACACCCTTTAATTTCCAATTCTCATGTATTTTCTTGTTGTAGCGGCCAAAGGTCTACACACTGTGTCCAAATTTCAGGTCTGTAGCTCTTACGGTTCTCGAGAAAATACTAATATAGTTTTAGACATAGTTAATTTTACATAACACAAAAAGTTAAAGTTTTCCAACCCTGGAAACGTCTTTTTAATTTTTTTTATATTTTTTTTAATTTAAAATACCAATTTTAGTCGTACTGAAGTGTAAAATAAATTTATTTATTAAAAAAAATAAAAATTTGTTTTCGGTAGTTACTTTTATATGGCAAAATATAGTTTACGTTTTCCAGCTCTGCAATCGTCTGCCCGATTTTGCTGAATTTCAATACCAATCTAAGTTGGACCATTTCTGATACATCAGTCCAAGAACGAAGTCTCTAGCTTTTCTGGGAGCTTCGGAAAACCGATTTCACGTACACCGGACGGACGGACGGACGGACATCGCTTATTCGTCATCGCTATTCATAAGGACCCAGAATATATATATTTTTTTGGTCGCAAATTAAAATTATGGAAATTACACACGGAATGAGAAACCTATATATACCCTTTTCCATTTTTGGTAAAGGGTATAAAAACGCGCTTTTTTCGAATTTGGATTGAAACGTGTAATATATATAGATAAAAATTTTGCATTAAGCAATTTTTTTGCTTCAAAAACCTGTGATGTACTTATGCTTTTATGTTATGAACTTAATACTAAACCCTTCAGCCAAATATCAGTTCTCCTTTGGAACAGCACAAATATGTAAGCATCTGCTAGTAAAATGATAGTGGTTTTAATATTTCAAAGTCTTTATTATTCCGTTTCAATACTTACCTGCTTTTATTGGAAAACGGTTTACTAAAAAAATAAAACTTGAATTTTTTACACTCGACTTACTTTCAGTGCACAGATAAAAACTATGCTACACATTTCAATTAGTTGTAATCCCTGCAGTATAGGCAACAAAATTTACTTATACACGCACATGCATGTATATGTGTATATAATTATAAAGTAAACTTGCTGATGCAGAGAAAACTTTAATATGCAATTAAAGCTTTTATTTTGATACGGAGAAAGCCTAACGTGTCTTTGTCATATATAATTTTTGGTTTTATTTAAATAATTAAAACTCAATTCTAAGCACATTTTTTCAGCAATTATAGTATAATCAGCAGGCATAATTTTTTTAGTTTATACCACAATTTTGTGGCTTATAAAACCATAATTTAAGGGATTAATATATTAGTTTTTTTTATAAATTTTGCTCCATATTAAAATCTATAAATCCCCTTGCTAATGGCGGATATAAATTCTTTATATTGCATTACTAAATAAAAGGAGTCCTTAAATAACTGCAAAAACTATTACAGAAAAGAAAAATATTTGCACACAAAAGAATTGCAATAGAAAATTTTTATAGAACTAAAAGCAAATGAAAATGTTTATGAAATATTTGCTTTGCTTAACCATGAACTGGCCATTAGCTTTTAACGTATTTTTTTATGCCATTCAGTAGCGGCCATTAAGCATGACACAGTAGGCATTTAAGCAAGTTAAATGTTAGCAAAATAAAAACAATTATACATTTTCCTCTAATTTAGTCAGTAAAATTATTCTGTAAGCCTTTTCACAAATAATAACACTTTCGTTTCCAATAGAAAATTTAAAAGCCCGCATAAATCATAAAAATTTTTATTGTGAAATTAATAGTAAATGTCCCCACTTCCTGGGCATGCAAAAAGCTAAATTAAGCTTTTATTCCACATGGCACTATAAGTTCAAAAAAGTTATGCAAGTAAAAGGCTATGGGGCTATAACTTTCTGAAAAAGCACACAAAATAATTGACAGTTTGCCCAGAGGTACTTATAAGTATGAAGTTTAGAGTGGTGTTACTAACTCATAATTAGCTTATCTCGACTTAAGCACTTTTTCCTCTTTGCCACGTTTTATTTGACTGATAAATATCTTTCTTTAGCTTTTTAGCACATATTTTTCTTGTACGATAAATTTTCTTTAAATAAATCAAATATTTTGGGACCATAAATGAGGATATAGTTCCAGGCTGCTGGCTCGAAGGACCATATATAAAGTTATTGAGTGCTAGTTTTGCCTTCCCTTGGTAGAACAAAAGCAAACTTTTTGCTTTAAAGCTAGATAAAATAATGTTCATGCTTAAAACTTCATAAAAGCTTTAAAGCTTTAAATAAAATAATGTTCATGCTTAAAACTTCATAAAAGCTTTTAATGCTTTAAGAACTAAAGGTTCGAAGGACCATAAATAAAAGCATTAAATTAAAAATTTTGTCTTTCCAATAGCAGCAAAAGTAAGTTTTCCATGTTTTATATAATGCAGGTTTGAAGGACCAAAATATTATAGAAATTTTTCTGTTAAATTTGAGAGAACAGAAACCAAACTTTTGGTTAAGCTAAGCTTTGTATTCTTAAATTGTAACAAAAATTAGTTGAATACATAATTTCATACTTATAATGTGAAACTAGTGTTTGTTGCTTTAAGTGCTATTGGCTCCAAGGATCATACATAAATAAACATCATATAATGCACATATTACCTCTAATTGACAAAACCAAGGCATGGGAGATAATTTATAATGCTTATAAGTTATTAAATTCCTAAGGTTGTTTTCGTTGCTACAAATGTGTATGCCATGTTTGCACTTAATGGTTCGAAGGACCAATGTGATATTGAATATTCTGCTTGTAATTTCATTCCATTACAAATAAGATAACCTTATATTTACATATAAATACCATTAGTATGAAATTACAGATATACATATATATATCGTTGCCTAACACGCATAACGCCCTAACTACTGTTTTTAGAGGGACAGAAATAACCCCTCTGCCCTTTCTTGGCTCTACTTTTAAAAAACTATAAAGGCTGTGTGTTCTTTTAGATGCAGATAAATTTACTTTTTCAATTTCATAAAAATCCGTCCGATAAGTTTCAAGGGGCAGATATTTCACCCCAGCCCTCTATTAGTTCTATTATTTAGTTATATTATTTTTTGAACTTATTAAAGCGAAAAAGAGATATAAATAAGCATTTAAAGCAGTAAAGCCGCCAAGATTAATTTTTGTATTATAGAATCTAATAAGTGTTTAATCATAAACAGAAAGAAGTTAGAATACGATTAGGTCATGTAGTTGATGCCACGTATGCCGAACAAAATCTAAAATATTTGTAGTGTCACATCGTAGTAGTTGCTTATGGCAGCTAGATAAGCGCAGCATAAATTTAAATTTAATTAAACTAGAATATATTTGAAACAGGAATAATTTCTTAATCGGACTTTAGTTCAGTATTTTCAATTCTTTTAAAATTAAACATATGTTTTTTTAATACCCTACCCCAGTATGTTGTTACGGTCATCACATTAATCATTTCTTGAGTCTTTTTTTTAAAGGTAATTAATTGTTAATACTTCTGAAGGTGTCATTCGATTTTCGCCCGAAACTGTTACTGCCACGTCATCCGCATACGCAAAAGTCTTGCAAAATGTTTTTTCGTGGCTCTAAACAGACTGTTAATGTTGTAATATTCCTCTAACTGCTGCTTTAGATGCATTGGAGGGGGATTCTATTCTTTAAATTGCAATTATTGGAAGTACGGAAACTCTATTGGTGGCTTATGGTGGTTCGAAGGACCATAAGCAAAAAAGTCGAATTATATATTTTTGTATGGGAAAGTCATTGCGCTATAACCTCAAATCGCTCAAAATAATTGAGATTTTGCCCAGGGCTAGTTCTGAATATATAAATTACAAAATTAGCTTAGCTCGACTTAAGTAGTTTTTACTTTTTGCCACAGATATTTATGTATGTTCTTATAATTAAATATACCATCCATCCATTTTTTTTTTTATTTAAAACAAAGGTTAAATAATAATGCAGTAAATGCTTTACAAACCAAAACAAATACTATTTTTATCTCCACATCTATCTCTCTCTCTCTTTCACTCTGTATCTATTCCTATACAGTATCCTTTTTTTCAATCATTCCAAACTTTGTTTTTAATACCCATTTTGTTTATAATTGCAGTTGTTAGAGTTTTTGTTGCAATTTTCTTGCTCTCGTTTTCCATGATTTTAAATGATTGTATTTATTTGTGCTATTGATATCCTTAATGGTCACATTTGAATGGCAGAATTTTTATTTGTATTTCTATGTACCAGCAAATTCCCAATAACTATAGCATTTCGAAAACATATGTACATACAGATGTAGTATTGTTTCAGCTGCTGCGAAAAAGTTTTTAGGTCGATGAATGTGTTTATAAAAAAATCTTAACAGTCGGTAGCAGGGATAGAAAATAACAGGACATTTTCGAAATTTAAATTTAAAACATTAAATGAGAAGAACTTGTGGATTCGATACTAGAGTTATATGCTTATTAGATGAGAAATGGTAGTCTTATAGTGCAAAATCTAGCACTTACGATATTTCAGAACAAATCTATGAGATTTACCACACAAAACAAAATCAACTTTGCCACTAGATTTTGTGGGAATCTACTTAAATTTTGTACAGCTAAGTGATGCAACTACGGTATTCAGTATGAAATTGTACTAAAAAGTAAGCTTCCCTACTCAAATTGGTTCATGAATTAGCTATATAAAACAATAGTTTGGTTGAAGTTTAGGAAAAATATCCATCAATGGCTCTAATTTTGGATAACAAATTTTGATAAATGTGAGAAGACTTGGTGGAAAGGGTATAGATTTTGATAAGGATCTTAACTAAAATATGTTAGCAATACTTCATAAAGGATTAATTTATACAGGGTGACGTAAATTGTATTATCCAATTTTGTTTTGGATTACATTTTTTGTAAATACAAAAATGATTTTCAGTGGTTGATGATGATATATTTGCAGTTTTAAATATTTTGCTGTTAAGTGGAAAAGATGATAAACACCAAAGTTGCTACCGGCAGTGTTGATATACTCGTATATTTGTGTCTGTTTTGTCGCATTTTCCTTGAGTTTCTGCAAGATATCCGCTGATAACAGTTCGCATTCCTGTCGAATATTCTATTTTCAGGACTACGATTGTCTGAAGCCTGTTGCCATAAAAACGCGAGTGCGCTTTCGTCTAGTAGGTAGTGTACTAGTCTAGGAGTTGGAGGATTGCAGGTTCGGTTCCTGCCATGGAGTCTGTGTGTTGCTACAGGCAAGCCAAAGTAGCTTCGCAGCTTGTGTTTATTAAAAAAAATACCCCCAAAGTAAGAAGTGTGGAATGGTTAAACTGGGCAATCTTGCTGACTATGACAAATCGCTAAAAATGGAAGATTACGCGACCAGAAAGCTTCTTTAACAATATCCATTGTGTTTCCTGTGGTATGTGCGGTTGCACCATCTTCTTTAAAGCATATTTTCACCAAGCTTCGCCCATTCAATTCCTTCAGTAAGACGTCGTTTATCATGACTCCATAGCGTTTGCCAGTAGCAGTTCTCAAACTTCCTCAAAGTAATTAGACCCCTTATCCCCGTTCAGGGCTTTTGAATGGATGTAATATCGCTTTTTTTCAACACACGTGTATTTTCAACGCCCCAGAAAGGAACATTTTATTTACTGGTGTAAATGCTTAAATGAAATGCTCCTCATAGCACATGATAATTTTCGGCATAAAATCATCCTCTCCCTCGTTCTTCATAATGATACTGAAAATGGAGCTGCAGTAACTCTCACCGCATTAACTGACGCACTACTAAAACTTTGTAAGGGGAACATGTCCAAGTATTTAACTAAAATTCACTGTATGGTCTGTCTCCCAATGACCAAGTGCGTGGCACGACGTCTGGTTGATGTTTCGTCATTATCAGCTATATTGTCTGCCACAGCCGCATTATTATCGACTTAACGTGCAGTTAGGTAGCGGTCACGGTTTGTTTAAGTTGAACAGCTAAGCGGAGGAATGTTTACTAGAGGTTGGCGTTTTTGACTACAAAACCGAAGGTCTTGGGTTCGATCCCGGTCTTCGAAAGTCATTAATTAACAAAACCACGCATTTTTCTGATGTGCAATAGTGTCCTTTTGTATCATTCGTTGTAGGAAAGTTCAAGTGATGAAGGCATAGACACTGGTCACTGAACTACAACGGCTTCAACGACCAGCAAGCCTAATGTAACATCAGCGTGAGCTCCTTCGTAGGTGTTGAGTAGCAGAATCATCGGCAAAGTAAAATAACCAATAAAATGGTTACTAAACACACCTTCAAAAATTTAATACGCCTCATTGACACCAGAGGCGCTGTAACACTGCATTATTAAAAATATGCAAAAAAGCAGAGTTGTAAAAGAATGAAGCTTTCCTCTATCTCTTTTTTCATTATCACTATCCCTTTCCTAAAAGAAGGTAACGCCTGTTAATAGAAGTAGGCATTCATTGCCAGAGGTTTGCTTTTGTTCAAAAAAAAAAAAATAAATAAGAATAAAAGAAAATAAAGACTACAGATGTCTAGTTCGCAAATAATTGACGTAAAACGTCATTTACAAAAATTATAACATCTTCCAAGAGGTTGATTAATTTTGCGCCGCACTGTATATATATACTCGTATATATGTTTATATACACATTTATATAAACATTCATTGCATAATATTTAGTGGCATAAAATTATAAAAATTAAAGCATAATTTTAGGCTACTAAGTCTAAAAATGTCAAATATCATATTCATAAAAAATAAAATATATTTGAAATCCATTTTAAGAAAATTTTTAATGAAAAATTTCAAATAAAATACATTTCAAACTTATTTTTAATTTTATGAATATGAAAAAAACTTTTTATCATGATCAATATATTTAATTTATAAATAAAAAGTAAAATGTGTGATTTCTTTCCTTTCAAGTCATTTGTACTCATTCGTTTCATTTAATTTTACCTTGACAAATTTGCCTCGTTTATCGACTTTTTCAACTACACACCATAGTTACGTTTGCTATTTTTTTTTTGTTCTTCTATAACGTCTTCAAAGAAATATACTCATTTATTTTAAACAAGATTTTTACTGTAGCCAAGCATGCACGAGCAAGCAAGTCTTATTACAAAATATCCGTATTGTAAGACATACATGCATACATACATACATATATATGTATGTATGTAAGTATTTCCAGGGGCAAGAAACCAGAAATGTTTAAAGCATATACACAATCATGAAACTACATCGGCAAACTCAGCAACAACACATTCAGCTGGTTTATATAGTACTATGTACATATAAATTTCTTCTTCAATAAATAATACTTGAAAAATTCATTTTACTACTTCTTCAAGAAACTATGGCTGCAGCGCAAAGTGTAACACTTGTTGTTGGTGTGCCACTGCTCTTCACCCAGTTAAACAGTGATAATTTTACAAGGCGACCCTCACTCAGCAACATGTTTAAACATGCCAGATTTATTGCTAAGAAAATATGTATGTAGTTTTGAAATATTACATTAAATAGGAATACTTCGTTTACGGCTTGTGTTAATAATAAAAAGAAAACAAGACTTCAAAGCTGTAGCCTTAAGATTCGCTTGGGCAGACACATTTTGCACTAAGAGCAATTTAAGGATACTAAATATCCTTGCAAGAAAATTATTATTATTATTATTATTATTAAGCAACTGAAAAAGCGTATTTGAACAAAAATATTTTTCTACTTGTTGGAATGAAAATGTTATAAACATACTTTACCACTAACGCTAAATGCAAAAGTGATTAAACCTGGCATTCCCGAAACACCGCTCAAGGAAATTGCTCTTAATTTAATAATTGTTGGCAATTTTTTTTAGTAGAGTTTGTACCTTAAAGTGAGAATTTTTTTATAAAAAATTTACACTTGCAGGAAATCTAGTAGATTTCAATTGAAATCTTTACCGTTTGCAAACAGATTTTTTCTGATATTTAACAAGATTTTGTATCTAAAACAAAAACCATTGACTGATATTTTTCTAGAAGTACAACCAAACAAATACACTTTAGCTAATTCACATACCTCTTTTAGTATGGAGGTTTAATTTTTAGTACAAGTTTGAAGAAATCATAGTTACAGCACTATTTAAATATCAATTCATAGATAAAAGCCGTTTTTAATTAAAGAAAAATATTAAATATATGAATAAGCACTTTTATGTGTGAATTTATATTTGAATAGCATTGGTACAATAGGCTCCAAATGCTTCTAGATTTTAAGTAGATTTCGACAAAATCTAGTAACGAAGTAGATTTTGTTTTGTATGGGAAATCTACAACATTTTACTTGAAATCTCCTAATTACTAGATTTTGCTCAAATGTAAACGCACTACTACTGAGAGAGTAGGAGAGGTTTTTAAACTGACTGGGTTGTAGGCTCTGCTAAAAGTGACAATAGGTTGAAAAATTGAACTTTTGGACTAAATTCTCTTGAGTTGAAATCATGTTGTTTTAAGATACAAAAGAATAGGACTGGCTTTATGGAGCAGTTAATTAATGCAGGAATAAATAAATATGTTTTACCCCCTTATTGTGAAAGATGCCCTAGGCCAAGGACTGTGCGACAGGAAGTAACCTTAAGGAATTGATGAGTGAAATTGGCACGAGACGGAAGCCTAAAACTTAACGTTTGGACCATTTGTTTTATGCACGAAATAACACGATGAGGGATGAAGTATCCATCTTTTTATTAGGTATACCATAAGGCCAGTACCGAGCAAAAAAAAAATAACCCTAAAGTTGAATTAAATTTTAGGTATGTGGAGTATTAAGACTGATCCTTTGGATCATCATTATGGCAGCAATTCATGGTGATTGTTTACTTTATTTTTATTTTTGTCAGCACTACCACGTATGTGTGTGTTTGTATGTGTGTGTATCTTCTTAACATGCAGAAGCTATTTTATCATTGTTGTTGCTACAGTTTTTATGTTTATTTAATAGTCTGCTTATATCTGCTAAACAATTCTGGGTAATTCTTTTTGCTTGCTCGAATATTTTTGCACAACAATATGTTACAAATATGTAAAGTGTTTCCACTGCAGATTTTATCCGTAGCTTTATTTACAAAGACAAAATCTCGTTTCAATCCTTTTCATGCCTGCATATAAAAATAAGTTGAAAGTAGCTTACGTGCATCCTATTCAAACATAAATCATACGACAAATAAAATAAATTATTTTTATTTCGTCTTATATATCATAAAATGTTTATAAAGTTTTCTATTTTGAAAATAAAAAAACGAAATAAACATAAAAAGTTGCCAACATATTTTTGGTTGTAAAAAAGTGTAATTTTCCTTTCAAAAAGTTCTTCCTTTACAAAAAGAGACACACACACACACAAGCCGGTATAAATTAATCCCAGCAATCATATCAAAAATTTATACATTACTGTTTAAAGCAAAGCAGCAAGAAAAATAAAATACATCTTTATACAATACAAAAAAAATTTAAATTTATGCACACTGACATATAAAAAGGATCTGCTGGCTGCTTTTGATATGCGGGTGTCTATGTGTGTGTGTGTTGTTAGGATGAGCACCAAAAAGTATGCAAAAATATGGATGATAATGCTGGGATAACAGTGAAAGCTTTCTGCAACGAAACTACACACTATTTTTATAATACCACCAAAGCATTCTTGAGGGTACCTACACTCAAAGAAAAGTTCTGTAATGAACTTAATTAAAACAGAGTCTGGCAAGCTAGTTCAATGACTTTCCCAAGATTAAATACATTTTCTTTATTTTATCTTCTTTAATTATTTTAAACTTAAAGGTAGTTTTTAGAGTTAAATTTTTTTAAACTTTTTATGATGGTTACGAAATTGGTGCAAGTTTCGTCAGCATGAACACACACGAACATAAAATCACCAGCCAACAACAGAAAAACCAAAACAGTATAGAAAAAAGTTATTAGTAAATTTAACCAATTTTTACAGTTAAAATTACATCAACCAATAAAATTGGTTAAACTAACTAACGTAAAGTAGTTAAAAAATTTTAGTCTAAAAGTTTGTTATAAAATGTGTCTCAAGAGAAGCAATATATTTAGTAGATGGATTAAACTATAGATAAGTTCTTTATTTAAAATATGTTTTAAAGTTACTTATTTGATCCTTTGATCCTTGCGAAAGAAGCCAAAATTATCCATACCTTTCTGTTCTATCGCCGCCTCTCTTTTACTGCATTTACTGTATCATATACATTGTTGTTTTTCTTATTTTTTTTTTAACCACAAATTAAAATTTATGAATATATTTTGTATATTAAACTTAAATATAGAGTAAAACAAGGATTTATTAAAATAATACACACTCTGCTGCTTGGTTAGCGTGGAGCATAAATGAAAAATAAATATTCAGTTTTGTTTTTGTACAAAAATAATCTTGCAACAAAAGTGCAACAGCAGGATTAAGAATAAACAAGAAATTGGAAAATTTGTGGAAAAATATAACAGTTAATTTGGTAAAATGAAAGTTTAATATAAATAGTAAAGCAAGGGATTTGTGAAAACTTGAAAAGGATATTAAAAAAAATATACAAATAGGAGCAGAAAATTTTTGAGCGAAAATTTAAATTTCTATAAGTGGTTAAGGTAACAATTGTTAAATGTAAGCAAATGTTTTTTAGTTATTATTAGTCCTGTGATTCCTATTAGGAACAAAAAACCAAACAATTTTACTTGACTTTAATGCAATGGCAAAACCTTTACACTTTGACTACTCGTTGTCAATAATGATTCACTACTATTCATATTATCTTCCCATTTTCTTTGCCTAAAAAAATTACAAGCGATTGTTATTGGCAAGGAGAGAAGAGTGGCAGTTATCTTGCAAAGTATTGACTTGATATTCGACAAATGCTTATAGAAGAGGGATTCATTCTACCAGCGGCTATATTTAGGAGAATATTAACAAGTTGATTTCTCTTATTTTGTATTAGGTTAGGTAAGCTTAGAATTAACAGCTTGCAAGTTTAAAAGCCAAAGCCATCACACTGAGGTCCTAATTGGTCCCCTTGTTTTACCTAAAAAGTAGACCTGAAGGAGAAGAGGTAACTTCTTCTATATCTCTCCATTCAGTTCAGTACCGACCAAATGTTATGTCACAGTGTGACAAGGATTTCAAATTCTGAAGCAGTAGAGTGGCCATTAAAACTGTCCTTTCCTCAGACAGAGTACCGCAAAAGGAGAGAAGGTGTTCTGTACTATCTTCCTCCTCCTCCTGAAGCAGATGAGGTAGGTTAGGTTAGGTTAGGTTAGCAGGCTTCTAGTGAAGAATGAAAATATAGGAGTCTAGCTCACTTGGGTCCAATACGATGATCCCTTTGTGCTGCCTGTAAGTTGAAAGTATAAGAATAAGGGGGGAGACCGGAAGTATAGGGAGAATATAGATGGAGAGGATATAGATGGAGAGTTTTTGTACAATAAGAGAGAGTAGAGTAGATAAGTGAAAAAGTGGGACAAGGAGAGGGTCTAGTACATACACATGCCGTAAAGGCTAGCGGCCATACCAGCCGCTGCTCCTAATATATAGACTTAGGTTTCTAAGTCCTATTTCCGATAACTCGGACAAGCTATTGAAGATATTCTTCCAAGGAAGTGCAGACGGAGATCCTCCAAAGCAGGACAGAAGCAGAGAAGATGCGAAATGCTTTCCTTCTCTTGATCATCATTGCAGCTGTAACAGTAGTCATTATACGGGAGACCCATACGTTTAGCGTGGGTTCCGAAAGTGCAGTGGCCTGTAAGTGTGGCCAGGAGATTCCTCAGATGCTTTCTGGTAAAGCTAATGAGGTTTCTGGTTCCTTTAGTATCTAGACGAGGCCAAATGGTTCTCGATATAACGCAGGTAGGATCATTACGCCATCTTTCCTGAGCTGAATTAAGAAAGGCAGTATCGAAGCGTCTCCAGCAAGACGACATAGGGAGCCCACAGAGATTATCAATATCGGCTTCCCCGAGTAGGGTTCCTCTCTTTGATAGTTCATCCGCAACTATATTGCCTGAATTAGTTCCGTGTCCACGCACCCAGTATAGTGTGATGGTTGACTGCTGCGCCAGTTCATCCAGGACTGTGCGGCATTCTTGGACAAGTAATGATGTAGGATATACACCTGCAAGGATTTTGATCGGGGGTTGGCTGTCCGTTATTATCTGGATATTACTATTGTGTATCCGATAATAACTCAACCAGTGTGTTGCTCTTTTTATGGCGGATATTTCTGCCTGTAAAGCAGATGAGGTAACTTCTTCTAAATTTTTCCATTCAGTTCAGTGCTGACCAAATGTCATGTCACAGTGTGACAAGCATTTCAAATTCGGAAGCACTAAAGTGCCCATTAAGACTGTCATTTCCTCGGTGAGAGTGCGGCAAAAGGAGAGAAGGTGCTCTATACTCTCTTCCTCCTCCTCATTATTACAACTTCTACCGAAATCATTATACGGTAGATTTAATCTCCTAGCGTGCGCTCCAATAAGACAATTATCTGTAGTTACCGCAACAAAGAAGCCTATTTGCTTGCGAGGTGTCTCTTCCAGGATTGCGGATCTACTATAATCGTATTAAGGTCATATTTGCCTTGTTAGTAAGCAGGACTGACTATCTGATGCCAAATATATTCTGCTAAATTTGAATCTTACAGCATTTTTACAAGACACCACGGATTTGTCACGAATGTGCATTAGAGCTTGGGATCTAGCTAGTTCATCCGCAATAATATTTCTAGAAATATTGCTATGCGCTGAAATGCAGAGTAGCTCCTTTTTGAATGTATCTCTTTCTCTATTAGGACCATATTTATCTCACTATCGAGCAGGTAACCTCTAATGGTCTAAATCTGGTATGTGCGATTCCAAATAGATTCTGCTAAATTTGAACCATTTCACCATTTGATACTTGGTATCTTTAAGCTTTGGATCTGGTAAGTGGGTACGCAATGATATTTCCAGGGTTAATAGTCTCGCTATCTCGTTTAGAAACATCTATCATTTATACGCCAAATTTGATGTTATATAAACATTTGATAGAGAATTAAGCGAAGCTTTGCTGTTAATAAAAATTTTGAACTCGGGCCCTCAGAGACCGTCATTGGCTTTGTAGCCAACGACTAACTGGTGCAGCCAATAGCACCCTCTTTATACCGAAGACGGTGTAATGTGAGTTGTGGAATGCCTAAGTCCTGGTGCGAACCTGGGTTTTCCTCAACCCTGTGTGCTACAACAACAATATTCTCAACTGTTCTTGAGCGATGGAAATAATTCTGCAGTTTCTAAACGAACCGTTAGATTGTCACAAAACTTAAGTCTGGAATTAAGACTATACATATATCTTTAAAAAGGGTGGATCCAAAAACACCCAAAGTGGTCATCCTCGGGTTAATGCAAAGTTCAAACCAGTGCCGAGCTTATGTTTTTAATCTGATAAAAAAATTTGCTACCTGATATTTCTATCCAAGAGCTGAAAAAACATTACACTACATTTATAGGTTTTCGCTTACAGTTTAGGAAATATTTAAGAAAAAAAGTTAAAATTCTGGCTTTTTTGCCTACCTCGGTCCACTGTTCTGCTAATGGAGAAGTCAAATCTTGTGCGCTTTAGAAAAAAAACAACTTATTATAGATTAAAAACAAAATTTTTAACATATAAAAACCAGTCAAAAATTATAAGGAATTTAAATTAAAAATTTGAAAAAAGTTGATTTTTCGGTTTTTTTTCCAAAAAAAAGTGGGTTAATTATTTTCCTATTATAAATTCTTTTTTCCAAAATCGCAACCCCATATTTATATTTAGTTAAAAGGTAATAATATAAAAAATATTACAAAAATATTTTTTGTTCAAAATTTGCGTTATTGAAGGAACCACATTGTTTGGAAATAGACCTATTTTTGTCATAAATATAATATGTAAGGTCTTTTTTCTCAAATTTCAAGGCTGGAACCAAAAAATTTTCTATGGCTCCTGAAGATAAGATAGGTTTTGAAATATTTCCACAAATACTATCTTCGCCGGGCGAAAAATAAGAAGAATACACCAAAAATACTGAAAAAAATTCCATTTTGGGGATTTTGCAAATATTTTTTGGGAATTGCGGGGAACTCAAAAGCAAATTATATTTATTCTTACTTATTTTCGTGGCTATTATTTTTTTCTACGCGGCATTATGACTGGTGATTTTCATGAAATTTTTATTAAGTGATGGTGGGAGGACAATAGTAATTCTTGGGGGGCAAGGCACCTCCCAAAATGACCTTTGTACTCCTATGTTCTTACCTTCTATGTAGTAATTACATCAGCTTCCACCTTAGTTAGAACTTTCAGCTTAAATTTGCCATAAATGCGAATTTTGTAGCACTCCCTTCATATCCAGACATAATCGCCCAAAAAAAGCTTATTCAACACATATTTAGGATATCGGCTTTTTGTTGAAAATCGATAATATAGCAAATAGCAAATAATCGATTTTTGGTAAAAACTTAAGCTCTTAAAATATATCCTTTAAGCTTTTTTGGCGCTTATGATACGTTATATTGAAGGCAGATTCAGGTAATTATAAAAAATTTAATTTTGATTAGGGGCGAAGTTTTTACTTGCCATCTGTCAAGTAATTACAGTTTGAGTTATTTTAAACTGTTAAAATGTCGGACTATTGACAATGAAACGTCTTACTGGAAGACCCATGTTAGACATAGGGTGAAACTGTTGGGCCAAAGTTCAACTTCAAGGAAGAAAGAAAATAGATCCTTGTGACAAGAGGGCTCCCTTCCAAAAAAGAAAAAAATAAATAAATATGCATACATACTTAAAGTATTAAACCAAAAGAGTTGTCTTAAGTTAATTGAAAATATGCAAATTAACAGGCATGCGCAGACGGAACAAACAACAGTGGCAAGACTACAGTAAATTAGAGATGAGTAATTTGAGCTTTCATTACAAAAAAGCTTTGAGCAAGTTGTAAAACGATGAATCAAAACAATTCACGTATACTATTTGCACTGAAAAATATGTATATAAGGATTAAATTTGGATTACGGTAGACCAAACACAAGAAAACGCTGATGATGAATATGAAGAGAACTCCAAACAGCATGTTGTTCCGTTCTTCTGGTAATTATCAAACTATTTACAAATATCTTGGGTGTTATTTCTCGCATGTAATTTGGCTTCCTATAAATTCCAACTTTAGTCTAAATATAACCAAAAAAAAAATAATAAATAAATTCCAACAACAGAGTTGCCGTTTACATAAATTTTTGAGGAAAAAATTGCACATCGAAAAAAATTGCTGGAAAAAATTCTTCATTGTATTTGGGATATCATACATTTATAAAAGCCCCATTATCAAATCTCATCATAAAGTTCATAGAACTTTTATCTTTAAAATTAACATGTATACATATTTTCTTTCAACTCTTTGCAGCAAATTTTTGCTACACTAATGCTTTTGGTTAAACGAGGCCTAAGCCCTAAAGCTTTTAAAAGCCAGCAGAAATATGACCACCAGCCCTTTCCTAAGAAAAAAACAAAAGTTTATTAACAAAAGAAATCCATAAAGAATTTTTTGTATAAATGTATTGTAAATGCTTTGCCTAGTGATTAAACAAATAACATACATACATACATATACATTATATTAATATAACAAATAAACTACAACATAAAGCTAATTAAAATGTACTTTATATAATAATTGTATTTATACCTAAAATAAATATACATATACATACATACATACATATAAATAAAACATATTAACACAAATATTATGACAAAATGGTACATATGTGTGTTATTTAACAAAAAAAAAGCTTTTCTTATGTTTTAAAAGCTTTGAAAAATTAAAAAGCTCAATTTTTTTTTTGTAAAAACAAAACTAAAATAAATTTGTAAAAATATTTTAGTAAATATTCAAATATGTAAGTATGCAGTATACAAATATTGAAGTTAGAACAATAAATAAGCTAAAATAGTTGATGAACATTTATATGCCAGAAGAGCTTTTTTGAAAAAAAAAAATAATTAATACAACAAATTTATTTGAACAAGACAATAGACTTTAAATAGCAGTACATGTATATCAAACATTATAAAGTTCACAGTTTGCTTATGACTAGAAGATAAAAAAGAGGAATTTTAGTTTAATGTAAAATAAAAGTTTCTTTGCAGTCCGTTGCTGCTTGGGCATATCATTAGTAGACTTCAAACAACAATTAAATAAAAGCTTATAAAGCTTTACTGCTTATAGACAAACTCCTAATAAATTATTGAGAATTACAAAACTATAAGCACAGTAAAAAGGAAGGAGAGAAAATGTTACAAAAACTACAAATAATATTAAGAGTATTTAGCATTTGCTGACTATTTTATCGTTCTACTAATTATTTGCGTTAAAGCAATCTTTGATTGTCATTGAGATGCTTTAAATAAATTCGGTAAAGTGCAACTTTGATACTACATGGGTAATTAGGCTTCGTACGAGTCTCGTACATATAATGACTACGACGATTTTGTACTAGACTAAAGAACATTGTAATATTTTTTACAAAATCGTCGTAGTCGAAGTTCGACACTCTTAATAAGGCCCAATACCATATAAACCTTTTAGTTTTGACGATTTTTGTCAGTTTATGGCGATTTTTTAAATTTGGCGTTTTTTCGTTTTGTGGACTTTTTCGGTTTTTTTTGTTTTGTTTTTTTTTTTTGACGACCTTTTTACTTTTGGTGATTTATTTGCATCTTAGCAATTTATTTTATTTAAGTGATATTTTTCATTTAATAGCTTTTTTGGTTTTGGCGATTTTTTTTCTGCAGTTTTTATTACTTTTTTTAGTTTTGGCATTTTTTCGATTTGGGAGCTTTTATTTTGGCTTTTGGCGTTTTTTTTGTTTGTTTGTTTTTAAAATAAAAATTTTTAGTTTCAGTGATTTTATTTCTAGTTTTGGCGTTTTTTCGTTTTGACGATTTTTTTGTCGAATTTCCGCGTTTTTTTTTTTTGTTTCTTGTTTTGGCGATCTTTCTGCTTGTGGTGACTTATTTGCACTTAAGCGATTTACTTTATTTTTGGCGATATATTTCATTTAACAGTTTTTTATTTTGGCGATATTTTACCTTTTTGACGACTTTCTATTTGTTTTTCTACAATTTAAATTTTTTTAAGTTTTAAAATTTTTTTTAGTTTTGACGCCTTCTCACCGTCTCATAATTTTTTAGGTTTTTTTGCGAATTGTTTTAATTATGGTGACATTTGCATGTAAGCGATTTATTTTATATTTGTTGATATCTTTCATTTAAGCGCTTTTTTAATTTTGGGGATTTTTTTTTTGTTTCGGCATTTTTTTTTTTGTGAATTTTCGAATTTTTAAGTTTTACCGTTCTACAAATAAATTCCCAAAAAATCTAACGATAACAAAAATTCCAAGTGAGAAAATTATTGAAAACCACGACATAAAGTATCGTATTTTTATCGATAACTAAAGCTGAAAAATTTAAGATAATGAAAGCATTAGGCATAGTGTGATTTTCTTTAAATAATCGATAACCAAAAATTTAGAAAATAAATTATCGATAACAAAATTTTTTTATTGTCGATGACACCAATAAAAACTATGGCACATATTTTATCCACAACAAAAGCTTAAAAAATTAAGGATATTTTGTGCAGTATGCTTTTATATAATTAATCGACAACAAAAGCTAAGAAAAAATTCTTACTGAGAGTTATCTAAAACATACTTTTTTTTAATATATACATACATATCTTTTATTGGAGTATTTAAATTTTTTTTTCTCTTATTTTTTACTAGTTAATCGATAACATATATTTTTTTAATATTTAACATATATTTTTTTTATTTTTAAAATCGAGTTAAGTTTATCGATTACAAAAAAATAGTTTTTTCAATTTTATCGATAACAAAAATTATTTGAGTTAAAATTTTTAAAACCTTAAAAAATATATATCGATAACAGCAATAACATGCATTTAAAAATTCACTAACAAATAAAATTCCTAAACTGAATAACAAAAACAAATATATAACAGATACTCGTAACAAAACTTTTAAAAACTTTGTAAAGAATTATTGTTAACATCCATAACATGTAGCAAGAATTTAAAAAATCAATAACAAATAAAATTTCTGATTTGAATTACGAAAACAAAGCCTAAATATTTAAAAAAAAAATATTATGAAATTTTATCGATAACAAAAATGGAAAAAAATTATCGATATTAAATGTCTTAAAATAATGTACTTTAACCAGATATTGCAACCTGTATTTATATTTTAATTATTCTATGGCAGAATTTAAAAGAAAACTTTACGAAAAGTTATCGAAAAAATTTCTAAAAATGTTCACAATTATTTTTTTATAAAAAAATCTATCGCGGACTTCAGCAAAGGTAACTAAGACTATAGCATAAAAAGAAGTTATTAAAAATTTTACGTTTTTTTCTTTCTTAAAATTATCGATAACTATTTTAAATTAAGGCTAGTTATCGCTGGCAAATATAATGAAACAAATTTCCAGAAAATCTAAATGATAACAAAAACTTAAATAAATTTTGAGAATTTAATTATATAGATACATCATTTCGATAACAACAAAAATTTTAAAATCTTGCCAAAAAAATCAATATTATATGGATGACAACAAAAATATTATCATTCATGAAAAAAATCAATTATAAATAAAATGTTTACTTTCCATAAGGGAAACAAAAATATATATAAGTATCAGTTTGATTTGTGTTGGACATTGGCAATGGAAATCTTAGTGGTTTTTTTTTGTAATAGATTAAAGGGACATTTGGCTTGTTTTCTTTAATCTAGTACAATATGCTGAGAGATACACGTGGCCACCGTCTCACACAAATTCGTCTGAAATAAAATATAAAAATTTTGATGCAATTTTAGCTATAATTTAAAATTTTGGAAAATGTTTGGAAATGATAATGTAAGAACTTAGAGTTTATTTAAAATCAAACAAATACAATTATGAATAAAATTTCGCGAGAAATTTTTCCCTTTTCCAATTAGAA
This sequence comes from Tachina lurida, assembly GCA_944452675.1. NCBI lineage: Eukaryota > Metazoa > Arthropoda > Insecta > Diptera > Tachinidae > Tachina > Tachina lurida. The sequence goes on along the minus strand of OX101754.1, from coordinate 26,735,873 downwards.
TTTTTTTATATAAAAATATTTAAATAATTTTTTATTGATTATTTATTTGTATTTCGCCAATATAAAAGCGTTAATAGGAGACATATATTTTCTGTGTAAAATCTCTTTTTTTCATAAATGTTTAATCAAATTTTTAACTAAAACTTTGATTGACACAATTTAATTTTTATTTGAATTTTTTGTTTTCAATTAAAAGCGTTAATCAATTAAATATTTAAACAAAAAAAATTTCAATTTAAAGCGTTAATCAATTAAATTTTTAAACAAATGTTTATTTGATCCAAATTAATTTTCACTTGATTAATTATTTTTTATCAATTAAAAGCGTTAACATGAGAAAATTTTTTTCTCCTTATAAAAATTTCAGAAACTATATTTAATTAAAATTACACTAAATAGTTCAGCATAAAACGCTAAAAACCAAAAAATCTTTAACAAAAAAAATTATTATTCGTTTTTAATAACCAAGTGATTGATTCAATTAATACATTAATTGCATATAATTTCAAAATCAATGAAAAATTTTATTGAAAACAAAATTCGTATTTTTCTACAATTAAGCAAGTGATTGAACTAATAATCCATGATTTAATTAAATTTAGATTATTTGAGGAAAAAAAATTTAATGAAATTTTTTTCTGTACAGGAACTACTAGTACATATAAATTCTTAGGCACTGCCTTGACCAAAAATTTTTAACTTTTTCAAAGGAGCTACGCCCCTATTTTAGTAACACAATATCCTTACACTCCTCTTTTTGTCTTTTATTAAGCCATCACAACAGATTCATAATAAACAAATAAATTTAGTTTACAAAATTAAAAGAAAATTACCATAAAACTACATAAAACAAATTATATGTACACATATTTGTCTATATTAATTACATATATGTATATTGGCGCTCGTATTGAACAAACTAAACATTCTTAAAAATCTATTATAGTCGTACTTATAAGACGTACATACATACATATGTATAACCGATATAATAATCATTAATTGTTGATATAAATAATTTCATTTATTTGTGTAAATATAGTGCAAAATCTAAGTAAATATTTACAATACGAAATAATATTAAAGTTAATATTTACTTATAGATGTTTAACAAGGAATATACTCTATGATATCAGTTAAGTTAATAATTATATAAATGAAAATTTATGCTGTAAGGAAAATATAAGACAACTAACGAAATATTACTACAAAAAAGGAAAAAAAGGAAAAAATACACTCCTCGCCACATGAATAGGACTCCCTGCCATACAGACTATTTTGAAAATTTTATATCTTTGACGCTTACAGCCTTGGAAACTTATGTGTTATTTTTTTAAGAGAGATAACTTTGTTCTAAAAAAAGTAATGACAAAATTAACCATGTCCTTGCGTTTGAGTTTCTTCACTGGCTGGCTATCGAACATTGTATGTTTCACAATAACGAAAGAAAACATTTGACTGAAAATTTATATTTAAAACAACAATCAAATATAAAAATTTGTTTTTGTTTTCAATATAAATTGTAAGTCGAATCTTGTTGCAAAGTTTAAAATTCACAGTGAGTGAGTTAATTCACAATAGCGACATTCATAGTACCAATTCGTTCGATAAGCAATTCGTTCGATGATTAAAAAAAAAAAAATATTTTATCAAATTAAGTCAAAAACTCTTTGTAAAAATTTTCGTGAAATAAATGTGACACGCCCACCAAAAAATATTATGTAGAGCCTCTCTTGTTAATGACAGTTTCGAATATTCTCTATTGGAAATTGAATCGTACAACGACTTAAGAAATTCCTTTTTGTTACTAAACTGCTGCCCAGAAGTGTAAACTTTGCGAACATTTTAAATAATGTTAAGATCAGGCTAGTAGGGGGAGGCCAATTCAGCACACTAAAATTTTGATTCGGCCAACCATGACTTACTTTACCACCCGGTTAGTGTGGATTGCTGCATTGTCATTGTCATTATCATTGCCATTGTCATTGTCATTGTCAATTTCATTGACATTGTCATTGTCATTGTCATTGTCATTGTCATTGTCATTGTCATTGTCATTGTAATTGTACTGAAAAATTGTTTCATTATTTGTCCAAAAAAAAACCAGGAAATTCACTTAAAAACAAGTCACTTAAACCTTTTTGGCATTCATGGCTTGATATTTTTATTCTCAGAGCCACTTATTAGGATTATTTAATAAAGAAAAAAATTTCAGAAAATTTTAAAGATATAAAAACGAGGTTCTACTCAAGTGGGGAGGAGTGTAAAATTCGATAACAAGCTAAAACTTATAAAAAAAATAAAAAATAACAGAAAAATTAAAAAAATATTTTAATGAGATTCTAATGAAATTAAAAGGGTTTGTACGATGATTTATATCGATTCGCCTAAATATTCTATATTATTAATTTAATTTTATTAAAAATTTTTTTTCTCATTAAAAATATTGTTCTTTTGTTTATTTATTTGTTTTATTAATTAAATGTTATTAAATTTTTTTAATTTACTTAAGTAACCCAAGTTTGTAAAGAGCTTTTTCCAAATTGGCAAGCATGTCAAAGCTGAGTGTATTAGCGCAAGCTTTCCGTCCCTTAAAATATTTCAAATTGCAACTGTAAATGAATAACGGTTAAGTCGTTAGCTTTTAACAAATAAAGCTTTTATTTCCTATGCACCTGCAAAGATCTTTAAAAGCTTTTGTTTTTCATTCTCTGCGTCTAAAACACTCAAAAGCTTTTACTCTTTCAAATGTCATACTTTTTAGCTCTTTATATTTTCTCTTAATATAATTCTCTTAATTTTATAACTTAAACAAAAATATAGGAATACAGAGTAAGTAACTTTAACCCAATTTAGCCATTTTATTTATTATGTATTAAGATAATTTATAACATACATATATTTTTATTTTATTTCTCTATCTTTTTTAAGTTTAATAAATAATTTAGTTATTTGAATAGTATGTATTGTTTCACCCCTTTTATATTTCTTAGCATTTTACATTACGGTTATAGTTTTTATAGCCTTTTGTCATGTCTAGAATCTATAACTAATAAAAAAAAAATGGTGTAACTAACAACCTTAAAGAATACGAAAAGAAAAATGATTTAACCTTATTTTTTTCCAAATATAATTGCCATGAAAGAAGGAAGTCGCCTCGTCTCGTAAGAAACTTTGGGTAATAAAAAAAAACTTAGTTAAGTAAAATAAATTGGGTCAGGAGCTAATTAACTGTAAGCACATGCTAAAGGTTATACAAAAATACCTGGTCGATATTTCGAATAAGACACAAAAGTAACTTGAAACACACTAACAAAAATATTTTCCCCTATTATAATAGCTGCTTAAGGAATTAATTTATCTGCCCTTTTTTTAACGTGTTTAATGGCAAAAATAGGTCACAAGAAAACATAAAACAAACAAAATATTTTCCTTAAAGCTTTTAAATAAGGTCGCTTGTTAGAGTTCATTGTTACTTATGTAAATATGTAAAAAAAATTGTTAACATTGTTAATTATATGAAAGATTTAGGTAAAAAGAAGCTTTTTAAATGTTTGACATTTAAATATATAGGCCCAGTTTGTAAAATGCCTCACTGCGCATAATATTATGCTGCTGCCTTTACGAATTAGATTGCAATGCTGCATATCATATTCTCCAGCGGTTGTACTCTGTAATTCGAAATGAAACCAAATGCTTTTGAATTGTAATGTTAATAACAAACAAATTCGAAAGCATTTTCTTTCGTTTAGAAATACAGAGTAGACCCCTAGTACTGCGATGCTTTCTCGAACACTTCCTTGGCGGTTAAAAAATATAATAAGGAAACCAATACAACAGTTGCCGCATGTAGTTGAATAAAATGTTTTTAAGAAAGGCTGTATAAATTTCACATATTCAATACGAGTAAAAAAATATATATTTTAAATTAAAAGGCAAACTGCGAAATGCTTTTTTAAAGGTTTACTAAACTAACACTTCCAAACTCTTTGCTTAAAAAAATTCTATTATAAAATCTTTAAATGGATTGTCAATATTATTTAGATATTAAATAAAGAAATATAAATATTCAATAGTGTTTTACTATTAGCGTGTGTTGGAAACAATAAAAAAAGATAATTTGAATTTAATATTAATTAATTGATAAAAAGTTATTTATGGCTAAATTTACATACATAAATCTCTTTCAATTTTGATCAGTATTTCCCGTCTTCTTTCCCAATCAGATTATCTGGTCACACTCATTCAATTTACCAAAGCTTCCACAGCACTCACTTACTAGGAGTGTGACCATTTTAGAAAGTTTTCAGCTAAATTCAGACAATCATGAATAAAATACCGCGATAAATTTTTCCCGGGGAAGAATTTTTAACAATAGTGACTAATAGGGAAAATCAAAAAATTCTAATTCGAAAAGGAAGAAATTTCTCGTGGAATTTTATTCATGATTGCCTTGATAAGGTTTTTAAATAGCATTATTTAAAAAATTGTTTAACCTTGGTTATACACAGAGAAAAAACTGCCTCATAGAATCAAAAAGATTTTCACTATGAAACGTTTTTAAGCTAAGGGGTATCCTAGCAGAAAGATGCGAATATTTTTTAGTAGAGATTCCTTATTGTTTTTATGTGGCAAATCTTAGTAATTTTATCAAGAAGAAAACCACATAAAATCAAGAAGAAATCTTATTATTCACAACTTTTTTTACTCAATTTCCGTTATTTTTGTCACCAATAAAACAATCCATAGAGAAAAACTTCTTGATTCTTATAAATTGTAAACTATAGGGATTTCTTATTGATTTTATTAGGTTGCCTTATTGATTTTTTTTAAAAAAGGTTTTTTTCTTGATATTAATAGGCTATGTTATTGATTTTTTCAATAAGGTTTTCTTCTTGATTTTAGTAGGTTCCTATATGATTATGTGTAAAGATCTTATTGATTTTTTTTTTATTTTATTAGGTTTCTTGTTATTTCGTTTCTATAAATAGACATAAAGACAATTTTTTTTCATGATCTTTTTCATTTTCGTATAAGCATATTTGTACAATTATTTCAATGGTTGTTCAGGCTGCTTGTTAGCATATTGGTTAGAGTGCTTGTCTATAAGTCAGAAGTTTGCTGGTTCAATATTTGGTGAGTAAGTTAGTTAAGAATATAACATAATGTGTATGTATCTATAAATAAATAACATCTACAATATACTACATACATACATACATACATACATACATACATACATATGTATATGGTATATAATTTAAATGAAAATACATAAGTACAGAGAATAAAGATGCAATTTTTTTTTTATTTTTTATGAAGTCGCATAATAAAAACAAGAAGAAAACCTTATTAAAAAATCAATAAGATAACCTAATAAAAACTAAAAGATTTCTTCTTGATTTTTTCAAAAAGGTTTTCCCTATGAAATTAATAAGATTTCCTTATTGAAAAAAAAAAACCATAGAGATTTCCTAATAATTTTGTTCTATTTTATGGGGTATTTAGTAGGCACTGTTTTCTCTGTGTATTACCCAAGGTAATACTATTCCATTGTGTTCTCTGGGCTATTTTTGTTAAATTTTGTAACTCAATCCTCGCTTTGCATTAATAAGAGTTTCAAACTTGCTCTCTTTTTTACCCAGCCTATTTGCCGATTTCCTATCGGCAATCACAAAAGGACTTTGGCAATCTTAAAAGGACTTTGCTTATTTTACCCCAAATTGTCGAATATCAAATTTTCATCATATTTTGACGTTTAGAGGTCCTGGGAGTCCGTTATGGCTATTTTCGCAATGATATCTGTATAGATATAGTATGTGTATGCATCCTCATTCGAAAGATGTTGAGCTCACTTAGATGTCGTAAGATAGTGAATTGATTCGGTTCGGTGGATTTCGAAAATAAAATTTGCACAAAACTGTTTTTTTTTTTTGATAAATTCTTCAATATCTCATTTGTTTTTGCTTATTTGACTAAAATCGTTGACTAAAAATTTCGAATAAATGGTTTTTTTTCTAATAACTTAAATAGTTTTCGACAAATCGATTTTAGATATTCACTGATGTTTGTTGATGTAAATTTTACTAAAATCTGTAACTTAGCTGGGGGTTTCAGATATGGGGCCTGTTTCTCAAAACAAGTGTGAAAATATAAAATTTATATGAAAATAAAATATTTTCACAACTGTTTTAGAACACTTGTGAGTTTTGACAAACAATCTCATGGCCCGCAAGGTCGACCGATTCCCTTATATATAAATATTTTTTTATTTAATTTTATTGTTTTAATATCCCAAAATTTTCCTACATATCGTCGCTGGTTTAATTAACTGACCTAACTGACATTTTGTAAATTTTACAGGAGAGGAGGAGCTTTTATGATTGTTTTCTACACGTATTCTTATGGAAATGTCTGAAATATTTTTACTGTTATAGGCTTGTGGACAAGGTTTTATGACTCATAAAGTCTAATAGTGGACTTAACTCATATTTCAAAATGATGTCAGTTAGGTCAGTTAGTTAAAACAGCGACGATATGGTCACACTCTTACCCACTCTTCCATGAGCGCCTGCGTTTTTCCTGTTTTGTGTTCAGGGTGACCGATGACATTTTTGCAAAAAATGGCACCAAATAGGGGATTTATCAAAAAAAAAAAGGACAAAATTAAAAAACAAAACGAGAAAACTACACTAAACTTTTTATTTTTAATGTATTTTTATACAATTTAATTAAAAAAAAAGGGGGACAAAAAGTGGCAGGGCAGTCGAAAAAGTGGCAATTTCCCACTTTAGTCGGTCAAACGGTCACGCTGCAAATTGCATTTGGTTTTTTTTTTTTGCATGAGTGATATTTCAGCTCTTAAATTAAGCTTTTAAAGTTTTTTAATATTTCGCAAAGAAATAAATTCATTTAGTGTTCTCTTAGAACGCGTTCTGCTCTCATTCCTCTTAATCAGTTAGCAGCGTTGCCATTTCGGTGCTTTTTTTTTTTTGTTAAACACCCGTTTAAAAGAACGGGTAATTATAGTGCTTTTTACAAATTCTCACATTGCGTTTTAGTGCTTTTTAATAATGAAAATTTTTGCAACTAACACATTTAACTAATATTCCTTAAAATTTTTAGGATTCCGTACAGCAAAGGTGAAAAGGACCCCTATTGTTTGCGCTACGCTGTCCGTCTGTCCGTCACATGCTGTTTTCTCTAGAACCGTAAGAGCTACGAACCTGAAATTTTGACAGAACATGGAGAACATTGGCCGCTACAATAACAAATATATGACAGTTAAAATTTAAAGGGTGATGCAAAACAAGCAACGAAAAATATTTAAATCATATGTAATATGCGTGCATACAATTATATATAGACACTTGAAATTTGCAAAGTTAGTGCAATTTTATACAGACTACAACAATTAACACTAAAATTTAAAAAAAAAGGGTATACTGTCAGTTATCGTAATTTTGACTAAGTAGTTTTTTTTTACAACTTGCTGTATCATGGAAAGCGTAGGAAGCAAACTCTTGAAAACTTTCAAAAATGCTGAAACTAAAAATCCCAACATTATATATTCGCTAAACCAAAAAAATAGCCGTAATAGCTAAAAAGAACTTCTTAAACTAAAATAAGACCCCAAAAACCGAAAAAATCACCAAAATTAAAAAAAAACGACAACACAAAAAAAAAATCCAAAAAACGAATAATAATTCTAAAAGCGAAAAAAACGGCAAAAATAAGAAAAACAGCAAAACCGAAAAAAATGTCTACATCAGGTAAGATATTTGATTATATAGGCTAAGGGTTGTATAGTATTACCTATATAGTGTCTGTACGCAACCCTTCTTGTACGAGTCCCACTTTACTGAATTTTATTTTTAGATTTTCTTATTACTTAAATCATCGTTCTGAGTGCTATGCGCAAACGAGTCAGAGCTTTTCTCAGAAAAATTTTTCAATACTCTACAAAAATTATTTTTATTAATTAGTTAAGCAACGATTTTCATTTTTCGCATGAGTGAACACAACTAAACAACGTTGAAAGATATGTATGACAAAAATGTGTGTTTCCTATTACAAAATTGAAAATTTTTATACAAGTAGTATTATACACATATATTTATATGACAGTCAAGTCTTTATTTTATTTGAAATTTTTGCTTAGCCAAAAAACAAGCAAATATTTGATATTAAAATTTTTTCTCAAAAGTAAGTTTTTGATTAATATTTTTTTTGTTAAAGTTTATTATCTAATTATTTCATTTATTATCTAAGCTGGGGGATAATGATCCACCGTTCAAAAGGTGGCTTAGATCAGCAAAAGATATAATACTTGCACCTTGCATTGAATGTAATTGTGAAGTAAATGCTCGCTAGAGCATTATAAAGACTCCTGTTATAATTTTTATTTTTCCATTATAAGAAAATCAATAACACAGAATATTTACCTCATTGCTTTTTTAACCAATTATTATATGCCCACAGTGGTTTTGATAATCTAAGAGTTGGCATCACTGTTAGTTAGCTTCAGCTAACGTGAGCGCTTCACATTTTATCACACTCTCCATTGAATCACCAATATTTTGCTCTTTTTACAAACAAGCAACAACAACAACAACCACATTAAATAAAGTAATAAAACAAACAAACAAACAAATAAGTAAAAAAAGTTGATTTTAAGAATAACGTTGTGTCTTCAACAAATCAGTATTCATTTAAAAGCGAACAAATTAAGACGGTGTGAGAATTTTATTTAATTTTTTCAAAATAGAAAAAGAATTTATGAAATAAATAAATAAATAAAAGAAAATAGTAGCTATTAAGTGAAAGCAAATGTGTTAATAATAAAAAAATTAACAGTTTTTTATAAATAAAAGAAAAAGTGAATTTAGTGGAAATAATAAAACCTTTATAAAAGTTTTCTAGTTAAAAAGTTGGAAATAAAAACGAAAACACATTAAACAAAATATGCCTCTCTGTAGATGGAATAACGGTAAATGTGTTTAGTTTGAAATGTAAGTAAAAGAAAGTGCAAGTAATAAAATAAAATAAATTGTTCTATGTAATTAAAAATGATGTTAATTTAGCGATTATGCGTTTTTAATTCAAAAGACGTATTGAGAATTATTTTGGTAGCGGCTTATTGAAAAAACAACTGCTTAAAAAAACATTGTCATTCTTGAAACAAGTTGAATTTTTTGATCGTGAGTAATTTTAAAAATAATAAAAATAAAACTTTTGGTGGGTTAAATTGTTGTTACATTTTGTTTCTGTATTATATTTTTATTAACTAATTTCTTTCAAATATGTATCTGCAAATTAAATAGAACTAAAATTATTTAAATAATTTTGTTAGTTTTTCTTTTTAATTAAAATCTAAACCTTCGTACACTAACATTCAAAACAAAAACAAATTTTAATATTTTGTTGTTGTTTCAAATGTAAGTGTGCGATAAGACGAACGTGGTCGATATCGTGGGTCATCCCGCTAAAAAGAGTTGGTGAAATTGGCCCTTAACAGTAGAAATGTAAACGGTGCTAATTATGTAATAGGCAATAGGCTAATTATCTAATATCCAAAATACAGTCAAAAGTGCCAAATACGCTTTGGGGTAAAAACTACTTTTTTGTATTAATTACAGTTTGGCAAAACGAACTCTTCACAATGGCATTGACAATTTCTTTTCTTATTTTGCAACCAGTAACATTGTCATTGTAAACTTTTGTTGTGCATAGCGAATTCCCAGTTTCTTACGTCCGTTGTGCTTTGGGGTTGTTCTAAAAAATACAAGTTTTCACCCATTTTACACCCTCTCCCCCTTTAAAAAGGACCCTGTATTTTTTATCCGGACCTTATGTTATCCGTCTATCTAATGTTATCAAAATTTATTAAGCCGTTTTCGCTTTACAGTGGAACAAACTCAAACGTACAACACGAACTTTAACTGTTGGTTTATGTTACACGGTGTAATGTTCCGCGGAACTTTCTTTTTTTTTTGTTTCTTTTATATCATATGTATATCTTTCTTCAGATAATAACTAACAAAACAAAGAAGGAATGAAGGGAAACGGCCCAGCCATTCACGCTTGATACCGTGACAAAGGGAAAGGATCCATTTTTATATACATATGTATATAGATAATCGTTCTGACTGGAGAGATGCATACCTATTATATCTCAATATTAAATTCTGCAATGTCCTGTACGCCTTAATCGAGCATGAAATTCTCCGACTACATTTAAAGGCTCATATTCTCTATTCTACATGACGAAATACAACCGTGGTGCTATAAAATTTTCAAAAGATAATCACCTTTATTCCATTTGTCGACATCGACGTCACTTTAACACAATACCAAAACAATTGAGGCTTGTTCACACGCTCTCGAGAAAATTTTTGACAATATATTTCCGTTTCCTTAATTCTAGAAAATGACATTAGCCTGCCAACAGGAGTCAGTTGTTTTCGAGAACGGGTATACAAGCCCCAATTTTTTGGTATTATGTTGAAAGTGACGTCGATGTCGACAAATGGAATAAGCGTGAATATATATATATTCACTACATCAAAGTCATACGATTCTGCAGCATATGCACTCGGACAATCTCATGTTCTATTAATATCCTTTTGTTATAATCTAAAGTCAATCTTAAGCCTGTACTAATGCGACTCTGTCTGTTACCAGACTCCGCTGGAAAGCTTAGAAAATATTGGTATAGGACAATGGAACCTTACTCTGGGATCTAGAATTAAATAGAAACACCAGGACTACACCCGAAGGAAACAGCCAAACCTAGCATCTGCCTCAAAATCCGCCAACATCAAGGCCAAAGCTTGCCGATAAAACTCAGATTCTCAGAAGACATGCCCCTCCACTGGGCAAACATGTCCTTTTTGACCTTGTAAAATATCAACTCCCCGCTTAAGAACTGTTTTAAGAGCGACGACGAGCGTCTTATTGAAACCGTGATACGAAAATACTCTTCAAGCGGCACAACATCTTCTGTGGTACCAGTAGTTCAGTTCACTAGTAAGGCTCATGGATTCAAATGGGTATAGTTTAACTGGTTCAAGCTTTACCTTTATCTTAATGTAATGGATGAGCACATATTTTTTTAGGGAAAGTAGCTTTGGCACTTGCCTTGTGAGGACGTACAGTTATTTTGAATCCCACTTTGTTCAAAAAAAGATGGAAGGGTACAGTTTCGGGGAGCAACGTCAAGGTCTAAGCGGTGGCTTATTACTGTTACTCCTAAGATTTAATGGATGGTTACGTTGCGGCATCGTTCTGTGATCGAAAGAAGATTGTGGACCTCGTTCTAACCTCAAGGGTTGTAATAAATGATGCTTGTCACCTGAAAGTAAGTTTTGAACGATGTCTTCCTGCTCGTTCCCAACCCCATAAAAGGACAGACGTTGCGTGCGGTGACTGGTCATGTTTTAGACACAGCAGCTTTTCTTGAAGCAAGTCTGACTTCAAGCAACTTATCAGTTTTAAAAGAAAATTTGGTAAGCAGTTGTTTTTTTAAGAGAAGTAACACTCAGATAATAAGTGCCTCTTACTATTACTAGGTGTTAAGCTTAAATTAGACGTGACATAGCCATAATGCCATAACCAAACCAAAATTCAATATAACTCTCACCATAGAAACCAATTGAATTTTGGTTTGGTTACGTCTAATTAAAGCTTTACCTTCTTTAGGCTAGGAATAGTGATAGAGAAAAGAGTTGGTGAAGAAAGAGGTAGATGAAAGCTCTTTTACAACTCCGCTTTTTTGAACGTTTTTAATAATATCAAAGTTGCAGCGCCTCTGGTGTCAATTAGGTGTATTACATATCTTAAGCTGTAGTAGCCATTTTATGGATTATTTTACCGATAATTCTGCTACACAATACCGACTAAGTAGGGCGCTCTGATGTTACATTAGGATAAGTATCTGCTGAAGCCGGTGTAGTTCAGTGAGCAGTGACTATGGCTTCATCACTTGAACTTTACTACAACAACTGATCAAAAGGGACTCTAATGCACGTCAGAAAATTGCGTGCTGTTGTTATTTAATGACTGTCGGAGAACGGGCTCGAACCTAGTATTTGGGATGCCTTACATAGTGTTATAGTGTATGGTTTATTTTTTCTTGTTTGGATAATCTCCCGCGCTTGTTGCTTGTTTATAGTCAGGAATAACTATATTCAAACATTATAACCTGCAAATTGTAGGTTACATATTGCTTGCTTGGTGTGTGTAAGAGCGGTGGTTAATGCTTAACTTTACCCAGTTTTGAGAATACCGAGGGTAATGGGTATCACAGCAGGTAGTCAGGTTAATCTTAGACCAGTGCTGGCCACGGAGAGTAATGTATACGTATAAGTATATGCATTTGTATAGGAAGCCTGTTGTAGTTCGACACCCTGGAGCCACTTTGGCCGGCTATGCCTCAGACACATACATATATATGTATGTCACGATCACGTTCTTTCAGTATTAGATTATGGCATTCGATATCGAACAATATTATTGCATCGCATAATCTCAAACTGAAAAAACGTGATCTAATCAGCTCGTTATCGAAAGCGATGATTAGATTTCAGGTTGGTATCATTATAAAGGCTGAGTTATCCGACTGTAAGGGAATGTTACTGCAACGGTAAGAAACAGCTGATCGATATTGTTATGTTGTTTAAAGGCTCAGTTAGCCGACAGTAAAGGAATGTAACTACAATGGCAAGAAACACCTGATCGTTATTGTTATATGAAAAGTAATGTACAGATTCTTACATTCCGGTTACCTTTCTATAACCATTTTCATTACTTTTCACTTAAAAATATCGATCAGTTGTTTCGTACCCTTGGAATTACATTCCATTACAGTCGGCTAATTGAGCCTTAAGGCTCAGTTACCCGGCGGTAATGTAATGTAACTGCAACGTAGGAAACAGCTGATCGATATTTTTATATGAAAATTAGGTTACGTTACATTACATCTCTATAACCATTTGCATTACTTTTCACATAACAGTATCGATCAGCTGCTTCCTACTGTTGCAGTTACTTTACATTAGAGTCGGCTAATTGAGCCGACTATTTTTCATTTACACTTTGTTTTCCAAGTGCCAGTTAAACTCTATTAATGTTGTAATGATTATAAAAATATGGAGACATTTTTATTATTATTCTGCTTTTTTTTTGTAATTTACATTTATTTTTGTACTTTGCTTTTGAACATGTATGTAATTGTTTGGAAGACATCGAGTTTGTTTGTTTGTTTTTATTTGCTTTGTGGTTTTCTACAAACATTGTTTTTTTAGTTGTTGCCACTATCTGAGTATGTCATGTGTAAGTGACATTTATTTGATGTTTCCCTTCTTGATGTTATAGGTATATATTTTTTTAAGACTTTTGAGGTGGTGTTGAAGTTTTTCCACTCCTCTTTAAATGTGTTTCGTGAGAACTACTTACATGCATATACTTATGAGGAGCTACAACATACATACATATGTATATCGTTACCTTAATATAGAAAGGCCCTAACTCATTATATTTTTTAAATCGAGATTTTTGCATTTTTCGATGCATTAGATGTTCTTCTAGCGAAATATACAAAAATCACAATTTCAAAATATAGAATGAGTTAGGGCCGTTCTATATTAAGGTAACGATATGTGTTTATGTGGCTATATGCACATTTTTTTATGTTGCATGTTCCACAATGTACTCATGTAAATATGTAACTTAAATGTATGTACGAGTAGTATATAAAAAAGTTATGTAAGTATGTATATATATTTACTCGTATTTTGTTCACTGCCTCAAAATAATTATTTGATTTTCTATAACATCGGGTATTATTTTTAGAGGTATAAAAATAGTAAAACCCGGACAAAGTAGTAAATTGCCATGAATTTTTTTTTTTGGTTACAATTTACTTCAAGTCCAATTTCCGCATTCTTTGGACATTAGTATACATACTTGAAAGTGTCAATCGTCCGGCACCACAAAAAATAGTCTAGTTAATTTTCGTGTTCATTAGGCGAAATTATTTGATCAGCGAAAGTTTATTTCAATTAACCAATTGTGGCTCCTTATTGAAACTAAAATTCCTTAACATTAGGTGCATTCAATTGTGGCACACAAAAATCAGTGACCATAGCACTGCAATGATCATCAGAATTGTAACCTACACGTCGTTTCTGGGTGATCCATGGTTATTCTAATTAATTGCTCTAGTGGAAGTCAATGCGGACTATAAAATGGGCTTCTGCAACTGAACAAAAGAATAGCTTTCAAAATATCACACATATCCACTTGACGTTCTTAACCTCTAAATGGCTGAAAGTATCCTTTTGTTGGGAATTAAAGTCCTGGCTCACATACATCAAGTTATAGCTGATGAGGTCTTATTCAGTTTCCCCTTCAATTTGCGTCTTCATAGACTATTAAAAATGCCAAAAGGGAAGGAGAAAACAAACTTGGCTGATACGTTCTTCATTCTCTTTTCCACTATCTCCTAAAAATTAAAGACTTGACGAGTCAAACTTGACGTGTTTGAACCGGTACAATACTTCCATAAAATCAAGGCAAGTTTCGATTCAGGTTAGGTTAGGTTGAAAACCAGAGCAATCACTACTGACCCAATCTGCTTTCGATTATCCTTATGCTTTTATAGCATATTGTGCGCTCTTATTAAGAAATTTCGATTTAGTGCAGACAAAAATCTAGATTTAATCAGACATATAAAATGTGAATCAGATCTAGAGAGAAAGCATTCAGTATTCGACCGAATAGCTCCAATGTGGATAATGATTAGGTATACAATTACGTGCTAAAATTATTATTGCCCCTATTGATAGCAAATATCTCTAGCTCTTCAATTCCGACTAATTTTAAAGGATAATCAGCTGAAACGTTCACAAGTAATTCCCACTTTCCGGAAAAAAAATCAGCACCTGTACACATGCTTGAAAGACTATCCGTTATATTTCAAAATTGTGTGGAAATTTGTTTACTAGACTGTATGACATCCCACCACTATTCTTGAATCAATGCTCTTCAACGCTAGCACGTACATTATTTAACCTTTTTAGTAAGAACTAAAAACGTATTTGAAATCGGATACAGATGTTTTATTTTGTGTTTTCGTTTGAAGCTCTTTAACTTATTTTGTTTGTGCACGCACTTCTCAATAACAATTTGAGAGTTTTGCTATAAACATATTTTGTTAAGCTTTTCTCAAGAACTTTTTGCTTTAGGTCAGTTTTATTTCCTTATATTTTTAAAGAATTTTGCACTTTTAAATCAAATAACCTATAATTTAAATTAAATGTTGGGCATTTAGTTAATGACACAAGTCAACACGTGCAAAGTTTACTTGAAAGTGCTGATCTTTCCAGTCTACTGATGAGACAAAAGCATACCTAAAAAAGTTAGAAAATATCCAGAGACTAGCAGAACTCGGTATCACTGGAGCTCTACAAAGCACACTTACTGCAGCTTTAGACGTTATATTATACCTTAAACCAATAAAACTTACTGCACTGAACGCGACATGCAAATCCGTTATCTGACTCAGGACAACAGGACAGATGTCGTTTAAACCATTTGGTCACGGTAAATTGCTGGAAGACATGGAGAGTAGCTCGGACTTCACCATTCCAGAAATAAACTTCCTTGATAAACCACAGATCACTATAAGAGAAGAAGGCTATCCCGAAGGTCTTAACTATAGTGGGTATAGTTTTAATTTCTTCACTGATGGTTCAAAGATGGATGAGGGGTGGGGAGCTGCGGCTTACTGCCCGGAGCTCAGAATAGAGGAATCTTATAAACTTCCTGATTACTGTAGTATCTTCAGGAATTCCCTAAATATGTTATGTGCTGGCAGAAAAGTATATATATATTGGGTCCAAGGACACATGGGGATTGAAGAAAACGAAATTGCCGATAAACTTGCAAAAAGGGGAAACCATGTTATATGTCCGGAAGGGAAGAAATGTTATATGTCCGGAAACCAATTCTAGGCATGAAAGGGATCATAGACTCTTAGATGAAGGGAGAAGCGGAGGAGAGTTGGCGTGCGAAGGAAACTTGCCAAACTTCTAAAATCATGTGAAGCTCCTATGATCCACAATCGACTAAGTTCCTTTTATCATTAACCAGAAGCCCCTGTAGACTTCTACTGGGGGTATTAACTGGACACTGCTGGACGGATCGTATGCCGTCAAAATAGGAAAAATACTTGGCGATACCTGCAGATAATGTAATGAAACCGGGGTAATTGAGACGGTAGAACATTTACTGGGGCACTGTCCGGCTCCAAGCCGCACTAGATATGACTGGCTTGGTGATCACATTTTTCGGAGTATTGAACTTCTATCGGGAATAGAACTGTGTGGAATACTAAGGTTTGTTAAATCGGTACAGGCATAACAAACTAGGGTTACATACTTACAGGATGGTTGTCATCTCCTGGATCAATCCTGGTCCTTGGCCAAGTTTTGTGTGCCAATAAACACCAATCCCGTAAGTTAAATAGTTAAAGAAATAAAATAACTACATTAAATGAAATACATGTTATTTCAACTTGAAATAATTTTGATTCAACATGATTTTTCATTTTGATTTTAAAAGTACGTCAATGTTAAATTAACATGAACTAAATGTGAAATTAGACGTGACGTGGCCATAATGCCATAGCCATAACCAAACCAAAATTCAATTGGTTTCTATGGTAATGGATATGGCGTTATGGCGAGTCACGTTTAATCAAATACAGTGTTGCCCATTAGTTTGGTTCGAACGGCTGTTGGTTATGATTGCTCCTTAAAGTTATTTCAAAAGGACAAATTTTCTTTGAAGACTACAATAAATCATGTTAGATGAAACATGAAACACATATTAAGCAAACTTATTGCCAAAAATGGTTAAATTAACCTTATTCATGTATATTTTAATTTAAAATTTTTCTGTGTGCAGCCTGTGACAGACAAACGGACATTGGTGTACGGAACCCTAAAAAGAGTTCAGTCCACTACCATACCTTATAAGTCCCAATTTTATCTACAATTTGTATGACAATTCCATTAGCCATAATAATGCATGTATGTATAAAACCATCATAATAGCTGCGCTCTGGTAAATTTTTAATAATGTTAGTTAGGTCAGTTAGTTAAAACAGCGACGATATGCATATACTATATGTATGTATATAATGTAACTCAGAATATTTACTCTATTTGAAGCAATTTTTTTTAAACTTCTATTACAACCTATTAAAATTAAACGAAAAAAGTTAATAAGTGTGTAGTAGCATCGTAAAAGGGAGAGGAAGAGGGAGTTCGAAAGACTAAATACGGTTCAAAATTACAAAACCTCAATGTTTCTAACAAAAATTTTATTTATTTTATTAGTGATAATAGAATTGTTAGTGGTTGTTGTCATTGTAATTACAAAAAGCAAACATACATATTTTATGTGCAAACATGCAATACAAACACGAATGGAAAGAAAAAACACCGCCAAACAATAAATAAATATATATATATATATATATATATATATATATATATATATATATATATATATATATATGTATGTATGTATGTATGTAACGAAACATAAATTTGATATTTTTTGTCTAGTTTTTTTTAGCTAATTAGTTTTTCGCTGTTAATTATTAGTTTTTTTTATATAAATAAAGTATTGAACGGATATGTCGTAAGTTAGAAACAGAAAAACATGAAATAATTATTAACGAAAAAGTGAATATTAAATAAATTCAGTAAAGTGCGACTTTGACTCGCGCACGAAAGAACCAACGTACGTTGGGCTTTGAGCATTTTTTTAATAGTCTTTTTTTACGTTTTTTCAGCTGAAATAATTTTTTTTTGATTATTTTTCGCTTTTTTCTCGTTTTGGCGATTTGTTTAATTTTGGCAATTTTTTTTTTAATTTTGGCGATTTTTTTCATTTTGGCGATTTTTTTTATTTTGGCGATTTTTCCGGTTTTTCGCGATTTATTTTCGATTTAGAAATTTTTTTAATTTTTTTTTTTGTTTTGGCGATTTTTTTTTGATTTTGGTGATTTTTTTTTCGGTTTGGCGATTTTATAATTTTGAAATTTTTTTTGTTTTACTGTTTTTGAACATTTCAAGAAGTTTACAAGAAGATACAGCAAGTTATCAAAATTACATTTTCGAAATTACATTAACTGATGGTACACCCTTTAATTAAAATTTTTTAAATTTTAGTGTTAATTGTTTTAGTCTGTATAAAAATACACTAACTTTAAAAATTTCAAGTGTATACATACAATTGTATGTATATTACATGGGATTTTAACATTTTTCGTTCCTCGTTTTGGCACACCCTTTAATTTCCAACTCTCATATATTTGTTGTTGTAGCGGCCAAGGGTATACACACTGTGTCCAAATTTCAGGTCCGTAGCTCTTACGATTCTCGAGAAAATACCCTGTGACGGACAGACGGACAGACGGACAACGTAGCGAAAACAATAGGGTTTCTTTTCACCTTTGGTGTACGAAACCCTAAAAATTAGTTCCCATAACAACAATAATGAGAACTTTTTTTAAACAAAAATGTAAATACAACGAAATCTCGATAAAACGTACGAAACAGTGATGCAAAATGTGTCACAATTGGGCCATTTGTGGCACTTTTGGATGTCTAATGGCCCTGTGGTACTCTCTAGACTTTTTAGGCTCTTTCAACTCATAATTCAACTAATTCCTTCAAATATTTGAGTACACTTTTTAATTGAGTTTTGTCCGTTTTAAAACCCACTTTTATTTTTTCAAATTTTTTATTTAAACTGTTTTCCGAAATCTGCGCCAGATCATGTTTTGAGTGGGGAAGCCAATAGTATTGTAACACTTGCTATTGAACTTTTTCAAAAGGAAACAGAACAAGTCAATAATGAACATAGGGCAGTTTTGCAAATACCAGAATTTAAATAGCTCAAATTTCTCAAAAGAATATCTACCATTAAAGATCGTTTAGGTAAACCTTTGCATACAAATTTATGCAGAATTATTGAAGAAACTCTTTCTATTCCCCATTCCACAGCATCTATGGAAAGAATCCTTTCTTTCGACTGAAAATTTGTATTGAAATCAATAATAAAATCTGAAAATTCCTTTTGTTTTTAATATAAATTTTCAGTCCAGAGTTTTCCTTTCGATATCGTGAAATAGGCCATAATAGAAGAAGTCGTCGTCATGTAAACAATACTGTATCAATAATACAATTAAAAGATTTAATGATATCTAATTCTAATAATTGTTATGATGAAGATATTTTAAAACTTAACAGAAAAAAACGCTTTTAAACAGGAGTAAATTGAGGAACTATTGGACTAAGAATTTAGAGATTTTCTATATATATAAAAGAGTAACGTTACTGACTGGATGACTGACTGACTGACTGACTGACTGACTGATGTATCGACGATGACTATAGCTAGAGAGCTGAAATTTGGTGTGTAGGTTCCCCTTACAATAAATACACTAAGAAGAAATTTTTGGAAACTTAAATGCTAAGGGGATAAAAAAGAGTAAAATCGGTATCTTTATATCTCGGAAACCACATTAGATAGACTAAAAATTTTAAAAACACACGAATGCTGCTAAAAAATAAACTGACACATGTTTGGTACTTTTTCGATATGTGTACTTTTAGGGCTTAAAAAGGGGGTAAAAACTAATTTTTGGTACCTTTTTTGCATTCGACATATCTTCTAAATTATTGAAAGTAGCAAAAATCTTTTTGGCGCATTCTTTTCTTGAAGACAGAGTCTCGAATGGATTTTGGTGTTTTTTGAAAATTCGCTTTTATAAGGGTTAAAATCGTACCCGTTTTCGGTACATTTTTGTTAATGATTGGATACATATGATATAAATACATGTAAAAGTAAGCTAGAGAGCTAAAATTTGGTGTGTACGTTCCCATTTTAATTTATACATCCAGTAAGAAGAAATTTTTTGAAACTCGAATGCCAAGGGGGCAAAATTGGGTAAAAAAAAGAGTAAAATCAGTATCTTTATATCTCGGAAAAACAACATTAGATAGACTAAAAATTCCAAAAGTATACGAATGTTGCTGACACGTATTTGGTACTTTTCCAATGTGTGTACTTTTACGGACTAAAAGGGGGTAAAAACTGAATTTTAGTACCTTTTTAGCACTCGACATACCAAAAAAAAAAAAAACAAAATATTAACGGCCACTCTAAGCGCCATAGTTGCCTAGTTATTATATTGTTTGGTGATTTCAATTTGCACAAAATTGTTGACTGCATCTGTTATATTGGTCATATTTATATTGCTGCATTTTTATA
Source organism: Tachina lurida (assembly GCA_944452675.1). Taxonomy (NCBI): domain Eukaryota; kingdom Metazoa; phylum Arthropoda; class Insecta; order Diptera; family Tachinidae; genus Tachina; species Tachina lurida. The sequence continues at coordinate 26,715,524 of OX101754.1, read as the reverse complement.
TTCGTTTTTGTAGATTCGATTAAATAAAAATTAAATAAAATTTCTACAATTATTATAAAATCCAAAATACGTTATTTATATATATTTTATTTAAAGCTTTTGAAACACACATTGTTAAATTATTCACTGCTGACATACCACGATGTTAACTTCTATGTTATGTTGTTATTTTTATAATACTGTACTTGATGTGAAAGACTTAGGCTGCGTACACATTTGCCATTTCTTTTGTTGTCATTTTCAAAACGACTCGCACAGTTGACATTATGTTTTTTTGTTGTCAACACAATGCCACACAACGACAAGTATTGGAAATGACAAACGTTGCCACTGGTATATACTATTGCGATGTCAAACAATTTCCGAATGTGTACTCAGCATTACTCTACTCTTAGCAGATGTATAGCCCTTTTTATACTTAACGTAAAGCTTCCAAAATGTGAAAATAAAAATAGCAAGTTAGGTCATTTTTATATTAAACTAAGGAAATGTACTTTATAATTTTAACTGATTGATTTTTCTTTCCTTACTTTGCTTCCTCTCATAGTTATTCGATTTGATTTGATTAAGTGTTTGTGTTCCCCCTTTTCTTTACTCATAATTTTATAAAGTCGTGCTGCATCTTGAGTTTATGTGTCTGTCTCTACATCTTTTATTGTGCAAAGAAGTCAAATTAATTAAATGCACTTAAAAGAAAAGTTATTTATAAACATTTTATTTGTGATATGTGATTTCATTGCTTAATATTTTAATGTTCGTTTGTTCCACCCTATAAAACAAATCATCCAAAGGAATGAAATTTCATAAGTAATAAATTTCATGTTTTTTTTTTTGTATTTTCCCAATTTTGTATACACTTGAAACAAAATTGTTTGTTTTTATTCTGTGTGTCTCTGTGTGCCTTTTTCGATCCATTTTCAATTTTATGATTTAAAATCAATTATTACTTGGGCACTTTAAAACAAACTGTTTTGACTGTTCGTAACTTATTGCTTATTGTTAAGGATCCTGGGGTTATTTCCTTTCCTCTCTAATTTCCCAAATAATTATCAGATTTTACTAAATTGTCTTCTAAGTAAATGTACAGTAATTGCCGCTTAATTGATAAAAAAAAAAATAAATAAATGGAATTTTAAAGAAATTAATTTTAATAAAATCATTTAAGTGCTGCGCAATTTACATGCTTTTTAAATTATTTAAACGGATAAAACAGAGATCAGTTAAACGGAAACTACTGTATTTAATATGACCTTGCATGTAAGAAAAGGGGTAACTTTGCCTCTTAACATATTTTCATTTGACATTTAATTTACTCGTAATAATAAAGAAATATTTTTTAATATAAATGTTAGTAAGACAATAAATAATACAAAGTACCGTGTTAAAAATTACGTCATTTAAAAAGGATTTTAACAACAAGTATTTCTTAAATTACTTCTTTAATAAGTATAAATTATTTTTTTTTTCAATTAAAATTTATATTTATTGGCAAGTTTGATAAGTTACAGTGTTAAAAGATTGAACTACTGCAATTAAATCTAATAAACGAAAATATACTTTTTTGAAATGAAGCTTTTTGAAAAGCTTCATGTACATACATATACATTTTTTTTTAAATAACTTTTTCAAAAATGTATTCTTTAAAAACAAAAATTCTAGTATTAAAAATTACCTAACAAAAAGTACCCTTTTATAATATAAATATGTAGTATCTTATGCAAAAGCCAAGTTTTTAAAGAGGCCTCTTCTTAAAAACGTACTTTTCAGAAGTACATATATTTTTCAATAAAGTAAAGTTAAAAAAAAATATTTTTTTAAAGAGGCCTGGCCTACGATGTCGAAAGAAAACGTTTTATTTTATTTTCACAATATTTTGTTATATTATTTTGACAATATAAGTAAACGATCGAACGTTTCCTGTCGACCTCCTGGGGCAGCCTGTTAGTTACTCTTCGCAAAATTAATTTTATAACAACTGAATTTCCTTAAAAAGAAGCTTATAAAAAAACTACCATAGAACAGGTAGATTTAAAAACGTTATTTTTAACTCTATCTGCTAAAAACTACTTTTTCCAAAAAGCATCTTAAAAAACTTTTTTGAAAAGTAGTTTTTTTTGGAATATATTTCTCAACAAGTACTTCAAAAAACCTTTTACGAAATGTAGTTTTAAAAAAAAGAAAGTACTATTTCAAAAAAGTACCTTTAAAGTACATCATTTAACAAGTACTTTTCCAAGAAAGTACCTTTTCAAAAAAATAATTGTTTAAAAAGTACGTTTCCAATAAAGAACCTTTAAAGAAAAGTAACTAATTAAAAAAGGTTTTTTTTGAAAAAGTATTTTTATAAATATAGTTTTTTAAAGCATTTAAAAAAAAGTACATTTTGCAAAAAGTACTTCTGAAAAAATAGTTTGTTTACAGACTGCCTTTGTGAGAAAGTACTTCTTAAAAAATATTAGCTTTTTTGAAAAAGTAGCTTTTTCAAAAAGTAATTTTATTAAAAAGTAGTTTTACGAAAAAAGTTCATTTAAAAAAGTACCTTTAAAAAATTGAAAAAAGTACCTTATTACCTTTTCAAAAAATACTTTTTAAAAAAACTCCCTGCGCAAAAAGTACTTTAAACAATAGCTTTTCAAAAAAGTGTTTGCTGAAAGAAATTAAAAAAGTACATTTTTTAAAAATTACCTTTCTTAAATAGTACATTTTTACAAAAGTACCTTTCTTAAAAAGTAAAAAAAGTTCTTTTAAGAGAGTACCTTTAAAAAATGTAAACAGTACCTTATTACTTGTTTAAAAAGTAAGCAATAGCTTTTCAAAAAAGTACTTTTTAAAAAATATTTTTAAAAAAATAATTGCTTAAAAAGTAAATTTTTAATAAATAATTTTTAAAGAAAAGTAAATCATTAAAAAATTAATTTTTAAAAAAAGTACCTTTCTAAAGTAGTTTTAAAAAATACTTTTTTCTAAAAGTAATTCTGTAAAAATTATATTCCCACAATGTAATTTGCAAACACAGTACCTTTGTAGAAAAGTACCTGTTCAAAAAAAGCACCTTTTTAAAGAAAGAAGGCTGTTCAAAAAATGTACCCATTTAAAAAAAAAGTACCTTTTTAAAAAAGTAATTTTATTAAAAAGTACTTTTACAAAAAAAATTATTTAAAAAAGTTCATTTAAAAAAGTACATTTAAAAAATTTTAAAAAGTACCTTATAACTTTTTCAAAAAACTTCCTGTGCAAAAAGTACTAAAGTCCAATAACTTAAAAAAAAGTATTTTTTTAAAGAAGTACTTTTGTACAAAAAATTACCTTTATAAAAAAGTACCTTCAAAAAACTTTTAAAAAGTACCTTATTCATTTTTCAAAAGTTACTTCAAAATATTATTTGTGCAAAAAGTACTTAAAAAACAATACCCTTGTCAAAAAGTGCCTTTGCAACAGAGTGCCTTTTTAAAAGAGTATCTTTTCAAAAATGTATTTGTTGAAAGAGCACTTTCCTAATAAAGTACCTTTAAAGAAAAGTATCTTGCTAAAAAATAACTTTTTGAAAAAAGTACCTTTTGATAAAATACTTTTTTCATGGTACTTTCTGAAAAAAAACATTTTTAAAAAAGTTCCTTTGCGACAGAGTACCTTTTTAAAAGAGTATTTTTTAAAAAATGTATTTCCATAAAAAGAAGTTTTCTAATAAAGTAACTTTAAGGAAAAGTAACTTACTAAAAAATCACTTGTTGAAGAAAGTACCTTTTAAAAAATACTTTTTTAATAGTACTTTTTCAAAAAGTATTCTTAGACATATTATTTTAAACAAAATTTTTGAAAAAAGTACATTTTAAAAAATACTTTTTTAATAGTACTGTTTCGAAAAATATCTATATACAGTCGAACTTCCATAACTCGAATCACCATTATCCCAAAAAAAACTTCGACTTACGGAGACTTCGAGTTACAGAATTGTATGTGATTTGTTTTTTCAACGCTACTGCCAACTAAACTAGTTCGAGTTAGAGAAAATTCGAGTTAGAGAAGTTCGAGTTATGGAAGTTCGACTGTATTTTCAAAAAGTACTCTTGAAAATATTATTTTTGCACAAACTGCTTTTTAAAAACAGAGCCTTTGTAAAAAAGCGCCTTTTCAAAAATTTATTAAAAAGTACTTTTATAAAAGAGTACCTTTAAAAAAAAAATCTCACTGTACCTAAATTAAAAATTACCTCATAAAAAGTATATGTAAAGAAAAATACCTCATAAAAAAGTACCTGTAAAGAAAAATACCTTATTGTAAAAAGTACCTTACTAAAATGGTACCTTTAAAAAGAAGTACATCTTCAAAAAAAAAATTTTTTTAAAAAGTTCTTTTTCAAAAAATACCTTTTTAAAAGAGTACTTTTTTAAAAGATACCTTCTTAAAAGAGTACTTCTTCAAAAAAGTCTCTTGTAAAAGAGTACCTTTAGAAAAAACTGGATCTTTTTAAAACAATTACCTTATCCAATAGATTTCTAATTGTATAAAGATGTAGAAAAATAGAATAGATTCATATCGAATACAAATTATTTGCTGATTTTGTGATTTTCAAAAATATTATTGTTAGTGAATTCTTAAATAGTTTTTGAAAGTCTTTGCATAAGATAAGAGGTTTGTGACTGTTCAAAATATGTAGTTGCAGTCTACTGACGACTTGGTAAGGTACCCATGAAATGCATATTAGATATGCTTAACCACCAGCAAATAAATTTCTCAAAAAAAAATTTTTTTAAATGTAATTTCAAAAAAAGTAATTTGTTTAGTTTCTTGCCTAAAAGTACCTTTTTAAAAAATACTTTCCGGAGGTGTGCTGGTGGTGTTTAAAAATTGATTTACAGATTATTTAAGATTATTTGCTCTTCTATTTAATTTTCTATGCTGATCCATCTTACAAATTCTATTTTCGCAAAAAAAAATTATTATTATTTTTTTAAACAAAAAAAGTTCATTGTCCATAATTAAACAATTAATATAAATATTTACTGCCCCGCATTTCGACAAAAGTCTTTTTTGAAAATACATATTGAATTAAAATTGGCTTGTAACCGCCCCTCATCAATTACATTTAATTATTTACGGTTGATTGTTTTTATTTATTTTTTGAACAAACAATGCTTCTGGTTTTGGTTTTTTTTTTTATATTTATTCAGTTCATGCCATTGTTAATGTCTGGAAATCTTTGTAATAAAATTTATAAAATTTACGATTATCATTTCATTAGCAAGTAAATACAACAATAAAAAAATTATATATTTTTTTTAAATAAATGGCTAAAGTAATTGCTTTCATATTATTTATTTTTAACAATAATTTAATTGTTTTTAGAATATATCTGGTGTTAAATACGAGTTTTTTTTTTAATTTTTAAAGCTGTGCAACAAACAAAAAAAGAAGGTTGCAACATTTGAAATTAAACATTTTTATGAGCAACATGATATATGAAATACATTTATCGTCAAATGATAATGTCATATACATACATGTCTACAAACGACTGTTTGTTTAGTTTAATGTAAAAAATTTCTCAAATAAACCATAAAATGTATTATCTGTTTATTAATAAATCTTTGGAAACAGTTTGCAGACGGACTCGTCTTTAATTAATTCCACGTATTGTATTTTATAGCGCTGAAGTTGTAATGTAATTTTAATATTTTAAGATTTGTCTTTCAAATGGTTCTTCTACAATAAATTAAAAGTGACTTAAATGAAAAATTATAACTTAGGAAGCTTTTTACTACTTGTTCTCCATATATCAGGGTTTGTTGAATTAAGAATTATATAGAGAATGATTTAATAAAAAAATAGTCCGTAATACGTTTCATTCTAAATATTCTAAGTTGCTTCTATTGACTTTATTACACAAAACTTAAGCATAATATTTCAACAAACTTCATTCCAGCAAAAGGCTGCTCAAAAGAGCTCGTTAAATGCTCTTGGTGACAGTCTGGTCGAAGGACCATCAACAAATTTTTAATGGATTAATTTTGTTGTTGTTACTGTTCGGTCTTGGTGCAAATGAACTATTTAATTTCTAGTAAGAAGCTGCTTAAAATAGCTTTGGCGACTCTCTGGTTTTCAGGACCATAAACAAATGCTTATTGAATGTCTTTTTTATTATTGTTACGAGATTATAAAGCAGATTTTGTGGATATTCAATATTTTATATAATGTGTATTTCCTTACCAGTCTTAAGCCAGCAAAATATTTAATTTCCAGCAGTCGGCTCCATAAAAGAGCTTTGTGAGCGCTCTTATTGGTAGTCTGGTTCGAAGGACCAAAAACAAATGCTTATTTGTTGTTGTTGCTATTTAACGCTTACAAAGTAGATTTCGTGTATCCTCAACAGTTTATAAAATGTGTTGCCCTCATGCCTAGAAAAGATTTTTTAATGATTGTAGTGGCATTGTGGCTCGAAGGACCATAGACAAATGCTTCTTTGTTGAATTCTGTTGTTACTATTTGTCAAGATTGGACGATTTTCAATAGCTTACATAATGTTTTCTACTTACTGTTTCTTTAGCTGTCTTGGTGTAAAAAGTGTTTAGTTCCCGGATGACAGGCTGGTTCGCAAGACCATAAACAAATGCTTAAATAGAAAGTTTTCCGCTACACATTTCATTTGCAGTGTTAATGTCAAGAAGCTATGTAATTTCCGGCAACAGACTGCCTAAAATAGCTTTCTAAACGATATAGGCTACCGTCTGGCTCGAAGGACCATAAACAAATACTTCTTTGCTGAATTTTGTTGTTCCTATTTGACAAGATTGGAAGATTTTCAAGAGCTTAGAGAATATTTTCCACTAACTTATTGCTTAACTGTCTTTGTGTCAAGAAATTATTTAATTTCCGGACGACTGGCTGGTTCGCATGACCACAAATACATACTTTTATAGAACGTCTTTCGCTACAAATTTTATTTGCAGTATCAATGTCAACGAGCTTTATATAGATCCCGGCAAAAGGCTGCCTAAAATAGCTTTCTAAACGATATGAGCTACAGTATGGCTCGAAGGACCATAAACAGATACTTCTTTGTTGAATTTTGTTGTTGCTATTTGACAAGATTGGAAGATTTTCAAGCGGTTACAGAATGACTTCCACTAACTATTTCCATAGCTGTCTTGGTGTCAAAAAAAAACGATTTAATTCTCGGACTGGCTGTCTCGCAAGGACCATAAGCAAATGCATATTTAAAATGTGTTTTGCTACGCATTTCATTGGCAGTTTTAATGTTAAAAAAACTGTATAATTCCTGGCAACATGCGTGACAGTCTGGTTCGAAGGACTATAAGCAACTGCTTATTTAATTATTTTTTTTGTTACTATTTGGGGCTTATAAAGCAGAACGTTTTCCACTAACTATCTCTTTAGAAGTACTGGCGTGAAGGAACTGTTTAATTCCCGGACAACGGGCTGGTTCGCAGGACCATAAACAAATGCTTATATAAAAAGTGTTCTGCTTCACATTTCATTGGCAGTATTAATGTCAAGAAAATATATAATTCCCGGCAACAAGCTGCTTAAAAGAGCTTCTGCAAATTATTCTTGTGACATTCTGACTCTAAGGACCATAAAAAGAGATTACTTGTTGAATTTTGTTCTAACTGTTGTGGCTTATAAAGCAGATTTTCAATAGCTTACAGAACATTTTCCACTAACTATTTCCTTAGAAGTATTGGCGTCAAGAAACTATTTAATTCCCGGAAGGTAGGCTGGTTCGCATAACCATAAACAAATTCTTATCTAGAAAGTGTGCCGCCGCAAATTTTATTTGCAGTGTTAATGTCAAGAAACTATTTAATTCCCGACAATAGACTGCCTAAAAGAGATTTCTAACGATCTTAGTGACATTGTGGCTCGAAGGACTATAAGGCTTGTTTGTTGAATTTTGTTGTTTTTATTATTTGGAGTCTAGAATGTGCTACTGCACCACTTTAATTTAGCACTCCTTATGTTTCATTGAAATTTAAACTTAGCAAATTTTTGTTTTTGAACTATTTTGCGAAAGTGTGTATGGCAAAATGTGTTGCGAAGGATCAGGAACAAAGGTATGATTAAAAATTAAATATCTTCTTTATACTACGAAATTATAAAGCATGTTGAAGTTGGGATGCCTCTGTGGCTGAGTGCTAGCGATGCTAGCCTCTCAGTCCAAAGGTCGTGGGTTCGATTCCCGCCATAGACCCTGGGTGTTTTCCGCAGACAAGCTAATCGCTTCGCGGGTTGTGTTTGTTTATAAAAAGAAAAAATAAAAAAAAACGTTGAAAACTATAGTGAATCGGCATGGGAAGCTAAGAAACCCTTTCATTTGAGGTCCTGACTGTGTTCAGCATTCTTGTGTAAAATTTTTGGGGAACATCTTAATTTTTCAGCTCTTTTCCTTTTGACTATTTTCAGTCCCTTTCGTATAAATGAGCAAAAAAATAACCTCAAACATTGATATAACAGGCTGGAATGTTTTTCAGAAATATTTGCCATAAAACTCGCATGATTCAAATTTACCTTAAACCCAATTCAGGCCTTGAAGTGCGTTTTATGTCTTGCATATTCCACAACTTCGTCAGAAAATTTTGGGAAAACCAAACCCTGTCAACCCAAATTGTAAATTAGTTGTAAATGCTTAAAAATCCGTATGTTTCTTTGAAATACCTTAAACTGTAAAGACACTTCAAATTTCATGTTCACTTCACGCTTTCTATTTAACAATTTGGCATTCAACTGTTAATAATTATATTTAGCATATAGCCGAAAAAAATACTTTGCAAAAGTCTTTGATGCGTTTCGTTTTTTAACTGCTTAATATTTCTTACAACCAAAGTAATATTTTCAATATTTAATCTTTTAAGCAAATAAGAAAAAAATGCTCATATTTGCTTACGAAGTGATGGCGTCTTAAATTTTAATATATGTATTTCTTTGCACTTTTAATTTGGCCTTAAGATGATAATTATAATAATATTTTGTTTTTAATATTTTTGTTGTTTAAAGAAAAAATATGAGAAATATTCCGTAACTTTTGTCTTTTTTGCCCGCCTTTTATTTATTTAAGAATGAAGCAATTTAAATTGCATTTCTTAAAGGCCTATGGAGAGAAATAATATAATACAAGATAAAAAGAAATAATGTCCACTTAAAAAAAATATGTATGTGACATATTGAGAATGAAAGATATTGAGGCATTAATTTTTTTTTTTGTGTTGCAATTTTATTGATATTGAATTATAGAATATTTAATTATTGAAACTGCTGGGACCTTAACCAGGAAAATCTAAAGAAATTTGTTATATTGGCTCTACGCATTAATTTCCATCGCGATGTATAGTTTACCACTATAATGTTCTAATAGTTTTATAGCTATGCTATTTATGTTACGACACAGGAGCTAAATCATAAATTAGACATGTCATATTTGTCATGTCATGTCAAAATTGAATTGCTTTCTACGGTAATGGCTATGGCATTATGGTGAGCCATGTATAATCAAGTACTGTGTTGTGCATACATTTGGTTCGAACAGCCATTTTCTATGTTTGTGGTTATGGCACGTCTGATTGAACCTTAAGACATGATTTTCGTTACAAAAATAATCGACACCATTATAGATATAAATTTATTTTTGTTTTGATTTTCTCGTACTTAAAACCAGACTACGAAAATAAACGAAACAAATTGTTTGATTTTGTTTTGCTACGTTCTTTGAAGTGAGTGAAACAAAAACAAAACAAAAACAATCAAAAGGAATTCTCAATTTGTCTTTGTATTGTTTTTGCACATGAGCACAAAACAAGAGAACACAGCCGATCGGATGTAAGCCGGCTAACAGCCGCCGCCGGCCACAAACAATACATTAATTTAATCGTGCCCCGCTAGAAAAGAAAATGCGTAGTGGGAAATAAATACAAATGTTTTTGAAATTTTTGCAGCGAATTTGACATCATCATCATATAATATAATTTTATTGCATTGTTATTTAACACATCAATTTTTTTTAAATCGCTATGCAGCATAGCTATAACCGGGTGTCCTAAGACGCCTCTCTTCCTTTTTATGTGGTTCTTTTTTGATAATGCTATTATTAGGCCTTCTCTTGAAACGTAATAAATCAATTTTATTATGTGTTGTATTTCTTATTACAAACATGTATATATATTCAATTGTTCGTTGGGATATAATTTCATTATAATGTGTGTGCAAATTGCTTTGCTCCATATAAAAGAAATTAATATTTTTTACATGTTTTTTGTGGCGTTCTTTCATCATTCAAAAATGTGGGAGTATGAGATTTTAATGTATTTATTTCACTGCCAATTCTTTTATTATATAAATGAATATATTTCTTATTATTGCTAAAAATTATAAATATAATTTTGTGTAGTCAATATCTGCTCCGTGAAGAGGTGAAGTACTCGTTTTTTTTTTTTAATTTTATATTATTGACTAGACAAATATCTTTAAACAATTATCGTTTTACAAATAATGCAGATTAATGTATTTCTTAATCATTTAAATAAATAAATGTAACAATCTTTTTGTGAAAGAAAAAACAATGAATTTATGTAAAAGAGAGCTGATTGGTGTAGGCTGTGAAAGTGTTAAAGAAATGAGTCGAAAAAATTAAAAAATATATATCGTCAATTCGCCATGAACATATTTAACAATTAATCATGATTAAAAGCATATCGCAGCCATAAAAGAATACAATGATAATACTGAATCATAATGTGGATTAGTTAGTGCGAAATGTTTATGTAGTTATGTGAAAGTGTTGAAGAAATGTTTCAAGAAACTTAAGATTTTCGCTAGGTGACAATACATCTTTTTTTTTGGATAAGCAATTTATCATGATTAAATTTTTACGCTCTAAATATGTTCAAATTGGCGGCATAACTGATTGATGAACTAATGTGAAAAGAACTTGTTTATTAAAATAAAAAGAGAAATAATAAACAATAAAAAAAACTAAATTAAAAGTAGATAGTGGGCACAACCATACGCAGACCATTTAATTATATAATTATTTTAAACTTTCACGTATCTGAAATATATAATGACATACATTTGCAGCTAGAGAATTTATAGGCCAAGGGAAAACTGCATGGACAAGATCAATAAGGCACAAATGACAACGAACAGCGCTATTTGAATTAGTAATAAATTTAAGGTTTGCTTACAAAAAGCTTTCAGCAACTTATGAGATAATACTTCAAAAGAATTCACGTATTCTATTTCATTTGAATAATTTTTATATCAGACTAAAATTTATATAAGTAAATTTAGGCCATACATTAAACTAAATACGTTAATGTTTGGGAAAATTATATGTATGCCTAATTAATTATTTTACCTGCAATATATGAAGCCCTTGCTGCAATAGAGTTATAACTCGAAGATTGTGATTTTAGAGTTCCAGCTATCAGCTCAAAAGTGGTGTAACACAAAACTACTTAATTATTGATGTGTTAAATTATATTCTGCGCAGAAAAAAATTTTACAGCTCCAGCTTCTTTTGGAATTTTTGCATGTTTTTGGATTTTTTTTTTTTTTTTGCCAAGCAACATCTAAGGAGTGATTTTTTAAGAAGTTTCGGATTTGATTTAAAATAAACTTTAGAGAAATGTATGAAAACTTTTTTAGAGTCGGTGGATCTACTTATATCACTTAATGTTTAAAGATGATTTCATATAAATTTTGAGCGCGGATATGTCTGAAATGGTTCATACGCTGGGTGTTATTTGGGCATAATTTATTCATCATATCGTCGGTATTTCACGAATAAATTCTTCAATATTGTCTTCCAGTGCGTCAACCGTAGCGGGTTTGTTAGTCTAAAGGCGTTAAATCGCATGTCCTAGGCGACCGGCCACAAACTCGCCTCTCAATTGGGCCATTGCTTCGCGTGTTGTGTGGCATATCGCCAGTTGGTTACTGGTTTGCCGCACAGTATATTGAAAATACATTATTACTGCGGCAAACCAATAACCACCCGACGATATGACACCGTCTTGCTGAAACTACATGTCAGCCAAGCTCAGTAGTGCGATTCACTAACTTTTTTTTATCGAATTTGTTATTCAGTAACATTTTTAACGATATTTGCTGTAGGTTAATGTCAGCTGTGTCGTTATTTAAGCGACAATAACTTATGTGCTGTTAATTTTATCGACAAAAATCAACAGAAAATATCAACTGCATACTATCGTTAAAAAGAAATTACAGAATCACACAATCGTTATTGCAAGCCACAAAAAGTATAGACAAAAATTACGATTGTCGGATCGTTAAAAGTTACTAAATCGCACCACAGCTCTTCCATTTTGGGCAAAAAAAAAACGGAAGATAGCTGGGATATTTTCCTCTGTCCGTAGTTAGTGGTGTAATGTTCAATAATGTAATTTTAGTGCAAATAGCCGCCTTAGAAGGTCGCCCAAACTGATTATAAAATTGAAGAAGTGCTCGCTGGACTTTCTTAACCGAGCCTGAATTCTGATAATAAAATTTAATAATCTACAAGCGTTGTTCATTTGTAAGTCGATTCATGGTTAAATTATAAACCGAACTGAACATGTTTAATAGTAACATGATACGCGACAACAGCTGAGTTGCCAATCACAGTGTTGCCAAAAAGAAAGTTGCTAAAAATCACCCATTATATGCATTTCGTTACTGCTTATGGAAGTCGTCAGAAGACTTCATGCCAAAATATTTTGAATTTAGCTAGAAATAACTTCGTTTATTTATATTAAAACTCTTAATAAGTTATTGAGAATTGCTATATACAAACAGAATGAAACTAAAAGCCTCAAACAAAAATCTTTACAAAATAATTAAAGATCACAAATAAAATAAAGACTTTATGTCAAATGAATAAACTTCGGTATGTAACACCAGAACAGCAACCAAAAAATAAATAAAAAATTGGGTTATACCACTTTATACCACCATATCGTTCTTCATATTGTATAAAAATTTCATACAAATATTTCGTATACTCAACTCAACTACTAAGGAAGAATAAAATTTTCTTTTTCCATTAAGTTGTAGGTAAATGCAAAACTTTAAGTTTATTTTCTGCAAGACAAGTTTTTTTTTGAGTTATGACTCTATTGAAGCAAAGGCTCGCTATGGTCCTTCGAAATTTTCACATGTTGGCTTTCTTAATTATACGAGCATTAGCCTTTTTAACTCCTAGTTTTTTTTAATTCTTAACATGTTATTTCTTTGAGTTATACAACTCATTGTATAGGCCCTTTTATAGCTCTCAAAATTACGCTCTATGGAATCCGACTTTATTTAAGAAAACTTTAAGACTATTGTGGCAGCAAAGTTACATCCTAAGAAAAAAGAACGCTGTAAATTTGCAATGACTTTTGAACAAAAATTTTACCTTAACCTGCCCACAAGGCCTTAGATTTATATCTTGAGCTTGAGACTTATTGCTAGCTTACTTGCACGAAACCATGATTTAACCAAATCTTCAAAAAATAAATTGCATTAAAGTGTTAGCATTAAAATTGCTTAGTTTGAAAATCGTTGCTGTAATAAATCGATTGTTGCCGCTTTTTCTTGCAACCAAAATCCTTTGAATATTTTTTTATTAAGGGCCAAATTTTTTAAAACGGAAAATATAAATAACAAAAATAAAATACATAAACAATTTTTCAACGCTTAGCATTTTCGTTTAACAAAATTACAACCAAAGACTTCCTTTTAGAACCAATTATGTACATACCAACATGTTCATGGTCCTTCCAGCCGTGTACAAAAATTGCCAGCTGTTTGGCTTAACAATGTTGCCACAATACTATTTGCGAGATGGTGCTGCCATCTGTACTTCAATTTCAGTGTTTTAAATTTCCATAAAACAATATATGATTTTATTTTTTTATTAAACATTTCTTTAATGAAATGTTTAAATAACTCATTAATTTATTATTACAACATGTCGTTTAATTAGCAAACACATTTTATTAATTGTTATTTATTTATTTTTTATTTTTATTCTTTGCAGGATCTCATTTGTTTATTGACAACACATAAATACAAAAAAAGTGCAAATTTTCTACAAAAATAAAAAATAAAAATCTTTTAGAAAAATAAACCAAAAGATACGAGTACTCTTAATTAATTGATGAAATAATTAATGGCAAAAACATTAATAGAGCGCGATTAAAATAAATTTGTTTAACGCGGTTGTAAATTAATTGCATACCACCTTCAAAAAAAAAATCTTAAACTTTTTTACGTGCATACATTAAATTTTAATATACACAAATAACAAAAAAAAAAAAATATATATATATATATATATATTGCAAATTAATAACCTAAGGTAAAAAACTTTCACTCATTAATTATACATAAATGTTTAATTAAAAAATCTATTATAAATTTGCATAAAACCAAGAGAGAAAAAACAAATTGGCAACTGTCAACAAATTTACAAAAAACGTCAATAACAAGAATTTGTGGGAAAACAAATTTAATCAGGTTAGTAAAACATACAAAACCATTTACATTGTTAACTAGAATTTATACATATATATATTTTTTTTTTGCTTTGATAGACTATAATTAATCATCAATAAATTAATTATGGCATGTCATTTAGTTTGTGTGTGATTAAAAACGATAAGTGTTAAATTGTTTATTAAAGAAAAGAGTTGTACTGCGATATGTATCAACTTGGCCTGCTGCTATAAGCGCTTGAAGTTCAGTTTGTTAATATGTTGCATGCCTGAATATCGTGATATGGTCACCCTAATTAGGTTCTGTTTTTTTATTAGTTGTCTGGTAACATTGCCCAAGAAGAGTTTACAATTCACAATAGCAGTGGTGGGCATAAACAAACTATGTTCACACTTACATATGTGTTTAAATGTGTTTTAAGATCTTTAAGGTTGACGTTGTGTCAGCAAATTATTGTATTTATTAGAAATTCCGAACAATTATGTTTTTTATTTGTTTTATTATTATTAAAAAAAAACAAATGTTTTTGCAAATAATTTAATATTTTTTAAGCAATTACTTGTGTACCAAATAATTTTTTCACGTGCCAGCGTTATCAAAACTGCACTGAACGTTCTCCTTTTACGTGTGTAAGGAAGTGTTTAAATCTAAAACACCTCAATTGAGATGTTTAACAAAACAAGTCAATGTTCGGTAAAACATTTCAAAATCGTCGTGTTTAAGCTTTTAAACACAAATGAGACGTTAAACACGTAAGTGTGAACATGGTATAACTAAGCGTTTAAATCTAAAACTACTCATTTGAGATGTTTAGCATAAAAAGTTAATGTATGGTAAAACATCTCAAAATCGTCGTGTTTAAGCTTTTAAACTCGAAAGAGACGTTAAAAACGTAAGTGTGAAAATGTATAACGAAGTGTTTAAATCTAAAACTACTCATTTGAGATGCTTGGCAAAACAAGTCAATGTATGGTAAAACATCTCAAAATTGTCGTGTTTAAGCTCTTAAACACGTAAGTGTGAACATGGTATTAATGAAATGGAATGGAAAAAAGAGTTAAATAAAAATAAGGATAGTAAAAAAAGTTTACAAAATGATTGCACGTTACCCATTTGGTTTTAAACGATTTTCCATAACATGGCAACTACGAGGTTGGATCAATAAGAGTAGTAGGGAAATGGGTCATGGGATGAAAAAATCATCTTTTTGGGATGATTTTTTTGGGATGATTTTTAGTTTGGATGATTTAGGGATGAAAATTTGAGATGAAAAAAATTTTGGGATGATTTTTTTTTTTTGTTTTGTGTGAAATGCAAGTGCATAAGAAAAATGTTTAATGTTGTTGAACAGATTTTTTCTTTTTGGGATGATTTTTAGTTTGATGATTTAGGGATGAAATATGTTAGGGATGACTTTTGGTTAGCGAGCCTATATGTTTGTCTGTCTGTTTGTCTCTTTAATATGTCAATGTATATGAAGATACATGTTTGTGAATATTTGCATATAGTTACACTATTTTAAATAAATTATTTAAACCATAAGATGAAGCATTTTTCATTATTATGTAGAAATTAAGTAAGAGTAATTATGAATGTATGAATAAAAATATTAAGAGATCAAAAATTTATTTTGAGAAAATAAAACTCTCCTGATTAAAAGATTTTTAAGTGTGTTCCAAAAAAAATTGATATAAAAACGCAGTTTCTAAAATATTCCTATTCATTAACTCATTGCAATCCTTCAGTAGTAAATTATGACTTCGAAAAACATTACAAACATTGAGATTGTTGAGGCTTTTAATAAACTGAAAGCAAAATCATATATATCTGTGAAGGAATTACAACCATCAAGGCCATATAAAGTGATAATGATGTTTCGTCATAAGACCAAATATGGAAATATAGTGATTGCAGAACTCGAGGATGGAATGCTATATCTTCCCAAACGCTACAATAGCTTAGAGGATAAAGTAATTGAAGGGGCTGGGGATGAAAAATTTTCTTTAACAAAAAAACTAGAAAATTATTCATACACATTAGAATTGGCGGAGGTACTTCCTGACGACAACGAAAAAACTATTGAAGACAATGAAGGCTTCTACATTCCAAACTCACAACCCTTTTTTACTTGGGAAGGAGGCAAAATTCCAAAACTGTATTAAAATATTATGATTATGGCTGAAATAAAAAATTCTTATTTTGTAAAACGCGATGTTGTCAAATTTCTTTGAATAAAATACTATTTCAAAAATTTTAAAGAACAATATACGTAAATTTATTGTGGAAACTGTATATAAGCCGCGAAAATTTTTACAAAATTTATTAGTTGCCTTTTGCCCTTGGCTTGGAAAATAAGCAGAATGTCCACAAATCCGATTCATAAATTTCTAAAGGACTTTGAAGGGCTGATTTTTATGGATCATCTCCAACTAATTCAAGATTATTTGAATAATAAAAATCAAGAAAGAATTCAAATTGAAAAATTAATAAAAAAATATTATTTATTATCAAACAGACTATAAGCTTATTGTTAATTGAATATAATTATAAAATAAAAGCAAATTTTATTGTAATTGAAGTTGTTTTATTTTTATTATAAATAATTTAAATATATATATATATATATACATATATATACATATACATTTCTTTTGGGTAAAGTATTCCAATTATCGAGATGATGATCAATCAGATGATCAGCTGGTGATCAGCTGGAAAATTAGTTGATAACCAGCTGGTGATCAGCTGGAAAAAATAGTTGATGATCAGCTGGAAAAAACCAGTTGACGATCAGCTGATAGTCAACTCACAATAAAGTAGCAAACACTAGTTTGCACTATTATTCTAGTTGTCTCATTCTATTGATATGTATATAAACAATATCAGAGCAAGAGAGATATAATATTCCATTTGTGAATAAGGTGATGATCAGCTGGTTTTCAACAGTAAAATTAGTTAGTTGATTATCAGCTGTTAATAACTAGCGAAAGAAAACGCAAGCCTTGTTGCTTACACATAAGAAACGTACGTTTTATTCCAACTTCTACATTTCAACAAATAAGACAAATTAAGTAAATTAAGCAAAATGTCCTTAATGAATAGAAATAGAAATACTCGCTCAGGAAGAGCACAAGTTCAAATAAAAGAAGTAATCATCCTACCGAGGTTAGATCTCCAGCGATTTCTTTTTATGCATGAGAAGACAGATGACGAGCTACTCGCCAATACAGTAGCCTTAATTGAGATGCTGCATGATGGGAACGATCAAATCTTAGATGAAATAGCTGCCCAATGTGAAGCTATTTACAACATGAGATGATTTTCATATACATATATATATATATTTTTGTGTATTTAAAATGCTCCTTAACTTTATAAATAAATGAGTAAATAAATAAATAAAATATAAGTTGTTTATCTAATTTTTCGACCTTTTATATATGTTCAATAAAACTATTTCTTTAAGCTTTAGGTCCGTAAAATTTTATATATTTTTCTTATATATTTTTATTTTTGATCGATATTTCGTAAACCTTTGGTTTACTTCTTCAGGATATAGTAAATTGTATTTTGACTTTTCTGTTTTTTTTTTTTTTTTTATATCCTGAAGAAGTAAACCAAAGGTTTACGAAATATCGATCAAAAATAAAAATATATAAGAAAAATATATAAAATTTTACGGACCTAAAGCTTAAAGAAATAGTTTTATTGAATAAAATATAAGGATAAACAAGAAATAAAATTGAGTTTCAATTGATTTAGCTTTTATACTTTACAGTTTATATTTTATTGAAATTGCAATTTTTACATTTAGTAACATTGTAAATATTATAATATGTTGTTATCAGTTGCTTTGCTACTTCTTCCGCTTCCATATTTTTCCTTCGGTAGTGCAAGCAGAAGCAAGTATCTGGCCCACATGTAGTATTATCATCCGACCAAACACAATCTTCATAATGTTCTCCAAATTTATTTTTCTTTGTCTTCAATTTATTGGCGCTCTCTAGTTGAGATTGAATATTAATGAGTTTGTTTTTATCTTCATCCGAAACAATATGTGAACATCTTTTCATGAAATCATATATATCTTTTAACACCATTCTTACAATCGATTATGACCAACTACTTGCTCGAAGTATTTATGAATAAGCATTAACATTCTAAAGTGTGGTATTTATACTTTTTAACTAATTACATATGAGCTAGCATTACATAAGTAGACATACAATTACTTACTTACTCTCATCATTCTTCTATACATAATGAAAAGAATTTTTTATATTTATTTATTTATTTAATTTTTATTGTAATAATATTTTTTTTTTTTTTAACTAAATATAAAATTTAAATTATTTTTCTTATTTCGTTTGTAAGAGGAATATATTCAAACATCTTATCATGTATAATCAGGCAATATGCAGCTGTATTAGACGGAATATTTTTTAAGGTTTTTAATTCAATGCGAATATCGATAGGTCCAGTTTTAACTGATTCATTTTGATGAGTAACATCTAAAACTATTATTGGCGCCATAGTTTTGAAATTTTCCGGAGTTAATAATGGTTGGGAATCACGTGAATAATAACTTTGTTGAAATTTTAAATACATATCGTATAAAATTGCAAAACGATTTCTGTCAAATTTTAGATTTAAATCATCATATGGATATGTGACAGAGTTAAGATGCACTTTAATATCACTTAAATCGCAGTGTTGAAACTTGTTATCATCATTTCGAAGACCCAATAATAAAAATCGCGGTCTCTCGTTTTCGGTAGCTAGCTTCACATTCCATAATACTGTTGTACTTTCTGGAAGTAAAGGATAGTAATACATATCCCAACTTCTAAAACATATATTTAATGGATGGCGATTGTTTATTGTTTTTAACATCTGCAATTTGTACGCATCAGCAAGTTGAACGTGTGGTACTTTCCAAGTAATATTTAAAATTGATAACTTTATTTTTTCTGCTATCGTTTGAGATTTAAGAACTTGACCATCATCCTTAGATCGTGAAAGTATCAGCTCATGTTTGGAATTAACTATAATTTTATTAAAATCTTCAGCAAATCCGAGTAAATATTTTAATGGTACACAAAAATTGAAATAACCCTTTTCAAGTGTAAGATCATCAATATTAAAAGGAGACCATCCTGCATTTAGTAGACTATCACTTTCAGATTTATTCAACGAAACATAGTTTTTTAATTCTGTTGCAATACCCAAATGACGTGTGCGATCAATTTCTATACCATTAATTTCATAACGAATTTCATCAAATAGATGTGCCATACAATTGTTTAAGAGCCGTATGGATGTAGAAACTGATGAGTCCTCTTTCGTAGCATGTCCTTCTATATATAGAAGACTTTCGCTTGGTAAAACATACAAATCTTGATTTTGAATTGATATACGAATTTCATCATTATTTTTAAATGATTGTAAATATGATGTATAGCTGTGATACTCTTTTTTGATAATGGAGTTATCAAATAGCGGTTTTTGCAAAATGTTAATAATGTTGCTCATTGTTCCTTTATCTTTATGGTTTTTACTTTAGATGAAACCCCAAATTGTTTAAAAACTCCTTATTATCCTCACGAAGAATAATGTTTTGTTTCTGTTGTGCTATTTTTTTAATTTGTTGTTTTTTCAGTTTTTTCGATTTATTGCAATACGATGGCTTTCCGGTTTCGTCTTCAGTTGATAAGGTTAGAATGAATGGTGAATGCTTTTGCAAGTCAGTTTTATTGTATATAATCATTCTCTCATGGGCTTTAAATGCAATCGTATTGTTAATTTTTCACCACGAAAATTTATTAAGTTTCCGTCTTGGTCAACAACTTTCAAAATAAGACTATTTATTGTTCTTGAGCTTACAGGTAAATATATTACATTAGTTGGAGCCTCAGTTATTTTATATCCTGGACTGACGTTGAGTGAAAACTGATGCAAAATATGGGCAGACATATTATTTATATATGATCCACATACAATGTTACATTCAACGATTATTGTATTGATTTTGGTTATATCTATTGTTTTATCAGAGTAATGTTCCACGCCAGGCTGTAATACTTTTGTACTGAACCCTAATAAGGATCCGATTGATCTCTTCTTATTAAAATAAATTGAATCTGTAGTACTTTTTATACATGTTTGTAGAGTATTATAATTTGGTCGTACATCAAGCGATCCTGTTGCGTTTATATTATGATATTTATTTGCTAATACTTCAGCTATATCTGACAATTCATATGAGCCAACTGGAACTTCTATTTCATTATTCCCAATATGAAATAAATTGTTTTCGATATCAACATTTGGGATTGAGTGATACGTGTCGAAACTTATTAAGCCGCAAACATAGTTTTCATTTAGTTCGATTGGTGGAAAATAGTTTGCAACAAGATATGAAGAGTCTCCGTTTAATGTTAATGTAATTGACATTTTAAAGGCTGATGAGCGAATAAATTATTAATAAATTTGTAATGAGTTTTATGATGATGTGTTGTTGGCATTAATCCAAGAGTTGTGTTCTGATGAAAAGCCTAACCATTTAACGTAAATTTTGTTTCGTTTCCTTTTTAAAACTTTTTCAATTAAATATGTTTCTGGAAATTTAGTTTTCATTAGCTCAGACTCATAAAAACCACCTTTAATTTCGTGACCTTGATAGTCTTGTAATATATATGTATTAGGATTTGTATTTCTTATAGTTTTAATTTTAAATATTTCTGTAGTCCAATTCGGTGTGTAACCTTTTTCAAATATATGTTTATATTTACTTATTCGTACATTATCATTAACTTTAAACTTGGATCTTTTAAAGACTTTCAAATTGTTGTAGACTGTATCCAATAAAAATTTTTCATTTGATGAATTTACTTCAATAGGCGACATTTTTATAGTTCTATGGTAAGTGTTATTATATTTTTCAGCAAGTTGCTTATATATGTTTATCCATTTATATGTTCCTTGGCAACTAAACTCTTTCCACATCATTCCTTTAAAAGTTCTATTGAATCTTTCTATAATGGATGCCTTGAGAACACTGTATGTTGAATAATGATTAATTTCATTCAATTGCATTAACTGCTGAAATCGGCTATTGAAAAACTCTTTACCATCATCAGTTTGTAAATTCTTTGGCTTACGATTGCTGTTTCTGAAAATATTTTTCATAGCGTTTGTCACGTTGATTGCGGATTTATTTTTTACTGCAGAGACCCAAGCCATTTTGGAAAAACCATCTATCACCGTTAAGAGATACTTAAATCCATTATTATCTGCTACGTAATTGCCCATCTCAACCAAATCTGCTTGCCATAAATCATCGATTCCTTTTATAATAACTCGCCTTCTTTTAAAATTTTTGCGCGCTTGCTTATGAATTTCATTAACAATTTCTCTCTTATCTGAATTCATTTCCTTTATGCTAGTTGTTGCTAATTAATATGTAAACGGGAATTCTATATGTTTATATATATAATTTTTATCCTTTGATTTTAGGAAGTTCGAGTTTTCGTTTTTTAACAACATCTACAACAGCATTTTTATTAATTGACTTAAATATAAATTCTTCAATATTTTCAAATCTTTCCTCGATATTCTTTAAGAAGCCTTCATTTGCAAAATGAACTTGATCAATCACTACTTTTTCAATAGCTTTAACATCGTCATCGATCCCTTTTGTAATTAACTCTCGTAATACTTTTACATCTCTTCTGATAACGTTTAATTGTGAATTATAATCGTTTTTAAGTTCCTCACTTTGATCCTTAATGGTTTTGATGATAATATGCATTTTGTTGATATCTTTTGCAATGACATCCATTTGGAAATTATATTTGTACGTACTTAACTTTAAATTATTTAGGTTACTCTTAATGGAACTTTCTCCAAACTTATTTATATAACTCATTTTTAATATATTATGTCAGCTTCTCTTAATTCTTCAACAATGGAAATTATTTCGTTTTTATGATTATTATGACCAGCACTTTCCGATGAAAGGAGTAAACGTAATCTGTCAACTAGTTCATTTGGATCATCCCAATATATATAATTAGATTTACGATTATCTGCAGTTTTCAATAATAATCCATTACCTTTTTTTAAAACATTGGGTTTCGTAGTAAATAAATGTTTTATTATATTAACATATTTATATGCTCGTGTACCTTTAATTTGACCATGTGGTTGATATTGTCGTTTGTATGCATTTGTACTCGTTAAAAGTTCTTTGTAAGTTTTTAAATCATTTTTAGTGTAATGTAGAGGTTTGGAATGAAAAACTAGTTCAAATAATCCTGGAGTCATTTTCCACTTTATATTTCCTATTCGAATAGAATTATCTGCATTAAAATTTAGTTCATTATTTGCATATCGCCAGTTTCCGCTTTCATCTATGTTGAATCCATAAACCATATCTATTTTTTTATTACGCAAGAGCAGTTCTATATTTTTGACTAGTGAGGACTTATTATTATCATTTTCGGGTACCTTGTAGTTGTTTTTATCGTCGTCATTATCCTCGTTAACTACTTGTAAATCTAGTTTTCTTTTTTTTGTTAGTATGTTATTAATCATATTATCGTCATAACCCTCAGCATCATCAAAGTTATCAGAACTATCATTGGATGGTAGTGATGGAAGTTTTGAATCTGATATATCATTATCTGATTGATAAGCATCTGATTTGTAATCAAGTGTTTTTTTAATTATCTTTTTTAACGATTTTTCTGTAGGTGTATATGCATCTTTCAATAAATCACCGGATTGATAATCATCAATTTTTTTAATTATCTTATTCAGAGGTTTCGTTACAGGCTTAAATGTATCTTCCAATAAATTGAGTCTATCCACTTCGTTCAATTTTATATTTTTCAGTTTTTCTTTTAATATGTTTCTTGTTTTAACAATATCTTTTAATAATTTGTTATTATTCATTTCGAACTAATTTGTAACTGGTGGTTATCTTCTTTGTATCTGATATTGATCTTGTTTGTATCTGCTTTATATCTGCTCTGTATCTGCTCTGTATCTGCTTTGTATCTGCTTTATATCTGCTTTTATCTGCTTTGTATCTGCCTTATATCTGCTTTTATCTGCTCTGTATCTGCTTTGTATCTGCTTTATATCTGCTCTGTATCTGCTTCGTATCTGCTATATATCTGCTTTGTATCTGCTTTTATCTGCTTTGTATCTGCTTTATATCTGCTCTGTATCTGCTCTGTATCTGCTTTGTATCTGCTTTATATCTGCTTTTATCTGCTTTGTATCTGCCTTATATCTGCTTTTATCTGCTCTGTATCTGCTTTGTATCTGCTTTATATCTGCTCTGTATCTGCTTCGTATCTGCTATATATCTGCTTTGTATCTGCTTTTATCTGCTTTGTATCTGCTTTATATCTGCTTTTATCTGCTTTATATCTGCTTTTATCTGCTTTTATCTGCTTTATATCTGCTCTGTATCTGCTTTTATCTGTTCTGTATCAGCTTCTGGACAAAACCTCTTAAAGTTGTATGAATTTATCAAAACCTTTTCTATATCGTCCCTTATTTACAGCATCCTCCTTACTAATAACAACGAATCCATAGTTATCTTTCCAGCACTCACTACATATATCCGTAAATTCTCTAAAGGACATATCTCCTATAACATGATCATTATATATATGTCGTAAATTCATTTCATCTTGTTTAAATATTATGATCATATTCGCATTATCACGTATTAGATGTTTGGGAATTTTTGTATATGTCTGACATAAATAAAAGCAGTCAATATGCTTATGTCTTCCCATGCAAAAGTAATCTCTTATATTATCTTGTTTACCACAAATAACGTCATCAAATATTATTATGGAATTAGAATTTGCTTCAGCGGGACTCAAAACTTTTTCATTTTCAGAAAATGTAAAAAGATTAATTCCTTTTATCGGATCAATCAGTTTTTTAAGGTAACAGTATTTTGGTTGATATAAAGACTTCGAATATATATATAAGTTTCTGAAGCTAAGACCATTAGGACTTTCTATTAGACTAATCATGACGTTAGTTTTACCGCAATTTGAAGGTCCTACAATTAGAGCACGTATTGAATTGGGTAATAATGTGCTATGTTTAATTTTAGTTTTCTGTTCTTGTGAAACGTCAACATTCCTTATAACAATTTGTTTTGCTTGTTCTACTAATCGCATATTGATAACTAATCTGTTTTGCTATAAATTCAATCTTATATATGGAAATCTCATCATTTTCATTTTTAATATGGAACACATAAGACATATATATGTATATTAAAGAAAAATAAACATTAACATGGTTATAAACTATAACAAAGGAGTTGGAGATAATCAGTGTAAGATTGGTAGCGGCTTAGTAAACAACTTAATAAACAAATTACCTATTGAACTACATTTACCTGGTTATCAGTTTTGTGGACCTGGAACAAAACTTGAAAAACGATTAGCGAGAGGGGACAAAGGAATAAATTTACTGGATGCGGCTTGTAGAGAGCACGATATTACATATTCAAAAACAAACTATATTAACGAAAGACATCAAGCAGATCAGGAACTAGCTGAAAAAGCCTGGCAACGAGTAAAATCTAAGGATAGCAGTTTCAAAGAAAGAGCGCACGCTTGGCTCGTAACAAACGCAATGAAAACTAAAGTGAAATTGGGTTTAGGTATGAAGGATACTAAAATTTATAAGCTCAAAAAACCTAAGAAAAAGTTGACAAAAAGGACAATATATAACAGGAAACTATTTTCATCTTCTATTAAAAATGCATTAAAAATTTTAAAAAAGGAAAAACCAGATAATATAAGATCTGCTGTCAAGATTGCGAAAAAATTCATACATCCAAAGTTTAAAGGGAAAAAGGCTATTGAAGTTAATATACCAAGAGTTATTCCAGTGCCGAAAATCGGTGGATTTCTACCACTGGTTCCAATTTTAACAGCCTTATCAGCACTTGGAGGATTAGCTACAGGCGGATCTGCTATTGTTAAGGCTGTGAATGATATAAAAAATGGAAGAAAACAACTAGCAGAAGCTATGCGGCATAATCAACATATGGAATCAATAGCAATGGGAAAAGGTTTATACCTAAAACCATACAAAACAGGATATGGACTTTATTACAAACCAGCCTCAAAAAACTTTTAAATGATCTACCCAATAGACCATTAACTGAACTAGATATAATGAAATATTGCAAAAAACTTAAATATTTCAGAGGAGTTTTTATGCGCGATCGTTTGCCTAAAAAGCCATTTAGTCAGGAATGTGGTATTGTTAATTTAGACCATTTCAGCGGTCCTGGAACACATTGGGTAGCCTATTACAAAAATTATAAATACAAAGAATATTTCGATAGCTTTGGAAATTTGCAACCGCCACAAGAAATAATTAATTACTTAAAAACACCTATTGAATATAATTATCAACAAAAGCAAAAATTTAATACATTTAATTGTGGTCATTTATGTATAGAATTTTTATTTAATAAATATTATTTAAAATAAATCTAAAAAACGTTGTTTCAATTTCAATACAGACATAAGTTTATTTTTTATTTTTTTTTTTTTTTTTTTTTTATTTATAAATATATACATACATTGATTTTTTTTTTCTTAAACATATACATATATATATATAAATTTGCTATACATATTTACAAAGAGCTGTTTATATATTCATAAGTACATAGCTTGAAAATAATAATACAAATTAAATATCTAAATTCATAAAAAACTCGTCATCAGATGAACTGGTAATAAAATCTAGATATGAATCAGAAATATTCATAAAAATATCGTCATCTTTATCTGAATAAAATTCTTCAAATGTCTTCTGTCTATAATGCCCCCTAGCAAGTGTATTTATCTGGTTTTTATCAATAATTCTTTTATCATCAGAATAACTCAATACAACTTTATGTAACTTTTGAGTATACAACTGATGGTACTTGGATCTAAATGTATTCATAGAATCTGAAATAATTTGTTTTTCGAATAAAACTTTTTTATAATCTGCAATAGAATAATTCTTAATACAAGATTTTTTTATTCCTTTAGATTTCTTTACTTGATCCATCCCAACAGTTTCAAATGAATACATTTTTGATCGAAGTCCTACAAACTCTTTCATAATTTTTCCTTTATTTTCGTCTTTCATCATTCCAATGACTTTTTTGTTTAATAATGGTAAATTAAAAATGTTGTCAGGCTGATATTCGGATGTATCAAACCTCGAAGCAACATCTTGACGGATATCATCATAAAAATCATCTGTTTTTATGGAATAAATAAAAGAGTCCGTATCCATATAATTTAGAGATAAGTTTGTTCCAAACTTTGGCTGCATGTATTGATAATGGAAGTCATACATCTTCCACTTAGACAATTCTAATACAGCAAACCCTATATAAATGGGTTTGTTGTATTTGAACTTCATTATTTTGAGCTGAACTGCAAACATATTATCCGAGAACTGTGTTATACTCGAAAAGTTTGGTTTTGAAATCAATGCTCTTGCACCTAAATGGTTTCTCCTTGTAGTCTCCCACTCTGTGACAATTTTAACATCTTTGCGCTTATGGATATTTTCCATAGTTTTTCCATAAACCGCATTGTTGAGCAATTTAAAGAAATCTTTTTCAAACGAATTTTTTGCTATTGTTCTGTAATGAGTGTTTATATCAATATATGATTTAAGCCAAGGAGATTGCTTAAATTTTAATGCCCTGTACACTTTTTTTAATATCAACCCATTTCTGAGGCATTGCTTAAGCACTCTATAGTGAATTTGATATTTTGATTTAGATGTGAGGTCAGCTATAAGTTTTCTGTATTTGGAATCACCGACCGTTTTATTTTCTGGGCAAAAAGGTAGATCATTATGTTTATCATGTATATGTTGGGGATACTCTAAATCTACTTCCAAAATATATCCAACAGTTGATGTATCTGATATATTATTCACATCTAAAATACGAAGATTTTCCTCATTAACCCACTCAAATTTTCCGTATGGTAGGTACTCTGACATTGCCCAACCATATAAATTGTTAGCGTCTAAGTACATCAAGTATTCTGAAGGCTTATTACAATCATAATCCTCCATATATTTATTATTTGCCTTAGTATACCTCTTTGAACATTGTACTAGACCCCCTCTGATAGCATCTTGCACAAAATTGTACATATTAATATCCGTAAAAAGTTCTAGTTCTATTTTTGTGGTCTTAAGCATGGCATCCCATGATAGAGAAGGGGCAGTATAATATTGACATGGATCAAGCTTGTAAATACTTTTACAAATTTGCCTAAAATTTTGAAAAATGTCAGTTAGCAATAGAACGTCAGTTTTTAAATATAATAAGGTATAATCTAGCATATTTTTACAGTTAAAGGTTCTCCAAACTTTCTTGGCATGTTCGTAATCATCCAAAGAGCATTCGGAATTACTTAAATAATTATAAAACTCTTCTTGAGCGGGAAGATGATCTTCATTAAAGCGCTCCATTGAATCCATATAAGAGTAAGGAAATACTCCCTTTCTTCTTATCAAATTGAATTCTTCTTTTTGAGGAAACAATTTATTGAGGATGTGAAAATTATCATCACTTAAATTGTTTGCCAGCGATTCTAAGCTGGAGGCCATAAATCGGAAAGAGTCTAAAAAACGAATTTCAAAACTCTCTTTTTCTCCGATTCTAATGAACTTTGAAAGTGAAATATATAATTCTTTATTAAGAGGAATTACTTTCATATCACCATCAAAGTTAGAAAGTTCTTTTATAAACAAGTGACAATCATAAGAGGAAAAATTATGAAAGAAAACTGGTATAAACTTAGCAGTTCTATAAAGAAGATTGCATGAGTTATGCGCTGACCCTCTATACTTGCCTGTAAAATGACAATGATCACGCACTTTGTCATTTCTTAAAATTTTTCCACAAATGTGACAATTTGTGGAGAGAGCATATTCAATTTTTTCGTCATTTGTCAGTGGCGTCATTGGTACTGTTTTTGATAAAAAGTTTATATAAATATCCGTCAGGTCGTTAATTAAATTTAGTAAAAAAACTCTAGATGCGTCTTCACCAAAATAAATACTAAACCTATCTAAATTATTATTAAAACTACACTTTATAAAATAGCTAAAAGCACATGGAATGTGCTTTTCTATGTTAGCACCTGTTGTTGTTGTTCCTCCTCCTCCTCCTCCTACCTTTTCAAGATATGCCTCGAAATCGGCATATACAACAAAGGGTACGTCCAACTGTTTGTGGTAGTTCTCGAATTTTAAAATACACTCATCCTTCCTCGGCATACTGGCAACAACTTTTTTGCAGCTTAGCTTGTGGTCCTCCATCATCCTTTCATTATGCGAATACTGTAGACATGCATTGCATAACAAAAGTTTTGCTTTGTGCACAGTTATGCTGCTTCTTATTAGCCTGAAATATATAATTATTATATGCCAATTAGTTAAAATATTTATAATATAAATGTATGTGTATTCGTATAATTACCTAGAGATATCTGTTATTAGAACATAATGAGAATATCCATCTTTCGATAACAGCAAAAGATTCACATGATGAATTTTCTCCATTGCAGATAAATAGTAAGGTCCCACGATAGATTTGTCTTCTATTCCAAACACATTAACGCTAATGCCATCATTTTGATCTTCAAAAGATTTGATGAATTTGGTTTTCATCGGAAACTCTAAATTCTCAAAATTTAGAGTCCTGTTATTAATGCTTATTACATTAGCACTAATATTTATCGCATCATCGTTTAGCGCAGTTGGACAAAGTGCTGCTATGATGCACCATTTAAAACAAAACTCATCATTGTTTTGGATGTTGAAACATGCTTTTTTCTTCTCAATCCACAGTGGAAGTGGGATGTAGCCTGAGCCCTTAAGAAAATCCGCTCGATTTATATTTATATATAATTTTTTTATTGTGATAAGGCTCCATCCGCTGTCCCTTTCTTGAAATTCTGACATTTTTTTACATATCTCTTGAGTTTGGTCTTTAAATACTTCTAAGAGATCATCACTTATTGTTACAAATCGCATTTTGGAGCGGTGCGAAATCATACAGGAATGTATGTCACTATCCACAATTTTAATATAGTCACATTCCAACTCCATGTTATATTTAAATGTGATATGACTTATTTGGGCATCTGTTAATATTTGTAAGGATTTTCTTTCCACTCCTTCAAAAAATTCTTCGGGAAATAAAATTTCCTCCCTCTCATTTTTATATGAGAAGGTTTGTATCCTATTTTTGAATGCCGTATTTTCAAGTTTCATCCCAACATTCGCTTCACGGTTCCTTGAATTTATTATTCTGGCAGATGATGTTGATGCATGAGTCCTCTCATGCATTTTTAAATGGGCTTGGTTTCCAAACCACTTGTGACATTCCGAACAATGATGGCTTTCGTGGATTTCAGCCATTTTCATTTCATTAAAAATGCGTGGACAATATTTACACTTCATATTTCTTTGTTTTTTTTTTTTTTTAAATTTTTTTTTTTTTTTATTTTTTTCAATATTAATTGCTTGTTACACTGTAGTTTTACGACTGTTAGAAAATAATGTGTTGTTGCTTATAAAATAATTTTTAAACTTAAAATAATTTTCGAATATATATTATGAAAGAGATAGACTAATTTAATATTATCACTCAAGTGTATGTTTACTTCTCTGTCATGTGAGATTAATATATAATTTCACTTATGCCATACGTAATAGGATAGATAGATATGTAGTTGGAAAAGATAAGATGTAAACATTAGTTTCAAACTATCATATCTAATTATAAAGCGTGAAAGAGATGCATTGAAATTAACCTGAAATAATAAATTGTATGCTAGAAACCTGATTTGAGTATTTGAGCTAGGCTATAAAATTTCAAAATCTCAAGAAAAACAAGCAGGGGGTAGAAAAACCAAGTAGCCCTTACATATGTCAGGACTACAATTATCTCACTCAAACATTAAATTTTAGATTACTTGTATTACTGTTGGAGTACCTAAAACTACCTCTAATATTGAAGTAGATGTAAGTATACAAGTATAAAAAAGCAAAAATTTAAAGGATGTTGCTTATTATTGAAATGGATTTATCAAACTACAATTGTGAGCTATGTTTAACGCTCAAAGGAAAATTCGTAACATTTTCTAATGTTGCCAATAAAAAACGTCATATATTAAAAAAACATAATTTCGCTTTTTATAAAGCGAAATCATACAAACTTGTATCATCACCGTCATACGCAACAACATCAACATCATCGCCAACCGCATCAACATCACCATCGTCATCCTCATCATCATCGCCAACCGCATCAACATCATCATCGTCGTCCTCATCATCATCATCATCGTCGACTGTACCATCAACATCATCATCATTAGCATCATCAACATCAGCATCATTAGCATCATCATCATCGTCCTCCGAATTAGTATTTGAAAAAATTATATATGATTTTAAAATCGATGACGACGATTTTTTTAAATATATAAAATATTAAAATAATAATAAAATATTAAAATAAAAATAAAATATTAAAATAAAAATTATAAAAATTGAATTAAAAACTCTTGTCTTCTTATTTGATTGGTATCTTTAAATTTATTTATTATTAGGATTATAATTAAATTAATTTCATATACATAATCATAATATTTTAATATAGTTTTGTATGTTTATGTATAGTTATGTGCAGAAATAATATTAAATTCATTTAAGGGTCACAAAAACATACAATTACTATATATCCCAAAATAAAACAAAAGAATTCTCTATTCCCTTTTTTCTTCTTACCAGCCAACAGCAATAAAAAAACAAATTATATAGCATTTAAAACAACAAATAAAGGCTTGTTAAAAATAAAAATATTCCTTAAATTTTTGCATTTACATCCCAAAATATTACAAAAGAATCCTCTTTCCCTTTTTCTTCTTACCAGACACCAGCAATAAAAACAAAAAATTTATGGCATTTAAAAACAACAAAGAAAGGCTTGTTAAAAATAAAATTTTCCTTAAATTTTCACATTTACATTCCCAAAATATTACAAAAGAATCCTCTTTCCCTTTTCTTCTTACCAGACACCAGCAATAAAAAACAAAAAAATTTTATGGCATTTAAAAACAGCAAATAAAGACTTGTTAAAATAAAAATGTTCCTTAAATTTCACATTTACATCCCAAAATATAACAAAAGAATCCTCTTTTCCCTTTCTTCTTCTTACCAGACACCAGCTGATCATCAAAATTTATGGCATTTAAAAACAGCAAATAAAGACTTGTTAAAATAAAAATGTTCCTTAAATTTCACATTTACATCCCAAAATATAACAAAAGAATCCTCTTTTCCCTTTCTTCTTCTTACCAGACACCAGCTGATCATCGCCATCTGATTGATCAGCGTCTTGATAATTGGAATACTTTACCCAAAAGAAATATATATATATATATATATATATATATACATATACATTATTTATAATAAAAATAAAACAACTTCAATTACAATAAAATTTGCTTTTATTTTATAATTATATTCAATTAACAATAAGCTTATAGTCTGTTTGATAATAAATAATATTTTTTTATTAATTTTTCAATTTGAATTCTTTCTTGATTTTTATTATTCAAATAATCTTGAATTAGTTGGAGATGATCCATAAAAATCAGCCCTTCAAAGTCCTTTAGAAATTTATGAATCGGATTTGTGGACATTCTGCTTATTTTCCAAGCCAAGGGCAAAAGGCAACTAATAAATTTTGTAAAAATTTTCGCGGCTTATATACAGTTTCCACAATAAATTTACGTATATTGTTCTTTAAAATTTTTGAAATAGTATTTTATTCAAAGAAATTTGACAACATCGCGTTTTACAAAATAAGAATTTTTTATTTCAGCCATAATCATAATATTTTAATACAGTTTTGGAATTTTGCCTCCTTCCCAAGTAAAAAAGGGTTGTGAGTTTGGAATGTAGAAGCCTTCATTGTCTTCAATAGTTTTTTCGTTGTCGTCAGGAAGTACCTCCGCCAATTCTAATGTGTATGAATAATTTTCTAGTTTTTTTGTTAAAGAAAATTTTTCATCCCCAGCCCCTTCAATTACTTTATCCTCTAAGCTATTGTAGCGTTTGGGAAGATATAGCATTCCATCCTCGAGTTCTGCAATCACTATATTTCCATATTTGGTCTTATGACGAAACATCATTATCACTTTATATGGCCTTGATGGTTGTAATTCCTTCACAGATATATATGATTTTGCTTTCAGTTTATTAAAAGCCTCAACAATCTCAATGTTTGTAATGTTTTTCGAAGTCATAATTTACTACTGAAGGATTGCAATGAGTTAATGAATAGGAATATTTTAGAAACTGCGTTTTTATATCAATTTTTTTTGGAACACACTTAAAAATCTTTTAATCAGGAGAGTTTTATTTTCTCAAAATAAATTTTTGATCTCTTAATATTTTTATTCATACATTCATAATTACTCTTACTTAATTTCTACATAATAATGAAAAATGCTTCATCTTATGGTTTAAATAATTTATTTAAAATAGTGTAACTATATGCAAATATTCACAAACATGTATCTTCATATACATTGACATATTAAAGAGACAAACAGACAGACAAACATATAGGCTCGCTAACCAAAAGTCATCCCTAACATATTTCATCCCTAAATCATCAAACTAAAAATCATCCCAAAAAGAAAAAATCTGTTCAACAACATTAAACATTTTTCTTATGCACTTGCATTTCACACAAAACAAAAAAAAAAAATCATCCCAAAATTTTTTTCATCTCAAATTTTCATCCCTAAATCATCCAAACTAAAAATCATCCCAAAAAAATCATCCCAAAAAGATGATTTTTTCATCCCATGACCCATTTCCCTACTACTAATAAGTCCGTGACTTTTTTTTTGCAAAACAAAAATTTATTTTTCAACATAATCTACTTTTAACTCAATACAATCAGTCAAACTTTTCTCCAATTTTTGTATCCCTTCCAAAAAAAGAGGATTTTTCGAGGCCATTAAAATAGGCCTTTGTTTGTGGAATAATTGGTTGTGGGAGTAAAATCTCTTTCCAAGGAACCATTTCTTCAAGTTTGGGAATAAGAAATAGTAACTCGGGGCTAAATCTGAAGAACGTAGCGGATAAGGGAGCAATTCGTAGCCCAATTCATGCATTTTTGACATGGAAACTGCACATTCTTTTGTGTGAGCAAACGCGCCACCCAACTTGCAGACGACTTTCTTAAACCCAGCTGACCATTTAAAATCGAAACTACACTGCCTATGGCATCCGCAATCCCACGCATTTTTACTCTTCGATCGGCCAATACCATATCGCGGATTTTTTCGACATTTTCGGGTGGCCATCCAGAACGTTCACCGTCATTTGTACTTGTGCGACCACAACGAAAATCAGTAAACTACTTTTGTACTTCAAATCGATGGCGCACAGTCTCCATAGTATTTATCGAGCTTTTCCTTGGTTTGATTGGCGTTTTTTTTTCGCAAAAAATAATGTTTAATGAGCACTCGAAATTCACTTTTTTCCATTTTTAGAAAAATACACGAGTTTGTATGTTTTGAACAGCTGTTAAACGCAAAGTAAATGACACTTGCTCAAAATTTGACAGCAGTATATTAACAAATGGTATTTGATGGGAACATTGTTTCATTTCATATAGTTAACTAAGAGGGAAGTTCGAAAAGTCACGGACTTATTGATACGCCCTCATATGATGATGTTATGCATCTGTAAATCTTTTATATGTATGTATATCATCGCCTCAGAATTGGCTTAGCGCATACGCCAAAAAGATGGAGTAAAGAAAAACGACAAAGAAGTTTTACATGAAGTTTTCTCAAAATATACCTGATGAATTTCTTTTGTATTTATTAAATTAAATTTTTGTGAACTTTCAGGAATGAAGCTAGAAGTTAATAATACTTAATGTAAGCAAAAAATATATTTTGCGCCGCATGCAGCAATTTTCTGAATTTATTTTGAAAAATTAGATTTTTGTGCTCCCTACATATACTTGATTGCCGTTTATTGTTGTTGTGGCGAAAATGAATGCTTTAAATTTATTTCTCTTGCTGTCCAGTGAAATAAGTCGATCGCTTAACGCCGAACAAGAAGGTGCCGCTGTAATCTTTTTAACTATCGATCCGTTTGTACAAGATAAACAAGTAATTGAAGTGTATTTAATACAATGAATGCAATTACATGATTTCTGTATAATTAAAATTTATTTTATTTTATTTTAGTGTTTAATAAGTTTATATTAAAACATATAACCGGCGACTTCGTCTGAGTGATGATGTTTTTGCTCGATCTTCGCCGTAAAATTGCTCTTATGGCACCTTCCTTTTTTTATTTTTCATTTCTTATAGAAATGAAACAAAGCAAGAATTATGTAAATATATTTTATACGTTTTTGTATGAAGAATTTGACGCAATGACTAAACAGTGACGTGTACAGCAAAACAATACTTATTATAACTACAAATAGTTGATATGGAGCAAAATTAATGCTTAATATCTCACAAAGCATAATGAATTTCGTGAAATGCGTTTTTGATTCAGAAAGAGGGTATTCAAAATATGTATACTCCATAGCCAACTAATTTTTTTTAAGAATTTTCGATGGGGCAAAACAATTCAAAGGCTGTGATATGTAAGTATGTATGTATGTATATTGTTTTAGAATTATAACTATTTTTTTGCATTTTGCTTTTGTCATTTATTCATGAAGCTTTAGCAATTAGTAAAAAAATATTAAGTTTTATTTTCTCTATTCTGTAATGAATTGTTGTATTTGAACGCTATTGTGAATTAAGAGCTTGGCAAAACACACTGTTATTTAGTTAAGCAAACTTATGGCAATATTGTTAATAGATAGAGAGAGAGAGAGAGAAAGAAAGAACAGGTCCTAAATCATTTTATATGCGTATGTATATATACAAAAAATCATTTACTGAGGACATGTATAGTTTTGTTCGCCAGCTCCTAAATTAAAACTTGAAATTACTTAAACTTAAAGTTGACAATTTCAATAATTTATTTATTTATTATTTTTGTTTGCTTTCAGCCCAAAAATATTTTCCAAAGCGAGTTCTAAGTGAGAAAGAAATTTAATTTAAAAAATTTTTTGAGTTCAAAATCTAAAGTGTTTAATTTAATTTTTAAAAGTTGTTTGAAAGGAAAATTAGAATTCATTATTAAAAAAATATTATTTTTAATTAAAAAAAGTTTGATCTAAAAATTAATAATTGTGTTAAAAAAAAAATCATAAAATAAAATAATTAATTTCTTCACCTTCATCTATAATAAATAAATGAAATAAGAAAAAAATCATCGAATATGAATCATAAAAATAGCTGGGATCACATCATTTTCTGGAGCAGCATACTCACACTTTTGGTCATCAGCCAGAAAACAAATGGAATATTAACAGGTAAATATTTGCATTAATTATTTATTTATTAAAAAATAACATTAACTAAATAAAAAAAAAATAAGATTGACACAATTCTTTCACCAATGACATTTGACAAATTGCCTCAAAATACGCATTGGAGTCTGCACAGTGGGGGAAAAAAGGAATATGGTTGCTAATAAAAAATCATATTGTATGTATGTATGTTTTAAATAATTTCAAAGAAGGGTTACAATAACTCTAATACGAGCGCTTAAAATATCGTAAAGCTTTCCCGTTGCGCGTAATAACGTGCACCCTGCTAGCTTTCAGTCTGAATATTTAAAATCACTTTTTCAACTCGAAATCTTGCAATTTTCACTTTTAGCAACAAAACGTAATACATACAAATTTCAAAATTATCTTAAGTTATAGAAAATTAA
The DNA here is from genome assembly GCA_944452675.1 of Tachina lurida. Classification (NCBI taxonomy): domain Eukaryota; kingdom Metazoa; phylum Arthropoda; class Insecta; order Diptera; family Tachinidae; genus Tachina; species Tachina lurida. Next base: position 26,679,074 of record OX101754.1, on the reverse strand, counting down.
ATTTTTAAAGAAAATCATAACAGTTTTTAACAAAAACCTTTGACATGAACGTATGAAACGTATAATAACAGATATTATTCTGAAAAAATCCGAAGCAAAACCTAAAACGTTTATTTTCAATCCTCAAAAATCTATCACAAGTCAGCAGAGTTGGCAGCACTAAACAAGATGGATTCGTTGAACAATTTTCTTCTTCGTTTCGCACTTTCTTATTTTATTTCAAACAGCGCGTGGCTCGTTTTTGTAAACTAATAAATTTATATTACATTTTACATAATTACAAGTGTTTTTCGTTTATAATTTTTGTATTAAAATAAATTACAAAATATGTTTTAAGTGTGTGCTATAAAATTTTGAAGCAAACTTTCAAAGTTCAGTCTTAATTTTAAAATGTTAAAAAAGTGTTTTTTATTGTATTATTAATTCTTGACTTAAAGTGATAAATTCGTCGTGTTCGGTCGTGTAGCGTTTTTGTACATTTTGTTGCTGTTGTAAATACAAATATCATCGTAATAATTAAGAGAATGATTAAGAGAATGATAATTGTTACGAGCGGCATAAAAAGCGAATATACATGCATACATACATGCATGTGTACATTGGATATGGAATGATATGTAAGTTGAAGATATTTTTTTGTTTACATACATACATACATACATACATATGTAAGTAACTTTATTTTGCACGCATTTAACCCAACAAACCACTCCATAAGGTAAATATAACTGCAATGGAAAATAAGCTTGTCATAAACACTTTTTTTCTAAGTGGTAGCCACTGTTTGCAAATTTTTGTTGTTGTTTATGATGTCCAGTTATTTTGAACGAGTGAATTTTATATTATTTGTTAAAGTCGTAATATTTTGTCTTGTTCAATGCGTATAGTCACTATACTCATTAAACTATAGCACACAGAGAAAACAGTGCCTACTAAATACCTCATAAAATAGAACAAAATTAATAAGAACTCTCTATGGTCTTTTTCAATAAGGAAATCTTATTAATTTCATAGAGAAAATCTTTTTGAAACAATCAAGAAGAAATCTTGTAGTTTTTATGATTTTTTCAATAAGGTTTTCTTCTTGTTTGTATTAAAAAAGAAATTATGTCTTTATTCTTTGTGCTTTGCTTATATGTATTTTCATTTAAGTTCTATACCATATACATATGTATGTATCTATGTAGTATATTGTAGATGTTATTTATTTATACACACATACATACAAATTATGTTATATTCTTAACTAACTTACTCATCAAGTATTGAACCAGCAAACTTCTGACTGATAGATAAGCACTCTAACCAATATGCTAACAAGCAGCCTGAATAACCATTGAAATTATTGTGCAAACATTCTTATACAAAAATTAAAAAGATCATGTAAAAAAGTGTCTGTGTCTACTTATAGATATGAAATAACAAGACACCTCACTAAATCAAGAATATTTAATTATTAAAAAAATCAATAAGATGCTTTACACATAATCTAATAAAATCAAGAAGAAAACCTTTTTAAAAAAATCAATAAGGCAACCTAATAAAATCAATAAGAAGTCCCTATAGTTTACAATTTATAAGAAAATCTAATAGAATCACGAAGTTTTTCTCTATGGATTGTTTTATTTTTGGTGCCAAGAATAACGGAAATGGAGTAAAAAAAAGTTGTGAATAATAAGATTTCTTCTTGATTTTATGTGGTTTTCTTCTTGACAAAATTAATAAGATTTACCACATAAAAACAATAAGGAATCTCTATGAAAAAATCTTCGCTTCTTTCTGCTGGGATACCCCTTAGCCTAAAAACGTTTCATAGAGAAAATCTTCTTGATTCTATGAGGCAGTTTTTTTCCCCGTGTATTAGCTTTGATTTAGTTTTTGCTGTTTCATAAAATTTTAACAGCAAAACAGAAAAAGAAGCGGTTTCTAAAATTCTTTGCTTAAAGATTTTCTTAATTGTCACTAGGTATAAAACTTTTTTTCTGAGAGATTGTAGCTCTCCTATTCCACTGATTGCTCTCCTACAGATGCAGCGCTATGATGAGTTTCCGAATAGGCGTCGTTCACACAAAATCTTATCTTTAATATAAAAATGAATCGCAAATCTCAAGAGCAGCTGAACCGATCTCGCTAATTCTTTTTTTATAATATTCCTTGAAGTACGAGGATGGTTCTTACGAAGAGAAAAATGTTAAAAATCGCAATGAAATTTGGAGCACTTAGTGTGTGCAACTTCGGGAGTGTTTAAGGGTATTAACTTTTTAAAACCTAGGACCAGGAGGGCGATAGGGGGCATAATATCTGCCCCTTCGAAACGTTCAAACCGATTTTAATGAAATTTAGAACATTGATAGATATGCGTCTAAAAAGTCACATAGGTTATGTAGATTTTTAAAACTAGGCCCAGAAGGGCAATAAGGGGAAATGTCTGCCCCCTAAGAAACGCTCAAAATCAATAAAATTACTCAAAATGAATTGAATTTTAGTTGGAGGCTTAGCAATGCACGCAGGGTACACCTAGTTACAATAGTAAGTTGTTTATCTAACTTGTGAGAAGAAGTATTTGGCGATTTTTTACTTACGGTGATTTTTTTTGCAAATAAGCGTTTTATTTTATATTCAGTGATATTTTTCATTTTGGGGAGTTTTCTTTTTGGAACATTTTGATTTGATAATCGTAAGAGTCTTTTTCTTACTCATCCTTTATTTCACAAGTTGATGACAATTTTTTCGACTCGAAAGAGTCTCACTTTCGTTACAGAAACGAAGCATAGATTATAAAAAAAAGTTCGATCATAATGTACGTGCTTGCAATGACATAATCTAATTTGTGTGAAACTGAGCTAGGCCACGCCCTTTGAAGTTTGACATACTTCCGCCCAAGCGATTTCTAAGAAATACACTCTAGGATCTTAGATTCAAACAATCACGTATGTATAAAACTGGGCGGGGTAGCATATATTATTATCTAGCCTTCCGAATTTGGTATAAAAATAGGACATTAATTGACTTTGTAAGAATCTCCAGTGTTGCCATTTATTTTATTTATTTATTTTGACAAGTTCAGTACAAATTCAAAATTTATAAAAATAAATGATACGACTTAGATTATGCACATAAAAATTAAACTTCTATAAGCAAATTTAACGGTTCCCACGTCTTTACACAAGCCGTATGTCTATTATGAACTTTTTAAATGAAAAATCTGCCGAAAATATAAAAAACTCTCTAAAACCCTAAAAAAATCGCCAAAAATATACAGATATTTTTATTTAAGCAAGTGCAAGAGTATGTAGAAAACTTAGGGATTAGCAACAACTTTCCAATGTGATTAAATACTGTCACATGGCTGTCAGACCAAAAAAAAAACCCCCTACACATATTTAATATTTTTCTTAATAATATTCCCTTATTAGTTAAGTAAATATTTTTGTTGAACATTTTCAAGTATATCTACTTCTAATATAAAAATATGTTAGGAATTTCTTAAACAAATATTGAAATTTTGCAAAATAAGACTCATACATACACTTATATGGAAAAGGTGCTTGAAAAAAAGAAACACTTGTTTATCAAACAATAACAAAATGAACAAGCGAAGGCGGGTAGGGAGTATTGAATCTATAACAAATTCTTTTGTTAAATAAAATTTTATTTGTCAAATAAAAAAATGTGACTGATTGACTTTAAAGAAAGAAGAGTACGAACAGATAAAAAAAACAAATTCTGAGGTAATAAAAATAAAAATAAAAACAAAAATATTTTAAATTAGTTATTACGTTTTAGCTTTTCTCAAAAACATATGTACATATGTATGTATGTATTTGTATACGTAAATACAAAAAGTAAATAAACAAAAATAAATCAAAGATATGAAAACAAGTAAACACAACACAAAAGGAAAGAATAGTTTTTATGTGAAACACAAGAACTAAAAAATAAAAAAAAAAATTATATAAATTCAGGACGTTTAAGCTAAAAATGCTCAATTACTTTCTATTGTTTAAATTTTTAAATGTAAGTACGTAAATAATATTCGCATGCAAAATGAACTATTGTGGTGACTTTATAAAATATTTTCACCTCGCTCGATCTCTATTGTAAATGAATATGTGAAAGTGTGAATGAATTTTAATTATTCACAATAGAGATAAAATGATAAATTCAACTTCTCTTGTCTTAATTTAAAACTCGATTCAGCTTATCTGTAGATTGCTAAAAATATTGAATATTGAAATCTAATAATAGATTTACAAAGTAATAAAACTTTTTTATAACTTTTGCTAAATTTTAAACTAAAAAAAAATATATTACTTAAAAGTGCAACACTGCAAAATTGTTCATCATCATCGTGTGCAAACTCATTCACGTGTGGAATTTCTTTGAAGTATTTATCGAAACTAACAAAACTCTTATTTGGGTGTTAATGTTCCCGTTCACACAATGTAAATTTAGTTGAGCAACTTCTTAATTTAGTGTTCGACAGAAGAAAATATAATGGCTCACCTTCTTCAGTTTTTGCTTAATTTTTCCAAAGAACATTAGATTTTTTCACGGCTATATCTGGAAAACCAATTAGAACTCGGGTTTTTTTTTTTGTTTACAGCTTAATTGCAGCTATAGACTAGGGGAACCAAATTTAACATAAACTAACCCGAAAAAACTGCATAAAACTGCATCTAGTGCCTCAAAAATGTTATAAATTTGAAGTGTTAATATTTTATATTCTTTTTTACAGTATTGTAAGATCTGGCATTAATTATTTATGAAATTTATTTATTTATTTATGGCAACATTGTTTTAGAAACAAACCTTAAGTGGTTGCGGAAACGCCTTTCACTTTATGGTTGCATTTGGAATTTTTCCACCTCTTCGGGATTATTGGAACTCCCTTGAAAAGGGGGGGGGGGAGAGGGAAGCAGATAATTGCGAATAAACGAATAGACCGGGAAACCATGGCTTCAGTATTGCCAAAGATATCAGGGGACTTGGCCTCGTTTATTATAGACTCAGATCTTCATAACAATTTTCCTACCTTACAACTAGGTGATCCTCATTTTTTGGCAACCTAAGTCAGTCGATATACTGTTAGGGGCCGACTTTTCCTAACTTACAACTAGCTGATCCCCATTTTTGGCAACCTAAGTCAATCTATATACTGTTAGAGGCCGACTTGTATTTTCAAATCATTCTAGAAGAAATTCGTCGTACAACTGTGAGAGCGTTGTTAGCTCAGAGAACTGTAATCGGGTGGACTATCACAGGATCTGTTCCAAAGCCAACAAGTATATTCTGTCAAAATAGAATAATCTCGGGAAAATAGTTTAAATAGAAATTTCGGGAGCTAGAAGGAACTCATAAAAGAAAAATATTGAGTGCCTTTGATAAATTTTGTAATGATTATTAAAGAAAAACAACACGACTTGATTCCCATGTCCGTTATGTAGTGACGCTAACCTTTAAGCCAGAATTTCCTTAAGATATCAATTTAGGTGTTTCTATACAAAATGTGATGGTACACTTCTTGAGACATTATAAGTCTCTTCTACGTAAAGCTTAAATTAGACGTGTCATAGACATAATGCCATAGCCATAATCAAACCAAGCTTCAATTGGTTTCTATGGCAATGGCTACGGCGTTATGGCGAGTCACCTATAATCAAATACCGTATTGCCCCTAATTTTGGTTCGAACAGCTGTTTGGTATGGTTATGGTTATTTCACGTCTAATTTAAGCTTAAGCCTGGTACTAAGACCCTATATGATATTGTCGTAATGGAATATTTGTTATTAGATCATATGAGACCAGTTATGCGCGAGCTGGCAATCTTGTTATCTTCCTCAACATCCAACAATGAAGCCTGATAGTAAAACTACAAAACTGCGAGTCGTATTCAACGATTCGAAGAGGTCTTTCAGGAATGAGGCAACAACAATCTGATCTGCAAGACATCCAAAGAGACTGAACGCAGATTGCAATAAACCTTCCTAGATTGCAACAACGAAACTTTCTAGCGTTAACTAACTGACCAGCGGAAGCATACGCCCAAAGGGTTCGACTACAACACTACGATTTTTGCTAAAGTTGTTGATATGAAAAAGAGTAAAGAACCGTACAAAAGCGCCTAGATTCTGCTGATGCTCTAATTTTAGAAAACAATATTAAAAACTTTTCCGTTTAAGCATATGCAAATCTTTAAATTTCTCCCCAATTCTTTCAACAAGCAACCACAAATAAATATTTTAAGCTTCCGCTTCCTGCTTCCTTCTCCTAAATTACAGCGATAAAAATCTTCAAAATTTCTGCCAAAAAAAAACAGCAAAAAACATATATTTTGGTTCCCAACAGCAGCAGCTTATTACTTAAAACCGCAAAGAAAAAAATAAATAAATAAAATACTATTAAAACCGATGAATTAAATAGCAACGCTCTATTTAACGTAAATGTTTTAAGCACTTTTTTATTGTTATCAGTTTCCCTTTCCTTAAAAAGACTTTGCCTGAAGTAGCGAAAGAATAATAAACAGAATTGTTTTTGTTACATGTTGTTATGTTTTTATATTTTTTTATTTTTTATTTTTTGCTCATCATACACACCCACCCACATGCGTGTTTTGAATTGGAAATCGCAATATTTGACATACTTTTGAGTAAAGTGTATGTTTTTATTGCTTTTGTATTCATTGTTATTTAATTTTTATTTTTTATTTTTAACATTTAACTCAATTTGTTGCTGTTTGTTGTTGTTGCTTTTTTTTACTTCAATTTTGCTTATTAACTCCTTTATTATTTAACAAAGAAAAATGCTCTTTAAAGCGCATTAATGTAGACGGGACTATTAGTACTATTGCACAGTGGTACCAATCGACTACAAATTTTTTTAATTAAATGTTGCAAAATTTTATGTATCTAAATATATATCATTGGCGATCGAGCCATGAAATCAATACCAATCAAGATTCTTCCCTTGATGTTGAGATTATGCTTTCTATTGTCGAAAAAGGTATCAATACGCTCTGCCAAAAGACTTACCTACTGTTTCCACAACACGGACGGTCGACTTGAATAGAACATTTTTATGAAAAGCACTCATTTCTTTTGAGTGATTTTCATATAAATTTTCTAAACGAGTCGCCTGTCTGACTTGTGGAAACAGGTTATTAATGTAACATCCTGACTACTGCTCGTCATACGCCGTCTTTGAGGGAAAATTTTGCTATACCCTCAAAGAGAATCTTTCCATACCCTCTGTTGCTTTCTCAACATAAATGTGTATAAAAATAGTTCCAATAGAGAAAACAAAGTTGATGGAGGGGTCAATATTGAAGAATATGGAATAAAAACAAACGTCCTTTCGACTTAGTTTGCAAAAATATTTGCAATCAAGATAGCACAAAACTTGCTAAGGTTTGATCGAGTATAAGTTACAGATGTTCGCTCCGTAATGTGTTACCGAAGCTGTCATAAGGTCCCTCACTTGTGCCTATGCCACATTTAACTATTTCAGGCAACGCCACCGTCACTCTTGCGAAATCTTATGGTCACGCAATGCTGTTCCTTCGGCACCCCTGCTAAATTGGAGCCATGCTAAATACAGCTGCCTCTCCGCCATAATGAAAAAGGAAGGAAGATAGATGTTAATAAACCTTCCGTACCTCTGTCCTTTAATAGATCAGATACATAGATCTCGGAACTATCAACGAAAAATCATAAATATCTGCACTTTTCTGTAGGAGTAGTGATTGGTTCGGTCTCTCGGACTCTCATCTAGCGAATTAGCTCGTCCTCATACGGGAAACATTTTTCTTGTGTCTCTTGCTCTTTATCTCTCACAAAATTTGTATTTCCTTTTCTTTTGCAAATTTTCCCTTCTTATCACTTGCAGTTAACAGAAAGGCCGCTTAAATACTTGCAACCAAGTAATTTATGCATTAACATAATAAATTAATAAAAAAACCAACACTGCCCAGCATGAAGAAAAACTAGTAAATAAGATTCTAGATTGCAATCTTTGAACATAAAAATTCTTGATTATAAGCACGCACTTTGCTGACGTCATCGAGTTATATAGCTAATTAAGATCAATGTTGGAAGCAGCACCTTTTGAATAGCTGACCGCTTCAGACCAATCACTAGCATTTATTGCATACTGGGGAAGCAAGACTATTCTCCCAGCAACTTTGGCAGCAATAACAACTACTACGTGAGCTCTTGCCGCTTGTTCTCTAAAAAACGACCTCACCTCACCGTCACGATTCGTACTGAAGTTGGATCAATGCATGTCAAAAAGACCTTCCAAAAGTCGTGGATAAATTGCAGGAATTGAATAGTCTTGTGGATCTGATGGGCAAGGCTTGACCTGGCGAAATCCAAGTGAGTATTGAGTATGATCGAGAGAGTCGTATAGGTCCTTATAGAAGTCTCAACTGGTCATTTTCCGGTTAGAGAACGGATCAGCAGATAGGAAACTAGCACTCCGGATTTTGGAAGGTTATGTACAAATTCAAGGTACCCGAGATTACAATGATGCATACTAAATTGGCTTCGTAGCGGTTTAAATGAGAAACTAAAATATATCACGGAGTGTTAACTCGAGAATATCAGCACAATGACAGGCGATGTGTATATCGATTCCCATCTAGCTAGAAAAAAGTAGGGTGCGGGAACTACAAAGTCCTTGAGTGGAAGTGCTTAGCATTACCCTTCCTTAGCTTACCTAGAGGATAGGCGCTTCCATATTAAAACCCATGCACACATCTGCAAAATATGGAGATAACCTTCTTTCCTTAGTATGCTATCCATTTTTTTTTTTTTCATTAGTTTAGCGTTCTTGTTTAGTGCCTTTGGATGGCCTCCCCAGACCATCTGAATGGTTTTAATTGCCAATAATTAGTTTTCATTAGGAAGATAATACTTTGAATTTTTATCTGAATATGATTATTTCCGGCAAACGGCCATCTCCGCTGGTTTAAGAGAAAAAAGTCCAAGAAAAATGGTTCTTTGCTATGAATATGTTTTCCGCCAGATGGCTGCCTCAACTGGATCTGAGGAAGTGTAATTCTCTATCAGGTTTTGCATCTATTAGTGATAATGTGATGCATACCAGACACAGTCAAATCGCATGATATTCAAGACCAATTTACAAGTTCAGTACGCAAAATTATTCCTTTACCTTTAAATCAATTGTGATATATGCTGTGAAAAATGCCTGGAAGTAAGAAATATTTACGGACACAGCTCCAATAGTTGAACACCTCTTCGAATATAATTATTTAATTCTTTTTCGATAGGTTCCTGGGAATGAGCTTTTTCTTCTAAGGAGATGTAACACTCAGGCAATGAATGCCTACTACTACTACGTGTTAGCTTCTTTAGGAAAGGGATAGTGATAGAGAAGACAAGTGGTGAAGGAAGAGCTAGAAGAAAGCTTAATTCCTTTTACAACTCTGCTTTTTAATAAGGCGTTGTTGCAGCGTCTCTGGTGTCAATGAGGCGTATTAAACTTTCAAAGTTATGCAAGCACAAATAACCAATAAAATGACTGCTAACTTTATTGGTTATTTGTGCTTGCCGATGATTTTTCTACATCATACCGAGGAAGGAGTGCTCTATAATGTTACATTAGGATTATTATCCGCAGAAGCCGGAGTAGTTCAGCGGCCAGTGTCTATGAATTCATCACTTGAACTTTCCTACAACAACTGATACAAAAGGACACTATTGAACATCAGAAAAATTCGTGGTGTTATTAATTAATGACTGTGGGAGACCAGGTTTAAAGCCAGGTTTTGTAGTCAACAAGCTAACTGCCACATCCAACGCCACCCTGTGAGAATGCATGTTATTCTAAAGAACAAAACTTATATGATAATGATCATGTTAACTGCTCTGCTATACGATGAATGAATGAATTACTTAAATTGTATGGGAAATACAAGACACTGCGACCGGAAAGATCAAAGACCTGCTCGCCTGAGGAATCTCAAAATTGTAATGCGCTGTAGTAATGGAAGCTCCTAATTTTCCAAAAGGTTATTGTCCTTTTGGCTGTATCTTTTGTGGCATAAAGCTTTACAGTCCTTCAGAATGTGCTCTATAGTTCCATGATTACAATCACAAGATCTGCACCAAGTGCACAAGTCTGCTAAGGAATTTTCTTAATGCAATGATCTTTGACGCAGCCGATAATCATTTTTACACCAATTGTACTCAAGGATATGAGAGCTATAATACGTTTGCTGGTTACATGGCCTTATCATTAGCTTATTATGTCTCAATCCAGGAAGTTTAAACCAGAAGCGTTTCTTGAAATTCTCGATATCCATCAATTTATCTTCTCGTATTCTGCTAGATTCGAGTCCATAAAATGGTTCTTATTCGACCGTGGATGTACTAGCCTCCTTTCCACCCAGTGTGTGTGCCTATTCGTTTCCCTCCATTCCGACATATCCGAGCACCTGCTTCTTAATTAATTTAGGGAAAACTGCTTTCTTTGGTGACAGGTTGATGCTCCGAGAAGATGATTGTTTCTCTTTCTCATTAGCCTCTATCCAGATTATATAGTGTGTGCATCTGTAAACGGCATAAGCTTCTAATTAAAAGATGTTAGCAGCTTTGCTCAAAGTCTCATAACACTTTATTCTCTGCTCTACAACTCTTGCATTAGAACCTTACGGCGTTCTGAAACTATCGGTGCACCACTTGATGGTGAAAGGTCTAAGGGTGTATATTAGCGTCATCTCTTCCATTCCCTTCTCTTGATCAGAATAGGTTCAAACCTCGTATAAAATAAGATGGTATGGGATGTACAATTATCTCGACCGTAAAATGGACGAAGGACGCGATTATTTTCTTGAATTTAACCAGGGGTTTTAAAAGAAATCTACAAACTTTGAGGGCATTGCTAAGGTTGTTGATCCATTTGTGATGAAATTGGATAATGTCTAGTACGCTCTCCACTAGAGAGACGAAAACTGTCTGCTATCTTCATTGAGTTGTATGTATATAAGTTGAAAACTTTAACTTTCTCGATATCGATATATCATTTGCAACATAAGTGTAATATGTAAAACTTCAAGTTGTCTACATCGGTCGACAGTGCGTAGTTCTTTGATTTTGAAATGTTCTTATTTTTATCAATTCACTTTGCTTTTTTTTGCTACAGTTTTAGCATATCAGCAACAAAGTCATTAAGAATTATTTACTACAAAAACTTTCGTGCCAAAAAAGAAAACAAAAAGTTGTTGCGAACGAACTGCGATTAAATTTTTTGCTTTCCGTTTGCCTAAAATATTCATAAACTCCAACACAGTAGTCATCTGTAATTTTTTTATTGCTTCCTTATCAGTATTTAACCGGCAAAGAGCTAAAAAACACACTTTATAAACTTGTATTGTATAATAGGAAAAAATAGCATTTTAAAGAAGGCAAAAATAAAGTGAAACATTTCGCAGTGAAATGCCAAATGCATTAGTCACTCACTCACTTACTCACAAATTATTTTCCCTTATGCAAAATGGAGCAAACTTTTTGTGTTTAAATGAAGATACAGAAAAAAAAACAAAAAAAAACGAACACTTGGCAACAATTGCCGAGATTGCTTAAGCAAATATTAAGTAGCATTTTTTTTTTCTCTGACAGCCGATAGTTATTCTTACGAGGGCGGTTCGGAAACTTCTTAGCCTATCACTGAAAGAGAATAGTTAGTTTTTCAAAAATATTTTTATTTTTCAATATAATCTCCTCAAACTTCAATACACTTAGTCCAACGCTTTTCTAGCAATTCTATCCCTTGATTAAAATAGTTTTCCTCAAGGTCTTCAAAATAGTGGTTTACAACTGTAATTGCATCTTCATTTGAGGTAAAACGCTTGCCAGCAAGGAATTTTTTTTGATTTGGGAACAGGTAAAAGTCACTGGGAGCCAAATTAGGAGAATAAGGTGGGTGGTCAAGCAACTCGTACTTTAATTCGTTGATTTTAGCCATTGTTAAAACACTCTTGTGCGCTGGTGCGTTGTTTTGGTGAAAAATTATTTTTTTGTGTTGTAAGCCAGGACGTTTTTCTCGAATTTGTACTCTGAATTTATTGTTTTACCCTTTTGCAGATAGTCAATCAATAAAATACCTTTGAAGTCCCAAAAAACCGTTGCCATAACCTTACCAGCCGATTGAATTGTTTTTGCCTTCTTTGGGGCACTTCCTTCAGCTTCAGTCCATTGTTTGGATTGTTCTTTTGTCTCTGGAGTATAGTGGTGGATCCATGTCTCATTAACAGTTATGAAATGACGCTTAAAATCCATTTTATTTCGCTTAAAACGATCCAAACAAGCTTGAGAAATGTTCATTCTTATGCGTTTTTGGTCGACTGTTAACAAATGCGGCACCCATCTTGCAGAAAGCTTTTTCATCTGTAGTTTTTCATGCAAAATTAAATGGACTCGATCATTTGAGATACCCATGATATTAGCTATTTCACGCACTTTTATTCGTCGATCATTTAATACCATATCACGCACTTTGGCTACAATTTCTGTTGTTGTTGCTGTTTTTGGACGTCCACTACGTGGTTCATCTTCAATGCTTGTACGACCACGTTTAAATTTAGCAACCCAATTTTTTACTGTTGCATATGAAGAATCACTTTCACCATATCATTATGAATTTCTGGTCCCGATAAACCTTTTTTATGTAAATATTTAATGACACCACGCATTTCTAATATTGCCATTGTTAAAAAATCGCGGATGCGTGTTTTGTGAACACCTGTTTCTGTATGAAGGAGTTGCCAGATCGAAACAAAATTTAACATGTGTTCAAAGCAGAGATGGAAATTTCCAAAACACTTAACTTTTTTCTGTTTATACCGCGCTTTTTGTGCTAGGCTAAGAAGTTTCCGAACAACCCTCGTATATTTGAATTTCAATACTTGCGAAATATTAACATACATACATACATATGCTTTTTCTCAACAAAAACAAAATCATTTAACAGGAGTGAAATATCTATGAAATATTTCTACAAAAAAAACTTTATCTCAAGCACATTCCTAAGCAAAAATTTATATTTGCCGTAATACAAATAAAATTTTGCAAATAACTCTTTGAACTAAGCGATAGGGAAATTTATAATAGAAGAGCTGAAAATAATAAGAAATATTTGAAATATTTTACTTTTCCATTACAAGAACAAAGCAAATTCCAATAATTATAAAAAGGTAAAATTAATAAAAGTTTATATGAACCCCCTCTCCTACACACAGAAAAATTTCCACTTAAAATCTACGTAAATAAGGTTTATTTAACCTTTTTCTGCAATGATTTTGCTTCATATGTGTTTCATGTTAATCTAACATGATTTACAGTAATCTTCACAGAAAATGTTGCCTTTTGAATTAACTTTATTTCATGTTGATTTAACTTTAAATGAAAAATCATATTGAATGAAAGTTAATTCAAGTGAGAATAACGTAAATTCGTTAATGAAATATAATGCGAAGAATCATGTTGAATCAAAGTTATTTCAAGTTGAAACAAAATGAATTTAAGTTTAACATTTATTAACGAATTAATAATCCCAAATTATTATTTTACTTAATTTGTAAAATAACTTTTTTATTAAAAATACATTGAAATTGATTATTATTAAAAAGGTTATTTTACTAATTAAGTAAGATAATAATTTGGGATTATTAGTGCGTTAATAAACGTTAAACTTAAATTGTAGCAATTACCTAAAATGAATTTAATTTAATGGAGTCATTGTGTTATATTAATTATTAAACTTGCGTATTTATAGGTCTGTCTGCGTACTTTTCCAGTAGCAAATACTCCGTAAATTTTTTTTGGGAGAGTAAGACCAATTTTACTCTGTCTGCTGAAAATATCTCAAAAAGTACGCGGACAGTATCCAGTGAAATCTTGCAAGAAAACAGCTGATCGGTGTGTAAACAATTGAAATAACAAAGCAAAAGAATTTTAGCATATCGTCGGTTGGTTTCTGGTTTGCTGCAGACATAATGTATTTTAAATATAATGTTCCGCAAGCCAGAAACCAACCGACGATATGTGTACGCAAAAGTGAATTCTCGCGGTAAATTAAAAAATTATTAATTAAATATATTTGGACGTTTCTAGCATGAAATAAAATGTTTTGTTTATTATAATTTATTATAAATGTTAAAAATCAACACAATTCTAACTACTTACCTCTGCCATTGTTAAATTTCAATTTTTATTTTCATTTCACAAAAATTATTTCATTCAAACAGTAAATAAAAACAGCTGGTCAAACTAGTTGCAAAATCTTGCAAGCGGAAATTTCTCCAGCAACATTTTGCAAGTTCTCTAACTTCCAACTGTCAAAAAATTCTCTTTTTGGCTCTCTCGCTGCAAGAGAATTGGAGTACGCAGACAACATTCTGCAAGATTTTGCAACATTTTGCACAAGATGATGCAAAATATGTGTACGCAGAGAGACCTTATATTAAAATAGGCATCAGAAACAATTTTTTATGTTTATAATCGGCTTCGCCGCCCAAAGATTTGAACTCGGAATTCATCAGGTGATAGTCAACATGCTTACCACTGCAACCACAATAAACATTAAATATTCTTTAGCTACACATGATTTAAATTTTATTTCAACATGCTTTAATATGATTTTAAATCAACATTTTTGCCTGGTGATTTTACATTGGTATTTTTTTTTCTGTGTGTACAGTCAAACACGAGTGCCATCATCATAATGGCCCGGTGATTACTCTTAATTATTTTTGATATTTGTAAACGGAAAACACACCTGAAACATTTGCCTGTTCTACTTTCTCACACCAAAAAAAAAAAAAATAAAATAAAATGAAAATATTTCCATTTAATTGTTCTCACGAAAATAAAGAATATTTATACGAGTTTTCTTTTTCGTTTTGTTGGTAAATTTTTTGCCACAAATAAATTATCTACAGCTCTAATAAAATGAAGTACCGAATGTGTGTGGTTTGCTTTTAGAAAATTTCACTCTAATGGAAGTCAATAAATTTTTAGTTTATAAACGCAGAAGCATACTAGCACATGTGTATGCATTCCGTAGCACTAAAATTTAAATTTTATTTTGAATTTAAAGTTGTAGAGAATGCTTAGATGGAGGGAGTAGAGTAATAATTAATTCCTGGTTGTATTTAATTGTATGGAAAATTTTTTGCTTTTTTACTTCGTAATATTTATGATTTTTCTTTATTTTTTTTTTTTTGAGAATTTAGTTTGTATTAGGAGTTATGCATGGAGAAGGAAATATACCTTGTGCTTGCTTATCTGTGTTAGTACATTTTGCACAAAAGCAAGAATATAGAAAAATATATGTCAGATTATGAATTAGCTTCCAATTTTTCGGTTTGTGATTTAATCAATGCAAAGTAGTAGACATTCATTGCCGGAGTGTTAATTCTCTTAAAAAATAAAAAATAAAAGAATAAAAAAAAATAACTAAATTAAAATAAAAGTAGTTTGCCAGAAAACGATTTTAAAGTTTTTAATTTACCCACAACTTTATGGAAAAAGAAAATTTCATTTTGTTCTTAAAGTTGAGGAAACCAGATATTTGTATGCAATTTTTTACAGAATATAAAGATTAGTTCTGCATCATTATCTCAAAAATTCCAGCTTTTGACTTATCACGTTCTTTAAGTAAATGAGCGATATGTAACACTATACAAACTTTAGCCCATATAAACGAATATCTTACCTGAAGAAGACATTTTTTAAAAAATTCTGTGTTGCGATTTTTTTAGTTTAAGCGTTTTTTTCGTTGTGCCGATTTTTTTCGGTTTTTATAGATTTTTTTTGTTTCGGCCATTTTTCGGTTGTTTTAAAGCTTTAGTAATTTTTTAGTTTTGACAATATGTTTAGCTACAGTGATTAATTTTTACTTTTGGCGATTTTTTAAATTTTAGCGATTTTTTAGTATTGACGTTTTTTTTAGTTTTAGGGTTTTTTTAAATTTTGGCGATTTTTTCAGTTTTTGGCAATTTAATTTTTTGCTTTTTTTTTGCAATACATAGTTTTAATTTTAGTTATTTTTTTCGTTTAAAAGTTTTCTTTTTGTTTTTGGCCATTTATTTTGTTGTTTCTTAGCTTAAGCTATTTTTTTAGCTTTTGCGCCGTTTTTAGTTTTGTCGATTTTTTTAGGTTTTTGGCGATTTTTTTAGTTTTTTTGGTGATTCTTTTCGTTTAATGGAGTTTTTGTTTGTAGTGATTTTTTGGGCTGTTTTTAGTTTTGGCGATTTTTTTAGATTTGGCGTTACTTTTTTGTTTTGGCGATTTTTTAGATTAGATTTTTGGGGTTTTCTAGTTTTTTGGCGACCTTTTTACTTTTGATAATTTTTTGCATTTAAGCGATTCATTTTATTTTTAGTCATATTTTTCATTTAAGCGCTTTTGTGCCTGTTTTCGTTTCAGCATTTTTATTTTAATTTTGGGATTTCTTAATTTTAGTGTTTTTGAAAATTTCAAGATTTTGCCTCTTACGGTTACCGAGATAGAGTACAGTATTAATTGCTGTAGTCTACATAAATAAATTCAGTAAAGTGCTACTTTGACTCGCGCACGAAGGGTTCCGTACGTTGGGCTTTGAGCATTTTTTTAAAATGGCGTTTTTTTGCATTTTTAACGTTTTTTCAGCTCAAATGATTTTTGTTTATGTTTTTTTCTCGTTTTCCTCGTTTTGACAATTTTTTTTATTTTTTGGCGTTTCTTTCCATTTTGGCGATTTTTTTCATTTTGGCGATTTTTTTCATTTTAGCGATTTTTTTCATTTTGGCGATTTTTTAAATTTTGGCGATTTTCCGTTTTTTTGCGACTTAATTTCGTTTTAGAAATTTTTTTAATTTGGCGATTTTTTTCGTTTTGACGACTTTTTTTTTGTTTTTGGCGATTTTTTTTTGGCTTGGCGATTTTATAGTTTTGCCATTTTTTTGTTTTACCGTTTTTGAAAATTTCAACTTACAGCTAGTTGTCAAAATTACATACTCAAAATTGCATTAACTGATGGAACATCTTTTATATTAAATTTTTGTAAATTTTAGTGTTAATTTTTGTAGTCTGTATAAAAATATATGTACTAACCTTATAAATTTCAAATGCATATACATACATACAGTTGTATGTATATTACATGGGATTTTAAATTTTTCGTTGCTCGTTTTGGAACACCCTTTAATTTCCAACTCTCGTGTAGCGGCCAAAGGTCTACACACTGTGTCCAAATTTCAGGTCCGTATCTCTTACGGTTCTCGAGAAAATACCCTGTGACAGACGGACGGACGGACGGACAGCGCGTAGCGAAAACAATAGGGTTCCTTTTTACCTTTGGTGTACGGAACCCTAAAAATCATTAACTTTGCAAAAGTTTCAAGTGTCAACATGTTTCGTTGTTCGATTTAGAACACCCTTTAATTTTTAACTGTCATATATTTGTTTTTTTAGCGGCCAAAGGTTTACGTATTCTGTATTATATATTTCATGTCCGCAGCTCTTACGGTTCTTGAAAGAACAGTATGTAACAGACAGACGTACGGACAGAGAGACAGACACGTTTGGTGTACGGAATTTTAAAAACCAGACGTCACTGAACGAATTATGAAGTATAAATATGTTGAAGACCCGAATTTTAGATTAAATTGTTAACCACTCAATCCACAGCTCACTTGGAACCAGCCTGAAATATCTGGGGAAAGGAAATGCTTTCGAATTTCCATGTAATTAACATACAAATTCGAAAGTATATTCTTTCAATTCGAATTATAGAGTAGACCCGCTGGACTTTCGCTATTCTCCAGCAACACATTTGATTCAATCAAGTCCTGCGTTTTACACTATCACCTGAACTCAACATATTCTGCCTTACCGTGGTTGGCGTATTTCAAATACGACTACGACTGTTTGGTAATAGATTAAAGAAGACTTCAATAGCTTTTGAAGTCTTCTTTAATCAGTCGTAGTCGTATTTGAAATACGCCAACCACGGCGTATTGTGTCTCGGAATATGAGAAAGTAGTAAAATAAATTCTTAGCTATCTCTTCTTCTTTCATAATTAAATCAGCATCACAAATTGTAAAATATTTGCAGTCTTTGGGCGTGTGTACTTACTGAGGTTCCTTAGGTGGATTTTGGTAAAGCATAGGACAATTTGCGTCCCCTGAGTAACTCTGTTAGCATAGATTTTGGGATATCAAGAAGGAAATGTTATTTTTCTTTTTCTTTATACACAGTTCGTTGAAAATAGCGTTAATTTAAGTGTTTGTTCCTTTTGGGATAGCTGTAAGAAGTGTTGAGAAGGACGTCTGCTCTGCAATTGCCAATATTGTTCCCATATCAAGGAAATCACTTAAGGGCTTAAGAATACCTTTTAACTCGATACTCTTACATATTAGTTAATACGAAGTGTTTAACGAAGGTTTCCTTAGATATCACAAGCTGTCAGAACCGAACAGAAGAGAAACCGGCTCTCTTGGATCCTGATGGATCGGCCCCGTTGTGCTGAAGTGTTTAAAGAAGGCCTAGAAATGAAGCGTGCATAAGCAGTAAAAGGACAGGGACAGTTCTATTCTCTACCATCTAAACTTACATAAAAACTTTATTCGCAACGGTAACATTCAAATTTTAGACTCTGATAAATACTTCATTTCATACAAGTTATCTGTTAGCAATTTTATAAATATTTCAGGAATGTTGGTTGGTGCCATATTATACTATCTTCACATTCAAGGTCTCCTACTTATCTATTGAAATGCCAGATTTCGTTCTCAGTTCGTATAAACTGGGTTAATGCGTAATTGATTTATTTATTTCATTACAACATTAAATGACCAAATTTGATCATTTGTTGTAAATCATTTAACTAAAGCATCTGGTTTTTGATTTTTATTTTCTCTTGTCTTGTTACCTCTTCATACACATATTACGTTTTATCAATTTAATGTGATTTATTAATAAACATAATTCCTACACATTTAGTGAATAGCTCGTATCACAGAAGCTGCTCCGCAATGTGTTTATAAGTTAATTTTGTAAATAAATTATTCATATTACGCGAATATATTCAACCAACTTGGGCCAACAAACATCCAAAGACTACCATACAAATTCATGAAAATACAAACAAAATGTACATACATACATACATACATGACTATAATTATAATTTACGATCACCCTGATCTTTGAAAAAAAAACGAAAACTGAATAAAAACAATAATAATAGAAATATTTTTGTTTATGTATGAGCAAAGCGTATCTATCTATATGATGACGCCGAAAATTGTTTTCATTCACGTGACGTGGGTGGTATTTGTAGAGTAGATAAAATTATGAACGCACGCACACACGCACACACTCACACATACTTGCATACATATGGCTGCATAGACAAAGGGAGCATATGGAAAAATCTGTGTAAAAATAATTCAATTATTATGAAAGCCCAAAAATATATTTAAGCTATCATGGGTTGAAATACATATTATTATTATCTTCATTATAAGCTAATTCATTCAGTTTTTAAAGTATGACTAATTAAGTTATACAAAAAAGTGTGTACTATGAAACATTTTTCAAATTAATAGCACAATGAATGAGATACAACCAAACATTATACTTTAAATATATATTTACGATCGTAGTTAATAGATTTTGAGCCAAAAACGAAGCTCCAAATTATACAAATGCTTATATCGATATAAACGTTGATGGTCCTTCGAACCTTGATATAATCAATTTGAATGCGTGTGTGTAATTATGAAAAAACAACATCCACCCAACAACATGTTGAATATATATTTACGATCGTAAATAATAGGTTTACGTCCAAAAACTAAGCTTAAAATGATACAAATGTTCAGATCGATATAAACGTTCTTGGTTCTTCGAACTTTGATACAATCAATTTGATTGGATGTAGTGTGAATATAAAAAACATCCATTCACCAAACAGTATGTTAAATATATATTTACGATCGTAAATAATAGATTTTCATTCAAAAACTATGCCCCAAAAAATATGTAGCTGGAACTTTTTTTTGGCAGTTTTGGCTTTATATAGACGTTCATGGTCCTTCGAACCTTGATGCAGTCTCATTTGTGGGCAAGCTGATTGGCTCTTTTCCAAAAGTATATTGAATGTGGTATCCATTAGGGAAAGAACATATCTACATGCATGTCTTACGCATGGTTCAAAGACCTCACACAGACAAATTTCAACTTAAAATTTAAGTACACAATAATGTCCTGCACAAAACCATTCATAAGACCTTCCAAGGCATGAGAGATTTTTCAACTGCTTTACTACAGCGAAATATTCTCAAACAAACGCTAAACAAGACTGTTGGCAAGGCAATTGTTTGTCTTGCCAACAGTGTTGTTTAGCGTTTGTTTTAGAATATTTCGCTGTAGTAAAGCAGTTGAAAATCTCCCATGTCTTAAAAGGTCTTTTAAATGGTCTTGTGCAGGACTTTAGTACACAAGGTTAATTTAACCTTTTACGGCAATGATTTTGCTTCAGAATATTTCCTTTTGAAGCAACTTTATTTCAAGTTGATTTAACAAACCCTTACAGTTAAATAAAAAGGAAAAAATCATGTTGAATCAAAGTTATTTCAAGTTGGAACAACGTAAGCTCGGTATTGAAACACAAAGAACCATTTTGAATAAAAGCTATTTCACGTTGAAACAACATGAATTTAATTTAATGTATTCATTGTATTTTATTAATTCTGTGGCAAAAAGGAAAAAGTGTTTAAGTCGGGATAAGCTAATTTTGAGTTAATGGTACCACCGTAATCTGCGTATCACTGAGCAAAATCTCAGTTGATTTGTCCGATTTTTCAAGAAGTTATAGCAAAATTACTTGCGGCTTATGTTTTTTAGACTTCTAATCTCTTTTGGAATAATAGCTTAATTTAGGTTATACTCTGATATATTTTAACTTGAATGTATTATTTACAGTGTGTTGAACGATGTTTGCTGAAAAAAATAAAGAAATAAATTTCTGAAAATCGACTTGAACGCTTAATAGTGCTCTCCTGCAAAACAGTAAAATATGAGTTAAGCACTTTTTCCTTATTGCCACAGAATTATTTAGCTCGATACTGAAATAACATGAAGAATCATGGTGAATCAAAGTTATTTCATATTGAAATAACATGAATATAATTTAATGTAGACATTGTATTTTATTAATTATTTAGCTCACGTGTGTATGCTGGAATGGGCAACAGAAAAATATTTGATTTGATTTGAACTCGGAACTCATCACATGGTAGTCAATGTGCCAGTCAATGTCCTTAGCGATGCAACCACAACAACCCTAAATTTTCTTTAGATACACATGATTCAAAATTTAATTCAACATGCTTTAATATGATTTCAAATCAAAATGTTTGAATGTTGATTTTACATTGGTGTTTTGTTCTGTGTGTTGCCTATTTGCATATACATACATAGCTGTTGCTCATCGCTGCGCACTTACTTTCACACACCCTGCGATGCGTAAGTAAATGTCAAACGTTATTGACAGCTGCTGAAAT
Source organism: Tachina lurida (assembly GCA_944452675.1). Taxonomy (NCBI): domain Eukaryota; kingdom Metazoa; phylum Arthropoda; class Insecta; order Diptera; family Tachinidae; genus Tachina; species Tachina lurida. The sequence goes on along the minus strand of OX101754.1, from coordinate 26,657,501 downwards.
ATAACAATTCCAAAAACCTGTCATTGATATCTTGTCACTCTGTTATTGATATCACAAAGTTTAAATTAAGTTTATATGAATTCATCTCCTTTTGAAATTACCTCGTGAGTTTGAATTTCATTATTTGATTTGTTTAAACCTGATAATAATAGACGGTTAAACTTTGATCTCTGCTCATTAAATGAATCATCTTTAAAATATTTCTTGAATATTAAATACTTTTGTTTTGCCACATTTCTGTTGTTCAATTTCAAAAGAAAGTGAAATGACTAGACGCTTAAAAACATACATACGAGTATGTATGTATATTATTTACACAACAGCCAGAAAACAGCAGCTAATTGCAAACAAGTTGGCTCATAATAATAAAATTTTTATTTTTAAACAAATCGTTTAAAAATATTAAAAGAAAAAACACAAAAAACATGCATAATTAAATGTGTTTATTATGAATTGAAAAATAAAACGGATATTTTAATTTAAATGTGGACAGATTTTACGCAAGCTGCTGCTGAGTAAACACTTGCACAAATTAATTAATTTATTTGTGAATAAAATATAAATAATATAAATGTATAGATGTTTGTTGACATTAAACTGATTTCAATAACTAGCAAACAAATATCGGTTTCAGTGTCCGTTCTGGCCGGTCACTGTCTCATGGGCAGGCTTGCACAAGCGTTGAATACAATGACTTTTGTCTGTCTAGTATGTCCTAGTTTACACTATGCAAGTCTTATTGCTACGCTGATTAGTTTGTGAGAGAGAGAGAGCGAGAGACAAGGGGAACAGAAACGTTTCTTTTTCCCTCGTCTCTCTCTCTCTCTCTATCCTATCACAATGGACTCAATTGGGTCTTCGAGTAAAGGTGCGGTATAGCACCACCCTTCTTAACCTAACCAACTAGCAATAAGACTTCTTGCATAGTGTAAACTAGGACTATTCAAGAGAAAACTGAAGATGGCGCAAAGCCAAAACCGTTATATATATCAACCAAATTCGCCGTGGGATAACGGAAAATTGTTCCAAATTAATATTTTTAAGATTTGTTGAACTCTCGAATATCAAATAAAACACAAACAGCAAATGCTTTACAGCTGTTTTTAGTATCATTATAGGCTACTGTAGGGCACTACACACATGTCTAATGAGAAGTTTGGAAAGGTTAAATGAGTTTATTTGGACATATGTATAAATTAAGCTTTAATTGTTTGGCCAAATAAATTTCCTGCAATATTTAATGGCATGAGCAAACAACACAGCAAACGCAAATAACAAAAACTGAGTTTTTTTTTTGTTGCCATTACTTAAGCAGCGTTGAGAATATTTATTAGTGACTAGCACAAGCAACCTTTGCTCGAGTACATCATTAAATTCAGCTTGAGGGCATTTACCTTTATTTTTTTTTGTCTAAATTAGTTTTATTATTATTAGATACAGATATTTTTTTGGATATTACTTTTTAAGCCTTTTCTCTCTAACCTTTCAGTTAATTTCTATGCGCTTAATGATAGTGGTAAAAGTGAATCATAAGTGAACAAAGTAAAATCAAAATTATCTACCTTAGTCAGTAAAGTTTTGCAGAGAAATTTTGGCTTGCTAAACAGTGAACTCTCGATAGTGTGACATGCTTTAATTTGCAGTTTCAGCAAATGTGCCCTTAATGCTGAAATATGGAAACAGGATGCCTCTATAGCTGAGTGGTAGCGATGCTATCCTCTCAGTCCAAGGGTCGTGGATTCGATTGCCGCCATAGACCCTGTGTGTTTTCGGCAGACAAGCTAATCGCTTCGCTGGTAGTGTTTGTTAAATTTTTTTTTATTAAATTCAATGTTGTTTCAAATCGAAATAGGTTGGCGTTGGCTGAAGTAGTCAGCACGTTTACTACCAAACCGAAGGTCCTGGGTTCGAACCCGGTCTCCGACAGACATTAAATAACAACACCACACATTTGTCTGACGTGCATTAGTGTTCCTTTTGTGTCAGTTATTGTAAAAAAGTTCAAGTGATAAAGGCATAGACACTGGTAACATCATAGCACCCTCCTTCGTCGGTATGATCTAGCAGAATTATCGCAAAGCTAAAAACCAACCAAATGGCTACAAAACACAGCTTTGAAAAATTACTGCGCCTCATGGACACCAGAGGCGCTGTAACACTACATTATTAGAAACGTGCAAAAAAGCAGAGTTTTAAAAGAATTAAGCTTATCTTTATCTCTTTTTTCGCCACCTATCCCTTTCCTAAAGAAGGTAACACCTATTAATTGTAGTAAGCATTCAGTGTTACTTCTCTTAAAAAAAAAGAGTTGTCTTACGACACCTTTCATAGCTATGCCGCTTAGCTATATGAAACAAACTTAATGTATTAAATAACAATGCAATAAAACTATATTTTATGATGACGTTGCCATTTATTTCCCATAAGTTTCTTTTTGTATCGGCGTACGATTAAATTAATGTATTGTTTATGGCTTAAATCATGATCAGGGTATGTTTTTTGGCTTGTGCTCATGTGCAAAAGCAATACAAAAACATATTGAGCAATCCATCTCATTGTTTTTGTTTTATTTTTGTTTTACTCACTTCAAAGAACGAAATAGAACAAAATCAACAAATTTGTTTAGTTTATTTTCGTACTCTGCTTATAAGTACAAAGAAATCAAAACTAAAATAAATTTATAACTGTAATGGTGTCGATTATTTTTGTTACGAAAATCACATCCTAGCTCCTGTGGCGTGACATAAATAGCATAGCTTTGAAAAAAAACCTTGATTCTACATGTCACTTGGTGTTATTTCATTATCAAAATTACCATTGTTTTAACTTGAAATAACTTTGATACTAGATGATTCTTCATTTTGATTTAACAGTACTGGAATGGTTAATCAACATGAATCAAAGTTATTTCAAAAGGAGAAGATGTTTTTTTTTGAAGATTAAAGAGAGTTAATACTCCGGCATTTTATATGCCCACTAACATATGCACTTATGTATAAATGTTACCCTGCTTTAGAAAAGAGATAGTCAAGCTAACAAGTTCACAATTCTCAAGAGAATGGAAATCCCTCTGTATACAATTCACTAATCGGATTTATGCAAAAAAGCAAAAATTTAAACTTTGTGAATTAAATATTCATCCTTAATTCAGAATAAAAAAAAGTTTCTTTTGTTAAAATGTTTGATTTTTTTATTATCAAATTTCTAAAATATCACTTTCAAAAAATTCATTTTTTTTTTCTTCTTCACCTGCTAAATGTCATTCGTAAATGGTGTCAATCTTTTCACTTTTTTTTTTTTTGTTAACGCGAGTGAATGCTTTGAAACATATATACAATATAAAATATAACAGTGTGTAACAAAATTGGGAGCTGAAATAAAAATGTTTGCTTCACGTCAGACATCTTTAAAACTCCTCAAGCAAAATTATTACTTGAATGTAAAATAATTAATAAGTTAATAATTAATTAATTAATTAGTTATATGTTACAATGGTTACAACATTTTAATAACCCGCCAGAATCATTTTAGCATGTTAGCAGAGATTTTTTTCAACCCACCTGGTTTGTGTCTAGGGTTTTAAAATAATAGTACATTTGTATATATGATGAAAATCTAGTATTTACGAGATCTCGAGCAGAGTAGATTTTGATTATATTTCCCATACAAAACCAAATCTTCTTCTTCGCAAGATTTAGTTGAAATCTACTTAAAATCTAGTAGAACTTAGTGATGCAACTGTACATCTAGCGATGTACTTAAAAAGGTGTGTGAATTAGCTATAATACAGCTATTGGGTTGTAGTTTAGGAAAACATTTCAGTCAAAGGTTTTTGTTTTGGCAACGAAATCTTGACAAATGTCACAGAAAACTTAATGTAAACGGTATAGATTTCGGTGAAGATTTCAACTAAAATCTAGTCGATTTTGTGCAGGTGTAAATGTCCTATAAGGATGTTAATTGAAATTAACATTGAACTGCATTATAAATCTGCTGTTTTAGTTGTATTCCAAACTTTAGTCAATTCAGAGTCATACAATATAATTTTCTAGAAAATATTTTTCTAAAACTTATTAACCCATTAGAAACCGATACACGTATGTATATATTTTTTTGCCAGAACTAAATCTTAAGCTTATTTGATTGTCTTGTTCATATTTCTTTTATCTTGCCCTCCACTGTGTTAATCAATATATTTTTTTTTTTTTTGTTTTTCTACAATTTTGTTATATACTGAGTTTTTATTTCTCTTTTAAGATACTTTCTGTTTTATACTGATAAGCCACTAATAGGCCGAAAAGCATTTAACTTGCTAGATTCCTATTAACTTCATTTTTTATGACTTTTTTCTTTAAGTGTGAGTTTATTTATTCATACACAACTTTTTAAATAATGAACTACAGAAATAAAAATGTTATTTTTTTATAGATAAAATGAACAAAAAAAATACTAAAAATTTATATAAATTTTTTAGTGAAATTATTTGAAATTAAAAAATATTGTTTAATAATAAATTTCGATAGAAATAGGACAATCGGGGCTTATTAAATCAATACAAAAACATTCATAAAATTTTTTAAAAGAAGTTTATTTTTAACTGGAGATAGTGTTTGATAAGATAAGTTTGTTTACAAAATGTTGGAAATATTTTGTTTGAATAACAAAAATTGTTGTATCCGATCAACGCATTGATTTTCATCGTTTTTTCTTAAAGGTAAAAGTACAAAGTATTTGTATTTATACGAAACATTAGCTTCTTCTAAAGTTGAGACTTTTTTCCATCTTTCCAATGATTTTAAGATTCTTCTAACGTTTGTGTAAAGTTTCATAGGAATCGATTGGGTGGAAGTATAAAACATATAATATTAATTTGTTAATGGGCGTGGTCCCGCCCTGTTTGCTTAAAAGTTTTAAAGGATTACAAGGTTTCTTAATAAGCGGTTTGGTAGAAGTATATATGTTAAATAAAAAGTTGAACTTTAAAGGGCGTGGCCCCGCCCAAATGCAAGATGAGTAAATACACGGTTTTGTAATAAAAAGTTGGACAGAAATTGTGTGATATATAAAGTAAAATTTTAATGGGCATGGCTAAACCCACTTTTGGAAGGAATTGCTCAGCTGGAACTAGTATATAAAATGTTATATTTAATTTGAAGTGAGAGAGCATAAAGTTTCATGAGAATTGGTTGAGTAGTAGTTTGCAAAATATAAAGTGGACTTTTAACGGGCTTGGCCCCGCCCACTTTCCTAACGCCATTATAACGTCATTATAATAACTTAAGATGTGTAATAAAGTTTCGCTAAAACCGAGTGCTGTAGATTTTCAGCGGGTGGGGTCCCTGTGACAGTGGGAGTAAACATTTGCAAAACAAGAAATTTCAAAAATATGTAACAACCAGGATAACAAACAAGAGTGCTTTATCCATCTATGCCGAATCTTATATATCCTTCGCAAAACATAAAATATTTAGACATACATACAGCTGTGTACACATACTGCCCAATTTATTCAATTAATTTTTTTTTAAATAAAATCCACATATCCTAAAGAAATTGAGCTAAAAATTAAAACTTGAGGGAGAACTTCGAAGTCACGTACATATTTTCTTTCCAGTTGTTTTATTTTAACTGAAAATTTCCAAACCACTTATTCAAATGGGCGATCGATAAAAAGGAAATAAACTACCGGGGAGATGTTATTCAGAATAAGTATGAAAAATTTTGCTACATGGATATCTATTACGAATTAAACTGCAATTTGTAGCACTCAACGGCATTTTATTATTATGATTGTGTGTGCTCATTAGATAAATGCAAACTTTCAAATTTATGAAATAAATCAAGTGAAACTGTAATGTAGACAATTGGCAACAATATGCATATAAGGGTTAACATGTTTTTAATACATTAAATTGATTTCTCAAAGCTTGTTTTATATATTCTCACTATCAATTTTTCAATAAAAAATTTTAAATATGCTGCAATAAGAATAAATAGACTCATGTCATACATATGTATGTTGCCGAATATAAAAATTAAGTTCGAAAAGAAATAACTCTAAAGTAAAAATCTTTCTAAAATGCAAAACATTCGTATTTACTTAGTAAACAAAAAAAAAAATAGTTTAAGTTACATATATACAAGAAGAAAAAGGTTTCAATTATCCATCGGGAATCGTATTTTATTTTTGCTGATTTCCAATGCCAATATTTTATAGCAAAATATGTCATATCAGTTCAACATCAAAGTTTTTTGCTTTTCGGGGAAAAATTGATTTCACGTACGGTCAGACGGGCATAGCTTATTCGACCAGCCAATTCATAAGGACAACGAATATAGGATCAAATATGAATATACATACATACTCTTATATGCAACCGAACTAAGCCAATAAAAAAAATAACCCATTGGAAAATATGCTATTAAGGAAATTTGGCTTAAAAGTATGAAAATTTAATTTTTGTTTAATGAAAATTAAATAATCAAAAATAATTTTTTAATCTGGCCCAAGTTCAGTACTTGTAATTTTTACACACAGAAAACTTTCAACTTGAAATCTACATAAACAAGGTTTATTTAACTTTTTTTAAGCAACAATTTTGATTCATATGTGTTTCATGTTAATTTAACATGATTTACAGTAATTTTCAAAGAAAATTTTTCCATTTGAAATAACTTTATTTCATGTTGATTTAATATTCCCGTAGTGTTAAATCAAAATGAAGAATCATATTGAATGAAAGTTAATTCAAGTTGGAACAACGTAACTTCGAAACTGAAATAGCTACTAAAATATAAAAAATTAAAATAGACTTTTATCAGCGATTAAGAAATTATTCCTGATTAAAATTAAATCTAAAGTTAAATCTAGTCAAGAAAAATAAATCTTAAAAAAAAAATCTTTTTATTGCACCAAATCAGATGTGTCTGTTGTTTTAGGAAAACTAAACAACATAAACGATAGGGTTAAAACTTTCTCATATTTCAACTTGATATCTTTAACAATTTTTGCTTTAAATCATTTTTTTTTATTAATTTTGCTATGGTTTCAACTTTTACGCAACATTTGCTGTTTGGCCCCTTAGTTTTTTTTTTTTTGCTTTTAAAATTATTTATGGTAAAATCAACACATTTTAGTTTTAAAGTTTTTATAATTTTAAAGAGTTAAACGAACGTCCAACAATATTTTTTTTTGCTTTCAGTTCATTGACTTTAAATAATAAAAAAAAAATATATAAATTGCAGAGTTAACAGTTTTATGTTATTAAAAAAAAGAATTATTTAATTTAAACGAATAAATGTAAGAAGCCGGGTTAAAGTATTTAATAAAAAGCCAAACTGTTAAGTTTAATTTATAGCTTTTATTTCTTACCTTTTTTTTATTAGGGTCTGCATTGTCTAAGTTTTATTTTTGAACTGTCTTCTAACACTGTACAAATTCCAATTTTTCTTTGTTTTCATATCGAGCCATAACCGCTAAAATAGCTTAAGCGACACATATTTCGGACTTCGATATTTTGTTGAAAATCGACTATTTACGATCTCAAATAATCGATTTTGGTCAAAAAATTAAGTTCGAAAATTATGTCGCTTAAGCTTTTTTGGCGGTTATGGCACGATATGGTTAAATTGAATCACAAGCGATGTTGTTTAAAAGCCACGCTTATTAATTCATTTCATGTTTAAGATTTATTACTAAGTTGTTTTTTTTTCTTTTTTTCTTTTTTTTTTAAATTTGGGAAACTTCTTTTCGCTTTAAGTTCATTTCGAAATGAAACAACATGATGACTTGAAAAAATTTATATTACGAGTTGTAGTTTTTGCCCTTAAGGCGTTTTATTTGTTTGTTCCATTAATGCCATTTAGACTGACCCCATCCATCAGCCACTGCACCAGCACCAGCACCAGTAGAAACAAGTCAGTAGTGGATGTAGAGAGAGAGAGAGAGAGAGAGAGAGATATTAAAGTTATTTATGTGTTTGTTTCAAACCCTTCTTTTGTCACGAGGGTTGTGCTAAGTTTAAGTAAAATTATAAGTTAAATTTAAATAAAAATCTAAAAATACATACCGCAACAATTTCATATAATAATCTTGGAAAACAAGTTTAATTTAACATTCTCCGGCAATGATTTTGCCATCATATGTGTTTCATGTTAATTCAATATGATTTACAATAATCCTCAAAATAAATTATTTTCCTTTTGAAATAACTTTATTTAATGTTAATTTAAACTTCCAGTACTGTTGAATCAAAATGAAGTATCATGTTGAATCAAAATTATTTCAAGTTGATTTAACGTGTATGTAATATAATGTAGTAATTTAAAAAAAAATAAATTTTTTATTAAGATTTAACTTTTTGTGTTATCTTTTGCAATTCAACAGCCTTATTTATAAAAAATTATTAAGAAAAATTGTTTATCAAAATTTGTTTTAAAAACGCTTTATAAAGCCTTAATAAGTCTTATAAATAAGGCTGTAAGCTTATAACGACCTTAAAAAAAAAAACAAATTAATAACTATGTGTAATTAGCTAAAAAAAAAATTTAGAAAATTATTACAAATATTTTGTTTAGTGCTTAAATATTTCGCCTTTTCTGGCGTTCACCCTCGTAGTATTGCTTAAAGCAAGCTAAGGACTCTCAGTTGAACACTTCTTTTAGTTTTGCCCAAAAATAAACGATACTTTAAATCATATTTATTTCTGGCCTCTTCACTAAATGTTTGAACGCATGCCTGCGATTTTAGTGTTATTGCTAAATTTTTTATTTTTTTTTTATTGTTGTCGAAAATTTCACTCTAGGCCAAGATGTTTTATTTTGTACTTTTTTATTTAGTTCATAAGCCAGACGTCTGGGGCGTTTTTTGGTATATATGTTTTTTTTTGCTAACCAATAATGCCACAAAATTAAAAAATAAATAAGCAGCTTACAGTGGTTTTTTAAGGGTCTATTATAAAATAAACATTAAAGAGTTCTATAAGGGGCATAAGCGTTTGTATTTAGTCCAGCAAATTTCGAATGAAACTTGCAACTTGTTACTTTATTTATTTTATTTATTTGTATTGAAAAATGTACAGTTTCCAAAAAGAACGCTTAAGAATGACAGTTTTACGGCTTAAAATGAGGCATAGTAAATTGCGACGAAGTAAATACCCTATAATTATTTTTATATAATAAAAACCCAAGTCCGAAAGTTTTGCTTGTTTGTGAAAAATTAAAAATAGTTGAAAAATCGAATAAAGTTGCTTGCTTTAAAAGGCTTTTTGTTTAAGGCTTTTAAACTTATTATGTTTGTATGTTGTAATTCTCAATAACATATTGAGACTTTTACTACTATAGACTTATCGAGCCATAACCGCCAAGAAAAGATTAACCGACACATTTTTGGACCTGTTTTTTTTTAACGAACATCGATTCTTTTTATTAAGTTCGAAATTTATGTCGTTTAAGCCTTTTTTTTTGGCAGTTATGACATGATATGTAGTTTTTCAGCTTATTTTAAAAACTTTAAGCTCCTTAAGCAGGGACGAAACCACCAAAACAAGCAAAAGTTTAAAAATTTAAATAATTTTCCCCAAGAAATGTATTGATATATGACTAAGTGAAATGAAACCCCTGGCAAAATACTTATGGCCTAATTTTGTAAAACTAAACGAATTTTCGTTTTCGTTTCTGGTTGGAGCGAAAACAAAAACATTTTAAATTTTGTAAAACGCTACGTTGTTTTCGTTTCTTGTCAAAATGTTATAATTGAAAAATATATTATTCATTATAAAAAGCTGAATAAAAATATTTTCAAAGTCAAATTTAATTAAATTATGGAATGAGCACCAACGAAACAAGAAATTCTAAATCAGCGGCGTTAGTTAAAGCTAAATTAGACGTGACATAGCCATAACCCCATAGCCATAACCAAACCAAAATTCAATTGGTTTCTATGGTGAGAGTTATGGCGTTATAGCGAGTCTCTCTCACTCTTACCATAGAAACCAATTGAATTTTGGTTTGGTTATGGCTATGGCGTTATGGTTATGTCACGTCTAATTTAAGCTTTAAGGGCCCATAAATACTTATTGGATGTTTGTGAAACTTTGAAACGTATAATATTTCAATGCTGGAGTAAAATGTTAATGTATATGGATATGTTTTTCATCATACACATGGATTCAGTTAAGTTCCTATCCAAAATCGCACAAATTCAATCGACAAGGTCTCATATCATTTCTAGGCAACATGCTTACTTAATAACATTTTTCCCCACATAAAGAAATAAAGAGATATCCGCTATTATCTTCTGTATTATAAAGGTAAAAATATTGCCAAGTATGCAGGTTGCATAGAAATAACAGCCTGTTTTTGTAAAAATTACAACACAATTTCCAAAAAAAATTTTTTTTGACTATTGGACATTGATCCAGAGGCATCCAGGAGTCTCCTCCAATATTCTTTTTTTCCCCATCTCCTACCGTTTTTGAAAAAAATTACTTAAAAATATTTTATGACTGTGGGTCAAGATATGTATTTTTCTTGTTGTTGGATGTATTAAATGTTATATAGATATAAAGGAAGCATAGAGACGGATCTCGGTTTTTTCTGGTTCATTTTGCTTAAAAAGTTGGGTATCAAGTCCATTTTGTGGGTAAAAACTAATTATTATTATTTAACAGAGGTCCGTTTTTTTTTGTTAACAGAGCTCTGTTAAAGATGACGGTTTGTGTCTAGGGTTATAAATTTTAAAATTTATCTTCACGCACATACTCACCTAGGCCTACTTGTGTAACAAAGTATAACTTTGTAGTTAGAGCTCAAGTGCTTCATCAATTTGATGACTGTATCAGCGGTCAGTGTCAGTGAGTATGTCTTAAGAAACGCACTTTTTGCATCTCCATTTATCAGGAAACTTTGATTACACACTTTCAAACTTCGCATTAAATTTTATCATTTTATCATTGACAGGAACAAAGTAGTTATGAGGGTGTTAAAGCGAATGTATGTGTAAATATAGGCACTAAGTCCATAGGTCGAGCTGGCCTGGAGCTCTATCGTGCACCTAGATCAAAGTCAGGCAAACGCATATACATATATATAAAAAAAGAGAGTAAAATGCATACTTGTACGAATGTGCGTGTAAAAAATATCATAACGAAGTACCCACGGGCGGCCTTTTGCTTATGTCTGACCTATATACTAATTTAATCATTATTGCAGCAAAACTAATGCAATAATGTAGTTAAAACTTTTAAAACGAATACAATTTAATAAACGTTTTCATATGACATTTAAGTCGTTTGAAAACGTTTGCAACTGTTTTATAAAATATATTTATTTTACGTAAGATAGAATTTTCGTTTTCAAATGTTTTACAAAATTCAAAATTAAAAACAAACCAAAAATTTCTGTTTGAAACGTTTCGTTCTGTTTTACAAAATTAGGCCATTAAACTTCTAGCTTCTTTAGAAAATTAAATTTGATTTAAGCAGCCATAGAAAACATATAAAGATACACAGACCAGTCGGTTTAATTAAGTGACCAACAATATCTATTGTATTTTCTAATTTTTGTTTTCGTGGTTTCCAGTGAACTAACCTTTTTTTTTAAAGCAATAAATGAAATGTTGTTTAGTTCAATATGAATAGTTGTGAAAAGAGGACAAGGTGTTATAAAAACAATTTTTGGGGGTTATTTTGTTTTTGTAGCTGAACAAATATTTTGAATTAAAACTGAGTTGTTTTTTTAATATTTCTGGCGATTGTATTGAAATTGAATTTTTGATTATGCAGTCGAATGGTTGGTTGTCTTGATTTTGCGCGTCTTAATTAAACACAAGAAATGAATGAGGTAATATTTATGATCCATGTTCAGGAAATTGCGTTTAATTTTTAAACATTAACACAAAACAATTTGTAGAATTAATAACGCCTTAAAATTTTTAAATTATAATTATTTGAAAACAAATGTGTATATAAATCTAAGCACATATAGCATATTCTTGGTGCCCTATATTAGAAATTGTTGCAAAAATCTAATTTTGAAAAATAAGGATATACGGAAGGTTACATTTTTAATCCTGGGATTGGAGTTCAAATCAACCAAATTGATTAAAAGCACAAATCTACGCACAATCAGTGATTTGAGAAGCTTCCATATTATAATTGCACATGAATTTTGAAGTTGTAAAATTATGGATATATAGATGCTGGGCATGTCCTTGAGCCGATTGAAATTAATTTTATATTTTAAAGAGCTTAGCTCTAAAATTATATAATTATTTCTTAATTTTCACTGTATTCTACTTAAAACTGTAGGAAAAATCCAATTTTTAATGATATATCGAAAACTACATACTATATTATTCTACAAAAAAAATATCTCTGGTATTTTTTATATCTATTTATATAATTTTTATTAACTTATCTCAACTGCTTAGCTAAAAAAATAAATAAAAACTGTATGCAACATTATGTTGATAATTTTTTTGCATAAAGGATATGTGAGGGGCAGCCATATCCTTGCTTCGACTGAAACTAAATTTCGCAGACAACCTTATGGCATGATTTAAGAAATTGTTATCAACGTTTGCTACTGCCTGCCCATAACTTTGACTTTCAAGGATATATGAGGAATAGTATTATGCATGTAACAATTAAAATGAGATTTTGTACATAGCTTAGTTGTGTAAATCTTTAGTATTTTGGTGCTCTGTGACAATAATAATAAGGGAAATTAATTATTTCAAATTAAGGATATATGGGAGCAAGTACTATCCTTGCAGTTACTACCATAAAATTCTCCAGTGGGGCTTAGCGGATATAGTTACAAGTTTTTAATGCACTTTTTGTTGTAAGTAGCGCTGAAATAAAATTTTCGGTGTTAAGGATATATGTCTCGAGGATATATTTTTGCATTAATTACCTGAAATGTTTCAGAAAACTTCGCTGGATGAATTTCTTTTGATGATGATCAATTTTTTACTTCATTGAAATCAAAATTGTATGCATTATTATATTTTTGGAATAAAGGATATATGGGTGTTAAGGCTGTCCTGGCACCTATTGAAATAAAATTCACCACAGAGCTAACCAGTATAATTTTATAAGTTCTTATAAAATTATTACTGCATTTGAAGCAAAAATAGAGCTGCCAAATTAAATTTCTAAAATTAAGGATATAAGGGAAGTGAACATACATATTTCTGTAGGCATTGTTATAAATTATACCAGCATATTTACCATTTTAATTCTATAAATTGCTAGAAATTTTTGTTGCGTTTTTTAATATTTTCATATTAAGGATATGCATTGATTGTCGCTGAAATTCAAACTTAGCAAATTGTATCCACCTATTATGGCAAAACTCTTTTTTTACTTAAACTACACAGTTTGGCGCCTAACTTCTTCCTTTTATTCAAGTTTTTTTTATAAAATAAATAATTAGGAAAATTTAAATATAAAATATAAATTCCCTTCTTCACACAAAACCACTTTAATCTTTAACAAAAACAATTTATTTTAATGCTTAAAGATAATTGCAATAATAAAAACTTCATGACTTCTAACGCCCTCAGCTCTATTTCTGATTTCAAACTCAATTACAAATTAGCAAACAATCTATTTCCTAATTTTAAATACCAACACTCAATTACCAGCCTATCGATAAAAAGTAAAAAAAAAGAAAATATATTTCTAAGAGAAATAAACTAATTCAAAATGAAAAAAAACAACAAATTGTTTTAATTTTACTGTTTGTTTTTTTCCTTTGAGAAACCCAATAAAAAACGGAAATCAAACATCAAATATTGCTGATGATGATAACGAACAAGTGCCAAACATGCCAACGCAAAGTAATCAGACTTTGAAGAAAAAAAGCAAAAAAAAAAAAACAATAAAAAATTATTTTTATTCGATACGAGTCTGTTACAGTTTATTTCCAACGAACGGTATCGGTGGGAACCTTTGGCAACATGTAGAACAAAATGAGAATGTTTGTGGTTTCAATAAAAATTGGTAACGATAGACAGGGAAAGAGACATACAGACAAACGTGCCAGAGACGTACATACATATTCAGCAGTGTGTAGAGAGTCTCCCCACCACTGATGACATGATTACCTGGTCTTATTTAAATTTACACTGTTTCCATTTAAAATTTATTTTTAAGCATGCTTTTGCATGCTCGTGCATGCTTAATTTCAAGTCTACAACAATATGTAATTATTAAGAAGCTCCTTATGAATACACACATTTGCTGACTATAAAATTAATCTAATGTGCAATATTTTATTAGCTTATAATCGGTATGGTTTTTTTTTCGAAGCCTTTGCTTTTGATACCATTATTTTTATTTGTATCTTCTACTGGCAATAAACTAATCTATTGCAGTGATAGCTCGAATTAAAACTGATATCAGGACTGTCATTGAATGCCGCGCTACGCTTAAAAGACTATTTTCATTCGAAGTTATCAAGTGACTTTCACAATTGATAGAACATCAGCTAATTGAAATGTCTAAATAACTTTGATTCAACATTCATTAATATATTAAATAATATAAATATAAGTCAAAAAGTAATTTAAAAACCCCATAAACATTCCGTGCTTATTTGTAGTTATCTACATATGTATATGGAAAAAAATAAAAAAAAACAATTATATTTGACCTGAAAACGTTGTGACGTTTATGCTTAAAAAAATGCGTGAATATCCCAGCAAAAAATTTTTTCATATAAAATAATTCACTGAGTTTTGTTAAAGAATAATCATCTGTTTAATAAATTTTTTTGAAAAAGTGAAAAAAGAACAAATGCAAACGGCAAGACTGTTGTAAATGAAATATGGTAAAATTGAGCTTTTGTTACAAAAAAGCTTTCAGCAAATTATAATACGGTGAATCAAAACAATTCTCATATTCTACTTGCACTGAAAACTGAGTATATAAAGCAAAAATCTACATCAACTGACACCACCCACAGTGAACCAAACACAAGCAATGATGATGCTAAAGAAGTGTCGGCCTCCGAAAACACCATATTGTTCCGTTCTGCTAGTGTTTGTCAGAATATTTACAATTAACTTTGGTGTCATATGTTCCTTAAAAGATAATTTGGCTTGCACGGCGATACTAAATTTAACCTAATCAAATTATAAATAGAGAAACAAATAAAGTTCGAGCAATAATAATGAAACTAACTGAAAAACAAAATGTTTTGCTGGGATATCTTAGAATTATATTTTTCGTCATATGCCGCAGCTGTAATAAAAATTTAAACCCCTAAATTGCAATGTGATAGCTTTTTAACAAAATGTGGGTTTTATAATCTGTAATAAGCTTTTATCAATTTTATTTATTTTTTATGCTTTTGTGTTTTTTATATCAAATATGATATACAGTGGAATCTCTCTTGAGCGGACACTGAAGGGACCATTGAAATGTGTCCGTACAAGGAGACTGTCCGGTCAAGAGAAAACTAAACATTTTAATGGAGCGCTGCCGGTACCTGTCAAAAGTGTCCGTCTAAAGGGCGTGTCCGCCTATAGGAAGTGTCCGTTAAGGGAGATTCCACTGTATGTGTGTATATAAATGTGATTTTTGTAAGGTTATTAAACTGGCGGCAGACTGGTCATAAATTATAGAGAAAAAGAATTAGGTGAAGTGATAAATTTTATTGATTTCATAAATATGTGAACTCACAGTTTTCTATAGCTTAGCTAAAAATGGTTTGAAGTGAAAAAAGAATCAAGTAAATCAAATTTTCATTAAGAATGTATTATGTATGACTCTTATGATCTTATGATTCTATTTAAAAAAAACCAACTACTTAATTTTTTTTTCTCCAGTTATTTATGAAAATTAATTAATTTAATTATTTAAAACTTTTTTGTTTCTTTTCAGGTAAACTTCAAAGAGAAAATTTAATTACAAAAACTTTAATGGGTAAGCCAAGCAATATTCAAGTAAATTTATATTTTATCTTTTTTTTTTTTTTTTTTTAAGATCAGCCACTTGAAATTTAAATTACATATAATGAATTTTAATTGCACTTACTTCCATATAATTTTGTTTCTCTCTTTTACTACCGTTTATTTTTTCCCATTTTTATGAGGTTTTCCTGCTAATTAAACGTGCTAATTTAACCAATTTAAAGTTCAAAGACCTTGTTGATAGGCCTTAAACAAAAAATATTTTTGCATACACAAGGCAAACATAATGTTTAATAGATCTTCCATGTTTGAAGTTATTTTTGCAATGAAGAATTTATAAAAAAAAATAACAATGACTAAAATAAATAAAATTTAGAAAAATAATTAAACCGACTTCAAAAATAAACACTTGAAAGGTAAAAATAATTTAGATTCAGTTAAATAAAATATTTTTATATGTGTGGCCTAAAGCGGCTGGTAATTTTTTTGGTGTTTTAAGGTGTGCGTCCGCCCCTCAAAGCCCCTCAAATATAAGAAATAAAAAAAAATTCTCCATACAACTAAAGTCCAGTCTAGTATTGCCTCTATAAAGCTATTCGAAGTCGGTGGCAGTTAGGTTAGCAAATTCTACATTTACTTATTTTAGTGCCATTGTTAGTCCTAGTTTACACTATGCAAGTCTTAGTGCTAGGCTGATTAGTTTGTTAGGAGATAGAGAGACGAGGGGAAGAGAAACGGTCCTGTTCCCCACGTGTCTCTCTCCCTCAAACTAATCAGCTGAGCTATAAGACTTGCATGCTGTAAACTGGGACTTATTGTCACCGACTTTGAATACCCTTATACGTGACACATGTAAAAATATTTTATATAACTGAATCTAAATTAGTTTAAAATTTTTTGTGCTTCAAAACTTTTGTTAAGTTTTCTTTTTACATTTTTACTGTCAATTTTACATTTTTATTTGAGCGTAGTCACACTCAATTTGGCGAATATTAGTGTCCGCCCACTTTGCTAAATTTAATCTCACGTCACTTTCAGAGCTCAAAGTGTGTGTCAAGTTTCCTATAAATCGGTCAGTTAGAAGCACGTGAAATATATATTTATCTTTAATGGACATGGCCTCGCCCAATTCTTTAAGCACAAAACTATGTCATTCTAAGAGCCGAAATTCGTTGCTAAGTTTCGTGGAAATCGGATAAGTAGAAGCACATATAATTTAATACTAATCGTTCATGGGCGTGTGCCCGCCCACTTCTTGGAACACAAGATTAAGTATTTTGCAGAGCTCAAGGTGTGTGTGCCAACTTTCGTAAAAATCGATAGAGTAGAAGTACATGAAATATAATATTAAATTTTAATAGCCGTAGCCCCGCCCACTTTTTAAATGCAAGATTAGTCCTTTTTTGAGCTCAAGGTGTGTGTGCTTAGTTTCGTAAACATTGGTTTGGTACAAATACGTGAAATACAATATTAAAATGTATTAAGCGTGGCCCCGCCCACTTTTTTAAATACAAGATTAAGTCTTTTTTTTAATTCAAGGTGTGTGTGCTTAGTTTCGTAAAAATTGGTTTAGCGCAAGTACGTGAAATATAATATTAAAATTTACTAGGCGTGGCCCCGCCCACTTTTTTAATGCAAGAATAAGTAATTTTTTTGAGCTCAAGGTGTGTGCTTAGTTTCGTAAAACTTGGTTTAGTATACATAAGTAACTGAAATATAATATTAAATATTAAAGGGCCCAATGCAATGTTGTGGAGTTTTTTAAGTTCAGGGTGTGTGTCAAGTTTTGTAAAAATCGGTGTAGTAGAAGCATGTGAAATATAGTATTACGTTTTATTGGGCAGGGCTCCGCCCAATTTTTCAACTTCGAAATTGGACTAAATGGAAGTTATAATACCTCTCACACAGGAAAAAAAGAATTTTTACAGTCGGTCTAGCGTGACGAACTGATAAGGCGTTGGTTTCACGGATTTATTGAAAGAAAAAATTAGTTCAAGAACCATAAAAAGTGAAAGTGCTTGCTTAAGGAGCATAAAATTCTACATCACTACGTCAGATAGTTAACCCTTTCAGTATATTGTATCCATATGGATACACGCATTTTTAAAGTTGTTTTGTAAGACCCAGGACATATAATTAACTTGAACTTTTATTGAATATATTAACTTAAGTTCTTTTCTTTTATTTAAATAATAAATTTTTTAATAAAAATTGTAGGTTTTTAAAAACCTTATTTTTATTAAATTTTTTTTATCAAAAAGTTGGTTTAATATTTCACCTATTTTGTCAACCAATACAAATTTTTTCTCTCATTTTATGTCATAAATACACAGAAAACCTTTTCCCTCAGCATTTTGTATCAATATTTTTTTTATTAAAATAATTATAAAAGCTGTGGGATTTTTTTCAAAACTCGTGTATCCATATGGATACAAATTTTAGTTGTGGGTATGCTTTAACGATGCTTTTGTATTTTGTAATGAGAGAATTGTGAGAGAAAACTGGAAAAATAAGCACAAAAAATCTTATTTAATTTAAGTAATTTTAAAAAAGTAATAAATGTAACCATGCAACCATCAAGTTCAGGTATTCTTTCAACTATTTCGATTAAATTTTTAATAATAATTATTTGTGAAAGTGCATTTCTTTTCAATGTTTGTATTGGAAGTGCAATAAAATACATAAATTTTCTCAGTTTAGGTGGACATAAAGTTATAAATTGGCTCGATTGGGCAGAGATTTTAATTTTGATTTAAAGATTGAACAAATCTGCGTTAATTAAGATAAATTTATCCTACGCATCGAAAGCTATGCATGAATTAGTAGAAGGCCCACGCATTGAGTTTACCAACAATAACATCTTAGCGACTTTTGCTAACACTTTTATTGTTGTTGTTGCTATTGTTATTGTTTTATGCATTTTTATTAGAGATGTGCAAGTGCCTTGATTTGTTATGCGTGAGTAGTGAATTAGTCACGAGTGAGTCACGTGTGTTCGTGGTTGTTTTTATATATAATAAAGATAAAAAAAATAACCAGTCTTATTAAATAATCTATTTTTATGTAATTCGTATGCGAAGTCAGTTAATGGCAGGCAATTAATTAATCAAGAGTGTGCGTGAATAAAAACATCATGAACTTTTGCTAGTTTTTTGCTTAAGCGCCGCTTATATGCATCTCGTTCCTGCCGCGGAATTTCCCATAAAAAACCATGTTTATTAATTAATTAATAACAACTTTGTGTGGGGGTACCCGATTCCTCCCTGATATACCACCAAGATTTTGTTGGAACATGTGATTTGTTCTAAGAGCTATATACATCAAATTTAGTGCGCCTCACTCTTGTAGTTCGGTAGATATAGGGAAAATAATAATTAATTTTTATGAAGGGTACCCCTTTTCACCTCCTATACCACCAAGATTTTGTCGAAACATGTACTGTTTTTTAAGAGTTATTCACATCATATTTAGTTACCCTTACTATTATATAGTTGTGGAGATATGATTTACTCGGCGAAAAAAATGGTTTGGCCCCATTGTGCGTCGATTAAAAATAAAATAGTTTTACGGCCTGACCCACGATATCAACAGAAATCGTTCGATCGAATACTTATATAGGAAACAACAACAAATTTTCTAATGCTATTTTGTTTGCAATACAATTTGTCGATCGAACGATTACTGGTGACATCGTAGGACAGACGGTTAATGTCCGGAATTTGTTTAATAAATCTACATACATATGTATGTATATAACTTCAGATATTTTAATATTATCACACGGTTAATTATTTTGCTGGATGTACTAGTGCGATAAAAAAAATTTGCTAAGAAAGCACTTAGTAGATTGTTCGACTCGCAGCTCTCGCTGCGAATAGTTCAATTGATTTAGTTCGTTTATGAGCGGTACAACTCTACCCAAGACACACTTTCCGTCCTACACTCTCAATAAACGATTGACAATTTCGTGCCTCGTGTGAATTATGTAGATTGCAACCAAATTCAATTTAAGAACTTGTAGTAACAACGTGGCAAACTAAATGAGAATTATAAACCTATTTGACTCTTAAGTGTATATAGACACATTTATGAGTCAAATAGGTTTAAAATTGCAAATTGGAAACAGTGTTTGAAAAACTGTCAGCAAAACATCAACAACATTGAAAAAACTGCTTTTGCTGCGCTGCGAAAAGTTTATTTTTTTTTTTAACTTTGTTGCTTTGCTATGCTGCGCATATGCCTGCAGTTAGGTCACAGCACAGCTACATCGCCCGTTGTTGATAGATGATAAATGTTCTGTCGTGGAATGATAAATGAATCATCGTTTGTTTGTTGTTGTTGTTGTTGCTGTTTGCTTAAGAAGTTTAGCCTAGCTTAAACAAAGCGACAGCAAAACCAACAGTCGAATTTTGTGTGCTGTTGCTTTGACTTTAGCTGCAAAAATTTTCACAGCACAGCAACAGTTAAGTTAACTTTTATTAACCGACTTCAAAAAAAGAAGGAGGTTAACAATTCGTCTCTATTTTTTTTTTTTTAGGTGTGTAGGTCCATAACTCGGTGCATTTTAGACCGATTGTAAAAATTTTTTTGTTGTCTGAGAGGGTATAGCTTCCCATTAGTCCCATTTGAAAAAAGTGGGCGGGGCACGCCCACAATTTTTTAAATTTGATTTAATGATCTTCTACTTCTTTGATTGTTGCGAAACCTAGCAATCATCTTTGGTTCTTGTAATTAGAAAATTTTTAAGTTGAAAAAATGGGCGGGGCTACGCCCATTAAAATGTATTATAACATTACATGTGGTTCTACTTAACCGATTTTTACGAAACTCAGCACACACCTTGAACTCTAAAATAGACACAATTTAAAAAAACAAAAATGGGCGGGGTTACGCCCATTAAAATTTTATATTATATTTCACAGGGTTCTATTTCACCGATTTTTACGAAACTTGGCACACACCCTAAGCTTTAATCAAGGCACAAAATTGCGTTCAGAAAAGTGGGCGGGGCACGCCTATTAAATTTAAGTATAATATTTCATGTGCTTGTATTTCACCAATATTAACGAAACTTGGCACACACCCTAAACTTTAATAAAGGCACAAAATTGCGTTCAAAAAAGTGGGGCGGGGCACGCCTATTAAATTTTAGTATAATATTTCATGTGCTTGTACTTAACCAATATTGACGAAACTTGGCACACACCTTGAACTCTTAAAAATACACAATCTTGTTTTAAAAAAAGGGGCGTAGCCACGCCCCATTAAATTTATTACTATATTTCACGTGTTTTTACTCAATCGATTTTTACAAAACTGGACCATATTTCTAAATAAACACTAAAAAGCTACAAATAAAACTTTTTAAAAAAAATTAAACCGACTTCAAAAATAAGCACTAAAAAGCT
This sequence comes from Tachina lurida, assembly GCA_944452675.1. Taxonomy (NCBI): domain Eukaryota; kingdom Metazoa; phylum Arthropoda; class Insecta; order Diptera; family Tachinidae; genus Tachina; species Tachina lurida. The sequence continues at coordinate 26,636,174 of OX101754.1, read as the reverse complement.
AAAAATAATATAGATCTAGTTAAATAAAAGATTTTTATATATGTTACCTACAGTGCCGTTTGAAGTTGGTGCCAGTAATACTGGTACTAAACACATAGGAACATGACCGGCAAAAAACTGCAAGTAATTTTTATGTACATATGTGTTTAGTTACCAATGTTGTTGGCACCAACTTCAAACGGCACTGTAGGTAACATATATAAAAATCTTTTATTTAACTAGATCTATATTATTTTTAGCTTTTTAGTGCTTATTTTTGAAGTCGGTTTAATTTTTTTTAAAAAGTTTTATTTTATTTAACAGTACAGTCGACAGTCGTTCGTGCTGCCGTTTTGCTATCGGCTTTGAAACTTTTGGCAGTCGCAGCACAGTCAAAGCAAATGAAATAAAAACTTTCAAATGCTGATTGCAAGTGGTATCTATGTGTGTTTGTGTGTGCATGTGTTGCTTTCACTTCATTTCACCAAGCCATTTTTGCATCACAGCTAACCCAGCTAGCATTTGGCTGATAATTTTTTGCATAAATCTCTTTTTGATTCTCCTGAGATCACTTTTGATGATTAAAAACTGATTTATCACTTAGGTGATTGAAAAAGGATTCACTTATGATTCATCTATATGATCAAACAATGATTTCTTGAAAATAGAGAAATAAAATGAAAAGAAACCGCAAAAAGGGCGATTTATTGATTTAATACTACCAAAAAATTGCTCAAAAATTAATCAGCAAATCGTATCATAAATGATTCTTTGGTATGATTCATCTGTAGGGTACCATTTTCTCACAACGGGAGTATCATTTATGATCGAAAAATGAGCTCATAAGCGGTTGTTTTTCCCGTCAAGCTGATTCGGAAAGATTCGATTATGATACAAAATGCTAGCTGGGAAATAAATAAACATTAATAATTCTTTGTGTTTTATTTTATCCAACTAACTAAGATCTACAATTATTTCAATACAAATGAATGAATTAATAAAAAAAATATTTAGGTATAATTTTTAACTCTCGTTATTTCTTCCGATAAAATCTGACCGCTGCGGTGCTGGCAAACAAATGAACTTTATTCACATATAAGTCTGATGTTATAGAGATATTCACATCTGTAAATCCAGGAAAATATTTTGGAATCAATTGCACGTTGTCCACAGTATAAGTAATGTTCTAAAAAAAAAAAACCAAATAAATATATTTAAATGTAACAAGTGAGCAGACATTAGGTATAAAACTCACCGCCTTTAACGGACATTTAGTCGTAAAATTTCCCGATTGCAGCATGCGTTGAAGAAATGCCGATATGACGGGCTTATTCGATGAGAGTTCCAGCAATTGACAGGCATTGACACGAAAATTTACTAACTCCACATTTTTTTTACCCTTCAAACCCATTGAAATGGTGATGTGTATAAGCATTGCCTTAATATTTTGCTTAAATTGTAAGTGCGTTGTCACGTAGTTGTCGCGATTACGAGATCTTTCGTTTACAAGGCAACGAAAGAAATTAAAGTGAGCCTTTGAAATTATGGTGCAGTTAACACGTTCCCAGCGTACACCAATAGTGCGCTTTAGAATATGAAGAGGCATAAATTACTTGCTATTAATTTAGATTATATTCAAACTTACCGACATATTTGAGATGTTCATGTGGCAAAATGTTAGAAGTATTATGAAATATATTTTCTTTAGCCGCATCATGCTACACATATTTGTATAAAAGACCAAAAAAAAAAATTAATTGCGAAAAAATTTTCCGTTTATATTTACCCAACAACTTTCGATTTGTGCTTATTTATGGTTTTTATTTTGGAAATCTCTGTTGGTAATATATAAATCCATTTCTAATTATCAAATTTGTTATTCTGCGCTACATCATTAACATAAATATACATACATGTGTTAAACCGTTTGTACATGTTTTCCATATTCATTGCACTTCATTATGAAATGTTTCATGAAAAATTTTGTAGTTGCTGGAAACTTTTAAATTGCTCGCTAAATGAAGTTAACGATTTCATTCCAATTTTCGAAAATCTATTTTTCATCATATATCGACGTTTTAAGGTCCTTCGAGTCCATTCTCGAAAATGTTCGAAAATCAAATTTTCACGGAACTTTTTTTTTTAACAAATATTACTAAGCAACTTTTAACCTCAAGAAGGCACTTCGTCGATTCGTTCGATAGATATCGTTGTAGAAAAATTTGGAAAAAATAGTTTGTTTTCCTAATTATTTAAAAATTCTTCGTCAAATCGATTTCAGATATTCACCGATTTTTGCAGACTTAAGCTTTCTACAGACAACTGTCAGATCTTACAACGTTTTCAGATCTGGCAACGTACTGACAATGTACTGACAATCAAAAATTGCCAGACGTTTGTATAACAATAAATTTATTATTATGGACCATAAAGAAGCAATTGCAATGATTTTGCCTAAATATATTTTATTATATTATTGCACTTTCCTTTTCCGTTAAAAACAGGTGTGCGCAGTGTTGCCAATAGAAAGAATTATCTTACACTGATGCCATTGTCAGATGCTTAAGCCTCGCACATCTGGCAATATTAAAATGTCTGGCAAATATATGACAAGAATTTTGCAATAGCAACGAAATGTGTTCAAACGATTGTCATATGTCTGAAAAATTTATGGATTGACAATTTTTCTTCTCTTTCAAATAATCGATTATTTTATCCGAGTACATATAACAAAATATCAGTATGTTTCAAATAAGAAAATAAAAACCAAGCTTAAAAAAGTTTATAATTCAAATAATCGAACAAGTTTTCTGTGATTATACTAATTAAAAATTTTATTTAAGCTTGATTTTTTTCCTTTTGTTTTTAATAATTATTATAATTATTCGTTTGAAATAATCGAATAAAATTTTGAATTTTTTGATTGATCACATAAAAAATTCTTTAAAACGCTTAAACTTTATTTGTATGGAGTTTATATGTTCATCGAAAAATGTTCACACGATTGCCTGATATCTGAAAAATCGATTGATTGACAATTTTTCTTTTTTTTTTCAAATAATCGACTGTTTTATACAAAATAACAAAATACCAGTATGTTTCAAATAATAAAATAAAAACCAATCTTAAAGAATCGAAAATTTTTCTGAGACTATACTAATTAAATATTTTATTTAAGCTTGATTTTTTTCCTTCTGCTTTATTCCATTATTTAAAGAATAATTATTCGTTAGAAATAATCGAATAAAATTTAAAATTTTTTGTTTGATCACTTAAAAAATTCTTTAAAACGTTTAAACTTTATTTGTAAGAATTTTATGTGTTCATGGAAAAATATTCATTCGTAATGCATTCGAATAATCGATGATAAGTTAAAATATATTCGATTATTCGAATAAAAAAAATTCTTAAAATTTGGGCTCGTTAATGCATCTTCTGTATACAATTTCATAATCTTCATTCATTCATCATAGAATCGAATAAAATTTAAAATTTCTAAGATATACATATATATTTATTTTTCTAACATCATTCGAATACAGAATTTTTCTTAAAAAAAACAAATTAAATAAAAAATGCATCATACGAATAAAGAATTATACTTTAAGAAAACGGCTAAGATTTAAAACTTATTCTATTAATTCAATATATATATTTTCAGTTTATAATACGAATGAACTTTCATTCGGGTAAAAAAATATTTTATCTGTTTTTCATTCGAATAATGGAAACAAAAAAAGATTATTTGGTTATTCGAATAAAATAATTTAAGCAAATATTGTTTTTATTTTAATTGCTTCAATTGTCGTGTAAAAATTGTTAATAGTTTTTCATTCGATTAACAAAAGTTATACGAGTAGATAATCGAATTACTTTTTTTTTATTTTATTTTAAATTTTGGCCTGCTATTTTTGTAATATTTATGTTTTATTTAAACTAGACTTATATCTAACTCCTGGTGTTTGTTTTTTGTATGCTGTAAAGTTAATCGAGTAAAAGCTTTCATTCGAATAATCGAATAAAATTTAATACTTTTGCCATCATAAAAATAAATATTTTCTAGGCTGATGCTAATTTATTTAAAAATGTATAACTTTATTCGAATAAAATTTTTTTATTCGCTTTTTATTCGAATAATTGAAAAAAATTTTGGGATATATAGTTATTAGAAAAAAAATATTTTAAAGATATTCTAAGCTGTTGCTTAATTATTTACTATCAATGCTTGTAGTCGCATAACATAGTATATAGTTATTCGAAAAAACTTTTTGCTTACAAATTTTTATAAAATTTTCTCGTTCCAGTTTTCCTGTGAAAATTTTTTTTTCTTCTTTCGAATAAACGAATACATGTAATGAGAATTATGTTCGATTAATCGAATAATTTTTTTTTCTAAAAAAAATTTTGTTCAAAACAAAATTTTATAATCATTATTTCTACGAATAAAAGGAAATAAAATGATAAGATTTTTCTATTAATCGAATATTAAATTACTCGTAAATTAAATAAAATAACCCTATAGCTATTAGATTAGCTTATACACTTTTTTTGCGTATAAAATCTAAAATTTATTCGGCTACTGGAATGAAAATGTATTGCTTAGCATTATTCGAATAATCTATTCGTATAAAAATCTTTATTACATATATTTTATTTTAATCTAATCCTATTAGTCGTTCTATAGTATTTATTTTTGTGCCAATAATCGAATAAACTTCAAAATTTATTCGATTACTTGAAGGGAAATATGTTTCTCAAATTTCCTTTTTTTTTAATAAATTGCTGGCATCAAGGGCTTATTACTGTCGAATATGCCCGACCTTTGTTTCTCACTTATTGTAATTATTTTCAACCATTTTCGTGGCTACAGTTTCCTTTTTGGGAAAATTGAATTTTAATGGCTTTGTTAACAAACAAATTAAATAATAATTATATTTAATAGCAAATAAATGCTAGATAAAAAAAATTGCGTTTTATTCTTTTAATTGAAATCACATTCGATGAATATTAGATGCAATAAATGTAAAAGCTTAATGAGGCATTTTAATACATACACACGCGATTCAAATAGGAAAGTTTTCGCTTAAAATAAACAGTGACTTTACTCGCATATAATTTTATATGGGAAGAAAGATTTGCCAAAAAAAGTATTAATGACCTTAAATTTCTTAAAATATTTTTAAGTTTTTTAAATGGTATTTATATTAAAACTAAGGAAAATATTTAGAAATTGGTACAGTATTTTACAAACTAAACTATTTGCTTCAGTTCAGTTTGCAGTGTTGACTATAAATGAGCAAAATTTTGCGCCAACATTTTTTCTACCAAACAGCTCAAAAATTTATATATTTTTGTTATTTGAATTAATTTCACTGCATTTTGGTAATGAATGCAGCAAAACAATTTTTTTTTTCAAATAAAGGATATGTGTGTGGTAGACATGTCCTAGCTCCTGTTGAAACGAAATTGGCCAAAGTGCTCAGCAATTATATTATTTATATAGTTTAAAAAGTCTTGCTTCACTTTCATGGCAGTTTGTGTTAAAATTCAATTATCCAAATAAAGGATATATGGGACGCTCGCATATCCTTGCACCTATTTAAATAAAATTTGCCAGTTAGTTTTACTGTCTGATTTTATAAATAGTTATAGAGTTTCGTTGCGTTCTGATCATATATGTAACTAAAATTTAAGTTTGAATATAAAGGATATATGGCGAGGTGGCCTTTCCATAGCCTGTATAAAAGCAAAATTTATCTCACAACCTTTGCACTATAATTCTGTAAATATTTTCAGGTCTTCAGTGTGTTATAATCAGAATTTCAACTAAAATTTAATTTTTAGTTCTAAGAATGCCTCCAGGCATTCAAATAAAAATTTAAATAAATATTTTTTGTTCTGATGTTAAGTGTGGCTGAAGTTCAATTTTTTTTTTTTATTTAAAAAACAACACTAAAAGTTGGAAAAAGCAAATAATTTTGTATTATTATTTAGGCATCACGCCAACATTTCTTGTATAAGAAAAATGTCAGCCAAGAAGTATGAAAAAGAAACAAAAATTCCAACAAAAAGATATTACTCTGACATCATACTAATCGAAATATTTTAAATATTTCTACCCTGGACAAAAAAAAAAGTACTTGAGAAAAAATTAACCATATCTGCGTTGATTGCCTCACTTATTTTATCCTTTATTTCACTTGACTGCATAATAATATCTAGCATATTTCTTTTAATGCTCTTTAATTCTCATTTTGAAATCCCTTTTATGGGAATTGCAAACATTACTCGCAAGCGAGAAAGCATGCTTTGTGTCTGGACATATGACAAATGTATTAAGGATGTACGGAAGGATGAATGATTGTTATTATTACGATAATTGCCAGTAAAACTAACAGTCAACCCAGCTGTCAAGTAAAAGCTATCGACCAACCAGCCAAATCTTTAAACCACTCACTACCAAGACCCACCACACGAAGGAGTATAAAAGTAGAGTTGGACAAAGCTTGCATAATTGACGTGAATCATGATTTTTTGTGGTCGTTACCTTGGCGTATATAACCCCAAGAATAAGCAAATGTCACTGAAGTGAATTGAAGTGAGCGTGACTCAGCGTGCGTGAGCGTGACTGGGCGTGAGTGAATTTTTTTACATCTTGTTATAAGCATTTCGCAAAAAAAAATTCAAAATAAATTTCTTCATCAACTTTAACTTGAGTATGCCACTACACCGAGGGTTATAGTGATTGTAATACACATTGTTTACACTCACGTTTGAATGCTTGCATCTTGCTCGCGAGCAGAAAATTGTTGATAATAGTTTCAGTTAATTTTAGGTGATTAAACCGATTTAAGGAACTTTCGTGACTGTAGTTATCATTTCCTACACCCACGCAAGCCTCCATGAAAAGGAGATAAAAAAATTATGCACACGATAGTGACTGCTAGTGAGTGAAAGATTTTTCTCTGGCCAAAAATGAGCAATATAAAAATTCTTGACTTTTGAAGAAAAAAATCCTTCTGTTACCATAATGCCAGCAACAGACATAAGGAAGGATGTCGTCGTCGCTGTGATGACATTTGATATTCAATTTACTTACAGCAAGCTTTGGCATTTCATGCAAATATCATTCAGCCATTAAATTTTTTTTCTCTTTTGTTTTTCGTTTAATAACATTCTTATTTCCTTTATTCCATTTTTTTTGTTGCATGATTTAACAGTTTTCTATTATATAAAAATCAAAGAAAATAGAAATAATTTTATTTTGATGACTTTATTAAAATGAGAAAAAAATAACAGGAAACGTTAGTTGTCGTAAAAAGAAATTAAATGAATCATGAAAAGTTTTACTGTTGAAAACAGCAGGATGAAAACGGACATAGTCAACAGAAACTTGTAAATATTTGAGAGAAAAAAGTACAAGGAAAAGGTTAAATTTTTAAAGCAAAACAGCAGTCTAACTGAAGACGAGTGCATAGATAAAAAGCGAAAGAATTAAAAAAAAAAGTTGTAGAAATAAAGTCATAAATTTGCAGTAAAAAACAGACATAAATTAAATGTCCTTCAAAAATTCAGCTACTTAAAACAGGCTCTTGAATAAACATGAATAAAAGAAGGACAATTAGAAATTTAAAATGTTTTTATATGCATATTTTTTTTAGTTAGGGCATTCTTTTAGTAAATGTGTCGTCATAATTATATCGTTAGTTGTTCGAAAATTCCAACTGTGTAATCATATTGTAAGTTTTGGTTTCGTACATATATTTGCTTGATTTTAAGATATACACCGCCAAAGAGCGGTTCATTTGCGTTATCTGTCCATACGACCTTTTACGTCACTGGCAAAGACAAAAACTAACAAACAAATTTGAACAAAAATTTAATTAAACCAAGTTAGTAAACAAAAGTTTAATTTAATTAATTAAATTTTTAATTGATTATTAGAATTTTTTTTTCTCAATTAAAAGCGCTAATTGGAGAAACAAATTTTCTGTGAACGATTTTGATTATAATCAAAAATTATGGAGATGAGTGCACTAGTATAATTATTAATCATGTTGCCGATTTTTTATTTTATATTGTTGATAATTTCTTTTTTAAATATTTTAATTTTATATTGTTGATAAATTTTTTTAAATATTTTTTCGCAATATTTCGCTATTTCTTGAGAATATATTTTTATGTTTTAAAAAATCGGAAAAAAATTCTAACTGTTACTTAATTGATGTTAACAAACTTCGAAAATTTTTTGTATCTCGCCCCATAGTGCGAAATATTTTTTAAGGAATTAAATAAAAAGAAACCAAAAAAAGTAGTTGTTTAATGATGTTGGTAATATTTTTAATACATAAAGCAATAAATTTAAATATTTTTCTCGATAAGGTAGGTGGACTTTTCATATTGATCGCGTTTTGTGAATATTTTGGTAATATTTCGCTATTTTTTGAAAATTTTTATTTATGGTTTTAAGGCTTTGACCTTAAAAAATGTTGCTCTAACTTACTTGATGCAAACAATTTTTAAAAATTTGTATATTTCGTCCCACAGTGCAACGTATTTTTTAAGGAATAGAACAAAAACAAAACTGCTGAAAACAGTTGTTAAATAATGTTGGTAATTTTTTAATAAATTAAGTAACTTTTTTTTTATTTATTTTTGCGATTTGGTCGATTTTACACATTAATCGTGTTTTGTGAATATTTTGCTAAATATTTTGAAAATTTATTTTTATATTTTTTTTGAGAAATTTGCATAAAAAATTGTAACTGTTACTGAATTAATGCAAAAAATGTCGAAAAAATTTTTGTATCTCGTCCCATAGTGCAACGAAAAGTGAACAGCTAAAAATAGTTTTTTAATACTGCTGCCTTAAATTAAGACATTCATTAGCGATAAAATACATCCTATAAGTGTTATCGTTTCGAAGCAATCTATACATACATAACGCTCATTTACTTGAACAATGTCATAACTCAATTTTTCGAGTTAATACTACAGAACTAATCCTCACATCTTCATTCTCGTTGTGTAAAAATTTCAAACAAATAACTTGTATACTCTAGCCTTAACAGCGAAATAAAATTTTGTTATTTCATTAACTTGTGTGTAAACTTATTTGTTGAGTTGTGACGTTGTTTAAACTTTTACCACAACTATAGCCTTTGTTCTATCATATCTTCTCACCTCTACCAGCGGTGTTTGTTATGCCTCTTCGAAAAAAGAAAAAAACTATACATAAAAATAAAATAAACAAAAATTCTATTGATAAATTTCAAGAGAAATTTTTAATTGGCCTTTTAAATGGTTGGAACTTTTTTATTTTATAATTGACAGTTATTTTTGCCCAAATACATTATCTGGTTTGTTTTATAAATGTTTCAATTTTGTTCTTTTTTTTTTGTGGTAAAAGAACATATTCCACACATTTTTTTAAAAGGTAAATACGGTTAAATTTGTGTTTTTCGCTACGTAGATCTCTTATCGCTGGTGATGATTGTGACGGCTTCATGTTTCTTAAACCAAAATAAACAAACACAAAAAATGGAATCAAACTGATAAATATCTTGAATTATTGTTAAAGTGCTGAAAAAATATCAGCGAAGCTAACTAACATTAAACTTAAGAATTATTTGATGCAATAATTTTAACCATAAATTTCTTAAATTGTATATCCTTAGTTTCTGTGGAAAATAAAGGGTTGAGACTTTTTTAATCAGATTCAATAATAAAATGTTTCATTTTTTAAATCGTTTATATAACATCAAATATTTGCTGTGCCTGATCGTACCGCAGTAGCTAATAAATACAAAAATAAAAGCAAACGTTTTGTTTTTAAATTTTTGATATTTATTTCTATTTTGTTTTTGTTTTCCTTTTGTTTTGAGACTCACTTTTGATTATTTCAAGATAACTCAAACGAAGTTTATAGTTAAATGAACTAACAAATATAAGATTTTTATTGGCTGTGTTATATTTTTGAAACTTTATAGTCTTTCGAAAAATATAAAAACCTATAAAAATTGTTGAGTTCCTAATAAAATCTTAATTTTAGCTTCGAAGTTATGGCAGTTTTATGCTGCAAAGGCTCCAAGAAAAATGGCCCACAAAGAGAAAATTAAAATTTCCAATTATTTGATTTCAAAAATAAAACAGACTTTTCTTATAGAAAATCTGACTGTGTCACAGCACACTTTTCTTATAGAAAATCTGACTGTGTCACAGCACACTTTTCTTATAGAAAATCTGACTGTGTCACAGCACACTTTTCTTATAGAAAATCTGACTGTGTCACAGCACACTTTTCTTATAGAAAAGCTGACTGTGTCACAGCAGACTTTTATTATAGAAAAATCTTTTTTTGCTGATAAATAAGTAGTATAACATTTTTTAAATTTTAAATTTTGTACTAAAATTAAACCTCTTGGTGGCAAGACCGTATAGAGTCTTGATCCAAAAACAGTTCCAAACCAATAATATTGTGCTCTTTACTTATATTGAAAATTTACCGGTAATTTTATCTTCTGTTCTAAAATGTTTAATTAAATATTGCAATGTTATAGTTGTAAATTTTTTATAAAAATTTTACTGAATTAAATTTTCTTAGAAGAAAAATGTTGAACTTAAGTTTTGTACTAAAATTTTTGGACCAAAGAATGAAAGGAAATATTTAACTTTAACTTTTGTTTGTTAATATATATTTTTTATAGAATGTTCTTTTTATATAGAAAACGACGTTAAAAATTTTAGTACACAATTTTAGTATAAAATTGGGTACAATATTTTAAGAAAAATACTAATACGACATGTTCAATTTTGCGCTAAAATTTCAATTTGGTTATTTGGAATTTATTGTTTGGGTTCTAAATAACGATAGATTTTAATTAAAAAAAAAAACATTTAGTACTAAAATTTGTTTTTAAGCTTTCTAGTAACATATTGCATTAATATTTGTTACAAAATTAAAATTTTTTACTAAAATTTATTATAAAAATTTTGTACTAAAATTTTGTACTAAATTTTTATATCAAATAATTTATCAAAATAAACATATATGTACTCATATAAAACTAAAATTTTACCATAGTGCTTGAGAAAAAAAAATCAACCGGCTTGAAATATATATATTTTAGTACAAAATTTTCCTAAAAACTTTGCTTAAAATACCTTTCAAATTCATTTTAATTTTTTATCAATACGGTGGCAAAATTCATAAAAATTTAATTTGTACTAAAGTTTTGTGTGGCATAATCTTGTTTCAGAATATTGCACTAAAATTAAACATTTTGTTTTGAAATTTTAAGTTTTTGTACATACGAAGTTTACATAATTTTTCGTTGGTTTTGACGTAGCATTGGAATTTAAATAATTTGTTATACTTTAAGGACAAAATCTTTTTAATTTTAAGAATAACAGGAGGGGAAGAACCCCATTTTCCTTTAAAAAAATTGTTTGTCAAATAACAAACTGAAAGTTTGTTATTCGAAGAAATGTGGTACGAGTATCTTGTGAAACAAAGCAGTCGCCTCTAGTACCATCTTAAATTTTCTGTACAATAGTTATTTTTATCCTTTTCATTAAAGAGTGAAATCTGTTGACGTTTGCCTTTTAACACACTTTGCATAGCATTTTAATCAAAATAAATAATTTATAGCATTTTTATTTAGAAAAGAAAAGAATGACAGAAAAATGGCTTTTCAATATTTTGATAAAGTTTGTATTTTTCTAAGTTGTTTGTTTGTTAGTTAGTTAGTTTATTTTTTATTGTTATTGGCTTCAGTTTTATGATCTTTTTTTTATTATTATTCAGATACTGGGCAGCCACACAGTAGCATGTTGCCAGCCAGCAATCAAAAGAGTTTTAAATGGCTGTGATTTATTACTTTTAAGTTTGTTTGTTGGTGTTTCTTCTCGTTTTTTATTTTTGGACTATAAATAAAAGGCGCTTCAAATAGTTGCTTGGTGATATTTTTAGTACTCGTATCAAGCGCAGTGGCAAAAATCTTAGATTTAAAAATTTAATTGCATACATATTTTGCCAAGTCCAAAGTTCTTTTAGAGTCCGGTGACATTTTATGAAGAAGTTAATAAACTGTATGCAATTTTTAAATAATTTTCTGTTGGGGTTTGCTGATTTTTTTATTGTATTGTTATTTTATTGTTTGCCTTTTCTTTAGTTATTTGTTATTTGTCTTGGGTTGGGGTTTTATTTCATTTCTCTTTTTTTTTCTTCTTTTATAGAAATTAAGTTTAATTTTATCAGCAATTTTTATTTGTTTTTAATTAATCAGCATAAAAATAGTTTAAAGTTTAGTTTAGCAAGAGTTTTATTAAATTGTTAAGAATGTGAAAATTGTGCGAGGATGGTGTGATAAGTAGGCAAGAAAAGTAAAAAAAATGGGGAGTAATTAGATATTAAAACGTGGGCAGAGCTTGTACGAGTACTTAGGCTATTCGCAATTAAAAATTATTTGCTATTGACTAATTCGCCATAACCATACAAAACAGCTGTTCCAGCCGAACTTGTTGGCAACACTTTACTTGATTACAGACGACTCGCCATGGCGCCATAGCCATTACCATAACCATAGAAATGAATTGAATTGCTGTTTGCTGCTTAGACACATTTGTTGTTGCACTTTAAAAATTAATAAACAAATGAAAGCAACAACAGCTGTTTAGGTTATGACAGCATGGCTATGACATTATGGTGTGACACGTCTGATTGAACATTATATATTACCTTGAATAGAAAAAATTTAATTTTTATGTGATGCCAGGTGTTAAGAATGTAATCATTTGGTAGCATTGTTAATGGAAAAAAAGATACAAAATGTTCCTAAATAGCAAAGATGAAGCAATCAAAAATTATCATATACCTTGCAATCCAATTAATGGAAAAACGCAATGGAGTATTAAAAAAGAAGGCTTTAACAAAAGGTATTTAAACTTCTTTTTTTTGCTCTTAGGTGGTACTAAGTGTGGTAAAACTAAAAATGTCAAAATAAGTGGCAACGTGCAAAATTTTATTTCCAAATAGTGTCTTTAAATAGGATTTTTTTCATGAGTTTGCTATGTGTAAATGAAAAATTAATACGCCGCTTATGCCGCAAAATTCCTATTTACAATGATGGTATTCAGTGTTTGTGGCAAATGGTCTTGCGCAAGTGTAAATGCAAAATATCGTAGTTTTGCCTTAAAATCCAACAACAAAATACATACACACAATCCAAAGAAAAGCTACGACTTTTTTAACTTACACACCATTTGCAACAAACACTGAATACCTCATATATATTTGCTTGAGAATAACACGTGCGTGTAAACATAGTAATAGTGGTAGCATGCTTGTTGTTTGCTTTGCCATTTCTGTGTAGTTTTAATAAAATAAAAAATATTTTACTGAAAAAGTAAAATAATAGTTTTGAAGAAAAAAATTTGTTAATGAAAAAAAGGAGAGATGTGTCTTAGGACACCTGGTTATAGCTATGCTACTCAGTTATATAAAACAAATGTCATGTCTGAAATAACAATGCAATAAAATTATATTATATGATGATATCGATCAAGTTCTCTGCAAATATTTCAAAACGTTTCCATTTATTTCCCATTATTTTCTTTTCTAGCGGCATACGATTAAATTAATATATTGCTTGTGAACGGTGGCAGCTGTTACCCGACTCACAGCCGATCGACTGTGTTCTCTGGTTTGTGCTTATATGTGCAAAGCAAAAACAAATTGAGCAATCGTTCTCATTGCTTCTGTTTCGGTTTTGTTTCACTCACTTCAAAGAACGAATCGAAACAAAATCAAACAATTTGTTTCGTTTATTTTCGTTGTCTGCTTTTAAGTACAAAGAAATCAAAACAAAAATAAATTTATAACTGTAATAGTGTCCTTTATTTTTGTTACGAAAATCATGTCCTAACTCCTGTATCACGCAATAAATAGCATAGCTATAAAATAAAAGCTGCTGTGCTGTTAAGCTTATTTGTTTTAAAGTTTTAATATGAAAAATGCTAATTAACTTTAAATTTTTTCGCAACATTTCATAGATTGAATCCAGCATCACTCATGAGCAAAATATTTCAAATGATATTTTAATATTCACACATTCTTTTCTAAAGTCCTAAAAATTTGCAAAATAAATATTCGATAAATCAATGACCATCACTTATGTGTAAAACTATTTATAGATTGTCCATTTATTCAGTTGACGCCACAAATAACACAAACAGTCCAAGAGAGAAAAATGCAAATAAATAATTAAATAAGTAATAAATAAATATGACAAACAAACAGAATTGAACAAAGTCCGGCTTAAAGTGGGATTCAAGAACACTGTGTGACAGAGAAGAAAATAAAATTAACAAGGTTCTAATGTCTACTGATGGCAAAGAAAAAAATACATATCGTGCCATAAGCGCCAAAAACTCTTAAGCGACATAATAATCGAACTTGGTTTTTTGGACTAAAATCGATTACTTACGATTGTACATAATCGATTTTGGTCGAAAAAGGAAGTTGAAAAAATATGTCGCTTAAGCTTTTTTGGCGGTTATGGCTCAATATATACTTAGTATGTCGGTGTTGTGAAAGCTTATAGCTGCATGTTTAAAAAAAATCGAGGTTGAAATTCCACACTCATTGGCCATTACGAAAATTATATTTCTGGAATATTTTAGCAGTCGAGCAGTCGTGCGGCAAGTCTAACGTTGTCGACATAGAGGGACAGGTCCTCAGTCTTCATATACTCCAAGACTTGCGCCGGTATTCATAAACCATTGTTAAGTTAATGTTGGCTTAATGCAAGCATTTTCTGTGAGAAAATCGTGCTTAAAGAACACGTTAACTTTAACAATCGATAATGAAAAACGGTAGCGAAATTTAAATTGAACACCAGAAATAAATAAAAGTCCTTAAGGATTTAAGGATTAATTTATACTTATAGTCGGTTATTAATATAACTGAGTGTGAAATCGATTCCCTTCCAGGATAGACACAAATTGCTTATCTTCCCTGTCAAAATTATTCCTTAGAACTTTTGTTTTTGCATTGAAAAATTTTCAATTTTGTTGTTCAGTGTAGCAGACGGCGCCAACAATTTTTTTCACACTTTGTCTTTTTAGGTTTGTTTGCTTTTCGATGTTAAATTAATATTGAAATAGCAAAAGCAAGAGTGAGTGTTTTATTTTCTCTAATTGAACAAAATCCGTTTAGAATATTTTCGAATTACTTATTTGACCATTAAATTTGAACTCAAACAAATATGAGCCAGGCAGTATATTATTATAAACAAATAGATGGGTTGAACAAACACCTACACTGGGATTTTTCAAAGTAAATGAAGTCAGAATTATACAAAAAAAAATAAGAACACAATCACACTTTTAAAGCCGTAAAAAATCTGTGGCAATTAGGAAAAGTAGCTTAAGTCTGGTTTAAAAATGTTTCTTTCCTATTTCTATAAAAGATGTTACTCTCCTGCCGGACCATATTATTTTGAAGGGTTCCAAATTTATAAATTTAGAATTTATTAGCAAAAATTAATTTTGCTCGAACTGTCTTAAAAAAAAACAAATAAATATACTGAAATTTTGAATCATTATCTCAATTTTAGCTTAAGTCGATTTAACCACATTTTTCTTTTTGCCACTGAAATGTGTGATATGAGTAACTATAATATAAAAGAAGAATGTGTGAAAAACTTCACATATCCTGAGGTGGCACTTGCAATAAGAAAAAACTAACGGCCTGTCCCACGATTTCGGCAGAAACGTTAGAAAATTTGTTGTTGTTTGCAATACAACTTGTCGATCGAACGATTTCTGGTGACATCGTGGGACAGGCCGTACGTCAGCATGTAAAAGTATATATGGGGCATTCCACGGCAAATCAGACGGTTGTAAAAAACTTTTATTTCCCCCATTTTGCGATACTTTTAGTATCCCTAAAAAGAGGTTTCCTGGTAAATATGGAGCTATTTTCGACAACTCGTTCAAAGGATATTCAATTTTCAAAACAATAACTTTTTTTTTAGTTTTTGCTCATAACTCTCACCCTAATGTACTTACATTTTCACTGATAAAATCATCTAGCTATGTATTTTCTTTTTATTTTTCTAGAACTAACAAATGTTTACTAAAATAGATAAACATATATATTTATATTTTGTGTCGTTAAGCAGCTCTGGGTCGAAGAACATCATTTCGCGTCATCGTAATTATTTCTTAAGTGCGGTCAGGCTAGTGTCTGTTGTTTGGCCTTCGAGAGTTTTTCGTCTCGCTCTCACTGGTTGACTGATCTGCCACGGATAACCGTATAATCTTGCGGTTTTTTTTTTTTGGAATTTCCTTAACAACCACGTTGCTACTTCCTATGTGAAGGCATAGGTCGTACAGTGAGTCACGAAACTTTGAAATTACAGTAAATAACATCTTGGGCATATGGTCTAATTACTCCGCCCATATTCGTGCAACACCATATTATGCAAATCTACTTTATATAGTATGTTTTAATAAATAAATAAATAAATAAAATAGATAAAAATTTTGCTTTTTCAATTGAATTTCATATTGGCATTTCCACAGGAATGTCAACTTTTTGTAGCGTGCGAAACTTTTTTTACTTCTTTATAAATTTGTGTAGGCCGTCAGCAGCTCTACATTAGTTAAATTTTTTAGAAAAATCTAAAAAAAATGAACTTTCTCGTTGAAATGCCCATATTTATTTTTATATTTTATAATTTTTCACCATATTTAAAGGCAAATAGCTCTCTGCTACCAATACGTAGATTTCTGAATGATTTTAATATTTTAAAAATTTTTAAATGTAAAAAATCAATAGCACAATTTAAAAAAATCTTGCAGCCAATTTTAATGTAAATAAAAGTTGTTTTTGTGATTTAGAATAACAAACGTTGCTTTTGGTTAAACTAACCAATTAAAGTTGTTAACAGCCTGATTATATAAGTTTGGGTTGCGATTCACTTGATAATATTAATATTATATTAATATTATAAAAGAAGCAGGTTCTTAATTGATATACATATGTATGTAAAAGTTTGGCAAAAGTTACGAGTAACTTAAATAAATTCAGGAAGGCGCGATTTGGACTCACACAAGAAGAGTTCCTTACGGACACTACATATGTAATTTTATATGAACAGCTTACTTGATGTAGACATTTAAAAAAAATAAATACCCGGTTTTTTAGATTTTTTTTTTAACTTTTGGCGCTTTTTTGGGACTTTTTTCTGTTTTTGCGTTTATTTTAGTTCTAGCGATTTTTTCGGTTTTTGACGTTTTATTTCAGTTTTAACGTTTTTTTTTAGTTTTAGCGTTTTTTTGGGGCTTGCTTCTGTTATGGCGCTTATTTTAGTTTTGGCGTTTCTTGCGACTTTTTTCGCTTTTTGACGTTTTATTTCAGTTTCAAAGATATTTTTTATTTCATTTTGACGATTTTTTCTGGTTGATAAGATTTTTTAGTTTTGGCACTTTTTTTTAGATTTTTTTCAGGTTTAAGCTACTATTTGCGTTTTTTTTTTCGTTTTTGCGATTTTTTCGGTATTTGGCGATTTATTTCAGTCCGTAGCACAAACGTACATCGAAGCGATGTGCGGAACCCAAAAAAAGGAACTAAGGCTAATCTAGAAAATTTAAATTTGCTAATTTGAATGTTAATTGTGGTTGCCAACTATTTTTGTTGATTAATCTAATTCAGTTTAGTTGTTACGACACACACACACACAATTTCAACTAAATAAACAAGGTGCGTTTCATGTTAATCTAACATGATTTATAGTAATTCTCAAACAAAATTTTTTCATTTCGAAATAATTTTTTTTCACGTTTATTTAACATTTACGTAATGTTAAAATCAAAACGGAAAATCATGTTGAATCAAAGTTATATCAAGTTGAAACAATATGAATTTAATTTAACTGTATTTTTTGAATTATTAAACTTACATGTGTATATTGGCAAAGGCATCAGAAAACTGTTTATATGAATATATATAAATTGACTTCCTCGGCCAAGATTTCAACTCTGAACTCATCGCGTGGTAGTCAACGCCTTTACAGCTGCAGCCACAACAACTGTAAATATTCTTTAGTTACAACACTAATTCGAAAATATTAATTCAACATTAATTAATTGATAATTTAACATACAATTTATTTGAAAAGTTTTAGTTAAAAAAGATTACAAAATACATATTTTGACTTGTTTGCAGGATTCGAACCTGCCATACTCCCACTACACTGTCTACCAGCCAGCTGCAGTTTGTCGCCTGTTTACAAACATTAAAATAAACAACAACAATCCCAGCTAGCATTTGGCTGATCATTTTTTGCATAAATCTCTTTCTGATTCTCCTCAGATCACTTTTGATGATTAAAAACTGATTTATCACTTAGGTGATTGAAAAAGGATTCACTTACGATTCGTCTCTATAGAGGAACAAAATGCAAAGAAACCGCCAATAGGTGATTTCATGATTTAATACTACCAGAAATTTTCCCAAAAACTAATCAGCAAATCATATCATAAATGATTCTTTGGTGTGATTCATCTGTAGGGTACCATTTTCTCACAACGGGAGTATCATTTATGATCGAAAAATGAGCTCATATGCGGTTATATTTCCCTTTAAGCTGATTCGAAAAAGATTTGATTATGATTGAAAATGCTAGCTGGGTTATATCTTGTAAATTTAATATGATTTGAAATCAAACTTTTTGCATGGTGATTTTACATTGGAATTTTTTTCTGTGGCTACTGATTTCTTTTATTTGGTTAGATCATGAGGTGCTTGTTCGGAAAAGGAGCTTCTAGAGCTACAATCACAAAAACTAGTTCCATTGACTAAACCGAATAACAAATTGACTTTAGCTTTATGATAATTAAAGAAAAAATTATATTCTTCTTCTCGTTGAAATCCTAACCCTTTAAGCAACTACTGTTAAATAACTAACAGTGTTATGTTATGCGCTTAAAATGTTATGTTAGAAATTGTTTGGTTTCTGTCTCTGCTAGTAAAATTCGAATTTATATTCACACTCACTCAAAATTTATTTCCGTGTACTTTGTTTGTTTTTTCTGTTTGGAAAATATCTCCACCTGCAGGCAAATAAATATGTTTACATAATAGATACGAGTAATTATTTGATTTCATGCAGTCGTATAATCAACTGCTACTATCTTAATGGAAAATTTACTATCTATTTGCTAACAATTCTAATAACATTTAATTTATTTAACACATTCTCATATTTATTGTAATTTTTCTGCTGACAAATATGGTTACATAAATGGTACGAATAGTATAATCAATATTTACATATTGTATATTAAATGTGTTAATTGCATATTGACACTGGTGGCAACAAGCATTATGCCACCACAGCAACAGCAACAGCAACAGCAATAGCAGCAGTAGTAGTAGCAACAGCAACAATTCCTGTCACATAACCAATAGCCACAATTATAATGCGAGTAGTGTACCTGGAAAAAAGAAAACTACAACACCATCACCATAACTATGTACAAGTATATCAAATGTCTATTTTTGCTGTAGTACAATGTAAACATTTGCATTTGTAGGCATAAATGTTTACACGTGTACATAAAGGATTTTTAACATCATAATATTTATACGTGCGCCCATGATCAATATACAAATGTTTCAACACATTTATTAAATATTTATTTTATTGCATTTATAATGTGGCATTGTGAATCTCGTACATATGTAAGGGATTTGTATAACAATAACAATTGCATAATATCCTGGCAAAATTTACCTGTTTGCAATAGGTTATGAATGCAACTTAAGAAAATGAACAAACAAAAATCTATACATCATTGAAAGAAATATTTCCTAACAAAATTTTACATTTAATGAAAATTAATTGTCTCGGGTTTTCTTGTTAATTAATTTAGCATATTTGTGAAAATTTATATGAGCCATTAAAAAAAGTTTTTATACACAAAATAATTCTACGTATGCAAAATATAATAAAAATACACCATTAGCAATAAAATAATTATAAACAAAACAAATATCAAATAAACAAAATAGTGCAATGATGAAAATACCAAACAAACAAAAAATAATTCAACAAAGAAATAATAAAGAAATTCCTTAAATGCCAGATATTAGATCTCTACACTACGAGCACAAAAGTGGCTGGTTGGCTGGCTTGGCTTGGCTTGGCTTGGTTGGCTATTGGTGTTGATGATGTGTAAATATTTGAAAGAAAAAAAAATAACCTTCATAAAGTTTGTTTGATTTTTCTTTTTGATATATTGCTTTTCCTAAAGAATTTCAAATATTTTCAAAAAATGCATGTAGTTGTAATAAGTGCAGAATGTTAAATGTTTTTGCATTATTATCAAGGAAATAATAAAGCAAAGGAATGCACTTGAAATAAATTTTGCATTACAAATTAATATTAATCGTAAACAACAGGAGAATGAAAGATCTCAATTATATTTGGGATTTTAAGTCATTATAAAGTAAACATAAGATGTAAAAAAATTAAATAAACTGCATTTAAAAATACTAAAAGGAAAAAAGTACATCCTGATTATTAAGAAATACACAACCACACAAACACCTGAGCCCCTGCAGACGAGAGACAGAAACAACAACGGTCACAGTGTAACACGAACTAATGAAGTGATTGAAAGCTAAAATTTGAGAGGGCATTGCTAACATTATTCTGGATAAATAATACACAGAGAAAACAGTGCCTACTAAATACACCATAAAATAGAACAAAATTAATAAGAAATCTCTATGGTTTTTTTCAATAAGGAAATCTTATAAATTTCATAGAGAAAACCTTTTTAAAAAAATCAAGAAGAAATCTTGTAGTTTTTATGAGGTTATCTTATTGATTTTTTCAATAAAAAATAAAAAAAAAATTGCGTCTTTATTCTCTGTACTTATGTATGTATTCTCATTTAAATTTTATCCATATACATACATACATATGTACTATGTATGTATGTAGTATATTGTAGATGTTATTTATTTATACATACATACATATACATTAGGTTATATTTTTAACTAACGTACTCACCAAGTATTGAATCAGCAAACTTCTTCTGATAGACAAGCATTCTAATCAATATGCTAACAAGCAGCCTAAATAACAATTGAAATTATTATGCAAACATTCTTATACAAAAATGAAAAAGATCATGAAAAAAATTGTCTCTATGTCTATTTATAGAAACGAAATAACAAGACACCTCATAAAATCAAGAAGTTTTCCTTATTAAAAAAATCAATAAGATGCCTTACACATAATCATATAGGAACCTACTAAGATCAAGAAGAAAACCTTATTGAAAAAATCAAGAAGAAACCCTTTTTAAAAAAATTAATAAGGCAACCTAATAAAATCAATAAAAAATTCCCATAGTTTACAATTTGTAAGAAAACCTAATAGAATCAAGAAGTTTTTCTCTATGGATTGTTTTTTTGGTGCCAAAAATAACGGAAATTTAGTAAAAAAAAAAGCTGTGAATAATAAGATTTCTTCTTGATTTTATGTGGTTTTCTTCTTGATAAAATTAATAACATTTACCACATAAAAACAATAAGGAATCTCTATGAAAAAATCTTCGCTTCTTTCTGCTGGGATACCCCTTAGCCTAAAAACGTTTCATAGGGAAAATCTTATTGATTCTATGAGGCAGTTTTTTCTCTGTGTAGAATAAATATAAAAAAACATTAGTGGTATTCGGTATTTGATGTAATTGGTCTTGCGTCAGTGTAAATGCAAAATATCGTAGCGTATCTTTGAAATCCAACAAGAAAATACACACACGATCCAAAGAAAAGCTACGATATTTTGCATTTGCACTAACGCAAGAACATTTGCATCAAACACCGAATACCGCCACTGTATATTTTTGAACTATTGTAATTAATTCTGTGGCAAAAAGGGAAAAGTGCTTAATTCGAGATAAGCGGATTTTGAGTTAATGGTACCTCCGTAATCTGCATATTCAAAAGTAACCATGGGCAAAATCTTAATTAATGTGTGCACTTCTTCAAGATGTTATAGCACTATGACTTGCGACTTACTCTTTTTTAATCTTATAACCTCATTTGGAATAATAATTCAATTTAGGTTATACTTTGCGATATTTCAACTTGAATGCAGGGTGACCGATGACATTTTTCAAAAAGTGGCACCAAAAGGGGATTTATCACAAAAAAGGGGCAAAATTAAAAAAAAAACGAGAAAACTACATCAAACTTTTTATTTTTAATGTATTTTTATATAATTCTCTCTAAAAAAAGGGAAAAAAAAGTGGCAAGGCACTCAAAAAAGTGGCAAGGCAGTCGAAAAAGTGGCAATTTGCCACTTTAGTCGGTCAAACGGTCACGCTGCTTGAATGTATTGCAAATAGTGTGTAGAACCGATGTCTTTAGAACAGTCAGTCAATCTAGTTGAGTTAGTTGGGTATAGTGTAAAAAACAACAGCTTAGTTAACATCGTGGTATAAGAGCTGTAAATTATCTAACAATATGTGTCTTAAAAGCTCTTAATATCAGTGTTGAGTAAATAAAGTGTTCTGATTTGATAATAATTACACTTTTGCCGATTTTCTATTAAATTGCTAATGTTCAAACTTTAGCAATATATATTTATTTTATTTTTAACCGACTTCAAAAAATTCGTCTGTATTATTTTTTTTTTTTTACATTGTTACTTCATAATTCAATACATTTTAGACCGCTAGTAAAAATCATTTGTTTGGTCTGAGAGGGTATAGCTTCCAATTGAGCACATTGTAAGAGAAGTGGGCCGGGACACGCCCTTCATTTTGTGTAATTGATTTTATGATATTCTACTTATTTGATTGCTGCGAAACCTAAGTTCTTGTAATTACACAATTCTAAAGTTGAAAAATGGGCGAGGTTTTGCCCCATTAAAATTTATTAGCATATTTCACGTGGTTCTAATTAACCCATTTTTGCCAAACTTACCACACGCTTTGAGCCTTAAAATAGAGATAATTTTATATTTAATAAATGGGCGGGGATGCGCGCTTTCATTGAAATTTAATATTTTGTTATAAGTGGTTGTTCTACTTTACCGATTTTTACCTGACAGCCGCCGCCGGCCAAAAACAATATATTAATTTAATTGTACGCCACTAGAAAAAAAAAATAATGGGAAATAAACGAAAACATTTTGAAATATTTGATAAGAATTTAATATCATCATATAATATAATTTTATTGCATTGCAGTAATAATAATACAGTAAGTTTGTTTTATATAGCTAAGCAGCATAGCTATAACCGGGTATCCTAAGACACCTCTGTTTGTTTTTGAACTAGTGTAATTTTTTTGTTGAATTTACAATTTTCGAAATTATTCAAACCATAAATATTTTATTGTTCCCCGCTTAATTCAGTTGAAGTATTAACTAATGATTTAGCAATCACCGCGATAAAGTAACAGGTAGGGAAATATCGCTCATCTATAATGGTTTATGTCTAGGATTGTACATTTTAAAATTTACGAACATTCTTTTTGTATTATTGTATTATATATTATTATTTTCTTTTACACAACGATTTTGTTACTTTTTTTTGTAAATTTTTTTTTTTTTTGGTTTTGAATTCGTAAATATTTCTGAAATTTGTTCAAAAACGAATCTATTTCAGAAGATAATAATAAGGCTTGATAGCAAATAAAAAACCAGGCAAGTTTTCCGGAAACATTTTAAAAAAATTGCAATAGTCGAAAAAGTTTAAAAAAATTCTTTCATTTTAAAAAGTTATTGACTCTTTAAAAGCTTTCATCATAATTGCTTCTTAGCTTGTGTAAAATAATAACTAAACTACTTTTGAAAATTTAAAAAAAAATCCCAATTTTTATGACTAAAAAACGCAATTGTATTTTATTTATTTTTTATTTTTCTCATGAAATACAAGCTTTAACTAAATATATTAATAATTAAATTCCCTTAAGTGCTTTCAATCAAAAGCTCTATCTGTTGTGTTGTTCATTTTGAATTTATCCAACATTTCCGGGCTACTGGTTTTAAATATGCTGGCTACAGCAGCAATGGCCCACAAACTTGACTGTCTCTTAAGTATTACCCTGGCTGACTTATTTAACTTGCCCAAAAATGTACAATCCTCTGTGGTAAGCTGCAAAGCGTTGAGCCATTTTATCCTTAGCTTTAATTTGTTTTTTTTTCAGCCTTCTTTATGTTGTAGCTTTTTCGTCGTTAAATTGCTAGAAATTCTCTTAAGAGATTTTAATTAAGAGGCCAAGTAATGATTTTTTAACTTCTTCATCTTGTATTGTACATTTTAAATAAATAATTTAGTTGAAAATTAAGTTTAATTTAAAGCTGTAAAAAAATGCAATGGACTAATTTTAAAGAAAGAACAAATATTTTAAAAATAATTTAAAGCATTATCAAATTTATCAAAGTCGGTATGTAACTATAAAGTAACAAACATAAAAAAATTGTTTTTGGTTTTTTTATATTGAAAACAAAAACAAATTTTTTGTGGTCAATGTGTTTGATCCAAATATGTTATCAATTTCAATTACACGTGTGTAATTTGTTTTTGACAGATTGTGACCTGCTGTGGTATGTATCAGAGAATGGAAAATATATCGTTTTGATACTCTTTGAGTATTAACAACTAAAAATTAAACATAAGCTTATACGCAAACACACGAATTAATTTTAAACCGAATACGTGTAACGATAAGCAACCAACAACCATATTCATATACATTTATTAAATTACGCAGCACATTTGACTAGTATTAAAATGTATGGAGTGTATGAGCTCCAATTATGTGCATGAGCATAAAAATACTCTGAGTATTAATCGGCTACACTTGCATATATACAGGGCTATTTTATTTACACACACATAAAGCATGTTTTCAGCCAAAACACATTTCCCATTCCATTTTATATACACAAATGTATGTACACATACAGTGCGAATGGCGAAGTTGGCGTTGGCTGAAGTAGTTAGCACGTTGACTACAAAACCGAACGTCCCGGGTTCAATCCCTGTATCCAACAGTCATTAAATAACAACACCACGCATTTTTCTGATGTGCACTAGTGTCCATTTGTATCAGTTGTTTTAGGAAAGTTCAAGTGATGAAGGTATAGTCACTGGTCACTGAACTATACCGACTTCAGCTCATACTAATCCTAATGTAACATCAGAGCGCCCTCCTTTGTTGCGTAGAAGAATCATCGGCGAAGTAAAATAACCAATAAAAAAGTGGCTACTAACCACAGCTTCCAAAAACTAATACGCCTCATTTAACATCAGAGTCGCTGCAACACTGCATTATTAAAAACCTGCAAAAAAGCAGAGTTGTAAAATAATGAAGCTTTCTTCTATCTCTTCCCTCACCACTTGTCTTCTCTATCACTATATCACTATCCCTTTTCTAAAGAAGGTCACACCTAGTAATAGTAGTAGGCATTAACTGCCTGAGTGTTACTTCTCTCTAAAATAAAATAAAAAATATCCCGAGTATCATGAGTATACATATATCTTTTTCGAGACTAAATATCCGTACTCCGCGTGCAAGCATACTCCGACTATAATTATGACAGAGTATCAATACGCTTGATATGCATGTGCCTTTTTATTTTTAGTTGTAGCGCATTTAATTTTTATGTATAAACGAAGTAGAGATAAACATAAAAACTATAGCAACAACAATAATGAAATTGCTTCTGCTTATCAGGACAAATAAAAAGATAAACAAATAAAAAGATTAACCAGTGTTTAACCACCAAAAATGTATGAACTAATGACGCGATCGAACGAAAGCATAGCATATGGTGCTGAGATTTTCTAGACGTTGCTGTCATATTCTGGAAGCCTTGTGTGAAGTATAAAATGGGCGATGCATCTGCTGGCAGATCAGTCTACCTATGTTTTACCATAAGGCAGCTACAGTCTATCATTGAGTTTATCGTGAAGAGTAACGAACAACGCAGCTGATAGTCGTACATAAGTGTGTTAAAATAGCCAGCGAGTCATTATTGTGGTATCAACGGTGGGCGTCAACAGAGTGAGAATTGTGTATGTAAGATGCAATCAAAGGTGCCATAACTATAGCCATAGAAAACAACCGTACGAACCAAACTGATGGGCAATACTGTCTTTGACTCTACATAACGCCATAACTCTCGCCATAGAAACCAATTGAATTTTGGTTTGGTTATAGTTATGGCATTATGGCTATGTCACGTCTAAATTAAGCTTAAGAGAAATTCTCATGCAACCGCGGGGAAGACGTAGCGGTAACCAGTTGTGTATACCCTGCAGGAAATACGAATAGTGAAATTGTAGTGGTTTACTATTGACATTGTCCGTAGTACTACTGACCAGGTATACCCCAGCCAATGTAATTATCTATTGACATTTAACATTAGCTTGTAATTGAAAATCCATCACTAGACTGTAGCAATACTGACTAAGAAGTTCTTTTGGGAGCATATGGAGACATTGGCACCAAAGACTCATTAGTAAATTTTAGGGGCTCTAGTCTACAATATCGATATTTCCTCTCTCGATGTCAATAATAAAATTGTAGTGATTTACTAGTGACATTGTCAATAGTAAAACTGAATAGGTGTACCGCAGCCAATGTAATCGACCATATGGAGACATTTGAACTAAAGATTCGCTAGTACATTTTAGTGACCCTCGCCTACAATTTTTTAAGGGTTGGGCAACAAACTTAAATACATACATACATACATTTTTACGTAAGTTTTTAACATTATTGCATAGCATAATAAAAAAGGAAAACAAACTATTGACGCGTTCATTGACAATGTCACCGGAAATACACTAGAACTGTTGTCTCTAACATATCTCTACTCGCGCATAAAAGGAAAGTTGTCGACATTTCAACTAGTGCAATTGTCGCTAGAGAAAAGACATAGAGACATATGGTTCTAGGTTGACTAGAGTGTAGTTAAGTAATTTAAGGTGTGTGTGTGTGTGTGTGTGTATTTTAGCTCTTGGTTACATTAGTTTCAGTGTATTGTAATAATCCCTTGTTTTCTTTCCTAAGTGATTAAATTTCCTAAGTGCAATACCTCGGCAAGAATTTTATTTTCCTGAATTTTATTTTCCATATTGTGTTAAAATGTATTTACAGCTTTTTTTTTCTTACAAATTTCATTATTTGCCAAAGTAACATGTAATCATTAGATCATTTCAATAGACATACAAATTTACATAAATTTGTGCACCACAGGAAGTAATTCCCGTTATAATGTGCACAAGTGTGTGTGTTCTCATGCAACTGTCAGCATACAACCATTGTTGGAAGTGTGCGTGTGTTGTGTGTGTGTGTGTGTATATGTATATGTCAAAATACATATCTTTATAGTAATGAGACAGACGACAGTGCAACATTGCAAAGTCATATTTTCTCTAACTACATATATATAGACATACAAAATTCTCCATTCGACAACATCAACATTAAATGTCAAGAATTAGAAGTGACACTGCACAAACAAGTGAACATGCACACTCATACTTGCAAATAAACGCAGTGGAAGTTTCCAACATGTGGCACACATTTGACAGTTACATATACTGTGAGTATTTTATAGTTGAGAGGATAATCTTAAAAGTTATTTATTTTTATGATTTGAAGAGGCTAAGGTTCGTATCACTTTTGTAAGCCAAATTACATGTATTATTGAACAAATAACACCAAAGTTAGTTGTAAATATTCTGACTAACACGTAGCACAGTGGCGTGAATTAAAAAAAAAGTGGTAAAAAGTCCGCAACTTTTGAACTAGTTAACCGATTTCGATGAAACCAACTGTTTTGGAAAGTAGAAGTGTTGAAATTTTTAGAAAGCATATTTTGAGGCACCCTGTTGTAAGACAGGGTAGCTCCAAACAGCCTCAAAGTGGGAAAGTGCGGGTATCGAAATTCTTTCGGAGCTTGTAACTTTTGTAAATAGGGACCGATTTCAATAATTTTTTCAGCGGGACAATCTACGTTAAGAAATAAAAATAAAACATGCTAAGAGTACCATTTTATCTCTTTCAGTTTCAAAGTTATTTGACTTGAAAAATTTATTTTTTAATTTTTGGCCCTGACTTTTTTTATTCGTTAGTACATAACTTCTTTATTACTTGGCAAAAATCAGTATGTTTTAATGTTTTTGAAAGAAAACTTCATTGCAATTCATATAAAAAAAATTTTTTTTTGATATCTCAAAAATTGTAGCAAGGAATAATTTTGCAATTTGGATTTTTAAAAATTATGAAAAAATTTGGTATATTTTGTGAAAAAAGTATTCTTAATTTTTTTGGAATATTTTAAAAAATTATTAAGTATTTGATAAAAACTTTGATTGTATCTGAGAAAGGAGACATTGAGAAAGGCTGTGAAATAAATTTTGGAGATTCTTGTTGGTGCACCCTACATTCAGCATTGGTCGAAAACTAGCAATTTTTTTTCAAAAAATCCGATTTTCGGATCTGGCAAAAAAATTGCACGGTCGTTTTTGTAAATTTTTTGGTTTTTTATAATAAATAAATTTGTTGTAAGTAATCTGTAAGAAACTCTTGACATCCTACACATAAATGTAGGCAGGAGAGGAGATTTTCTAAAAATTCTAAAATTTTTCTAACACAATTTTTCCCAATAAGAAAAAAGTATTATTAAATTATAAATTGGGAATCATTTTAATTTTTATCAATAGTATACATTTAGCTTTGCAAACTGGAAAAAAATTATTCTCCTACCTTCAATACTTTTTGAAATATTCGAAATCCAATTTTGATTAAAAATTTTAATTTTCTACATTTTTTATTTTTTTCTAAATTATTGATCTTATTTTCTTTACTGCAAATGTTTCTTAATTTTTTCTATGTTATTACAATAGTAGATATAATTGTCTATTCAACGGTATATAATATGTATTCCTTTGCCATTATATCAGTCTTAAAATGTATACACAAATATAACACCTCAGGTAACAATTTACGTGTTTTATCTGATACTCAAACAAACCCACATTTTTTATGAACTCTTGAAGCTGTTATTAAATACTTTCTTTACTTAAATACAATAAAATATAAGAATTTATATACATAAATATAAGTATATTTATATACCCACAAGGGCAAAGGTACCTGCGCGCACATCTCCAATATGGGTATGGTTTTACCTGATATTTGTATCGGTTTTGTATTCGCAGCTTGTAAAGTAGCTATATATTTAAGCTGCGATGCATTTAATGTCATTATTTCAGTTATAGCTATCATGGAGATAACAATTAAAAATAAATCGCTCTGCAAGTTAATGTGGGAAAACCTCACTGATGGTAGTACTCGGTTGGACAAGGTAGACCAAATGATGTACATAATATCTACTACATATGGTTTATCTGTAAACACTGATTTATCGAAAAAACTTGAAATTTTTTTTAAATTATATGAAAAGAAGATACGTGAATGCAATAAATCAATTTCTGAATTAAAATCAGGATTGGTTAGATATGGGACTATCTACGGAAATATACCCAAAGAAGTTTGGTCGGCCAAATAAAGATTAGATAACGTTCGACGCAGGAGCAAAAGGATTAAACAAGAAGACTTGATAAATAAATACGTATTCGGAAAATGAAATCAAAGATTCATTCAAATTGATTTTAGCGAAGACTCAACTTAAAGAAGCAGGCAAAATCGTAGATGTGCTACCAGTTGCGTCTCCAAAAAGATTAAGACGGATGGTGGAAAGCATTCCAACGCCAAAATATAGTAAACATTTTACGGTGGAAGATGCACTAGCACTCATTCTTAATTTGGGCCTTTCAAGAAATAAATACGATATCTTAAGGAAAGTGCTTAAAGAAAAAAGTGGGCCTTTGCCATCAAGTACATTGTTGTTAAAAAGAAAATCGGAAATTTTGCCACATCCGATAACAGTGGATAGCCGAAGTGCAGTCATTAGTTTGTCAGACCTTCTTCATAATACAGCATCAAGACTCATCGCTACTTTTGACGAAAGAGACTTAGATACATGTAATAATTCTGAACTAACACTAATATACAAATGGGGATGTGATGGATCATCTGGATTTTCAGAATATAGACAGCCCAGTGCATACAATAATGACTTTTCCAAAGTTTTAATGGCATCATTAGTACCATTAAGGCTTCGACTACATAATGAAATGCCTTCAACAAGTACAAATGCATTTAAAGATGTGTGGGTAAATACTACTTCAGGCTCAAATTTTTATGCCGACCAATACGTTTTGAATACATCAAGGAAAACAAAGAAACAACTCAAAATCTGGTTGATGGTATAAAACATGAAATTTCTAATATGGAACCCATTGACGTTCATATATTAGGACGAGTAATAACAGTATCTTTTAGACCTTATTTAACAATGATAGATGGAAAAGTTGCAAATGCAATAACCGATACAAAATCTTATTTGATTTGTAATATATGCGGAAAGAAAAATTCCGATTTTAAGGACATTGAGAATTATACTCCAACTAATGAAGATGCCCTTAAGCTTGGAATATCACCACTTCATGCTCGGATTCGATTCATGGAGTACATTTTACATCTATCTTACGACAATAAATATCGCAGTGTACCAGAACTTCAGAACGTTCCAGTTGCAAATAATTCTGCTTTAAAACAGATACGGTTGGAAGAAAAGAAAAGAATTCAAGATGAGTTTATGAAACGTGGCTTAATCATTGACAAACCTTTATATGGCTATGGAAACTCCAATAATGGCAACACTGCCAGGCGATTTTTTGATGACCCTGAAACCACATCTTCTATAACTGGTATTAGCTTTAATCTCATAAGACGTTTCAAAATAATACTGGCCGTCATAAATAGCAAAAAGTTAATTAATAAGGACAAATTTTAAATATATGTATGTAAAAGACACTCTGATTCTAATAAATGAATTATATCCATGGAAATCAATAATTCCAACCGTACATAAAGTGCTAGCACATACAAAAGAAATAATAGAAAACAACATTCTTCCTCTGGGGGAACTAACGGAAGAAGCACAGGAAGCTAGAAATAGAGATGTTAAGCAATATCGACTTTTCAATACACGTAAATGCTCTAGAGTTGCTCAAAATAATGATTTAATACATCATTTGCTATTGTCTTCAGATCCAGTCCTACAAGGCATAAGAATGAAATGGTTGCCAAAAATAAGTATTGAAATCGAGAAGGACGATCCCGAAGCAGAGGAAATTAATAGCTTGCTAGGCCATGATGTCTCAGATTATTTTAAAGCAAATTCTTGAAGTAAAACCCAAATATAAATTAAAAACAACATATGTATGTATCCATGCACTTAGATACGAGTAATAAGGAAAATGAAACTGAACTTATTAAATATATTTTTAATACAATTATCAGAATCAAAAGGAAAAATTTAGTTGTAAGTTTTCATGCTCATACATACATATGTACATTGTACATATATCTCTTGATACATAAGTATTTATATTCATACAAACAAATATCTGATATCATGGCAAAAAGTCTCTGGAATTCTCTGTCAAATTATATTCAAAACTTAGGGAATTTATATGCGTTTAAAAAGGAGCTACATAAAATAATGTTCGTAATTTAATGTTCTAATGTTAACTACTAATTTTTTTTAAATAAATAAATAACTCAATCTATTTGTCCTTGTAGGTATATAAATATACTTCAAGAGTTCATAAAAAATGTGGGTTTGTTTGAGTATCAGATAAAACACGTAAATTGTTACCTGAGGTGTTATATTTGTGTATACATTTTAAGACTGATATAATGGCAAAGGAATACATATCATATACCGTTGAATAGACAATTATATCTACTATTGTAATAACATAGAAAAAATTAAGAAACATTTGCAGTAAAGAAAATAAGATCAATAATTTAGAAAAAAATAAAAAATGTAGAAAATTAAAATTTTTAATCAAAATTGGATTTCGAATATTTCAAAAAGTATTGAAGGTAGGAGAATAATTTTTTTCCAGTTTGCAAAGCTAAATGTATACTATTGATAAAAATTAAAATGATTCCCAATTTATAATTTAATAATACTTTTTTCTTATTGGGAAAAATTGTGTTAGAAAAATTTTAGAATTTTTAGAAAATCTCCTCTCCTGCCTACATTTATGTGTAGGATGTCAAGAGTTTCTTACAGATTACTTACAACAAATTTATTTATTATAAAAAACCAAAAAATTTACAAAAACGACCGTGCAATTTTTTTGCCAGATCCGAAAATCGGATTTTTTGAAAAAAAATTGCTAGTTTTCGACCAATGCTGAATGTAGGGTGCACCAACAAGAATCTCCAAAATTTATTTCACAGCCTTTCTCAATGTCTCCTTTCTCAGATACAATCAAAGTTTTTATCAAATACTTAATAATTTTTTAAAATATTCCAAAAAAATTAAGAATACTTTTTTCACAAAATATACCAAATTTTTTCATAATTTTTAAAAATCCAAATTGCAAAATTATTCCTTGCTACAATTTTTGAGATATCAAAAAAAAATTTTTTTTATATGAATTGTAATGAAGTTTTCTTTCAAAAACATTAAAACATACTGATTTTTGCCAAGTAATAAAGAAGTTATGTACTAACGAATAAAAAAAGTCAGGGCCAAAAATTAAAAAATAAATTTTTCAAGTCAAATAACTTTGAAACTGAAAGAGATAAAATGGTACTCTTAGCATGTTTTATTTTTATTTCTTAACGTAGATTGTCCCGCTGAAAAAATTATTGAAATCGGTCCCTATTTACAAAAGTTACAAGCTCCGAAAGAATTTCGATACCCGCACTTTCCCACTTTGAGGCTGTTTGGAGCTACCCTGTCTTACAACAGGGTGCCTCAAAATATGCTTTCTAAAAATTTCAACACTTCTACTTTCCAAAACAGTTGGTTTCATCGAAATCGGTTAACTAGTTCAAAAGTTGCGGACTTTTTACCACTTTTTTTTAATTCACGCCACTGTGCGTAGTAGAACGGAACAACTAGCTGTTTTCGAAGGCCACTACAGCTCCATCATCAGCGTTCTTCTGTGTTTGATCCACTGTGTATGGTGTCAGTTGATATAGATTTCTGCTTTATATATAGTCAGCCATCATTGCAAATGGAATACATGAATTGTTTTGATTCATGTTATTTCAATTTGCTGAAAAGCTTTTTTTGACTATATAGATCAACTGACACCACACACAGTGGACCAAATACAAACGAACGCTGATGAAGAAGGTTTAGTTGCCTTCGAAAACAGCTAGTTGTTCCGTTCAACTACATATATGTTAGTCAGAATATTTACAACTAACTTTGGTGTTATTTGTTCATTAATACATGTAATTTGGCTTACAAAAGCGATACGAACTTTAGCCTGTTAAAATCGTAAATATAGAAACAAATGAAGTTCGAACAATAGTTATTTATTTTTATAAAAAATTTAGCTATTTTAAGGAAATAAAATCAAATTAAAATTATTGCTAAAAAGTTTATTCTGCTAAATGTTTGCGTTTAGTTATCTTGATAAAAACTTGGCTGGGGATTTTATCTTGAAAGTTTGCAAGTATACTTATCATACCACTCTCGCTATTACACAGATACATATATGTATGCGTTTATTTATGTGCTTTCGAGTGTTTATGTATGCGTATGTAAGTTATTAGCACAATGGGTTACAAGTGCACTTGCTGCATTATAATACTCGTAGCAATAGTAGTAGCAGCAGTAGTTATAATAAATAAACATATTTTTAAGCACATAAATACAAAATATTATTATTAGTAACTTGGCCATAAATTACCTGTACGTAATTGCAAATGAAATTAGGACAACGAATGAGAGCGAGCTTGTCAAACTAAGCTGAATGAAGTCTTGTGGTTTGTAAATGTTACCCATTTTTTGGTTTTCAAATAAAGTTAAATAAAGCATAATAACAAAGTTATAATTTCCATGTAACTTTTATTTCATTATAATGTTTTCATCTTGCCATTATGTACGAAATAGAATAACATTTACACTACCGCCTCTACATTAAAACTTGAGGTAGTTTTCGACCACTTTTTCCCACATTTCGGGCAGTATCACGGCGATAACTTGACGTACATAAGTTGGTTTTCAAATGCTCCAAGGTTAGGGTACAATACTTGTACACACGCTATTTAGCGTGAAATTGCATGATATTGGTGACATGCATGATATTGACGTCCCCAAAACGATCTGGAAACTTATCATGCAATAAAGCCTATATTGGTCGTATTGTGTGGCTCATGGCATTGTCTCTTTAAAACTACATATTGTTCAGTTCATAGTCTTCACTCGCATACTTAAAAACTTCGATTAGAATACGTCCATAGCGTTGTGAATTCTCAGTAATGATTCATCGGATTATCCTTCACACTTTCACTAACCGAAGCGATATTTTCGGTAGTGCTCACTTTGCGATCATGCACAAGCCTGACCACTTCTGCAACGCTTCCACTCTCTTCAAACTTCTTTTCAATATTAACAATTTCTTGAACAATAGGTCGATTATGAGACCAAAAATAGCCACCACTTTTGCCTTAAATGTTAACCATTTTTATGCGTTCTTCAGTTGTTAAACAATCAATATCAGTAAATGGCAAACTTTTCACTAAATAAATGATACTTCAGCTGACAGATGTTCAACAGGTGACAGATGGCAATGCTGTCAGTGGCGGTTTTGAAATCAACAAATGCATAAGCTGTGTTTTTCACACATTTAAAATGATTTCAAATATGCAACAATTTATTTTCGACTATTTTAAAATAGTTGGGTTCAAGTCTCAGGCCTTAATTGAAAACATATTATGATGTCTATGGTTCCCAAATCTGTAACTACTTCACGAAATCAGGTCAATACAATAACAAAATGTTGCATTTATCTACCCCTTGTCGAAAAAACTGACTGGTATTGACAGTCTAATGCTATTTTCTATTTTCTAGACCTAAAACAATAAGAATATTGTTACGCAAAAATACTCGAACAAACCTACTAAATGCAAATGAATTCATGAAAACAAATATTCGATAAACAAAAAGAATTATCCAGAATTATTAAGCTAAATAACTAAATACACATGCGTGTAATTAAATAAACATAAAAACTATAGCAATAATAATAATGAAATAGCTTCTGCTTGTTAGGAAGATACACATACAATCGCACACATACGTGGTATCGTAGACAAAAAATAAAAATAAAGTAAAGAACCGCCGTGTAAATTGCTTCCTTAATGATGAATATACGCACATACATAGTTAATACATGAACTGCTAACGACGCGATCGAGAACAAGCATTGGAGATGTTGCTGAGATTGTCTAGACGTTGCTGTCACATTCTGGAAGCCTTGTGTGAAGTATAAAAAGGGTGACGCATCTGCTGGCAGTTCAGTTATCTCTACTAGCCGATCATAAAGTTGTTTATTGTGAATATAATTGAATGAGTACATTGTGAAGTCTTGTTGTCTTGAGTGAAGAGTAAAGGCTGAATCAGACGTGCCATAACCATAATCATAGAAAACAGTCGTTCGAGCCAAACTAATGGGCAACACTGTATTTGATTATAGGTGACTCGCCAGAACGCCTAACTCTCACCATAGAAACCAATTGAATTTTGGTTTGGTTATGGCTATGACATTACGGCTATGTCACGTCTAATTTAAGCTTAAAGTGAACAACTCAGCTGATAGTCGATC
The DNA here is from genome assembly GCA_944452675.1 of Tachina lurida. Lineage (NCBI taxonomy): Eukaryota > Metazoa > Arthropoda > Insecta > Diptera > Tachinidae > Tachina > Tachina lurida. Next base: position 26,600,381 of record OX101754.1, on the reverse strand, counting down.
ATAGTCAGTCTGAAGTTAAGTTGTTTATTGTGAAGAGTTGTCTATTAAGAGTTCATTATTGTGAAGGAAGAGCAAGTCTCAGTTGAAAGGAGTTGATAGTTGTCCAAAAGTGGGAGAAAGTAAAGTCAGTGAGTTATTATTGTTGTACAAACAGTGAGCGGCGGCAGAGTGAGTCTTGTGTAAAGAACAGCAGAGAGGAGGCATTGCTTCAAGACGAGTGCAGCCAGTTTTATGAGACGTGTATACAAAACAGCGGAGTAGACGTCCTGGCAATGGGTTGTGAATCATTTATGTAATTTAAGTTGTGTGTGTGTACTTAAGCTTTTAATTTGATTAATCTAAGTGCATTTAAATATATAAAGTGTCCTTTTTAACCCTAATTAGTACAATAGGGTCCATTGTTCACTTGGAAATCTTCGAGTCCACATGAAAAGCGTTTCTAAAGGATAAAAATAATATCTTATCAGTAAATAGGGAGGTAAGGGTTGTCATTAATTCCGTGACTTTTTTGTTACCCCTCTCTTAACTGAAAGGCCCACTCTTGCGGCAATCAGCAGACAACTGTAAGTTTTTTAAGTTTTAAGGGCGTTAACAAATGTTAAACTTAAATTGTAACAATTCCCATAAAAAACACTAATTAGCAAGTTTTTTAATTCTTTAATAATTTAATTTTAATTTTAATTAGTTTTAGGCTATCGCGTAATTTGAAAAGAAAATGGAAATTTGTGAATCACAGCCAACTGACATTATGCATTATTTTTTTTAACTGGCAGCACAGTTCAATTTTGTGCAAACAAAAATTTAATTAAACGAATTGGATTTGAAAATGTTACGAACAAAATTAGTTTTATTATTTCTTCTCTCTCTCTATATATCTCTCTCACTCGCTCTCTGCCTCTATTTCTATCTCTCTCTTACAAGAAACGTCAAACTGCGCACAAAAAAATTTTGTTTGGAAACAAGGCTTTGTTGAGTAAATAGGCCTAATTACGAGTGTCGTATTTCTACGATTTTGTACTAGATTAAAGAAAACTGTTGCAATGTTCTTTATTCTGGTAGAAAACCGTCGTAGTCGCAGTCGTAATACGACACTCGTAATAAGGCCCGATATGAAGGGATACTACCGCAGCTTAGTTCTAGACCAGCTACATTCAAATACACATATCGTTACCTTGATATACAAAGGCCCTAACTCATTATTTTTTTGAAATCGAGTTTTTTTGTTTATTTCGATAGAATATCTAATGTATTAAAAAGATTAGAAAATCGCGATTTCCAAAAAAAAATGAGTTAGGGCCTTTCTATATTAAGGTAACGATATGTACTCTGATATTTGCATTTTAGGTAAACAGCTTTGAAAGCTTTGCAATTTGTTCTTGTTTCCTTGCAAAGTAAGAGCAAGCATTGCTGTCGCCGGCATCTGATTGGCTGTTGAGCTCTCGTCGGTGTTAAAGCACAAAAGCTCTTTTGTAAAAGTTTGCACAGTGTAGATTTGGCTTGGATGTAGCTGTTCTATACATTTTATCATCAGTCAGATCCTCAGAGCTGTCCTAGCCAAGTCTCTATAAAAATAACATTTTGTAATTATCTCTTTAATAACTAAAAGCAGACTACTTTAGCATACAATACAATAAAATGGTCTCCTCAAAATTTTGCATAACTTTCAAAGCTTTTTCTTGTAAAAATTACTAAAAATCTTGTCACTTATGCCTTTTTTAGAGCTGAAGTGTTTGCCAACTCTTACTTAACTCTAGCTAAGTGCTTAATATAACAGAAATTTTAGATAAAAAGGATAATTAAACAACAAAAAATTAAAGCACAAAAATTATTTTAACAATTATTTTTAATTGTCACCCAGACAATGAATTGTGTCCACCAAATAAATAGTCTAAGCCAACCAGTTTCAGACATTTTTATGCTGGCAATTTTTTTTTAACTGCAATTCATTTGTGGTGGACTGTTTTAGACTTATTTCCATTTTGGTTTATTTTTTTTTGTCTGAAAAAAAAGCTTAATAATAATGACAGCTATAAAATAACAAAATAAAAAGTTATTATTTGTTGTGTTATTAACAATGGCCGCGGCACAAGTGACACAAGTATGATTTGTAATTCTTTTTTTTTTATTTTTTTTTAACTCTCTGTGTAGAGTGTAGTTTTGACAACAACTTCAAGTGTTTATGAATTGCTTTTTAAACAGAATTGAGAGTTTTTTAGAACACAAAAAAAAGTTTGCAATAAAAAAATAACGTACTAGCACTCGCTCGTAGCACTTGAAAAGTTTAACATAGAAATAGAGAAGAAAAAAAATCAATAAATATAATTAAAAGTTTTCATATTTTTTTCTTTACATTTTAATTTAAAAACTTTTTATTGTTAGTGACAGAACTTTTTTTTCTAAAAGAAATTTTGTCCTTTATATTTTTGCACAAAAAATATTCTAATTGACTTGGCAAAAATAAATTTTCGGTTGTATTTTATTAAAATATTTTCTTTTTGATTACTTAATACAAATCTTCATGATTCATTAAAAGTCACTACTTTCAGTAGGGTCTAATTTCAAACTTGAAACAAAAATTTTTAAAATGTATTTAAAAAAATATCTATAGACCTTAGTGTATTAATTTAGCAAAAATTTAATTTTTCAAAGTTAAGGTCATATGGCAGACAATCAAAATCTTTTATCATTTAAAAAAAGCTTCAACAGGAAAAAAAAATAATAAAAATCGCGGCAGCTACCAAAAGGCAATTCTAGACAAAATTACGTTTTTTTTTTATATCAAGGATATATAGAAGGAAGGCATATCCTTGCACATATTTAAATAAATTTTTTTGGCTAACTTAGCTGGCTTATTCTAGAAACATTTACAAACATTTATAGCCAAAATTCAATTTTTAATATTAAGGATCTATAGGATGTGGGCATATCCTTGCAGCAATTGAGGGAACATTTTTCATAAAGCTGAAGCGCGTGATTGAAATACATAATAATTTAATATTTTAACTTGACTCTGATGCTAGTTCTGCCATAAACGACTTTTTGGAAAATTAAGGATATATGGTAGCTTAGCAAAATCTGTCCTTAGTTGTGTCATAAATGACTTTTTGGAAAATTAAGGATGTAGCAAAATCTGCTCTAATTTGAAGTAAATATGGGCAAGGAAAAATAGTTAGCAATTTGAGCAGTTTTCTTATGGTAATTTTGACCAGAATTTAACGGTTTTTGATTAGTTTTTGCATTAAGGATATATGAAAGTCGGGCATATCCTTGCTCATACTGAAATGAAAAAATTCCGCTAACTAGCTGGATAGTCTAACAAAATCATTTACAAGCATTCGTGGCAGCTTAATTTTATTTCTAAAATAAAGGATATATGGGAGGTAACTTTTATAACAGTTCTGCTGATACTTACGACTGAAATTCAATTTTCAATGTTAAGGACATGTGGAAGGCAGGCTTAACCTTGCACCTATTATAATTAAATTAAATTTACGAGGTAGCCTAGCAGCATATTTTCTAAAAGTATTTATCAAGTTTCCGCTGTATCCTGATTGGAATCATAGTGAGAACTCAAATTTTAAGTTACAGGATATAAGATAGGGATTTGTGTCTTCGAAGATGATTTTAAGGAAATTTATTTTATTGCTTAATTTACTACGATTTTAGTGAAAAATTACCAATTTTGGTTGTATGATGATTATAATTTCAGCAGAAATTTAGTTGTTTTTTAAGTAAGTATACGATCGTAGGCCTGTCCTTAAAGCAATTAAAATGAAATTTAGCGAAAAATTCACTTTTGTTGCAAACGTAGCTACACATTTTTGCCTCATTTTGATTGTAAGAACAGCTAACATTTAATTTTGAGAATAAAGGATATAAGGAATTAAGACACATCCTTACTCCTAGTGAAAGGAAATTTAACAGAGAGCTTAACTGGGTAATTCTATAAGTAGTTACAAGAGTTCACGCAATTATCCTCTTAACTATGGCTGAAGATTTAATTTTTAAATAAAGGACATACATATGGGAGGTAGACACGTCCTTTAAGTGATTAAAATAAAATTTTAGGGAAAATTTTAAAATTTAAAACACATTTTTGTTTGATGATAGTAATTGCAGTTGAAATTAAATTTTTGAAATAAAGGATATATGGGACTAAGGTTTATCTGTGCGCTTAATGTAATGAAATTTATCACCAAGCTTAAATGTGTAATTCTATAAATAGTTAGAGAATTTCACTCAATTCTGATGGAAATTGCCGCTTAAAATAAGTTTTTAAAATTAAGGATATACATATGTCTGTATGTATGGGAAGTAGCCATGTGCATAATTTAATTGAAGTAAAGTTTCAAAAAAGAGCTTAACTGAATAGTTCTATAACTACTGAAAAGTTTTTGACACATTCTTATATTAATAAGAGATGCAATTTAATTTAAAAAGTTAAGGATATATGTACCTATACATATGTATATATAGGAAGTAGGCATGGCCTAGAATTTATTAAAATGACATTTGGCAAGAACTTGACGGTTTGATTTTAAAAATTCTAACACATTTTTGCTTCATTATGATCGTTATTGCAGCTGAAATTTAATTGTTGAAATAAAGGATATATGGGGGCAATGTGTATCTTTACTCCTAAGTTTATGAAATTTATTACAGAGGTTAGCTGCGTAATTCTATAAATAGTTAGAGAAGTTCACTCAACTCTGATGGTAATTGCCGCTGAAAATAAATTTTTAAAATTACGGATATATAGGAAGTAGCCATGTACTTAATTCAATTAAAGTAAAGGTGCAAAAAGTTCTTAACTGAATAATTCTATAACTACTAAAAAGTTGTTGAGACATTCTTATATTAATAAGAGTTGAAATTTAATTTAAAAAATTAAGGATATGTGTATGTATGTATATGTATATATGTATAGGAGGTAGGCATGGTCTAGAATTTATTAAAATGACATTTGGTAGGAACTTGAAAGTTTGATTTTAAAAATTCAAATACATTTTTGCTTCATTATGGTCGTTATTGAAATTATTTAAAAAAAGGATATATGGGGGTAAGGCGTATCGTTACTCCCAAGGTGATGAAATTTGTCACAGAGCTTAACTGAGTAATTCTATAAATAGTTAGAGAAGTTTACTCAACTCTGATGATAATTGCCGCTGAAAAATAATTTTTAAAATTAAGGATATATGGGAAACAGCCATGTTCTTAATTCAATTAAAGCAAAGGTACCAAAAGAGCTTAAGTGAGTAATTCTATAAATACTCGTACTTAGAAGCTATTAAACATTCTTATCCTAATAAGGGTTGAAATTATTTTTTAAAATAAGGACACAAGTGTAGGACATACATACCATGTCCTGGGAATTCATTAAAATCAAATTAACCAAGACTTTACTGTTTGATTTTAAAAATTCTAACACATTTTTGCTTCATTATGATCGTTATTGCAGCTGAAATTTAATTGTTGAAATAAAGGATATATGGAGGTGAGATGTATCTTTGCGCCTAATGTAATGAAATTTATCAGAGAGCTTAACTGTGTAATTCTCTGAGTAGTTACAAGCTCTCGATAAATTAAAGTCCTAATTGTGGGTGAAATAAAAATTTTGAATTTAAGGATACATGACTGTTAGTATGTCCTTCAAAAATTTTTTAAAGCTTTACTCCAATGTTGATTCCAATATTGTGCAACATCCTACTATACATCCACTAATTTTTAGGGTTCCGTACACCAAAGGTGAAAATGGAACCCTATTGTTTTCGCTACGCTGTCCGTCTGTCCGTCTGTCCGTCTGGCCGTCTGTCCGTCTGTCCGTCTGTCCGTCACAGGGTATTTTCTCGGGAACCGTAAGAGCTACGGACCTGAAATTTGGACACAGTGTGTAGACCCTTGGCCGCTACAACAACAAATACATGAGAGTTGGAAATTAAAGGGTGTGCCAAAACGAGCAACGAAAAATGCTAAAATCCAAATTAATATACATACAATTGTATGTATGTATGTATATTACATGGGACCCTTGGCCGCTACAACAACAAATACATGAGAGTTGGAAATTAAAGGGTGTGCCAAAACGAGCAACGAAAAATTTTAAAATCCCATGTAATATACATACAATTGTATGTATGTATGTATATTACATGGGACCCTTGGCCGCTACAACAACAAATACATGAGAGTTGGAAATTAAAGGGTGTGCCAAAACGAGCAACGAAAAATTTTAAAATTTCATCTAATATACACACAATTGGATGTATATGCACTTGAAATTTGTAAAGTTCGTGTATTTTTATACAGACTACAACAACTAACACTAAAATTTAAAAAAATTTAATTAAAGGGTGTACCATCAGTTATTGTAATTTCGACTATGTAATTTTGAAAACTTGCTGTATTTTGGAAACCGTAAGAGCAAACTTCCTGAAATTTTCAAAAACGGTAAAACAAAAAAATCTCAAAATTATAAAATCGCCAAACCGAAAAAAAATCGTTAAAATCAAAAAAAAATCGCCAAAACGAAAAAAAGCACCAAATTAAAAAAAATTTTTAAATCGAAAATAAATCGCGAAAAACCGAAAAAATCGCCAAAATGAAAAAAATCGCCAAAATGAAAAAAAATCGCCTAAATGAAAAAATCGCCAAAATGAAAAAAAAATCGCCAAAATGAAAAAAACCGCCAAAATGAAAAAGAAATCGCCAAAATGAAAAAAATTGTCAAAATTAAAAAAAAAATCGCCAAAATTAAAAAAAATCGCCAAAATTTAAAAAATCGTTAAAACGAGAAAAAAAAGAAAAATAATAAAAAAAAACACTATTTCAGCTGAAAAAACGTAAAAAACACTGTATTAAAAAATGCTCAAAGCCCAACGTACGGAACCCTTCGTGCGCGAGTCAAAGTCGCACTTTACTGAATTTATTCCAATTGTCTAACTGGTAAACAGTTTCACTGTGAAAGATGCCTACAAAGATGTCTACTTGAAAAAAAAATATTTCATAGGGCTAAAGTTATATACTCGTATCTTTTAATAAAATATAATTTATTTAATTAACATTTCATTTGCATTCTCATGACTTTTGCTAATAAAATGTTTTCTCCCTTTTTATTATTCCAGGTATGTACGTTTGAAGATAAGCTCTAATTTTATATGGGTTTTTTTCCTTAAAAGCTGTAAAGTATTTTGCATTAATATTAAGCATTAATTTCATGATATTATGACAAAATTGTGTGAGTCAAATTCAGAGCAAATTTACTGTACAGATGCACAATATTTATTTTAATTTATTTGCATAAATGACTTAATTGTTTTCAAGGTTCTCACGGCTACCTGAGATGTTAGAACAAATAAAATTTTTTTTTCACTCATTAAAAAACCAACTCAAATTAGTGTCATTTTTACACCTGAATGAGATAATTGTGTTGTGGATTTTGTGTTGTTTTTCTAATTTTGCTTATTTTTGTATTTTTATATTATTGCGATTGCCACAATGGCTTTTAAATGACTTCATCTAATGATTTTCAGCTATTTAGAGAGATTTTTGTTTCACAAGCCGTAACTAATGTAGCATAGTCTGATTCTTTTTTTTTTTTTTTTCGTAATAAAATGTCAAATAAATAAAACATTTTTTTGTTGATTTTTTATAAAAAAAAATATCTGTGTTGTGCTTCGTAATGATTCTAGCCAGCAGCATCAAATGACATTTGATCAGGTTTTCGGTCATGAGCTGTCATTTTCATTTAGTGCTTAGCTCATTCGCACAGATGTGATCAGACTAACAGACAAGCAGATTATTGAAGGTGATATCTAACTTTTTTGTTTATTTTTTTTTAATTCTAAGCGACCACAAAAATAAAACAGAACAGCTGAAAATATGTTTTGATGCAGTTAAAAATTGCTTCAAATATCAAGATATCAATACAGTGGGCTAAAAGTTTAGTGAAAATAATAAGTGAAATTTATAAATGAGGATTTTCCCATTCAAATACTTACACTTGCTTAGAAAAAAAACTGTATAAATTGTTCTAAGGTTGTATAAAGCAAACAGTTTTTCGATATCGAATGCAGTTATATAGCCTCTAGTAGCAAATATCAAAGTATTTCATTTTAAATTCTATTAAAATATTTCGAAGTTATGTTTGATAGTCAATGTCATAATTTACAATATTCGAAAATAAAATAACCAAAAACTATTATAAATAAATAATCCTTAATTTGTCAAAATATGTTTTAAAATTTCAAAAATACCAGTATATACATTTATACGAAAATGCTTAACGTATATCGTATTCGAATACTTAAATGCATTTCGAACATTTATATTCTGCATAAAAGCAGCCAAACAGAATATATTTACATATATAGTAAGACGTGGTTTTTCACATCGACATCTGGCTTTGGTTGGAAAAATCTCAATATTAAAATCTGAAACCCGTAAATAAGCGATTCATTTCTTAAATCGCAAGTTTTTTTCTATGGTTAAACTTTCAGTATTTTTTGTATACCTACGAAAATTTTCTTCGTCAAATCAGTATGTTATTTTGCCTCCTAAATTCGAAATTAAGCTCAAAAATTCTTATTGTTATTTCTAACAATTGGAGCAACATTGACACAAAATTTTAGTCTGTCTATATTAAGCTTTAGACATCAGCACAATTTCACTTTAAGCTTAATTTCGAAAATTCGAACATACTTTAAACGTTAAAATTATGAAGTTTCTTATTAAAATTTGCTGTTTTATTACAAATACGTTCATAAATAGTAAATTGTTTGGATTTCAAGCAATCGGAACTATGTTCGAAATTTCGAAAATAGATAACAGCAGGAAAAATTAGGTTTTCAAAACATCTATTCTTCTAAATTTATAAATTGGATGATCTGAAGGTGCTAAAATTTAAACAGTGTTTGTGAACACTATTGTAATTTGATTCTGGTATTAGTATTTAAAATTCGAACATACTGTAAACATTCATTTCATACAGGTTCTTCTTATTTTAAGTTTTTTCAAATTCGAAATTAAGTTCGAAAATTCTAAAAAAAAAATTTGTGTGAAAAAAATGTCAAAGATTGTTCTGTTCTCTTCTCTATAAAAAGTTTTAGTTTTAATTTTTTTTAAATTCGAGATTAAGTTCGAAACTTTGAAAAAAATTCGATGCGAAAAAGGGAAGTTTAAAAGATGCTTCTGGTATCTTCTCTATAAAAACCTTTTGTTTTAAATTTTTAATAATTCGAAATTAAGTTCGAAACTAAGAAAAAAAATTCGGTGTGAAAAAGGGAAGTTTAATAGATTCTTCTGGTCTCTTCTTTATAATATCGAATATAATTACGTTTTCAATTAAGAAATTCGACAAAAATAATCAGCCCAAGTGTGCTAAAATTTGTTATTCCTTTATTTTTGGGAAATCTTTGAGCATGCATAAATACATAAATATGGGAAAATGGTTTTCGAACATTCAGGTATAAGCTAAATCGTAATTTTCACAAAAAAAACTTAATTCAAAATAATGAATTTCGAAAATATGAAACACCTATTGATATGAAATAACCATATTTTCTTTCACTTTTTCGGTTATTGAAGTACTGCAAAATTACAATGTTCCTAAAACTTATTTTTATTGCAGTTGCTATTAAAAACAGAAATTCCGAAAATTCGAAATTGAATACGAACATTCTATAAATAAATAAATATGCTAATTTTTCTTATGAGATAGACTTTCTTCGAACATTGAAGTACAAGCTAATTCGAAATATTCATAAATATTTTTCTTTTCATGGCAGTTAAATCGAAATAATTAACTACGAAAATACGAAAAATATAAAGATGTGAGAGAAACATAGTTTCTTTGATTTTATTGATTGTTGAAGTAACACTTAATTATTAGCGTTCATAAAAATCTATTTTTCGTTGTCCTTGGAGTTAAAAAACAGAATTCCAAAAATTCGAAATTGAGTTAGAATATTCCAAACATGTATACATATAAAAAAAATCATATTTTCTTTCACTTAATCGATCATTCAGGTACTTACAAACTGGTAATATACGTAAAAGAAATTTTTTTCTGAACTTCGAAAATTCGAAATGACTGTAAAACATTCTATACAAACATAAATATGCACATTCTGCTTATGAGAAAACAATTTCTCGAACACTTAGCTGCAAGCTAATTCGTATTGTTAATAAAAACTTTTGTCATGGGAGTTAAATCGAAATAATGAATTTCGAAAATACGAAAAATATGAGAGAAATATATATTCTTTGACTTTATCGATTATTTAGGTAATGACTAATTAATAGGGTTCATAAAAAAGTATTTTCCATTGCACTTGGAGCTAAAAATAGATACTTCGAAAAATTTGAATTCGAGTTCGAACATTCGAAACATATTTTTATAAAATCATCATTCAGGTATTAGCGAACTGGTAATATACATGTAATAATTTGTTTCATTACATTTGGCCCTAAAAATTGAAATTTCGAAAATTCGAAATTGAATTCGAACATGCAAAACCACTTGTTTTTAACTGAAATTTCATTTATTATTTACTGCTCTCCAAAATAATTAAGTGTGCCTGCCTAACGGAAGCTCGAAACCAATTTCGGTCATTCGAAAGTGCTTGATTTTATTTAATGTTCATGAGTCACTTAAAGTTTAAGAAAATATAAGCAACTATAAATTTTCTCTACCATATACCATGCGAGTTACTTTACAATATTTCATCTAAAATTTTAATAAAAAGAAATGAATTGTGGTCTTTTTCTAGTTTCCAAGAAATTTGACAAGCATTAAAAGTATAGTTGTATTTTATGTAATTTGTTGTGCAAACACACCTATATGTAACAATTCGTAACATAATTTATTGTTTATTTTCCATTTAATTTCGCTTCCCTTGCCCTCCTCCTACACTTAAAGTACACTCGTCTTAACTACTTCATTAAATGTTGACACAAAATCGTACAAAGTTTGAAATGGCATGATTTCGTCTTTACCTTCAGCGAATTGTGTTGTGTTTGGTGACATTTAAGGGGAATTTCCAGTGAATTTATTTTAACACATGTCTGCAAATTTTGTGTTCTTCACATCATGTTCTTGTGCAATTTACTTCATTTTGGTTATTTTAATGTATAATTTATTCCAACGACAACCATAAAGCCCCCAAAATGAAACGTTACAAAAGAAAAAAAAAGAACTTCTATTTTTTAAATGCTTACGGCTGTTTGCTGTATAAGAATAACACGGCTCATCACAATGAAGAAGTTTGAACAGAAGAAAAAAAAACAGAGTTCCTTAAGTAATTTGCCACTTGAATTATTTCATCAACGAAATAAAAATAAATCTTGGTTAAAAATAAATAATACAACAAGAATGACACAACGCATTAACACATTGCACAGACACGCATTTACGGCAACAAAAATTGAAAAATATGTTTATCTTCCTGCAAAAGTAAAAAAGAAACAGGTCCGTAGTGTTAAAAAAAACACTCACACAAGTTAGGCTATAAAAATGTCAAAAAGGTACATACACCATCACCAACAGGCTTCAGTGAACTTAAAATTTTATTTTAGCTGTTTGTGGAACCACTAAAGTAATGAAAAAAACACAAGATTTAAAATTTTTTATTGTCAGCAGTGTTTCGGTGAGAAAATTTCTGTCACCAAAAATTCAAACAAAATTAAATTTTAAGACGAGGTTGGTGTGATAAGTTTGCTATTTTTACAATAAGTAAGAGTAAAATGTGGCTCTCAACTCCGATGCCACAAAGTCCTGAAAAGGAGACACGAAGAACAAAAACACTGAACGCCTGCAATGTTCGGCAACAATAAGCTCTATTGCATGCTAAATGAGAGATAGAGAGAGAGAGCCTGAGAGGGAGCGAGGGAGGGAGCGAGGGAGGGAGCGAGGGAGGGAGAGAGAGAAGCATTTTAACTAACAAAACAGTTCATTCACAATTTAAGTTGGTCTGTTCAATAGCAACAACTAAATTTAATTAGATTGAGAAACAATAATAATAATTTGTTAAAGCGCATCGCAACAACTTTTTTTAAAACAAGCTGTTGCTGCGGCGTTTCGGAGAGAAAGAAATCGTATTATCTTTTGATCATAGTTTTGCAAAAGTGTGCAGCTTTTATGTTCCTTTAGACCATTGATCACCAAAAGGCCGCCCGTGGGCACTTTGTTATGCTCTTTTTTACACGTACATTCGTACAAGCATTCAATTTGCTCTCTTTTACATTACATATGTATGTGTTTGCTTATCATTGCTTTAGACGCATAGCTATCTGTCTTTTGGATAAACTCACAACATAGCAAAGCTTTTTCGAAATTCCGAACAAAGTTTCGAATTTTCGAAATCAAAGAGAAGAACTGTTTTTGAGTCTAATTACTAAATAAGATACATCAAACCAAATAAGCAATATCTAATCATTATTTTAATTCGAATTTATATAAAATGTTTCGAATTCGAATGCAGTTGTATTTTCAAAGTTGTTCTCAGCATAAAACTAAATTAAATTTTTTTATGGAATTTAAAGACAAATTTTAATATAAAAAGGTATTTTCGAAATTTCGAACTTAGTTTCGAATTTTCGAAATCAAAGGGAAATAACTGTGTTTGAGTCTTATTATTAAATAAGAAACATCAAACCATTAATAAGTAATATGTTACCAAGACTAATAATTATTTAAATTCGAATTTATATAAAATTTTTCGGATTCGAATGCACTTGAATGTTCAAAATTGTTGTCAGCATAAAACTAATTAAATTTTTTTATGGAATTTTAAGACAAATTTTAATATAAAAAGGTAGTTTCGAAATTTCGAACTTAGTTTCGAATTTTCGAGATCAAAGGGAAATAACTGTTTTTGAGTCTTATAATTAGATAAGAAACATCAAACCATTAATAAGCAATATCTTACTAGAACTAATAATTATTTTAATTCGAATGTACATATATAAAATGTTTCGAATTCGAATGCACTTGAATTTTCAAAATTGTTGTCAGCATAAAACTAAATAAAATTTTTTCTGGAATCTTAAGACAGATTTTAATATGAAAAAAGTATTTTTGAAATTTCGAACTTAATTTCGAATTTTCGAAATCAAAGGGTATGACTGCTTTTGAGTCTTATTACTAAATAATAAACAATAAACAATTAATAAGTAGTATCTTACTAAGGCTAATAATTGTTTTAATTCGAATTTATATAAAATGTTTCGAATTGGAATGAACTTAAATTTTCAAAATTATTGTCAGCATAAAATAAATTGAAAATTTTCTAGAATCTTAAGACATACTTATATTTTAATATAAAAAAGGATTTTCAAAACTTCGAACTTAATTTCGAATTTTCGAAATCAAAGAGAATAACCGTTTTTTGAGACTAAATATTAAATAAGCAACATCAAATAATTAACATGTAATATCTTACCAGAACTAGTAATTATTTTAATTCGAATTTATATGAAATGCCTTGAATTCGAATTTCGAATGCACTTTCATATACACGGCGCAGTCGGGTAAAAAATCAAAAATCAAATCCAATATTCTACATGATGTTGAACCGTTACAATTTATGTTGGTTTTTTTAACTGAAACATTTGTTATTTTGCAAAAACACTTTCATTTGTCGATTTAGTAAAATTTTCAATTCAACCGGATAATAGTTTGTTCGTCTAAATTTCAACGACGATTTGCACTAAGAACGTAATAACAAGCCCCTATTGGTTATATTTACCAACCAAATTTACTTCATTGAAATTTCACTATTAATTTATTAATTTAACTGTAAACTTGACAATTAAAAGTGGTTATATTAACCTTCAAGATTTTTTCTTCTTTATAAGTCTTGGTATCATCAAATCCGACATCTATGTTCAGAAAAAGTCGATACTAGCATCTATCAGTTCAAGTAGTGTAGCATAACGAGCAGGACTTTCTTATGAAACTCAAAGTTAATTAATATAAGTGTGGATTCTTCTAATAATTGGGTGATATGGCCCTCGCATTTAGAAACTTTAATAAGGATTTTTAATAACTTTTGACACCATCCTCAAATAATGCTGTATATAAAGAAGGCAAACTGTTACTGTCATTGTATCTTATATCTTTTCCCATCATATAACGGTCCTGTCAGTCTGTATTTAGGTTTTGACTTTCATATATATGTATATATCGTTACCTTAATATAGAAAGGCCCTAACTGATTATTTTTTTGAATTAAATTTTTTTGTATATTTCGATGGAGGAACATCTAATATATCGAAAAATGCAAAAATCTCGATTTCAAAAAAATAATGAGTTAGGGCCTTTATATGTATATTAAAGGCCTTTTTATATATGTAGATACGCAGAGACAGACTGGAAACAAAAATTTCCAAAATAATCAGTCATTTTTATTGTTTTTATGAACTTGATTTATATTCATATTTTCTTCATTTATTTTATGTTAAAGTTATAATGAAATTTTAAGACTTCGTTGCTTGTTTCTCATCATTAACATAATAGACATTATCATTGTCATTATTATAAAGTTTGAGCTGCTTATAATCATTGTTATCTGTATTAATATTTGTATCTTTTGTCAAGCAGCTTAGAAAATAAACATTTATTCACAAATACAATAATATCCATACATCGCCAGTTGCTGTATGTACTTATGTATGTTGTGTCTTGCTTTTATTGTCTTTATCATTTTATTAATTATTTACAAACCGCCTAACAAAAACATACGCACTTTGAAGTGTAAACATAAAGAGAAATGTGGAGTTTGAAGTTGGGACATTAGTGATTTATAATCTGCTTTTAATAATTATGGATTAAAGCTACCAAGAGAAGCGTGCCATAAAGATTTATTTATGCAAGGAATTAGATAAATAGGGGAACTGAAAATCAATCATAAAATGTAGAGCTGTTGATATAAAGCAATAAACTTTTTTTTCTTTTCTTTTTTCGAAAACTTGATTGATCATGTTCAAAGCATTAATTTGATGCAACTTCTTCTTAAAATTAATTTTTCCAGGTTAACTTAGTTCAGAAATAGTTATTATTATGGGTTTTGAAAAATCGAAATTTAGTTCGAAATTTCGAAATTTATGTATGGCTTGAAAAAAATTACTTTTTAAAAAAAATTTTCCTTTATATATGTATGTATGTATATAAATATAAACTCGAATATACTTATTACCAAATTTATAATAATTATTAACCCCAGTAAGAAAACGCCCAATTTCGAAAACTCGAAACTAACTTGGAAATTTCGAAAATGTTTTATTACCTTAATGTGTGTCTTAAAATTCTAAAAAAAATAGTTTAGTAGTTAAATTTTATGCTGAGAATAATTTTAAAAATTCAAGTGCATTCGAATTCGAAATATTATTTATAAATTCGAATTGAAACAATTATTAGCCCTAGTAATATATTACTCATTAATTATTTGATGTTTCTTATATAATAATAAGACTCCAAAAGATTTCGAAAATTCGAAATTGAGTTCGAAATTTCGAAAATGCTTTTTTATATTCGTGTGTGTTCTGGTTTTCACATCGTTTTCACCTTTTTTCTTGTGAGTTCGGATGTTAAAAAACATCCTACGCCTGTTTAAGTTGAAATTTAGAAAATAAAAATTAATAGTGTGTGTTCTAGCATCCGAATTTAGACGAGCACAATTTAAAAATTGACGATTTCAAACTTTTAGATTTTTTCGTTTTCGATTTTGAGCAAAAAACTCGTATTCTTTTCACTTGTTAACAGTCTTGTGAAAAGAATACGAGTTTTTCGCGATGTGAAAGCCAGAACATACACGATTATTATTAATGTGCTGCTTTAGGTTTAGTTTTATGCTGACAATAATTTTGAATATTCAAATAAATTCGACTTAGAAACATTGTTTTATTATTAAAGTATGATTTTTCAAACTTACCCGATTGGGAAATTGTATTTATTTTGTGACATATAATTTCGAAATTAAGCTCGATAGGTCGAAAATTTTTTATTTTGTTTTTGTTTTATTTTATTTACTTTTTAAATTCAAATTAAAACAATTAGTAGTCCTATCTAGTAACATATTACTCTTAGCGTCTAATTTTGCAAATTCTAATATGCTTAAAGATTAATTTTTTTTTTATAATTAGACTCGAAAACAGTTATTCTCTTTGAATTCGAAAATTCGAATTTAAGTTTGAAGTTTCTGAAAAACTTTACATACAATGTGCTTCTTAAGATTTGAAAAAAAAAATTAGCACTAGTTTCATTTTATGTTGCGAATATTTTTGGAAATTCAAGTGCGTTCGAATTCGAAATATTTTATATAAATTCGAATTAAAATAATTTTTAACCCTAATAAGATATTCGACTCGAAAACAGTTATTTTCCTTTGATTTGTAAAATTCGAAATTAAGTCGAAATTCCGAAAATGCTTTTTCATGTTAATGTACGTCTTAAAATTAAAAAAACAAAATGGCACTAGTTTAATTTTATGCCTAGAACAATTTTGAAAACTTAAACGCATTCAAATTCAAAACATTTTTTTATTTTAAAATATCGTTATTTTTTAGGCTAGCCCGATTGGGGAGTTATGTTATATATTTGTTATATATAATTTGAAAGATCAAAAATATTGTATAGCATGAAGAAATCAACTTTTTAAAATATTTATTCTTCTATGTTTATAAATTCGAATTAAAACAGTTATTAGCCCTAGCTGGTAAGTAAGATATTAGTCTGAGCTTCCAATTTTGTAAATTCGATTATAAATACTTGAATGAATATTAATTTCTTGTTATTTGTTATATCATAATTAGACTTAAAAAAATAATTATTTTCTTGGATTTCGAAAATTCGAAATTAACTTCGAAATTTCGAAAATTCCCTACTATATTAAAAATAGAGTGCTGGTTAAAATTTTAAAAAATTTTGGCTAAGAATAATTTTGCAAATTCAAGTGCATTCGAATTCGAAACATTATTTTATTAAACATAATTTTTCATGCTATTCAGACTGGGAAAGTGTTACATTACAAAATTTCACAATCAAGTTCGAAATTTCGAAAATAGTTTATTATAAGAAAAAACTAAATTTAAAAATTAAATTTCTTTAAACATAAGTGACAAATTATGCACCATTTGTTATCATGGCTAAGCCCAACAGGTGGTCTTTTAAATAGCGCCTTTAAGCTAAGATGGTATTTTCTTTCCGTCTGTGCGGCTGTACATTCCTTTGATTTATTTTTTTTAACTACCGCTTGCAAGTAAATTGATAAAACTGTTTCCATTTAATTTGTGCTGCTACGTATTTAAAACAATGCATGGCTTTTGTCATTTACTTAAAAGTTTATTTTATCTTGTCTGGTTGTTTTTTTTTTATTTTTATTTTCTGCTAAATGACAATTGTTTGAGTTTCTTGAGGGGATTTTATTTTTTCGTTTAATTTCAATAATTTAAAAGAAGAAAATAAATCTGTCTACCCACTTGGAGTGCTCGTTACTTAATAAGTACGGCCGATTAAAGGCATTCGGCTTCGGCTGAAAATAATTATTTCAGCAATATTCGGTTCTCAATGTTGTACAGGCCTGCGTTCACACACACCAATGCTTGATTTATTGGGAGAGTGATGATGAGGCTACGAATAAAGGAACCGCTGCATTTTACACTCTCTGACCCATCCCAATTATTTCAGCGTATGTATTCGCGGTTTTGTTTCTTATCCAACCAACACAATGGGCCTGGTTTTATCTTTGGCTGTAAAATTTTCATTTATATTCAGCATAGAAAGAAAAGCATAAATTAATAAAAAAACCAACCAACTGTAAACTTAGCCGAACTTCGGCTTCAGCATGCAACCAAAAAGTAATACCTTCGGTTGTTAAGCACCGATAAGTGGCAAACTGTGAGGCAAAGTCATGTAATGCTGAAAAGAAAAAAAGAAGAGACAGACATACTTACATACGACAAAAGCCAAAAGATACATACGTAAATACACTTACTTAAGGCCGTTTCACACTATAATACAAGTATTAATACTTTTGACGAAAATGCATCCCTAATCTAATTTTTGTTTCAAAAATTTCAAAAGACAATAACAACTCAACATGTCAGAGTTGCATTTTCCACAAAAGTATTAATACTTGTATTATAGTGTGAAACGGCCTTTAGGGAACTGTAATCGACATATTTATGTACTGAAGCGTACAGCACATTTATGTTTGTCACCATTTAGTTTTCAATGTCAATGTCAAGTTTAAGGCTGTCTTGACATACACTTTTTTACTTGATTTTTCTGCTGCGGTGGACGCACTGTTGCTGATATATTTTAGTTAAATTGAATTGAGTTGTTTTATTTATTTAGTCTGCTTCTTTTTTTACTCTTGATAATTTTTTTTTTATTTTTAAGTGCTTTCAATTCATTAATGGCTCTTTATTTATCGTGGATGTAAGTTGTTTGTCTTAAAGTTTTTTTCTCAAGTTTCAGGCACCAAGTGTGTAGTGAAAATAAATTGATTTTTTTTGCTCGATCAGTTCAAATCATGTGCCAACGATTTTGATATTAAACTAAGCAATGGGATTATCTATAGCAAATGTAAGCGAAATTCTCATTATTTTAAATGTACATACATACATGTATGCAACTGTTGATATGTTTGTCATGATTTTGTGGGATGAGTCTAAGCGAGTTTGAGATGTGGCACCAAATGATTGCCGCTTATTGGCCTAGAACAGTGACTGTCACATGTAAATATCTGTCGCTGTAAAACATTGTGATTTTTCTGGCCATTTTAAGTCCTTAGTGCTTGATATAAAATCTTATCATGCGGAATTTTACTCTTAGCCCAACTTCGAAAATTCGTATATAACCTAAATATTAATTTTATTCAGTTTTCTTATTAAAAGAACATTCTACATGCTATCTAAATTGAAAAAAAATTATATTTAACACATTTGAAAATTCAAAATTAAGTTCGAAATTTCGAAAAAAAATTAGTATGTATGTATGTGAAAAAATATATTTCAAAAAAGAGCAACATTCTAAATGCTATCTACCTATATTGGAAAAAGTATCATACATTAAATTTTCGATAGTCCGAAATTAAGTTCGAAATTTCTAAAAAAAAATAATTTTAAGGAAACAAGGCGACATTTTGATGCTATACTGATTGGAAAAAGTATAGTTTTTAAAATTTTTCAAAACTCGAATTTAAGTTCGAGTTTTAGAAAAAAAAATTTATTACGTTAAAAAAAACTAATTTTAAAGAAGCAAATTAACATTCTACATGCTCTCCAGATTCTGAAAAAATCATATTTGAAGTTTTTGAAATCTCGAAATTAAGTTCGAAATTTCGAAAAAAAATAATATCAAAATTTCAAAAACAAACATTTCTTTGTGAAAACAGTAACAAAGCAACATTCTATATGCTATCCAGATTAGAACAAATATCATACGTAAATTTTTTTATAATTCGAAATTAGTTTCGAAAAAAAATTGCTATGATAAAAACTAGTTTTAAAGAAAAACAGCAATATTCTACATGCTATTCAGATCAAAAAACTATCGTTTTAAAAATTTTTCAAAATTCGAAATTTCGAAAAAAAATTATTAAATGAAAAAAACTAATTTGAAGAAAACAAAGCAACATTCTACATGCTATTCAGATTAGAAAAACTATCATATTTCATATTTTTGAAAACTCGAAATTAAGTTCGAAATTTCGAAAAAAAAATTATTATCGAAATTTCAAAATCAAAAATTTGTATGTGAAAAAAACTAATTTGAAAGAAACAAAGCAACATTCTACATGCTATACAGATTGGGAAAAGTATCATATTTAAAATTTTTAAAAACTTGAAATTCAGTTCGAAATTTCGAAAAAAAATTAGTATGTAAAAATACTAATTTTAAATAAACAAAGCAACATTCTACATTCTATCCAGATTTGCAAAAGTATCTTATTTTAAAGTTTTGAAAATGCGAAATTAAGTTCGAAATTTTTCAAAATAAAAATTATTTTAATATAATTTTATCAAGATTGGAAACAAAAGTATATTTTAATTTTTAGAAAATTCGAAATTTATTACATGAAAAAAAAATTAATTTAAAAAAGCAACATTCTACTAATATCCATATTGGAAAAATTATGGATGTTTTAAATTTTTGAAAATTCGAAATTAAGTTCGAAATTTCGAAAAAACTAATATAAATATAAAAATAATTTTAAAGAAACAAATTCACATTCTTCATGCTACGAGTATCCAGATTGGAAAAAGTAATAATATTAAAATTTTTTAAAATTCGAAGTTAAGTTCGAAATTTAAAAAAAAAATTATTATGTGAGAAAAAAAAATAATTAAAAAAAAACAAAGCAACATTCTACATGCTATCAAGATTGGATAAAGTATAATTTAAAAAAAATTTTTTAATTGCGAAATAAAGTATCTACGAAATTTTGGAAAAAAAAATTAATTTTGTGAAAAAAAACTAATTTTAAAGAATCAAAGCAACATTATACATGCTTTTTATATTGAAAAAAGTAAGATATTTAAAATTTTTGAAAATTCGATTTTAAGTTCGAAATTTCGAAAAAAAATTCATTACGTGAAAAAAATTATTTTAAAGATCCCTCTTGCTTTTTCTTTAAAAATGAGAAGAATTTCGTACAGATATTTGTAGAATTCGAGAGGTAAAATCTTTTCATGCATAATGTTTTTTTTTTTTGTTTGTTCTGTAACTTATGCATTAAGCTCGATAATTTCGAAAAATTGCATTCCAATACAGCTGGTATTCCCAAATCCATAATAATGGACAGTTTTCCATATTACATAATTATATTAGTAATGGAAAAAAGGGAAAGTTGTGTAAAATGTACTTGCTGGTTGCTGGAAAGCAATGAAAAATGTTCGTCAGATTTCAGTTTTTAACTAAAACCGTTTAACTTGTTAGTAACAATATGTTTTCAGCCGAGCACAAGGCCTGAACAAATGTCTATAAAAAAAGCCCCTCCACTGAAAATTTTAAATTCTCCATAAGCGCGTATTTCTTTTTTTTGCCAGTTAAGCCTGTAAAATTATTTATACAATTAATATTGTGCAACATTTGCTAAAAAGTTTTAATATTAAGCAACAGTTGTTGTTTTCATTGTGTTTTAACCTTAAGGCAAACAATCAGTACAATCATTTAATTTATACGTTAAGCTAAACGAAATTATTAGTTTACATTCATGAATTTTTCATACATACATACATATCTTTTATTTAAAATTAGATTTAATAATTTTATAAACTTATTATTTGTTTTTTGTTTGTTTTTTTTTGGAATCAAACATACATTTTATGTTTTTTGTTTAATCAAAAACGATTTATTATGTAATTAAGAGCAAAAAGTCGATGAAGTTGGAAAAAAATTATATATCGTGACTCACATTTATCCCGCAGCATTT
Source organism: Tachina lurida (assembly GCA_944452675.1). Taxonomy (NCBI): domain Eukaryota; kingdom Metazoa; phylum Arthropoda; class Insecta; order Diptera; family Tachinidae; genus Tachina; species Tachina lurida. The sequence goes on along the minus strand of OX101754.1, from coordinate 26,578,950 downwards.
GCTGTGAATTTTAAACAAACAACTTTCAAACAAATATAAATTGTCTCAATTTCATTGAAAACTTTTTATATATACAAATGTACATGTACATATACATAAGGCGATTATATTAAAGTGTTAATATGATAGAAATAAACTTAAAAAATCCGTCACTTATTGAACAATTTCGTTAAAGAAGGCGATCTTCCAATTATCGATCTTTTTTGGCATTAGAGAGTTAAAGTAATCCACAAAAATATTTGTTAATTCTGGTTTAACAATACTTATAAAAAAATATGTGCTACTATGGTCCGCCATAATTATCACCCTGACTTCGAACTTTTAATCCTATAATTTTCTATGATAAAGTTACATAAGAGTAATCTAAATCGTTTGAGGCGTATCCCACTTGTTTTATTCCATATCTCATGATTCCCATGTAAATATTTTGACAGCTGTCATGTGTTACTAGCAACAAAATTAAACTCTTTATTACAACAAACACTTTAACAAAACACTGTTTAACATGTTGTACCATTTACATTTGACAACATTAATATCTTACGAGTATATTTTTTTTGTACATTTCTCGTATTTTCAAACATTCCAAAGTGGTAGTTTTTATTTTCTTCCTTTACAATTTAATTACAAGTTGTGAATAAGAGCAGCTGAAAATTATATAAGTGTTTGTGGCAATACAAAGAAATGTAAAACCTTGCTTACAATGATGCTTTTTAAATACACTAGTATTTCCTTTTAAGCAGATATACTAGCATTATATATACATATATATATTTTTTTTGTCAAAAAAAAACAATTTGACGCTGCATGTTCTTCTACAAAAGTATTTTTTATATACATACATATATCTTTATAATTGTTGTAGCCAGATTTATTTTGTAATAGGAGCCAAATTCTTTTTTTAAGATTTTTATCAAAAATAATGAACATTTATTTTTGTCACTGTGTACATTTATATAATTATATCTCAAAACTTAAGGATTTATATGAGGTACAAAATGACCTTGAGCAGATTGCAAAGAATATTAGCAGACAGATTTATTATATTAATTTTTTTTAACAGCTAATAACTTTCTCATACTGATCATAATTATGACAAAAATTAAATTTTTAAGGACACTTTGCTCCAACGATTGAAATAAATTTTATTAAACAGCTTTAATATAAAAGTTTTAAAGTAAGAACCAATTTTCTATGCGTTTAGACTCAAATTTGTACTAAACTAATTTTTTTTTTAAATTAAGGATATTTGAGAGATTGAGAGGGACTTAAAACGTATCTTTTTTGGGTAATATTACAAGTATTTACAAAGTTTTGTTAAGTTCTGGCCATAATTCTAGCTAGTAATACATAGTTCAAAATAAAAAATTAAGGATATGTGACAGCTGGACATGTCCTTGCTTCATAATTTTGGCATTCTGTATCAATTCCTTTAATACATTCATGCTAAATTTTGCTGAAATTTATTTTTCAAAATAAAGGATATACGGGAGTTAAACATGTCCTTCGTCTGATCAAAATAAAATTTGGCCGGAAGCTTAAGTGTACAATTCTACAAGTAGTTACAAGATTTTGCTAAGATGCGATAATAATTATAACTGAAATTCAGTTTTTAAATTCATGGATATACACATGTACATTAGATTGGCCGTTATTTTTTTAATTATTATATTCTCTCACTCCATATCGGTTCAGTTTTATGTAAAAAAAAATACAAAAAAATTTCATAGTGATAAGTTGCGTTTTATGGCGTGCGTCTGCCCCTCAAAGTTGCCTTCAAGCCCATTTACTTATTATTTATGAAAAACTGATAATAATTTTATTATTCCTTTTTAATTCCTACAAATACATGGAATATAATTTCGCTGAAATTAATTTTTCAAATAAAGGGTATATGGGAGGCAAACATGTCCTTAGACTGATTAAAATAAAATTTAACAGAGAGTTTAAGTGTAAAATTCTAGAAAAAGTTACCAAGTTTTTGCTAAGTTCTGATAATAATTATAGCTGAAATTCATTTTTTAAAATCCTTTGTGTATGAGACGTACATCTATCGCTGCATCGAATGAAATTCAAATAATTTTATATGCATTTAGATTTTAATTATTACAACTAAATTTTAGTTTTAATATTTAACGACATATGGGAGAAAACTTTGAGAAATGTGGTAATCACTTACTTATCAGTTCTCTAAGTATCTCTATGATAATTACAACCTAAATTAAATCTTCTATCGGAAGTAATTATGTGCTTACGTCCTGGATTGCAAGTATGTACAAACTTTTGTTGCATTCTGAGTTACAATTGAAAATCTAAAATTGAGAATATAGGAGAGCCAGAAATGTCCTTGCTTCAATTAAAAAAAAGGTATACTGTATAATTTATATATTCCTTATCAATTCCCTTAATACCTTGATGCTAATTTCGCTGAAATTAATTTTTCAAAATAAAGGATATATAGGAGGTAAGCATGTCCTTCGACTGATCAAAATAAAATTTGGCAGTGTAGTGATCACGTTCTTTATTCTTCTCTTTAATTTTTATAATCCCGGAAATAAATACTTATACTTAAGTTAGCTGCAGCTACTTGATGTCGGTGTGTTGCCAGATCGCATGGAAACTAGTGTGTTGCCAGATCGCATGGAAACTAGTGCCATCTCTGAGATCATTACAATCTCGGCCGACCTGACTACACAATCGACCTCGATTGTTACTTATAATTATTTTACATATACATAGCACTATTCATTATTTAAAAATTCATCTTCTAAAAATTCATAATTCTCGTATTCGGAAGTGTTGCCTTCAGAATCTGACAGTTCCTCTGCCGCTACGTTCCTTGGTTCCAGCCATTTCCTTAATTTGCTAGCATCAACTACTCCCAAATACGGTACCTGTGTGACCTGATTATTCTCTACATCCGAAATCTCATAGCGGTCATTCCCAAGCTGCCTCCGGACCAGATATGGCCCGCGATATTTCGGTATAAATTTCTTGTTCACACCTGTGGTGGTATCTACATTTCTCATTACCACATAATCACCCACATTGAAAGTTTTCGGCGGTCTGTGATGCTTATTAAAGTACCTCAAGTTGTACAGCTGTGACTTCGTGATGGCCTCGGAGGCGGTCCTTCTAATATCGTCTAAGTCCGCCCTCTCTTCCTGGTATCTCCCATCTAAGTACTCAGTCAGTTCGTCTATGATCTCACCCCTTTGTTCGGTTCCGAACAACATCCTACTTGGTGACTGTTTCGTCGTGCAATGAACGGTGTTATTAATAGTATATTCCACCTGTGCCAGCCTATCTACCCAGTCAGAGTGCTCAACAGGCTCTGTCAATTTTGACAGCATCGCCCTAATGTCACGGTTTGTCCTTTCTACCTGGCCATTCGACTGCGGTGACCCCACGGAAACCTTAACGTGCACAATATTATGCTCACCCATAAACCTTCCGAATTCACCCGAGGTAAAGCACGTCCCCCTGTCACTAATAATCCGCCTCGGGCGGCTGTAGTACCCAAAATATTTCCGCAGTGCACAACATGCTTCCTTCGTACCCGGCGAGTTCACTGGGTAAAGTTTTGTGAACTTGGTAAAAGCATCTACAACCACCAGAACGTGTTTCCGTTTAGATTTTACCGACGGCAGAGGACCGTAATGGTCAATGTGCAGCGTATCAAATGGAATCGGCTTCTTTTGAATACTGTACAAGTTCCTTTCATTTCTTGCGCCTGGTCCTGAGTAGTATATGCACTTCAGACAGTTCCTAATGAACCTATTCAACTTATCCCTCATATTCGGAAACCAATAATGTCTCCCCAGTTGTCCCAAACATTTCTCTATGCCTACGTGCGAAAGTTTCTCATGAAATACCCTCATGATATTCTCCTCTAAGTCTGCAGGAACATATAATTGTCTCTGTCCCTGTTGACCCCGGCGGAAAACCAATCCATCTTCTAGCATATATCCCTCGACATCTGCCCCCTCTAGCTCATCCCTAATCTTCCTGATTCTCTCATCCCTAGCTTGTGCAATCTGTATGTGCACATCAATATCATACTGCTCGATGGCCGCCACATGTCCCACGCGACTCAGCGCATCTACATGACCCATCAGTTCCCCTCTTCGATGCCTAACCTTATAGTCGAAACTCTCCAATTCCAGTGCCCATCTAGCTATTCTCGGATTCACCAGTCTTTTCCCTAATGTCATTGCCAATGAGTTGCAGTCAGTCACTATTGAAAATGGTAGTCCCTCCAAGTACACCCTAAACCTCCTCAAGGCGTAAATTATCGCCAGCGTCTCCAGCTCAAAGCTGTGATACCTTGACTCTGCGGGCGAAGTGCACTTCGAGTAGAAAGCCACGGGGTGGAATTTATTGTCCCTTTGTCTTTGCAACAGAACCGACCCATAACCCTTTGAACTAGCATCCGTATGTAGTTCCGTTTCCCGGGTGGGATCATAGACAGCCAAAACAGGTGAATTCACCAATTTGTCCCTCAAAGTCCGAAAAGCAACCGTGCACTCGTCTGTCCAGTAAAATAATCCATTCCTCAAATTACATAATGGTCTTGCTATGCGAGAAAAGTTCGGCACGAAGCGTCTGAAGAACGAAAACAAACCCAGGCATCTTTGCAGCTCCACAAAGTCCGTAGGCATTGGATACCTCTGAATAGTTTCAACATGTTCACCGTTCGGTCGTATACCGTCCCTGTTCACCTGATAGCCCAGGTAGTCCAGCTGGGTGAAGCCAAATTTACATTTGTTAAAATTCAACCTCAGTCCAGCGCCTTTCAAAGCCCGCAGTACCCTCCCGAGAATGCGCAAATGCTCCCCAAATGTTTCGCTAGCTATACTTATATCGTCCAGGTAGACCACAATCTCCCCTGCGTCAATGAACTTCCTCAAGACCCTATTGATGAAACGCTGAAATACCGACCCCGAGTTCTTCAGTCCGAAGGGCATGAAACAAAATTCGAACTGGCCCAGTGGCGTGACAAAAGATGTGTACCGGATCGAGTCCTCGTGCATCGGCACCTGGTGAAAACTATTTTCCAAGTCCAGTGTGGAAAAGAAGTTCTTATTTCCAAGGTAATCCAGGCAATCCTCTATGACTGGTAGAGGGTAGTTGTCCTTTAATGTAATTCTGTTCAGCGCCCTGTAGTCAACGCACATCCTCAACTGGCCATTCTTCTTCTTTACGAGCACAATCGGTGAGGCGTAGGGAGACTCGCTAGGTCTTATTATACCCCCTTCCAATAATTCCTCAAGTCTAAGTCTAACTTCACTGCGCTCCCTGTAAGAAAGTCGCCTAGGGCCGCTCGACACCGGTACATCACTGGTCAATCTGATACTCATACTATAGTCCATAGCTGTCAAGTCACCCTCCACAACCCCAAAGTAATCCCTCTCTATTACCGACCTAATGGCCACGGACTGTGCCGGGTCTAGTCCGTCATCCACAACCAACCTCACATCCGTCCCAACTGTACAAACCGAATGCAACGCAGGCATCTCAGCCAAATCATCCATATCTGTCCCGGAGGCATCTCCGATCCTGCCTCCCATACCAGCCCTATCTGAACCCCCATGCACACTAGGCCCTCTAGCAACCAACGACCCTGTACCATCCCCTTTGGCCGGAACCACACACCCATTCTGCGGGCCTCTATACAAGTCAAACAACATAAGCGCACTGACCATTTTTCTTTCAGGTATTTTATTAAAATTAATCAAATCCAATTCTTTTAATTCAGTAGCATTATAAGTCAAAATATTCTCATCCTGGTAAAGTTTAATCCTAAGTTTTCTCAACAAGTCCCGGCCTATGAGTAGAGGCACAACTGACTCTTCATCTGGCAATACAAAAAAATTATGAAACACCACCCTTTTCCCGAAACTAATCTTACAGCCAATAGGGCCATACATACTTATCCTGCCGTTCCCCATGCCACGGAATGAAGTAGCAGTACGCCTCCCTAATTCGATCAAGCTCGGGACACTCGATTTCCTAATGAAGCTAATAGGGCTACCCGTATCCAGGAGAGAATAAATTTCTTTAGCTTCAGTGCGTTTATGTTTATGGTAAAAGGCAACACTTACCGTTTGATATGACTCTAAAGGCTCTCCATCCTCTCCTACCATGGCAGCAACAATCTTTTTCTTCTTGGGACAGTCTTGATGAAAATGTCCTACTTCACCGCATGTAAAGCAGGAGTTGGCAGGCCGCTTCGGCTTTTGGCAACGGCTCTGGTAGTGTCCAAACTGCGAACAGTTGAAGCACCTTACCTCAGCCTCAGGCAACTTCGGTACACTGTTACCAAATGTAGTGACTTTAGATTTACTGATGTTATTTATTGTTTTTCTTGCACGCCGGCGCTGCTCATATCGGCCCATGTGTTTCACCAGCTGATCAACCGTTTCCGCCGTATATAAAATTGCATTGGCCATATTATCGTCTGGTAATCCATCAACGATTAAATCTACCAGCTCTTTTTCGTCGATATCTGATTGTGCAGCTATTGATTGCATGGTGACCAAATAGCTTAAACACGATTCATCTGGTCGAAGTGTTCGCGCGCGTAACTGGCGGTATACGTCTTGTCGTGCCACACTACGGCTGAACAATTTTATAAAATTGTTCTTTAGGACACTATACTGCACCAGGCCCAGGTTATCCGCATACTTTTTCGCCGTACCTTGCAGTCTGCGGCGAACCCCTACACACTTCTCTTTTTCCGAATACATGCACATATTTGCATAGTCTTCGAATTGATTAAACCATTTCTGTACGCTATAGAAGTCATCTCCATTGAACAGCGGTACAGCGGCATCTAGTTCTGCCAGATTAATATGATGCAAATATGAGCTACGATGCTCGTTTTCTTCAGCAGTTTTCAATTCCTGTCGTAACTGCATTATTTGCATTTTTAGTTGAAGATTTCTGAGCTCCTCTTCCAGCGACACAATCTGGCTACCAGCGCCCACTCCTACCCATTCATTAGCACCAGCGGTTATAAATGCATCGGTGGCAGAAGTTCCAGCAGGCTTCATAATATCATCAGTGTCGGCCTTAACAGCAGTAGTATTAACAGCTTCAGTGGCGTCTGTGGCAGCGGCGGCGGTATTAGCGGCGGCAGTAGTAGCGGCGGCAGTAGTAGCGGCGGCAGTAGTAGCGGCGGCGGTATTAGCGGCGGCAGTAGTAGCGGCGGCAGTAGTAGCGGCGGCAGTAGTAGCGGCGGCGGTAGTAGCGGCGGCAGTAGTAGCGGCGGCGGTGGCAACGGCGGCAGCGGTCGTCAATGTAATCATTGCCGTAGTTGCTTCAGAGGTTTCGGAAGTTCCAGCAAAGGCTTCACTGTTTGTGTCCATCAACGCCATAGGAATCTCCGGACAATTTGTAGCACCCTTCCTTAGCACATCTTCGTATAATGCCCGAAGTTGGCTTAGTGTGGCTGACTCAGGAATGTCCATTCCTGTTGCCTCAAGTAAATCCAGCATTGTATGCTTGGACGGGCGCAAATCCATATTACTTTTTGTCTTGTGGTATACACTATGTTTGATGCTAATTTATTTAAAAAAAAAATCTTAAGATGCACCCCACACCTGAAAATTGTAGTGATCACGTTCTTTATTCTTCTCTTTAATTTTTATAATCCCGGAAATAAATACTTATACTTAAGTTAGCTGCAGCTACTTGATGTCGGTGTGTTGCCAGATCGCATGGAAACTAGTGTGTTGCCAGATCGCATGGAAACTAGTGCCATCTCTGAGATCATTACAGCAGTGATATTAAGTGTGAAATTCTACAAATAGTTACCAAGTTTTTGTTAAGTTCTGCTAATTATTATAACAGAAGCTCAGTCAATACAATCAAGGATTTACTGAAGGACATCTTCCATCTTTAAATCGTTTGAAAGAAAATTTTTAGGATAGCTTGACTATAAGAACTTAATCAGATTCATTTAATTTTGGTCATAACTATGACAGTAAGCTCGAATTTTGAACATAAGGATATATGGAGGTTAAGCTTTGAGCTGCAGTTATTGAAATTAAATGAAGCGGAGACCTTTAATTTAATTTAAAAATCCATTACCTACTTTCGCTTCAGTTTATTGATAGCTAAAGTTGAAATTTAGTTTTCTTAATTAATGATATATGAGAAGTAGGTAAATTTTTTCAACGACAGCAAAGCTATATAGTCCTAGAAATAGTTAACAATTTATAAAACTGATGATAGTTTTTTCTGCTTATACAACTCAAACAATTAAATAAATTAAAATTGTTTACATGATCGACTTTCTTTATATTATTGTTATCCCCTCACATAAACAAAAATCATTAATTTCCATTTCATGCCCATTCCGCCTTCACCGGCTGCATGTAAGTGTTTTTGTGTAAGTATATTACATGACTTTAGCTGTCATGTTAAACAAATTGTTTATTGTAAGTCAGTTAATACCCGTACAATAATGAAAAAAAAAATTAAAAAAAATATCTTCCAACAAGTCATAATACCTTGTATTTATTTTATTTATTTGATTTTTCTCTCTTATTATATTATGTTATTGTTGTTAATGTCCAAAAAAAAAATACAACAACCAGCCATTTCATTTTGTTTCAATGACTTTAAGTCGTAAATACTGCATGTGAAGTTGGGTTCTCTTTACCGGAAATTCATACTTGTACATGACACGTGCCAAGATTAAATGATATGGATATAACAAATGTGAAGGGATAAAAATTTGTGTTGAGTATCATTTAAATATTAATTATATTTTATTTTTGGTAACAAGACATCCAGTACGTTCTATGGGTAGTACGAGTGCGAGTGAAATTAATAGAAATTTTAGGATAGAAAGGGGATAAATTATCTTGTGATTTTAAAATTCAACATTAACTTTCTTTCATGAATTTTTTAATAAAAAATCAGCTTTTTAACATAAAGTCTTTAACTTTATCTTTGTGAAATTAAGCAGTTATGCCCCATTGTACCAAATGCCTAACTCTCCTACACATTTCCTTAACTTTACTAATTCAAATTCAGCTGTCTTAACTAAAACCACTGTAGCACAAACACTGTCTCTCATTTGCTGGCAAATCTAAAATTTTGCATCTGCAATAAACCCAATTCAGCTTAACTGTTATCCAGCTGTCATCTTTAAGCCACAAAATAAGTATTGGCCAAAAATAATTGAAAATTTTTTTTTCCAAGATTTTTATCCCAATCAAACTCAGTTTAGAGCTTATGGGCAGTAATAAATAAAACAATAAACTTCCTGTTTGCAGTTGCAAGTAACCCAGCAACCAATATTGTCTAATCATTTAAAACATCGCTCAAGTATTTTATGCCTAAAAATCCCAATGTTCTTTAAGTTTTTTTTATCGCATTTTCTAACTGCGAAGCACAGAGGCAGGCAATAATCCTAAATAAATTGAATAGTTTCATGACAGAAAAAAAAAACACCCAGCGCTGTTTTCATTTTAGTTAAAACTTACCAAACCACCGCATTTGCCATTTATACTTTTTTTTTTTGTACGAGTATTTCCATGTGTTGGCCACACCGTCAAACTGCTGCTCTGCATAAATGAGCGTTTGCAATTGCATTCTGACAGCATTGGCTTGACTGGCCGCTTATGCGTTTGATGAAGCCTATTTTGGCTTGTGGACATTTTGTATGAATTGATCGGATTAAAAATCAGTCGGTCAATGTGTTTAAATTTTTATGCCACTTTGGGCATTTTATTCTAAACAGCTTGAAACTAAACATTTTAAATATGATTGGCAGCAATTTTAAATGGTTTACAGTTGCGATTTGGATTGCTATACATACATACAGACTTGCATATGGATAAAAGATAATACAAATGGTACAAAAAAAATAAAAAACTTCAAAAAAAAATATTTTTATGCGGCGGAAAAGAAATAACTAAACGAGCCTTAACAGAAAGAATATATGTGACCTTCTCCGAGAAAAGGGACCTAGTGTGTGAAAATGAAGTTTTGAGAAAAATTAATTTAAAAGTTAAAATGTTAATGTTTTTCTCATTTTTGTCGATTTTGACACACACAAGGGACACACTACGTCCCTTTTCTCGGAGAAGATCACATATTTATAATAAAATATGAGGTTAAAATAGTTTGTTTTGTTGTCAGTTAAGTACGTCTAGATGCAACTCATCAGTGGACATAAATTTAAAAAAAGTAACTATTATAAAAAAGACATGTTATAAAAAGAACCTTTTATTGAAAGTACTTTTTATAAAAGGTACCTTTTATAAAAAGTACCTTTTATAAAAAGTTCCTTTTATAAAAAGTACCTTTTATAAAAAGTACCTTTTATAAAAAGTACCTTTTATAAAAAGTACCTTTTATAAAAACTACCTTTTATAAAAACTACCTTTTATAAAAAGTACCTTTTATAAAAAGTACCTTTTATAAGAACTACCTTTTATAAAAACTACCTTTTATAAAAAGCACCTTTTATAAAAACTACCTTTTAAAAAGAGTACCTTTAATAAAAAGTATTTTGAAAAGGTACTTTATAAAAAGAATTTTTTATAAAAAATACTTTTTATTAAAATTAACTTTTTTAAAAAGTACCTTTTATAAAACATACCATAAAAGTACCTTTCATTAAAAGTACCTCTTATAAAAAACTTTTTAAAAAAAGAACCTTTTATAAAAAGTACCTTTTATATAAAATACAGGCAAATCTCGTTATAACGAATCTTGATTTAACGAAAATCCGATATAACGAACGTCCAAATATTTTACATTAACAACCTTATATAGCGAATAATATCCCAAATTTATACTGGATATAACGAATGATAAATAAAAAATCGAAAAATAAAAAACAAAAACTTGTTAGCATCATATGTCTAACATTTAGTTCTACTTGATATATCGAATGATTTGACAAAGGTGTACTCTGTATAACGAATGGCAAAAAAAAAAATATTAAGCAAAATCTACAGCAGTATTTTTCTAACAAAATTGTGTTACCGTTAGTTTTGTTAGCTTATTTAAAAAAAATTGTTGTAATAAAATTTAAAATAACACTTGAAAAAAACTTTGCAACATAACGAATTTTTCGGTTTAACGAATGGGCCTGACATTATATCGTTCTTTATACCGGGATTTGCCTCTACTTCTTATAAAAAGTGACTTCTATATAAAGTGCCTTTTATAAAAATACCTTTTATAAAAAGTATCTTTTATAAAAGGTATCTTTTATAAAATGTGTCTTTTATAAAAATTATCTTTTATAAAATGTATCTTTTATAAAAAGTACCTTTTATAAAAAGTACTCTTTATAAAAAGTACCTTTTATAAATACTACCTTTTACAAACAGTACCTTTTATAAAAAGTATCAGCAGAAAAAGTAAATTTTATAAAAAGTACTCTTTATAAAAATTATCTTTAATAAAAAGTACCTTTTATAAAAAACACTTTGAAAAAAGTTACTTTTACAAGAAGTACCTTTTATAAAAAGTACATTTAAAAAAATTTTTTAAAAAAAAGTACCTTTATTGTAAAGCACCTTTCATGTAAAGTACCTTTTATATAAAGTACTTGTTATAAAAAGTAACTTCTAGAAAAAGTAATTTTTATAAAAAGTATCTTTTATGAAAAGTACCTTTTAAAAAAGTACCTTTTATAAAAAGTACCATTTATGAATAGTACCTTTTGTAAAATATACCTTTTATTAAAAGTACCTTTTATGTAAAGTACCTTTTATATAAAGTACTTCTTATAAAAAGTGACTTCTATAAAAATTATCTTTTATAAAAAGGATCTTCTATCAAAAGTACCTTTCATAAAAAGTACATTTTACAAAAAGTACCTTTTGAAAGAAGCACCTTTTATAAAAAGTACCTTTAATAAAAAGTACCTTTTATAAAAACTACCTCTTATAAAAAGTACGTTTATTAAAAGTACCTTTTACTCTATATAAAAATCATCTTTTATAAAAAGTACCTTTAATAAAAAACAATTTAAAAAAAGTTACTTTCATAAAAAGTACATTTTACAAAAAGTACCTTTTGAAAGAGCACCTTTTATAAAAAGTACCGTATAGAAAAACTACTTATATTGAAAAACTTATATACATTTCGCATCAAATTAAAGTTACCATACATGGTTAAATACTATGCTTTCAAATGAAATGAATGTCAATTTCAATTTTTGGCTTTTAAAAATAAAATAAAATAAATTATAATAAAGTATCGACTTAAGCAGGTCGTACACGACATGTTTTTTACGTCTGACATTTCAACTTTTCAACTCAGATGTAATTCTGCATGTCTGTCAAAATTGTTGTTTTACAGACGGTTTATAATATTTGGTCACAAACGTGCATGTACAATTACGTCTGACATTGTCTGTGTTTGTATTTTTTTTGCTTTTGCACAAACCTATGTCGGCCTCTGTTTCAAAATGGCGTGTTGCCGGCACAAAAATGTTTCTTTACGCCGTAAAAACTTCAGTCATTTTAAGGAATTTTTCTTTAAATTCGAAGAATCATTTTAGAATATAAAAATGCAACGCAATTTTATTGCATTATTGTTATTTAATAGTTTGAAAAAACATAAATATATAGGTGTTGTAATATATCAACTTCAGCCGGCTAATCCTTCCGTCAATAGCGGAACGCCGCTAAATGTTTCCTCACGGCATAGATTTTTGCCGACATATTTTGCATAACAAAAACAGCTGATGTCAGAGACTTTGTCAGAAGAAAATAGAACACGCTCTAATTGAAATTTTGTCAGAAGACTTTTACAGAAGCAAAGTTTTAAAGATACCACACGACATGTACATGTTTTACACTGGGAAATTTGACAAGTCAGACGCAAAAAACATGTCGTCTACGGGGGGCTTTAGCAAACTTGCGCGTTCACAAACACATAATATAATATCGTTTTTGTTAACCATAAACCATACGACTGAGCTTGTGAATTCAACAATTGTTTAATTATTAAAACATGTTTTTATATTCCTAATAAAAATTGATTTTTAGAAATTAAAAATTTTTCTTATGGGGACCACCCTAATGATTGCCGCAATCTTCACCACCCCAATAATTTAAAATGGAGGCCGGGTATATTCTACAAAAATTTTGGAGTAACAAAAATATTGCGGTAGGTCATATATTTGACTCCCCTAGGGGCACTCTAGGGCTAGTTTGGGGCAATGGCGGGTAATTTTATAAAAAAATATTATTTGGTATAGGTGCGCAGATAGGGGGTTGGTATGTTCGGTCTTAAGTTTTATCGCTCTAGGAGCTTTTCGTAGATTTTGCCTAGTTTTCCCCTCGGTTTTTGCCTCATGCATTTTGTTTTTTCTAAATTTTACAAAATTAGGAGTTCTAGCCTATCCAAATCCTGCTGCTAAGGATTTCCATATAACATTATGCCATTGCTATTGTCCATACATACATACATACATACGTCAAAGTATGCATATTTTCAAACCTTATTTTGAACAAGAAGATCTGCCTATTTTGAAATCTACAATGCAATACTGTTCAATAAATAAAAATATTTTTATTAAATTTATTTCTGTGCATAATTTTACTTATTTGTATGCATAAATTGTATTGAATTCTTTGGCATGTTTATTTTTATATTCATTCAATTTTATATATTCTCTCTCTTTTGTATACATTTTTATATATTTTTCTTTAAATCTATTATCAAACGCGTGCCGCTCGCAGTGTGTGTTATAAGTTGCTGTTGTTGTTGTTGTTGTTGTTTCAAATAAATTTAAAACGCCGCATAATTAATTAATCCCCTTTAAGTTGCCATAAAACGATTTAACATGTTCATTTAATTTTATTGTTTTTCTATGCCAAAATAGTACACAAATGAATGTATTGGGATATTATTTTGTTTAACACTCTGTTGTAGATGTGATTTATTATGATAATACGAGTGTGTGTGTGTGTGTTGTGTGTGGAAATTGTGTTTAAACAAATTGACTAGATTCATTGTGTATTCAGCGGGAGGCACTTGCATTTGAATTAATTATAAAGCCAGGTTTAGAATGGCATAAAACAATAAACAATTTACTGAGTAATTAAGTATACGAGTACATAAAGATGAGACAATTTAAATTGCTGCTCTGTTTCCACAACCCGGACGATTGACTTGAGTAGAAAATTTATATGAAAAGCAATTTTATTTGCTTTAACTTTACTTTACATTATACAAACAAAAATTTCTTCTTTTATTGTTATTTTAAGTGTGAATTTAAAAACGAATGTCTTCTCTCGACATCGTTGAACAGGATTTATGTAAAATGTTAAGGAGGACATTTTTTGTGAAAAATTTTAAGTCTCTAAATCTTCCCCGTATGAGTCTTTTATATACACAGTGCAACACGAAAAAATATAGCCATATAAGGAAAGCACTACGTGATAAAAGACCAAAAAAAATAAGACCCGTGTCTACCAGTTTTGTCCCAAGTCATGCACTTTTTTTATGGCCCCCCAAAGATTTGGGGCCTCGGTGTCTTTTTTGCATTTTCTCAGGCCCATATCTTGCAAACCGTTCGAAATTTTTATTAACTCTCGGAGGCAAAGTTGTAGCCCTTGTAGAGTTTTTCTTTTCCCGGACTTTTTCATTTCCCGGGAAAGCGGGAAAGATTTTTTGGTTTCCCGGGAAATCCCGGGAATTCCCGCCCAGTACAAAACAATACAAAATATTTTTAAATTTAATTTATTTCAACAAAAACAAATTATACACACATTATTCAAAAAAATAATACCGTTTCCGTTCTTTATATAATAATAATACAGAGATACCAATATTCACCCTTATTCCATTTGTCGACATCGACGTCACTTTAACACAATACCGAAAAATTGGGGCTTGTTTACTCGCTCTCGAGAATAATTTTGTGATAATGGCAATATACTTCCGTTCCCTTAATTTTAGTAAATGGCATTAGCCTGCCAACAGGAGTCAGTTGTTTTCGAGAACTGGTATACAAGCCCTAATTTTTTAGTATTGTGTTAAAGTGACGTCGATGTCGACAAATGGAATAAGGGTGATTATAAAAAAGAAATTATACGAGTATTATTAAAAAAATATTACAAAATATCCCCCTTATGAAAAAATCATTGTTAAACTTAAAATTGGTTTAACAAACGAATTTTTTTATGGTAAAACCAGTTTTAACGCATGCTTTAACTTTAACAATCGATTTTGCATAAGGGCATATTTCTTTGGAAATAGGAATTTAGTACAGAATAAGCTGTTAATGCTGTTAACCGTACTATTTATTAAAAATAATCTGTAATTATTTGTAATTTTCTTTTATTTCCTTGCTCATTTCTGTTTTTTACTTTTATGAATTGTTGTAGAATTAAGTTTTGATCGTCGCGTTCTGCTTTTTCCAAATAAAGGCATCATCATCAACATCAGAATGCATGTGTACCAGATGTAAACTCGGCCTTAGTTGTTGTAAAGCTTTAGCTATTGTGATATTTCCATATATTGCTTTATTATTGCACCACCGCATTAATAAAGTGAATAAAGACACTCATCAAGGAATGTGTGCATACAAATTAAGTTGCCATATTAAAATAAAAAAATCCCGGCAATTCCCGCACAAATTTCCCGGGATTTCTTTCCCGGGAAATCCCGTATGAAAAACACTAAGCCCTTGTCATACAAAACAAAAATTGTGAACATTTAAATTAAAAAAAAACTTCATCTCCAAGATCAAAATCGTAAAAAATATAAAAAAATTCGGTTTTATTTACCTTTTTCTCCCTGTTTAGGTCCATAGGTAGCAAACCACTTAAAATTCAAGAAACAATTCACAACAAAAATGTACCTAAGATCTTAATTAACAACTTTCTAGAACATATGAACTTCCTAGGAATGATTCTTAACAACGTTTAGGTAGCCGCAAAGGTGAAAAATGTTCCCGAAATTTTTTTAATTTCATTTGGTTGGAAATTTTTTATGTGCATGACTTGGGGCAAAACTGGGAGACACGGGTCTTTTTTTTTTTTGGTATTTTATCACGTAGTGGTGTCCGTGTGTGGTTATATTTTTATAGCTATGCTATTTATGTGGCAGGAGTTAGGACGTGATTTTCGTAACAAAAATAATCGACACTATTACAGTTATATATTTATTTTTGTTTTGATTTCTTTGTACTTACTCGTAAAATCAGAGTACGAAAATAAACGAAACCAAAGGTGTGATTTTGTTTTGTTTCGTTCTTTGAAGTGAGTGAAACAAAAACAATGAAAACGATTGCTCAATTTGTTTTAGTATTTTTTTTTTTTGCAAATGAGCACAAACCACAGAATACAAACGACTGTCTGTAAGCCGGCTAACAGCCGCCACCGGCCACCCAGAATACATTAATTTAATCGTAGGCCACTAAAAAAGAAATTAATGAGAAATAAACGGAAATGTTTTGAAATATTTGCGGCGAATTTGACATCATCATATAATATAATTTTATTGCATTGTTATTTAATGCATTAAGTTTGTTTTATATAGCTAAGCAGCATAGCAATAACCGGGTGTCCTCAGACACCTCTCTTCTCTTTTTTTCGTGTTGCACTGTGTTACAAAAATAAAATCATAAAATTATTATCATAAAATTTCCAACTGTCTAGAGTTTTCTTCAATCTCTCCATTTTACTATTTTGCCTCAATTCTATTAGATGTTTGTTTTATCGTTAACACTTTTCCCCGAAAAACTAATAAAATTCGGTTCGGTTCTGTTCTGTTCTGTTCTAATAAAATTCTTTTTTAGTATTTTTGGATACCTTTCCTTTAACAGGTAGCTAAAAACTAAAGTGTTTCCCATTAGAGACGGTTCGATATTAATAGTCTAAAGTGGGGTACACACTATAGAACATGAGTGACAGCCAAGAATTCATCAGTTTTGATTGATAGTATTGGTTGTTCAGACTATCGATCATGGTCGACACTCAAACCTTCATTCAAGAAAAAAAATCGGACATACAAAGAAATTAAAAACTCAAATTGGATGCGCATTTTTTTTAATTTTTTCTTATCTCTAACATCACACACAGCCTTTCATTCTGTAAAACTAAATGAATTCCTTAAAAAAGAAAATTTTCCGCGTTCAACTTGTGTTGTTTATGCTACAAAAATATCTCTTGACTGACGCTTTTTGGCACACACTATCAGTCAAAAGACCAATATGGTCGCTGACTGTTACTGAACCACAAAAAATTCTGTGGTTGAGTGTTAACTGACGAAATTCATGTTCACACTATCGATCAATGTAAAATTTGAGCAAAACTGTCACTCATGTTCGATAATGTGCTCCCCACTTATAGTTACATATATTGTTTTTCAAATCAATCTATCATTCCAAATCATAATGACCAATTTCACATCTCGACTAACCTAAGGGGGTTTTATATAATTCGATTCGAATAACAAAACTATTCGAAAGCAATTTCCTATACGAAAGTACACATAATGTTATTATTCAATTCCTTCGTATAGTTATGTTACGGAGTTGTACGGATAAAAGTGATGCCAAATTTCTTTATATACAGAAAAGTTGGCATTACTGGTATTATTTTAACGACAAGCTTGTCAGCAGTGATCTCAACTGCTCAGGTGACTATTTTCTCCGCTGGTAATTTTAGTATCAGTTTGCTGTCAACAAACATTTTTAGCACATATTTTTGATATCAAAAGTATAAAAAAAATTAGAGCGAATTGAGCCGAGTGTACTTAAAAATTATGTCACGAATCAAGGCAAATTCATATGAAGTATACTCGGCTAAAGTCGCTTCGAAAAATTCATGGAAAAATGTGTTTTGACATTAGACTTGGGTCGAACTCATTCAGTCGGTCGTTTTTGACACAAACCAATTATCAAACCCATGTAATTCAAATGGGTTTGCTCATTGATTTGTGTCAAAAACGACCGATTGAATGAGTTCGACCCAAGTCTATTTGACATCTGAAATATGTTCGAACTACAAGCGGCAAAAAAAGTCAGCTGAGCAGTTGAGTCTACTTAATATAAATTCGCCTTGTCAGGCATGCTACTGTCTTAATGTCATTACAATAATACCCCTGTCTTATTAGAAAATCCTTTGTTTATTCAAAATAAAATAGCGTCTTGCAGAAACTAGACTTGGGTCGAACTCGTTCACTAGTTCATTTTTACCACAAACCAATGATCAAACCCATTTAAATTACATGGGTTTGATCATTGGTTTATGGCAAAAATTAACTACGAGGGCGGTTCGGAAACTTCTTAGCCTAGCACAAAAAGCGCGGTATAAACAGAATAAAGTTAAGTGTTTTGGAAACTTCCATCTCTGCTATGAACACATGTTAAATTTTGTTTCGATCTGGCAACTCCTTCATATAAAAACAGGTGTTCACAAAAGACGCATCCGCGATTTTTTAACAATGGCAATATTAGAAATGCGTGGTGTCATTAAATATTTACATAAAAAAGGTTTATCGGGACAAGAAATTCATAATGATATGGTGAAAGTGCTTCTTCATATGCAACAGTAAAAAATTGGGTTGCTAAATTTAAACGTGGTCGTACAAGCATTGAAGATGAACCACGTAGTGGACGTCCAAAAACAGCAACAACAACAGAAATTGTAGCCAAAGTGCATGATGTGGTATTAAATGATCGACGAATAAAAGTGCGTCAAATAGCTAATATCATGGGCATCTCAAATGATCGAGTCCATTTAATTTTGCATGAAGAACTACAGATGAAAAAGCTTTCTGCAAGATGGGTGCCGCATTTGTTAACAGTCGACCAAAAACGCATAAGAATGAACATTTCTCAAGCTTGTTTGGATCGTTTTAAGCGAAATAAAATGGATTTTAAGCGTCGTTTCATAACTGTTGATGAGACATGGATCCACCACTATACTCCAGAGACAAAAGAACAATCCAAACAATGGACTGAAGCTGGAGGAAGTGCCCCAAAGAAGGCAAAAACAATTCAATCGGCTGGTAAGGTTATGGCAACGGTTTCTTGGGACTTCAAAGGTATTTTATTGATTGACTATCTGCAAAAGAGTAAAACAATAAATTCAGAGTACTATTGCAACCTTTTGGATCAATTAAATGTACAAATTCGAGAAAAACGTCCTGGCTTACAACACAAAAAAATAATTTTTCACCAAGACAACGCACCAGGGCACAAGAGTGTTTTAACAATGGCTAAAATCAACGAATTAAAGTACGAGTTGCTTGACCACCCACCTTATTCTCCTGATTTGGCTCCCAGTGACTTTTACCTGTTCCCAAATCTAAAAAAATTCCTTGCTGGTAAACGTTTTACCTCAAATGAAGATGCAATTACAGTTGTAAACCACTATTTTGAAGACCTTGAGGAAAACTATTTTAATCAAGGGATAGAATTGCTAGAAAAGCGTTGGACTAAGTGTATTGAAGTTTCAGGAGATTATATTGAAAAAGAAAAATATTTTTGAAAAACTAACTATTCTCTTTCACTGATAGGCTAAGAAGTTTCCGAACCGCCCTCGTAGTGAACGAGTTCAACCCAAGTCTAGCAGAAACCCTCTCACGAATGAACGAACATTTATTATGCAAAACATGTCTTAAATGTTATTGTAGCATACATGCATCATTCATCAGCAACACGAACAACAACATCTTAATCTGCGTATGTTGTAGCTTATTGTCAAAATACCACGTGACTTATTTTGTAAGCAATGACGTCTTTGCGTCAAAAACAAAAAATATATAAATAAAAACATTTATTTGTTTATTTTTTTTCGTTATTTCTTAACACATTGTAATTGTACACAGACGAAAATTGTTTGACTAATTTAATATTTAACGATTTTGTTTTGTTACTTGTTTTATTTGCAGGTATGTACGAGTACTTATTGTCGCAACAATTCTCTTGCATTGCAACTCACGTAAAAACTTTATCTCGTTACTTAAAGAGGTAAGCAAATGAATTTTTATTTAGATTTGATTGTGTAATAGTTATTTTGAAAAGTATAACAAACAGTTTGTTGTACGTTACATACAATTTTAAAATATAAAAAATATATTCCAAAAAAGAAAAGAAGAGCACACGAAATTAGTTGCTATTTGAATAAATTTTATCAGCAGTAAAATTAATTAGGTTAAGTTAAAATTGGCAGCGGAGTGAAGGCATTACTGTTTTAAATTTCTCACAGTAGGTCACGTTGTTATGTATCGAGTGTTTAATTCACTAACTGCTTTAAAACTTGCAGGCTTTTGTTATTCTTCTGTAAATTTTTAGCTAGTCAATCAATGATTAATTAGCGTAAACGTAAATAATAAATGTTGTGAATTTAATTCAACTCACTATTGCATTTACATCTCCATAAGTCTTCGAATGTTGAACAATGACAGAAGAAATTTGTTTTATATACCTTTTCAAAACCATTCATACTACAATGATTGATGGAACAACCATCCATTATGTCGACTTACTTGTGCTAACACCAGCCTTTGCTGTAGATCTTAGTTACGAGTATTGCTAAAAATCGACAGGTAACACAGCTGCAGATAAATTAACAAGTTTCTAATAATTGATTCTGGCAGAGGAGAGGGAACAGAAATACACGTGTTAAGGCGTGTTGTAGGCTTAAGGGGTCGAATTCACATCCCCACCTAGTTACGAGTATTACCAAAAATGGACAGGTAACACAGCTGCAGATAAATTAACAAGTTTCTAATAATTGATTCTGGCAGAGGAGAGGGAACAGAAATACACGTGTAAAGGTGTTTTGTTGGCTTAAAGGGTCGAATTCACATTCCCCCCTACTTCTGCCTGTTTTACTTGTGAATCGGTATAGAAAGCCTTTAATTTAAGCTTTAAAATGTGCGCAACACTTTTATGTAATATCTTACGTGGAAAATTTTTTTATACTATTTTAAATCCTCTGACTCTGTTCTCAAAAAGCAGGCAAAAAAAATATCCATAGACAGGAAAATTGCGGCTTAAACTATTTCCCTTGAAATTCAAGAACAAAATTTTAAATACAGAAAAAGTCGAAATGTAGCTGAAACATCAGAAATGCATTTAAAAGTTAACTTGATTCAATTAAATTTTTAACTGATTCAATTAAATTTTTAATTGATTCAATTAAATTTTTAATTGCTTCTATTAAATTTTTAATTGATTCCATTACAGTTTTAGTGATACAGTTAAAATTTTAACTAATTGTTTTTATTTTTTTTTCAATTAAAAGTGTTAATTTGAGCATAATTGCTTGTGTATTTTTTCTTCGTATTAGGGCTATTATCACATTATCACCTTTAGTTAAAGGTAGGATTTTGTCTGTCCAATAAATATTTTTGCATTATTAGAACTTCAATTTCTTATTGTTATTATCAATAATAATAATAATAACATTTAATGGATAAAAAAATAATAAATGCAGGTTTTACAATACAAAGCCATTTATCGGGCAGACAAAATCCTGCTTTTAGCTAAAGGCAAGTTGTGAAAATGGCCCTTAGTAATATAATACATTGCAAATCCATATTTTATCAGTTTCAATTGAATACGAAGCTTCATTGCATTTAGAAACTGAAAGTATAATTTTATAACCTTTAAACCCTTTGTATCAACCTTTAAAAGCATTTAGATGAACTCATATCTATTCCTTGCAGGAATTCACTCAAAACTGCCAAGCACCTCCTACAACTAAAATGCAAGTGTAAACACGAACAACCCTTTAATTCATTTAAAATTTTTAATGATTTTAAACCGTTATATCCTCGTTTAAGGATACTTTTCTGCCTGCTTTCCCACAACAATAAAAAAATTATACCGTGAAGAGTAAGTGTATAAAAATATTCAACTTCGTCGTAAGACTTTATATGGTCGCTGTTTTAACTAACTGACATAACTGACATCATTTTGAAAAATGAGTTAAGTCCACTTTTAGACTTTATGAGTCACATAATTTTATGACTGTAAACATTACTGTCGAGTCTATAACAGTAAAAATATTTCAGACGTTTCCATAAGAATACATATAGAAAACAGTCATAAAAGCTCCTCTCGTGTAAAATTTACAAAATGTCACTTAGGCCAGTTAGTTAAAACAGCGACGATATAAATGAGCTGAGCACAGAAATAATTTTCTCTAATTAAAACTTTTAATTGAAAAATAGAAGTAATCAATTAAAAATTTAATTAAACTATTTTTTCAAGCTGTTATATTTTTATTTAGTAGTTCAGTAATTCGTTAACCTCCTGTTAACTTCTTCAAGATCTTTCTTATATTTTGTTGTTTTTTTATATTTTTTTTTCGTTTGCCTCTTTTCCTTTTAATCGCAAAAAAATATCGAAATTAAATATAAAAATATCATCAAACCTAAATCTTGAAAAAAAAAGTCGAAAAATGTTATCAAGAATTTATTAAAAATTCAATTCATTATTTAAAAATTTAATTAAATAAATATTTAAATAAAAATTTAATTGAGCCAATTAATGTTTTGCTTAAAAATTAAATTAATTACATATTTTAAAGGATACAATTAAATTTTTAATTGATTTGTATATTTTATTTTTATTTAAAGGTGTTGATAGGAGAAATAAACTTTTGTGTGAACACACTCCATGCCTAGAATTGAAGGTTTTGGCCTTCTCATTCGTTTAACTCTCTTGTTATTTTGGCAATATAAAAAAAATTTACTTTGTTGTACAGTGTAAATAATAAAAATTTAATTTTTATTTGTTTTCATTTCTCAAGCTTATCTCAAGTAAGAAATTATACACTAGACATTACAACATTATTTTGGGGTGTGTTTATTCATCCCTTATTTCAGGTTTAGTAAGCATTTAGTATCCTCTTTTAATTCCCTTCAGCAACTTGAGCATTTCCTGTCTATATAAACAAACAGCAATTTAATTTATTTAAAAAGTAAATAAAACATATTAATTCAATTAAAAATTAATTTTCGCTCAAGTGCATTTCATATGTAATACAGGAAGGTTCGGCTATAATTAACAAATTAATCCATTTTATCTTAAGCCATGCAAATATTTTTAAAACATACTTTCATAAAAGCACTTATTTATTTTTGGTCTAAGAGAACAGATGTGAGACATCATCTCCGTACTGCCGGATATTATGCTAACCAGTCTCCTGAGTCTTACCCCCTGTTTGTGTAAGACGTTTGAGTGAAAAATCTTGGCGTTTTTGTAATAGATTAAAAGAAACTTGTACAACTTTTCTTTAATCTATTACAGAAACGCCAAGACTTTTAACTCAAACGTCTTACACAAACAGGGGGTTACTCTATTCCATTTTAGAATCTATTTTCACTTATCTGTATTCGAATTGTGTTTTAAATATTTTAACAGGTCTGACGTTCTGCTAAGTGATATTATTCAAAGATGATCCCACCTTGGCAAACCTATCAGCTTCTTTGTTTCCTGTTATACCTTGGTGTACAGGTATCCATATTATTTTTATACTGTAGATTATGCGTATGCGTTTATCTCATTGTTATATTGAAGGACATTGCAGGCACTCTGTTATTAATTTCCTTTCCCTATTTCGTAACGGCCATGATCTCAGAGTTAAAAACTTTGTTATAATCAGGAAGGCGAAAGAATTGTCTTACGTCTTGACCCCTCTGTAGAGCCCGTTCCTTTAATTCCGCTCTAGACCTGAGTCGAACTCGTTCTGTCAGTTATTTTAGACACAAACCTATTAGCAAACCCATGTAATTCAAATGGGTTTGATCATTGGTTTGTGTCAAAAACGACCGATTGAATGAGTTCGACCCACGTCTAGTCAAAACCATCAATGTAAATTAAATGGGTTTGAAACAGCTTTTGACTCAAACGCTCTCAAACTAGTTCAAAAAGAACTGTTAGACAAAAGTCTATCACAAACCGATGATCATAGCCATTTAAATTACATGGGTTTGATCATACTCGTAGGTTTGTGGCTAAAATGAACTAGTAAGCGAGTTCGTCCCAAGTCTAGGGACTGGGGAATACCTTGTCCATGAATTTGCAGCACTTTTTCCGTCTTGATTGGCTTATAAATTCATTTATTAAATTTTTGTGGACTAACAGTGCCATAATAAAGCATAAGGTTAGTGTCCAAAATGATTAACTGAAGGTAGACTTGGGTCGAACTTGTTCACTAGTTCATATTTGCCACAAACCTCTGATCAAACCCATGTAATATAAATGGGTTTGATCATTGGTTTGTGGCGAAAATGAACTAGTGAACCAGTTCGACCCAAGTCTGACTGAAGAAGTTCATTTTGGACACAAACCGAACTTCAAACCCATTTAATTAGACATGGGTCGAACTTATTCAGTCGGTCGTTTTTGACACAAACCAATTATCCAGCCCATGTAATTCAAATGGGTTTGATCATTAGTTTGTGTCAAAGACGACCGATTGAATGAGTTCGACTTGGGTCGCATGTGTTTGATCATCGGTTTGTGTCAAAAATGAACTCATGGACGAGTTCCACCCAACTCTAACTCAAGCCCCCTAATGAACGAGTTCGATCCACGTATACTACTTTGTATGAAATACTCGCATTGATAGAAAAATAGACTTGGGTTATTCAGTCGGTCGCTTCTGACATAAACCTATGTTTGAGCTCATTTAAGTTGCATGCAGTGATGCCAACTTTTTTTTTGGCTCCAAGAGCAAATCAAAATTAAAAAAAGCGTAATTTTGAGATCGAAAAAGCGTAAAACGCACTAACGTGAGAAACGAGTGAATATCCAAACGAATGAAGTTTAATAATGTTTAATATTTTCTAAGCTATTCTCTATTTAATGAAATATATCAGACAAAAATGGTATTCTCTGCACTGAAAAAATAAATACCCCAAGTTTTTATAAAGTAATTTTAAGAAATACACAAATTTCTTCAGCACACTAGTGCTTTGAATTTTCAAAAAGCACTAAAAATAATACCAAAAGCACCAAGTTGACATCGCTGTTTGCAAGGGTTTGATCATACATTTGTTTCATAAACAACCGACTGAATGAGTTCTGCCCAAGTATAGAAAACGTTTGAGGACTGCGAGACTTGCCTGTTATACTTAATAATTCGTTATACACCACGTTCGTTATAAGCAAACCGTACTGTACAGCTTTATACTTTTACTGCATTATTTTTCTTGCTGTTGTTGTTTTTTTTTTTGCGTCATAGAATATTTCTAAACGTCTATGCATGTTTAGTTTTAAGAGACATGTAAAGTTAATTTACTTAATTAATTTGTCATTTTCCATTGAAAATAAATGTAATTGAAGTGCTTGTGGTATATTGACTGTTTGTGTGTGGGTGTGAGTTTTGCTAATGTGCATGCTAAGTAAGCAAGTGTGTGTAAGTACTTAAACTTTAGATAAGATAAATTATAATTATAAAATATGGATTTTTTTTTGTTATATCACAAGTGAATGCTGACAGTTTTTCTTATTTAACAATGGTTTCATTTAAATTGCAGTAACAACAAAGCAAACAATATAACACAGATCCATATACATATGTATGTGTGTGTTAAATAGAATTGCTAATATTAAGTAAATTTTTAAAATTACTGTTGCTGATAGAAATTTGGTGTTTCATATTTTAAACAGAAGCTGACATAGTTTTTGTAAAACAATTATCATTTTAGTAGGACAATAGTGCCATGAAAATTTGTTTATCCCTGCGGAAGAATTGGTGACAATTGATCCAAACGTACTCGTCCTATGACTTGACAAAATAGGAGTGTTACCAGAAGTAGGGATTAGTGTGTGTTAGAAAAAAAGGTATATCCTGTAAATGGTTACATATTCACCATTGTCGCATGTCTCGTCTTGATCTTTTGTCAATTTAATCCCAAAAAAAATATCTGCTTAAAATACATACATACATATGTATATAATTGCATTTGTAATAATAAAAAAAATTATAAGTTTTCACTGTTACAGTTAAGTATCAGAATGACATTTTGAAAACATTTATATATTATTTTACACCGATTAGGTCCCCATGCGATAAATCAGTGACAAGTTACATAGGCCATTATCATTTAAAAGTGACTGGTGCGCTTCATAGGAAGTGTTAGAACTCGGACTGGTCCCTATCACTTGGGGACCGATCACGTGACTCGTCTTGTGTCAGTTCCATTTCATGCAGGGATGCATTACTATTACAAAATAGAACATCTTAGACAAGAGATAACATCCAAATTTATGAGTTTTTTTATAAACCTTACTATACTCTTCTGTCTGTATAAGATTCTAGTGTTTCTGATGAAGTAAATTCCTTATCTTAAATAAGTAACTTAAAATGTGTTATTTACAAGGCCACAATCATAGTTGCTTTCAAAAGCCAGTATTCCCCCTGAAATATATTTTAGTTTTTCATTGAAATTATTGTTTGCATTAATTTTTTTTTATGTGAAGAATTGTTCAAGACCTCAGCGCCAAGGAGGCATTTTTGAATTTATTAATTAATTTATTTATTTATTAATTTGCATAACATTGTAACATGAGTTTGTATTTGATTATTTCCGTCAATTGCTCAGCAGGCCTTCTATGCTCTATTGAATTTATGCAAACAATCACTTATGCATTGGCTTCAACCGTTCCTAGTTTTCGCTGGCCATGACAAATAAATAGACAAATAATAATAATAATAAATAAATCCTATCTAATATTACGAGTATAAATGTGAAAGTGAATTTGTTTGTTTGCTATGATTTGACGACCAAACCGCTTAACCGATTTTGAAAATTCTTTTGCCAATGGAAAGCTACATTACCAGCATCAAATAAAAAATATTTTGCATCCAGTTAAGAAGCTGTTGTTTTATATTTGGTACGGATTTTTTCCGAAAAACACATTTTCGGGCTGGTTGGGGTAATTTTCATTTCAAGTTTGATTGTTTGACCAGTTTTAAAACCGATTTTTATATATTTTTTTAAACCGATCAACGCGAGCGGATCCGCTGGTAAAAACTAGTAAATAATAAATATAAACAAATTTTAAACTAAACAAAAAAATTTACATACAAAAATTATTTTGTAAATGCAATTAAAATTTAAATTTAAAAAATTTATTTGTTGTTGGTTAAGGCTGTCTAGGTGCGTTTCATTGCTGCTCAAGAAACACATTAGCAGCAGACTTCTTGTGAATGTAATTAAAATTAACAGCACTCACGAAATGCATTCAGACGTGCTTAACCAACAAGTGTTAAAAAAAATAAGATATGTATTACCCCTGCAGGAAATGAAACTGACACAAGACTAGTCACGTGACCAGTCCCCAAGTGATACGGACCAGTCCGAGTTCTAACACTTCCTGTGAAGCGGACCAGTCATTTTTACATGGGCATGGCCTAGGATGGGGCTAATTGATACTTTGTATGCACCTTGTGAGTTGTCACTGAACTATCCCATAGGGACCTATTCGATGTATAAATTATTTATAAATAAAATTTCGACATTTAACTGTAACAATTAACGCTCATAAATTTTTTTATTGTTACAAATGCAATGACATTTTTTTTAATTTTATTTTTAATCTGAAAATTGTTTGAGACTCGAACCGACAACCTTGTGGATGACTGAGTTGCACACTACCCACTCGACCACAGGGCCACTCATATTTCAAAAGCATAAATACTAGTTAAGCTTAGGTTAATATTTAAGTATAGTTACGGGACTGGTTCCAGAGTCACATTGAAGGGAGCAATTAACATTATATTTACACTATAGGTCCCGTATTCGACCACATCGAACATGTTCAGTGCCGTTTACTACAATACTAGACCTAGTC
The DNA here is from genome assembly GCA_944452675.1 of Tachina lurida. NCBI lineage: Eukaryota > Metazoa > Arthropoda > Insecta > Diptera > Tachinidae > Tachina > Tachina lurida. The sequence goes on along the minus strand of OX101754.1, from coordinate 26,551,139 downwards.
CGAGTTAAATTGGCTCAAGATCATCACGAAAATGGTCACCATTTAAACTATATGTCTTTTTTCTTCACCATACACTACTCCGTACTTTTGATAACACCCACATGTTCTCCAGCTATAAGACGAGTACGTTTAGATCAATTGTTACCAAATTTTCTGCAGGGACAATTCTAATTTAAATTGCACCTAGTTCTTGAAAATACAGCCATAACATTTTTAACTTAGGAAAATAAAATCGACTCAATTATTTTCGATCGAATTTGTTTTATATTGTTACACAGAAATACTCGAACAAACCTACTAAGCTCAAATGTTTTTTATAAAAACAAATATTTGGTAAACAAAAATAATTTTTCAGAACTGAATGCAGACACGTACGCACATACAAACAGACGATTGAATAAACATAAAAACTATAGCAACAATAACGATGAAATAGCTTCTGCTTGTTAAGAAGATGCACATACAAAAACACACACACATACATGGGAGTGTAGACAAAAAGAAAAACCACCATAAATTACTTCTCTCATGATGTATATACGCACATATGTATGTAAATAGTTAATACATAAACTAATGATGCGATCGTAAATAAGCATTGGAGATGCTGCTGAGATTCTCTAGACGTTGCTGTCACATTCTGGAAGCCTTGTGTGAAGTATAAAAAGACCGACGCATCTGCTAAGTTCATTCAGCCTATCATAAATAAAGTCAGTCTGAAGTTCATCGTGGAGAGTTCATTCTAGAGTTGTCCCTTATTGTGAATAAAAATTAATCTCAGTTGAAAGCAGATGACTATTGGAAAGCAAATTAAAGCCAGTGAGTCATTATTCGTGCATAAAAAGTGAGCGTGGGCCGAATAAGTTTTGTGTGAAGAATAACAGAGAGGGAGTATTGCTTCAAGAAGTGGTACCAGTTGTGAATCATTTATGTAATTTAAAGGTGAGTGAAGTGAGTGAGTCACCCATTGTTTCGGAACAAAATTTTACTCCGGAAAAAATTTTATTACTGGAGTTTTTCGAAAGACGATGATGAATAAAAGACCCCAGTCCCCAGTGTACTAATTAGAGTTAAAAATTACTCTTTTATTTACTAAAAATACTTATAATTACCAAGAGCTTAAATACACACCCTTAAAGTACTCACGTTAAAATTGCCTTGTTTTTCTTTCAAGTACGAAAACTATTGCTTTAATGGATCTCATCTAAAACGATAAATAATATGCGCTGAGTATAATGGGTTTATCGCCCCTAAGCCTTTTAGTTAATTATTTTATAACCTCTGTCCGTAAGCAGGATCCATTCTTCATTTTATTAAAACAAATTTTAAACCGAACCGGCAGTTCAGTAGATTATTTTTTACAAACATATAAACAGCTTTATAATATTAGTGTAGACTTAAACCCTAATTTTCGTTGCAATTAATTTTTCCAATTAAAGTTTTTGGCAAAAAACTTCACTAAATTTTTATAACAAAATAAAGAATTTAACAAATTCATTGTGAAATTAAGAATATAATCTATTACTTTTGGTATGAGTTTTTAAGTTTTTTTACTTTTTAAAAACGTTATTTTTGCAGGTTTGCAAGTTTATAATTAAATAAAAGGTCACCTGTGCTAAATTTTTATCAAATGAGAATACTTTGTTCACTCAATACTGATATAAAAAGCTTTTAAAGCACACAATGTTAAATTATTCACTGATAGAATACCACGATGTTAACTTTTCTGCTCTTTAGACAAAACTGCTATTTTAGCTGATGCATCCTTGTTTTATACTTAACATAAGGTTTCCAGAAGATTGTTAGCATCATTTAGAAAATAACAGCTCATTCGGAAGCTTTAGATAACTTACGTGTTCATTTATTGTTACAAGTCACTGTACTGGCTTGTGTGTGTATCAGTGATCGGCAATGAATAATTTTTCGCTATTCATACTGACTCATGAAAATTTAAATATAAGTGAGTAGACATCATTTAAACTCAACTACTCTGATTTACGCATAGTCACGATGACATTGATTTATAAGTATAGTTTGAAATAAATATGAATGCGACGCCGACATCAAAGTCATACCACACTCACACTCATAAATCACCTCAGTTTGATTCCTAATTTCAGGAACACTTATACCACTCACATTGATTCAGCTCACTCAACTCATGAGTGTATGTTTATTTAAAAAATTAGTCATTAAACATTTTGCAAGTAGTATACAATAGTAGTAAAAAGAGTTGTTTTGTTGTCAATATCTGCAAAAAAAAAGCAACAGAGAAACACATAACCACATAATGAGAACTTTAATGTTCGTATGAGAAGTTTGCATTTTGAATCATATTTAGTTTGCATCGTCCATAGGCTTTGAGTTAAGGAGAGTCAAAATCAACAACGTCATAAATGTTGCTAAGTATGAATTCCGTGCGCACTTCAAACCTTCGACTGAATATGATTCATAGACAGCATTGCAATAAGTATGAGTGCGCAGAAGTACAAGAAATTATAAGTCATGATTCAACTCTACTCACTTGTTCACTACTCATTGCTGTTCTCTGGTGTCTATGTATGTTAACAATAGAACACCATTGAAGAAGCAATATAGTTGTTGTTGCTTGTGCTTGTCGTCTGCATTGACTTAGAGAAACAGATGGTATGATGATGAAAGAAAATTCTATGATATAACTCACACAAACTTTGTTTTAATTAAATTAAAAGATAGGAAGCGTTTACTGAATGATACTTAACATAAACATATATCTTTAAGACAACTGATTGCCTCCAAAAATATAATTTCGGGATTCAAACAGTAGTCTTAAGTGTCATAGTGTCATAATTTCTTAAATTATATTAATATAATAAATAAAAACCCTCATTCCAGTTGATGACATCGACGTCAAGTCAATTTAATAGCAAAAAAATTGGGGCCGTGTTGAAAACAGCGGACTCCTATTGACAGGTTCATGCTATGTTCTAGAGCTAAAGGGAACAAAACTAGACTGTCAATAGCACACAATTTATCTTGAGAGCCAGTAGACAAGCTGCAATTTTTTGGTATGGTTTTGACGTGACGTCGATGTTGAAAACTGGAATGAGTGTGAAAAACTTCAAAATATTATGACACTATGATACTTAGACTACCAAAAAAAAAAATACTGCAAAATGGTTTTTTTTTAATTTTTCTCTGTCATTTAGTTTTATATTACAAACTACTGCAGGATTAACTTTAATCCTTCTACAATGGCAAACCATGCATTTATCGTGCATACATATACATATACATATATGTATATATGTATCTTATTTCTTACTACTTGTTTTAAATTCTAAAAACTTATTTGCTTTAAAAGTACTAAACAATTTTATTCGATATAAATTTTATATTTGTAAATTTCTCTACCTTTTAACCTCTTTACAATTATGAGAAATTGCTAATTTTCTGTTAAGGCAACAAAACTTTTATTATTTATCTTTTTTTTTGTATGCTTGCAGGATAAAGGATAAAAAATATTTTTTTAATTTTCTTTTTATTTCAAAATGTCTAATGGAGCCGTAACAAATCTTGGCTAAAGAATAAACAGGACTTTGTTTTTTTTTTTTTTTTGTAGAGTATTCATCCAGAATTTGTCTTTGTTGGCTTTCTAGTGAAAATGACAAAGTTCTTAGAACTTTTTAATTAATTTTTATTTATATTTCACTTATGTCTACCTTTTTTTTGTGGGGGGGGGGAGGAACCATAACCTTTAAGGAATAATCCCAAAGAGAGGAAACAAGCTTAAAAATTACAAAAAAAAAGTATCAAAAATTTACATTAATCTTAAGGTAATGAATAAATTAATGGCCCTATGTATAAGCAAAAATTGGCATGAAGTTAGCATAAGTGGCGAAATTGAATTAAGTGTTAACGAGTTCCTCCATACAATTTGACATTAAAAATGGTCGCATTACCTAATTTTAACTTACCTCTAAGTCCTACCATAATTTATAGTACAAAGTTTCATCGCAAAACTCTTTAAGATCATCTTCAAGTTTGCCACTTATGCTAACTTCATGCCAATTTTTGCTTATACATAGGGCCGTAAATAATTAAGTAAATGGCCACTCAAATTTGACAAAACATTTTATTACACTGTGCAACAAAATCAAACTTTTTCCAGAATAGAAAGATTCCTGCAAACAATTCCAGGAGAGGCGTTCAGAAAAAATATAAATATTTTGGCGTTTTTAAGGACTACATATCGTTGGTCACAAGTAAAAAGGCCATAACTCGCATTTTCACGAAATTGAATTTTTCGGCGATTCCAATATATTTTATGCAAATACACCTTGTCATTAAAATTTATTGTAATAATGTAAAAAATAACGCTTTTTGAAGCAGCTTTACAAAGCAGTTGTACAAGCACTTGTGATAATTATGTTTTTACCTTCTCCTGTAAAGTTACACTTATTTGAGTTACTTGTGACTAACAATATGAATCTATATTTACCCTGTAGGAAATGGAAGTGATAGGGAGCAGTCCGAGTTCTAACACTTCCTATGAAGCGGACCAGTCACTTTTACATGGGGATGGCCTAGGATGGGGTTAATTGATACTTTGTATGCACCTTGTGACTTGTCACTGAACTATCCCATAGGGACCTATTCGATGTATAATAATATAAATTATTTATAAATAAAATTTCGACATTTAACTGTAACAATTAACGCTTATATATTTTTTATTGTTACAAATGCAATAACATTTTATTTTTAATCTGAAAATTTTTTGAGATTCGAACCGACAACCTCGTGCATGCCAGGCTGGCACACTACCCACTCGACTACAGCCCCACTCATATTTCAAAGGTATAAATACCAGTTAAGCTTATGTTAATATTTAAGTATAGTTACGGGACTTATCCCAGAGTCACATTGAAGGGAGCAATTAACATTATATTTACACTATTTGATAGGTCCTGTGTTCGACCACATCGAACATGTTCAGTGCAGTTTACTACAATACTCGTACTAGACCGAGTCCGAATTAAATTGGCTCAAGATCAAGACGATACACCACGAAAATGGTCATTTAAAGGATATGACTTTTTTCACCATACACTACTACGTACTTTTGATAACACACACATTATCTCCAGTTATAGGACGCGTACATTTGGATCAATTGTCACCAAATTTTCTGCAGGGTAATTCAGTAAAGTGCGGCTTTCACTTGCACACGAAGATTACCGGACGTACACGAACAAGTCTTAGCACTTTTTTCGTTGTGCCGACTTTTATCGGTTTTTGGCGTTTTTTTTTAATTTTAGGGATTTTTTCTCTTTGGCAATTTTTTCCGTTGTTTTTTTATTCAAGCGATATTTTTCGGTTTTACTTTTGATGCATTTTTTGCATTTTGGCGATCTATTTAATTTTTTGGTGATTGATTTCGTTTCAGCGCTTTTTTCATTTTGACAATTTTCCTACTTTTTAAATTCTGGGATTTTTTAGCTTTAGCGTTCTTGAAAATTTCAAGATTTTGCCTCTTACAGTTTCCAAGATACAACAAGTTTGTCAAAATTGCATGGTCAAAGTTACATTAACTGATAGAATACCCTTTAATTTTGATTTTTTTTAAATTTCAGTGTTAATTGTTGTAGTCTGCATAAAAGTACACTAACTCTAAAAATTTCAACTTGCTTTGGTGCTCGTCTTAGAACACCCTTTAATTTGTAACTGCCACATTTTTAACACTTAAATTTTTAACTGTCATACATATGTAACATATTGCAGGTCCGCAGCTCTTAGGATTCTCGATAAAACAGCCTATGACGGACAGAAAAGAATAGGGTTCCTTTTCACCTTTGGTGCAAGGCACCCTAATAAAAAGGAGAACGAGAGATGATACTTGAAGAAGGATAAACCAATTTGTTAAATTCATTAATTAAAGAAGAAATACAATATCAATTCAAAATGTAAATCGTATTCATCCTTTTGTACTCATATCCAGCTATTTTTAATTTTTCATTAAAACTGATTGGATAGTTTTGGAGCGGGAGAAATATCCCCCTGCCCTCTTCTTGGTCCTAGTTTTCAAAATATATAAAGTTGGAGTGTCCTCTTAGGTGCAGAAATTTTTATGTTTTGAATTCCGTAAAAGACGCTTGCACAGTTTCCGAGGGGCGGACATTGCCTCCAGCCTGCCTCTTGGCCAAAAATTTAATTTTTTTTAATATATAAAGGGTGTTTTGTATAGAGTGACACAACCTTAAATCATAAAAAAACAAGGTAATATATGCTTAATATCAATAGGCTTTATTGGAAAGAAAATATAATGAAATTAATGTTTAAATATGATTTTTCCATTTGGCCGCCACTGCTGGCGTGTAGAAGGCGCAACCTGCAACACCAGTTTTCAAACAATTTCCGCAGCATTTACGGCCGTATTTCGCCGATAACTTTTCCAATGTTGATTTCCAAGTGTTCAATTGTTTGCGGTTTATCTACGTAGATAAGTGACTTAACATAACCCCAAAGAAAGTAATCCAATCTTAAATCTTATGATCTTGGTGGCCAATTAATTGGGCCATTACGTGAAATAATTTTTTCATCAAAAGTTTCTTTGAGTAAATCAATTATAGCGCCCGCTGTGTGGCATGTGGCTCCGTCCTGTTGGAACCACATATCAGCAAGATCAATGCCACGTAATTGAGGTACGAAAAATATCGAATCATGTTCCTATATTGTTCACCATTCTCAGTAACATTCTGAAAACATATGGGCCAATGACTCCACCAGCCCATAAAGTGCACCAAACAGTAATTTTCTGAGGATTTAATGGTGTTTCGACAAAAGCTTGTGGATTCTCCTCACTCTAAATGTGATAATTCTGTTTATTTACGTACCTATTCAACCAGAAATAGGTTTCATCCGAAAATGGAAGAAGTGCAAGATGAGTTGGACGAATAGAACAATTAATTTGATTAAAAATTTCAACAATTTGCACGCGTTGCTCTGGTGTAAGTCGATTATTAATGAAATTTTAAAGCAAACTTAACAAAAAGCAACTATCAGCAGTTAAATGGGTGCTCAAATAAAGCAATGATGCCAACTCAAGGTTGTGACACTCTAAAAAAAACACCCTTTATAAAGTGTGTGGGTGTTTTTAGACGCAGATGTATTTATGTGTTGAATTTCATAAAAAATCTGTTGGATAGTTACGTGTAGGATGAAATATTCCTCCTGCCCCCTCTTGGTCCTAGTAAGATTTGGAATAGGTTCTCAGATATATACCTTTAAAATGCCGATATATGTACATACATCTTTGTATATGTTTTGTCCTACCCTGTCAGAATCACTCGTTAGAACTTTCCTATTATTTTTGCAGAGTTATGCAAAAACTTGGAGGGAACTCTATTTAATACTTCAAAAAAGTGGGCATGCCCCACTTTCCACTAAGCTGTTCTTCCAATAAAATGGACGTGGAAATGGCTTCTTCCGATTAAAACATTATTGTTCTCGGAAATTCCGAAAGCATAGGTTAATGTTTTCCAGGAACTTCAATAGAGTTTCCACAAATACTGAAATTGTTCATCGCTTGCTGGTTACATCAGACCCTTTTATAACCAGCTTAACACATGAGACATCCAAAATGGATTTGGAATGTAACAATGTAGTAAAAAAAATGATAGATGCAAATTAAAAATAACTAACTTCGACTACTATAGTTTGGTCGTGTATTAAATAAATAAAGTTCCGATGTTTCTAAATCTGTTACAAACACCTCGTAGTCCAAGTCGAATTCGAAATACGGAAACTACTACAAGGGGCAAAGTTTTTTGTCGAATGGTAAACAAAATATTGAAAGAAGTTTCTACCTATATTTTGTAAGGCGTATATGGGCGATAGGCGTGGCAGTTTTAAAGAAAAAAAGTGTAGGCAGTGCCTGTACCGAATTTTAGGACTTCTGCTTGGATAAAAAAAATTTAGTGTGCCAAAAAATCGATTTGGATTATATGGGAGGTGGGAGGTAGTCGTGGCCGATTTTTATGAAATTGTATTATTTTTTCTTAGCTTAGTCAATCAAATGCTCGTTGCCAACTTTCAATGATGTAGGACTACTTTTCATAGTATTTGTACAAAAATGTATGAAGCCATCCCACTGTGCGATGCCCATACAAATTTAATATCGCTTGCCCAGATTTTATCCCCGCATAGCTTAAATTCTTACTGATAAGTGGTGGAAATTGCGGGCTGATGTTACTTCATATTTAATAATATTTTTAAGTATAAGCTGTCTTGTGGATATAAATTTGCAATTAAAATATATTATTGCCATTTCTGTAAAGTACTATACTACTTATGAACTCTGAAAATTGCAGCTTAAATTTATAAAAAAAAAGAAATGGATTTCAGAAAATCTTTGTTCATGTTAACGCATAAAGCCAGTGTGGCATAAAAATATATACACACATGTTGAGCCATGACCAGTATGCACGTTTAGCGGAGTATTTAATTCTAAAAGCATAAAGCGGTTCATTGAAAGTTTAGTGGAACGAATTTCTTTGCTTTAGGTTTGGCGGGTTCTGAGAAAAGAAGTCATAATAATTTATTTAGTTAAATTCTTAATAAATTTCGGAGCACCCTCTAAATATCTACAATTGCCATTATGTAATGCTGCTGCTACTGTTGCGGCTGTGGCAGTAGTCTTGTCTTTGTTTAATGTATATTTTATGCTTATAATTGAGGTTCATTTAAAAGTATTAATTTCAATGCAACTATGAATTTTCTGCTGATTCCTTTGGAGTTTTTCCACACCAGCCAGAAGAAGTTTGTGGAGAAAAATAAAAAGTACATACCTACATACTATGTACTTGTTTTTCTTCTTCTTCTTAATTTATAGCTTTTGAACAAAAAATTGAGTACACGTACTCCCGTAGGCCAGTTGGAAGCATCTTAAATTATCTGACATACAATACACGGTGTGTTGAATTTAAATTTATTTTTATCTTTTCGCTTGTCTCGTGTACATCATTCGTATCCTTGCAATTCAGTGAGATAAAAAGGTAATTTTATATTTGTAAGACATCAAATGTATTTTTAAAATATAGTTATGTATGTATTTTTAAATTTCGTAAGTGTTTCGCAGTTGTTCTATTTATTATACGCAACATGAGAGGCATTCTAGCTGCCTTCCAAAATGGTTAAATGGCGTAGAAAAATTATATTTAAAATTTATTTTTATACACTTTCTGTTAATTCTTAATGTTCTTCTCATTTGATATTAAAAAAATAATCTAACTCCTTAAGCAGTAGCGGACTTAGGGCTGCTGCCCTCCTAGGCACTCTTTGATATCTGGAAGTGATTATCAAAATAAAAACGTACATATAATTTTAATTAATTTTAAGAAAAATGTTAACAAATGAAAACAAACAAATCTTCTATCTGTATTTCCGAAAAGTTAAAATCGCCAGAACTCATGAAACTAAAAACCAAAATTCGTAAAATTGTAATAGAATGAAAAACACATTTTTTTCTCTATTAAAATAATTTACTATGCATTCATCAAACTAATTAAAGAAAATAATTAATATTAAAATCAGTTTAAAAAATCGGTTCTGTTAAAACAAAAACTTATCATAATTGTGTATTACAACACATGCAAGTTTTGAGAAATAGGCACCAGGTTTGATAGCAACAAGTACAAAACTGAGGGCCATTATTACAACTTGACGTTAGTTAAAAATATAATTTTATCAGACGTACAAAAAGTTTTTCATTATTACTTGTTTTTCATTGAACTTGCATTTATTATCATTGTAATAATTAATAAATTCAATAAAGTGCAACCTTGACTCGCGCACGAAAGGTTCCGTACGTTGGGCTTTGAGCATTTTTTAATATGGCGTTTTTTTTAGTTTTTGGCGTTTTTTTAAGTTTTTGGCGTTTTTTTAAGTTTTTGACGTTTTTTCAGCTGAAATGATTTTTTTTTTGTTTGTCTTTTTTCTCGTTTTGGCGATTTTTTTCATTTAGGCGATTTTTTTCATTTTGGCGATTTTTTTTCATTTTTGGCGATTTGTTTCATTTTGGCGATTTTTTCATTTTGGTGTTTTTTTTTCGTTTTGGCGATTTTCTTAATTTTGGCGATTTTCAGGTTTTTTGCCGATTTATTTTCGTTTTAGAATTTTTTTTTAATATGGCGATTTTTTCGTTTTGGTGATTTTTGTTTTTGGCCATTTTTTTTGGTTTGGCGGTTTAATAATTTTGGGATTTTTTTTACTGTTTTTGAACATTTCAAGAGTTTAGCTCTTACGGTTTCCAAGATACAGCAAAGTAGATGAGTAATGGCGGTCTGCGACATGTTTTGGGAATTCAAAACCGGGAAAAATCAAAAAGGGTGGCAACTCTGTTACAAATGGGGGATTTTGGGGATTTTCATGCTGAGATTTTCTTGGCTATGTGTGTGTGTGAGTTGGATTTTATGTGTATGTATGTATACTTGTGTGTGTACAGCTTTTGTTGTTATTGTAGAGAAGCGTTGTGCTTACAGTGTATGGATGTATGTATGTATATGTGGGTGTGTGAGTGTGTGTGTGTATGTGTGTGTGTGTGTATGAGTATGTGTTTTTTGTATTTACTAGTATGTTTGATGGTGTCCGATACTTTTGTTGTAGTGGCAGACAATCATTATACCCAGTAGGAAATGTCGATGGTGAAAATGTGCTGACTAGCTTTTGACTAGCTTGTCACCAGTACTACTCTATATATATATTTAGCATGTGCTTGTCATTGAGACCCTAGTAATAACACTAAAACAATTGATTAGGTAGTGACCACGTAGTTGTTATGGGAACATTAAGACATACTAACCAGACAGTTATTTACTGGTACATTTCTATAATTTACGTGCATACAAATGTATGAATATTGACAATTCCACCTCTCGCCTTCTTTTATACTGACGGATAGTAGAAAACTTATTATACCAAAGTTGTAACTAGAATTTTAGTTGACACAAAGACACTTGCTCCCAGTCTGACTGCAAGGTAGTAACAAGGGATCTGTGTATTTGTGTGTATGTAGTGATTGTTATTTGATAGACTTTGGGTAGCTGTTTTGAGTTATCGTTGGTATGCTTATGTAGGGTTACTGTATTGCATTTATGTTTGCGATCTCTGAGGAAATAATCTAATAGCTGCAGAGAGTGGCAACCCTGTTGTAAATGGAAGTGGATAGGGAATGTATTTGGTAATGTATCTATGTATATGTTGCTGTATTAATGTATGTGATCGTATCTATTTTTACTTTGAAGAATATCATTGCTTGTGTGTATTGTTTGGCCTTCCAGAGTTTTTCATACATATTTACAAATGAATGTGTATGTTTTCTAGGCTATTGACGTTGCTATTCTTATGGAGATAGAAAATATTGTGTTGGCATAGATTTTATATATACAAGTGAATTTCAGATGTTAAATGTTTTGAATCCAATCAGGTTGATAAGCAGATTTTTTGAATAGGGTAATGATATGTTTATTTCAGTATATAGAAAATAGCTTTTAGAGACATACACCAAAACTTATAGATGCATCTACTTTTACGTGTCCGTATTTTTCTCGTACCTTTGTATTACAAACTGATGCTAGCGATTTTATTCTGGGTGTTGCTGTGTATATGAATTTCATCATATATCGTAATAGCAATAGCGAATTGTGGAAATATGTATGTGTGTGTGTGTGTGTGTGTATGTGTGTGTATGTGTGTGTGTGTGCGGGTCTGTGTGTGTGTGTGAATTTCATCATATATCGTAATACCAATAGAGAATTGTGGAAATGTGTGTGTGTGTGTGTGTGAATTTCATCATATATCGTAATACCAATAGAGAATTGTGGAAATGTGTGTGTGTGTGTGTGTGTGTGTGTGTGAATTTCATCATATGTCGTAATAAATTAGAATTGATGACTACTACGCGATTCTCATATAAAGTATATAAGTAGAAGAACTAATGTAGATTGGCATCAGTCTGCTTTGATATCTCAACAAGTGACAACCTATTTTCTCAACAAAAAATTTAAAGTGTTTAAAATCCAAAAACTATAAAAGTGCTAGAACTAATTACTGTTTGTTAAACAAGTTTCTAGTGTATAAAAAATAATTAAATAAATTGTTTTAACTAAAATAAATTGTTAATAAATAAAATAATTAAATAAATTATTTATAAATAAAATAATTATATTAATTAATAGACAAATATATAAAATGAATACTAAAAGTTGTGCAATCTGCAATAAAGTCTTCATGACTCAAACAAAACTAAATCAGCATATGGAAACGCACTCATATGGAACTAGTAAGCTTGATCTTCCAAAAAAATATTGTGAGGATTGTGATGAGATGATCCCATCAAATGGTTACATGGCTCATGTCAGAACCACAAAACATAAAAACAATTGTCACCTTGAACAGATTGGAGATCTTCTCACTAAAAGAGCGAGCAACTTCAATGGGAGGATCGAGACATATATCCTCCTCAACAAAAATGAGGGTATTATGTTTCCGGAGCAGTTTCTGAAAACTGCCAAGAGCTCTATACTACAACAGCTAATTGAATGTAGTAGGATACATACTACATTTAAATTTAATATGGAGCTCACATGCGATTATATGAAGACGGTGAATGATGAGATGAACGTTTCCCAACTGGTACATATTTCTAAAATGATGTTGGTGACTTTGTCTGATGACATAGAGGATATGTACAAGAAACAGGCCGAGGAGCTAAGAGCTAAAATGGAAGAATTTCAAGAGAGGGATAGTGGATGGACCTTGATTTCAATAAATTCCCTTGAAGTTAATATAAACAAGGTGTTCATAATAAGAGGATCGAGCTTTATCCCTCTCCCAAAAAATATTGCAGCAAAACATGCATGCATAAATGTTGAAAACAATGATATTTATTGCTTTAAATGGTGTATCATTGCGGCCTTGAACACAAATAGCACTTTAAATCGAAGGCAACAGAAAAACTATAGAAACTATAATATAACAAACATTTCTGATGAGAATATTAATATAGGGGCAATTGTATTAAATTTCGAAGGCCTAGAGTTTCCACTCCCATTGAAGCAGATTAAACAATTCGAACGTCAAAATAATATGAGCATCAATGTATTTGGTCACAATGGAACATCGCTTATAGGACCATACTACATAACAAAAGAAGGACAACATGTTCATATTAATCTGTTATTGCTCCAGTCCGATGAAAACTTCCACTATGTGCTCATCACGGATATATCAAAGTAAGTTTCATTTGTGCATTTAAGAGAAATATGTTTTCCTATCTATTTAAAAAGTTACTTCTTATTGGTATATTTATTTATTTCTTATTTTAATTTCCTCTTTTCCTTAGACTCCTTCGTTCCAATATTACATATCATGAGCATGAGATACACATTTGCAACACCTGCCTTTTTTATACACATGATGATTATGTGTATAATCACCACAAAAATGTTTGTGGGAAAAAAGTCATCAGAATGCCCGAAGATAAATCTATCATCAAGTTTGAAAACTACTACAAACAGTTAGATGTACCATTTGTAATCTACGCAGACTTCGAGTCTATTTTGGAAAAGGTTGATGATCCCGTAAGTAAAAGCACTACAAATGTACAGAAACATCATGCGTGTGCATTCGCTTATTTTATTAATTGTAGCTTTAAGATAGAAAATAATTTATATAGACACTATTTTGGTGAAGATTCGGCGAACATATTTATCAAAAAAATAGTTGAAGATTGTACAGACATTTATCTAAATTATTTACTTAAAATTAAGAAAATGTTCATGACCCCAATAGAAATAGCTCAATATAATAATGCACAAAATTGTCATATATGTAAGAAAATATTAAATAATGATAAAGTTAGAGATCATTGTCATCTTACGGGTAATTATCGTGGGGCAGCTCATAGCGAATGTAATTTGAATTATAAAACACCTCATTTTATACCGGTTATCTTGCATAATCTTTCTGCATACGATATGCACTTATTTTTCAAAGAACTTTCTACTATAAAATATGCCACAATAAAAGTTATTCCCCAGAACACAGAGCGTTATATTTCTCTGTCAATTTTCATCAGATTAGATGGAAAACATGGATTCGAAATAAGATTTATAGACTCGTTTAGATTTATGGCTTCGAATTTAGATGCGCTAGCAAAAAATCTTGATAGCAATGATTTTAAAACTATTCGATCATGTTTCGTTGATGAAGCTCATTTCAACCTGATTAGAAGAAAGGGTGTATTTCCGTACTCTTATATGGATTCCATGACTAAGTTTAAGGAAATTCAACTCCCTAGTAGAGAAGAGTTCTTCAATATTCTAACGAATGAAGAATGTGATGTAGTCGAGTATGAACATGCTCAAAAAATATGGAGAGAGTTTAACTGTAAAACCCTCCTGGACTATACTGAACTCTATTTAAAGACAGATGTTCTTCTTTTAACCGACGTGTTTGAAAATTTTAGGAAAATTTGTAGAGATATATACGATTTGGACCCCTGCCACTATTATACAGCACCAGGCTTATCTTGGGATGCAATGTTGAAAACCACAGAAGTTTCACTCGAACTGTTCACTGATTCCGAAATGTATATGTTTATGCAAAACGGAATAAGAGGTGGACTAGTTCAATGCTCGCAAAGATATTCGAAGGCGAATAATAAGTATTTAGAAGATTTCGATGAATCAAAACCATCAGAATTTCTTGTATATTTAGACGCTAACAATTTGTATGGTTGGGCGATGTCGGAATATCTTCCTTGCGGTGAATTTGAGTGGGTATGTTATACTGATTTTGATGTTAAAAAAATTTCTGATACTGCAGAGTATGGGTACATTTTAGAAGTGGATATAGATTATCCCGATTCAGTGCATGATCTACATAATGATTTGCCATTTTGTCCTCAAAATAAGCCCGTGGGGGGATCCAAAATCAAAAAATTAGTTGCAGACTTACACTCAAAAACAAATTACACCATACACTATAGAGTTTTAAAACAAGCCATTTCAAATGGTCTCATCTTGAAACAAATCCATAGAATACTCAGATTTAAGCAATCCCCTTGGCTTAAAAAATATATTGACTTAAACACATTTCATAGGACAAAAGCTAAAAATAATTTTGAAAAAGATTTCTTCAAACTTTTAAACAATGCTGTTTACGGTAAGACAATGGAAAACATTGAAAAACGTAGGGACATTAGAATTACTTCATCTTGGGAAACAACAAACAGGAATCATTTGGGGCTCAGAGCATTAATTGCGAAACCAAATTTTATACAGTTAACAAAATTTTCTGACGATATGTATGCGGTAGAGTTAGAAAAAATGGAACCACTATATGATAAACCTATATATGTTGGTTTCACAGTACTGGAGTTATCCAAGTGGAGAATGTACGACTTCCATTATGGATTCATGAAGCCTAAATTTGGAGAGAACATTTCTCTCAACTATATGGATACTGACTCATTTATTTATTCAATTAAAACTGATGATTTTTACGATGACATCCGTCATGATATTAGTTTGAATTTTGATACGTCAGAATATCCTATAGATAACCAATTTCGTTTACCGCTACACAATAAGAAGGTTTTGGGAATGATGAAAGATGAAAACAATGGGGATATAATGACAGAGTTTGTTGGTTTAAGAGCAAAAATGTATTCTCTGTCGACTCTTCGCTCGGAAGCTGTTAAAAAATCTAAAGGAGTCAAAAAGTCTGTAATTAAAAAGTTGTCCATTAATGATTACAAAAGTTGTTTATTTGAATCCAAAATTATCTCGGATGAAATGTTTTTGTTTAGATCTAAAACACATCAACTATATACCCAAAAACTACATAAAATAGCACTTAGCTTTTCTGATGATAAAAGAAATATAATGACAGATAAAATTAAAACGCGTGCTTGGGGACATTACATAGACCGAAACAATGAAACAATAGATGTAGAATAGAATGCTTCCTACTAAATTACATGTAAGATGACAACGAAAATTTAATTTTGTGCTAATTGTATTTATTTATTAATGTATTTTCTTTAATTATTTATTATTTACTTATTTGCTTATTATTTAATTTATTTATTTATTATTTCTTTAATTATTTATTAATTTATTTATTGATTTATTTCTTTAATTATTTATTAATTTATTTATTATATTTTTATTTGTTTATTAATTTATTTATTAATTTATTTATTGTTTATATATTTGTTTATGAATTTATATATTAATTTTAGTATTTTATTCACACAAAAACATGTAAAAATTGAATTGTTTAAAACTTTTATCTTTTTTACATACACCTAAATTATTTGTAAATTAAAATCAAATATTCGATAAATGATCTTTTTTCTTTTTATATCTATATATTTTTATTTATACATAGAGTTAAATTTGTATTAGTACTAAGATTTTTAAGAAAAATGTTAAATAAAATATTGAAAAAATATTAAAATATGTAAATGGTTTTTTATTTCAGCTTAAATTTACTAAATATAAATTGTAACTACAAATCTCTACATTTTTATATTTTGTTTTCATATCACTTAAACATACACAGTCTTGTTATCTTTGAGAGTTCCTACACAAGAGGAATTGAATTTCACAATATTATAAAATTCCATTAAATTTCACTAGATATTTTCTTATCAACACCAACTGTTTTAAAATTTTCTCATCCATGTTCAATAATAGCAAATAAGCTATTAGATCAGGTATCAGCTATTAGATCAGCTTATCAGGACCTGATCTGGTTTTGAGATCAGCTTTTCAGGACCTGGTCTGGTTTTCAGATCAGCTTTTCAGGACCTGGTCTGGTTTTCAGATCAGCTTTTCAGGACCTGGTCTGGTTTTCAGATCAGCTTTTCAGGACCTGGTCTGGTTTTCAGATCAGCTTTTCAGGACCTGGTCTGGTTTTCAGATCAGCTTTTCAGGACCTGGTCTGGTTTTCAGATCAGCTTATCAGGACCTGGTCTGGTTTTGAGATCAGCTTTTCAGGACCTGGTCTGGTTTTCAGATCAGCTTTTTAGGACCTGGTCTGGTTTTACGATCAGGTTATCTGATTCAGATTGAGTTATCAGTTAACAAGTAGTTAGTCATTTATAACATTTATATGAATAAAGTTTCAGGTCAGATGAAATAACTAAAGTCAATCTCTTATGAGCAGTAATTTATATAGTTATAAAATAGTCAAATTGTTTTCTATAACGAACATCATTTAATTTATCATCAAAAATCCATATTCATCCTTCCAACACTATACAAATTTATTGAAACTTTTCAAAATTCATATTACTGACAACATAATCCCTATAGACGAGCTTAATATTTTTCTCATCTTGATTAAACATTATAATAACATTTTCATTGTCTCTTGTTAAATGCTTACAGCCGTATTCATAAAAATTTTAAACAGCATTTTGAATGTTGTTTAACCAAAATTCACTAAAATTGTATTCGACAAGAATTTTAGCTTAAAAAACGTTTTTTTATTTAAACCTTGTGTAAATCACCAAATCTTAAAAATTAACTGCAACCATACTTAAAATAATTTTGAGTTGACATCGTTGTAATTTTGCTTCATTTTAATTTGCATTTTTAACTTTGCCTATATGTATGTATGTATGCATGTATGTATGTATGTATTTATGTATGTATTAGGAATTATACTAGAAGTTGGGCACAAGTAGAATGAGTCATCATTCTTCTGTCGCCCCATACAAAAATATACACGTACATATGTATGTATATTATTCTGCTTTGCACATGCAGCATCAGCAAATATCATACTTGAAATTCTTTAAGCTTCAATACGTCAAAAAAATAAATGTATAATATACTATTCTTTTAATTATGAAATTAACTTCTTCAGATAATCATATTCGACTTGGTATAGATAATTTTGGTATAAATATATGTTTTTAAACCTGAGATAGTAGTAGTGAACTGCCATTCCTGCGTAGAAAACATATATTTATACCAAAATTATCTATACCAAGTCGAATATGATTATCTGAAGAAGTTAATTTCATAATTAAAAGAATAGTATATTATACATTTATTTTTTTGACGTATTGAAGCTTAAAGAATTTCAAGTATGATATTTGCTGATGCTGCATGTGCAAAGCAGAATAATATACATACATATGTACGTGTATATTTTTGTATGGGGCGACAGAAGAATGATGACTCATTCTACTTGTGCCCAACTTCTAGTATAATTCCTAATACATACATAAATACATACATACATACATGCATACATACATACATATAGGCAAAGTTAAAAATGCAAATTAAAATGAAGCAAAATTACAACGATGTCAACTCAAAATTATTTTAAGTATGGTTGCAGTTAATTTTTAAGATTTGGTGATTTACACAAGGTTTAAATAAAAAAACGTTTTTTAAGCTAAAATTCTTGTCGAATACAATTTTAGTGAATTTTGGTTAAACAACATTCAAAATGCTGTTTAAAATTTTTATGAATACGGCTGTAAGCATTTAACAAGAGACAATGAAAATGTTATTATAATGTTTAATCAAGATGAGAAAAATATTAAGCTCGTCTATAGGGATTATGTTGTCAGTAATATGAATTTTGAAAAGTTTCAATAAATTTGTATAGTGTTGGAAGGATGAATATGGATTTTTGATGATAAATTAAATGATGTTCGTTATAGAAAACAATTTGACTATTTTATAACTATATAAATTACTGCTCATAAGAGATTGACTTTAGTTATTTCATCTGACCTGAAACTTTATTCATATAAATGTTATAAATGACTAACTACTTGTTAACTGATAACTCAATCTGAATCAGATAACCTGATCGTAAAACCAGACCAGGTCCTAAAAAGCTGATCTGAAAACCAGACCAGGTCCTGAAAAGCTGATCTCAAAACCAGACCAGGTCCTGATAAGCTGATCTGAAAACCAGACCAGGTCCTGAAAAGCTGATCTGAAAACCAGACCAGGTCCTGAAAAGCTGATCTGAAAACCAGACCAGGTCCTGAAAAGCTGATCTGAAAACCAGACCAGGTCCTGAAAAGCTGATCTGAAAACCAGACCAGGTCCTGAAAAGCTGATCTGAAAACCAGACCAGGTCCTGAAAAGCTGATCTCAAAACCAGATCAGGTCCTGATAAGCTGATCTAATAGCTGATACCTGATCTAATAGCTTATTTGCTATTATTGAACATGGATGAGAAAATTTTAAAACAGTTGGTGTTGATAAGAAAATATCTAGTGAAATTTAATGGAATTTTATAATATTGTGAAATTCAATTCCTCTTGTGTAGGAACTCTCAAAGATAACAAGACTGTGTATGTTTAAGTGATATGAAAACAAAATATAAAAATGTAGAGATTTGTAGTTACAATTTATATTTAGTAAATTTAAGCTGAAATAAAAAACCATTTACATATTTTAATATTTTTTCAATATTTTATTTAACATTTTTCTTAAAAATCTTAGTACTAATACAAATTTAACTCTATGTATAAATAAAAATATATAGATATAAAAAGAAAAAAGATCATTTATCGAATATTTGATTTTAATTTACAAATAATTTAGGTGTATGTAAAAAAGATAAAAGTTTTAAACAATTCAATTTTTACATGTTTTTGTGTGAATAAAATACTAAAATTAATATATAAATTCATAAACAAATATATAAACAATAAATAAATTAATAAATAAATTAATAAACAAATAAAAATATAATAAATAAATTAATAAATAATTAAAGAAATAAATCAATAAATAAATTAATAAATAATTAAAGAAATAATAAATAAATAAATTAAATAATAAGCAAATAAGTAAATAATAAATAATTAAAGAAAATACATTAATAAATAAATACAATTAGCACAAAATTAAATTTTCGTTGTCATCTTACATGTAATTTAGTAGGAAGCATTCTATTCTACATCTATTGTTTCATTGTTTCGGTCTATGTAATGTCCCCAAGCACGCGTTTTAATTTTATCTGTCATTATATTTCTTTTATCATCAGAAAAGCTAAGTGCTATTTTATGTAGTTTTTGGGTATATAGTTGATGTGTTTTAGATCTAAACAAAAACATTTCATCCGAGATAATTTTGGATTCAAATAAACAACTTTTGTAATCATTAATGGACAACTTTTTAATTACAGACTTTTTGACTCCTTTAGATTTTTTAACAGCTTCCGAGCGAAGAGTCGACAGAGAATACATTTTTGCTCTTAAACCAACAAACTCTGTCATTATATCCCCATTGTTTTCATCTTTCATCATTCCCAAAACCTTCTTATTGTGTAGCGGTAAACGAAATTGGTTATCTATAGGATATTCTGACGTATCAAAATTCAAACTAATATCATGACGGATGTCATCGTAAAAATCATCAGTTTTAATTGAATAAATAAATGAGTCAGTATCCATATAGTTGAGAGAAATGTTCTCTCCAAATTTAGGCTTCATGAATCCATAATGGAAGTCGTACATTCTCCACTTGGATAACTCCAGTACTGTGAAACCAACATATATAGGTTTATCATATAGTGGTTCCATTTTTTCTAACTCTACCGCATACATATCGTCAGAAAATTTTGTTAACTGTATAAAATTTGGTTTCGCAATTAATGCTCTGAGCCCCAAATGATTCCTGTTTGTTGTTTCCCAAGATGAAGTAATTCTAATGTCCCTACGTTTTTCAATGTTTTCCATTGTCTTACCGTAAACAGCATTGTTTAAAAGTTTGAAGAAATCTTTTTCAAAATTATTTTTAGCTTTTGTCCTATGAAATGTGTTTAAGTCAATATATTTTTTAAGCCAAGGGGATTGCTTAAATCTGAGTATTCTATGGATTTGTTTCAAGATGAGACCATTTGAAATGGCTTGTTTTAAAACTCTATAGTGTATGGTGTAATTTGTTTTTGAGTGTAAGTCTGCAACTAATTTTTTGATTTTGGATCCCCCCACGGGCTTATTTTGAGGACAAAATGGCAAATCATTATGTAGATCATGCACTGAATCGGGATAATCTATATCCACTTCTAAAATGTACCCATACTCTGCAGTATCAGAAATTTTTTTAACATCAAAATCAGTATAACATACCCACTCAAATTCACCGCAAGGAAGATATTCCGACATCGCCCAACCATACAAATTGTTAGCGTCTAAATATACAAGAAATTCTGATGGTTTTGATTCATCGAAATCTTCTAAATACTTATTATTCGCCTTCGAATATCTTTGCGAGCATTGAACTAGTCCACCTCTTATTCCGTTTTGCATAAACATATACATTTCGGAATCAGTGAACAGTTCGAGTGAAACTTCTGTGGTTTTCAACATTGCATCCCAAGATAAGCCTGGTGCTGTATAATAGTGGCAGGGGTCCAAATCGTATATATCTCTACAAATTTTCCTAAAATTTTCAAACACGTCGGTTAAAAGAAGAACATCTGTCTTTAAATAGAGTTCAGTATAGTCCAGGAGGGTTTTACAGTTAAACTCTCTCCATATTTTTTGAGCATGTTCATACTCGACTACATCACATTCTTCATTCGTTAGAATATTGAAGAACTCTTCTCTACTAGGGAGTTGAATTTCCTTAAACTTAGTCATGGAATCCATATAAGAGTACGGAAATACACCCTTTCTTCTAATCAGGTTGAAATGAGCTTCATCAACGAAACATGATCGAATAGTTTTAAAATCATTGCTATCAAGATTTTTTGCTAGCGCATCTAAATTCGAAGCCATAAATCTAAACGAGTCTATAAATCTTATTTCGAATCCATGTTTTCCATCTAATCTGATGAAAATTGACAGAGAAATATAACGCTCTGTGTTCTGGGGAATAACTTTTATTGTGGCATATTTTATAGTAGAAAGTTCTTTGAAAAATAAGTGCATATCGTATGCAGAAAGATTATGCAAGATAACCGGTATAAAATGAGGTGTTTTATAATTCAAATTACATTCGCTATGAGCTGCCCCACGATAATTACCCGTAAGATGACAATGATCTCTAACTTTATCATTATTTAATATTTTCTTACATATATGACAATTTTGTGCATTATTATATTGAGCTATTTCTATTGGGGTCATGAACATTTTCTTAATTTTAAGTAAATAATTTAGATAAATGTCTGTACAATCTTCAACTATTTTTTTGATAAATATGTTCGCCGAATCTTCACCAAAATAGTGTCTATATAAATTATTTTCTATCTTAAAGCTACAATTAATAAAATAAGCGAATGCACACGCATGATGTTTCTGTACATTTGTAGTGCTTTTACTTACGGGATCATCAACCTTTTCCAAAATAGACTCGAAGTCTGCGTAGATTACAAATGGTACATCTAACTGTTTGTAGTAGTTTTCAAACTTGATGATAGATTTATCTTCGGGCATTCTGATGACTTTTTTCCCACAAACATTTTTGTGGTGATTATACACATAATCATCATGTGTATAAAAAAGGCAGGTGTTGCAAATGTGTATCTCATGCTCATGATATGTAATATTGGAACGAAGGAGTCTAAGGAAAAGAGGAAATTAAAATAAGAAATAAATAAATATACCAATAAGAAGTAACTTTTTAAATAGATAGGAAAACATATTTCTCTTAAATGCACAAATGAAACTTACTTTGATATATCCGTGATGAGCACATAGTGGAAGTTTTCATCGGACTGGAGCAATAACAGATTAATATGAACATGTTGTCCTTCTTTTGTTATGTAGTATGGTCCTATAAGCGATGTTCCATTGTGACCAAATACATTGATGCTCATATTATTTTGACGTTCGAATTGTTTAATCTGCTTCAATGGGAGTGGAAACTCTAGGCCTTCGAAATTTAATACAATTGCCCCTATATTAATATTCTCATCAGAAATGTTTGTTATATTATAGTTTCTATAGTTTTTCTGTTGCCTTCGATTTAAAGTGCTATTTGTGTTCAAGGCCGCAATGATACACCATTTAAAGCAATAAATATCATTGTTTTCAACATTTATGCATGCATGTTTTGCTGCAATATTTTTTGGGAGAGGGATAAAGCTCGATCCTCTTATTATGGACACCTTGTTTATATTAACTTCAAGGGAATTTATTGAAATCAAGGTCCATCCACTATCCCTCTCTTGAAATTCTTCCATTTTAGCTCTTAGCTCCTCGGCCTGTTTCTTGTACATATCCTCTATGTCATCAGACAAAGTCACCAACATCATTTTAGAAATATGTACCAGTTGGGAAACGTTCATCTCATCATTCACCGTCTTCATATAATCGCATGTGAGCTCCATATTAAATTTAAATGTAGTATGTATCCTACTACATTCAATTAGCTGTTGTAGTATAGAGCTCTTGGCAGTTTTCAGAAACTGCTCCGGAAACATAATACCCTCATTTTTGTTGAGGAGGATATATGTCTCGATCCTCCCATTGAAGTTGCTCGCTCTTTTAGTGAGAAGATCTCCAATCTGTTCAAGGTGACAATTGTTTTTATGTTTTGTGGTTCTGACATGAGCCATGTAACCATTTGATGGGATCATCTCATCACAATCCTCACAATATTTTTTTGGAAGATCAAGCTTACTAGTTCCATATGAGTGCGTTTCCATATGCTGATTTAGTTTTGTTTGAGTCATGAAGACTTTATTGCAGATTGCACAACTTTTAGTATTCATTTTATATATTTGTCTATTAATTAATATAATTATTTTATTTATAAATAATTTATTTAATTATTTTATTTATTAACAATTTATTTTAGTTAAAACAATTTATTTAATTATTTTTTATACACTAGAAACTTGTTTAACAAACAGTAATTAGTTCTAGCACTTTTATAGTTTTTGGATTTTAAACACTTTAAATTTTTTGTTGAGAAAATAGGTTGTCACTTGTTGAGATATCAAAGCAGACTGATGCCAATCTACATTAGTTCTTCTACTTATATACTTTATATGAGAATCGCGTAGTAGTCATCAATTCTAATTTATTACGACATATGATGAAATTCACACACACACACACACACACACACACATTTCCACAATTCTCTATTGGTATTACGATATATGATGAAATTCACACACACACACACACACATTTCCACAATTCTCTATTGGTATTACGATATATGATGAAATTCACACACACACACAGACCCGCACACACACACACATACACACACATACACACACACACACACACACATACATATTTCCACAATTCGCTATTGCTATTACGATATATGATGAAATTCATATACACAGCAACACCCAGAATAAAATCGCTAGCATCAGTTTGTAATACAAAGGTACGAGAAAAATACGGACACGTAAAAGTAGATGCATCTATAAGTTTTGGTGTATGTCTCTAAAAGCTATTTTCTATATACTGAAATAAACATATCATTACCCTATTCAAAAAATCTGCTTATCAACCTGATTGGATTCAAAACATTTAACATCTGAAATTCACTTGTATATATAAAATCTATGCCAACACAATATTTTCTATCTCCATAAGAATAGCAACGTCAATAGCCTAGAAAACATACACATTCATTTGTAAATATGTATGAAAAACTCTGGAAGGCCAAACAATACACACAAGCAATGATATTCTTCAAAGTAAAAATAGATACGATCACATACATTAATACAGCAACATATACATAGATACATTACCAAATACATTCCCTATCCACTTCCATTTACAACAGGGTTGCCACTCTCTGCAGCTATTAGATTATTTCCTCAGAGATCGCAAACATAAATGCAATACAGTAACCCTACATAAGCATACCAACGATAACTCAAAACAGCTACCCAAAGTCTATCAAATAACAATCACTACATACACACAAATACACAGATCCCTTGTTACTACCTTGCAGTCAGACTGGGAGCAAGTGTCTTTGTGTCAACTAAAATTCTAGTTACAACTTTGGTATAATAAGTTTTCTACTATCCGTCAGTATAAAAGAAGGCGAGAGGTGGAATTGTCAATATTCATACATTTGTATGCACGTAAATTATAGAAATGTACCAGTAAATAACTGTCTGGTTAGTATGTCTTAATGTTCCCATAACAACTACGTGGTCACTACCTAATCAATTGTTTTAGTGTTATTACTAGGGTCTCAATGACAAGCACATGCTAAATATATATATAGAGTAGTACTGGTGACAAGCTAGTCAAAAGCTAGTCAGCACATTTTCACCATCGACATTTCCTACTGGGTATAATGATTGTCTGCCACTACAACAAAAGTATCGGACACCATCAAACATACTAGTAAATACAAAAAACACATACTCATACACACACACACACATACACACACACACTCACACACCCACATATACATACATACATCCATACACTGTAAGCACAACGCTTCTCTACAATAACAACAAAAGCTGTACACACACAAGTATACATACATACACATAAAATCCAACTCACACACACACATAGCCAAGAAAATCTCAGCATGAAAATCCCCAAAATCCCCCATTTGTAACAGAGTTGCCACCCTTTTTGATTTTTCCCGGTTTTGAATTCCCAAAACATGTCGCAGACCGCCATTACTCATCTACTCAGCAAGTTGTCAAAATTACATAGTCAAAATTGCATTAACTGATGGAACACCCTTTAATTTATATTTTTTAAATTTTAGGGTTAATTGTTGTAGTCTGTATAAAAATACACTAACCTTACAAATTTCAAGTGTATACCTATATGTACATACAATTGTGTTTATATAACATGGGATTTTAACATTTTTCGTTGCTCGTTTTGGAACACTTTAATTTTTATCTCTCGTGTATTTGTTGTTGTAGCGGCCAAAGGTCTACACACTGTGTCCAAATTTCAGGTCTGTAGCTCTTACGGTTCTCGAGAAAATAGCCTGTGTAGAGCTGTGCCAAATCGTTCATTCAAGTGACCGCTCATTTTCGTTCATTTTATAAAAAAGAACGAGTTCGTTCATTTCGTTCATCCGCTCTTTTCAAGAAATAGAACGAAGTCAAAACAAACAAGCAGTTGATTCGGTACATAAAAAGGGAAACATGCACAATGCATTTTGTTTTGAATTGAAAGTAAAGAAATGAAAAAACATTAATATCGCCAAAAGAGCCACATACTTATACACAATAATGACAATAAAAATAAACTGTATATATCTAAACCAATTTTGCTAAAAAACTATTAATACCTAATGTTCTAAAAACTTAATAAATATGAATGGTAATTTAATTAATTTCATAATGGCCACAGTGTTACTAAAAGTATGTAAAAAGTCAAATGAAAACAAGAATATTACAACAAATCTCACATGAACAAAGAAAAAGCCAAACAAAACAAAAAAAAGAGCCAAGTTTGCTCGGTCGTTCATTTCGTTCAATTGTACCACAGTTTTGTGATTGTACTTTTTATCAGTACTGCTGAGCCAAAACAGCTCAGTAAAGTGACCGGCTCACTTCGTTCATTTCACTGATTCGTTCAATTGTACTCGTTCGTTCATGAACGACACAGCTCTATTATACATACTTATGTACGTCCGATTAAATCATTAAAGGTCCCAAATCATAAAACATAATTATTCCTTAAATAAAAATTACATAAACATAAATAAATTATTCTTTATAAATCTCCCCAATATGTCACAAAATATTTAGTAGAGTTGGCCACACTTACATTCATACATACCAACCCTGACTCATTGCAATTTCTTCTTCGTTTTTCATTTTCTTATCCCGTTTCAAACAAGACGTCTGGTTATTGCAAGTTAATCAATTAAAATCGCATATTAAATTGTTACAAGTGTTTTATTGTTATAATTTTTACATTAAAATAAAGTACAATAATTGTTTTACGTGTGTGCTATAAAATATTTTTTAAGTTTTAAAATTCTGTATTAATTTGAAGTGTGAAAAAGTGTTTATTAAATTATTAACATTAACATACAAGCATTGGCATACATATGTACATGCATACGTACATTGATAATTTCGTCGCGTTCGGCTATATAACGGTGTGTGTTGTTGTTGCTGTTTTTATCATTGTAAGCAATAACAGCAAAATATTCCTTAAGTGAAAGACAAATAATGATGAACAAATGTAAGTTGAAGAGAAATTTTTTGATATTTAAATTACAAGGAAGAAGTTTTACATTTTAAGCAAAAGGGATACATACGTATGTACATATACATACATACATATATATGTACAGTTTGTCAAGGAAATGTTTTGACATCGTTAAAATACTTTTAAATTTTTACTTTTATCGTAAATATTTTTTTCCGTTTTTGCCTTATGAAATTTTTTGTTATAGATTTCATTTTATTTACATTTAAGTAGGATATAGTACTAAGTTATAAGCAAAATTAAAAAGTGAGAGCATAAAAACTACATGAAAGCTAAAAAAACTCAAAAATTTCTCTATCAAGAAAATGTTTTTACATCCTTGTATTATATAGTAAGAAAATAGGAAAGATTTTAAGTTGTACAAAAATAATTTTTTTTTGCCCCATTGGTATTAAATCGGCTTGTAAGACGACTTCTCATGGAAAAAAAATTTCTTTTCCAAATATTCCGCTGAAATTTCTCATATTCCCCTCGTATTACTGTTTTAAACTCCATTTAGTTCTTGAAATAACCTTTGGAAATACTATTTTTCAAATAAATCCATAAATTTTGAATAGGGCATAGATCTGGACCTTGAGATGGAGTATCCACAACTTTGCCGCAATTGAAAAGACACCATGTTCTTACCGAAAGTGCCTTGTGTTTGGTGTCATTAGATTGATAACAACTGGAAACTTGCATGTTTTCCAGCAATAAACCCAATCGAGCTGTCATCCAAAAAAATGCTTCAATATATTAAGGCACTGCCCCGCATTCATGGTGTTCTCAATAAAGCAAATTTATCCCACGTTTTACACCATATATATACATATGTATGTATATATACCTCCAATCCATCAACCAACCTTTTTTAAGTTTTACAGATGGGTTTACGATTTCACTTTCCAATATTTTACAGATTTTTTTTCCTCCATACTTTGTTAGATCCATCATTCTAATAAAGCAGAAAATCACATTATCGTAGAAGCCATCAAGCTTGTAAGTATGCGTTATCACAAAAGACAATTATTGCTGTTTGGGCTACACTCTAGAAAGCGGGGATTTCCGACCATTTATTGAAGTACAGTCGATTCTTTTGAGCAATTGCTTTTGTCTCATGGGAAACTGTGTGAGTGGTACATCAATACGTTGAAATGGTTTTTCGTTGACAGCGCGAGTAAGGTTGGCTTTATAGCTGGTAAATATCGAAGTTTTAAATTTTTATTAATGTATTGACCTCAAACATGAGGCACTTTGGGTAAGAACATGGTATCTTTTCAATTGCGGTAAAGTTGTGGATACTCCATCTCAAGGTCCCTATTCAAAATTTATGGGTTTATTTGAAAAATAGTATTTCCAAAGGGTATTTCAAGAAGTAAATGGAGTTTAAAACAGTAATACGAGGGGAATATGAGAAATTTCGGCGGAATATTTGGAAAAGAAAATTTTTTCTCATGAGAAGTCGTCTTACAAGCCGATTTAATACCAATGGAGCCAAAAAAAAAATTATTTTTTTACACCTTAAAATCTTTCCTATTTTCTTACTATATAATACAAGGATGTAAAAACATTTTCTTGACAGAGAAATTTTTGAGTTTTTTTAGCTTTCATGTAATTTTTATGCTCTCACTTTTTAATTTTGCGTATAACTTACTACTATTTGTTCACTTAAATGTAATTAAAATGAAATCCATAACCAAAAATTTCATAATGCAAAGAAAAATAAAAATATTTATGATAAAAATCAAAATTTATAACGATTTTAACTATGTCAAAACATTTTCTTGACAAACTGTATGTATGTATGCATAGGTATGTAGGTACATATTAGAGATCGACCGAAGGCGTTTTTTTTGGTCGAAGCCGAAGCTGAACTTCGGCTAAAATCCTAAGCTTCGGCCAAAACCGAAGCCGAAGCCGAATGTTTTAAATTTTAAAAATGATACTTAATTCATATAAAATTAAGAAAAAAGTTTGCTTTTTTGAAATCACTGAAATAGCTGTAATATCTATTGGATACATAACAAGAAAAATAAAACTATTTTGCAATTTCTAGATTGCTTTTTCATATGATCACTCACAAGAACGTCCAAGTAAAAGAAAATAGAAAGCAACAGGGTTGTATTTCAAAGCAACCCTTTCAAAACGTTAAACACAATAAAAACTGTCGGCGAGCAACGACCAAAAATAATGTTATTTTTCAAGCTTGGAATGAAAAATATTCGGCTTCGGCTAATCGGCCGATTTTTGCCATAGGCCGAATGTTGGCCGATTACCAATTTTTGGCCGAAGGCCGAAGCCGAAGCCGATTAATCGGTCGAACTCTAGTACACAGGGTAAGAAAATACGCGGAGCAGCTCCGCTCTTTTCAGCTCTTTTGGCACTTTTACGCAAAGAGCGGAGTGTCAATGTTATTGCTCTTGCTCTGCGCCACTATGTCGACGCTGCTCATTACAAAATCGGAGCAAGAAGAGCAGTACCATGGTTGGCTCTTTGCATGCTCCGCTCCTGTTGTTTACGCAATGTGTAAAAGAGCTGCAAAGAGCAAAAAATGCGCATTGCTCCTGTGTGGTACAAAATACATATTTTCTTTTAAAAGATTCTGTTTCGTTGTAATGATTATTATGATAAAATAAGAAAATGTTAACGGATGACATTTTGTAAAAACCTTAATAATTTTTATTTTTAGTTTTAATTGATGTAGTAGTAATGCAGTATTTATTTTATTAGGGTTTTTAAATTATCTGAAAAATCTACTGATTTCAAGTTCTTTAATTGGACCTTTTTTATACCCTTTACCAAAAAAATGGTATAAGCGTATATATAGGTTTGTCATTCCGTTTGTAATTTCTATAATATCAATAAGCGAACCATAAAATATATATATTCTGGATCCTTATGCATAGGGAAGACGAATAAGCGATGTCCGTCTGTCCGTCTATCAGTCTGTCTGTACGTGAAATCGGTTTTCGGAAGCTCCCAGAAAAGCTAGAGACTTCGTTCTTGGACTGGTGTGTCAGAAAATACAAACTAGATTGGTATTGAAACTCAGCAAAATCGAGCAGACGATTGCAGAGCTGGAAAACTTAAACTTTATTTTGCCATATAAAAGTAACTAGATAATACAAATTTTTTGTTTTTTTGTTAAATAAACTTATTTTACACTTCAGTACGACTAAAATTGGTATTTCAAATTAAAAAAAATAAAAAAATTAAAAAGACGTTTCCAGGGTTGGAAAACTTTTTGTGTTATGTAAAATTAGCTATGTCTAAAACTATATTAGTATTTTCTCGAAAACCGTAAGAGCTACAGACCTGAAATTTGGACACAGTGTGTAGACCTTTGGCCGCTACAACAAAAAATACATGAGAGTTGGAAATTAAAGGGTGTGCCAAAACGAGCAACGAAAAATTTTAAAATCCCATGTAATATACATACAAATGCACTTGAAATTTGTAAAGTTAGTGTATTTTTATACAGACTACAACAATTAAAAAAATTTTAATTAGAGGGTGTACCATCAGTTAATGTAATCTTGACTATGTAATTTTGACAACTTGCTGTATCTTGGAAACCGTAAGAGCAAAACTCTTGAAATTTTCAAAAACGGTAAAACTAAAAAATCAAAAAATTATAAAATCGCCAAATCGAAAAAAATCGCCAAAAACAAAAAAAAATCGCCGAAACGAAAAAAAGCACCAAATTACAAAAAAATTTTCTAAGACTAAAATAAATCGCATAAAACGAAAAAATTGCTAAAAATGAAAAAAAATCGCCAAAATGAAAGAAAATCGCCAAAATGAAAAAAAATCGCCAAAATGAAAAAAATCGCCAAAATGAAAAAAGAAATCGCGAAAAACCGGAAAAATCGCCAAAATGAAAAGAAATCGCCAAAATGAAAAAAACGCCAAAATTAAAAAAAATCGCCAAAATTAAAAAAATCGCCAAAATTAAAAAATCTCCAAAATTAAAAAAATCGCCAAAATTAAAAAATCTCCGAAATGGAAAAAATCGCCAAAATGAAAAAAACGCCAGAATTAAAAAAAATCGCCAAAATTAAAAAATCTCCAAAATTAAAAAAATTGCCAAAATTAAAAAATCGCCAAAATTAAAAAATCGCCAAAATTAAAAAAAACGCCAAAATTAAAAAATCGCTAAAATTTAAAAATCGCCAAAATTAAAAAATCGCCAGAATTAAAAAAATCGCCAAAATGGAAAAAAACGCCAAAATTAAAAAAATCGCCAAAATTAAAAAAAAACACCAAATTAAAAAAATTTCTAAATCGAAAAGAAATCGCGAAAAACCGGAAAAATCGCCAAAATGAAAAAAAATCGCCAAAATTAAAAAATCGCCAAAATAAAAAAAGCACAAAATTAAAAAAAATTTCCAAATCGAAAATAAATCGCGAAAAATGAAAAAATCACCAAAAATAAAAAAACGCCAAAATTAAAAAAAATCGCCAAAATTAAAAAATTGCAAAAATTAAAAAAATCGTTTTGGTTACTTGTAACCAAAATTGGTCACTTGTTTTCCAATGTGTACTTGTGTATTTTTTTATTAATTAATTAATAAATAATTATTAAAATAATTATTTTTTTGGGTAAAATATTTCTGGGTAATTAAGTGAAAGTTAATTAAGCGTGGAATTTTGTTTGAATATGGGTGTAAAAAAACGGGTACTCAATATTTGGGTTGAATAAGCGATGAAATTTGGAGTGGTTACAATACATATGTACATGTGCAAAGAAAGAATCACACAAAAGTTTAATCTTGCGTTGGTGCCGTCTAATAGTAATAAAATAAATACATTTTCAAACAAACAAGAAAAATATGTCAGTACGAGTTCGTACCTGCATACGAGTTGTTATTGCTTTCATAGCAGAGTACCGCTTCACAGTTATGTTGCTGGTATTGCCGAAATAATTTGCACATACTCCGTTTTTTAATATTTGTTGCAATCCTTTTTTATCAACATATACATACATATTTATTTAAAACAAAATGTTCACAGACTTTGACTTATGTACTCAAAAATCAAAGTTTTAATGTTTTTAAAAAGGTTAAGAGAAACTACCGAAATTTCTTAACGAGCATTAATGTTTTTTTTACGTTTTTTTCAGTTAAAATAATTTTTCGCTTTTTTTAATTTTGGCGATTTTTTTAATTTTTGCGATTTTTTAATTTTGGCGATTTTTTTAATTTTGGCGTTTTTTTATTTTTGGTGATTTTTCATTTTTCGCGATTTATTTTCGATTTAGAAATCTTTTTTAATTTTGTGCTTTTTTCATTTTGGCGATTTTTTTAATTTTGGCGATTTTTTAATTTTGGCGATTTTTTAATTTTGACGATTTTTTTAATTATGGAGATTTTTTAATTTTGGCGATTTTTTTAATTTTGGAGATTTTTTTAATTTTGGCGATTTTTTTTCATTTTGGCGATTTTTCCGGTTATTCGCGATTTCTTTTTTAATTTTGGCGATTTTTTAATTTTGACGATTTTTTTAATTTTGGCGATTTTTTTAATTTTGGCGATTTTTTTTAATTTTGGCGTTTTTTTCATTTTGGCGATTTTTTTAATTTTGGAGATTTTTTAATTTTGGCGATTTTTTTAATTTTGGAGATTTTTTAATTTTGGCGAATTTTTTTTCATTATGGCGATTTTTCCGGTTTTTCGCGATTTCTTTTCGATTTAGAAATTTTTTTAATTTGGTGTTTTTTTTAATTTTGGCGATTTTTTTAATTTTGGCGTTTTTTTTTCCATTTTGGCGATTTTTTTCATTTTGGCGATTTTTTTCATTTTGACGATTTTTTAATTTTGGCAATTTTTTTAATTTTGGCGTTTTTTTATTTTTGGCGATTTTTTAATTTTTGGCGATTTATTTTCGATTTAGAAATTTTTTTTAATCTGGTGCTTTTTTTCGTTTTGGCGCTTTTTTTTAATTGGCGATTTTTTTCGGTTTGGCGATTTTATAATTTTTTGTTTTTTTAGTTTTACCGTTTTTGAAAATTTCAAGATTTTTGCTCTTACGGTTTCCAAGATAGAGCAAGTTGTCAAAATTACATAGTCAAGATTACATTAACTGATGGTACACCCTCTAATTAAAATTTTTTTAATTGTTGTAGTCTGTATAAAAATACACTAACTTTACAAATTTCAAGTGCATTTGTATGTATATTACATGGGATTTTAAAATTTTTCGTTGCTCGTTTTGGCACACCCTTTAATATCCAACTCTCATGTATTTGCTGTTGTAGCGGCCAAAGGTCTACACACTGCGCCCAAATTTCAGGTCTGTACCTCTTACGGTTTCCAAGATAGAGCAAGTTGTCAAAATTACATAGTCAAAATTGCATAAACTGATGGAACACCCTTTATTTTAATTTTTTGAAATTTTAGTGTTAATTGTTGTAGTCTGTATAAAAATACACTAACCTTACAAATTTCAAGTGTATATATGTACATACAAATTGTATGTATATAACATGGGACTTTAACATTTTTCGTTGCTCGTTTTGGAACACCCTTTAATTTCCAACTCTCATGTATTTGTTGTTGTATCGGCCAAGGGTCTACACACTCTTTCCAAATTTCAGGTCAGCTCTTACGGTTCTCGAGAAAATAAGACTTAGGCCATTATTATTTATTGCCACAGATATGTATGTACATTAGGGTGACAATGGTTTATATGTAAAAAAATTTTTGTTCGAATTTTAAAGTTTTTTCAACGGAATATTGTGCCAATAGGTCCAAGAGTTTTGTGCCGAAAATTTGAGCCAAATCGGACAACGTTTTCTGGACGCGCATCCAGGTCAAAGGTCAGGTATTTGCATATTTCACAGCTAGTATGAAAGAAAGTTGAGAAACTCATATATTTTCTACTTTATTTTACAAAAACATCTGGATTCTGTAGACTTTTAATAAAGAGGACACTCAAATAGTTTTTTTGGGAACTAACTCTCAAATTTCCCTTGCGTCAAAGTGATCCACAAACTATTTTATTTCAAAAATGTTTAATATATGTATGCCATTATTGGCAATGTATATAAATTCTGTGTACTTTTGATAAAATAACTTAAAAAAATTGCAGGAAAAATTTTCAATTAACATAAAGTTTTTACATTTCAGGATGGAATATGCATATATTTTCTGCTGCGCTACCAGCGTCGACCGCATTCAATGGTCAATCTACTACTTTTTCTAATTTTAAAAACAAAAATTATGATCGGTGATTTGGTAGGTTTTTTTTCTTTTAAAATCTACAGATCAAAATCTTTTTGCAGAGAATATAGATTAGCATTTGTTGAATACAGCTGCCAATATTTTTGTACCACCTGTAAAATATTAAACCATGTCAAGAGAAAAAAAAATTAAAAAAGTTATAATATATGATAGTTACTTTCATTAAATGTTCCTCATCTTTTGTTATTTTGTCATGGTATTCTTGAATTAACTGAATGCCTCTTTCAGCACAATCATTAACAACAGCCAAGTTTTGAATAATTTGTTTCGCTCTTAGGTACTCTCCTGTAACACTCCAAGAACGTGGATCGTTGCTGAAAAACTCTATTGAAATTCCAAATCTCTTGAAAACTTTTTTGGTATTTTTTGAAAACAAATCTTGTAAAATATCAGAGTTGTCTCTGAAAATAAAACTTTTTAAGTTTTCCTTCTTTATTATTAGCTTCTTTGCTATCTCTTCATCCTCATTTCCAGATATATCTACAGACATCTTCGCTACTAGCTTGCTTTTTGTTATGTTGTCTATCCTTTCGTCAAACAAAGAAAAGCCCACACATTCTTCGCTTAAGTAATACATATGATTTAGTACCTTTGAAATGGCTT
The DNA here is from genome assembly GCA_944452675.1 of Tachina lurida. Classification (NCBI taxonomy): domain Eukaryota; kingdom Metazoa; phylum Arthropoda; class Insecta; order Diptera; family Tachinidae; genus Tachina; species Tachina lurida. Next base: position 26,516,093 of record OX101754.1, on the reverse strand, counting down.
TGTCCGCAATATTTTGATTGACTCTTTTGTAGTTTTCCAATTTTCTCAAAAACATAATATCATTTAAAGCAGCTTTATCCGCTTTATTTGAATCAAACCAAAAATTTGAATAACAACTTACAATGAAACCTGTTACTTCTATCAAAGCACTGATTTCAAAATCTGTCACTTCAGGAAATTGATTGCGAAAAATCACTATCTTTAAAGAGTATATAGCCTTGGCCATCCATCTTGCGTAGTGCAGTGCACCGGGTTTTCTGAATTTTATTCCTGAAGGAGGATTGCCACCAAGGAATATAATTACTAACTCCAAAAATTCTTTATAATCATTTCTCGGGAATGAATCGTTCATTTTTCCTAAAGCAAAATCTAAAAGTTCACCAACATTATCGCCTATAATTTCCATAATTCGTGGATGAGCTATTCCTGGCACAAAACTATTATTTCTGGCCAATGTTTTTTGAATTTTTTAAAAATCGTTATGTCCGGTCCAGACGACACTCCAACATTGGCCTCCGTAAAAACTGCTGCCAAAACAATTTCGAAAATATGGTGTATGCAGCCTAGAAATAGAATTTCTCTTCCAATTGATCTCTCCAAAAGCACACATGCACCTTTCAATCTACCAGTGTTGGATGATGTTGTATCAAAAACAAACGCTTCCGTTCGTTCCAAAATATGTTTGTCTTCTAATGCATCTTCATATGCAGAAGAAATTTCCGCTCCAGTCCCAGAGGGAATATCAGGCATATCTATAATTTGCTCTAGGCCTGGAGCCGTAGCAATTATAGCCAAACGGTCTTCTGATTTTCCTGTTATTGTCGATAACAGTTTAGTGTCCCAATGGATGGTCAAAGGTTGATCACTTGCAGTAAACTTTTCTATAATTTTTTCACTTTGCGTTAATCTTAATTGCGCTCTTTCCCGACTTATGGAGGTTCTATTTAAAATATAATCGGATGTATTAAGTCCGACGGCGTCAATAACTGCAACCAATAAGTGTACAGCATCTCTCTGATTTATTTTTAACTTGTCGAAAACTGCAGCTAGTCTTGACGTTAAGACACTTTGCTTTTTCGTAAAAGAAGTACTGCGAAAACGTTTTGCCTCAATCGAACATTCAGAATATTCTTCCTCTGATGTTGCAGCATCTTCAGACGCGGAAAATTCAATCATATTGCAGGCTGAAATAAATTTTGTCACAGTTCAGTACTTCCAACAAAAATTTAAAACAACGTTATTTAACATTTAATTAAATTTTTACCTGATGAAGTTGATGGTAATTCGTCACTTAATTTTTTACTTGTTTTTTGCGATTTCTTTTTCTTTCCTCTTTTTTTCTTAGATTACAGTCGACTCCCAACATACAACCTTCGCGACCTTTCATTCTTTGTTTAATTAAAAAATTGCTTGTCTTCTTCTAAATCTATTAGTTCCAGTGGATCGGTACGAGCAATATTGAAGAGATCGCCTAAATTATCGCTCCACAGTTTTCTTCTGTTTTTATGAATGTCGGACACTCTAGATATATTTTTTTTTAAATCTTTCCATTCCTCATACAGACGCAACATTTTTTTTGTACACCAGTGCAAATCGTGAACAGGAATACGGGCCTTTTCCCAAAAAATTATACTCTCTCTTACCACAAGATCAGCACTATCTTTTGCAGTTAATTTCGTTCTCCTCATATTATGAAAAAAAACTTTGAGGCAGTCACCCTTCGAGGGAAGTTAAGAACCAACTATTTGGTGTTTTGAATAGCCTATTAAAAATATTTCTTCCCTTAACGAGGGCATTGTTATATATTTTTACAAAATTCACAAAAAATCTCTAACCAAAAGCACTTTACACAAGTAATTCACACGACTGAATGCAATTTATATAATTTTTGGGGAAATACATAATATAGTCGTATTTTAAAAATCTAGTAGGCCTTGAAATTTATCATTAGAATCCGTTAAAAATAATGGTTGTTGTCTAGGAAATTAGCAATTTTAAAATTTTTGCCATGTAGATGGTGTGATTTAATACAAACAAACAAATGTGTTTTTGTAGTTAACGTTTTTGAATAAAAGCATCTATTAATTTCCTGACATAAAGGAAAGGTTAATTACCAAAAAAGTTCTTTTTACTATTTTTTTCACGAAAATATATAAATCCACATTTTTTCATTAAATATTGAAAAAAAAATAAACGAGTTCAAAAAATTTATTTCGTATATATTGTAAAATATGAAAATACCTGACCTTTGACCTGGATGCGCGTCCAGAAAATGTTGTCCGATTTGGCTCAAATTTTCGTCACAAAACTTTTGGACCTATTGGCACAATATTCCGTTGTAAAAGCTTTAAAATTCGCGAAAAAAATTTTGGCTGTCACCCTAATGTACATATATGTACATGTAAATATATGTACATGTACATACATACATACATTAATATGTACATACATATGTAAATACAAAAAATTTAATGGCGAGAAAATCGATATTATTTATTTTAATACTTTGTATTATTTAATTTAACCCAAAGTAACCACTGTTAATGTCAAAAAGAGCAAGCGTAATGAGCCACTCAATGTACACAATACGCGGTGCAAAAGAGCAAAAGAGTAACATCGTTGCTACTTGCTCAAAGAGTTTGCTCCTACATGTGAGGAGCAAACGCAAAGCGCAAACAGTGGCTGCGCTTATTTTGTACTCCGCTCTTTGCGCATGCTCTACATTTTAAGGCGCAAGACAACAGTACGCAATGGGCAAAAGAGCAAAAGAGTGCGCATTTTCCTACCCTGCTAGTACATATGCACAGACATATCGATGCTCACTAGTAGAAAGGCCCTAACTCGTATATTCACGAAATTGTGTTTTTCAGTGATTCCAATACATTTCACACAAATGCACATCGTCAGGAAAACTTATTGCAGTAGCGCAAAAAATAACGCCTTCACAAGCAGCTTCTATTGTGTTTTTAACTTCTCCTAGGTATAAAGTTACAATTATTTTAGTTAAGGCATTTCTACTTGAGACCAACGATATGTACATATGTGTGTATCTCGCCAGAATTACGAAAGTCGTGTAAGTCATATACATACTAAAGGGTTGCACAGTTGGAACTGTTCACAACAGTTTTGCGTGTGTATTGGTTCTGATATGTTTAGCTATGTTAATTAGCGTTTCTGTCTCTAGTAGGTATGGTTGTTTTTCAAAACTGTTGTTGTGTGGTTGTATAATGAGCAAATGAGAATAACATGTTTGTTTGGATCTGTTTTTTTGAAACCAATCAAATACGTAAAACTGCTTTTAACATAAGTACAACATGGTGTGTTGAAAAAAAATTACCATTGTTGATGAATGAAAGACTGCTTTATGCTACTTTGATTTATTTTTTCATAACGTTTATTTAATATAATTTGTTTAAAAAAAACTAATTGAGTGCTTTGAAGTTAAACACAAATATCTTAAATAAAAATAATGTGTTTTTTTTAATTTAAGTAAAAAGCAAATGCTTTTGTTATTCAATTTACCCATTAAATAAAAAACTCATAAATCATTCATGAGTTTCACCAAAAAATTAAAATAATTTAATAAAATAAGGTAACAAAAATAATCCTTTTTGTACTTACATATATAAAAAATAAATATACACAGGTACATACGAATTTAAAAAAAAACTCAGGTAACAATAATTATTGTCTTTTGAATTTTAACATACTTTATGTAGTAAAAAATCAATTATTCAATAATAATATAACAAAAATTAATGTGATATAATTAAAAAATTAAGCAACAAAAACTATTAAATTTTTTAATTTAGGCATAGGTACATCATTAAATTCAAAAATCAATTATTCAAGATAAGCATATAATATAAAGTAGATTAATTACGCAATACAAAAATATATGTACATACATATATCTACATATGCATATCCATACATACATATATACATATATGCATATACATACAGTTTGTCAAAAATATCTTTGCACAGTAAGAAAAAGTTTGAAATGTTAATTTCATTCAAGAATTCTAACAACAAATTCTTAAAATAACTGTTTTTTCTTTCCACATTCCGTTACTGTACTTTTTTACGACTCTAAGTCGCGAACACTTTTCAAATAGACACACACATTACAACAACAAGAACAAAAAAAGATGGTGTCTCAATGAGAGAGGTGTCATAAAAATCTTTTCATAATGAGTGCAGACAACAACAAATACGTTAATTTTCTGCGAATTTTTTGCATTCGGGTTTTTTATGAGTGTTATGGAATGTGAAAGACGTAACATATCATTTATTTATGAAGTGATTGTCTTACATGCAACAAGTGGCCAAATATTTAATTGTAAAAATGCCAGGAAAACGAGTTTCAAAAAATATAATACAATTAGTGTATTTTAATTATTATAAAGGAAAGTCAGCTAGGGAAATCGCTGATATGTTCTCCCTTAAAATTAGAACAGTCTACAACATAATATCTCGTGCTGAGAAAGAAGGAAGACTTGAATTAAAGGTTTCTCCAGGCAGACCAAAAAAAAGTGACGCGAAGAATTGAAAGCAAAATAATTAAAACTATTTATGACAAGCCGCAATCCAGCACAAGAGGATTAGCTCAAGTGGAAAATGATTATGACCTAAGTATATCACATGAAACGGTACGAAATGTTCTAAAAAAATATAAATATTCTTCACGAGTGGCTAGGAAAAAACCATTGCTCTCAGTGCAAAATATTGAAAAACGACAAAGGTTTGCCGCAGAGCATCTTTCACTCCCTCCAGAGTACTGGGATGACGTTATATTCTCTGATGAGACAAAGATAATGCTGTATTATCATGATGGCCCACAAAAAGTTTGGCGGAAGCCCTTGACAGCATTAGAAAATAAGAATTTAATTCCTACAGTAAAATTTGGGAAACTGTCAGTAATGGTATGGGGTTGTATATCTAGCAAGGGAGTTGGTGAAATCAGGATTTTGGATGAAATAATGACGACAGAAATTTATCTTGATGTTTTAAAAAACGAGCTGGTCGCCAGCATTCGAAAATTCGGTTTTATTGACCCAGAAAACTCGAGTAAGTTCAAGTACAAATATTATCAAGATAATGACCCCAAACATAAATCTTATTTATGTAGGTCGTGGTTATTATATAACTGCACCAAAGTTATTGACACCCCTCCCCAAAGTCCTGATATCAACCCTATCGAAAATTTGTGGGTCCATCTGAAGAAAAAGGTCGCCATCGAATAAAAATGAATTGATAAGATTCATCAAAGAAGAGTGGGAAAAAATTCCCTTATAATATAATATCCCAAAGCTTATTAGTTCAATGTGCAGACGTTTGCAGGCAGTACTTGATGCCCAAGGTGGACACACCAAATATTAGCAACTAACAAGCCGAAAATTAATGTTAAGATAAATATTTTATTAATTGTGCAAAAATTTTTTTGACAGTATGGAAATTGAATTGTTTTAATTTTTTAATGTACATTACAATACATTTATTGAAATTTAAGTTTTTTTTAGTTTATTATATTAAAAAATATATATTTATAAAATATATCTAAAAAAAAAAAGTAAATTAATGGTTATTTTATTAGAAATCAGTGTTTCTTTTCAATTTTGTTAGCATTTCCTTTAATTGCAAAGATTTTTTTGACAAACTGTATATATTATATCGAGTTTCTTGTATGCATATTTCATAGAAGAACATCTAATGAATCGCAAAATTCAAGTCTCGTTTGCAAAAATGAGTTAGAGCTTTCTACATTAAGGTATCGGTATGTATGTACATATATACATATGTATATGATAGGCTTAAACGAAATTCGGTTCTTTGAATTTATATTCACAAATATAGTACCAATTTGTGATCGTTTATCTGTTATTAGTGCCCGAGCTACAGAAAATATCCTTTCGGAAGGAGCACTAGATGCTGGTATAGAGAATATTCGGCAGCTTAGCTTATATAACAGCGGAAACACATTTTTTCTATCATCCCACCATTTCAAAATATTTAAATCACACTTTAGGTGTATAATAGTATTTTTATATTTATTAACTTCCTTTTCAATTAAATTTTTGTTAGAATCAGTCTTATCTATATGTTGTATATAAAATATCTGTAGGTTGTAAAAATAAAATATTCTTTTCGCAATTTTTTAAACTTTAAACTTGCAATTGATTACAAAATTGCCTAGACACGTTCAGGTTATATTGATATGTTTACAAAACTAGTTCAGGTCTAACTTAGTTACAACTTTGTCAAATACTGTTAGCAATACGTTAAAAGTCCCTGTTTGTTATTTAAAAAAAAAGGCAAATAGAAATTTTTTTTTTCGTAAAATATTAACATTTAGGGCCTGACCCACGATATCGACAAGGTCGACTTGTTACATTTGTTTCTGTTTTGAATGTAAATGTATGACAAGTCGAACGTTGTCGACATCGTGGGTTTGGCCTTTAGTGAACTCTTAGCTACATTATGGTATGTATAGTCACATATGTATATAAGTACTACCACCAAGCCTGAATTAGCTGTTGGGCAAAAACTTGAGCGTGTACTGATTTTCTAAGTCTATGGAGGCCCATAAAGTTGGTCACCAAAATCACTAATTGAGTACATAGTTTTATTAACCTTTGATAGTATAATAGAACCTTTACTGTCAAGTAGGTTCTATTGTGTTCAGTGTTCCTTTCACTGTTGTACATCTTAATTAATCAAGAAAATCTTCAAATATCTGCTTAAAAAAACAAACCAAAAATAATTGTAATAATTATTTACTTGGCAAGTGTTAATACCATGCACAAATTACACAAATTATTAAAAATACTGACTAAATCCAATTAACTTGAATTTTCTATGCATATTTTGTAAAATTAGAACCATTTTTTGCATATACAATATAAAATATTATGTGTACAAAAAAGTGTCATTTTACATAGTAAATGTGTATGTTCATAATGTGAACAAAGCGTAAGAAATATTTCCTATGGCTTTCTGCTGCTCATCATTTATTTGTTGTACCAGTGTTTTTTTCATATACCTGTGTTACAATATGTTTTTGTGAGCAAAAACATATACAAACAGTTCCTAAGCAGCAATACAACAAGCAATTGTTATCTGTTTTAATTGTATTGCCATTTCGAAATGCAAACACACACAAGAACTGTTATACAAGTTCTCTCGCTCTCACCACAATTACATGGTACATACCATGGTGTATGTGGTTTGTCTATACTTATAAGTATACAAATGCAACCCTTTAGTAGGTATATGGTGCAAATAACTTTTGACAGCTTAAACACGAAAACACAGAATATCATCAGGACGATTGCGTTGACCTGATAAATAGGCCTTGTGGACGTAGAACATCTTTATATATTTATAGTCTTTGGTGTTACACTTCTCGTAAACCATTTTTAATCGTTTTAAATCACAAACCTTTAAATAAATACGGCACAATTTTTTGCTCGTACACTATTAAGTATCTTATCGTCAACCAATGTTGGTGAAACATATTGTTACCTTAATATAGAAAGGCCCTAACCCATTATTTTTTTAAATCGAGTTTTTTGTATATTTCGATAGAACAACACCTAATGTATCGAAAAATGCCAAAATGTCGATTTAAAAAAAATTATTAGTCAGGGCCTTTATATATTAAGGTAACGATACATGGTTCAAAATGAATTTTTCGTAGATATACACAATATAAATGTTTTGTTTTAGAAATTCTTAGCATAAAAGTGGCAAAAAGGTAGTTTAATTTGCTTAAAGAACACTACTTCCTATTTTATTTTTGTTTTATTAAGTCATACGTGTCAAGTGGTCTTATTTACACCACCGGGCGATCCTAGTAAGGATTTTGAAATTTATTTTATTACTCAAATAGCTTTTTATTAAAAAATTTTATTTATGTATATTAGAATTAAATCGGTTACTTGATTTAATTTATTCAACTTCTGTTTTGGAAATCAGGGCAGGGGGCGCATCTTTTTATTTCCTTATTATTTTAATTTAAAATTTTGTGTTTTCTTTTTGGTTGTTGTTGTTTGTTGTTTCATTAGTCGAATAAATCTAAAATTCATTTGATTGTTCGATAAATTTGTTCTCCGCAATGAAACTTTAAAAGAAACACTTTTCTTGGCCATTAAGTTTTAACATAACCACATTCATTTTACTGCATGCAATAAATATTTATATAGCATGTATTGCATACTTTTTTATTTTTGTCAATAAACTTACTTGGTTTCAGGGTCATTTTTGGTCGAAATGAAGTAGAAATCCATTGGAACAAAAAACCTATGTATGTACATTAGGTAGTATGGCGTACATATTTGAAATTTATACAAATTCGAAAACGCATTGCCTGTCCCATGATTGACAGCTGTTTAATTTTCAAGTTTTTTTTTAAATGATTCCGTTATTGTTATTTGCTCTAATAAAATAAATCTATTTATTTGCGATTTTCTGTCGCCCATTTGTTGGGAAAAAAATATTTATATTTTCATGACGACTCATGTTGCATTAAAAATAAAGGTGCGAGAAGGAGAGAGGGTGAATTAAAGCTGCAGCAATGTTACTGTGCAAATATTGAAATAAAATAAATAAATAAAATAATAAATATTGCCCAAAAAGCATCAAGCCTCTAAGCTTCACAACAAATGACATCGCATGTCATTGATTTGGACAGCTTGGTAAAGATAATTAATCAAAAACGAATAATACGAGTATATTTAACAAAATAAAATAAACTTTTATTATTATTAAAAAAAAATATTTTCATTAAGATTTCCAAGATATCGTAATTTTTAAAGAAAAAAAATTTGAATATATCGGGCCTGTTCTGAAAATCACAGTGATACAAATCACGGTGATTTCAAAAACAAACTATCAATAACTCGTTAGTGGATTTTTATTATATTTTAAGATTTTGTCATGTATAATAGAACATTTTATTCCAACTTCCATCGCTATAAATCGTGAAATTTACAAATGCTGTGATTTAACTTTAATCAATTTGTTGAAATCACCGTGATTTGACATGTCGTGATTTGCAGAACAGGCCCGTATATTTTCGTTTTGCGCGTGAAACTCCTTTCGCTCTTGAATTAGCAATATTCATCATACGCTTGATTTAAATTTTCTTTTAGAATTATTATAGCTCATAAAGTGGTTGCTCTCCCTCTCCCTATATTTTTTTTTCTTATTTGAAATTTTAAATATTATTATATATTTTTCATCATTAATTCCTTAAATGTTTTGTTTATATCGACATAAATAAATAAATCATATCATAGTTAGTTTTACCAAAGGTAAATGAAAGATCTCTTTTTTTCTGTATTGAGCAGTAAATCATCATTATGGAACTGTCATATACACAAGACAAACATTTCAAATGAATGGGAAGAAAACATAAAAAGGGAGAACAGGAAAAAATCTTGCTTAAATATTTCCTTTTAAGTTACTGTAAAAAAAAATGTTATTTATTGTTGAGCAGGAATAGAGGAATGGCCAAAACAGGAAATATAAAGAATATAAAATAAATTTATTTAAAGCAAATATTTCAACGAAAAAGAACAACCTTCTTTTACCCATAGAAATAAACAAACTTATTTTTCCTATCTCTTTCAAGACAGCTGATATCTTAGTAGGCTGCCTTTCGAGGCTTCAGTGTTATTATATTGAACAATTTATTTTTATAACAATGGCATCATAAGCATGTGTCTGTTTGTTTTATAACATCCCTTTATTTATTTATTTTTACTTGCTTTCCCAGCAAATGGTATATATGTATGTATGTATATACACACACACATTTTTCTATATATCTACATAAATATATTTTTTATTTGGAATTCTTTTATATTACATACCTACACAAATATTTCAAAACAAATATTTACCTTTAAGTTCCAAAGTAATAATAACTTGGCATTAATATAAACAAAAAGAAGAGTTTTTTAAGCATAAAATGATGGCAACTAAGTTCTTGAAGTGGGGATGCTCCCCTTAATACAATTTAAAACTAATTTATTGTTTTGGCTGCTAGAAAATTATTATAATGCAAGATTTATAACCTGAACTTAGCCATAAGTAGTACAAGTCAAGTTTGCAAGTTAAAAAAGTTATAGATAAATTTTGTGTTGATTCGCCAGTGTTCTCAAAAGTTATAATCACTAGTCTATAATAAAAGGTACTTTTTATAAAAAGTACTTTTATAATAAAAGGCACTTTTTATAAAAGATACTTTTTATAAAAGGCACTTTTTGTGAAATGCACTTTTTATAAAAGGAACTTTTTTAAAAGGTACTTTTTATAAAAGGTACTTTTAATAAAAGGCAAAACAAAATTTTACGTTTGATAACATCTGCTCCATGGTACGTTAAAAATTCAAATATTCATCGTGATTTAAATATGCCACTAGTGAGTGAAGAAATTGCAAAATACGCAGGCAAATATTTAACTAAACTCGAGTCACATCCTAATCCGCTTGCCCGTAATATTTTGAGCTTTACTGGACACATCCGCTTAAAAAAAAGGGACACAAGGGCTCTTATACCCAACACTCCAGATGGTACTGCTTAAAAATACTTCTTTTTGATTATCACTACTTATGTATTATTTATAACTATCACTAAGCTTATGTCCGATATTGGTCGGGCCTAATAATTATATTTAGATTTAAGATTTGATTACTTATTGTTAGTTCATTTTTGAAGATACAATAAATAAATATGTATATGAAAAAAAAAAAAAAAAACTTTTAATAAAAGGTACTTTTGATAAAAAGTACTTTTTATAAAAGGTACTTTTCATGTACTTTTTATAAAAGGTAATTTTTATAAAAGGTACTTTTTATAAAAGTTACTTTTAATAAAAGGTACCTTTTTATAAAAGGTACTTTTTATAAAATATACTTTTTATATAAGTAACGGGTGTTTTTTTAGAGGTATAGAACTTCGAATTGAAATAAAACACAAGAAAATCGTTTTAATGTCCATCAATTTGGCTTTATTGGAAGGATAATTTTATGCCATTAATGTTTAAATATGATTTCGGGCATGTGGCCGCCGCGGCTGGCTCGAATAAAGCCAATTCTACAGGTCCAATTTTCAACCACTTTTTCGAGCATATGGGGCCGTATGTTGGCAATAACGCCACGAATGTTGACTTCCAAGTCCCCTAACGTTTCTGGTTTGTTGGCGTAGGCGAGCGACTTCACATATCCCCAAAGAAAATAATCCAATGGTGTCAAATCACACGATCTTGGTGGCCAATTGACAGGTCCATTCCGCGAAATTATGCGCTCATCGAATGTTTCCTTCAATAAATCGATTGTGACGTGCGCTGTGTGGCATGTAGCGCCGTCTTGTTGGAACCACAACTCATCCACATTCAAAATCTTCCATAAAGTTGATGGACAAAGCTCCAATTGCTGTGCACGGTGGCGAATCGATTCATTCGGGTCCTCTTCAACACTTTGCTCTACAGCGGCAATTGTTTCTTCGGTGCGCACTGTTCGACGTCTCTGCGGATGCGTATTATCACATAGAGTAAACGTAGTGCGAAAACGATCCATGGTTAACCGAATTAATTGCTCTGATGGACGATTATGTCGACCATAAAATGGACGGAGCTTGCGGTAAACTTCGCGAACTGAACCATTATTTTCGAAATAAATTTGCACGATTTGCAAGCGTTGTTCTTTTGTCAACCTGTTCATGATGAAATGGCAAACCAAACTAAATATTAATCACTTGAGAGCTGACAAAATGGCCGCCAGTTAAAAAATTGATGCCAACTTAAAGTTCTATACCTCAATAAAAAACACCCATTACTTTTTATTACAAGTAATTTTTTATAAGAGTTACCTTTTACAAGTACTTTTGATAAAAGGTACTTATTATAAAAGGTACTTTTTCTAAAATGTACTTTTTATAAAAGGTATCTTTTATAAAAGGCACTTTTTATAAAAGGCACTTTTTATAAAAGGTACTGTTTATAAAAGGTATTTTTTATAAAAGATACTTTTTATAAAAGTACTTTTTATTAAAGGTACTTTTTACAAAAAGTAATTTTTATAAAAGGTCCGTTTTATAAAAGGTACTTTTTATAAAATGTATTTTTTACAAAAGAAACTTTCTGTAAAACTTATTTTTGTAAAAGGAACTTTCTATAAAAGGTAGTATTTCGAAAAGGTTTTTGTTGTGAAAGGCACTCTTCACAAAAAGTACTCTTCACAAAAAGTACTCTTAATAAAAAGTGCTTTTTATAAAAGTACTTTGATAATAAATACTTTTTATAAAGTATAAAGTACTTTTTATGAAGAGTGTTTTTTATAGAAGTACTTTTACTACTTTTTGTAAAATACATTTTTTATTTAATTTTTATAACAGTTCATTTTTATACAAAGTACATTTTTTCAAAAGCACTTTTTTACAAAGCGTGGTCTCTTTAAAAGCCGAAAAGATACTAAAAAAATTGATATATTCAACATCAAGAATATGACTTCGGATAAAAAAAGAGAACTTCTTGCAATGACAACCCTATTTAAAAATCATTAGAAATTATCCAAATTTGCACTACTTCCCAATCTCTTTTTTTAATTTGGTCAAAAGAAAAGGTGTAAGTTTGTAGTATGTGTCTGTATATCTCTGTGTCTATACAGACCAAACGGCTAGACCGATTTTGATTTAGTTTTTTTTTTTTTTGTTTTTTTAAGGTGACTTGATTGAAAGTGTTCCATTTTGTATATATCACATCTTTTCTAGATGTATTTTGTGAATATTTGTGTCATTCACGCCGTAGGTTATATCGATTTTAATTTGTTTTTCTTTTCGTTGGAAAGGTAACTTTATCTTAAATCTTCTAGCCTATACTTGAAGAAAATCAGTCCAGCCGTTTGCTGGTTATCATAAATTTTAAAATTTTCTCGTCGGGGTTTTTAAAGTTTTTAATTTTTGTTATACGAGTATAGTTTGTTTGCTACAATCTTAAAGTTTTTTTTTTGTTTGATTAAACAATAACTTTGCTTACATTTCTTTGTTCTAGCTCTTGTTTGGCTTTGAAAAAAAAAATTAAAATAATTTATCACTGTTATAAAAAAATTCCTTCATTATCTCCTTATCTCTGTGTTTTTTATAATGCACATTTAACTTAATCTGATTTTTTTAGCTTTAATGCGAGCTAAATTTAAAAGTTTGTACTTTTTATCTAAGGAATTTTTCACATTTTATAAGCTGATAAACAAAAAAGTGTTTGAAGAGTAAATAGAACAACTTTAATATAAAGTTAGTATAAGTATAAGAGGGGACTTGCTGTCTAATGCAATTCTCACAGCTGAGGGGAAAAATTCAATAACGAATTAATTTAATTATTTATTGTACGTGTGTTAAAAGATGCTCAAGAACAAGTTAAAGCAATTTGTAAGGAAGATAAAATATTTATGGCAAATAAAAAATTCTTTTCGAATCCACTACATTAGGGTTGACGAACTTGCTGATTTTTAGTTCTATTAAATAAAATTTTATCATTTGTAGTAAAAAAATATTGAAAGAGAATATTTTTAACCCCCGACCAAAAAAAGGGGTGTTATAAGTTTGTAGTGCGTATCTGTGTATCTAAGTATCTGTGTGTCTGTACGAGTCCACGTGCTTGAATAGTGACTTGATCGAGAAGGTTCTATGTTTTAAGAAAAAGGGTCCAGCCGTTTAAAAGACATCACATCTTTTATGGATAAATCGGGGGCTTATAAAATTTTTAATTATTGTTATTTTCTATTATTTTATATAAGAAAAGACGCTTAAAATTGATAAGTTCTTATGCTCAGTGGAGTTCATGTAAAATCGATTGATTTGTTAGAGAGATATCGAAAAAAAGCTTCAAAAATTTTTGTAAAATAAATTTTCACAACTCATTTGCTTTTTTTGGACTTGAAAAACTGTGTCGATGACCGCAAATTTAATCTTAGTTGGTTGTATGGTTCCAGAAATAACATTTTCGAAAATTAAAAAAAAAAAATTTTCCACCTTACCCAAAATATTATTAAAATGAGCGGAGAGTTCCAATGATGATCGGCAAGGTCAATTGATCCTATATTTTTAACGAACTTTTTTCATGTTTGTTACTTCCTAACTCAATTTTTTGTCAGAGAGGGTACAGTTTCCGTTTGCTCCCCTAGTCAAACAAATAGGCGGTAACACGCCTCCTACATTTTTTTTCGACTTTATATTATTTTACATCCTTGATTGCTGCGAAACTTAGCGCACATCTTGGACTCTCGTAATGACACAGTCCCGACTTTTAAAAAAATGGACCACGCCCATTAAAATTTAACATTATATATCACGTGCTTTTAACAAAACTGATTTTTACGAAACTTCTCACACAGCTCACTAAGCTCTAAAAAGAATGAAATTTTAATTAAAAGGTGGGCGTACCACGCCCATAAAAACTTAATATTATTTTTCACGAGCTTATACTCTGAGTTCTTATAAATACATAATTTTTTATTTAAAAAGTGGTCGGGGCAAAAAGTTTAGCTCTTAGAATGACATTATTTTGTGCCTAAGGAAGAGGGCGTGGCCGTGCCCATAAAAACTTAATATTGTATTTCACGTGCTTATACTCAGCCGATTTTATCGAAACTTGTCACACACTCTGAGCTCTTATAAATAGTACATAATATTACATTTTAAGAGTGGACAGGACCACGCCCCTGAAATGTTAGTATTAAATTTCATGTACGTCTGCTTATCCGATTCCCATGAAACTTGGCATATAGTTTCGGCTCTCAGAATAGCATTATTTTGTGCTTAAAAAAGTGGGCGCGGCCATGACCATTAAAGAGTAATATTATATTTCATGTTGTTCTATCTAAATCGGTCATTTTTACGAAACTTGGCACAGACCCTGAGCTTTAAAAAATACTCTTCTTGATTAAAAAGTGGGTGGAGCCACGCACACTAATAGGTATTATTAATATACATGTACTTCATGCACATGTACATGTTTTGGCTCTTGAATGACATTATTTTTTACTTAAAGAAGTGGGCGGGGCCATGCCCATTAAAGATTGCTGTGATATTCCACGTATCTCTATTTGACCGAGTTTTCGAAACTTGGCACACACCTTGAGCTCTGAAAGTGACACGATGTTGAATTTAAAAAAGTGTGCAGACACTAATATTCGCCAAATTGGGCGTGAGAACGCCCCCAAAAATAAAAAATTGGCACTAAAAAGCTAAAAAAAAGATACAGTTAAATAACATAAATAAGTAAATATAGAATTTTCTAAGCTGCTTGTTACCGACTTTGAATAACGCTCTAGGGAACACATATAAAAATGTTTTATTTAACTGAATATAAATTGTTTTTAAATTTTCAACATTTATATTCGAAGCCAGTTCAATTTAAGTTTAAGTTTTATCTTATAAACAGTTGAGGCTTTTACTTATCACAAACGAAAAACAAAAACTGATTTTCAAATTTATTTCAATTCGATTTATGCATTTGTTTTGCAAGCCATTTGCTGCACTTATGCCTGTAATCTATTCAAGTTTAATCCTACAACTGCCTCTTTTTAAGCCTCCTATAACATTTTGCCACAAACAAACAAAAACATATAATTTAAAATAATTGCTATTATAAAAATAACTAGCATTCAATAGCAACCTGGCGTCATTCACATTTTGTGTCCATTTTTAAAAATAACTCGTCCAAACTAATAGAAAATCAACAAACAAAAAATAGACAAAAAAATCATTTGGAAAAAAACTCAACTGTCATATAATAAATCCGCTTGCAACTGACCAAAAATAAATGTTTTAACTATTTTAATAGACAACGAAAATCAACAAATCCACGTCATATGCAATTTAAATCATAAAAATAAATGTTACAACTTAAGCTTTGCAATTTTTTTTTGTTTTTGTTTTATGTTTAATTTATGTGCTCACAAAATGCTGATTCAAGCTTGAACATTTGAAAAAAAATTAAAGCTGAAACGTAAACTTAAAAATTTATAGTGATTTTGATCTTATAGTAATTGATCATAAACAATAAAGTTGATTTATTTAAACAAAATAAATAAATGAATGAAAAAAATACGTTTATTTAAAACAAATATAATAACATTTACATGAGTTTTAAATTAAGTAAAACGATAATAAACAAAATTTATAAAGATAAAACTAAAGCCGCTAATTGACGTACATTTATCATACATATTAGTTACGATGCACAGTGGGTGTGAGCACAGAAATAGGAGATAACAAATATATAAATCTAAATTTGTAACAATTTGAAATATTGACCAAGTTATATACAGCCCACTTATGAATATTCCCGGGGAGTTTTTTCTCTTCCCTATCATTTGTTTCCGGGGTATAATCCTCCTATTCTAATGTCCGTAATTTCTTCAAATAGATATCTATTGGTGTCTAGATATCTATCGTGTAAGTTGAATTTTATAAGTAAAACTCGTAGGTAAAAACGTTAGGTAAATTATCTGTGTGTAGAAATGACGGGCATAAATAGCAGGGAAATAAGCAAATACTGGAAAGAGTATGTTTGTTTGTTTAGTTTAGTTTAAATGGCAGAAGCAAGTACGCAAATTGCCAGGGTATCCCACATTAGGTGTTTCCTTCGGCAGCTGCAGACGACCTATACCTTCGCATAAGAAGTAAGAGATTCCAAGAGATTCCACACCCAGAGTTTTAATTGTCTCCACCAGTATACGTCTTATTAAAATCGTTGCACCCGATAATGAAAAATACCACTAAATAACTGTAAGCGATACAGTTAGTTGCGGTACCCATTAACATGTTCGAGTGAAACGCAAAACTCTCGAAGCTCAAAAAACACCAGCTTGATCGTACTTAAGAAATAATTACAATGACACGAGAGCTGTTCCCCAGCCCAGAGCTGCTTTACGAATAAAGAGAGAGTATAATGTGGATCAGCTGTTTAATGTTAAGATATTTGTTTGCACTAACGCAAGAGTTCAGCAATTAAATTTTAGGTAATGTGATTTGTAAGCGAGTAATGAAATTTGGTAATCAGAACTACTTGCCATATAATGACTTAATTTTTTGATTATTTAAACTTTTTGTTCTAAATAAACACTTATGCCATTGTTTAACAACATTTATTAATTTTATTGTTACATTTTTGCATTACTTCCCTTCAAAATTTTTGGGGAAAAAACTCTCATCAAATTCTTCCTCTCCCTCTTATTTAGAATAACTCTTTTTCTCCCGCGAAGTATTTTCTCCCTCTCCATCATATTTAAAATACCTACTTTTTCCCCGGGAAAATTTTAATACATAATAGGAGAAATGGGAGCAAAAAAACCGGGGAATTGCAATTCATAATTGAACTGATAATAAAATATATACATATATTATGCGTAAAAAATTATTTTGATTTTTAAAAACAAATTTAAATTTGGACATCTGTTTTACAGATCAAAATCTAGCAGATTTCAGTTAAAATCTTTAGAAAATCTCAGCAGTTTACACTAATTTTTTTTTTTAATTATCAAGATTTCTTATCCAAGACAAAACCCATTGATTTAAAATATTCCAAAACTACAAACAAACAACTGCAATTTAGGCAATTCACATACCTTTTAGTACAAATTTGAAGTATAAAAGCCTTAGTTGCATCACTAAGTTCTACTAGATTTTAAGTAGATTTTGACAAAATTTAGTGACGAAGTAGATCTTCTTTTTATATGGGAAATGTACTAAATTTTTCTTGAAATCTCGTTCAAATGTACAAGAACTATAAAATATTTTAGAAAATATTTTTGCTAAGAAAAATTCCTTTTAAATTATTCTACAAAAGCTTAAAGGCGCTAAAGTGTTTGGAAAACTCTAGTATAAGCTTCAAGCAAACTAATATAAAAAAATCTAATTAAATGTTTATTTTCAAAAGCATTTGGCAGAAAACTAGAATTACTAATTCCCATAGCACTTAACACACATGACATTATTTACTGCATTTAACCACAAATAAAATACTTATCGGAGAATGCAAAAAATTGAAATATCTGAACAAGAGTTTTTAATTAAAACTAAATAAAATAAATAAGCTAATGCAATTATTTTCAAGCACGCAATATGTTTTCTATATACATATTTATTTTAATTTTTATTCTTATAATTAATGATTATTTGCTAACATTAAAAATATGGAGGAGAAATAAAATTAAAATTGATAATTAAAACAAAAATAATTGAAAAAAGGTCATGCAAGCATACGTTTTTTTTTTATGTAAAAACAAAAAGTATTTGCTGACAAAATTCATATATTGTAGTAAATAGATTTATTGTGTTGAATTTTAACTGGTGATACAATTGGTTAATTAGCTGGTTATATAACTATTTAATTAATCGGCTAACTAACTACACAGAGAAAACAGATTCGTTGAGACAACCGAATTTGTTGCCAATCGAATTTTGGCGGTTGCACCAACTATCATATAATTCTGGTATGACGACTGCAATTTGATTGTGGTACCCTATATTTTAATTATAACCCTTAACCAAATGGTTGCAGCAATAGAAAAAATTGGTTACCAGTATGGATTTTGAAATAAAAGTTATTCTTGCTACCGAAAATATGGTTAGTATAACTAAAACAATATCATAATTAGTATCTGTGAAAGAAAAATTGGAATTCCTTGCTGAAATAAAATAAACAAAAAACACAAATAAAAATACACAATTTAAGAAATTTATTATTTAACATATTGCCATAAGTTTATTTTAATTGAAATTTATTTATTTCAATCACACATTTTAAACAGCCACAAACCTGTTACTTTATGCACAGACTTTTAAAAACCATTTGAGAATTCATAAATCATAATATCTTTGAAAGACAAAAAAGTTAATTTTTAATTTGCTGCTACGAGTAAAAACTCAACTTATGATATGTAACTCAACCTCTAGTTAGTTGCAGCAACTGATAGAAAGTATTTATTTTAACCTTGATATAGAACGACAATTTTTTAGTTTCCAATACCAAAAGTTGGTAGTAAAATCCAATTCATAATATTTTATTCGGTTGTGTCAACCAATCTGTTAATTAGTCATGACAAAAGCATACGCTCGGTTGATGCAATCAATTTAAGAATTGTCAGAATCATATCTTTATTACAATTATGCCCTCATGGCAATAAACATGGATTGTTTTTTGGATTAACAGAAAATTGATTGCGTGAACTGAAATATAGTTTATGCAAATGATATTTTATTGGACTAACCATTTTCCAACCAATCTTTTTTCTGGGTGTAGTTATATAATTGACTAACTAACTGTTTAACTAACTGGGATTAATTAACGAGTTAAATAACGATTAAAAATTTCAAGGTTAAGCCTTCAGTTTTCTTTATGAACAAAAATTTAAACGTCGGTATTGAACTTTTATATATGACTGAAAAAATAAAAGATAAGCTTTAGTTTTAAGGCCCAATAGTTGAGTTCTCAATTAAATTTAAGTTGGACTTAAATGTAGTTAATTATAGTTCGCATTAAATTACATTCAAAGTACGGCAACACTACAAAATTTCCCAGTATTATGAAAGTCTTTTCAAACAACAGCTGTTTATCATAAATAAAAAAGTTATGTTATCAAAATGCAGAAAACAAAAATTGCATAAAACACATTTTATGAAACAAAAAGAGCATCAGATCGCATTTTTCTATTCATTTTCCATGATATTATCTAATATCATATTAGTTATCTGTCACTGCCCGAAGCTGCAACCTCATAGGCTTAGATGGCTGAGCAGACGTTTCCATGAGAGCATTACTGATATCGGGAAGTGTAAACTAGAGGACTTCAAGGGCTTCATCATGGAAATTCAGTGGATTAATGACGGATACTAGGGTCACTTCGTGGTACAAAAGGTTGGCGGGGGGAGTGGATATCACTTTTTAATGGGGAATATAAGGGAATCACAATGGACCCAATTGGGCCTCCGAGTGGAGGTGCGGTATAGCACCACCCTTCCTAACCTAACCTAACCTAACCTTTCCATGATATGAAACAATATATATTATATGTGTTATATATTTATGAAAATTAAACGAAATTCGTTTTAATACGATCATGTAAAGGGTGTTTTTTATAGAGTAATACAAGTTTAAATCATAATAAAGCATTGTAATATATTTTTGATATCAATGAAACGGTCTTTATTGGATAGAAAATTTTATGACATTAATGTTTAAATATGATTTCGGCCATGTGGCCGCTACGGCTGGCGCGTACAAGGCACAATCTGGAACACCAATTTTCACAAACTTTTCGCAGCATTTGCGGCCGTATCTCGCTGATAACTCTCCGCATATTGATTTCAAGGTGTTCAATTGTTTATGGTTTATCGACGTAGATAAGTGATTGAACATAATCCCGAAGAAAAGAATCCAATGGGGTTAAATCACACGATCGTGGTGGCCAATTAATTGGGCCATTACGTGAAGTTATTTTTTCATCAAAAGTTTATTCGATTAAATCAATTGTAGCGCCCGCTGTGTGGCATGTGGCTCCATCCTGTTGGAACCACATATCAGCAAGATTAATGCCACGTAATTGAGGTACGAAAAAATTTAAAATCATGTTCCTATACCGTTCACCATTTACAGTAACATTCTGACCATCATCGTTTTTGAAGACATATGGGCCAATGACTCCGCCACAAATAAATCGCACCAAAGACTAATTTGCTGTGGATGTAATGGTGTTTCGACAAAAGCTTGTGGATTCTCCTCACACCAAATGCGACAATTGTGATTATTTACGTACCCATTCAACCAGAAATGGGCTTCAGTGGAAAATGGAAGCAGTGCACGATAAGTTTGACGAACAGTGTCATTATTTTGATTAAAAATTTCCATAATGAAATGTCAAAGCAAACTAAACAAAAAGCAACTATTAGCTGTTAAATGGGTGGTCAAATAAAGCAGTGATGCGAACTCAAAGTTGTATCACTCTATAAAAAACACCCTTTACATGTTTTCAATAAACACACACAAACACAATAACATATGCCTGAGCTGCCCGTGTTTCTCTCGGTAGCCAGATCTGTTATATGGTATGCTCGTAAAACTTAAGTAGGATTTAAATATACAATGTGGGGCATTTACGTTTAATTTAAATGTCTCCCAATTTTATACTGAAAAAATTAATTCGGTAGCTAAATGGCACTTAAAGATAAATGACATTTAATAGAGACCTCAATAATTGGGTCTAATTCTAACCCAAAAAGTATCGCTCAATCTTAACCTTTTTTTATCAGAAAAGTAAAATAGCGATCTAACTTACGGTTTTCGATCGAACGTTATCTGTTGACATCGTAAAACAGGTCGTTATTTTTTCAAAAACATTTAACCGAAAATGTCGTTTTAAATTATTATTCCTTGCCTAATAAGTGTGTCACTGATATATTAAAATATCGAATAGACAAACTCTCATTCCATTCTCCTTGTTTTACTGAAGTTTCTTAAACTATTATTTTGTTCGATCCCTGAATTATTTATAAAGTCTGCCATTGTGTACTGTTTTTGTATCTCATAAGAGTGGAAGTAAAATAAGAACTTTATTTGCTATAACAAGGCAAATCAAACAACAAACGTTTTTTCTCAAAACAATGTAATTCTCATTCGTTTCTTTTCTAGCTGCATACGTTAAAAATAAAATACAGTAAATATTGCACATACATATATTATCATTAGTGTTATTTTTCATTTTTTTTTCTAGTCACTGCAAGGAATAATAGAACGAAACGAAAGCAAACGCTTGGGTTTATTTATTATCGTACTCTGATTGCAATTTATTTTAAGAATTTCACTTATGCAGGAGCGTATAGGCCATATTTGGTAATAATATTAAGTATACGTTGTAGGAAAAATTCAAATTCTTCAGACAAATAATTTTTATAATAATAAAAATTAATAACCATGTAATCATTGCTTAACACAGACATTCACACAATTGCTTAATTGCCTTTAATTACTCTGCTTTTCAATTATTTGCCATAAAACTTTGCCCTTCTAATAGTAATTTCTATAAGAAAAATGCATATTCTCTCTAGGGTATTACATAAAAGAGATGACTAAAAAATATTTAAATCATTTACCAGCTGAATGCCAACAAAATTAGCTCCTTAAGCCACTTACAAAAAGAAGCAAAATACCGTCCGTCGGCCTTTAACCAGCAACTAACTGGCTTAAATAACAAAGATAAAATAATTAAACTTAAAAAGTAAGTGTTGAAAGCAACTTTTCCCGCAAAACAGCAACTATGGGTTAATACTTAAGAAACTAACTGACTGCTTTTAACGCATTTTAATTTAATTTCAATCTTTACATTTCTCTTAACAGCATTTAAAGACTATATTGTTAGACTATATTGTTCACAATCTTTAAGCAAAATAGCATAGTTAAAGGCAAACAACAACAACGTACAAGTACAAAAAAAAACAGTTTATTTTTTATGTCCTGTAAATGTCAATATATAATTGTGTCATACCTAAACTACAAGTAAGACATTTTCCAACTACAACTTACAGTTAACGTTTAGCCTTAAGCCTTGACAGCATTTATAGAACTTGAGAAGAAAACTAGACAAATAGTTTTAACATCTGAGATAATTGTGCCTGCAAGCCTTTAATATCCTGCTGATGTCAAGCGCTTTGCAAAAATACTTGTTAGCAGGATGCATTAGCAAAATGTTGCTAAATAAGCTATAATTTGTATATAAAGCAAAAGGCTGGAGTTATTGACATATTTAAAAAAAAACAGCAACGAGAAACTAATAGAAAAGGCTTTTCATCAATTGTAGATTGGAAGTTAAATTACAAGCATTTAAAGGATTTTATTAATCTCCAAAAAAAAAGTTTTAATTTATATGTTATTTGGCAGTGATTTAAAAACTAAATGCATACATAGGTAAAGAATAAATTAACTTGAATCATTTTACTCATTGGAAAAAGTAATTGCTTAAGATTTGTTTTGAAGTTTGAGGAAAAAGATAAAAAAGGTTGTAATTCAACTTAGCTTTTCATATATGTATATAATTGAAACAAACTTTTTACAATTTCATATGTAATTACAAGTCTTTGATGCATTTAGACCGGGATTGTAGCTAAAACGAAATTTTCGTATATTAAAGATATATGGGAGAGAGCTTTGTACGATTGAAATGAAATTATTTATAAGAGCTTAACAATATAATTTTAAATGTGTGCATGTCCTGGTTGCTTTTACTCTGAATTTTTACCACAATAATTTTTTTTTAATTAAGGATATATGGGAGGTAACCTTTTCTCTCTACCGATTCTAATAAAATTTATTACAGTGCTTAGCTGCATAGTTCTAGGCAAAACTAGAAATTTCGATTGCATTTTGATCATTATTTTTGATAAAATTTAAATTTTAAAGTAAAATACATGTAGAAGGTAAGCATGTCCTTGCACCAATTGTACTAAAGCTGAACACATAGCTTAACTATACCGTTCCATAAGTAGTAGGCGTGTAATTCTAGACACAAATACCAATTTCAATTGCATTTTGACCATTATTGCATAAAATATTTTAATTAAAAAATAAAGGACATGTGGAAGGTTAACATGTCCTTGCACCAATTGCTATTAAATTGAACACATAGCTAAACTAAACCATTCCATAAGTTGCTGCAACGTTTTTCTTGCATTTCCCTGGTAATTTTAGCTTAACTTACATTTAAGAAATAAAGGATATATGAGAGGTCTGCATAAATTTGCACGTATTTAAATGAAATTTCCCTGACAACTTTAGTGTATACTTATACAAGTAGCAATACATTTTGGCTGCATTGTGATCATAATTAGACTGAAACTAAATTTTAACTAAAGCATTACATAAGTAGTAGACATGAATTTCTAGGACCAAATAACAGTTTAGAGTGCATTTTGGTCATGATTTCATCAAAAATTTTAATCTAAAAATAAAGGACATGTGGAAGGTGAGCATGTCCTTGCACCAATTGCAATTAAATTGATCACATAGCTAAACTAAACCTTTCCATTAGTTGCTGTAATGTGTTTCTTGCATTTCCCTAGTAATTTAAGCTTAACTTACATTTTTGAAATGAAGGATATATGAGAGGTCTGCGTAAACTAGCACGTATTGAAATGCAATTTGCCTGATAACTTCATTGCATAACTATGCAAGTTTTTATAAATTTTGGTTGCATTGTGATCATAATTAGACTGAAACTAAATTTTTAAATTTAAGGGTACATGTATGAGAGCACTAAAACTGAACACATAGCTCAACTAAAGCATTCTATAAGTAGTAGACGTGTATTTCTAGGACCAAATACCAATTTCGATTGCACTTAGATCATTATTGCATCAAAAATTTAAATTTAAAAATAAAGGACATGTGGAAGGTTAGCATGCTCTTGCTTCAATTGCACTAAAACTGAACACATAGCTTAACTATACCATTCCATAAGTAGCTGTCAATTTTTTATTGCTTCTAACAAGTATCTTCAGCAAAAATAAAGTATTTAAAATAAAGGATATATAAGAAGTCTGCACGTATTGAAATAAATTTTGCGTGATAGCTTCAGTGTATAGTTATACAAGTAGTTATAAATTGTGGTTGCATTGTGATCATATTTAGAGGTAAAACTAAATTTTAAAATTTAAGGATATAAGAAAATTAAATAAATTCTTTCACTGGTTTAAATAAAATTGTTCTGAGTTTTTAAGTGCTTGATTTAAAAAAGAAATTATTAAATTTTGTTTCACAATTACAATAATTGAAGCTAAAATAAACCTTACAAAATCAAGGACATGTGGCAGACAGGAATATCTTCCTAGCTATTGCTACAAAACTAGTCAGACATTTTAGTCGTATGATTTTGAGATACAGTTTTAAGCTTTTTATGCATATTCATTATAATTCGTGGCTTAAATAAAATTTTAGTAAATCAAGGACATTTGGCTGGTGTGCCCATCCTTTCATATATTACAGTAAAATTTGCAGGAGTGCAAGAATGATTAATTCTAGAAGTAGTTACGGTCATTATTGCGCAGCAAAAATTAAATATGTATATAAAACTCACGATATAGGTAAAATAGACATGTCCTTGTTGCTATTTTTCTATAATTAGCCATTATGGTTGAAATTCTCACAAGTTTTGATGTACAATGGCAACTCGAATCTAATTTTTAAAATATGTCATATCGTTCCTTTATTGCAACGTAGTCACATCTCAAAAAATTAATATTTCGAGTTAATGATGCGGAATTAATCCTCATATCGTTATTTCTGTTATGTAAAAATTTCATACTAATATCTTCTCTACTCAGGTCTTGCGAGAAAAATAAAATTTTCTTTTTCCATTAAGTTGTGTGTAAATTGAAACTCGTTTTCTGTCGAACTAGTTTTTTTGAGTTATGACTACGTTGCAAAAAAGGAGCGATTTGGTGAGCCGGTTCTTACACCGATTTAAACCAAATCAATTAGAGAAGTGAAATATACAATTGAAAGGTATACGGGTGTTGGCCATACCCTTGCATTCAAATGCAATAAAATATTCTGGAGGGCGTAACAGTTTAATTTTTGAAATAATTGTGTAATAACGTTTTCTTATCCGTTCTAGTAATCATAATGAGATTTGAAATTTTGCGCTACAAAATTAAGGACATATGGGAGGTAGACATATTTTTCAAGTGAATGCAATAAACTTTTTTCATAGAGCTGAGTTGTGTATTTCACAAGTAGAATGTAGTCTTGTGGTCTTAGGGATTGCAGTAAAATTTGCTAGAGTCCTAGGCTGCATGGTTTTGTAAATAGTTACAAAATTTGTGTAAGATTCTAATCATATACATATATAGCTAAAACTCGATGTCTCAAATAAAGGATATATGAGCGGACAGCTCATTTTTGCACGATTTAAAGTGAAACTTGTGTAAGAACTCAGATGCATTACTTTACAACCAATATTCAATTTTCATTGCATTGGGATCATAATTAGAGCTGAAATTTAATTTTTATAATTAAGGTTGGATATATCCTGGCGTTGATTGAAATTTTGTTTTACTGTGAGTACGAGTATGAATTTAACTAAGACTTAAGTTTTCAATATTAAGGACATATGAGAATTGATCTTCCATCGAATGAATTAAAAAATTCAGCACAGAGCTTTCGTGTATTATTTATAATATAACTACACTTTTTTCGAAGTCTCTAGAAAAAAATTAATTAATTATTAGCACCATAAAATAACTAAATTTTTATGAGCAGCCTTTATAAATTTAACAGAAATTGAATAACTATTGCTGCAACATATTATATCTGTCAATAACTCCTCAAATTCAAACTCTAACTAATTGATATTAATTTGTAAATTAAAGTTTTTTTTCATCTACTTAATATTCTGTTCACTCTTTGCCAGCAAATATTTTCTATTACACTATATACCAAAGACTTACAAAAACCTCTTCAACGTCTACCACTAATGCAACTTAAGCTCATCATGCTTCATTTGCTTTAGCATTTCTTACTTTTTCATTTTAATATTTTTTTTCTTGTGTTAACAGTTTTCTTTTTACCCTGCCCTACAAACAAATTCTTTATACTGCATCACTGACAGTTTATTTAAGAAAAAAGATATGAAAATGAAAAACTAAAACCAGGGAAAATATGAGCTTAAGAACTGAAATAACCAACTAGAACAACAAGTTAATGCTAATGTATTTTTAAGCTTATAAAGCGCTCTTACATATTTTTTTTTTTTTTTGCTTGAGAGAGCTGCAATGAAATTTTAATATATTTTTTATTTCTTTTTGATATACAATATGTAAAGAAAATTTATTTAAAAAAATATGCAAATAAAATAATTATTAATACTAAATTAAATTAAATTTTTAGTTCAGAGTTCATCTTGAATTTTTATGCAAAAACTTTATTTCGAACGTTAGTAATATGAGCTTAAGAAAGATGAAATTCAACTTTGTCTGCTTAGCTATACATTGCCCTGTTCATTTTGCTTTGATTTTAAATTATCGAAATGAAAAATTTTAGCGTAATCAATATCAATCATTCGCAACCGTTATCAAAAATTTTAAAAGATTTAAACAAGCTTATGAAAACCAGAGTGCGAGAAAAAAACGGAAGAAAACTTTTGCTTTCGTTTTCTTCTTTACAGGGAGTAGAACTAAAGTAACACAAACTAAGTTTTAAAATAAAGGATATATGGGAGATAGGCTTATCCTTGTGCCAATTAAAATAAAATTCATCTCCGATTTTAGTCAGATACTACTACAAGTTATTGCGTACTTTTTTGATGCATTGCACCTAAAAGGATGCTTAAAAGGTAGTAGACATGTACTTACAATGATTAGTCAATTCTACAAATCGTAACATCTTTTTTTGCATTGTTACTTTAATTGTTGTTAAAATTTGATTATGCAATTTTTAAAATAAAGAATATATGGGAGACAGGCTTATCCTTGCGCTAATTAAAATAAAATTCATCCTGGTTTTTAATAAAATAATTCTACAAGTTGTTACCTATTTTTGTTGCATTAAAAGTTAAAATCAATATATGAAATCAAAGATGTATAAGATATATCAGACGTATCCTTACTTATTATATTATTATATTAAAGTAAAACTGTATAAAGCGCGCAATTAAATAAATCTAGCAATACTTCCAAATTTTCACTGTATTTTTATCATAAATGGAGCTAGGATCCAATTTTGTTTAAATAAAGTCACAAACTTTTTTCTGCATTGTGACTACAATTGTAGCCAAAATTCAATATTCAAAATTTAGGATATTTACATACATACAAGCTGAGCACATCTTTGTGCTTATTGTAATAAAATTGCTTAGAAAAAGCTTATATTTAGCTGCATTCTAATCATATTTATGGCTCACATTTTAAACTAAAGGATATGTGGGAGATAGGCTTATCCTTGCTCCAATTAAAATTAAATTTATCTGAGATCTAAATCAGACAATTCTACTAATCGTTACATATTTTTGATACATTTTAGGTAAAAGTCAATGTTTTTAATCAAGGATATTTAAAATATAGTAGCCATGTCCTTGCTCAGATTAAACAAAATTTGGCAAAGGGTTCTACTAGATTATCTTACGAATATTTGTAAGATTTCCTTGTATTTTTATCATAACTGTAGCTCTAGAACACAATTTTTTTTAAATAAATGACATGTGGGAGGTAGGCATATCCTTTTGACGATTGAAATGAAATTTATTTTGGAACTTAACCATACAATTCTGCAAATTGTAACAAACTTGTTTCTGCATGGTGATCATAATTGTATTTAAAACTTAATATTCAAGTCGAATCAATTACAGTTATTAACTGAGCAAATCAGGAAGTATTTACATCCTTAAATTGAATGATATGTTGTAGTTAAGCATTTCCTTGCATCGATTCAAAGAAAATGTATAAGTCTATAGGAAATTACTACAATAAATTATTATAATTTCTACTAAAATTGTGGTTTAAGAAATGAAGGATATATAGGAGCTGAGCATATCCTTTTCCTAACTAATAAAATCCCTTAGAGAAAGAGAGAGATCCTAGCTATCTACGGGTTTCGCTGCTTCTTGGTCACAAGTGGTGTCATGGCTGCAGAATAAGAATTAGCCATTGAGCTTATCTACATAGTTATACTATTAATAAAAAAAAATTACTGCCTTGTGTCCGTAATTATGGCTAAAATTAAATTTTTAAAATTAAGGATATGTGCGAGGAAGTCATATCCTTTCATCGTTTTAAGTAACAGATAGCTAAATTAATTACTATTTAGAAAGAATTACACATTTTTATTGTAATTATAGTGAAAATTTAAATTCTAAAATTAAGGATATATGAGAGACAGATATGTCCTTGAACCGATTGAAGTAAAATTGGGTAAAGAGCTTAACTATATTATTCTATAAATAGTTAGAAACTTTTGCTAAATTGTTGCCTCATATTGTCTTTGAAATAATTTTTTTTAATAAACTATGAACGGAAGTTAGATAAAAAGGTTTCATGTGAAGCCTTACTATATTGTTCTGGAAGGCTAAGGACATTTGAGAGCCAAACATGACCTTGCAAGGTTTTGCTTAAATTGAATTATTTATTACCTACAAGTTTTATTCCTTTAAATTTTATCTGTCTCAGATAATTGTTAAAATAATGCCGATCTTCCATATGAAAGTAGAGCATGGAAGGATAATGGGTTTTAGCAGCTTGTTTTTATTTGCCCTGGGTTTTTTATTTTATTTCTTATTAATATTATTTTTGTATCAAAAATATGCATATACAATATTGTGCGATGTAACGTTCGACTCTTCTGAAATATATTTTCAAATTTACTAACAACTGCTCAGTCATCTGTAGCAATTGTTTACTCGTAACTCCCTTCTCATTTCAATTAAACTATAATTATCCCTATTTATTTGACTTTCGCACTCATTTAATATAATTTGTGGATTTCTCTTTTGTCGCCGCCATGCCTTATTAAAAACGCATAAAAACGTTTTAATGTTTCACGAAACACCTTAAGCCAACATTTCTTATAACAAAGTAAAAAAAAAATTTCTAGCCAAACTAATGCGTAAATGTTTACGTGCATGAACGTTGTTGTAGCACGACAATATTCATTCAATATTAGTCAAAAAAAAAAAAAAAGCACATAAAGACTTTTTATTTCAAATTACTTTCAATTACGCACTTTGGAAAATATGCTAAAACATTTCAAATTATTTATGCTAAACACATCTGTGCGTCTAAGACTGTTTGCGTGTTTTCCTCTCAATTGATTGTGTTTGTTGCCAACGAAGGGAAAATCCACATCAATAACTTTTTACGAACAATGTGAGTGTGAAAGTTGCGTGGGTGAAGAAATCTTTATAAAAAGAATTGATTATAAATGCTGAACGTAATCTTTGTTTGGTGCAAAC
Organism: Tachina lurida; assembly: GCA_944452675.1. Taxonomy (NCBI): domain Eukaryota; kingdom Metazoa; phylum Arthropoda; class Insecta; order Diptera; family Tachinidae; genus Tachina; species Tachina lurida. Next base: position 26,486,098 of record OX101754.1, on the reverse strand, counting down.
TGTAAGCTGTTTTAATCGTGATTTAATGGGGAAGCCAATTTTTTTTTGTAACTCAAAGTTGCTTAAAAATTGCGTGTTTGATTAATTCATTCCGTAAGGAAGCAACTAATTTAAAAGAATTAATTAAAGAACTCGTATATTTAAGCAAATTTTTTATTTATTTAATTAAAAATGCAGATTGTTGTGATGAATGTTACACATAATTTTTTAATTTTTTTAAATTATTATAAATTGAAATAAAATTCTTATCAAAATTTGATTATTAATGTTATTCTTCTTTTTAAAGAAACTTGCTATTAATATTTCAACAATATTTATGCAAAATAATTATGAACAAATTTTTCAATAACAATTTGTAAGGAAATATAAGGGGACAAACGTCTTAAGGTAGATTATCTATGAGAAATGTTTACAAAAATAATTTTTTATGAAGTATATAATCGATAAGAATATTTTTTGGGAAAAACTTTGCCGACAAAACCTTATGACGAAAATCATCCTTCTGGAAACTGCAAACTATAGGCAATATTAAGAATTGTTATCAATTTCAATTTCTATATAAATAATTTTTACAATCATAATGGTATCGATAACAATCCTGTGTGGCTGTGTGCTTTAAAATACAAAGAATTTGTGTTATTTTAAGTCAATTTTAGTAAAAACCGTTTGGATAATTTCGGATAGTCCTAAATTTCCCTCCATCATCATTGAAAAAAGTATACAGCCTTTGTGTCTTTTTAGACACATACATATCTATGTTTTAAAATTCTTAAAAATCGGCTGAATAGTTTCGTAGAGGTAGAAGTTGTCTCCTGCCTCTTCTTGGTCCTAGTCTTAAAAATATAAAAACGTAAGGGCACCTGCTTAGATGCAGCTTTATAAGCGTTTTGAATTTTATAAAAACGGGTTCGATAGGTTCGGAGAGGCTGAAATTGTCCACCCGCCCCCCCTCGACCACCTTGGTCCTACTTTCAAAAAACTATCAAGCATGTGTGCCCTTATAGAGGAAGGTTCTATCGGTTTTATAGTTTCGGAGATGCAGACAATTCTACAAGTGGTAACAGCTTATAACTATCTGCATTGTTACTATAATTGTTGCTAAAATTTATTCAGGTAATTTTTAAAATAAAGAATATGTGGGAGATAGGCTTATCCTTGAGCCAATAAAAATTAAATTCATTCTTAATTCTTAATCAAATAATTCTACAAGTTGTAAGCTATTTTGTGCTGGATTAAAATAACATTTCAATATATCATATCACAAATGTAAAATATGTATCGGACCTATCCTTGCTTTGATTAAAGTAAACTTTTATGAAGCGTTCAGTAAAATAACTGTAGGAGTACTTACACGCTTTCACTGTGTTTTGATCATAAATGTAGCTAGTACTCAACTTTTTTCATTTTTTCAATAAAGGATATGTGGGAGATAGACTCATCCTTTCGACGATTGCAATGAAATTTATGGGGCAGCTTAACCAGGCAATTCTACAAATCGTAATGAAAAGTCTTCTGTATTGTGGTTATAATTGTAGCCTAAATTTAAGATTAAAAATTTCAATAATTGTACTCGAGCTGAGCATATCTTAGTACTGATTGTCATGAAATTTCTTGGAAACAGTTTATCTTTCGCTGTATTCATATCATATTTGAAGCTAAAATCTAATTTTTAAAATAAAGGATATGTGGGAGATAGGCTTATCCTTGTGCCAATTAAAATTAAATTTATCTGGGATATAAATCAGACAGTTCTAAAAGTTGTTACATAGTTTTGCTGCATTTTAGCTAAAAGTAATTATTTTAAATCAAGGATATTTAAAAAGTAGTAGCCAAGTCCTTACTCTGATAAAAATAAAATTTGTTAAAGGGTTCTACTAGATTATCTTACGAATATTTATAAGATTTTGCTGTATTTTGATCATAAGTGTAGCTAGGATTAATTTTTGTAAAATAAAGGACATGCGGGAGGTAGGCATATACTTGAGACGATTGATATGAAATTTATTTTGGAGCTTTAGCAGCCAATTCCACAAGTTGTAACAAACTTTTTGTGTATTTTGATCATAATTGTAGCTAAATTGTAATATTAAAAATTTAGCATTTAAAACATTTATAGATGTTCTTTGGCACACTGCCTTCTCTCTTGATTTAACTTTAAAAATTATGTATGAGATATGTGCTGGTAGATCTAACTATGTTTTAAATTTCATAAAAATCGATTCAGCGAAACAGCGGATAAAGCGTACCGTACTTTGCATTTCGTCAGGCGATGGACAGACGGACTGGAGGGAAGAGAAGAAGGTTCCTTTTTTGGTTTTAAGTACAGAACCCTTAAAGCTCTTGCTTTAATAGATCTATGCTTAAATTATAATAGATATTTTCTTGGCATGGGGTAGTTGGGCGACCATTTTCCTAGCAACTTAACGGGACAAAGGAATCTCCTCTGTCCCTTGGGAGGCTTCATTATAAATTAAGCTGTATGAATTTTATAAATCAGGCGGCTGATTTCAGAGAACAATTAATGATGAAAAATTATTCTAGCAAACATGTTATCGATATCAGCTTCCTAGGAAAAATTGTATTGATGAGCAGTTGGCTAGAAAACTTTCCGATGGGAGTTTTTCTTTCGAAAATTTGGTATGGATAATAATTTTTGATTTAACGATAAAAATTTTCTGAGAAAACTATTACGCGTATAAAGTATCTTTTTTTTGTACGAAATATTTTATCCATAGCACTTTTCTTAAAAAAAAACTTGTCTACAGTAATTTTTTACGAAAAATGTTATGGATAACAGTTTTGTAGGCAATTTTTGTTATCGGTAAGCAGTTATCTAGAAAAAATGTTACCAATAATAATTGTTTTACAAATGTTATCGATAGAATTTCTTAGGAAAAAAAGTATCGATAGTAGTTTTTTAGGAAAAAATTTATCGATGGCAATTTTCTAGAAGAAATTTTATCCATTAGCAGTCATCTAGGAAAAATGTTAGCGACAGCAGGTGTGTAGGAAAAATGTTGTAGCAGCTTCCTTCGAAAAATGTCACCGATAACAGTTTTCTGCGCAAACCGTTATCTACAGAAGTTTTTTTTATGAAATATGTTATCGATAACAACTTTCGAGTTGAAATATTGCTAAAGGCAGTTAGTTACGAAAAATATGAGTGATATTAGTTTCACATAATAATTCTATTAGTTTTAGTTTTCTAAGAAAATGTCATCGATGACACTTGTCTTCAAAAAAATTAGGATTTTTCTTTAAAATTTTTTTTTTTCAATTTTGGCATTTTTCTTAAAATATTTTTCTCGACTTTCTAAGTAAAATCTTAGCATTTTTTTTAAGTAAAACTTTTTTATTAGCAGTGGTATAAGAAAACTGCTTTCGATATCCGTTTTTTAAAGTAAATATTGTCGAAAATTAAAAAAAAATACGTTATCAGTAGGAAAATATTATCAAAGACATTTGCTGGAAAATTTTAACGATTAGAAGTTTTCAGCTAAAAATATTAACGATATCGGTCTCTACAAAAAATATTATCGGCATAAGCTTTCAATACTAATTTTCGACGAAATCGATAACATATTATTATGCATAGAGTGTTATTGATAGCAGCTGCTTTATTTCAAAAATGAGTCGATAAAAAATTATTTAAATTTTTTCGTAAAATTCTTACTAGTAGAATTTCTTTTTATGAAAAAAAATTAGCCCTGAATATTTTCCATGTAAAATTTTGTCTCTGTGTATAACCAAGGCCTATTTATTAGGTGTATCCAACTCTACAAAAACAACACAGAATATCATCAGGACGATTACATTGACCTGCTAAATAGGCCTTGAGTATAACTAATAAAAACTTTTATCGCATGACATGGAATTATGTATTGATGCAAAATTGTATCGAATAAAATTCTTAGTGAACACAAAAAGCTCCCGATAACTTAAAAATTTACGACTATATATTGTAAAGAATAGTGCTATCATTAATTTTATACAAAACCATCATTTGAACTCGCTGAGACACAGGGCAAAATCACTTTCTGCCTTGATGGTTTTAAAACTAACAAATTGCTTTGGGAGCTGAAAATGTTGACTTTTTATCCTTGATCAAAATTTAGTTTTTCTAAATATACATAATTATTTCACTCTGTTTTGTGGCTTGACACAACTATTACGTTTTCATTAAATTATCGTATGTATTTATTTCTGTTGAAAATAAAGCACCTTCAGAAACATAATAATAAACTGTCAACTGTCACGCCATTTAGTAAACGCCAGCAAAACAAACAAAAAAAAAGAATTCAAATTAAAGAAACCCCAAGTTATTTAAAATTTAAATATCTAAATAAAAAATAATTCTGTAAGTAAAAATAACTTTTTGAAAGCCAATGAAGCGAATTCGCAGTCGAATAAATGAGGTGAACATTCATGGAAAATCAATGTACATACATACGTACATACTCGTATGTATGCAAGTGTATGTGTGTATAAATATAAGAGCATTAAAGTGAGTGTAAAAAATGGTCTAAGTACTTGTGCGTGAATATATGCAAATTATCAATTATGCCTTTTTATTTATATATGTATGTACCCTGTAGAAAATTTGGTGACAATTGAACCAAGCGTACTCGTCCTATGACTTGCGAAAATGAGAGTGTTACGAAAAGTAGGGAGTTGTGTATAGTGTAGTGTAAGGACATATCTTGTAAATGGTTACATATTCACCATTATCGTGATGTATCGTCTTGATCTTTTGTCAATTTAATTGGAACTTGGTCTAGTATTATAGTAAACGACACTGATCAGGTTCGATGTGGTTGTATACCGCCAAGCCACTCTCGAACCAGTCCCATAACTATACTTAGATATTAATCTAGGCTTAGCAGGTGTTTATTGTGATATTAATCTAAGCTTAGCAGCTGTTTATACTTTTGAAATATGAGTGCCTCTGTGGTCGAGTGTGTAGTGTGCAAGTCTGCCCTGCACGAGGTTGTCAGTTCGAATCCCAAAAAATATCTGCTCAAAATAAATTATCAGGCATGTTCTGAAAATCACATTTTTTCAAATCACTAGTGATTTTAAAAGTAATAATGGTCCTGTATACGTTTTTAAAATCATATACGATAAATTTCTTTCAGAAATGATATTTGATGCTGTTATACAATAGAAAAATTAAAAAAAAATGAGCGAACAAATATCTGCATGATCATTATTACTTTTAAAATCACTAGTGATATGAAAAATGTGATTTTCAGAACATGCCTGTATAATTGAATTTGTAACAATAAAAACAAAAATGATAAGTTTTCATTGTTACAGTTATATGTCGGAAAGACATTTTTAAATAATTTATATTTATATTATATTATTCTACACCCTGTGGAATAGTTCAGTGACAAGTCAAAAGGAAGGCGTATACAAAGTATCAATTAACCCCATCCTAGGCCATCCCCATGTAAAAGTGACTCGTCCACTTCATAGGAAGTGTTAGAACTCGGACTGGTCCCTATCACTTGGGGAGCGGTTACGTGGCTAGTCTTGTGTTAGTTCCATTTCCTGCAGGGTATGTATGTAAGTGCCAGACACACTCACACATGAATTATTTATTAAAATGCTTTTGCGAATTTTTGTTGCAAACTTAATGACATTTGACACAATAATGAATTCAATTAAAATGAAAAATAATTGAATTAAATTATATTTATTAAAAAGTTGTTATGAAGGACTATTTGTTTGAAAGGAAGATAACATTATCATTGTCATTTTATGCTTTTTGAGGCTTTTATAAAAAAGGAGATACTACAAATAAAGCTGTTTTACCAGTATTAAAAAAATTGCATACAAATATATTGTTTACCCAAATCTTAAAAGCAAAGTTAATTTTTCTTTTTCCATTCAGTTGTATGAATATTGAAAACTTTAAACTGGCAAACTAATTTTTTTGAGTTATGACGTTGTTTGAGTAAATGAGCGATATGTAATGAATGAGAAGTTGTCTTTAGAAATTAGGGAAACATAACAGTCTTCTAAAACAACTTAAATTTTATATTTTGCTTTTGCTTTACCATATCATCATATTTTTGTCATTCGTTACCTCTGCTATTATTTCACCTCGTTTGATGACTTAGAACTCTTTTAAAGCAAATCCAAAAAAATAAATAAATAAAACTATATGCAAGAGTACTTTCCTTTACCTTTCCTTTTCTTTTGCTTATATCCAGCATACCGTTTTTCATCTAGTTTGAATTTTTCTCTATAACATTTTTGTATCTCTGCTCTGGTTAATTTAGCTTCCTTCTCCTTTAAAACCAATAATAAAACACTGAAAGCAGATGTAAGAAACTACCACAACCAAATCTATAGAAATAGACAAGTCACGCATTACAATTTTCCTGCATGTTTTTTTCACAATCAAAATTTAAGCAAATGGTCTAATATAATTGAATTATTTACGACTCAAACTATAACAAATGAAAAATGTTTGCTTACATTGAACACTCGCCTGAATTTTCGAAATAAATCACTCTTATCGGGAATAAGAGGCAAAAATTTTGCTCACGTGAAATATTTTCCATGAACAAAAATTGGTGAACGAAATTTGAAAATAGTGTTCTGACACAAACCCAAAACGCCAAAATTGGCGATTGTCATTTTAGGCAAAGGGAACACATTTCAAGTAACAAATTAGAAATTCTTAGTACATCGATGAAACTGATGGTACAAATTTTTAAATAAAGATTTTAGATTTCTTAATTATTTTTATTATTCATTTTTTTTATTATCATAATATTCAATGTCAAAAGGAAAAGTCACGAATGACAAACCACTGTGCAAAAATGCTTTTAAAACAAACAAAAAACAATGCCTTTCATGTTGAATTTACTCTATGTTGTAGGAACGAGAATCGAAATTTTTCGCTTTCATTCAAAAATCAACTTAACTTTTAGAATAAATATTCAAATAACGTTTGACGAATTCTTAACAAATTCATGCAACAAAATTATTCAATAAACATTTCAATCGCAATTATTACTCATAGTGTCTATATTAATCAAATATTCAATATTAAAAAGAAAAGTCACGAATGACAAAAAACTTGTTGGCATGCTTTAAACAAAAAAAAACAAAGCCTTTACTTTTGAATTTGCTCTATTATATTGTGCGAAACTTTCGATTGCTTGTTTCTGTCATTCAAAACTCGTCTAAACTTTTAGAATAAACATTCAAGTAACGATTGACGGATTCTTAGCAAAAAAAATTGCTATGCTACAAATTGTTCAACAAACATTTTAATTGCAATTATTATGCATAGAGTCTTAATTAATTTATACGACTTAGCATTTTATTGATTTATTAGACAATAATAATATTGAATATTAAAAAGAAATGTCACGAATGACAAACCAGTTGCAGGCATGCTTTTAAAACAAATCTTTTTCTATTGAAGTGGCTTTGTTTTGTGGGAAGGAAAATCGAAACCTGTTTGCTTTCATTCAAACTCGCCTGAACTTTTGGAATAAATTATCAAGTAACGAACGACGAATTCTTAGCAAACTCATGCTATAAATTTTTTAATAAACGCTTCTATTTCATACGTTTTTAATAACATTTTTTGGCACTGCAATTATTACTTATAGAGTCTTAATTAGTAAAAGAAAAGTCACGAATGACAAACAACTTGCTAACACACTTTTAAGACACAAATTAAAATCGAAACTGATGATATGTTTATTTTCATTCACGGTTACTTATTTTTCGATTTGTTTTTGGTTTACATTGCATTTGAATAAATCATACAAATATTTTTATGTTATGCAACATTTTAGTTTAGAGTTGTACTTGTTTCGATAAAATTAATATAAATTTATTGAATATTTCTTAAATGTATTTAGAAGATTTTTTTAAGATTTATTTAATATTTTGAAGCAAAAATGCAATCGACTCAGATATCACGTTTATAATCATGGACATACATATACGAGTATACATATGTATGTATATTCGTATGAAAGTAAAACATTTTAAAAAGTTTAGTATTATTATACAATTATCCTGAAATAATTAAATAGCTATTTTAATCGAATCTTTTACGGAACCCATTACACTACAATTACCTAGTCAACTTTCCGAAGGCACGTTCAGATGTAGAAAAACTTTATAAAGCATAGTAATCATACTTTCTAAAAAGTTAGAATTCTCATTTGTTTTAAAAAAAGATAAGTATATTCAGAAATAATTTTTTAATCGGGCTTAAGTTCAATATTTTCAATTCTTTTTTAATGAAATATATTTATTAAATAATGTGATTTTCTAAAGAAGAGAAGAAAAATTAAACTAGACTTTTTAGCTCGAGGAAATATTAGCATTTTTCTGAACAACCACGCACTTCATGAATAGTGATACTATTTATAAATGTATTTACATAAGGTAAATCAATAATTGTATATACAATATAATCATTTCTCATATTCCATTTCATTAAAAATTCACGTTAAATGATGTTAATAACAATCTCTATTAAAGTTAAATAGACTAGGGTGTTGGTGAAATGCGTGCCTACACAGAAAAATGCCGCTAATTCCCCCAGCTAAAAAGTCTAGTTTTATTTTTCTTCTCTTCTTTAGCAAACCACATTAAATTAATAAAAAATATTTCATTCAATAAGAATTTACAACACTAAACTTAAGCCCGATTAAAAAATTGTTCCAGATTAAAATTCATTCTAGTTCAATTAAATTGAATATGTCTCAAAGATAATTATATAATAAAACTAAATTTGGGAAAAGTAGTCTGAATTTCTTTGCTCCGTCTGCAACACGCTTTAATTCCACAAAATTTTCGTTACAACCTTTAACCACTTACATTACCTGTCATATTATTATTAAACCTCATTAAAACTTAAGTGGTTCAACACACGACTGGCAACTTAGACACGTTAATAAGCAAACGATTAGGTAAAATTTTCTAACAAGCGAACATATCCATACACGCATACCAGTGATCGGCAATGAATCGTTTTTTTCGCTATCCATACTGACTCATGAATTTTTAAATATAAGTGAGTAGACATCATTCAAACTCAACTACTCTGATTTACGCATAGTCACTATGACATTGATTTATAAGTATAGTTTGAAATAAATATGAATGCGACGCCGACATCAAAGTCATACCACACTCACACTCATAAATCACCTCAGTTTGATTTCTAATGTCAGGAAAATACTTATACTACTCACATTGATTCAGCTCACTCAAATCATGCATGTATGCGTTTTTTAAAGTTTAATCATTCAACAATTGTAGTTAATAGCGTTATTTTTCAATTAGTGCAAAACAAAAAAAGCAACAGAGAAACACATAACGTGATAATGAGAACTTTAATGTTCGTATGCGAAGTTCGCATTGCTAATCATACTTATTTCGCATCGTCCATAGGCATTGTGTTAAGGAGAGTTGAAATCAACAATGTCATAAATGTTGCTAAGTATGAGTTCAATGCGCACTTCAAACTTTCGAGTGAATATGATTCATAGACAACATTGCAACATTGTCATGATTCAACTCTACTCACTTTTTCACTCCTCATTGCTGTTCTCTGATGCATAGATACATACATAGATATAGATAAATATATATGCATGTATCCAAAAATAACCAATAAACCCTTAAGGCATGTTATTAAACTTAACATGTTTCGACAGTGGAAGGCGTCGACAGCAACTATACGAAAATTATTTAAAAATAAACTACTCAAAAAAAAAAGGCGCTTGCTCTCGCAGCTGTCGTATGTAAAACATACACACACTCCTCTCGTAACAACAAGCACAAGTGTAAAAGCTGGAATAACAAAAAATGAACCCAATTAATGAAAATACAAATTGATTGAAAAATATGTAAAAAAAATGTAAAGCCAAACAAGAAATATATTTTTTTTATTATATTTAAAGTGTAAAAATCTGCACCATGAAATACGATTACAAATTGGCTCTTTATAGGGGGTCTGGCAAGCGCCAAACAGACACATCTGAAAAAAAAAGTGTCAAACACAGATTAAAAAAAAAACAGTATATTTAAAATATTTACATATGTGTGATAAACATATGTATGTATGTGTGTGTTTAGCCTATTTAATGTTTGAAAAGACAGACCGACAGACGGGCCAGACAAGTAAATTTCTTTTAATCCTCAACAAGTCAAAAATTAAATGAATAAAAGTCGAGTTGCCAAAGAATTTAGAGCTGTCATTTGCAAATAAGATGAGCAAATAAATATTCAATATACTACGTGCAACATTTTGTGTAGAACAAATAAACAGTTAGAAGAACGACAAAAATATAACTAAAATCAATATCCGTGTAAGGAAAACATCAAATTACCATGTCAATCTGTGAAATTGGAAAATTAATAAAAAAATAAAAAATAAAAAGACATTTGTATAGGCATAAATATACAAAACTTCTAATCAAATAAAGCACATACGAGTACATGCATACATACATCACAAGAAACAAGTGAGTTCTCGATTATGCGGAATGGTTGGGACCGCAAGCATTCTGGATAATTAATTTTCTCGGTTAATCGAATAAAAATTTTGAAAAAAAAAATTTAATGCATATTTGTTATTAATTAATAAATGAATATTATTGTATGCAGGTATTTATAAGATAACAAAATTATTCAAGGATTTTATATAAATGTTAGGTTGGTTAGGTAGACCCAGTTGGTTACATTGTGACTATCTTCTATTAGTAGCCGTTAATAAAAATTTAACCCCCAATTGTAACCAAAAGAACCCATGTCATTAAGTCAATGTATTCCCCTGATGAGGACTCTGATAATACTATCCTTCAGTTTACACTTTGCGATATCACTTATGCTCTCAAGGAAACGGATTTTGTGCAATCTTTATAATGGTTGGTTGGTTGGATTACGTGGCTGCTTTCTACACGTAGGCATTCAAGTAGAATCTAGATGATTTCTTTTTGAAAGATCACTCCACTGGTTGGTGTCAACCTATGTAGAACCATATCTAAGTATACGGATACGGTGATAGGTACTAGGTTAGGTTAGGCTAGGTTAGTCTGGTTGGTCAAGGACATCGCATGGACCAGGATTGATCCTTAGCGATACCAGCAGATGACAAGAAACTTGTGAGTATGGCAGCCTAGTTCGTGGTGCCTGTATCGAATGATTCCCACACACATTTTTAACAAACCTTAGGGGTCCACACATTTCCATTCCCGATACAAGTTCAAGATTCCGAAAAGTGCGATCACCATGACAGTCATATCTTGTGCGGCTTAGAGCCGGACAGTGGCACAGTAGATGTTCTACTGTCACAATTACCCCGGGTTCCTTACATTTCCTGCAGGTACCGTCAAGTATTTGTTCTATTTTGACGGCATACGAAGCCGTCTAGCAGTTTGCAGTTAATACCCTCACGAGAAGTCTACAGTTGCTTCTGGTTAGTGATAAAAAAAATTTAGTCGACTCAGGATCATAGGAGCTCCACAAGATTTTAGAAGTTTTGCAAGTATTCGGCGCACGCCAACTTTCCTCCACTTCTTGCTTCATCTTAGAGTCTATGGTCTATTTCAGGTGTTGAATTGGTTGAATTGTTGAATTGGATTCCCCTTTTGGCCAGTGTATTGGCCATTTCGTTTTCCTCAATCCTAATGTGTCCTCGGACCCAACATGTACTTGTCTGTAAGCACATAACATAACTATTTAAGACATTCCTACACATGATCACAACCGAGGAGTAGTTGCAGTCTGCTGAAATTGCCTTAACTGCTGATTGTCTATATATATATATATTCACACGCGCATTCACGGTTTAAGGGGTGAGAGCTATTTCTGCAGCCATTTTGGCTGCATAGATTTCTGCCTGGAAGATTCTACAATAATCAAGAAGTTTATAAGGTTCCTCTATACTGAGCTCCGGGCAGTATAGAGGCTCCCACCCCTCCATCCATCTTTGAGGCATCAGTGAAGAAATTATAGCCTTCTTCCCTTATAGTTATGGTGATAGGTACTAGATCAAAACCGTCGCGTTGAGATATCTGATAAGGTCACTCAACCCAATCTCAGATAAATCTAAAAGATGGTCTAGTACATTTCTGCTTAAAAACTTGTGTCTCGAGTGATGCAAAGCTGAACATTTCCAAAGAAAGTGGAGGATTGTTTCTTCTATGATTTCTTCTCGACAATTCGGCAGAACTCATTATAGGACAGACCTATCCTACTAGCATTTCTGCCTACCATTCAGTGCCCCGTCATGTCAACAAGGAGCCTCGAAATATCCCTACGGCTCGTATTTGTTAATGTTTATATAATATATAGAAAACAGAATAATTTTTGTAGCAAACAAGGAATCTGTTAAAAAGTTCAGGGGTCTAATCGTCGCTTTCGATAATGAGCTGATTCGATCATGTTTTTTCAGTTTGAGATTATGGTATTCGATATTGAACCATATTATTACATTTTTCTATAGGGAATGCCATAATCTCAAACCGAAAAACGTGATCGAATCAGCTCGTTATCGAAAGCTACGATTAGAACCCTGATAAAAAATGGTTTTTAAGTTTATATCCTAAAAAGCTTTTGTTCTGAAAGCACAGTTCAGTCTGAGAAAAAAATTTATTTTATAAATATAAGTTAATCAATCTATTGCTGCGTTTACAAAAGAATGCATGCAAAATAATAGCTTTGAGAAACGATCTTTCCTTGATATCTTTTTATAATACAATCTACGATAGAGGCTGCAAAATCTGAACAGGTGGAGCTTTAAAAACATTTTCAAGCTCTTAAAAGATGTTTGCATTTCTTATTTTCTATATTTATAGAAAAATAAATGTAATTTTAGGGAGTAGGTTTGTTTGAAAAAAATCAATGCTCGCAGGTCTTGAATTTTTCTTCAATACAAGCAACTCTTAATCAGCTGTAGAGCTTTTTGTGAACTTTCTTCCATTTACCAAAACTTTTGGTTTGGTGAGGATACCTTTTCTTCCACGCGCCGCCTCTCCTAGTTTTTGATTCATGCATTCTTATTTCGAACTTCACAAATCGATTAAATTAAAATATAAAAAAATATAAAATTGTTTTATACATTTTACAATAAAAGATTTTAGCTCATTGTTATTTTATTAAAATAAATTTTTTTAAATGTATTCTCATTTTAAAATTATTTTTCTCTTTTTTATTTCAGGTGAGAAAAAAAATTGTGAAACTTTTAAAACGTGTATCATAAAAGTTGTAAGTATTGATTGCAAGTTCGTTTATAAGTAAAACTAGCCTATATATAATTTTTTGCATTTCTTTGATCCTTATAGCAGCTCTTATCTTGCAAAATGTTATTGAAAATAATCAATCAACAAACAAGTTTGTTCTATAAATACTTTAATCTTAATTTATTTCCAAAATTGACTTATCACACTTTCATAACTAACTGCTCATGTTGCAAGTTTTCCAAAACATGATTGAATTTTTACTGATGAGCTGTCATAAGCACTAGTGTAAAATGCAGCCTGACAATTCAAAATACACCACAATTTTTTTTGGCAGGATACATATCGCTCATTAACTCGAACAACGTCATAGCTCAAGAAATGTAATTTTTGAGTTAATGATGCAGAATTAATCCTCTCATATCGTTCTTCATATTGTGCAAAAATTGCATACAAATATCTAGTTTACTCAACGCTTGCAAGCAAAATAAAATTTTCTTTTTCCTTTAATTTATGTGTAAATTGAAAACGTTACTGCCAGTTTACACTAAAAATTTGTTTTTGTTTTCAATATAAATAGACAGCCGAGAATTTTTACATGGCTTCTATAAACTGGCAGTTAAACTCGTTTTCAGGCAAACAAGTTTTTTTTTTGAGTTATGACGTTGTTTGAGTAAATGAGCGATATGTTCATATTATGTATCTCAAATAAATAGAATGATTAAAAGTTAATCTATAAAAAATAATAGCAACAGCATCAGTTTTCCTAATTATTACCGCTGTTTGATATAACGGGTCTTCCAATAGGGACTTCCCAAATTAGGTAGTTGATAACAGCCATTTTGTTGGTGCTATATCTGCTGATTTTTTCAGTTTGGTTTGCCAAATCACAACACGGGCAAATGAAAAAATTATTTTATCAAAATGGGTGTTCTATTGCGCTTAAGTTACGCGTGCCTCGACCAATTTACGGTCACCATAATCATACTACCGAGAGGACTATTTGCAGTGTGATGCATAAATTTCAAGCCACTGGTTTATTTCGTTGACAAAACGCAGATTTGCTGAACGTGAAAGTATGCAGGAGATTTCGTGCCGCCCACGAGAACTCTTGCTTTTCGCACACCACAACTAACCCCGAAGCTGAAAGTAAGCGATCATAGATAAGTACGTGTGTTCGCTAAATGGGCTCTGGAGTGGTTAGAAGCCGACCCTAATTTGCATCAAAATATCATGTACAGCGATTAGGCTCTTTTGTGGCCTAATCTGGGTATGTCAACAATTGAAATTGTTAAAGTTGGGACGAATCTAATCAGCATGAGTGAAACCCAAGTGCAGCCAATGCATACCGGAAAAAGTATATCTTGTTTTGTGCTGGGGTTGGAATTGGTTCATATTTCTTTGAGAAACACGTTGACCAGGTCATCACTGTCAACGGTGCACGCTTCAGGTTAAAGATTATAACCTTATTTGGACAGAATTGTATGATTTGGCCCCCAAAGAGGGTGGTGTTAGCTGAAGTAATTAGCACGTTGACTACAAAATCGAAGGTCGTGGGTTCGAAGATGATCTCCGACAGTCACTAAATTACAAAACCATACATGTTTCTGATGTGCATTAGTAACTCTTTGTATAAGTTGTTGTAAGAAAGTTCAAGTGATGAAGGCATAGACTCTGGTCACTGAACTACAGTGGCTTCAGTGGATACTAATCCTAATGTAACATCATAGCGCACTCCTTCCTCGGTATAGTGTAGCATAATCTTCGGCGAAGAAAAATAACCAATAAAATGGCTGCTAAGCCCAGCTTTACAAATTTAATACACCTCATTGACACCAGGGGCGCTCCAACACTGCATTATTAGAAACGTGCTTAAAAGCAAAGTTGTAAAATAGTGAAGCTATACTCTATCTCTTTCTTCGCCGCCTGTCCAGTTCATCACTATTCCTTTCCTAAAGAAGGTAACACATAGTAATAGTAGTGGTTGCCTGAGTGTTACTTCTCTTAAAAAAATAAAAATCAAACATTTTGGATCTGCGCCACACAGCGAAGCTGCGGCGGACATTTGCATGAAGCAACATTCCATACACAATGGCATCGATAGGCCTTTCAAACGATATACCACACACGCTCTGTTTAATTTAAATTCAAAATAGGAAAGGCTTAATGATTCAAACATATTTTTGGTGGGATTTAAAAATAAATAAAATAAAGATTTGGATAGTTAAGCAATAACTACACAGAAAAAAGTATTCACCAATTAATATTTTCAATTAAAAATTTAATTGATTTAATTAAATTTTTAATTGTATTTATTAATTTTAGTGGAAAAACTTAATTAATATTATCAAATTGTTTATAGGTGAAAATTTAATTAAATTTTTAATTGATATTACAAATATTTTAATTAATATTACAAAATCATTCATACTAATTTCTTGTGTATACACTTAAAAAATGTTTGGATTGAATTTTTATCACTTACATTCTAATAAAAATCTAATAAGAGATTGAAATTTTCAAAAGCGGGATGTCTGGTCGGGTTACCTACCCGTAACTGAATTCCGTAGCACCATAGAGGTTTCAAAAGTGTATTAAAAATTTACCATTTAGACTGAAGATTTAATTTCAACCAATCAGCCAATGTATCTCAGTTAATTTAAGTTTCATTTGTGTTAGCTTAGAGTCATCTTTCCATGTAAGCCGTCGATCAAGGTGTACACCAAAGTAATTCACTTGTGTATGTTGAGGAACAACTCTCTCTCTCTCTTCATAGGGTAAATGTTACCTGAACACACTTGACTTCACTTTTACTTCACTTTTATTCACTTTCACTTCACTTTTATTCTCCATAACTTCATCCATAGTTCAATGTATTACGAATATTTTTTTTTTGTTTAGTTTGTCTATATAATAAAGACTCCGCTGGGGCATGTGTTATGTACTACGAATATTTTTTTTTTGGTTTAATGTATATATAAAAAAGACTTCGCTGGGACATCTGTTCACTATGAACAACATAAATAGACTGCCAAGTCACTCTGGAACAAGTCCCGTAACTATACTTGGATATTAACCTAAACTTAACTGGTACGTATTTATACTTTTGAGATATTAGTGGCCCTATGATCGGGCAGGTAGTGTGCAAGCCTGCCATGTCGTAGGTTAATAGTTTGAATATAAAAAATGTATTTTACTGAAAAATAAAAATAACAAAAAAAAGTTCAAGTTACATAAATGTCGGAATGGCATTTATGTATATATAATTTATAATCCACACGGAATAAGTACCTATAAGATAGTTAAGTGATAAGTCACAACGTGCATACAAAGTATCAATCAATTAACCCCATCCTAGACCATCCCCATGGAAAAGTGACTGGTCCACTTCATAGGAAGTGTTAGAACTCGGACTGGTCCCTATCACTTGTCAGTTCCATTTCCATTTTACTTTTTTTTTGTTATTTTCAGTAAAAAATAACTCCGATGTGCATTTGAAAACACGTTTAGTTGCCATAATAATAATAAAATCGATTATAACATTTATCATCTATTCCAAATTATGCATAGATCTGATACTTAAGCAAGCAACAAGAAACAAATTTGTAATTCCCCGAAAAAAATAAAAAGAAATAACATGTAAAATATACAAACCAGTTCAAGAAAAAAAAGTAAAACAAAGAAACCATAACTAAAACAAAAACAAAAAACTATTTAAAAAAGCAAAATTCTTCGAGTTATAGAGTTCATGAGTCTGCTATTTGTTCGAGTTATGGAGAACTTCGACTTGTGGAAGTTCGACTTCGGAAGGAAAATTTTATGTGATTTGTAATTTTAACGCTACTACCAACCAAATTAGTTCGAGTTAGAGAAGTTCGAGTTATGGATGTTCGACTGTATATCAATTAAAAATTTAATTGAGTCAATTAAAAATTTAATTGAATGCATTTAGAATTTAACTGATTCGATTAAAAATTTAATTCCATCGACTAAACATTTAGGTTAGGTTAGGTTTATCTGCTTGGTCCAAAGACCTCGCATAGCCTGGGATATTGATGCTTAGCGATACCAGCAGATGAAACGAGAACTTCTTAGTATGGCAGCCTAGTTCGTGGTGCCTGTATCGAATGACTCCCACACAAATTTAACAAATTTTAGCAAACTACACATTTCTACTCTCGATACAAGCCCATACGAAGCCGTCCAGCAGTGCCCAGTTAATACCCCCACTAGAAGTTTACAGTTGCTTCTAGTTAATGATAAAAGGAACTTAGTCAATTTGGGATCATAAGAGCTCCACATGATTTTAGAAGTTTTGCAAGTTTTCGTCGCACGCCAACATTTCTCCGCTTCTTCCCTCATATTAGAGTCTATGATCTCTTTAAGGTATTGAATTGGTTTTCGGATATATACCGTCACCTCAGCCGGTAATTGAATTCCCCTTTCGGCCAGTGTATCGGCCATTTCATTTCCCTCAATTCCCATGTGTCCCCGGATGCAGAATATATGTACTTGTCTAACAGTACATAACATATCCAGGGCCTTTCTATACAGGAACACAACCGAGGAGTAATTGCAGTCAGCTGAAATTGCTTTTATAGCCGCTTGACTGTCTATATATAGAGATTTACACGCGCATTCATAGTTAGAGGGGTGAAGGCTAACTCTGCTACCATTTTGACAGCATAGATTTCCGCCTGGAAGATGCTACAATGATCAGGAAGCTTATAAGATTCCTCTATATCGAGCTCCTGACAGTAAACCGCAGCTTTGAACCATCAGTAAAAAAGTTGAAACCAGAACCACTATGATTAAGACTTTCCAGATAGCCTTCTTCACTTATAGTGATCTGTGGTTTGGTAAAAAAGTTCGTCACTGGAATGATGTAGTCCGAGCTACATGTTTTCCATGTTTTCTAGTAATTTGCTGTGACCAAATGACCTGTACGACATCTGACCTGTTGTCCTGAGTCGGAAAGCTGTTTTGCATGCCACGTTCACTGCAATTAGTTTTATTGGTTTAAGGTCCAATATAACGTCTAAAGCTGCAGTAGGTGTACTCTTTGAAGCTCCAGTGATGCAGAGCTCTGCTAGCCACTGGATACTTTCTAACTTTTTCAGGTATGATTTTGTCTCATTTAATTGAGTGAATTAAAAATTCAATTAGTTCTATTCAAAATTGAATTGAATCGATTAAAAGTTTAATTGAATCCGTAATTGAAAATATTAGTTTTTCAATCATTTTTTCTATGTGTTTAAATAGTTTTGATGACTTTTTTACAATTTAAAAATTTGCTGAATTTTCTTTAGTTTTCCCTCTTCTTCTTCTTCTTCTTCTTGTTCTTTGATTTGAACTTGTTTTAATAAGGCTCTTAATGATTTTAAATCTTATCAGAAATTTTTCGAAATTTCGCCTCAATTATTTTTCAAAGAGAGAGATTTATTTTCCTTATTTACAAAATTTATACGTCATACGCAATTTGACCACACCGACACTCTATAGCGCACTTCGGCCATCAACCAGCCAACAGCCAGAACACACAAACAACCCACTCTAAATACCATTTAAAGACTTCAAAGCGTTCAAACACCATAAATAAAGGCTAGACGCGAACAGAAATTGTCTGGGACACATTGTTGTGCCTGCATTTAATTGCATTTAAACTCTGTCGAAAACTATAAATTATCATTTAAGAGCTAAAGAAAACAAACAAAAAAACTTGCCCTGATACACCGCGAGTACACGCTTTTGCATAAGGAAATATCATGTCAATTGTCATTGATTACAAATGTAAAAATAATTTTATACATAAATAACACAATGTCTCTAGTAGATATGATTTAACACAAATGCTGCCTTGTTTTAAGCTATAAACTAAAGCAAATGGAAAAAAAAATTAAACATTGTACAGGAAACTGCAACTATTTGTTGCAAGTTGCCAACCAACCAACCATCCAACGCTTTAAGTTACCGTTAGTAGCCACAAAATTGACATTTTGTTTGTGGGAAAAAGTAAAAAATTAACTGAAAAAGATATGCAGATCACAACAGACAAACAGACAAGAAACGAAATACAGTTGCAAGATAAGCAAACAAACAGGCAACAATAAAAAAAAATTTCTTACGTTTGCATATATCAGGTTACTAACCTAAGACAACAACAACAACAACAACAACGCAAGTTGCAGCAATAAAGTTTAGCAATTGTAGAAGAAAAAAGTCCAAAGGTTTTTTTGTCTTAACATAAAATGTGTTAATCACTGTAAAAACGTAGGATGGGTTAGAGCTTAAGCAATCCATTCCAAAAAAGAAAATTTTGTGTAATCAAAGGCTATATATGTACATACATAAATATTTTATATATGTATGTATAATATATGTATGTATAATACATACATGTATATAAATGCATACATACGCATAAATATAATATTTTATGTCTGAGCTGTTCCTACTTGATACTTCAATACGTTTACTTTTCTTTGAAAAGGTACTTTGTGAAAAAATACTTTTTGAAATAGTACTTTTTGAACAGGTACTTTCTTAAAAAGGTACTTTTTGAAAAGGTACTTTTTTGAAAACTTACTTTTTTGAAAAGGTGCTTTTTGAGAAAATACTTTTTGAAAAAGTACTTTTTTCTAATAGTACTTCTTAACAAAGAACTTTTTTTAAAAGGTAGTTTCTGAAAAGTTATTTTTTGAAAAAATGCTGTTTGAAAAGGTACTTTTTTGAAATGGTACTTTTTGAACAGGTACTTTCTTAAAAGGGTACTTTTTGAAAAGGTACTTTTTGAAAAATACTTGTTGTACAGAGGTACTTTTTGAAAATATACTTTTTGAAAAAATACTATTTGAAAGGGTACTTTTTTGAAAAATACTTTTTGAAAAGGTATTTTTTTGAAAAGATACTTATATTAAAAGTATTTTTTTAAAAACTAGATGTTTCTAAAAAAAATTAAAATTAATATTCTTAAAATGTACTTTTTGAAAAGATAGTTTTTGATAACGTACTTTTTAACCGACTTCAAAAAACGGAAGAGGTTAACAATTCGTCTCTATTTTTTTTTAGTGTTATTTCATATCTCGGTACATTTTAGACCGATTGCCAAAATTCTTTTTTTGTCTGAGAGGGGTATAGCTTTCCATTGGCCCTATTGTAAAAAAAAAGTTGGCGGAGACACGTCCACAATTTTTTTTTATTTAATTTTATGATATCCTACTTATTTGATTGCTGCGAAACCTATAAAACGCCTTTGATTTCTTGTAATTACACAATTTTAAAGTTGAAAAATGGGTGGGGTTACGCCCAATAAATTTTTTTTTAATAATATTTCACGCAGTTCTACTTAACTGATTTTTACGAAACTTACCACACACTTTGAGCTCAAAAATAGACACAATCCTCCAAATAAGAAATGGGTGGAGTCACGCCCATTAAAATTTAATATTTTATTTTTGAAATGGTTCTACTTTACCGATTTTTACAAGACTTAACACGCACCCTGAGCTCTAAAAAACACACAATCTTGGATTCAAAAATTGGGCGGAGTCAGGTGCATTAAAATTTAATTTTATATTTCACGTACTTTTTCTCATCTTCTTCTTTTAGATCTTTGCATTGAAGTCGGTTTTCTTTTTTGGCAGAAAGAATTATTTTAATAACAAGCTCAAAGTTTGATCCCACTGATTCCGTGATATAACAGATGCGTTATTGTCGTTTAAAAACTCACAAAAGCAAATTCTTCAAAACACAAAAAACTCAATTTGGCCACTGTTCAATTCGTCACACGATGTCCTATCACATTACATTCTAGTAAAATTAATTTCAATGGAATAATGTATGCATTGCTTCCACTCATTCCAGTTGTCGACATCGACTTCACTTTAACACAATAGCAAAAAATTGGCGACTTTTTACTCGCTCTAGAGAACACTTTAGTGCTATTTCTGTTCCTTACGGTCTAGAAAATAGTCTAAACATGCTAACAGGAGTCAGTTGTTTTCTACAACGGTTACACAGGCATTGTGTTAAAGTGACGTCGATGTTGACAGCTGGAATAATTGTGAATACTTCAAATGTGAAACAGCGAAAATCTGCTAAGACTACAAGAGGTGAAATCTAGCACCCATTAAGTACTTTAGAAGTTCTATACTTATTACCACTTTTTTCTTATTTGCGCCACTGTGCGATATCCACATAGTTCTAGTTGTACTTGAATTATAAATCCTAAAATAATTCCTTCTTTGCACTCGTAAAAGATTGTATTTCTCGTCTGTAGAAAAACACCTTACAAACATGTCTTAAATTCATATAAAATTTTCACATAAACCATATTTTAGAAAAGAACACCAAAGAACATTTTCCATTCCATTGACTGCGTTATTTTAGTGCAGCTCCTCTTCTCCTCCCCGAACACCAAATTGTGCAGAAGTGTACATCGTTTTTAAATAATATTTTTCCACAAAGTAGAAAATACAATTATTAACAATCTAATGACCCAGAAAAAGGAACATTATTTCCTTTTTTTTGGTTTCGGTTTTTCTTTTATACATAATATTCTAAACTCACTTCAAAGAACTCAAATTACAACGTATTGTTAGTTTGTTCAGTTATAATTTATGATACTTTAATGCAATAAAAAAAGATGTTCCAGCAAACAATCAACTGAACAGCTTTCTATTACGAATTATTTATTGCACAATTACCTTTTTAACAAGAGCAAAGCGGCCGGGCTCTTATAAATTTATTTATTTCAAAAAAATATTTTTTCAATGGGCCAAAGTATCAGCAACTTTCAAGTGTTGACCACTCTATTTATTTATTTTTTTATTTTTTATTTTTTTATTTTCCTACAACTTTATGGGAAAGTAAAAGTGAAAGTTGAAAAAGCAATAAAAAAATAGCATAATTATATTGAAGCTGTGAGGAAATTTTAGAATGTGTAAAATACAAAATACCGTAAATTATAAATAGATATAACAAAAATTAAAAATAAAAAGTATACCGGCTTCAAAAATAAGCATTAAAAAAGAAATACAACTTTATGCGTATTAGCTATAATGCTATTCCAAGTCAATAGCCAATTTTATATATTTGGGGGCCTGGTTGCGCCCCATTTGTCGAATATTCGTGTCCGCCCACTTCTCTAAATTTAACATCGTGTCACTTTCAGAGCTCAAAGTGTGTGCCAAGTTTCATAAAAATCTATCAGGTATAAGTACGTAAACTATAGTATTTATCTTTAATGAGCATGGTCCCGCCCACTTTTCTAAGCCCAAAATTATGTTATTCTAAGAGACAAAACTCTTTGCAAAGTTTCGTGGGAATCGGATAAATAGAAGTTCACACAATTCTATACCAACCTTTAATGGGCGTGGCCTCGTCCACTTCCTTGGACATAAGCTTAAGAATTTTTTTAGAGCTCAAAGTATGTGCCAAGTTTCGCAAAAATCGATAAACTAGAAGCACGTGAAATATAGTATTTATCTTTAATGGGAATGGGCCCGCCTATTTTTCTAAGCCAAAAATTATGTCATTCTGAGAGACGAAACTCTTTGCCGAATTTCGTGTGAATCGTATAAATAAAAGTACATATAATTATATACTAACCTTTAATGGGCGTGGCCTCGCCCACTTCTTTGAACACAAGATTAAGTATTTTTCGAAGCCAAGTGTGTGCAAAAGTTTCCTAAAAATCGGTAAAGTATAAGAACGTAAAATAAAATATTAAATTTTAATGGGCTAACCCCGCCCACTTTTTTAATGCAAGATTATATCTTTTAAGGGCTCAAGCTGTGTGCCAAGTTTCATAAAAATCGGTTTAGTGCAAGCACGTGGAATATAATATTAAAATTTAATAGGCGTAGCCCCACCCACTTGTTTTAATCCAAGCTTCTGTCTTTTTTTTAATTCAGGGTGTGTGCTAAGTTTTGTAAAAATCGTTCAAACGGAAGCATGTGAAATATAATATTAGGCTCTGCTCATTTTTTTATCTTCGAGATTATGTCGTTACGAGAGCCCAATGTGCTAAGTCAGTTTCGTAGCATTCGAATGAGTAAAATATCATAAATATTAGTGGGTGTGTCCCGCCCACTTTTGTTACAATGGGACCAAATGGAAGCTATACCCTCTTAGGCAAAAAATAAATTTTTACCAACTAAAATGTAACGAGTTATGAAGTAATATAACTAAAGAAAAGAACAGACGAATTAATAACATCCTCCTTTTTTGAAGTAGGTTAAAAATTTTAACAATTGTGAATTTATATCGAAAACAAAAACAGTTTTAAACTTATTATTGGTTTTTCAATACTACAAATTCTCAAAGGAAAGTTTTCATTTTCTTTACAAAAAAAAGTAACAAAATTATTCGAATAAACCATTATTCAAAATACATATTACATTTAGTTAAGCCAAATTATTCGAATAAAATTATTGAATTTAAGCTTATTCCATTCAAAGGATTGAAATGCATTTACAAACACATTGATACGAATCATTTTCAATCGAATAGTTTTTATTCGAAGAATTTTTATCTGAAAATTTTTAATCGGAATAATAATAATAATAATAATAATAATAATAATAATAATAATAAACTGAAATCCACTTTAGTGTTTTTCCGATATTCTCTTTAACTTCATTCGTGCTAGATGTATTGGAGTATTTTGTATTCGAATAATTTTAATCGATATCATTGAAATGTATTAACAAACACATTACATAAATCGAATAATTTTTAAAAAAATAATTTTTATTCAAAGAATTGTTATTCGAATAATTTTTATTCGAATATTTTTTACCGGAATATTTTCGGTTCGAATAACTGAAGTTCGCATAAGTCTTGTTTCGAAATTCGCATAAATTTCATTCGTGTCAAGTATTTTTTATTCGAATAATTTTAATCGAAATACATTTATTTTATTTCAATGATTGAAATGCATATACAAATTCATTGAATCGAATAATTTTCAAATGAAATATTTTTATTTGTATAATTTGCATTCGAATACTTTTCATCCGAACTGAAAGTATATTTTAAATAGCTGTATTCACATGAAATTATTTCTTTTTAACTTTATTCTAGTATTTCTATTCGTATAATTTTTATCGAAATAATTTTTTTTCGTTTCAATGATGGTAATATATTTGGATATACATTGATTCATATAATTTTCAATTGAACAATTTTTAATCGAATAATTGTTAATCGAATAATTTTTATCTTGAAATTTTTTATCTTATCGGAATAATTTTGGTTTATTAAATTTATAATTTTGGAATTCGCATGTATTTTTTTCTATCCAGCTGTATTCGCACAAGTTTCATTCGTGCTAGCTGTTTTCAAGTCTTTTTTATTCGAATAATTTTAATGGAAATACTTTGTTTCAATAATTGAAATTCATTTTCAAACACATTGAATCGAATAATTTTTAAACGAAATTATTCGACTAATTGGAAATATATTTACATACACGTTGGTTCGTATAATTTTCAATCGAATAATTTTTATTCTAATAATTGTTATTCGAATAATTCTTATCCTAAAATTTTTTATCGGAATTATTTTGGTTTGAATAACTGGAATTTGCATGTTGTTTTTATGCAGCTGTATTTGCATAAATTTGATCCGTGCTAGCTGTATTCGAATATTTTTCATTCAAATAATTTTAATCGAAATGCTTTTTATTCGAATAGTTTTAATTTTTTTTTTTCTTGATTTGTTATTGAAAATTCAATTAAATATTTAGGCCCTCTGCTCCTAAAAGCATTAAAAGAGGCAAGTTGGAAATTTTATAATTAATATATTTGCATATGTATGTATAATAAATGTATATATCGTCATCTAAAATCCAAAAGGCCGTAACAACCAAAAAATTCAAAATAGAGTTTTTGACTAATTATGATGTGAGTAACCAAAATACATCTTTACTTTACATTAAAATTTTACTAACGTTTGTTCAAAACTACCGATTTCATTCATTATTCAATTTGGCACCTAACAAATAAATAGTCTTAAGTTGATGAGGTTTTTTGCTTCTCCTGTAAAAAAGTAAAAAAATTGCTTATGGCGTTTTGAATTTTAGGTGACGATATGTAATAAACAATTCATAATACATACATATTATAAAACCTATATATTTTTCATTTCAATGACTGAAATGCATTTACAAGCACATTTAATATTCGAATAATTGTTATTCAAATAACTTTTAAATTCAAATTTTTTATTGGAATAATTTTTGTTCGCCATAACTGGTTAGTTAAAGCAAAAAAGGCGTAGAAAGGCCTTCCCGGGGGGGGGAGGCCGCCCTAGAATTATTAAAATTGCATGTAATTATTTTTTTTATTATTACTCATGAAAATCACCAGTTATAATGCCCCCACCCCTAGAAAAAACTTATTCGCTACGCGAATGTGAACCAACTTAACGGAATAAAATTCTTGAATTAAAATTTATTCTAGTAAAATTATTTTAATAATTTGCATGGCTCCACAAAAGTTATATTGAGTTAAGTATCAATAACAATTAATTATTTTAATAGTTCTGTACAGTTCAAATAAAAGGAAATTAATAAATATTAAAATTAAAATTAATAGTGCATTTGGGGAAAATCTAGTACATAGTACTTACGAGGTTAGGGCCAAAATCTAGTAGCTTTCCCATACAAAACAAAATCTTCTTCGCTACTAGATTTTGTCAAAATGTACTTAAAATCTAGTAGAATTTAGTGCTGCAACTATTTTTTTTTTGTACTTAAAAGTCAGCCTGTGTACTTAAAAAAGTGTGTGAATTGGCTGCACTGCAGTTGTTGGTTGTAGTTTTGGAAAATTTTCAGTTAATGGGTTTTGTGTTGGATAAAAAATCTTGATAAATGGTAAAAAAAAACTTGGTGTAAACGGTATAGATTTTCATAAAGATTTTAATTGAAATCTGCTTGATTTTGTGCAAGTGTAAATGCCCTATAAAGAAAAAAAATCTTACGACTAAAAAAATTTATTTGATCTCTTACCCCCTGTTTCCACAAGTCAGGCAGTCAATTCGTCTAGAAAATTTTTATGAAAATCATTCAAAAAAATTTAGTTAGACCTTTTCATATAAATTTTCTACTCAAGTCGTTAGATTGTTTTAAAAAATTCAAACCAATATCAAGAACTAAAAAAGGCTTTCTTCACTAAAAATAGATGCGTTTCTGATAAATTATACTTGGTGAAAAATAAATATCCAAGAAGTCATGATTTGTTCGGAAATTCATCAACCCGCAGCTTACAGCTATTATTAAAAAAAGTCCCAGGACAGCTAGGATATATGTATATGCTCTAAAATTTATAATTTTTGCTATGCCCTGACTTAAGATATGACGATATGAGATACCACAAACCCGTATAATTGTATGTACGAGTATGTACGATTTGATTGAAAATAAATGCTAACAATAAATTACAAATTCCTTATTCAAAACATGCCATCATTCCTATTGCACATCTGTCTTTAAATAGAAACCAAACAAGCAACTAGAATAAATTTGCTCTACTTGGTTTAGTTAATATTGGCAGATATCTAACAAATTTAAATGCATTTCTAAAATATTCTCAATTAAAAAACTAATGCAAAAAATACTACTTTTATCTCGCCACTTTGCAATGCAAAAGCAAAAATTCATTAGAATTTATAAAGAAAAAGTAAATAGTCTTGTAACGCTAATTGACACGTGCTGAAAAGGGGGGCATAAATACTAAAACATGATTAAAGCTGAAAGCCGACAACTAACTATAAAACTGTCAGTCAAAGTCAAAGTCCACGTAAGGCGGCTACATTTTATAGAAAGCAAAAATAAAATTTTAAAAAAGAAAAGATTTAACTTTTTAAAAGACATTTCATGCATTTGTAAAATATAGGAAAAATTGCACAGTAGTTGCACTAAAAGTGGGACAGTGTAGAGTGAATAAAAACAGGTGATTAAATAGAAGTTTAGCTGTCTAGAGAAGGGCTACGTTCGTAAATGCTGCAAATTTATGCATCAATGCGGCAGTTCTGCCAGGTTTTACTGCGTATGCGTGATTATCTGCTGCACATGCTTTGCAACTGCTCAACATCTGTGCCCAGTTGACATTGTCGAACAAACTGCAAAAAATTTTAAAATTGGCAAGTAATTTTATTTAAGAAAATAGTGACAATTTTCTTTTAAATTATAGTAAGCAAAAAATTTAAAAGAAAATCAAAGCGACAATTTCTTATGAGAACAGCATTGGCCTTAAAAAGAATACAACTAAAATAAAAAAATCCTTTAAAATATGTAATGAAAAACTACCAAGATTATGTGTTTCAAAGTTATTTTCGAGTTTATCAATATCCTTTTTTGGTAAGATTCGAAACATGTAATTGAAACATCAAAATACATAGATATATTCAACTTATTGTTCCACTGCAACTTCTTGCATATTAAAAAAATTTACTGCGCCATTTGCACAGATTTGCGGCAGGTATGCCGATTAAATGCATTAAAAAACGTTTGACTCTAAACAGTGCTGCCAAGTTATGCATTTTTGAACGTTAGATGTTCGTGATGCTGCAGACGTGCACTACAAATGCTTTTACGAACGTACCCAAGGTCACATGGTTGCCAAAAAAAAACTGGGAGTAGGGATGCTTAGGAAAGCGATAGTGTGCAGTCATAAGCAGAACTAGTAATTAAGGTTGAGGAGTAACAGCTAATGAAATGCTCAAGGAAGTAAATGTGCACTAGACTTGTATCGAACTTTTTCAACAGTGGCTTGTTTTAGACACAAACCTATAATCCAACTCATTTAATTATAAGTCATTAAATTCTTAGCTCTGCTTATACTGCCAGTCAGCAAATAGTTTGATCGAAACTCTATATTTATCTATTAAATTCATCACAAAGTCTCTTCTGTGCATCATTCACTGTGTCGGCAAATCTGTAGCCTCCACAAAAACAATTAAAATTACACATCAGATGTATATTTTATTTATTGCCGTATAAAATAATTACAAAACAAACAAACAAAAAAAGATGAAAACAAATAGAAAAATATAAAAACAAAAACTATTAAAATTAATTCTCGAAATACTATAACACATCAACGTCATTAGAGCTGCAACCATCCACCAGCATCATCCATAATCAATGAGACGTCAAAACGGCTGGCTGTGGCATGTGTGGATTTTTTTTTTTGTACTTTTTGGCAGAGTACATTTCCAACCACAAAATATATTTTATTTAGGCGGGTAATGCAGAATGGGAGGACGCTCATAAATAGTAGCAGAGAGACCTAGAAAAGCAAAATAGAAAAAATAAACACAGAAATATAAAATATTGCCTATGCAGTTATTTAAAATATTTACAACAATGTAAAAGTGACAATCAGAAGTAGGAAGGAGTAACCCAGCGTAATTTTACGAGTAGGTAGAAAAAAAAACAAAAATTAAAAAAGAAAATTTAATCGGCTTCACAAGGTTATATAGGAAATTTTTTAGGAAAAGCCCGGGCAACAATCGTGAAATATATTTTAAATTTTACTATACGACCTTCTTTTCTTACCCTCCTGGTATTGTGCTTTAACGAAGACCCCATTTCGAGCCTTATTTTCGATTTTATCGTAAGCGACATGTTATCGAAAATATAACTTTTTATTGAAATTAAAATTTTATGGTCCTACCCATAGTTTAGGATTATCAAACTGCCAAAATTGTTGATAACTTTTAAGATAAAGGCTGTAACATTTTACGTATGTTAAACAAATTTGAATATTATAAAAATACCTTCTGAAAAATTTAATTTTTGTCGCTTACGATAAAATCGAAAATAAGGCTCGATATGTTTACCAAGTTTCACAGGAATCATTTTTTTTGTTTCTATAAAAAAAATTTATTCTATTTAAAAAACTTTTTTATTGATAATCTTAAAAAGAAGAATTTTGCTATCGACTATTTTTTATGGAAAGAAATTTCGTTATTGACTGATGTCGCCATACAAACAAATTTGGCTATCAATAATTTTTATTATTGTTAATTTTTTTATACAGAAAAACTATTTTATCAATAACCTCCGGTAAAAAAATTGCTATCGAATCGAAGAGATTTTTTTATCGATTCTGAACTTAATTTTTTTAATTTAATTTTTTTCCTGTAAAAAATTTTGTTATTGAATATTTTTCAACAATACTCTTTGCATTTGTTATTGATAATTTTTTCATATATCGAGCCTTATTTTTTATTTAATCGTAAGCGACAAAAATTAAATTTTTCAGGAGAAATGTTTTTTAAAATATTAAAATTTCTTGTACGTAAATTGACGATAAAATTGTACAGCTGGTATCTGAAAAGTTATCAACAATTTTCGCATTTTAATAACTTTAAACTATGTAAAGGCTCTTAAAATTTTAATTTCAAGAAAAAAAGTCTACTTTCTATATCATGTCTAATTTAGAAAAATGCTGGTATCGACTACTTTTCCATACAAAAAAATTTTGTTATCAATAATTTTTCCTATTGATAATTTTTTCTTACAGAACAACCCTGTTACCGATAATCTTGCAGTAAAATAAATGTGCTATTGAATATGCTTTAATAAAAAGAAATTTTGCTATCGATTATTTTTCTGTACATAATTTTTTAATTAATTAAATCTCCTGTAAAAAAAATTCTAATCGAATATTCTTCTACAGATAATATTTAATATTATCAATAACACTATGATACAAAAAAAAAAAAAAAAATATTCAGGGATTCTAATGTACCAATTCGATTTTGTTGGAGTCCATGGATGACGAAAATACCGTTGGTTTTTTTAGGTCACTTCATAAAGTGATTTTATAACGGTAAATGTAGTGAAAAACGGGGTTTCAGTTTTAAACAGGTGTAACTTCTTTGTTTCCTAACGGATTTCTTTTAACTTTCCGTTGGTGTAAAGGACCGAATATTATCTTTCAACCAAGATATATTTTTTGAAAATCGACTCACAAATGGCTAAGTTACAGTCGTTGTAGTGTAGAAAAAACCCATTGAAAAAGTATTCTTTTGTTTTCCTCAGGCCATAAGTTGCTTATGAGTTACAAAAGAATACTTTTCTTTCTATAAAGAAAAAATGTCTTAAAGACTATTTTTCTATCCGGATTATTTTTCTATTTTATCGATTATCTTCCTATTAAGAAAAAATTTGTTGTCAATTATTTTTCTAAACAGAAAACTTTTCTTTATGCAAAAATCTTCTTATTGTTATTACATATATTTTTTTTTTAATTTTATTTAATTTTCTTAATGTAGAAATGATCTATTAAGATAATAAGATTTCATGTTTTTTATAGAAAATTTTATTAACAATATTTTTTTTATCGATTACATTTCCAAAGAGAAAAATTTTGTTATCAAAAAAAATTTTTTTAAATTTTTCATTATGAAAATTTTTTTGATATTCATGTAGTGAGAAAGAAACTGATTTTTGTTATTTAACCTGCGGAAAGCTGTCAAAGTAAATTGTTTGCTGGATCATTTTTACCCCTCATTTACATATAAATATTTTTAATTAAAAACCCTCCTATGAGCTGTGAAATCTAAAATTTAAATTAATAATGTAGTAATATTTGAAAATTAAACATCGCGGATTACATATTTTGATTAGAACTTGTGCAAATAAATTTAATGAAAAGTATTCACTATATTTTATTGCAGCAAGCAACGCACACATTTATTTTCTTTTGTTTGTAAAAATGTATTTGCATTAAAAATTAACAATTAAATGTTTGTTATTAATGCTTTTTCTGGTTTTATTTTGTTAATTTTTTTTTGTTATTAAATTATCAACTAGTTAATGAATTCATAGGAATGAATGAGCATTTACACAGGAAGTTATAAATTAATTTTGTATTAATTTGTTTTGCAAATTTAATGAAACGATTAATATTTTTTTTTTAATATTTTGTTTTGTCATACGTTTAATGGGACGGAATTTGCATTATGAAATTTTTCATGGTACATACATATGTATGTCCAATTTTCATGTATGGGGTCATCGTGTGCCGGCCTTCATTAGAGGAGAGGAC
This sequence comes from Tachina lurida, assembly GCA_944452675.1. Taxonomy (NCBI): domain Eukaryota; kingdom Metazoa; phylum Arthropoda; class Insecta; order Diptera; family Tachinidae; genus Tachina; species Tachina lurida. The sequence goes on along the minus strand of OX101754.1, from coordinate 26,454,810 downwards.
GTATCTAAATATGCTCCACAATGTTTCAAGACCTGCCACACTGTATATAACTAGTGCTCTCAAGTAAGTGTGGCTGACGGAGTTTACCCAGGAATGCTAGGTCCCCCTGTTAACTTAGCAGGGATCGCTTCAACTAGTGTAATAAACATAAACACTGATAGCCCAGTGGCTCTATCTTATCTAGAATCCTGATTTCCAAGGTTAACAACAACCCTTGAATGGCGACCATCTATAAATGAGATAACCGAACAGTTCACTTAAGGATCGTTTGGATAACCTCTGAATAGAGGGAAACTCTAGGCCTGATGATCTTCCAAAAACTGGCACAACATTGCAGGTTCCACTGGACATCGAATGCGTAGATCTACACTTACTTGCGTAGCAAACTCGTTTCTAGGCGAAAGACTGAGTACGAAACAAATAAAAGGTGGACCACTAGATCACCAGACTGTTACAGTCTACCCTATAAAAAACATACGTTTCGTGTTGAACGGAAACTGTCTCATAAGCTGCTGAAGTACTTAGCACGTTGACTACAAAACCGAATGTTCTAGATTCGAGCACGGTCTCTGATAGTCATTAACTAACAACACCGCTAATGGTTGTCAACTTCACAGTGAAGCTGACCACTTCAACCGTTTACTAGTTTACTAGTTTTAGCATCTATGAATCACGGCGGGTAATGGGTTAAGTATGCTCTTACAGTCAGAGAAAAATTTTTAAAATTGTAGATATTTAATATTGTAGAGTATTGTTAGCGAATGGGTACAAGTTGCCAACCAGCGTTGTTAAAAAAGTGACAACTTAGGGTGTTATATTGACCACAGACGTTGTTAATTTTCCAAAGCTTTTCTTCCCTCAGTGTACTTTTATTGTTTAAGTTAAGTTTCTAGCTTTGCTGTATTGAGAGAGTTATATAGTAGAATGCTGTAGCAAATATTTTTGTGGAACATTTTAACCCATTCTCTCCCACGTTTAAAGGTACTTGGACCTCTTGTTCCGATAGCGACAAAAAGTACCTCCAGCGTTAGAAGGTTAAAATGTTTCACAAAAATGTTGTTCCTAAGATTTTACATAACACTGCTTAAAATAGGTAACGTCTAAAATAAAATTGGAGAACTTAAAGCCTCCTTTGCTAAAGGATATTTCTTTAAGAGCCTCTATCCTCAAGTTTAAATAAAAACAGTGTGTGTGAGATATTATCAGAAAATTTTATTCATTTCAAAAGCTAAGCGATGACATTATGTATACAATATAACACCGCGCAAGTGTAGGGGCATTTCACGGATTAATTTAAAAAATGCAAATACCGTGAAAAAATTATTTTCTTAAGGTCCATAAAATTAAAATTATAGTCAAAAATTCATTTGAAATAGGCAAGGGTGCTTTTGTAATGACCCATTAAAATTTAGCATTGTGAGAAAGCTGAAAAAATGAGCTTAAAACCGATACCGCCAAGATTTTATTGAAACATCTATCAATATAAAATTGAGTGATCCTGTAGTTGTGGAGATATAAATTGATCCGCGAAATGAAAGTGCCTTTGGCCCCACTTTGCGCTGGCTTGTGCGTATCTCAAGTACTGAATTTTCTATGACTCGACTTATAAATTTGGCTAAATTTGAGCACAGGCATGGATTGTGTTGGCTTTGAGTGTCGCTTTGGTTTGACTCTTACTCCCTCAGACCTGGGAGTTAAGAAACTTTCACATGAAAAGTCTAACGGGGTCTATTCAGCGACCATACATTGTTGTCTGTGGTCCTTTGTCTTCAAATACTCGGTCAGTTGAATTTTTGACAGGTACAAACCATAGCTACGATGCAAAATTCGTTAAGTTGCGGTATGCGAAATACAGAATTCGTGTCACCTACTCGAAATCTACAGCCGCGGATTCTCCTTCACACTCTTAGAGTTGCGTTTCGTCGATGTACGGGATCTGGTTTATTATTTACTGCACTCAAATTTATTTACCTTGCTTCGAATTGTCCTCTTGGTACGACGATTGTGGTGACCGCAAAATGGCCAGGCACTCGGAACGTTATCAGAACAGATCACCAATTTTTTACAATTTCATCATTTTCACGTGTTATTGAACGGTATATCCGTCTATCGCAATTTAGCAAAACAACCTGAACTTACGTCTTCCAAGAAGGTAGATGGGGCAGCAATCAGCTAACAAAGTGGGGAAGTCAATATCATATATGAAATCTATATATGGGCATTTCCACAGGAACGTCAACTTTTTGTAGCGTGCGATACCAAGAAAATATGCTTGTTTTTTGACAAAGAAAACTAAACTGTTTTTTACTTATTTATATATTTGTATAGGCCGTCAGCAGCTCAATGTTAGGTAAAATTTTGAGAAAAATCGGGGCACGTTGTTCGGAAATACAACGTTAATTGCTTGCTGTCGCACGCGACAAAAAAGTGGAATTTCTCGGAGAAATGCCCATATTTAACCCTTTACTTGCCATGAACCCTGACCTAAAAGCACTTTTGCCTACCTTAAAATTTGTGACTTCAGTTGACTCTAAAAATTCCTAAAACATTATGTAAGCTCTTAAAATTCTTAGAAATGCTTTATTTATTTGATCTGCAGGTCAATGAATTCAAATTCCTTTAACGTTTTTTTTATACTAATAAAACTTTCAAAAACATTAATAAAATCAACAAACAAGATAATAAATTCAATATTTAGCAATAATAAATAAATAAATGTGTGTACTTTCCTCAGTACTTTGAAGCAACTGATGCAAACCGCTACAAACTCGTACAATAAAACCTAAGCAGGAGACATATGTAACAGGCAACATAAAACGATACATGTGGCATGTCAACTATGTAAACATAATATTACAAAAAAAAAAAAAAAAAAAAAAAAAAAAAAAAAAACAAAGGGGACCCTTACAAAGACTACAATTCAAAAGAAGCACTAGGCTCAGTCACGGCCACTCAATTGCTTAGACAGACACTCAGCACACAAAAACTCCAAGCACTCAAGCAGTCAGCTAGTTAGCCAGCCATCTAGCCAGCCAGTCAGTCAGCCTGTCAGTCATACTTTTACAAAGTAACAAATTTCGCCCACTGACACATTAATATAGAATGGAAAGATGTACATATGTATGAAAATTCATCATTCATACCCTTCGCGCGAGTATAAAACTTTATTGTTTAAAGCAGCGACATGCACATAAACTACATAACTGTCAGCTCTTGCTAGCGCTGCATGACTGCCCAACCAGTAAGTAAACCAGCCAACTAAATAGTCATGCCAACCAGCCATCCAACCCCGACATGCACATAAGTAATTGCCCTTATTTACGTTAACAAGATCAATTTACGCCTCATTGATCGTTTTCGTTTTCGTTTGATTGTTTGTTTGTTTGTTTTTTTTTATTTATATATTTAGTGGCATCACAAATGCCCTACCCCTCTCCCCAACACACCGTGTAAACACAAACCTCACAAAAAGTACAAGTTGAAAGTGAACTCCGTTAATGTAAACACATACATACATATGTGTCGTTCTGTGTGTGTGTGTGTGTCTGTAAGTACCCTGTCGGAGAATGTGTGGTTGACTACAAAAATAGTTAACTTATAGTTAACTTTTCTTAGACTGACTAAAAGCTAACTTCAATGTCATCCAGAACAAACCCAAAATTAATTCTTAAGTTGAGTACGTAATCGAATTTGATGAGAGCCAACAAATTTATTCTCAGCTACTTTGGAACTCATTTCAGTTTTATATTAACATTTTGCTGTTGTTATTTTAGATGTTACCTTAGCCGAGTGGTAGCGCGTTGACTACACAACGTGTAATGTTACATGTTCGAACCCCAGAAAATTTGTTTTAATTTACTGACTACCAGCTGATTTAAAAGAGTCAACTTCAAGTTAGCTAAAAGTAATGCAGAATGAGACAATTTTTTTTTTAGTACAACATAACCTGCGAAGCGATTAGTTTGTCTGCGGAAAACACCCAGAGTCTGTGGCGGGAATCGAATTCATGACCTCTGGACGGAGAGGCTAGCATCGCTACCACTCAGCCAAAGGGACTAACGACTAGGATATCGCAATGTTAAAATAGTCAGTTGATTACATTGAAAAGTAAATAAAGTTGGCTGAAGTAGTTAACACATTGACTACAAAACCGAAGGTCCTGGGTTCAATCCCTGTATCCAACAGTCATTAAAATAACAACACCAGGCATTTTTCTGATGTGCATTAGTGTCCCTTTGTATCAGTTGTTGTAGGAAAGTTCAAGTGATGAAGGCATAGTCACTGATTACTGAACTATACCGACTTCAGCAGATACTAATCCTAACGAAAACATCAGAGCGCGCTCCTTCGTTGTGTAGCAGAAAGTAAAATAACGGCAAAGTAAAATAACCAATAAAATGGCTACTAAACACAGCTTCAAAAAAAAAATAGTACGCCTCATTTAACATCAGAGGCGCTGCAACACTGCATTATTAAAAAAAAAACGTGCAAAAAGCAGAGTTGTAAAAGAATGAAGCTTTCCTTTACCTCTTCCTTCGCCACCTTTCTCTATCACTATTCCTTTCCCAAAAGAAGGTAACACCTAGTAATAGTAGTAGGCATTAATTGCCTGAGTGTTATTTCTCTTAAAAAAAAAATTAAAAAAAAATCCAAGTCTCAGTCAGTACTAGTTGCGAAGTAGTTAGCTTAAAGTTAGTTTAAAGTTAACGTAATTTCCGACAGGGTATTCCTGGGCTGTGAACAGTGTTTATAGGCGCTGTGTCGCTCAAAGTCTTTCATTTTAACTACAATAATGGTTTTTTTTTTTTTAATCATTATTCCTCAACAATTTCAATAAGAAGCCATATAAAAATTGCTGCAGCATGACATGATTGAAATAAATGATAAGAAACAGAGAGGGAATTTGCGAGAGGTGTCAATACAAAAAAATAGAAGACAACCAGATTCCAAAATAATTTATGTAATTGCGAAATAGTTGAAGGTGGCACCACTGAAATGTATGGGTGGGCAAATTTAAGATTACGAAGTAAAATGGCTTAAAACACAATTTTTTTTGACAAATTAAGTTTTTTGATACAAATATAAAGTAGAAATAAAGGAATTAATGATGGAATATGATGTCGGGCAAATGTTCTTCTCTAGCACGTCCTCAGACGTCCGCTCTTAACACAAAATTTTTAGCCCCATTTTGCAACAAAGCTTTGCTTATCTCGTCAATGCAGCGCCGAATTTCATCTTTCAGAGCGTCAGTTGTTTGTGGTTTGTTCACGTAAACCCGGCCTTTCATATGGCCCCAGAGAAAATAATCTAACCGCGTTAAATGACAAGAACGAGGCGGGCAATTGAAATTTCCAAATCGAGAAATTACGCAACCGGGAAATTTTTCACAAAAAATCAATAAGATGCTTTACACATAATCATACAGGAACCTACTAAAATCAAGAAGAAAACCTTATTGAAAAAATCAATAAGATAGCCTATTAAAATCAAGAAGAAAACCTTTTTAAATAAATCAATAAGGCAACCTAATAAAATCAATAAGAAATCCCTATAGTTTACAATTTATAAGAAAACCTAATAGAATCAAGAAGTTTTTCTCTATGGATTGTTTTTTTTTTTTTTGGTGGCAAAAATAACGGAAATTTAGTAAAAAAAACTGTGAATAATAACATTTCTTCTTGATTTTATGTGGTTTTCTTCTTGATAAAATTAATAACATTTACCACCTAAAAACAATAAGGAATCTCTATGAACAAATATTCGCTTCTTTCTGCTGGTATACCCTTTAGCCTAAAAACGTTTCATAGAGAAAATCTTCTTGATTCTATGAGGCAGTTTTTTCTGTGTGTGGCTACATGGCGACAAATGCAGCTAACAGCATTTGAAAACGTGCGTAGTCTTGTGAATGTGCTTAATGCATCAATTATAAATATATATTTCAAATATTTCACATTTATAAAAATTAAATTACTATTTTAACCCCCGACTAAAAAAAGGAGTGTTATAAGTTTGTAGTGTGTGTATGTGTATCTGTGTGTCTGTACAAGTCCACGTACAGAACAAACGGCTGAACCGATTTTTATTTAGTTTTTTTCTGTTTGAAAGGTGGCTTGATCGGAGAAGCTTCCTAGGTATGTTTTAAGAAAAGCGGTCCAGCCGTTTAGAAGATATCAAATCTTTTCTAAATATATTCGGAGGTTTTTAAAATTTTTAATTTCTGTTATATAAAAAAAGTAAAAGTATAATAACAAAAATTAAAAATTTTAAAAACCGCCGATATATCTCCTAAACGGCTGGACTGATTTTCTTCAAACATAGCTAAGAACCATCTCGATCAAGTCACCTATCAAACAGAAAAAACTAAATCAAAATCGGTCCAGCCGTTTGGTCTGTACGTGGACACGGATAGACACACAGATACACAGATCCACAGACACACACCACAAAACTTATAACACCCCTTTTTTTGGTCGGGGTTAAAAACGAATAAATTTTTTTTGTTTACATGAATTTTAGGATGTTATTTTTGTTAAATAATATAAAATAATTCTGAGCTAACATTCATTCCACATTTTGAGTTATAATGGCATATTTGCTCATTGTCGCCAATAGAAAGAGAAATTAGTTTATTTGGACTGCAACGACAAGAATCGCTGTGCTGCCTTGTTGTCGGCAAAATAATCACTCTGATGTAAGCATGTGTATTCTTTATTTATGATTTGATTAGGCTAAAATTCGTATCGCTCTGTAAGCCAAATCACATGTGATAATTATTAATAAACAAATAATACCAAAGCTAATTGCAAATATGCTGAGAAAAACTAGTAGAACGGAACAACATGGTGTTTTCGAAGGTCATTGCACCTTTATCATCAGCGTTCTTTGTGTTTGGTCAACTGTATGTGATGTCAGTTAATGTAGATTTGTGCTGAGTATTCAGTGGAAACGCAATATGTGAATTGTTTTGACTCATGGTATTACAATTTGCTGAAAACTTCTTTTGTAATGAAAGCTGAATTTTACCATCCCTAAATTTACAACAGTCTTGCCATGTGTACTCTATTTTTGATATATTCAAGTCGTTAGCGTTCTGTGATGAATGTGTTTAATGCTTTAATATAAACTTTTGTAAATTAAATCAATTATTTAAATAACATAAAATAGTATGCAACCCTTTCGCTGGCATAGTATACGAGTACAAAGCCATTTATGGCAAAAGTCATTATGATCACAATATGCAAGATAACCATTAAAGAAATACATATGTACTAATATTAATATAAATTCATAGAAGTGCAAATTGAAGTGCAATTATATTTGCAAATGTGCAGAAATATACGAAATTTTTTTTGCAGGCACGTGCCGTAATTGTTCACAAGCAATTTCAAGAATTATTTTCTTGAGTGTTTTAATTCTATTTCTATTTTTTTTTTCTTAAAAATTAAAATTTTTTATTTATTTTTATGATTTTTCTTGAAGAAAAGATAATTTAGGCAGGCTGGGGAACATTTTCTGTGTCACCATGCACTACATCAGAAATACGGTTTTTACCCGCCTAAAGTTTACATTGCAAAGTCTGGAGTTTGGAGAAGAGCAGGGAAAATAGAATGGGAGTTATTTTCCCTTCTCTCTTTCACAACCTCATGACTTTGTTAACAAAACTTTGCGTATATAAAAGCTGTCAACCCATGCTAGATAGACATGGGCGGGGATCAGTTATTAACATTAGCCATTTTCGTGTAAAAGAATACGAGAATTTTAGTTATTGTATAGGTATTGCATACATAGTTATTAAACTAACAGTGACAAATGCATGGTTAAGTACAATTATTAATTTCTGTTTCCATCCTCATTTCATGTTCAGGTTAGCACTAACTAGTAAAAAAATAAAGAATTAAAAATACTAAACAAAATACCCTCATGAGAAAAATTATCCCTTGATTTGCTTGCAAAAGATCTTTAGTTTATTATTCCATGTTTTCTGGAATCATGTTTTTGTTTTAAAACTTATTAAATATTCAACCCTATTCTAATTGACATGTCTCCGGGAGCTTATTCCCTACTAATTGTTCTCCCGTTTTAAAAAGTCATTTGCAAGATTTGAATAAAAATGGAACAACTGGAAACTAGATACTCGTAGCTGACTTCGAAAATTCGAAGTTTTAGCATCAAATTTTAATTAGACTTGTGTCCAACAGTTCTTTTTGAACTATCTTGAGAGCGTTTGAATCAAAAGTTGTTTCATCAAACCGATTTAATTAACATTGATGTTTTTGACCGGGCTTGTGTCCAACTGAACGAACTAGTTCAAAAACAACAAGAACTGAACAAGTCTAATTTTAATTTTATTTTTAGAAAAAAGTTAATTCCGTGGGAATTATTTCCCGGGGAATATTAAGAATTGCGCTGATTCTCAACATTAGCATTAAGTTTTCCAGCTAATTTTCGAAGTCAAACCACATTGTTTTTATTACATTTTTCAATTGCAGAATTTCGAACTTAATTTCGAAATTTGTCAAAAATTTAGTATAAAAGTTGAATGTTGAAGTGAATATTCATACGAGTATATACATATATCCTGATTTGAAAGAAATAAGTTTTCAACCTAAATTTCAATTTTGTAAACTATCATATAGTAAATATATACGAAAATTTGAAGTTCTTTTCGATATGAAACTTATTTTCGCTTTTAATCTAATTTTCGATTTCAAACCTATTTTAGTAGTCAAACTACATACATAGTTTAACTACATACGTAGTTTTTATTATATTTTTTTCACTTGCGCAAATTCGAACTTAATTTCGAAATTAGTTTAAAAAATTTAGTATAAAAGTTAAATATTGAAGTGAATATACATACATATATCCTGACTTTTAAAGGAATCACTTTTCAACTTAAATTGCAATTTTGTAAACAATCATGTAGAAAATACGTTCGAAAATTCGAAGTTCTTTTCGATATAAAACTTATTTTCGTTTTTAAGCTAATCTTAGATTCCAAACTTATATTTGTAGTCAAACCACATAGTTTTTATTATATTTTTATAACTTGTGCAAATTCGAACTTATTTTCGATATTTGTGAAAAAATTAGTATATAAGTTTATATATTTAAGAGAATATAGCTCGACTTTTAAGGGAATTACTTTTCAGCTTTAATTTTGGGTTAACATTGCAAAAATATAAAATTTTTGTTATCTTCGAAGAATTATATTAAATTTCGAACTTGCGAAACTTAACAAAAAATAATGGAATAGCCAATTGTATGCTCGGAATATCATATTTCCTTTAATAACTATGATAAAATTTAAGTATGTATTACATTTTTATATAACATTTTTGATATCTTCGAAAAATAATAAAATCTTGGTTTTGCATTTTGAAGCGAAAAATTTTCAAAACATATTTTTAAAATTTTCCTTCAAAACTGTGTTGATTTGCTGAAAAGTTTGTTCTTGAAGCTAAATTCGCATAATTTCGAATTTTTATTAAAATTTCGAATTCGAACTTTTTTTTAAATTAATAACTGATCAAGGCGAATTCATAGCAGGTGGTCTCGATTTGCATTTGTTAGTATAAAATTTCCTGCTGTCAGAAAATTTGCGAACGTTTTTGCTTGATTTGACACAAGTGAAATTGACAGATAATCACCATTTCCTATATCGAGACCATCATCCTCATCCTCCTTATCGTGGTTGGCATATTTCGACCGCGACTGCGACGGTTTTGTAGGAGATTAAAGATCATGGCAACATTCTTTTTTTAATCTAGGACAAAATGCCTTAGGCGAAGTCCAAATACGCCAAACACAATAAGGCCTAATATTGGTCCTTTGAAAATTTTATTTGATGATTTTTTTTCAGAAGATCTTTAGTTTTTTGGAACCACTTTTTGTTGTATACTTCGTCTTTTCCAAATACTCGTAGCTAATGCAATGAAATAAATAAACCAATAATAAACCAATAATAAAAATAATAAAATTGTATCACTATATCTTTATAGGAATCAAACACATACTCACACATAGTACACATATAAATCCATCACTATCAGCTATCATCATCATATCCAAATACCATAATAGCCAAAATCAATCTTTCAAGGACTAAGGTTTGTTGGTGAAATATGCTGCGAAGCTCGAAGCCGGAGTCAGCGAAATATAATGTGATAATTAATATTAGAAGTCGTAAATGGATTGATTATATAAAGTACATACATATATACATACATATGTACATACATGAGGAGCCGATTACTTAACATATGATATGATATAAGTTAGTAATCATTTTAATTTATCTACAACCTTTAGAAAAATTTCTAAAATCATTTTGTCTTAATTGTCCTTTTTCAAGTGAGTTTAAGCTGCCACATTTTTAACATTAACTGCCCGTCCCAAAATTATAATCCAACTGCTGTATCCCACGGAACATTCGGTATATTTCGAGGAAAACTTTAACTGGATAGTAGGTAACGAGCTGAGTTATTGTAAAGGTAACTTTTAAAAGTATTTATGAAAGAAATTTACTATGGGTGGTATAACTTAAAAATGCGGGATTTAAAACAAATGGTATCTCGTTTACACCTGATGGTGTACTCTGCAATTTGAAGCGAAAGAAAATACTTTCGAACTTTTATGTTAATTACAATCAAATTCGAAAACATTTTTCTTTGGTTTGAGTTACAGAGTAGACCCTCTGGCTTGTGTATTTAACAACTTGTAAGGCATTTTTGAAGGTATGTACAGATGGTTGTCAGATCTTACAATGTTGTTAGTGAAATGTGTTAAAAATTTATTTCATTCATTTTACACACGCAGTCATGATACAATTATAACAGGTACATGCACAAGCCCAGCCTGTTACTGTATACATTGCAGATAAATGTCAAACTTTGTTTACAAGCTGCAAAAATGTTAGTGTATGTGTGTGAATAAAATGTTTATAGTGTTGCCAATGAATTTACACAAGGCTGTGTCTGCAATTAAACATTGAAGAAAATTACACTACACATCTTTTGTGTAGGTTAAAATTAAATGAAAAATAAATACAAATAGAACCCAAAGTAGAATTTCACAGACATTATACAAGAATTTAATTCCATGGCCTACACATGTGAGTAGAAATTACACACTATTTAACTACACACAGAATGGCAACACTGAATAACTATAATCATGCAGGAATGCCGCGTCTGCAATTGTACTTTAGTTGCCCTGTAATTGCAATTTTTTATAAACAAAAGACATTTGTTTCTGACAATTTATCGTTTGTTTATAACAACAAATACAACAAAATTCCAATTGTTGTAGTCGTGCATGTACCTAGTATAATTGTATCATGCACGCAGTGTTTAATTTGCAAAGTCTAGAATGTGTAGAAGATGAGCTTTATAAACTAAAAACTTTGCAAAGTAACAGTTAAGTGTGCAAAAGCCGTCTTAAAACCGTGGGAACTGGCAATTTTTTTGTGACATATTACCAGAAGAAGCATTGTAAGATTACCATTTGACAACAAATTGTCAGACATCTGACAATCATGTGAAGACAATTAGTTCCCATGGTCAGATATTGTCAGACATTTTTTATTGTCAGATGTGCGAAGTTTTTTGCATCTGACAATGATATAATTTTCAGACAATCGTCTGGTAATAAATTTTCAGATATTCTGAAAAAATATATAAAATTGTGTGTAAACCAGAGAATGACTTAAGTATCGTTTTAAGTACTTTTTGAGTATTGGCCGTTAAACAACTATGAATGCGTACAGCACACATTTTCCATTCCATTTTATATACACAAATGTATGTATAAGGGTGCGTTTAATGAATAAATATCCCGAGTATCATGCGTACTTTTTTCCGATTAAATAGTCATAGCATGAGTATAAACATACTCAGACTGTAAGCATGAGAAAGATAGAGAGATTTAATGCGTTTGATACTCTTGTGCTTTTTTAGTTTTTCGATGACAATTTTCTTATTGCCATTAGACTTGGGTCGAACTAGTGAAAGAATTCGACCCAAGTGTAATTGTCAATAAATTGCCAGCATATTAAAAGATCTGATGATAATCGTCTCTACAGAAACTGTGTGAAAATCAAAATTTTTTCTTTACTTAAAAATTGTCGAATCTTATTCGAACAAATTATCATTTGCGTGAAGTTTTGCTTTACTTTCACAATTTAAAAAAAGCAGATGAACCACCAAAAATTTAATCGGAAAATGTTCCATTGGCCTCACTGTTAAAAAATTAAAGATTTCTAAATAGAAATGTGCTCTTAGAGCCTATTTCACCAATTTATTTAAATATGAATTCATATTTAAAAACATTTAAATATAAATTAATATTTAAATAGAGTTGGTGAAATTGGCCCTTAATTATGAAAGTGGTCTGGGTCATATACATTTTTGCTTCGAAATATCAAATAAATCTAAAAATTAACTTCAATAAATATTTAATAAATATTAAATAATTTTATATTAATCGAGAATAGTACAATTCTAAATTAAAATGTGGCATAATAGCTGTGGCAATAAGGAAAAAGTGCTTAAGTCATATTTGACTGCTCTACAGGAGAGAAATTTATTTCTTTTACACTTAAATTGGGAAATTCTCTGCTAACCTTTATTTATCTTAATCAAAAATTGCTCTACACATTATAAGTAATACATTTAAGTGCAAAAATACCAAAGTATAAAATAAATTAAACTATGTATTATTCCAAATGATATTAAAAGTCTAAAAAAGATAAGTCCCAAGTCATAGTGATATAACTTCCTGAAAAATTGCACAAGTTAATTGAGATTTTGCACAGTCTTACTTACGGAGGTACCATTAACTTAAAAGCAGCTTATCTCGACTTAAGCAGTTTATCCATGACGCCAAGGTGATGATCTGTATTTGGTGGAACCAGAAGCGTGCCATCTATTATGAGCTGCTGAAATGGGGCCAGACAATCACAGGTGACCTGAACAAAATACAATTGATTCATTTGAAGTGGCCATTGGCCGAAAAACACCAGGAATAAGCTGTATAATATTCTATTACGACATGTTGCTATACCAGTTAATATCTACTTGGAAAACAGTGTTTGAGAAGTTTTGCCTCACGCGTCTTAATGTCCAAATGTTGGCCTGACCGACTACCATTTGTCTTGATCCATGCAGAACGCGCTTCCGAGCTCACGCTTCACTTCAGAGTAGCATAACCGAAAGTGTTTTGGTTCGATCTTAGTCTCAAAAAATTAGTAGGGGGCAAATTACGGCCAACAAATCTTCATACAATTTTAATTGCATTTGTATGGAAACTTCTAACGATATCAAATGAGAAAGATGGAAAATATTTGTCTCAAAATTTGTACAAATCCTGCATTTTTAAGTTATCACCCAATATAAGCTACTAGAATTTGTTATTTAAAACCAATACCTAGTTACACGATCTTAATTTCTTAATTTTTAAATGGGCGTGGCAAATTTCTATTTTTTATGAAACATTATTCTCCATTATTTGCTCTAGCAAACCTGAACAGTTGTCTTTTTCCATAAATAGGACCAAAGGGGCTGCTCTGTAATTCGAAACGAAAGAAAATGCTTTCGAATTTGTATGTTTTAATATGCAAATTCTGAGGTATTTCCTTTCTGTTCGAATTACCTAGTAGACTCCCAGCACTAATTGCCCTCATATTCATGAAATGCATTATACATATCGATGGTATCAAGTAGAAAGGCCCTAACTCGTATTTTTTATGAAAATTTTAGTATAAAAAACACGATTATACAAGCAGTTGTACAGTTTCTATTATGGTTTTACCTTCTTCTGTAAAGTTACAATTATTTGAGTTAGACCCTTTTTACTTGAGACCAACGATATGTACTTGAATTAGAAAAACAAATTGTGGGGATGAGGATAGAGGTAGTAGTGCCTGTAGAGATCTGATTTGAATTTTTCCTTGAATAATCCGGTACAACATAAAGATTAATTGTAGTATAGGAGACCAATAGAAATATAAGTACATATTACGGTGTTATGAAGCAATTATAAGAAATTGCAAATTGTTCTGGTGCATCCGCTTAGGAAATCGAGAAACCCTTGCATCTGAGGTACTTGCAGCCCTCAGCACCTTTGTCTTAAATCTTTCGAAAAACACTCTTTCCTATCCGCCTCCGTATACACATTTTTATCCCTTTTCAAAAAATTTCAAATAACTACCTTAAATTCGGAATATACATATCGTGCCATAACCGCCACAAAATCTTAACTAAGATATATTTTGGACCTCTTTTTTTTGGACGATAATCGATTATTTATGATCGCTAATAATCGATTTTTTTAAAAATAAAATTATGTTGCTTAAGCTTTTTTGGCGGTTATGGCACGATATGCATCCGTTACCTTAATACAGAAAGGACCTAGTTCGTTATGTTTTTTTATCGAAATTTTTACATTTTTCGATACATTAGATGTTTTCCTATCGAAATACACAAAAATAACTAGATTTCAAAAAAATAATAAGCTAGGGCCTTCCTACATCTAAGATAAGATATTAAAAAAAATTGAGAATAGAACCTTCTAACCGGCATAGGCTTTATAAGGTTCTAATAAAGTGCTTAGGATAGGGTGCAGAGGCTGTAATCCTCCTATACTCAGAAAATATTAATTATCTATTAAAGCAATAGTTTCCGCACTCAAGAAAAACAACCCCATTTTAACGTGAATACGCTGTTCATACTCCATTTCGCCTTCAGTCTATCTGTCCGCTAGCCCATACCCCGACCGAATGCGAAAGTGACTTTAACTTATGCTACGCTTTATCGGCTAAATAGCTGAACCGATTTTGATGAAATTGGAATTATAGGCTGATTAATTTTTTTAAACTAGGACAAAGAGTGGGACATAGGGAGATTTACCGCTTCTCCGAAAATATCTAAGCAATTTTTGATGAAAATTTTGTCATAGTTTGATTAGCGTAAACAAACATGAAGCTTTTAAAAAGGGAAGGCAGCACCGCGGACACGGCTAGTGTATACATATATGTATGTATAAAATTCTTTTTGAAAATTTTATTGTTGAAGAAAGGGTCAGTTTTTTTAAAAGGTTAATAAGGTGAAATTTGGTAAATTTATAGAAAACAGGATGGAGAATTATTTTCTGGGAAAAAAAATTTTGCCACGCCCTTTTCGAAGTTGTCATTTGTATGTGTTAGATTAAATTTAAATGTTTGAATTGAATTTATTTATTTATTGATGTCAAAATATAAAGCAAGTGTATCTCGAGATATTTGCTGTGAAACTTTATTTTAAGTAAGCAATTAATTTACTTTCAATGGTTTTAATCTTTCTTACTAATAATATGAATTATTTATTCAAGATAATTTTGTGGATTTGGCCGATTTGATAGTTTGCATAGTGTAGAATAATTGCTAAAGGCAGGGACTCACTATCCTACACAATCGCGCGACTTACGAAGAAATACAACCCTGATATGTTACTGTCTTTTGAAAATGTTCATAAACTCCATCATACCAGGGTTGTATTTTCTCAAAAGTCGCAGGATTGTGTAGGATAGTGAATCACGGTCTTAGTCAAAAGTTTTTGCCCTAATTACTCGTTATACGAAGAAAACGATAGATTTTTTATTTTATTCTCAATGTTTTAATTATTTTTTTGGCTTCGTTTCCTCAAAATTTACAGCATAAAAATTTACTTTCATTTTAAGTAAAACTAGAGGATGTGTTTTTAAACTCGATAGAACTTACGAAATGGTAAAATCTCAAACGTACCGTCACGCGGCACTATTTTTTTTTTTATTTATAATCAGTATAATCTGGCAAATCATCATGAATAAATTGACGCTTAAACAACGCTACAAAATTGTCCATACTTAAATTGAAAATCAGTCATCAATATTCTTAAACTTAAAAACAATCTTTTATTACAAAATTATGTTCAGCGATGAGGCCCATTTGGGGCTTAACAGCTTGGCTAAAAACAAATAATTTACAACAAACCCTACCGGCTCCCTTACATCCACAAAAATTCACATTTTGCTGCGGTGGTGGTATCATTGATCTTTATTTTTTCAAATATTACACCGGAGCTCGTGTTACGTTAGATGGACTTCATAACCGCATCATGATCAATGATATTTTCTTTTTCAAATATGGATGACATACCCGGGCGACATGTGGTTTCAACAGGATGACGCTACGTACCATACGGCCAACACTTGGCCTAACAATTGACCTGCCCAAGTCGTGTGATTGCACAACTCTCTTTTATTATCTGCGGGGCCACGGAAAATCATTGATTTATGTTACTAAAACAGCAATAATTGACGAATTGGAAGGCAAGATGCATCTCGTTATTCGTGACATACGGCCAGTAATACTGTAAACAGTGTTATTGTGTTATTTTTTACCTTTTAAAGAAGTTCTATCGGGCCTAGAAAAATACCCTCTATAATCAATCTATCTATCACTGAATAAATTCATCATTTACACAACAAGTAATTCCCGATATAAAATAATTAAAAATTAATAAATATTGTTACGGAAATGGCCGTCGACAAGATTAATGCATCATTATGCAAATAAATTCCAACAGGGTTAATAGTGCGAAAATATTCCTACAGGGCAATTAAAGAAGTATCTGGAATAATAACAAAGAAACATCCAGAAGAAGTAAACGTACACACGTACATACATACATGCAAGCACTATAACAAATAACTATATACGCATGCCTAGTACATACATACGTGATTAAACGTAAACAACCAACAACAACTACAAGCTTCTGCTTGTTGTGAAGATAGACATAGCTACATGCATACATACATACATGCCTGGCAATTCCAACGAAAGGTAGAAATAAGTAAACAACCACTTAATGATGTATGCATATACACACGTATGTACATAGTTACCACAAGAACTTAATTACGCGCTTTATAAACAACATTGAAGATAATGATGATTAGGTCTAGACTTTGCATGAAAATTCTAGTGGTTGTTGTGCGAAGTATAAAAAGGGGTTGACGCATCCAACAGCAGTTCAGTTGTGATTAAGAGTTCAGTCGCGATCAAAAGTTAGTTGCGAATAAGTCAGTTGCGAAGAAGCTCAGTTGCGAATAAGTGCAGTTGCTAATAAGAAGTCTGTTGGTAATCAAGTGAGTTGACAATTAAGTTGTGCGCAGTCCGTGATTTGTGATACAACAGTGAGTTGATATTTGAGTCTGTGCTTTACAATACGTGAGTTGGAAATTGAAGAGACTATAGTAGAGTCTATAGTGACAGTTGGAATCTGTCGTGATTTGAGGTTATTGTGGAGTCCCTTGAGTAAAGAGTAAGGGAGCAGTGGAAGCTGATAAACGTGTGTAAGTGAAGCCAGCGAGTCCTGATTAGTGTATCAACTGTGAGAGTCTGCCATAGAGTTGTTATTGGTGTATCAACTGGAAGTGTCGGCAGAGTGGGTCTTGTGTGTGACGAGCAACAGAGAAAGCAGAATTGTGTCAACACTAGCGCAGCCAGTGGTCAAAGACGTGCGTATATAACAGCGAGGAAGGAGTAGTGGTAACCAGTTGTGAATATTGAAGTAACCTATGTGTTTGTATTTAAGCTCTTGAATTCGATTTGGATTAGTGTTATTTATTGATTAATAAAGATTGTATCATTCTTAACCCTAATTAGTACACTGGGGTCTTTTATTTATTGCAAATCTACGAATCTACGGAAAAGCGTTTTTAACAGAGAATAAAAACGTAACATTTGGTGTCAGAAGTGGGATTTGCAAATAAAAGCGGCACGTTTAAAAAAGGTTAAACGTAAAGTAAGAGTGATACGAAAAGGACAACCTCACACGTTTGAAAAGGTTAAACGTGAATAAAACCACATACGTTTGAAAAGGTTAAACGTAATAATTGGTTTTGAGGAAAATGAAATATCAAGAGCTTAAGGTGGAGCAACTCAAGGAAGAATTGAGTAAGCGGAAACTGTCGACAACAGGTAATAAGGCAGAACTTCAAAAAAGGTTAATAGACGAGTTCCACCGACGTAACATCGACATAGAAAGTTATGAGTTCGATGAAAAAGAAAAATATGAGATGGAAGCATCCACTCCTTCTATTAGCACTCCAATCAGTACAGACATTAGCGCAATGTTGGCCGCAATGATGGAGAAAATGGAAACCAGGTTTGGGCAAATGAATGAGAAGTTTCAAGAGTCTTCTAGGGCTAATGCCGAATTGAAAGCTGAAATGAAGGCTGATTTTCAAGAAACTTCTAAAGCCAACAACGAGAGAGTTCTAGCTGAAGTTAAGGCCACAAATGACACACTTGACAAATGGAAGGCGAAGATTATGGTGAACGTTCAAGAATCGTCTGAAGCAATCTATGAGAAACCCCAGGAAATTGCTGAAGCCGTAAACAGACGGACAGATGGTGCAGAAATGCAAGTCAATAAATCAGACGAAGAGATTTTTGACTTGGGAAACAGTGTCAACGAACACATTTCTGGCACAGAAGAAGGCGCTGACGAAAAACAGAAAGCTGAAGATGAAATCAACAGTGGTCAGTGTCAACAAGTTGAACGTGACCGAAGTTTTCCAGAAGTTTCCAGCAAAGTAAATGAAGCTCGTGACCTAGATGATAGTCAAGTGGTGTGTGACATAGCGGGAATAGCTATCTTTGAAATGGACTCGTTTGCTCAAGGTAAAGAAACTGCTCCAGTATACGAAGTACGCAGCGGAAAAGCAGTCGGGAGGAAAAAGACAACTTCTATGCAGAGCTTCAAGCGTGTGGTAAGGCCAACTCTAGTCAAGGGACAAGGTAGAGTCGCAGCCAAAGGCCACAAATGTGAAAGGAGTAGTCATCTCCAGCGTATGGCAATACACGTACCAGTTGAAAGCCGAGGCAGAGCCAGAACTAAAGCCTACAAATATGGAAGAGGTAGTCGTCTCCAACGTAACTACAAGGCGTATAGAAAACGAAGAAAAAAAGAAAGGCGATGATGTGCCTATTCGGGACGAATAGGCTTAAGTGGGCGGCAGTGTTACGGAAATGGCCGTCGACAAGATTAATGCATCATTATGCAAATAAATTCCAACAGGGTTAATAGTGCGAAAATATTCCTACAGGGCAATTAAAGAAGTATCTGGAATAATAACAAAGAAACATCCAGAAGAAGTAAACGTACACACGTACATACATACATGCAAGCACTATAACAAATAACTATATACGCATGCCTAGTACATACATACGTGATTAAACGTAAACAACCAACAACAACTACAAGCTTCTGCTTGTTGTGAAGATAGACATAGCTACATGCATACATACATACATGCCTGGCAATTCCAACGAAAGGTAGAAATAAGTAAACAACCACTTAATGATGTATGCATATACACACGTATGTACATAGTTACCACAAGAACTTAATTACGCGCTTTATAAACAACATTGAAGATAATGATGATTAGGTCTAGACTTTGCATGAAAATTCTAGTGGTTGTTGTGCGAAGTATAAAAAGGGGTTGACGCATCCAACAGCAGTTCAGTTGTGATTAAGAGTTCAGTCGCGATCAAAAGTTAGTTGCGAATAAGTCAGTTGCGAAGAAGCTCAGTTGCGAATAAGTGCAGTTGCTAATAAGAAGTCTGTTGGTAATCAAGTGAGTTGACAATTAAGTTGTGCGCAGTCCGTGATTTGTGATACAACAGTGAGTTGATATTTGAGTCTGTGCTTTACAATACGTGAGTTGGAAATTGAAGAGACTATAGTAGAGTCTATAGTGACAGTTGGAATCTGTCGTGATTTGAGGTTATTGTGGAGTCCCTTGAGTAAAGAGTAAGGGAGCAGTGGAAGCTGATAAACGTGTGTAAGTGAAGCCAGCGAGTCCTGATTAGTGTATCAACTGTGAGAGTCTGCCATAGAGTTGTTATTGGTGTATCAACTGGAAGTGTCGGCAGAGTGGGTCTTGTGTGTGACGAGCAACAGAGAAAGCAGAATTGTGTCAACACTAGCGCAGCCAGTGGTCAAAGACGTGCGTATACAACAGCGAGGAAGGAGTAGTGGTAACCAGTTGTGAATATTGAAGTAACCTATGTGTTTGTATTTAAGCTCTTGAATTCGATTTGGATTAGTGTTATTTATTGATTAATAAAGATTGTATCATTCTTAACCCTAATTAGTACACTGGGGTCTTTTATTTATTGCAAATCTACGAATCTACGGAAAAGCGTTTTTAACAGAGAATAAAAACGTAACAATATGTATGTATGTATACATACTAATCTATGTATGTACATAAGTATAAACATTTGGAAATATTTTAATTTTAAGCCTATCCTTTCCACAAAATTTGCACTATGCTGTTTGTAAGTTTCATTAAAATATCTTACATAACAGCTCAGATATAAAAAAGCTTAGAAATATTTCTGTAACACATTATTTATTTACCTTGTTATTACATACATACATACTCGTATTTTTCGTTTAAGTTTCATTGGTAATATCTCGAGAACCACTTGCTATATATTAATGAAAGTTCTACCTTAGCATAGATTTCAACGTGAGCAACAACATCGTTAACTCATTTCAATTAAAAACACAAATTTAATCTAACAAATACAACAAATTATAGTTTACGCCCACTTTTCTAAATTTTAAAGTGGGCGTGGCAAGTTCTGTTTACTGTAAAATTTGTTCCCATCCTGTTTTCTATACACCCACCAAATTTCATAACATTATCTTTTCAAATAACCGAGTTATTAACTAAAATGTAAAATCATTTTACGAGCCGAAAATTTTCAAAAATAAAATTTGTTTTTTTTGTAAAACAACAGGTCAACAGAAGCTGGCAGTAGGTGGATTTTGGGTTTTGATGTTTTTAAAACTGATATAACCCTGGAATCGCTTTACCTATTTGCCTAATAATTTCACTATATGATAGAATGGAAAATGGACTACATGGTGGTCAACATTTGGCCCACCTGGTGGACCGCCTTAAAATAGAAAAATCGGTATTAATGTTTCAAACCTGTATATCGGCTTAACTAAGAGACTTGAAAAATTCTAAAAATATAGAATAGAATCACAATGTCTCATAACATAATCCTGCCAAAATTGATTTCTCTAGCTTAACGCACTTTAAAGTTATTAAATAATTTGTTAAAGCTTTTGTGAGACAAAAACAGGCATAAGCTGCATTTTTTCACCCAAATTCTAACTCTTATATCACGGGAACCATGTGTTGGATTTTGATGAAACCTTTTGTAATTATAAGATTTCATATTGAGCTTTATTATAGATGGCCTTTGAACACGTACAACTAAAATTAAATAAATACACAAAAATTAGCAATAAAGGAAAAGCGCTTAATTTTAACTAACAGGAGGTGCCGCCAGGTGGGCCAAAGATTGACCACCGCATAGCCCAAGCTTCAAACTATTACATAGCGCAAGATTCATTAAGTTATAACAAACGGTTTTCGAGTTATAAGAGTTAGAATTTTCGTTAAAAAACTCAACTTTCGCTTGTTTTTGTGCAGCAAAAGTTTTAACAAATTGCTTAATAACTCTAAAGCTTGTTAAGCTAGGACCACCAAATTTGGCAGGATTATAGAATAAGACATTGTGATTTTATTCCATATTTTTTAAAAGTTCCATGTCTTTTAGTTAAGCAGATATACGGGTTTGAAACATTAAACCCGATTTTTCTATTTTAAGGCGGGCCGCCGGGTGGGCCAAAGGTTGACCAACATGTAGCCCACTTTCCATTCTATAATATAAGGGAATATTCATGTCAATAGGTCAAGCGGTTCCAGTGTTATAGCAGTTCTAAAAACATCAAAACCCAAAATCCACCTACTGCCAGCTTCTGTTGACCTGTTGTTTTACAAAAAAAAAACAAATTTTATTTTTGAAAATTTTCGGCTCGAAAAATTTAGCCAAGCTTGTAAGCTATCTTTAGCAAAAAATCTCATTGAAATATTCGCAAGCGTTCCAAAGTTATAAGCTTTTTCATTTTTAAACCAAATTGCAAGTAACCGGGCGATCCAAAAATCTCAAAAGCAAAACGCCTAAAAGTAAACTACAATTTTCGTGGTTAATAAACAGGGTGACTCAGCTATAAATAATTTTAAAAAAATTTCAAAAGTTGCTTGCTATTTTTCTGAGATTATGGGCTCCTGGTGTTTTACCTGAATTTTTACACTCAAAATCGACAACAAAAAATGTCTGTATGTATGTATGTATGCATGTTTGTTTATATGTATGTATGTATGTTCGTTTGTTTGTGGTTTTTTTGCATTTTCAGGTATTTACGCTCATTTTGACTAATAATAAAACGTAATTTATTGGATTTTTTGTGGTTTTTTTATTTATTTTGGCTATCTTAATAGATAGTGAGTAAGTATCAAACATCAATTTTACATATTTTACATTATTTTTGCATTATTTAACTTAATTTTAAATAAATTTTTAGATTTTAGGGCATAAAGCTTTGCTAAATCACATTTACAGCGTAATTTCATCAAAAATTTGCCATTTTCGTTAGAAGAAAGGAAATTTAAATAGGATAAGTAATAATATACATGCATATAGCAAATAAATAAATAAGAATGACTTTTAAAAATGTAATAAAGCCAAAATTACACACAAATAAAAAAGAGGATAAAACCGTATAATACAAACTGAGGGCTGCATTTTTAGACTGCTGCATTTAGAAATCACACGTTTTAGCGTCAGATGTTGCACAAAGGCGCACAAAGGCATGAATTGCTTGATTCTTAGTATGCAAACAGCATTGGAAAATATATTGTAGATGTCTAAGCGTTCTAAAAAGAAAAAGGAAATGCAATTTTGTTAGTTTTCACAGCAATTTATATACATATTTTAATAAACATACCTATCAGTGCTTGTACGTATTTATGCAGTTTAGTTCATTTAGGAACTAGATGTCAGTCCATCGTCCTCTGGATGCTTTTTGAGCGCTTGAATCTCTGCGCCATGGTTCTAGAAAATAATCCCCCTTATCGTGGTTGGCGTATTTAGAATCTTACTACGACAGTTTTATTATAGATTAATTAAAGAACGAATTACAAAAACGTCGTAGTAAGAGTCGAAGTACGTCAACCACGATAAGAGGGAATATGAAAGGAAAAAGCAAATTAAATATTATTGCAAGCGGTAATTAGCAGTTATTCTAATCAACATACTTACGTATTTAGTTTATTTATAATGGAAATAAGAGCACTATTATATTCCTTTGGATGTTTTTAAGTCATGAACCGTTCCTTTACACACAGCCGCCAGTAGGGAATATAATTAGACATTCAGACGTTCTGCATAGATATATAATATGCATTTTTGTTAGTTCTTGCAGTGAACAATATTTAACCAGCATAAACGGCTTTTCCACACGCAAAGTTTACTTTGCAAAGTCTTAAGTTTGAATGAGAGAAGAAAGAAGAGCTTCCATTCCCATTTGAAATAAGATATTATGATATCGTCCTCTGTATATTATTTAAAGGCGTAATTAGTTCTTCCGATCGTTTCCAATATGAAATATTTAAGATAGCAAGACTTTATTGTTTTTGGTCTTAATCGTTTTTGGATCCATAAGATATTCTGTGCACATCGACATAGGAAATAATATGGTCTGGTCTAGGCTATGGAACTTTCTGAATCGCAATATAAGATATATTTTATTAGTTTTTATTGCAAAGCAGTATTCAATCAACATACATACTTACGAGTTTATGTAGAGAATCGAGATGATGTTTTATCATGGCCTGGATGATAAATCTCTTTTCTATATATATGCGTCATTGGGAAATAATATGAAATGAGCAGTCAAAGCATCAAATAGACATTTTAATAGTCATAACTCTTAGTGCCCGTATGTATCTATTTATAAAATCTAATTTCTTTAGTAAGAAGACGTTATTTGCCACCCTCTGAATGCTGCTTAAGGCCGTTTCACACTATAATACAAGTATTAATACTTTTGACGAAAATGCATCCCTAATCTAATTTCTGTTTAAATAATTTCATAAGACAATAACAACTCAACATGTCAGAGTTGCATTTTCCACAAAAGTATTAATACTTGTATTATAGTGTGAAACAGCCTTTAAGGACATGATATCGCTGCATCATTAGAAAATAATATACTACGCATGTTAGTGTGGAGCCCAAACATCCTAAAAGAAATCCAAATTTATTAATATAATAAACATTTAATTTAAGAAACTTACCAGTTTAATTTATTTAAAACCAGTTTGTTCTATCGTCCTCTGGATGTTTGTTTGAAGTAATGGATCGTTCCTCTGTACACATCCGCCAGTAGAATATAATATGATCTTGTCTATGGAGCGTTCTGAAAAGAAAACCAAAATACATTTTATGAGTTTGATGTTGCAAGCACTATTTCTGTTGCAATACGGTATAATGGCTTAATTCGCGTCAAGGAAAGTTGTTTTTCGGAAGTTTTGACGCTACCGCAAGAGGTTAAAAAACTTGTAACACATGGTTCTACTTTCGTGTGACCTTTTCTTTGTAACCACTTTTAATTTGGGCATAGCTTAATTTACTTAAATCAACTTAAGCGATTATTCTACATACTGCCAAAGATTTGTTAATTGACATACTTACGAGTTTATGTAGAAATATGATGAGTTTATATCATTCTCTGGATGCTGCAAAGCTCCTCGGTACATATGCGCCATGATAAGGGGAGTCAAAGATTTCTGCTGGTATATGAAGCGGTCATGCGTTCATAGTATGAATAAAGCATCAAATAGATATTTAGCAGCCATGAGTGCTCGTATCTACATATCTATCTAATTTAATTGATGTAGTAAGAAGACGTTATTTTGTCACCCTCTGAATGCTGTTTAAGGAGATGAATCTCTGCATCATTAGAAAGTAATATACCAATCAGAAAGGAGAATCCCAAGCATTCTGGAAAAATTAAACTAATTTTTATCATTAGTTCCCATTGCCAGAAATATTTAATAAACTATTAATTTCAGAATCTTACCAGTTAAACTTATTTAAAAGAGTTTGTTTGTTCTATCGTCCTCTGGGATATTAGTTTGAAGTAATGAATCGTTCCTCTGTACACATCCGCTTGTAGAAAAAAATCTGATCTAGTCCATTCGAGACTTCTAAAAAGAAAACACATTTTATTAGTTTTTATTGCAAGCAGTATTTAATCAATATATGTATGTACTTACAAATTTATGTAGAGAGAAGATGCTACTATATCATTCTCTATATGCTGAATAGCTGCTCTGTACATATCAGCGATTGCGAAATAATGCGAATCGGCCAAGAGTTCTGACATGATGCGAAGCGACGAAGCGGCGTTCACTGCATGAAGTATTAAATGATTGCTCGTATCTATGTACAATATGCAATTTAATTTACTTAGGAACAACTCGTCATTTTGTCACAATCTGAACCATTTTTAAGACCATGAATATATAATATGTAATTAAGAAGCCCAAGCATGCTGAAAGAAAAAAGAATACTAAATTTTATTAGTTTCCATTGCCAGAAATATTTGGTTAGCATTTAGGGCCTTGGTGATATTTGCATGAAAACTAAAACATTTTTAAAATTTATAAAGGGTGTTTTGCTAAGGCCTGATAGAATTTTAAATTTAAAAAATAAAGATCACCACATGACATTGACATTTAAAAATTATTTCGGGCATATGGCCACCGATGGTGTTCTTGACGACGTCCAATTTTGGGCTGATTTTTCGAGCATTGCTGGTGATATGACATGAATAAGACGCATAATGTAGGCCTCCAAGACGTCAATTGTTGCTGGTTGATCAATATAAACTAATAACTTTACGAGGTGTCAAGTCGCACTACTTTGGAGGCTAATTGACATATCCTATTCTCGAAATGAAAGCCGCTAAATTTTGATTTCAATAATTACATCGCCTTATGGTACGTAGCGCCATTCTGCTAAAACCACATCTCGTCTGGATCGATGTGATTCATATTTTCAAACAAAAAATAATTTATTATGTTGCGGCAACGATATCAATTGTCCCGTAACACGACCTCCAGCTTGAGGAAATAAGATCCAATGATGCCACTGGCATGTAAGCCGCCGCAAACGGTGAATTTTTCTGGATGCAATGTAGTCTGTAGGCTCTGTTGTGGATTGGTTTCACTACGTACGCGGCAATTAGGTTCACCCGAACACAATTTTGCGATAAAACAACAAGTGCATGTCAAGATCTTTGCTCAAAATTTTAAATGTATCGGACGGACATAATTTTTAAATAATAATAATTAATTTTTAAACTTCTTTCACAATCTCGTTTCCAGTAGAGATATTCTCTTCAGTATTCTTAGGGCGAGTTTACATATGTGTGCCATGTACCACACAAGCGTAAAAAAAGCGTAACCACTAATTACTAATGAAAAACTGTTTGATTCAGACATGTATTTATTAAGTTCAAAGTTTATAAATAGTTCCATACATAACTAATAGACAATTTTATAGAATCCAACATGATTGGAAACTGTTTAAACCAATAAATACATGTCTGAATCAAACAGTTTTTCATTAGTAATTAGTTGGTTACGCTTTTTTGGGCAAATGGCACACAAGAAATGCCAGATGTAAACTCAGCCTTACACGTGTTGGTGTTATTGTAATATTTAAAGTGTATGTATGTATTTGGTATGAAATATATCCACAGTTCAATTAAAGTTTTCCTGAGATGGACACCACAAAGGAGGTAGTTCCAGCAGGCTTAATAAAAATTTCAAAAATTACAAGCCAAGTTTGAATTTGTTTGATTTCCTCGGTGAACAATATGTATAAAATACATTCTTAAATTTTGTTTATGTTTTCCTATAAAAAATATGGAGATACTTACCATTTTAGAAGTAATACTTTGATCCATCATCATCTGGATATTTTAAAACCAAGGCTCTTCTTCTAGCGAGCGTTCTGCAAAGAAAACAAAATACGTACATATATTTTATTAGTTTTTATTGCAAGCAGTATTTAACGCAAAACGCCCTAACTAAAAAATATATAAAGCTACATTCTTATTCTTATAAATTCCGTTGTATACTTATACGTTACACAAAAAAAAAACGTTTGTTTGAAAAATTGTGCACTTTTCTAGAAAATGTATCGGTCCTGTTCTGTAAACCGAATCCGAGTAAATTTCTCGTTTTGAAAAAACTAATAATGGTTTTGCAGGCGTGTGTAATATCATACAAAATCATTTTCTTTCAGATATGATATTGGGGAATCTATGTCTATATAATAAAAAATATTCAAAAAATATTTCTATTGTCGGAGTTAGTTTTCTAAAGTAGTGCGGTTTGAAATCGATCGGTTTACAGAACAGAGCTGTATTTTTTTTTATTTTTTTTTATCTTTTTCAAAATATGTTTTTGGTAATGCACTTTTTTCGGCTTAAATCAAGTTTAGGGGCACCTCTCAGAAATAAAAATTAAGTATCCTAACGTTTAGATCCAACAGATTTCAACGTCTATCGTAAGACTAGAAAATTCAATAAATGGAGCAAATAATTCTACTTTTTTCTAGGTGACCCGACCACTTGTTCTATAATTCGCTAAATTCGATCGCTAAACAAACACAAAATTAAACATATTTAGCTACGACATAAAACACTAAAATTTCGGCAGATTAAATTTTGAATCGCTTCAAAATTATATGTTGATGAGTGATTTTTAAATGTTGCAATGTACTTTAGTCTAGTACAAAATCGTTGAAGCCGAAATAAGACATTCGTAATGAGGCACCTCCTCATCCTGTAAAACCTAAAAAAACCCCAACCTAATAATGACAATTGAACCTTTTTTTAAACTTTTGTTTTTGTGCCTTCCTCACTTCTTTGTTTACTGCTTTTTCTATTTGCCATCCCATTAAGCATTTCGACTGAATATGCCTTTTTGAGTTTTCTATTTTCATTTTAAAACAGATGACCAACAAAAGAAAAGTGGATCACTTTCCAGTCTAGCTGTAAATTACACGATAGAGTAAACATTCTAAATGAAACCAGTTTTGATTATTTTATGTACTTTGCTAAATTTAATTGAACTTTAATTATTCAATTGTTAAATAAAGTCTTTTAATGAAAAACAAGTAAGTAAAAAGACATCAACACAAAGTACATTAATATTTTCTGAAGGTGCCATTAGACGAAGCAAATGTTTAATTTTTAAAACAAACTGGAAGTAGGATAATTTGTCAACAGAAACTGCAAAATATGTATTTTAATTGGAATCAATGCTCCCCAAACTTAAAGGATGATAATTTAGAACACTTGAAACTACATAGTAATTTAAAAAATAGTTACATGCTTTAAAAAATTTCAGTTAAAAACAAAAATCAATTATTAATGTAATAATTATTATTCTACTAATTTCCACCACAAGTAATAACGTTCCATCTGGCCCTCAAGGTAACAACAAGAGAAAAAAAATTACCACGTGTTTGCCGTCACTGCTAACACTTCATTACTACCAGAATGTTATGTTCATTTGGAAATTAGTTTGTTGTTGCTATTATGTTCCATTCTTTCACAAATGCTAGAGGCACAAACAACAGCATTTTCCATTGACTGAATGACTCCTTGTTTAGTTGTCAATTGGTTAATGTACGCTTTTGGAATATAAAAATTTGGGAACAAATTAAGTTTAGCGACATAACCCCAAAAGTAATAAAAATTTGGTGTCCGATAGAAAATTAAAAAATAAAAAGAAAAACTTAAATAAAAAAATTGGCGGCGAGTCTTAGTTTCCGAGTTATGGGCCTTTTAAGTAGGGATGTAACGAATACCAGTTTAGCGAATGCGAATGCGAAAGCGAATAATACATTTTAATTTTTGCGAAAGCGAATGCGAAAGCGAATGCAAAATATTAATATTAAAATATTAATCGTTAAAATATCACGTATTAAGAAAACGGAATGAATTGTTCATGAAAAAATCTTGCAGAAGTGGTACTCTATTCATCTTGGGAAAAATATATGAAATATATCTTCAACAATTTAAGTTGTCATGAGAAATAATATGAGTGTAAATTGTGTAATTACATAATATGAGTGTAAATTGTAAGTTCACTTTCGCGTTGAATTTACAACAAACAAGGACTAATTAATATTTGTACGAAGTAATGAGTGGTGCTCAACATTTTTTCAAAAAGTTGAACAGATTAGTTTTAAGCAGAAAATATTATCACGCAAATCAAACACTGCCTTTTCTTTTGCAAAAACTAAAATATATTTC
Source organism: Tachina lurida (assembly GCA_944452675.1). NCBI lineage: Eukaryota > Metazoa > Arthropoda > Insecta > Diptera > Tachinidae > Tachina > Tachina lurida. The sequence continues at coordinate 26,425,516 of OX101754.1, read as the reverse complement.
CAAACACTGCTGGAATTTGGTTTCATTTTGATACTTACGATAAATTATTTATAGAAAAGTTTTCCGCTAAAATTTTAAATCTTTGATTAGAATTCTTTACTTGTAAGTATATGTATCTTTTTTATGTTGGCTGAAAATAATTTTTGTTTTTTTACTATTTTCATTAAAAAAAATAGTTTTTTTTTGTCTCTAGTATTCGCTTGAAATATTCGCATACATTTTAGCGAATGCGAATAGCAAAAGTAAGCGAATAATTTGCGAATGTGAACATTCGTTACATCCCAACTTTTAAGTTCTGGTATAAAATTGTGATTATATCGCACACTAAATCATAGTCACAACTCAAAAAATTTCAGATGCTGAGTAGTTGCAAACAACTGTTGATACTGTACATATGACGCAAGTATGTGGCATAAAAACAAGCATAACGGTATTTTATATTCTTCAAGAAGACTGTATTGCAAAAGAAATTGTTGAGGTCGTAATAGATTTCTTAAATTAATTGGTTTATAAAAAAGCAAAAGCACTTTTATAATTTTGAGTTGTGACTCTTTATGATTTACTGTGCGATATGGTGAATTGGCACAAATCAAGCTAAGGGGCAACTCTATAAAAATGCTATCCGATGGGAATTAAAAATGGAAAAAATATTAAATTAAAAAATGGTAGGCGAGGCTTAGTTTCCGAGTTATGGGCCTTTGAAATTGTAGAACAAAATTCTGATTACATGGTGTATTTTCCAACAAATGTTATCCAATATTGGTGTCATTTAAAAGCTTTTTAGCAACTCTTTGAGAAAACACAAAATTTGGAGTTCGGTTTGTATTTACTAACACCTGTGTGTATGTATATGTATGTGCGTGTTTGTAGCATTCATACATAAAAAGGTTTTTCTGCACTGCCGGCCTTGGGCCGTGCTTAAGGATTTTCTCCACCATTTTTTCCCCTATACGGCGCAGCCTAATAAAAATTTTCTGCCTGGCAAAGTTTTCCTGTCTAATAACGATTTTCTGCACTGCCGGGCTTAAGGATTTTTTCTACCATGGTGTTTCCCGACACGGCGCAGCCTAATAAAGATTTTCCGCCTGGAAAAGTTTTCCTGTCTAATAACGATTTTCTGCACTGCCGGGCTTAAGGATTTTTTCTACCATGGTGTTTCCCGACACGGCGCAGCCTAATAAAGATTTTCCGCCTGGAAAAGTTTTCCTGTCTAATAACGATTTTCTGAACTGCCGGCTTTTGGCCGGGCTTAAGGATTTTCTCCACCATGGTGTTTCCGAAGACGGCGCAGCCTAATAAAGATTTTCTCCTGAAAGATATTATCGAAAGCTTTTAAATGATACTAATTTTGAAGACATTCGTTGGGGAAAATATTACGTATAATCACAATTTCATACTAGAACTTCAAAGGCCCATAAATCGGAAACCAAGGTTCGCGCCAATTTTGTTATTTAAGATTTTCTTTTTATTTTTTAATTTTCTATCGGATAACAAATTTTTATTAATTTTGGAGTTATGTCACTAAACTTAATTTAAGCCCCCGACTGTAATGTAAAGTAACTGCAACATAGGAAACAGCTGATGATACTTTTATATGAAAAGTAGGTTACGTTACATTACATCTCTATAAAGGCTCAGTTACCCGACTGTAATGTAAAGTAACTTCAACAGTAGGAAGCAGCTGATCGATATTGTTATGTGAAAAGTAATGAAAATGGTTATAGAGATGTAATGCAACGTAACCTACTTTTCATATAAACATATCGATCAGCTTTTTCCTACGTTACTTTTACAATACATTACGGTCGGGTAACTGAGCCCCTTAACTATTTGAATTACTTTTCACATAACAATATCGATCAGGTGTTTTCTACTGTTGCAGTTAGTTTACATTACAGTCGGGTAACTGAGCCTTTAATGGAATATAACTGCAATGGTAGGAAACAGCTGGTCGATATTGTATTGGGAAAAGTAATGAAAATGGTAATGAAAATGGAATCTGTACATTACTTTTCACATAACATAATCGATCAGCTGTTTCCTACCGTTGCAGTTACATTCATTTCATTCGGTTGAGCATTTAAATTTCTTTAAAACAAAAAACCTCTTTCACTTACTTTTTAAATAATTATATACATATGTACATTTGTATGTATGTAGATTTCCATCACCAATGTATGGACGTTCTCTTTACAATGTAAAGTTTACATTAATTTTTTATACGTATCATCTCTTGCTCTTAAATGTTACGGTATTAAAAACAACAACAACAAATACACGTTTCACGACCGAACACGACAAATTAATAAATTTATTGCAGCCAAGCTTAACAATTAAATGAACAATTTTTTAAACCTTAAAAATTGAGGCTGAATTTTAAGATATCCCAAAATATTTTATAGCACACATGCAAAACCATCATTGTACTTTATTTTAATGCAAAAATTATAACCAAAAAAACACTTGTAACTATTTAAAATGCAATTTTAATTTACCAAGTTGTAGGAACGAACCACGTTGTTTGAAATATGATAAGAAAGTGAGAAATGAAGAAGAAAGTTCAAAGAGCCCATCTTGTTTCAGTGATGTCAACTCTACTATATTATAATGTAATTGTTGAGGTAAAAAAAAATACATACATAGATGTTTTTATATACAGTATGCATAACGTGACCATATGGTTTTAGCAAAAAGCGGGATTTTGAAGAAAATACTGCAAAAAAACGGTATTTATATATCAATATCTTTTAAAAAGCAGGATATGTAATATGTAAACACACAGTTTCATATGTAAGCACGCTTTTCATCTCAAAAGAAACGCTTTTAAATAAACAAAAATATTTATTATATAATCAAAAATTAAATGTCGTTCGTTGGTAATCGCATCAATTAAGAACAGTTGCACATATTTCGCTTTTTTTGTAATATTTGTCATAAACTAACTTTGAAATATCTTTGGAACTAATATTGTAAAATACCTGAGATTTTGTAGGAGTTACTGCATTGTCCTTATAAGCTATCAAAACAGAAAAAATCGGAACAAAACAAGTGGGCGTGGCAGTATAAAATTTTTTTGGAATACGTCTTTGACGCAATTTACACTGTGCCTTTTCTGCTTGCATGTGTAGGCAGGCTTTTTCAGTTCGTTGGTGAGAGGTGTTGAGAAGCATGCAGAGTAAAACAAAAGGCACGAAATGAAAATTCGAGGGGATTTTTGACATTTCTCTTTGTTTTTTTCTACTCTCAGCACTAAGAGTGTATACAAACGTTAAAAAGTCATGAAGAAAAAAGTCTTAATGTAAATGTGCTTGACTTTTCGTAGGAGGTTTAAAAGAAAATTGTCGAAAGAAGGCAGGCTAAAAAGGCATAATGTGAATAGGCACTTTGCAGCAAGAAGCGTTAAATTTTGTGTAAGTAACGTTTTTTTATGAGCGGTGTCTTATAAAAAAAGTTCGAACTGAAAATGTATACTGGAGGAGTCCGTTTCTCAAAGCTACAAATTATATTTTATTTGTAGATTTGTAACTTGAAGTTTTGAGAAACTGGCCCCTGATCTTGCTGATTTGCCCACACCGTATTAGAAGCTATCTATCATACTTTATGTTTCTTCTAGTTGATTATTTTGAATAGTAATTTATCTCCCCTCTTTGCACTGAAATAAATTTTTGTGCACTTTTCTCACCAATTTGATAACGAGTGTACCATGATACAATTATACAGGTAACCGCGAAGCGCCAGCTGTTTTGCTTGTTTCGTGATGCGATCTGCCAAATGGTGCTTATGTTTTACCAACACACACGCACAGTGCCTATTAAAACTGTACTAATACAAACATGCTTTGCAAAGCCAAGAGAAAACGCAAGTACATGTATATTGTTTTCTCTTGATTGTCTCTCTTGTCAATCACAAAACAGCAATAAAAATCACTGTTGTGAATTGAATTCTTTTTATTTAGCTGGAGAGGCCTATCTTGTCTTATGTCAATAAAAACTCAATTTTTATTACATATTTTTCCCGACGTTTCGTGAATTTTATGTTCACTTCTTCAGGGGATTTGTCTATTTTATTAAAATTTAAAAAATATTAACACCAAAAACGTATAGGAAATAATATACATAACAGAATAAACAGAATAATAATGACATAAGACAAGATAGGCCTCACCAGCTAAATAAAAAGAATTCAATTCACAACAAATTTGATTTGGCCAAAAATAAAAAAACAACAAAAATCACTGTTGTTTTATTTGTTGTAGATTCGCGGCTACCTGTATTATTGTATCATGGAGTGTACTTGAAAAACATTCCATAATGGAACGGTAACGTTTTGCAAGAGCAGAGTCAAGGCCTATTTATCAGGTCAATGCAACTCTACAAAAACACAGCAATACAAAAAACAACTTTATGTTTAAGTTGTCAGAAACACACACAAACATGAACTAAAGTATATGGTGCAAATAACTTTTGACAGCTTAAACACGAAAACACAGAATATCATCAGGACGATTGCATTGACCTGATAAATAGGCCTTGAGCAGAGTTAATCACAAATGATGTTTTTCCTTTTAAAAAACGGGGAGGTAATTTTTGAATTTCAGTGCCTCGTTTCTGTAAGGAATGTGAGAACTTTTCGAGTCGAAAAAATTGTTATCATCCTGTGAAACACAGGGTGAGTAAGAAAAAAACTATATTTGTTGATATGTTTTGTAAGTTTATATAAGTTTTTATGTGAGTAAACCTATGTAAAATAGGAAAACCAATATAATTATTTAATTTTTCTCGATGCGAGAACTTCTCACAAGTTACAGAAATGGGGTACAGATTCTTGATAATCTTCAATATATTTTTCATAAAACGGTTTTTTTAGTTTTAAAACTAGTTGTTTTCTTTGATTATTAAAAAAAATTACATACTCGCCATGACAAAGGGTATTATGACTTTCTACAGACCAAACATTCAGTAATTTTCGGCAAAAGCAAGCATAGTCCTATTCTACACCAAACATTTCTTTCAGTGTTGGATAGTAAGAAGAGACTACACATACGAACTATTAAACAAGATTAAGAGATTTGCTCTCTTCATTGTTGTTGTAGCAATCGCACGCGTGCGCTACTATGCGGGTCTCTGATTTACGGCTCAGTTACCGGACTGTAATGTAAAGTAAATGCAACGTAGGAAACAGCTGATCGATATTTTTATAGGAAAAGTAGGTTACGTTACATTACATCTCTATAACCATTTGCATTACTTTTCACATAACAATATCGATCAGCTGTTTCCTACTGTTGCAGTTACTTTACATTACAGTCGGGTAACTGAGCCTTGAGCCTTTAAACACATTAGAAAGTGGTTATTAATTCCACAAATTTATATGCTTTAAGCTATTCCAAAAGTATGGAACCGCATATTTATTAGGTTTATGCAATAATCCAGATGATTTGTTGTGTTTTCATTATTTAACTGTGAAAATTTGTTTAAATTTTTGGGCATCATTGAGTTATTTGTACAGTTCAGGGGGTCTACTCTGTAATTCGAAACGAAAGGAAATGCTTTCGAATTTACATGTTATAAGCATACAAATTCGAAAGCATTTTCTATTGTTTCGAATTACAGAGTAGACCCCCAGTTTATGTTTCAGCTCATAATTGTGTTTCTGACAGCTTAAAAATGGTGTTGTTTTAGCATTTTTTTTAGAGTTGCACCCATCTAATAAATAAGCCCTTGACGGATCATCAATTTTCAGATATTTTAAGTTTGGACTGATCTTGTTAAAATAGCTGATAATTCGCCACACTGGTGATCCTTATAAAACCACATCAATCAAATCGAAACCTTATATTTGTGTAAATAAAATGTTAAACGTTAAGTTAGACGGTCTCGATCTTGTAATTCAAACTCTCTATGTCAGTGCACAATTTATGTTAAGCAGACTTTTCTTTTTTGTCTTTTTCCATTAAGTTATGTGTAAGTTTTTTTTAAACAAATGTTAAAATTGATTTTAATAGGCGAGACTTTGCCCACCTTTCTAAACGATTGACAAGAGCACAAAGTGTGTAAAATGTTTGGTGAGAATCGATTAAGAAAAGTACTTGAATATAAGGTTAAATAATAATGAGAGTGTCCGCAGGGACTTTTATAAATATGTACATACAAGATCGTTTAATCCTGAGATCCTACAATGCTTTTATTTGGAATAGATGTACATATGTATGTATATAAATTTTATGTTATCTCTCTTTTACACTAAAAAAAGTTGCTGCAAAAAAATTGCAAGTCTGGAGCGGGACTTAGTATTATACATACAGTATACACCGTTTTTTAATTACCCATCGGTTAAATACCTTTATCGCTTATTTACCGAAAATATTCAATCCCCGTTTTTTTACACTCACTTTCACACAAAAGTACACGCTTAATCAAGATAAAATAAAAAATAAATAAATTAATTAAAAATTAACTTTCGTTTAATTACCCATTTCGCGTATTACCCCGAAATATTTTACCCCAAAATGAAATTTCCCCTAAAATATATTCGTTTATTTTCCCAAAACTACCTATGTAAGTACATATATATTTAAGCAATTTTGCAATCGAATATACATATCTATTTATTTTTTGTAATATTAATTGTTTTTGGTATATAACAAAATATTTTATTTGAAGAAATACATAATATGTAATTAAACGCCTTCGCTTTATTACCTTTCTCGGATTATTACCCCAAAAAACATGAAATTTTTGATGAGGTATTTAACCGAGGTTTGCTGTATAACTTTTATTAATTCATTCGAAATAAAGTTTAAAACATGTTAAAATCCCTCAAAATAAAGTATGTAATCAAAAAAATCTGTTCCAACTTACATTTCAATCCATATTCTATGTAGGTATGTTATGTTCTCATTTTCCGTCGCTTGTACCAATTATCATACTTTTAATGTTACAGTGATATCATGATGAAATTTCATTATGAGTGATATACAACAACAAAAACACGTTACACGACCGAACACGACGAATTTATCAGTTTTAGTTAAGATGAATAATTTAATAACATTTTAAAATTAAATCAAATTAAACTTTAAAGTTTGCTTAAATATTTTATAGCACACACTTAAAACATCTTTTTTACTTTATTTTAATGCAAAAATTATAACCTAAAAACACTTTAAATTATGTAAAATATAATTTTAATTTATTAGCTTACAAAAACGAGCCGCGCTGTTGGTAATAAAATAAGAAAGTGAAAAACGAAGAAAGTTCAACGAATCCATCTTGTTTAGTGATGCCAACTCTATTGACTTGTAATGGATTTTAGAGGTTTTAAAATAATGATTTTATGTTTTGCTCAAGATTTTTTAAGAATACGTCGGTTGGTTATCGGTTTGCGGCACAGTATAATCAAAATACATTGTGACTGCGGTAAACCAAAAACCAACCCACGAATAACGAAATTGAAAAAAAACCTATTACAATGAGGTATTAAACCGGGATCCCACTATGGGCACAATGTACCGATTTTCGTCGGCTCACTGCAAAGAAAATGTACATGAATAGCACTAAAATTTTTAGGAATTTTCATACAAATCTTTGTATACAGATATGTCACGACACAGAAGATATGTAAGTGTATTTTTCTATTTGTCTCCCTCTGTCTGAAATTTTGTACGATATTTTGTTTTGATTCTTCTTTCTAGTGCAATAAAATTTCAACGTGTTTTATTAACTATGGTAGTTGGTAAGAAGTAATACACTACGATAACAAATACATTATCAGGCATGTTCTGAAAATCACATTTTTCAAATCAATAGTGATTTTAAAAGTAATAATTGTCCTGCAGACGTTTTTAAAATCATATACCATAAATTTCTTTCAAAAATGATATTTGATGCTCTATACAATAGAAAAATTACAAAAAAGGAGCGAACAAATATCTGCATAACCATTATTACTTTTGAAATCACTAGTGATTTGAAAAATGTGATTTTCAGAACAGGCCTGTATATTTGTCTTTTTAACCGACTTCAAAAAAAGAAGGAGGTTAACAATTCGTCACTATTTTTTTTTAGGTATGTAGGTCCATAACTCGGTGCATTTTAGACCGATTGTAAAAATTTTTTTGTTGTCTGAGAGGGTATAGCTTCCCATTGGTCCCATTTGAAAAAAGTGGGCGGGGTCACGCCCACAATTTTTTAAATTTGATTTATTGATCTTCTACTTTTTTGATTGCTGCGAAACCTAGCAAACATCTTTGGTTCTTGTAATTAAAAAATTCTTGAGTTGAAAAAATGGGCGGGGCTACGCCCATTCAAATGTATTATAACATTACACGTGGTTCTACTTAACCGATTTTTACAAAACTTAGCACACACCTTGAACTCTAAAATAGACAAAATTTTTTTTTAAAATGGGCGGGGTTACGCCCATTAAAATTTTATATTATATTTCACAGGGTTCTATTTCACCGATTTTTACGAAACTTGGCACACACCCTAAACTTTAATCAAGGCACAAAATTGCGTTAAAAAAGTGGGCGGGGCACGCCTATTAAACTTTAGTATAATATTTCATGTGCTTGTATTTAACCAATATTGACGAAACTTGGCACACACCCTAAGCTTTAATAAAGCCAAAAAATTGCGTTAAAAAAGTGGGCGGGGTCACGCCTACAATTTTTTAAATTTGATTTTGTAATCTTCTACTGATTTGATTGCTGGGAAACCTAGCAAACATCTTTGGTTTTTGTAATTAAAAAATTTTTAAGTTGAAAAAATGGGTGGGGCTACGCCCATTAAAATGTATTATAACATTACACGTGGTTCTACTTAACCGATTTTTACGAAACTAAGCACACACCTTGAACTCTTAAAAATACACAATCTTGTTTTAAAAAAAGGGGCGTAGCCACGCCCCATAAAATTTAACACTTAATTTCACGTGCTTTTACTTCATCGATTTTTACGAAACTGGACCATATTTCCAAATAAAGAAAGATACTTACAAATAAATTTTTTTTGAATTGACCAGAGTTTAAAAGTATTCACTAAAAAGGTAAAAATAAAACTTAAAAAAAAAAAAATTAAACCGACTTCAAAAATAAGCACTAAAAAGCAACAAATAATATAGATCTAGTTAAATAAAAGATTTTTATATATGTTACCTACAGTGCCGTTTGAAGTTGGTGCCAGTAATACTGGTACTAAGCACATAGGAACATGCCCGGTAAAAAAACTGCAAGTAATTTTTATGTACATATGTATCTGCTTAGTTACCAATGTTGCTGGCACCAACTTCAAACGGCACTGTAGGTAACATATATAAAAATCTTTTATTTAACTAGATCTATATTATTTGTTGCTTTTTAGTGCTTATTTTTGAAGTCGGTTTAATTTTTTTTTTAAAAGTTTTATTTTCCACAAGTTTTAAGAAACCTGATTCGAGCTTTTTTTAATTGTCACCTTTTACACTTCTGTAATATTCTGTTACTAAACGCTAGACGAGTCGACTACCTGTCTTGTGCAATAGCAGGTTAATGCTTTTTAATTTTTTTTTTGCAATTTGGAAATTATTATTCCTGTAGCTGAGGACAGTGAGTTAGAAGAACAGTCATGAAATTACTAAGAATTTTTTATTTCAAGTTTTCATTATTAGTAGAATCATCGGCAAAGTAAAATAACCAATAAAATGGCTACTAAGCACAACTTAAAAAATGTAATACTTCTCAGTGACACCAGAGGCGCTGCAAATCTGCATTTAAAAAAAATCGTGCAAAAAGCAGAGTTGTAAAATAATTAAGCTTTTCTCTGTCTCTTCCTTCACCACCTACCTGTCTTCCCTATCACTATCCCTTTTCTAAAGAAGGTAAAGTATTAGTAGTAGTAGGCATTCATTGCCTCAGCATTACAAATAGTTAAATAAACAACGTCTTTATAATTAATAAGGATTTTCTGTGCTCTAACCAAGACATATTTACGCTATGCTTACAAAATAGATTTGGGTCGCACTATTCGAAAACCGGTTTCTGGAACAAGTCGAATAATCGATAACCCTAGTGTTTATGCTTTTATGGCTCTTTTCATTTATTTATGTATTTTAATAGGAATTGTTTTTGTTTGAAATAATTAGTTTTATCTTTTTGGTTGTTTTTGTTTTTTACTTAAATGTATGTATGTACATACATATGTACGTATAATGTATGTAGTATGTATGTACATATGTAAGCCTTTGAAAAAATAATAATAATGGAATGGGATTTTATGTAAAAAAAAACTTCAGTAATTATTTCTTGCGTAAAATAAACGAAACTCTCGTACATAAGCGTTACGAAATAAATTTTAGGCTAGAGTTTTTCAAAATTTTTCGAAAGTAATACAATTGTTTATTTTTTGTTAAACATAACCTGCGTCTACACCAGCCATGAAATGAATAACATTAACACTAACATCATGTTAATGGATAGTGTATACGACTGATTGTGGTGTTTTCTTATACCCTTATGCAAAAACGATTGTTAAAGTTAAAGCATGCTTTAAAACCGGTTTTGCCATACCAAATTCGTTTGTTAAACCAACTTTAAATTTAACAATCGTTTTTGCATAAGGTGGTTAATCTTTAAACAGCGTTGTTAAGAAAGCTGTTTTATTTTAACATGCCGCTCCGATAATAGGAACTAGTGCTGGCAAATTCTAATACTTTGCATTATGCAATAATACTTAATACTTTTCATATGGGTAATCAATGCTATTCGATATTTTTAATATAAAAGTAATTTTTTCAGTTTAATGAATAATATTTCTGATTTAAACATTTTAGTTCAGTATTTTCAATTCTCATCATTTATTAGAAACGAAAAAGCTTTTGCAATTAATGTGATTTTCTTTGAGACGATAAGAAAAGTTGTACTTTTAAGTAGAGTTGTATTTTATCATCTGAGCTTACATTATTAAAATTCGCTAAAAAAAAATTCAACTCTGAAAATATTGAGTAACTTATTTTGAGTATTAAGTACCAGAATAATATTTCAAATACTCTGTACGACGCAGTGGTCAACACTTTGCCAACACAAATACGAACTCTAGGCTATAGTAGATTTCAGGTTAGATTATAAAGACAAAAATGTATTTATCTGAACATATAGTACAGTGAGGCTTTGATTATCCGTGATTCAATTAAACGGCAACATCAATTATTCGGTACAAAAAATTAAAGTTGTGCATCGATTAAGAGTAATTGACTATTATCTACATACATACATATATCGTGCCAAAGCAGCCAAAAAAGCTTAAGCGACACAATTTTAGAACTTAATTTTTTGACGAAAACATATTCGAAAATAATATCGGTTACTCTTTTTTGGCGGTTATGGCACCATATGTAGACGTGCTAGGCCGACAACAACCTAATTTTTTAAATTTGTGTTTATTTTAACACGCGTTAAATAAAATAAAATATTGAAATACCTACATAAATATTTTAAAAAGTTAAATTTTATTTGATGAAAATTTTAACGATCACACTTAACAGCGATAATAGTCTTTAAATTTTTTATGGGATTTTTTTCATATCCGTCGTTTTGCCCGTAAAGACAATTTCTCTACCGTAATGAAATATATATTTTACGCTTCGCATACGTAATAAATTATAATTTGATTTGTTGGACACGTTGTGCCTATACATTTGTCCATGACTGTATGTCTATATCTAATTCTTACTAAGTCTTATTTATACTTAATATTTGCGGCACAACATAAACCAACTTTTAAAATTGTTTTCTATCATAAATTCTATGGACTTTATTACTTAATATCACAGTTTCTAAAGAGAAAGCGAAATGGCAGCAAATTTATGTACTAAAATAATAAAAACTTTTAAATCCTTAAAACATTTTCCTACTTGTTTATTTTTCACATTGTTCTTCTGTTTACTTTTTAATAAAGCTTTTTTAGGTCAACCAGAATACACTTTTCCCAAAAAACTTACTTACATACATATGTATGTACATATTTATTGCTGCCTCAAGCATCGAAGAAAAAATGCAATAAGATTGCAATTTATCTACATAAAACAAATCCAACACGCACTTTTTTAAGTTCTCACACATACATACCTACAAATACATACATGTATGTATCCAGTTGGCCATGTCTTTCAGACATCTTGCAAAACACATGCACGACAATATTGAAGCGTGTAGGATATGTTGGTGACAACTCAAACAGATCATTGAGGATATTTTGAATAACTGGTCGCTTAGTTCAAACATGATAACAAGAGAGAAGTTTTCGCTCATATTTTCCTCGACCCTGTAGAACTGAACAGTAATGAAACTAGGGATGGGCAAAAAAGATCGTTATATCGAAATATCGATATTTGCAAAAATAAATATCGATATATATCGCCGATATTTCAAAAACCGATATATCGATACATCGATTCTTATTTACGAGTATCGGGTTTCGATATTTTAAAGAGATATACAAATTTTAACTGTACGATATTGGTGTGATGAGAAGAAAAAAAGAGAAATTTCATAATAACAAGGCTCAACTATAAGGTGACCCCACTAAGCCAGGTGACTTTTATTTGTTAACTAAATAAAATACACACAAAACAACAATAAAATTTGTAAAAGTTTTGTTGTTTTGTGTCTATTTTACTTGTAAATTTGTAACTTGTAGGTTTGAAAAACAGGCCCCTGTTCCTTTTCGGTTCAACCTCTGAAAATCAAAAAACATAAATAAAATAAAAACATTTCCAAATCAACTGTGATTGTGCTTTAAGTTAAAAAAATTTAATTTTTACCATAAAAACGTAAAATTATATTTAAATATAACAATGGACGAAACAAAACTCATCACTTTTGTGGAAAACTGTGACCATTCTGGGAGAAAATAAACACTATATTGAAATATAGCAATGGACGATGCTAAAGTCATCAATTCAGTTGAAAACTGTGACCGTTCTAGTCGGAAACACCTGATTTATTACAGAAAAAGTAGCTATTAAAATTTAGAAATAGAACGGCACAGCACAGAACAGCAACATAAAGTAAAAACTAAGGAAGCGTTAAGGAGCTACAGTATGTTACGTTTAACTTAACATACGTAGTTCCTTTGTATTACATTTCTTAAAGTGACTAATTGTGCATTCGAAATGAATGCAGTTTTTCAGAAATTATATTATAATACTAATTAAACATACAGATGTATGGATAAATGTATTTCCTTTTTCGATAATATTATCAATTTGGGTTTTCTCGACTCATGGAGTTCATTAAGTTTTAAGTTAGTTGTTCGCGATTTCTTTAAATATTATTGTTTGGATGCAAAGTGAATGTTTCTCGTATTCCGCAGTGATGAACTTTGAAGTGTTAAACACGGGCATTCATTAATCAATGGTTAACATCATTATTTATAAAAATTATTAAGGCTTTCTAAAGGCTTAATCAGAAAATTTTTTATGGAAATCTTTTGCAAAAACCCATAAGACAAAAAATATCGATATATCGAAATATCGATATTTTCAAAAAATATATATCGATGCTGTTCAAAAATATCGATACGATATATATCGATACATTTCTTTCATTTGCCCATCCCTAAATGAAACTACACACAATTTTCACAATTGAGGAGCTGGCTAACAAAACTATACATGTCGTCAGTGAATGATTATGTTTTTAATTTTTTTTCGGGTTGTCCAAGTACACATCTATAATGTCACTAAATATTTTCATTCCAAACCAGTTCGATCACACCTTAAAAAAATAACGAAAACTGACTTTTCGTTACTAGTCTCTATGTAGATAGTTCAGCAATTTGCCTCTCCTGTAAAAAAACAGTTAACGGGACTAGTCTGGTTTTGTTCGCCAACTCCTCAATTATTATTATTATTAAGCCTGGTTCTCTGTTCAACTCGCGAACAATTTATGAAATGTTTCTGGCAACATTTTCTTGTCATCTGGGAAATAATGTTACTGGCATTTATTTCGCCCGAAATATTGACAACTGATGTTTTTGTTTACAAAAGTCGATCAGTGTTGCCTACTTTAAACCAATAAATACGAAAATGTTTTCCGAAAAAGTAATATGGGCATCACTTTTTACGTGTAAAATTTTTCACTCGAAATAATCAGTGCTGCTGAAAACTTTTCACAACTTTTTCGTTGATGAAATTGTCCTCTCCAACAAGTTGGTCAACTGGGTACATATGTACATACGTACATGTAAATTGGTTCGCAACATTTCTAACACTTTCTAATAGCAGCAACAGCAACTACAACAACTTTAAATTTATGAGACCATGATTTATTAGATGATATTTGGTCATAAATCTTTAATGTATTTAAGGAAAAAAGAAAGAAAAACAAATTGCAACAACTACGAGTACCTACAAACAGAGAAAATACTAAGAAATAAAAATCACACAACACACACACTCACACAAAGAAATAATATAACACAGACTACATGTTGGCCAAAGTTAAGCAACATTTAACAAGAAATATTTATTTTTATGAACATCTACTATGTCTGTCTACTTTTATTTGTTTTATTTTTTCATTACTTGCGTTGGAAACTTTTTTTCGTAAAATTCTTGAAATTTTTGTTCATAAAACTGTGCACATTTGGTAGCAAACAATTTAAGTATAATTAGCAAATTTGAAAAATTAACGAATTACTCTAATAAATTCATATAAAATTGCTTCATTTATTTATTTTTTAAAAGAACAGCTAGCTGACTTCCAAAACGTATCAAAACAAAGTTTGTACCATAGAATGAAAATGAGTACAGTGGAATCTTTCTTAATGGACACTTCTCCTATAGGCGGACATTCCCTTTGGACGGACACTTTTGACAGGTCCCGGCAGCGCTCCATTTAAATGTTTAGTTTGCTCTTGACCGCACAGTCCCCTTGTACGGACACATTTCAATGGTCCCGTCAGTGTCCGCTCTAGAGAGATTCCACTGTACTAAAAAAAAATAAGTAAATAAACAAATATTCTTAATTTTCATAAATGCGTATAATCATAATTGTTGGGAAAAGTAATTTGTTCGCTCACATATTTTATCTGAAGCAACTATGACTATAGCCGATTCCAACATACAATGACACTCGGGATATTTATTCATTATTCGCTACCGTATACATATCGCACACTAAATCATAAAGAGTCACAACTCAAAAAATTTCAGATGCTGAGTAGTTGCAAATGACGCAAGTATGTGACATAAAAACAAGCATAACGGTATTTTATATTCTTCAAGAAGACTGTATTGCAAAATAAATTGTTGAGGTCGTTATAGATTTCTCCAATTAACTGGTTTATAAAAAAGCAAAAGCACTTTTATTGTTGTGACTCTTTATGATTTAGTGTGCGATATGTACATTTGTGTGTATAAAATGGAATGGAAAATATGAGTGTGTGTGGATGTTTGAAAACATGCTTTATGTGTGTATAAAAATAGCCCTGTATATACGCACGTATAGCTGATTAATAGTCAGAGTATTTTAAAACTAATGAATATGATTGTAGCTCATACAGCCTAAAATTTTAGTTATACGTTGTTTATGCTGTATAGTTTAATTTGTGTATAAACATAGCTGTTAAATGTTTATAGTTATGCATATTCGGTTTAAAATTAATGCCTGTATTTGCATATAATCGTGTTGTTTATTTTTATCTGTACGCATTCATATTTGTTTCACGGCCAATACTCAAAGAGTACTTAATTAGAGTACACAGATGTGTGACAGTTTTGCTCAAATTTTGGCTTGATCGATAGTGTGAACATGAATTTCATGAGTCAACTGTCATGCTAGGAACACAACTGGGACGAACGAAGAATTTCGTCCATGTCAATGAATTCGTCGATAAGAGTTCGCTGCGTAAATTCGTCGTATGAAGCACAACAACGACGAATTTACTCAGCGAATTCCTCTCTTATATTTGATAAAGTTGGTTGTTGTGTGTACAAAGACATAGAGAAAGAGAGAGAGAGAAAATAGTTTTTTCGTCGTTCGTCGGCGTACAAAATAGAAATAAATATGTCTCAGAGTTCGTCACGCACGACAAATTTCGTTCTACGACGTTGTTGTGTTCATTTTCATATGCACACATGTGTTTTATTTTTTATGTAGAAAGTTCGCACCGAAAAATTCGAGGTTCGTACCAGTTTTGTTCCTAGCATCAACCACAGAAATATTTTGTGGTTGAGAGACAGTCAGCGGCCATATTGGTTTTTGACTGATAGTGTGTACAAAAAAGTGTCGTTCAAGATACATATATTTTTGTAGCATAAACAACACAAGTTGGAAGCGGAGGAATTCACATATTTTTGTGAAATGCAAAGCGGTGTGCGTGGAGTTAAAGATGTTTAGACAAAATCGAACGAGGAGTTTTTAGAGATAAGAAAAAATTAAAATAATTAATTGTAAAAAATTTTTGTTGACAATAATTGGCATCTAATTTGTGCTTTTTCAATTTGTTTGTGTGTCCATTTTTTTTTCTTGAATAACTGTTTGAGTGTCAAACATTAACAATAGTGTGAACAAACAGTCAACACTATCATTCAAAACTGATGAATTTTTTACTTTCACTCATGTTGGATAGTGTGTAGCCCACTTTAAAACGATACTTTTATCGTTCTCTGGTTTCTGCATACAAATTACAAATACATTTACGATGCGTAACCAAAGTCATGACGTGGTCGTAAAAAACTATGAAATACAGAAATGTAGACCTTACAGAGCCATGAACACCGGTAAACAAAATTTTATGGTCGGACTACAAATGGCGACACAGTAAACAAAATACTAGAAGGGCGGTATTTGTAGGCGTGGCAAAGAAATAAAAAAAACTGTTTTTGGAATTTGTTTTTACATTATCTTTTATGGTAGGTGGTGGTGACTGCCACAACTTTTTTTCGAACCACTCTACTGTACAGTTTGTACTGCAACGTTATGACGTTTGTTCGAAGACAAAGCAATAGACGTCTTGGACGCTAGCCAAGGTTGGTAAACAAGAGCATAAATATTTATATATGTACATATGTATATAATAAATATTTCATCTGAAGATTCAGAAACCATACCTTTTGATAAATTTTCCCTCTAATTTAGGCCACATAGCAAGATCAGGCATCCTCCTCTGAGCTCACTCCAATCCTCACCAATAAATCAATTATTCAAGTATGCAAATGTAATTGCAACTTATGCAAATGCAACGATGGCTGCAATTAAGTCTATAGATTTCTTTAACACAACAAGCCTTTTAATATCAAATGATAATCACCACAAATAAAGACAACATCCTCAAATTAAAACGAAAATAAGAGAATATCCAAGACAACATGACAACCAGTTGACTGCTGCGTTATAAAGATCAACGAGGCAACGGCAATTGCAAACCTCAGCAGCAAATATAGCAGATGTAGCAAGCTGTCCTCTAAAGAGGACAAGCATAAACGATTCAAAAAATAAAATAAAATAAAAAACTAAAAAGGAAAACGTAGAAACAAATAACACACCTTGAAAGCAATTACTACTGATAACACATCACTTGAAATCCAGCCGCCAGGTTTATTAATTTTTTTTTCTCCTCTCCCCATTACAGGAAATATTGCTTTGGCTGACAAAGATTTCTACCACGCAAATAGTTAGACGGACATACACAGACAGCTTGTTAAATATAAAAAAGAGATATTTATGTACGAGTTTAGAAAAATGCTGCTTTGCATGTTTGATTTCAAGTACGGAATAATTGTAAAAAAAACAGCTTTTAAATTAATTTCATACATGATCATAAACAATCTACTTATAAATTTAAGTTTAAATACAGAGCGATAGCCCGGCATCAAGAAGAGGCCTCTTTTAAACCAGACTTGAATTAAGAAATTGATGAAATAAAAAACTTCTTAACAGAATTTATTTGAAATCGTTTGAAAAAAAACCCCGTAATAACTATGATTGTAAGTAATTTGTTGCCGTTTAGAAATAATATTTTATCATTTACGTAAAAGTCAATTTAACTTTAGCTGGAATAAAATGCTTTTATCTAATTTATTAGCAACTTATAGGAAAACCTCTTCCTCTTCATTGGATTGCGTGCTAAATAGTTGAAAAATGTACGTCGCTTCAGAAGTCTCGTAATTTATGTATTTATATTGGTGAAAATCTTTTCATTAAACTTTAAGCAAAAGGGGGCAACCAACTTTAGTTATACACTAATGTTAAAATTTTTGTAAATTTTTGTTCCTTTTTTTCTTTCTCTTTGGTGTAAACGACAGCTTAACTGGCAGAAAACACAACTGCCTTTAGTGTGTGTAGGTACAACTTAGTGTTATTTAGTGGAAATTCAGGCGCAAGAAAAAGTAGCAATAACAGCTAATAAACTAAACATGCAACAAGCAGACAACATATTTTCTTTTTTTCTCCTTTAATTCCTTTAAATGCTGCTGGGGCATTATACTCCTAAATATATGGCGCTCACAATTAGTCGAGCCACTAAGATAATTACAAAAAAAAAATTCCTTGTTCGCTCCAACACTTGTAATTTTATAATAAAAAGGGGGAAAGAAGCTACAGTAGAACCCCAATAAAAAAACCAATATGCTTACTAATAATTTGTGTTACCTTGTAAGGAAAATGTATGGGTTACATAAGCCACAAGTGACAAAAGTCACTAAATTAACTAGATTGTATTAGTCTTAATTTTAGTACCTAAATATAATTTTTTCGTTTTCTTTTCTATTTTCTCACAAGCAACTATGACTATAGCCGATTCAAACATACAAGAGAATCTCTAATTCGTTTATGCAAAACACTAAAATACGCTACAATTCAAAATAAAAAGGCACATGCGTAACAAGCATATTCACTCTGAGTCATACTTATAGTCGGTATGTGTTTATACTCAGAGTGTGGATATTTAGTCGGACAAAAAAATATATGCATGATACTCGGGATATTTATTCATCATTCGCCACCGTATACAAACATTTGTGTTTTTAAAATAGAATGGAAAGTATATTTTGGCTGTTTGAAAATATACTTTATGAGTGTGTGTGTGTAAATAAAATAGTCCTGTATACACGCATGTGTAACCGAATAATACGCAAAGTAGTTTTATACTCTTGGGTATGATTGTACCTTATACAGTCTAGTTATATAGTTAGTTCGTTATATAGGGTGATGTTTTAAAAACTTTAGGATTTCATTAAAAAAAAACACATAAAACTTAGAGAAGTGTATGCAAACTTTAGGCTTGAGCCGCGTTATCGGCAACGTTCGATTTGTCACACACTTAAATTTGAAACGACAAGAAAATATTAAAATTTGTTTGTGTTTTGAATGTAAGTGTGCGACACGTCGTCCTTTATTTGAGTTGGTAGAAGGATATTTATAATTTAATGTTTAAACATGATTTCAAATAAATGTTGACCGCGGATATGTCTGAAATGGTTCATACGCTGCGTCCAATTTTGGATAATTTGTCCATCATATCGCCCGGTATCTCACGAATAAATTCTTCAATATTGTCTTCCAGTGCGTCAATCGTTGTGGGCTTCTGCCTATAAACATGGGCCTTAACATATGTAGCTCCACGAAAAATAGCTTAAATGCGTTAAATCGCACGATCTCGGCGGCCAATTGAATGGCCCCAAATGTGAAATAAACTGTTCACCGAACTCGCTTCTAAATTGGATTATTGTTTCGCGTGATGTGTGGCATGTGGCACTGTCTTGCTGAAACCACATATCAGCCAAGTCCAGCTCTTCCATTTTGGGCAAAAAAAAGTAACAGAGGCGCCGAATCGATAATTCACGGTCATCAAGAACACCGGCGAATACAGCTGCGATATTTTCCTCTGTCCGCATACTCTACGTATGCGTGTTGGTGATTTAATGTTCAATAATGCAATTTTAGTGTGCAATTTTATTACAAGATTCCAATAGACGCCAATTTGTGTGTGTGAGCCCAAGGACAAATTACGGGTTTCGAAATGGATCAAAATTTCCATACAAACACAATTAAAATTGTATGAAAATTTCCTTGAAATCGAATATGTCCCTAGTTTTAAAACCTGAAGAAAAGTTTGCATTTTTTTTTAATTTGTCCCTAGTCTTAAAACCTGGAGAAAAATTTGCTTTTTCAGTTCATATTAAGTGTAAAATTAAATAAAAAATCTTGCATTTATCCTATATAAATTCCAAATTGGTGATATTGAAATTTGTATATTTTACAATGAACATTTGTCAGCCTTATGGAAGTTTAATAAACACAACAACACTTCAGCCCAGCCCAGCCCAGCCCAGCCCAGCCCAGCCCAGCGCAATGCTGTCGAGTCCAGTCCACTCCAATAAACGCCACAAATGTTGCTGCAAGCACTAGCATACTACATGTATAACAAACATGGGATTAAACCACACAGGAAATGCATGTTGCTGGTCAGTAACAACATCTTGTTGTTGCTACAACTGTTATTTAGTTAGTAGGACGAAAGCAAAGGAAACAAAAAGTAGCAAACAAATTGAAATTCAGAGGGGAGATGCATACAGTCAGATAGCCTCAAAAACTATACGGAAGTGGGCGCTTCATTTAGGCTAAAAGTTCTTAGTTTAGATGGGCTATTGCTCTGTTTTGAGCTTCTAAACAACTGCCAACTTGTGGTTAATAACACAACAAGGTTACTAAACATCGCACAAAGAACAGCCTTTAGTTTTTAAAAGGAAACTTTTTGGCAAAACATATACATACATACATACATACATACATACGTATGCATGAATGTATGCTAATACTCGTTTGCTCTCGGATAAGCTTCTGGTTGCACATGTACTTGATTTGAGAACATGGTTTATAATTGTATGTGCCTGGTAGTAGCCAATCCTATTATGTATACATTTGGAGTAGAACATACAAAAAAAGTAGCCAATTTGCCACAACGCATCGGATGCATTTTATTAATACATCTAAACGCCTGTGGCAATTATACACTGCTGTTGTTTCGGACACGTTAAAAGCAAATTCGACTACAGCAACATTAACGACAAAAAAAAAGCCCCACTTGAAAATGATACATGATGTTTGCAAACGTTCGTTTTTTTTCCTACTCTGACTCTATTTTTCATGCTGTAACTGCAACTGCATAATGCTGCCACCATCATCACGTTGCATGAATATTGCATGCTTGTTGTGTATACACAACAACAACATTGTTTTTAATGCCTGCCCATATAAATATTTTTATTTTCCTATTTGTCGCTGTTGCTGTTGTTTTCCTTCTGCGATATGTTGCCCAGCTTTATGGCAAAAAACAATACACTCACTGTGTTGTTAGATACAATTAAGTGTCCAAAAACACATGTTTCACAAAACGTGTAGAGAAAATTAAGAGGCCTTTATACTTAAATAGAGCAAATTTTACTTAAAGCTAATTTGCTTAACCAAACAGCAATTCTTATTAATATATTTTGTATTAAAACTATTCCAGTTTTAATGGTTCTTTCAATTGTTATTTAACTACAATGAATAGATATATTAATAATTATCTGCATTGACTTTGTTGTCTCTGTATTATTCATGTGAAACCTGACAACGACTTTGGGGCCTTTGCTTTTTTATGAGCATTACTCTACAGTCGATCTTCCTTCCCGGTCTGTCGAAAATGGAATATCGAATGTTAGGTTTGTATTATAGCTGGTAACGCTTCGATATCGTCGCTGAACATCGAAATTACCTTCGAACAACGAATTTTCTTTCGCATCTTATTTATGGGTCTTTTATGGAATGCAAACAAACATCAGTTCAATTGCCAATCCACGATTCTCGATTGCTAGAAAATTTTATAAATGGATTGAAAATTACAGGTGTTACTTGCCACTAGCATAACCGTTTTTTTACAACTGGCAATGCCAGTAAAGTATTTTTGCCATTCACAATCGACCCATCAGTTTTAGCCTCAGCTGATAGAAATATTTACATATACTATTGAAAATGAAAATCACACAGTTGGTGCCCCTGTGGCTGAGCGGTAGCGATGCTTGCCTCTCAGTCCAGAAATCGTGGATTCGATTCCCGCCATAGAGCCTGGGTGTTTTCTGCAGACAAGCTAATCGCTTCGCGAGTTGTTTATTAAAAAAAAAAAAAAAAAAAAGTTAACAGTTAATGACAGGCAACTTTTCTCAAAGAAAAGTGTGCTCTGACATAGTCGACTTGTCTATAGAAAAGACTAAAAAGCGAATGACACATTTCAATTTTTTATGCGAAAGGTGTGCTGAGGTAGAGTCGACTATTTTATAAGAAAAGTGCACAATGATATTGTCGACTCTTCTACAATAAAAGTGTGCTGTGACACAGTCAATTTTTCTATAAGAAAAGTGAACTGTGACACAGTCGACTTTTCTATAAGAAAAGTGAACTGTGACACAGTCGACTTTTCTATAAGAAAAGTGAACTGTGACACAGTCGACTTTCCTATAAGAAAAGTGAACTGTGACACAGTCGACTTTCCTATAAGAAAAGTGAACTGTGACACAGTCGACTTTTCTATAAGAAAAGTGATCTGTGACACAGTCGACTTTTCTATAAGAAAAGTGAACTGTGACACAGTCGACTTTTCTATAAGAAAAGTGAACTGTGACCCAGTCGACTTTTCTATAAGAAAAGTGAACTGTGACCCAGTCGACTTTTCTATAAGAAAAGTGAACTGTGACACAGTCGACTTTTCTAGAAGAAAAGTGAACTGTGACACAGTCGACTTTTCTAGAAGAAAAGTGAACTGTGACACAGTCGACTTTTCTAGAAGAAAAGTGAACTGTGACACAGTCGACTTTTCTAGAAGAAAAGTGAACTGTGACACAGTCGACTTTTCTAGAAGAAAAGTGAACTGTGACACAGTCGACTTTTCTAGAAGAAAAGTGAACTGTGACACAGTCGACTTTTCTAGAAGAAAAGTGAACTGTGACACAGTCGACTTTTCTATAAGAAAAGTGAACTGTGACCCAGTCGACTTTTCTATAAGAAAAGTGAACTGTGACCCAGTCGACTTTTCTATAAGAAAAGTGAACTGTGACCCAGTCGACTTTTCTATAAGAAAAGTGAACTGTGACCCAGTCGACTTTTCTATAAGAAAAGTGAACTGTGACACAGTCGACTTTTCTATAAGAAAAGTGAACTGTGACCCAGTCGACTTTTCTATAAGAAAAGTGAACTGTGACTCAGTCGACTTTTCTATAAGAAAAGTGAACTGTGACACAGTCGACTTTTCTATAAGAAAAGTGAACTGTGACCCAGTCGACTTTTCTATAAGAAAAGTGAACTGTGACCCAGTCGACTTTTCTATAAGAAAAGTGAACTGTGACCCAGTCGACTTTTCTATAAGAAAAGTGAACTGTGACCCAGTCGACTTTTCTATAAGAAAAGTGAACTGTGACTCAGTCGACTTTTCTATAAGAAAAGTGAACTGTGACACAGTCGACTTTTCTATAAGAAAAGTGAACTGTGACACAGTCGACTTTTCTATAAGAAAAGTGAACTGTGACACAGTCGACTTTTCTATGAGAAAAGTGAACTGTGACACAGTCGACTTTTCTATAAGAAAAGTGAACTGTGACACAGTCGACTTTTCTATGAGAAAAGTGAACTGTGACACAGTCGACTTTTCTATAAGAAAAGTGAACTGTGACCCAGTCGACTTTTCTATAAGAAAAGTGAACTGTGACACAGTCTACTTTTCTATAAGAAAAGTGAACTGTGACACAGTCGACTTTTCTATAAGAAAAGTGAACTGTGACACAGTCGACTTTTCTATAAGAAAAGTGAACTGTGACACAGTCGACTTTTCTATAAGAAAAGTGAACTGTGACACAGTCGACTTTTCTATAAGAAAAGTGAACTGTGACACAGTCGACTTTTCTATAAGAAAAGTGAACTGTGACACAGTCGACTTTTCTATAAGAAAAGTGAACTGTGACACAGTCGACTTTTCTATAAGAAAAGTGAACTGTGACACAGTCGACTTTTCTATAAGAAAAGTGAACTGTGGCACAGTCGACTTTTCTATAAGAAAAGTGAACTGTGACACAGTCGACTTTTCTATAAGAAAAGTGAACTGTGACACAGTCGACTTTTCTATAAGAAAAGTGAACTGTGACACAGTCGACTTTTCTATAAGAAAAGTGAACTGTGACACAGTCGACTTTTCTATAAGAAAAGTGAACTGTGACCCAGTCGACTTTTGTATAAGAAAAGTGAACTGTGACCCAGTCGACATTTTCTCTTCTTTACAAACTTCTCAAACCAAAAATAAAATATTTATTTATTTCTTTTAAAAGTTATATTCAAAGCAATTTTTCGTAGAATTTGTATATGTTCGGTAAGGTAATCATGAACCAGTCAAGAAAAAAACATAAATTCCTTTAGCTAATTTTGAATAAATTTTATGCTTTTAACGAGTTATTTTTCTCCAGCTACCGCTTCTACACAGTTCTTTTATTAATTCTTAGAAAATGTTCAAGGATTTATATGCCAGAGTCGTGGCACTCGTATGTAAGTGTATTCTGCATATGTGTGGTATGTTAATTTTGCATATCCTTTTACACATGCATTTGTGTGCGTGTGTGTGTTTTAATTTACATACATAAATACTAGTGTACAATTTACAAAATGTAACACCATAATAAAATGTATTCTATTCTTACAAATAGTCTTGCATTTTAATATACTTTCTGGCTGCATGTACACGTGCTATTCTGCTATTGCTCTGCTCTACTCTACTCTTATGCCGCGCTAGAGTAATGAATTGTTTTAAAAGGAAAAAAACAGATACTTAACAAGGATGTAGAAGGATATAATACATCCTACGCTATTTTCATGTTTAATTTTAAACATAGAAAAATTTTATTTTGAGACTCGATATGGGTAAGTGCATAAAGATAAATTTTTTGCATTAAGAATTTCTTTTTGCATACTCGTAACTACTATATTATTATTCGATTAAAAATATAAATAATCACATTTTTTTTTTTATTAACGGAATACCGGTTAGTTAAATATTTTATTAACAAAACATTAGCCTAAAAAACTACTTAAATTTTCCAAAATTAGCATTAAATAAATAAATATTTTCTAAAGAATTAATTAAATTTTAATTTCTGTAATTTGCTACTTTTTATTCGATTAATTGAAGTGTTATTCGGGTATTATATTACATCAAAATTAATCGAATTAATAATAAAATTTTTATTCCATTAATCGGATAAGATTTAATCGAATAATCAATCAAGTTTTATTCGATTAATCGTAATAATAGCAGAATAGAAAAGTTTGATTTCAATAATGGAATGAAATACATTAAAGTTGCAAAAACACTTACATATATGAGGGATAGAAACAGTTTTAATGGAGTAATCGAATTACTTTTATTCCGTTGGCGAAAACGTTTAATTCCAGCAGCCTTTACTAATTTTGCAAGTTTTATTCGATTAATCAAATTAATAATTTACACTAACATACGTAAGTATTTATATGGAAAAAGTATTTTAACATTTTTAATAACAAGAATAAGTAATGAAAAATTTCACAATTATTCGAATAATAGTAGAAGAAAAATGTTCGAGTAATATGCTAAGACGGAAATAATCGATTAAATATTTGCGAAAAAAAATTTTTTTTTGATTAATCGGCTAAGTTTTATTTGAGTTATCCATTGATAAATCGAATAAAAAAATTTTATTCGAATACTGAAATGAAATAAATAACAAATATGTATTAGTTGGATTTGTTATTCAAAGTCGCAAAAAAATTTGGGTAATCGAATAAGTTTTATACGAGTAATCGTCTAAATTTTTCTATGCAAAAAAAATCATATTTTGTTTTTAATTATTTTTATAAGAATTCCAAAAGACATAATTTTACGGAGTAAAGCGAATAAAATTTTTGCGAGTAATCGAATATATTTTTATTACTTAGTTTTGTTCGAGTAAGCAATTCAGTCAAACAATTCGTTTAAGCATATTTTTAATCTGTTAATGGAGCTAGTTTTGTTTTGAATAATCAGCTGATTTGCGAACGATTAATTTAATGAATAACGAATAATTTATATTAATTAAATTTTATTGAAATATGTATATATAACAAATATTAGTTGATTTTCTATCCAAAGTAGCAAAAAACTTATTGGAATAAGGCTGTAACTTTTATTTCAATAACTGGTGATCGATTAAGAAGAAGTTAATCAAATAAATATTTGTGATATAAGTTTTTTCTGTTTAGTTCATTAAGCCAAGTTTTATTCGAGCTACCAATACATTTTTAATCAATTAATCGAATAATTAAAAAAAAATATTTGAATAATAGAATGAAATAAATGAAGAATGAATATTAGTTTAACTTATTACAAAGTCGCAAAAATTATTCGGTTAATTGAATAAGTTTTTTTCGAGTAATCGTCTGCAATTTTCTCAAGTACTCGCTCTGTTCGATTAATCAATGAAAAAATTGTCAACAAATGAAAATATCATTATATTATTTTTATAAGAATTTCAAAAGAAATTCTTCTATCCGGGGGGCAAATGAATACATTGTCTTCTAGTAGACTTGTTAATGTTGAGAAGAATTTAATGGAATAAATATTTTCGAATGAAATTTTTTACTCGACTCATTTGCCAACTTTTACTTTGACCAAACCAAAATTTTTATAGAAATATATTCGATAAGGTATTAAAATTATTTCATGGAATTAAAAATTTGTTTGCCTTCTAAAATAATTTGAAATTTATTTGCTGGTGGTTCAGCGATGTCTATATGCATTTCATTGTTGCTGTAACAAATCGTCAGTAGACTTCAACCACACATTCCGAACAGCCACAAACCTCTTATCTTATGTACAGACTTTCAAAAACTATTAAAGAATTCACAAATAATAATATTTTTTAAAATCACAAAAGAAAAATAAGCATAGTAGGCTTAGTAACTTATACAAAACCCAGCAAATAATTTATATTCGATATGAATCCATTCTATTTTTCTACACCTTTATACAATTAGAAATCCTTTGGATAACAATAAAAGTAATTATAAGGCAAAATGAAAAATAAAATCTAAATTTTTCAAATAGTTTTTGAAAGTCTGTACATAAGATAAGAGGTTTGTGGCTGTTCGGAATGTGTGGTTGAAGTCTATTGACGATTTGTTACAGCAACAATGAAATGCATATAGACATCGCTGAACCACCAGCAAATAAATTTCAAATTAAAATAAACTTGACAATATGTCGAATGGTAGATTTCTTCTAAAATAATTTTATATATATGCATATGTACGAAACAATATTTTGCTTGATTAATGGCATAAACCTCATTCGATTGTCGACCCTACGACTCAACCACAAAATGCAAAAATTAAAAATAAAAAAAAGTTTCAAGCTACTGGGCATTCACAAGGAATACAAAACATTTAAATAGACTTCCTGTATTAAAACAAAAAATTTAACATCTCATGAGACATTCAAGCAACGACTTATTTTAATTTAAAATTATTACAGCAGAACTGTTCAAAAGCTCAGAGACTTTTTGGGGCAGTAATAAATATAAAAACCATTGGGGCGTATGATTAATATTTAATTCTATAAATGTTATGTAAATACTAGTTCAGCTTCTCAGCTATTTCAAAGGCTTTTTGGCTTAACATTTAATGGTCTGGAGCAGCGAAAGTATCTTTCATGGATTTACCCATATAATTTTATCATTTCAACTTCATGAATATAATTTGCTACAAAGTGATATAGAAAGCAATTGTTTTATAGACATTATTCATGACTGCATAAGTGCAAAAGTAAGAAAAATATTAACATCGCACAATCCTTAAGCCTGCGCCCCCTCCCCATCCACCCTTTTCATAATTTGCAAATTGTAAACTTTAATTTAGTTTTCAACTGTACTAAGAACATTATGGTGTCTGTACGTGTGTAGACATACATACATTCATACATACATTTGTATGTACGAGTATTTCGTTATCTTAATATAGAAAGGCCCTAACTCATTATATTTTTTTAAATTTAAATCGAGATTTTTAATTCTTACGAATTATTAAATGTTCTTCTATCGAAATAGAAAAAACTTAAATTTAAAAAAATAATAAGTTAGGGCATTTCTATATTAAGGTAAAGATTTGGTTATGTACAGGGTGTTTTTTTAGAGGTATAGAACTTCGAATTGAAAGAAAACACAAGAAAATCGTTTTAATGTCCATCAATTTGGCTTTATTGGAAGGATAATTTTATGCCATTAATGTTTAAATATGATTTCGGGCATGTGGCCGCCGCGGCTGGCTCGAATAAAGCCAATTCTACAGGTCCAATTTTCAACCACTTTTTCGAGCATATGGGGCCGTATGTTGGCAATAACGCCACGAATGTTGGCTTCCAAGTCCCCTAACGTTTCTGGTTTGTTGGCGTAGACGAGCGACTTCACATATCCCCAAAGAAAATAATCAAATGGTGTCAAATCACACGATCTTGGTGGCCAATTGACAGGTCCATTCCGCGAAATTATGCGCTCATCGAATGTTTCCTTCAATAAATCGATTGTGACGTGCGCTGTGTGGCATGTAGCGCCGTCTTGTTGGAACCACAACTCATCCACATTCATGCCATCCAATTCGGGAACAAAATAGTCGGTTATCGGCTCTATACCGGTCTCCATTAACGGTAACTGACTCTCCAGCATTATTTCGGAAGAATTATGGCCCAATGACTCCACCAGCCCATAGAGCACACCAAACAGTCAGTTTTTGTGGATGTAATGGCGTCTCAAGGGTCTCACGTGGATTCTCTTCACTCCAAATGCGGCAATTTTGCTTGTTGACGTAGCCATTCAACCAAAAATGAGCCTCATCACTGAACAAAATTTTGCGATGAAAATCAGCATCGAGATCAATCTCATTTTCGGCCCATACACCAAAATCACGACGCATTGCATGGTCTCTCGGCTTTAATTCTTGCACAAGCTGGATCTTGTAAGGTCGCAAGCCAAGATCTTTGCGCAAAATCTTCCATAAAGTTGATGGACAAAGCTCCAATTGCTGTGCACGGTGGCGAATCGATTCATTCGGGTCCTCTTCAACACTTTGCTCTACAGCGGCAATTGTTTCTTCGGTGCGCACTGTTCGACGTCTCTGCGGATGCGTATTATCACATAGAGTAAACGTAGTGCGAAAACGATCCATGGTTAACCGAATTAATTGCTCTGATGGACGATTATGTCGACCATAAAATGGACGGAGCTTGCGGTAAACTTCGCGAACTGAACCATTATTTTCGAAATAAATTTGCACGATTTGCAAGCGTTGTTCTTTTGTCAACCTGGGGGTCGATTCTGTTTCTGTGAAATCGTGAAAATGAAAAATAAAATATCACTTCATTGAAAATGCGATTCTGATTTTAGTTTTTTATGAGAACTACCTGTCAAGTGAAGTGAATATGATAAATTTTTTATCACTTCATTTTTATCATAAATTCAGAATCGACCCCCTGTTCATGATGAAATGGCAAACCAAACTAAATATTAATCACTTGACAGCTGACAAAATGGCCGCCAGTTAAAAAAGTGATGCCAACTTAAAGTTCTATACCTCAATAAAAAACACCCATTATATAAATATGTCTAGTTGGAGCATTTAGCATACGCACGCACACATTCACTCTTACATAAATGAAAATAGAGTTTCGTAAATATCTATATATAAATTCATTAACATAATTTTTATATTTTGCCAACCCCTTCTTCACTCACTGTTTGAGATAGATTTTTTCTCGCTTCTTGGCATCATGTTTATTCATTATTTTATAGACTTGAAGAAATTTCGTAGCTTTGGTAGCTTTTTTATGGCTCTTGTTTTTATGCGCTTAAATAAATTTAAAAACTTTATTTTTAATATACATACAATGAAATTTTGCCAACAAAATAAATGAAAATAAAATAATATGAAAATATAAAGTTTCCGAAGCAAATGAAATTAAAATGGAATTTCTCAAATTTTGTTTATGTTGAATTTATGCAAATTATGTTAATTGTTATTTGCTTAAATTTATTTTATAATAAATAATGGCAAAACTTATTTTCTTCTGACAGAGCTGATATTATTTTTTTTTTTGGCACATGACAGAGAAGTTATAAAAAAGGAATATGTTGAATGAATGAAATTTATAACAATTAAATTTATTAAGTTTAATTTTAAGAAGTCATTAAGCAATCCTGTGGGATAATTAAATGGGAAAGATTATTCATATTGAAAAATGTATGTCCTTACAGAACACCCAAAAGTTTTTGCAAAGCAAAAGTAGGAGCTCAAAAAAAATTACTCTGCGTTATAAAATCATACTTATTTACTTGAAAAACGAATGTATGAAAATTGTAGGCCTATTTGTCAGTTTTAGAAATTCTATAACACCCTCGAAATTTAAATATTTGCTTACATTTACGTTATTTTTGCAGATACCAACACTTGAAATTAAAGACAATGGGTCCCACTATAAAATTCATAACAAATCAGAATACTGCATTTGCTCAAAACTAATATTGAGGTCTTTCAAACACACAATGTTAAATTATTTACTACGATGTTAAGTATGCTCTTCTTTACACAATACTGTCAAATATTTGAAATTAAAGAAAATGTTCCCACTATACAATTCATACTCAAAACTGTTATTGAGGAAGGAATAAAATAGCTTAAAAAAGTGGGCGTGGTTGAACAAAAATGTTGTGAACATTTTAGGAAGATCTCTGGGTCAGAAGTCTGGTCTCCGTTAAGATACCAAAAAACAAACACACATTCCGTTTTATATACATACGAGTACATATTTGTAAAATAATTAATATTCTAAAATATTTAAAGCAGAGTAAATTTGTCCTCTAATTAGTTTTATATCTAATCTAACATTTTACATTTCGTATGACACATAATTTAAAATATTGAAATGCATACAATACAAAACGAATGCAATTCTAAATCAGTTTTTATTTCATGCAACTAACAAAAAAATTTATTTTGCATTCTAGTCACATTTTATCTATTGCATTAGAGATGAAAAGCAACTGTATAAACAAAAAGAGAATTCTAAACAAATAGATACAAAAAAAAAATAAAATAAAACAGCGCGACTCTTATGATTAATTCATGTCACACATTTAATATGTTTTTGGGCTTTTTAAGCACTGACGACTGACTGAATGACTGGCGATATTTTGTGCAAAAAGAAACAAAAATATAACAAAAAAATTCATTCATACATTTTTTGTACGTTGGCATGTTGGCGTTTTGAACCAGATCTGAAAATCAAATAACACAGACCACAAAATAGATATATGTACATATCGTTGGCTTATAGTGTAAACCTGCTAACTCACTTCAACTAAATTTTACAAGAGAGACCAAAAACTGTTAGAATTTCCTATACATAGCTTGAGTATGTAGCCTAATACATTGGGGGTATTCAATACTTGATGCAAATAGTCTTGCGTAATTGTAAATGCAAAATAACGTATCTTTGGATTATGTTGTATTTTTTATTTTGTTGTTGGATGTTAAAGAAAAGCTGCGCTATTTTGCATTTACACTTACACAAGACCATTTGCATCAAACACCGAATACCGCTATTAAGTTTTGTTCCAGATGTGAAGTAGCAAATTAAAATAAATATTTTAGCCAGTAGATGCGGCGTTTTTTTTCTCTTTTGAACGACATTAAAATGAAATATATTATAAAAAATTGATTTAGCTGGTTTACATTCTAAGCCGACGATATGTGGATATAGAAATATCTACAAAAAAAAAACATGTTATTTATTAATAATACAGTGTAGTGTGTTTTGTGCGATATTTATTTAACAGTTACAATTTAACCACGCATATTAAATCATATCAGACCAGGACTGCAAAAAAATAATAGATAAAAAAATATTTGAAAGTGCAGGAGAAAAATGGAAATTATAAATTTATTTTAGCCCACTATTTTAAACAGGTGTTATCCAGTCAATGGCATTTAATTAATGGCGTTTGTAAGAGAATGCAGCAGTATCTGACTTTAGCTTTATCAGGTTTTAATTATTATATTGGTTGGTAGCGCACTAAAAGTTAGCTTGGCAAAGGATATTTGTTTAGGTTTGAATGAGACGTGTATCTTAAGAGGTTGCTGAAGCCTACGCAAAAATAATGGCAAGAAATTTATATTTTCTGAACTACTGATACGATTGCAAAATGAGACCGATCACAAAAATAATTTCAATGAGCCCAATCATGAATATTCCCTCAAAATTTATTTCGCACGGGAAAAATTCCTCCCATCATGAATTCCTTGGGAACAAAAAAAATTGTAATGAGTGGCATCACCGCATTACGAAGCTCGCTGTTTTGCTTCTTTGTTTACATTTTTTTTCGTTTTTGTTTGCGTACAAGCAGAAACAAAATGACTGAAATTGAAGTTGGAATTGTTCCCAGGGAAAAATTTCTCGCGGAATTTTATTCATAATTGCCCTCATAAAAATGTTTGCAAATGATATATTTAAGGATTATTTTTATTTTTCGAAATAATATAAAATACTATTTTATTTACATAAATTTTGTTTAAATGGAGTATTTTTTATGTAAACTAGCTTCTGTTTTGCAAGGGAACGATTTTTAGTGAAAAAAAGCAAGTTAGACTACGTACATAATACCCACTTTTTCCCGGAGAGTTTTTTATTCCCGTATTTGGCAATAAAAAGGGGAAAAAAACTTAGGAAAATAGGAGAAAAGTGAAAAAACTCGCGCGGAATTTTTTGTTATGATTGGGCTGAATAAATATGAATCGTCTAACCAATTACGAGTAGTATAATTGAAAGGTGATAGACTTATAAATCGTATAATAGAATCAAAGCTTGTAGAAAATCAGAACAGTTATTATGAATAACAATTTCCCATTCCCATTCCTCGTATTGTGAATTATAATTTCCCCGGGAAAAAGTAGGTATGCTAAATATGAGGGAGAGGGAGAGGGAGAATTTTTTGCGAGTTTTCTCCCCAAACATTTTGAGGGGAACTAATGCAAAAATGTAAAAATCAAATTAATAAATGTTGTAAATATATGATATAAGCATTTATTTAGAATGTTATATTTCCCTTCTGTTTTAGGAATTTATATACAAGTCCTGCGCACAGAAGTGTACCACTTCTGCCTTCAGAAAAAATACTAAAATACTAAGGGCCAATATTATGACTTCACGATAAAGTTCTGACCAGTAAATACTAACTTTAGCAAAACTGAACTATAACGTGACTTTTAAATTTTTCCATTATTACAACTGTCCGATAAAATAAATAATACAATTTTTGTTTGATGGCAACATTTCTGTGGATATTGTGGATATTGATTGTTAAAAACAATTCGTGGCAACTTGCTTTTGTTTATTAGCCAAATTAAAAACATAACGAAACCATTTTTAACCCCCGACTAAAAAAAGGGGTGTTATAAGTTTGTAGTGTGTGTCTGTGTGTCTGTGTATCTGTGTGTCTGTCCGTGTCCACGTGCATACCAAACGTCTGGACCAATTTCGATTTAGTTTTTGCTGTTTGAAAGGTGACTTGATCGAGATGGTTCTTAGCTATGCTTCAAGAAAATCGGTCCAGCCGTTTCGAAGACATCACATCTTCTCCAGATATATTCGGGGGTTCTTAAAATTTTTAATTTTTGTTATTTTCAATTCTTTTGTGTTTTTTTTGTATTATTATGTGTTTTGTGTTATATTGTATTTGTTTTTTGTCATATTTTGTGAAAATTAATTTTACAGTAATTTATAAAATAGAATGTGTGGCAAGTTATGAAAATGTGGCAGCTTCAAATGACTAAATCTCATGATAAAAGTTACAGGTAGAGTGAACTTGCCTTTAACTTATCGCTCACTTTTGGTTAAAGAGAAGTTCTAATAATGAAAAAGTGTTCATCCATTCAATAAAATTCTATCTTCAACTAATGGCAAATTATAATAATGGCCCTAAATTTTTTCACATAATAGGATATTTAAGTTTTGTTTCAATCTAATATCAAGACCGGTAAGAAAATATTTATTATAAAATTTGCAATTTTCTTTGTATAAACAGTCAGTCATTGCACCTGGCCAGTTTTAGCTCGACTTGCTCATCATAAAGTTATTCGAAATTCTTGTGAATGATTACGCTATTTATTTATTTATTGTTTTTATTAGAGCCAAAAAATTATATTTATATTAACACACATTCTTAATGGCAATGAAAACACAAAATTTTTATTAAATTTCTATTACTGAACTCTAGTGTTAATGCAGAATACAATGTAAACATTAAACAGCTGATCCGTATTTGCTTATTCCCAAGCTATTTAGAATAGGATAATTTTTCCCCGGGAATAAATGATAAGGAAGAGAAAAAACCCCCCGGGAAAATGCATAATTGGGCTGAATATCAATATTTTTAAATATATTTCCATTTTATTGTTGCATCTGACCGTATAGATGCTAGCCGGCATTAAAGTTGATCACGCCTCCCCCCAACCCCCTAACTGGTATTTACCACACCACGTTACTTCAGCAAATATAAACCAATTACTTGAATTAATGTTATCTTATATTACTCTTTCACCAGCTGTAGCGTATCCATCAAAATATTATTCAATTCATATTATAGTTAACTTCCTACGTCTGGCTAATGTGTGGACTTATAAATATTTTTTATTTATTTTTTTTTTAATTTATTTATTTTTTGTCTAGCTAAATTGCAATCTAACTGGACTTTTTAATTAAGAGGCCAACATAAAAATAAATTTAAAATATAGTGTAAAAATAATTGCCTGCATTTCATGTTTTTTTTTATTATTATTTAAGTCTCTCATTATGAATGGTGTTGAAATTAAATTGCGTGTGCGCCGCTTGCAAACTTAATAGATAGTTATACAAAATAAAAATTGAAAGCGTGGTTAAGAGGAATCTAGAGATTAGATTTAATAGATTCAGAGTAAAGTGAAATATGTACATGATAATAAACTTTTGTGATATATGAGTGTGTGCTGCTACAAAATAGTGGTCAGACATACATAAAACTGCCCACCTTGAGAGTGAAGAAAAATTGCAATAAAAATAGATTTTGATCGACTAAATCAAGTTTTTTTTTCTTAATCAAATATTGTATGGACTTTATGTTTGAAAATTATTAGAAGTTTATTAAACTTTAGAATACTAAAAAAAAAAGAGAAGGCAGCTGAATGTGGTTAGACTTTGCTGTTAACTAAAGAACATTCACAAAATTTTTTTTGTATTACATAAAAAGGAATTCATAGTCATAAATCTGACATAGACATAACCATAACGATAGTCATGGACATGTACACGGGCACAGACATGGCCATGGATATGGACATAGCATAGACTTAGATATAGAAAAGACATAGACGTAGATATAGACATATGCATAACATTGTTATGAACATAGACACAAAATCAAACATAGACACAGACATTATGCTTAAATTTTTTTAGAAGTTTATTAAACTTTAGAATATTAAAAAAAGAGAAAGCAGTATGACACAAAAAAGGCTTTTTGTGTTAAAGGAAATGGAATTCATATTCACAAACCTGGTATAGGCGTTACCACAAGAATAGGTATAAAAAAGGTGATAAATACAGAAGTGGAAACGGGCATTTGCCCTAATATGAGCACAGATACTCGTAAAGCCATAGACATAGTCATAGACATGGATATGTACATTAGGGGTGGAATAGTACACGATTTTTGATTTCGATACGCTACGACTCATAAATTTGTACCGCCGTATTCATAAAAAATATTTTAGGTTTATTACAGGTTTATTTAACCCTACGTCTACACCTGATATATTTTTATCATAACAAAAGTCAAATTTTATATTGAAAAATAATTTATTTTATGTTAACTATTTCTTCTATATGGCATTTGACATTTGTCATGATAAAAATATATCAGGTGTAGACGTAGGGTAACAAATTTCCCATAGAAATACGTCAAATAAGCGATTAATAAACCTAAAATATTTTTTATGAATAATCCATTTAAAGTTTAGAAAAAAAAAATGCATGAGCAATAAAATTATGGGTATGGAATGGGGGCATATGGCTCCTCATCGGAGTAAAAACTAAAGAAAAACGAAGTAAAGTCCACAAAAAGCTTCACAACGGTCTCTGAGTTGCTCCTAGAGGAGTAAAACTTTAGGCCGACCCCACTAATATTTTCCCCGCTATATTTCATATCAACATACCAACCCCCTTTCTGCGCTCCTTAAGAGTGCTCCCATACAAACTATTATTTTCCTACAACTATCCCCTCCCATTCGCCCTATCTAGCCACAGAGTGCACCTAGAGGAGTAAATCACATATATGATTCACCTCCAATACTTTTGTTGCCCCAACATTTGTTCTGAACAGACCTAGTCTCCATCTCCAATCATTAGGGTGGTCCCCATACAAAAATTTTTAATTTCCAAAAAAATTATTAGGAATATAAAAACAAATGTCCCTGAGTTGCTCCTAGTGGGGTAAAGCTTAAGACCGACCCCCACTCATTAGGGTTGTCCCCATACAAAAGTGTTTAATATCTAAAAAACGTTTTATTAGTAACATAAAATCATACTTTTATGATTAAATAATGTTAATTATGGTGATAATGAAATTAATTCATTTTGTTTTTAAACATAGACATTGCCATCGACATAGACACAGAATCATGCATATACACATACATGGACATGGACATGGATATAGACATTACCACAGATATAGACATATACATATAAAGAGACATAGAGCAGAAAAATTTTAAATATCAGTTAGAAAAGTTAAAGACTCACATGACCAAGCATCATTGAGCTAAATCAAAGACTATGGTGAAAATTTCATCTTAATGATATTTTAAAAAATGTTCTTGAGTTCTATATAATTTAAATTTTATCTACATTTTCTTTTAGCAATCTTTCAACAAATATTTAAAATTTTTTTAGTTTTCTATTAAAAAAAAATACTTTTTTTTATTACATATCTGACATTGCAATGTAATATAATTTTAATAAAATATTAATAAAGAAGAAAAACTATTATTTGTGCAACACTTTTGTGGCAGCTGATGGGTTGGTTTGGTTGTCAATCGCAATATGATTGTGCAATAAAAATCATTCGTATTCAATTAAAACTGTTGGTATGTTTATTGATTGATACAATTCTTTATTTCCTTTTTTTCTCTCTCTCTATTATTGTTTTACATAAAACAAACAGAGAATAGAAATAAAAATTTCGTATTTCGTTGCGTCAATTGTAGTGAAACGGTATAACAAACAATAACAATAATAATAATAAAAAACACAATTTTTAATTTGTTTATGATGCAACATCTGGGGTCAAATCAATATAAGAAAATAAAAAAAAAATTTTCATATTTTTAAATAAATTTACATTTTCGATTTGGTTGGCATTTAGCAGAATATGTACCTTTTAAATTTACAAACACAAACACACATACACATTTTTCAAATAAAGTATTGAGAAAAAAAATTGTTTGCCAAAATTCTGTATTCATTTAGTTCCTGGTTAAGCAACACATCGGTAGACTTAAACCGAACATTTTTGAAATAAGCTGAAGAAATGGGTTGTAAAAATCTAATACACATGCTTGGTTTGGAAAGATTTTTGTTTGACGCTTTTAAACTTATTATGTTTGTATATTGTGATTCTCAAAAGCTTCATGCCAGTTAGCATAAGTGGTAAAACTGAAAACGGTCTTAACGAGTTTCGCCCTACAATGTTACATTAATAAATAAAGAAGTAGTTCTTAATGTTTTTTTTTTTTTAATTTAATGTTTTTTAAAATACGCTTGTTATTGTGAAATTTATAGCGAGTGTTGCCAGTTGAATATATTCCACTCTGCTTTGGGAATTTTTTAAATAATTGAAACAGATTTTTCTTTTCAATTTGAAAATCAAAGCGCTCAAATTTAATTCACTAACTTTAAAAAAAATTCTTAACCACGCTTAATAAAATTTTCATTTATTTATATATTTTATTTCATTTTGTATAGCTGTTCTCTTGCGCTCTCATTATTATTATTTCTTTTATTTTTGCATTTATATTTCACTCTTAATATTTTCCTTATCCTGGAAATAAATTGCTTTTTAAATTATAAAAAAAAACATATTGAGGTCATTAAATTACAAATTTTCATACACACAATTAAGTTGGTAAATTGTCTGTGTGTGTGTATGTGCAATGCAGAGCTATAGCACAAAGAAAAGTTATGTAAAATACTCTCGCACTATACAAAATAACTATAATTTTATTGCACGGAGCAACAGCGTTAACATGATTTACGTATTTTAACCAAAAACTGTATAAAACTTCAATAATAATAAAATATATGAACCTAAACAAAGGATTATATCGAAATGAGGAATAAAAGGATAATGGCTCAACAAACATTTTCGATTGCAACATCAAAATATAATTGCTCAATTCACAACATATTCGTACATGAGTTGTGTGTAATTTCATTGAAAACACTGTTTATAAACAAATGTTTATATATAAATTACCAACAACGTTTGAACGACGACCTACGACGACTCTTACAATAGGCTGTGAATTGAGCAAATACTCGTAAAACTTCATGGCATTTCGTGCCATAACCGTCAAAAAGACTTAAGCGACATAGCTTTCTAGTTTAATTTTTTTACTAAAATCGAAATAATCCATTTTCTTCGAAAAGCGAAGTTCAAAATATATGTCGCTTAAGCCTTTTTGACGGTTATGGCTCGCCACAAGAAGGACATTTTTTCAGGGAATTCAGGATTTTTTGTTTTCTTACAAAAAGAGAAGTCACTCAGGTCTTTTGTTGCGGTTATTAACAAATAAAATTTTTTGTCAGGGACCAAAACCGCAAACTAGCACGCTAACCGCTCCACTCTAAAATAATAATAAAATATTTTTCCAAAAATATCTCCAGCTACAATTTTCGAAACTATGTAGACTCTAAACTCTTTTGTCCGACTATCATCCATCAAAGATTTTTGCGATATGTTTACGATAAACATTCTTTGAAATGTTTGGTGGGTTACTAACACATACACACCCATACATACAAATATGGATGGACTATAAAACACCAAATTTTTTTATTTAATACAAAAATAACAATAGCACTAAATTAAACAATAAGGAAGTTTATTAAAACCCAATTCATTTGGTTTAACTAATTTTTGTTTAATAAATCATTGAACAATACAAAGGAAATTTAATAAAAATAAAAAATTAAACCTTTTCAAAGGATGTTAATAAAAGTATTGAACAATCTGTTATTTATATGTATACAAATATATGAAAAGGATATTCGTTGGGGAATTAAACAAATTTTTTTCATTCAGAAATTTTACAAAACAAATTAAATTTTATTAAAACTCAACATCATATTAAAAAATATATATTAAAAGGAGGAGAGGGCTGATAGTTCAATGTTCTTAATTATTATATAATTGAACACAAAAGTCAATGAAAAATGTAAAAAGGGTAATAAATAAAGCACAGTGTACTGATCTGTTTCTATAAAGCGAATTCATAACACCAGATTAGTAGCGAGACAAAATTCAATGTATGCTATAGGAAAGTGCTTGAATAGCAATACACCCAAAATTTATAACCATCTCTATTTCAGGGGTTTAAAGGACATATTAACTGTCACATGTCCTTAATTTTAAAAATCAAACTACAGGCTAATTTTCAGTTTAAATAGGCCAAAGACCTAGAACTACACATTTAAGCTTTCTGCCAAATTTAATTACAATAGATGCAAGGACACGCCCATTTTCCCTATATCCTGAATGACAAAAATTTAATTTAATATACAATGTTAGTCAAAGTACACGACTAACTATTTAGTAAATTATAAGGCTAGGCTCTATGGTGAATTTCATTCCAATCGATGCAAGGATATTTGTATTTCATATAGGTCCTTTATATACAAAAAATAAGTTTGCTTACAGTTGTGATTACAATACAGCGCAAATTTAAAAATGGCTCCAAAAATATAAAATTTTGAGCCAAGAGCTGTAAGGACATGCCTACTTCCCATATATCCTTAATTTTCAAAACTGAATTTAAGCTACAAATATAATGTAAATGCAGCGAAAGCTTATAACAACTTTAACAATTATGCAGTCAAGCTCTATAACAAATTTCACTACAATACGCTGCAGAATTTAGCTACGTCCCATATATCCTTTATTTTGAAAAATCAAGTTTTGTCACAATCATCAAAAAAATGATGTTAGAACTTGCAATTATCTTTAATATCACATAATATATTAAATTTACATCAATGGATTGAAGCATGCAGCTACATCTCATATATCCTTTATTTCGGTAATTAAATTTTAGCTTCATTTAATCTACCAAAATGTAGGAAAACCTTGCTTTTATAATTTCAATTGTGCAGCTTAGCTCTACGAAATTTTTCTTTTATATCAATCGGTGCAAGGACATGTCCACCTCCCAAATATCCTTTTTTTCGAATATCAAAATTTATCAATGAAAATAAAGATATACTAGCAGAATAAAATTCTTGAGTTCTTAGGTGAATTTCATTTAAGTCTACACAAGTATACTCATCTCTTATATGTCCTTTATTTTAAAATTTTAATTTCAGCAGCTATTTTGATCAGAATGAAAAGTAAAATGCTTTAAAAATTACTCAGTGCAATTTAGCACTGCGAAAATTTTTTATGTCAATCCGTGCGAAAACATGGCTACCTCCCAAATATCCTTTCTTTTTAAATACGACATAGCAACACCGAAAACAAGGATATATTCGAAGAATTACTTTGTTGAGCTTTCAGGTAAATTTTTCTTAGTTCGAGACAATGACATGCTCATCTCCCATATATCCTTTATTTTAAAAAGTTTAATTTCAGCAGGAATTTAGATCAAGATGAAGAGATAAATTCTTTCAAACCTTTTCAGTTAACTTCTGGGGTGAATTTTATTTAATATGGCTGAAGGACATGCTTGACTACTATATGTTCTGAATTTTAAAAATTAAATTTAAGCTGAATTTTTTATCGCTATTTGTATATCTTCAATTATGCAAATTAGCTCTGCGAAAAATTTTTTATGTCAATTCATGCAAATACATGGCTACCACCCAGATATCCTTTATTTTTAAATATCATATGTCAACACCAAAAATAAAGATATATGTACTCGCAGAACTATTTTTGTTGTGGTTTCAGGTAAATTTCTTTTAAGTTGAGACAGAGATATGTTCATCTCTAATGTATACTTTATTTTAAACAATTAATTTCAGCAGCAATTTATATCAGAATGAAGAGCAAAATGCTTTCGATTATACAGTTAGCTTCTGCCGTGAATTTTACTTAATATGGTCGAAGGACATGAGTGACTTCCACATGTCCTGCAATTAAATCTAATAATGTCTAATTTAATATTAGTTAAAAATGCAGTAAATATTTGTAACTATTTGTAAAATTACTTAGTCAATCTCTGTTTCTAAACTTTATTTGCAACAGCGCAAGGATATGTCAGCCTCCCATATATCCTTTATTTTTAAAATTTAATTTCAGCTACAGTTATGATTGCAATGTCTTATAAATTTTCAAGTAGTGTAATGTACATATACATATGTATGTATATGAATAAAAGAGTTAACTTTTCTGGAAAATCTCGTTCCGATCGACGTAAGAATATAACTATCTCCCACATATCCTTAATATTGAAAATTAAATTTTAGCTGTTATAATGCTGGAAATATAGTGTACATTTGTAATTGCGTTTAAAATTACTCATTGTAGGCTATTTGATACTGCTGCATTCGGTGAAAGGAGATATGGATCTTTTATATGTCCTGAATATAATTATAGTCACAGTTCAGCTAAAAATTATTTAACAATTTGTAAAATTACTCAGTCAAGCTGCATGGTGAATTTCTTTTCTATCGCTGAAAGGATAAGCGTACCTCCCATATATCCTTGATTTTTAAATTTTATTATTTTTTTTTTCTATACAATTTCCTTTAAATCAGTGCAGGGACATGCTTCCCATATGTCCTTAATTTTGAAAGCTTAATTTTTTTCCTGATTTTGTAAATTAAAGTACCAAAAGTCAAATTACATATAATTCATACTTTGAACCTATATTTCTTAAAATTCTTCTAATAGAAGTCAAGACTACGACCAAGAGGGGACCTAAAATACTTTTGTAAACGTTTGGTTTAGAGCTTAATATTTAATAGCAAAAAAGAAAATATGAAATTCTGTCTACCACGCGGACATACATACATATATGAAAAATCATTTTATTTCGAAAGTATTTTAACAATTTAAAATCATTTATCATTATTTACGAGCATAATAATGAAAAATCTCCTTCATTTGATTGCCTCATTAATTGTTATTTATTTCTTATGTTTTCTTTTTTCTTTTCTTGTCGTTGCAGGTAATTGAAAATGTTTAAAAAGCAAATAAAGT
Source organism: Tachina lurida (assembly GCA_944452675.1). Classification (NCBI taxonomy): domain Eukaryota; kingdom Metazoa; phylum Arthropoda; class Insecta; order Diptera; family Tachinidae; genus Tachina; species Tachina lurida. Next base: position 26,382,952 of record OX101754.1, on the reverse strand, counting down.
CTGTCAGCAGTTTGATAAGGCAAATTAAAATACAAGAATAAGTAAGTTGCATTTCTTATAATTAAATTAATTTATTTTTATTGCGAACAAGACAGCCAGACAGTCGAAAATCATTTAAATAGCGACACTAAAAAATATAAAAATTCTACACAAATTCTACAACAAGTTTTCTTGATTTACAACAATTCTTAAAAACATTTAAATACTGTTTTTTTTGTATCATTAAATTAATTGTAATTGTTCCAACAATTCGTTGACATTTAGACAAGCAAGTCGACAAATTAGCGTATGACCTTTAAAACGACTCAATCAATTAAAATGCATTATAAATTGAGAGCGTATCAAGTAAAAATGTATAAAACTAAAGTAAATTGCAGTGAACATTTAATCAAATAAATCATTTAAATATTGTGTAGAAAAATCTTGAGGCACAAATATTTAGCAAAAATTTAGAGATTTATGTAAAATGATTTATTATGGTCATTAAATTTTTTTATGATCACACCAGTAGGCGTATGAGCAATAAAATTATACATTTATGAACGAATTAATAATAATCATACGCATTGCATTTCTTATAAAGATTAAGGAAATGAGAGCATTTTATGATTTTTTAAGACTTTTTAAATAGAATAATTAAGTATAATTGAGTAATTTCCAAAAGCACACACAAATAGTAAACCGAAATGCTTGAAAACCACAAACATTTAAAATTTTTTTTTATTTTTTCTATAAGGACATTTGTTTATCCTTGCTCCGATTTTTATAAAAAAAGCTTGGCCAAATATTTTACTTTATAAAATTCAATAAATATGCCAAAATTCAAGAAGCTCGAACTCTTTTTTTTATATTTCATGACATTTTTTTCATTTCAGGTTATATGGGATGGATGCAAATCCTTGCAAGGAAATTTTTGAAATTTTTTTTATTTGATTATCTTTTATCAATATGTTTTAATTAAGTGCCAAATTTCAACATTTTGAAAACATTTCATATTTTTGACCGCTCGTTATATGACAACAGGACACTGTGCAGCGCTATTAAGGCGTTAAGAAAAGATTTTTGATAACAAACATACATACATACATATTTATTGTAAAACTTTTTTGATTTCAATGAACATTAAAGATAATAAATATTCAAGTGATTTTAAAGATTTACTAAAGGCGGGGAACAGTATTTTATAATTTCCTTTAAGCTGATCGTAAGAGCTTTAAGAAATAGATAGGTAATTCACTTTTAGTCTTAAATTTCTACCACCACTTATTTTCAGATACAAATGTAATATTGTTTTTAAACTTTGAAAAAAAGCACACATCTTCAACCATTTAATCGTACCTCTTCCACATGCAATTTAAATTTGTTTATTTTTCCAGAAAGAGTAAACACACACACACACGCAATCCCTGTCTTTTTGGCAACTGTAAAATGTACATGCATACATTTTACTTTTACAACATATTGGATTTACATGCATACATACATACATACTTATATATATGTATGGATGTATGAACCCTTTTAGGAAAATATTACGAGGACGAGAGTGCCAGGACTGCTCTAAAGCGGCCCTGTTGCCGAATATTTGTGTTGTATGCACCGATTCTCTTGTGGCAAAAACACATGTTGTCGAGCATGCTCTTAAAAGAATTTATTGAACTAAGGTCCAACAATTGACTTATCAATTAAATGTCATTTATCTAATTGCCACTTAAATTTAACTTGCACTTAAATGTAGTTTAATTTTTCAGTGGTTAATTAAAGTTCCTATTAAATGACGTTGAAAGTATGGCAGCACTACAAAATTTCCCAGTATTATGGACACTGTTGCCAACTTATTTCCAACAAATACTGCTAAAGACAAGACAAGAAAATAGCTAAATTTCAAAAATATTTGAAAACTTAGCGATAAAAAGCTAAATTCCAAATTTATTTTAGGTTGTTTAAAAAATGTTACGGTAACTTCTTTCATACTTCCCAAATTTCCCTACAAATGTTATCAAATGCCTGAACTTGATGAATAAATACCTAAACTTGATGGTTTCATGGTTAGATTTATTAATTTTTCAAAACTATGATGTAAATAGGATTTAACTTTAACTTTTTTTAATTAATCCGTGAAATGACCGCCTTTGGCCCCTATATGCAAAGTAGCTACAAGTTCATGATTCATTTCGAAGCGTCTTCTTTAAAAATTTATTTATTCTAATGTTCGGCAACATGCTTTTTAAAACTTTAAATTTCGCTTAAAAACGATTTTAAGACTTTTTCGGAGTTTACTTCGAAATAAATTCCGAAAAAGTCGGCAACATGCTCGATGTGTAATAGCCCCTTCAAAACCTTAAATTTTGTTCAAAAACAATATTAGGACTTTTTCGGAGTTTACTTCTAAATAAACTCCGAAAAAATAAAACAAAAAACTTGTTTTTAAGTAAAATTTACATACAAGACATGAAAAAAATATTCTTCTCTCACGAGGTAGTAGTAGAAGCAATTTATATGAAATTTTTACACAAGAAAAAATACGAAATGCTAAATTATTTTGCAGCATTAACCCAAAAACACGAATTTTTTTGAGTTATAACACTATTGAAGTACTTCGGTATTTCTTATATGAAATACAACTAATTTTATTTTCGCTTAATTTTACCACCGCACACGTTTATAAATATTATGCATTTGCTTGTATGTAAAATTTATGTTTTCCCTCCTCTTTATCATGTACTTGAGCAAAATTCAATTTGTCTGCTAGAAAATTGTCTGAATTGTATAATGAAAATGGTAAAAGAAAAACAACAACAACATGGTGGAATAAGGAACGTATACGTTCTTTTTTTCCCCAAGTAAAATAACTATTTTCCAGTTACAATCATTTATTTTTTTAATATACTTAACATGATCTTGTTATAAAGAGAGAAAGAAAACATTATTATTATTATAAAACCCCGTTAACGTGCTCTATAAGTTTGTATGTATGTAAATATGTATGCATGTATGCAAGTATGACTGTTCTCTTTGATTTTTTATTTTAGTATTATTGCTTTCCGTATTCATGGCATACTTCAAGGGATTTCCCTATAAAAGACGTTTGTAGTGGTAGTGTAGTTAAATATCTAACTTATGGTTTCCGGCACTTGGCTACAAATTGCATTTTAATATATAAAAGGATGTTATGCAATTTAATCGTTTAAAGCAAACTGATTTCATTTACAAATTTTCTTTTATCTACTCACATGTTTTTATATTAAGGGACGGGGAGAGTTGTGTGAAAAAAATGTCATTTTAAATTAAAATAAAATATCTAGTATATATGTATACTCGTATAAACCTCTTTTTGTTGTAATTAAACTCCTCCGTAACGGCTTGACCGATTTATATGAAATTTTGTGTCTGTATTTTGTAGGTCCGAGAATAGATCGTAATCTATTTCCGCACACGTAAGTGGGCTGTGCCACGCCTATATGAAAACGAGATGCGAAGTAATTCAAAATGTTGGTCAAATAGGACCGGGGGAAGGGGCATGCCCCATTCGAAGTAATTAAGGCAAGAGCCTTCAAACTTGGTATAGACTCTTTTGAAGGCAAGGTGCGAAGTTATTTAAAATATTGGTAAAATAGGACCAGAGGAAGGAGCAAGCCCATTGAAAGTAATTAATAATAATCTTATATCTTGAAAGCTATAATAGCAAGAGCCTTCAAACTTCGTGTGGACTATTGAGAGAGCGAGGTGCGAAGTAATTCAAAGTATTGGTAGAATAGGACAGGGGAACGGGCACCCTCTTTCAAAGTAATTAATAATAATCTTATATCTTGAAAGCTATATACAATAGCAAAACCGTTCAAATTTGGTATGGACTCTTTTGAGAGCGAGTTGCGAAGTAATTTAAAATATTGGTAGAACAGAACCTTGGGAAGGGGCACCCCCCATTTAAAGTAATTAATAATAATCTATATCTTGAAAGCTATATATAATAACAAGAGCCTTCAAATTTGGTATGGACTCCATTGAGAGCGAGGTGCGAAGTAATTTAAAATATTGGTAGAATAGGAACTGGGGAAGGGACACCCCCATTTAAAGTAATTACTAATAATCTTATACCTTGAAAGCTCTAATAGCAAGAGTCTTCAAATTTGGTATGGATTCTTTTGAGAGCGAGGTGCGAAGTAAATCAAAGTATTGGTACAATAGGACCTCGGGAAAGGGGCACCCCCCTACAAAGTAATTACCAACAATTCTATATCTTGAAATCTCTAATAGCAAGACTCTTCAAACTAGAAGTTTGTTTAATTTTTTTTAGTTTTTTGCTAACGTAAAATTTTATTTTTGTTAGTTACGCCTTTTTGCATTTTAGCTAACGATATGCATGTATGTAAAGGGTGGGCCAATTTAAATCAGGAAGTAAATTGGCTTAAAAAACACTTTTTTTTACAAATTCGGTTTTATTGAAGCCAAAACATAAGTAGAAATATGGGAATTTATAATGGAATATGATATCGGGCAAATGTAAATATGTAGCACGTCGGCAGACGTTCGTTCTCTTCACAAAATTTTGAAGCACATTTAGCAACAAATCACCGCATATCTCGTCAAAACAGCGACGAATTTCATCTATTAGAGCGTCCCTTTTTTGGGGTTTATGCACTTAAATGAGGTATTTCAAATGGCCCAGAGAAAAAAGAATCCAGCGGCGTTAAATCACAAGAACGAGTCGGCCAATTGACATTCCCAAATCGAGAAATTACGCTACAGGGAAATTTCTCATGCAATAACTGAATTGTTTGGCATGCGGCGCCGCCTTTAGTAGCCATTTTATTGGTTATTTTACTTCGTCAATGATTCTGCTACACAACGAAGGAGGGCGCTCTGATATTACATTAGGATTAGTATCTGCTGAAGTCGGTATAGTTTAGTGACCAGTGACTATGCCTAAAGGTCATTGATGTTAACAGTAGCCAATTGTGGCTACTGATTCACGGTGACGGCATTTCCCTGCTCATTTTCGAAAAACTACCCGTCGATGATGCCGCCTGACCACAAACCGCACCATACGGTCACTTTCTTTGGATGTAATTGTTTTTGACAGACTGTTTGTGGATTTTGTGAACCCCATATGCAACAATTTCGTTCGTTTACATAACCGCCTAATTTAAAATGGGCCTCACAAAAGATGACTTTGTTAAAAAATGCGTTGTTTTTTATAGTAAATTTTCACAATTAAAATTCTTTGTTCAGGAGTGCAGCGTTCCATGATTAAAATTTCCCAACTTTTTATTAACTAAATGTCAAAGAATGACAACTCAATTCTTGACAGTTGTTTACTTTCATACTGACTCATGAAATTTTAAATATAAGTAAGTAGACATCATTTAAACTCAACTACTCTGATTTACGCATACTCAGGATGACATTGATTTGTAAGTATAAGTTGAAATAAATATGAATGCGACGTCGACATCATAGTCATACCACATACCACACTCACACTCATAAATCACCTCAGTTTGATTTCTAATTTCAGGAAAATACTCACATTGATTCAGCTCACTCAATTCATGCATGTATGTATGTTTATTTTAAAGTTTAGTCATTAAACAGTTTGCAAGTAGTATACAATAATAGTAAATAGGTTTGTCTTTCAATTCATGCAAAAAAACAAGAAAAACAACAGAGAAACACATAACCCCATAATGAGAACTTTAATGTTCGTATGAGAAGTGCGCATTGTGAATCATACTTATTTTGCATCGCCCATAGGCATTGTGTTAAGGAGAGTCGAAATCAACAATGTCATAAATGTTGCTAAGTATGAGTTCGATGCGCACTTCAAACTTTCGAGTTAATATGATTCATGGACAACATTACAATAAGTATGAGTGCGCATAGGTGCAAGAAATTATAAGTCATGATTCAAATCTACTCATTTTTTCACTATTCATTGCTGTTCTCTGATGCACATACATACAGATGTATGCATGCATTCAACGAAAATTTTTAGTTTATTTACAAAAACAGGTAGTAAAATTTCACATTAAAAAAATTTTAAAATGTTTATACTTTTTTGCATTTAATATTGTTGTTGACAGTTAATGACAATATATAAAAAAAAAAAATTGTCACTGTTCAATGATAATAATGATGTATGTGCACGGTCTATGATGACTTTGTTGTCGTACGTACATTCATATATTAAACACAACGTACAAAAATAATATTTATTTAAGCTACAAATAACACAAACACATAAATTTTGGCATTTAAATTGTCAAATAAATGTTTTTTTTTTATTTTTTCGTTCACATAAATATGGAATAAGTTTTTATTTAAAAACACATGATTCAACTTTTTTTAGTTAAATACAAAAAATTTAATATTTTATAGAAGAAGGTTAAAAAACAAATAGCAAAAACTATTCAAACTCGCCAAAAAAATTTACAAAACAAATTATTTGCCAGCAAGTTCAATACAAGAACTCAACGTCCTTCTTCCAGAAAATATGATAACAAAAAATTATATTGAATTTTGTTGTTATGCTGCTGATTTAATTAATATTAATCATACACTTCACGGCACATTTCGCCTTGATATTATTAAAGTTGTTGCAACTTTATAATTAAATTTTTATTTTTAACTGCAAGATTATTTCATTAATTTATGAATAATATTTCGTGTTCTTTAGTTAATGAAATTCTTAATAAAAAAAACTATTCAGCCCAAGTGTCCTTTATACAAATATAATAATGCTGGCTTAAAAAAAAAGTTGCCAACAAGCATTAAATTTTCATCAGGAAAATGAGAAATAATGAAATACAGTGGGTAACAAATTGGGAAAAAATTCGATTACATTTTTAAATTTTTGGGGAGGAAGCGACACAAGGGAACTAAAAAGGAGGCCATGAGCGCAAAAGTGGTGTACGAACTCGTTCACTAGCAGAGAAACAAGCCGTGTTAAAAAGTCATTGGCGGCGGCTTAGGGAAAAAAAATAGACGGCGGCTGACATTCGCTGGTTCTGTTGAACATAACAAGGTCTATTTATGGTTTAAAGTATATTTATACAGTATATGAAAGTCGTCAGGTGAATAAATTTTTCTCGTTTGGAGAAATCGAAGAGCTGTCAAAAGTTGTTTATTTTGTTTTATTACAGAAAAATTTGTTTTTAAAAAATTTTGTATAAAAATGTGTTTAAAAAGCATATAAAAACATTATTTTGTAATAAAAAAGTGAACGAATAACTTAAGTCTAATTGTTCACGTTAAAATTGTTTTCACTTAACCTCTGGTTTCGCTAAAGTATAGACAAATTAAGAAGCTTTCTGAAGCATATCGCAGTTAATAAGTCTCTTTGAAATTTAATTATTTTCAATTCCTTTTTTTCTCTTCTAAAATCATTATTAAGGAAAAGCACCTCTTCTACAGTTTTCCAAGCAACATATTTTGCTGCTTTGTGAAAAGCAACCCAATTATTGTTTCTACTGTTAAAATACACTCTCAGAAACGAATGCATTTTAGCCCTTCATATTTTAAGCTTTTCTAGACACACACGCACACACACTCAGACAAACTTCTGCTCTGTAACAAACTATCCTGCCCGCTGGCAAGGTTTATGTGATTGTTGTAATCTCTATTTCCGTTGCAATACCTTCTTCTGGCTTTTCTGCTTAAATGCTAAAATGCGTGTGTGTATAGGGTTCCTGTTAGGGAGCCTGTCTGCCAAGTAAACTCTATTTATACACACACACACACCCGTACATTATTTTCTTATTATGATGACACTTTAATGGCAAAAATGCTTTAAACGTTTAATAAATTGCACTTGTGATCCAAAAAGTATCACATGATGAAAACTATATTAGTAATTTTAGCATAAACTACAGTTTCAGTAAGTGAATCGTATGCAGCAATAGAGTTGTATTGAATAATGTTTAAATCATGTGAAGCGCGAGGAAAAACACGATTGCCAGCAATTTCAATTTACTTTGACAGGGACTAGGGATTACATTTTTCCCAAGAAGCCTTCAACTATTATTCATATAGTTGTTTTCATTTTAAACGGCGGTCTTAAATATCATAGTGTTATGATGTTTAATTTAATTTTAAATTATTTTAATATAATTGTTTTTAATTTTTTTTTTCAAATAAAATTTTAATACATTAAGGGCCAATTTCACCATCTCAATTTAAATATTAATTGATATTTAAGTATCGATTTTCGTTAATTTAATTAAATATGAATTTATGTTTAAACAAGTTGGTGAAATAGGCCCTAAGACTATCGTTTGAATTCCCCAATTGTTAATAGAGAGTAACTCATTTCTGCAATGGATGTGCGAAAGCTTTTCAAACTGTGGTGCCAAGTTGTTACCGCCAACAGCTTATTCATCATGACCAGGGACAAGGACTTCATGCATTTAAAAAAGCTGTTTTAGGCACCTAAAATATGACATCAAAAACTCAAAATATGCACTTAAAACAATAAAATATGCACATATTTTAAAAAATTTTATTCTAACGAAAAGTTTTCAATTTACATACAACTAAATAAAGATATAAAAATATTTTTTTTTAAAGGTGCGTGGACAAGCTTTTTAGATTATATTTTTACACAACATTAAATATGATATAACGATTGTTTCACTATTTTCGGCTTTAATAGCAGGCAATTTTCTCTTGAAATCATCGAAATTACAATTTCCATTAAAATTGGTAGGTTCGTGTGCTTGTACAATCGTTCTACAACAGTTCAAGCGAACAAATTGTCCAAAAAACCGTTTTGCATTAAGAATTTGTCAAAAATATTTTTTGAAATTTGCATTTTTGAGAAAATGTCACACAAAATCATGCGTTTGTACCAAAATATGAGACAAAAATATGCATTTATGACCAAATTATGCAAAAATATGCATTTTCAGCAAAATATGCAAAAATATGCTCTAACAAATCGATGCATTTTTACGCAAATTCATTGTTTCGTAAAGATATTTCGTTCTTGCTATTATCAGGGTTAAGGGAAAAAACAAGCATTTGCATGAAACCCCTGTCCCTGATCATGACAATGCGAGCTCTCACACATCTCGTCAAACCAGCGAATTTTTGAGCAGTCAAAACATCGAATTGATTACTCATTCTCCGTACAGTCCTGACTTTGCACCCAATGGCTTCTTCTTGTTCCCGAATATCACAGGTATACTGTGTGGTCAACTATTTACGAGCGCCGAAGAAACAGTTGAAGCGTTCAAAAGCCATGTTTTGGAGGTGTCTCAAGAGGAATGGAAAAACTGCTATGACAAATGGTTTCAACAAATGAAAAAGTGTATTGATCATCAAGGGGAATATTTCGAAAAACAATAACTGCCTGGCTCACGATGTCGACAAAATATTTTCGTTCGCTTAAGAAAATTTGTTTTTGTTTTCAATATAATTAAGCGAACGAAAATTTCTTGTCGACATCGTGAGCCAGGTAGTAAATCTATTTTCATTTAGAAATTTTTGCTATTATTTGCTATTCCCGAAATATATGTAGTAGCCCTCGTATAATAATTAAATTTTGGTAGCAATATTTTTATTTTTCATTATTAACAACCATTTTTTAAGAAATTATAATGATTTATAGAGCATTTAAGACTGCACAAAATCTAGCAGATTTCAAGTAAGATCTTTATGAAAATCTATATCGTTTAAACCAATGTTTTTTACATTTATCAAGATTGTTATCCAAAACAAAAACCATTAACTGATAATTTTTCAAAACTACAACCAACCAACTGTAATGTAGCCAATTCAATGACCTTTTTCGTACACAGTCTGACGTTTTAGTACAAATTTGGAGAAAAACAAAGTTGCATCACTAAGTTCTACTAGATTTTAAGCAAATTTTGACAAAATCTAGTGACGAAGTAGATTTTGTTTTGCATGGGAAATTTACTAGATTTTAACCGAAAGCTCGTAAGCATTAGATTTTGCTCAAACGCAAAAGCAGCATTACTGAATTAGGGCATAAGTGAAGATAAAGGAGTGAAAATAATTGATAGATATTTACCCTTCAATACGCTTTACAAGTTATTAAGGACACAAACCATGTGTTAAAAATAGCCCATTGATTGTTAATCTTGCAAGTTTACACTGAAAAAATTTTCCTGCAGTAAACACGCTTACGAGTAATTGCAAAAAAAAACCAAAAATCAATTAAAAATTTTATTAAGTCAATTAAACTTTAAGTTAAATAAAATTGTTAAACAAAAGTTTAATTGACTTAACTACATTTTTAATTGATTTTTGATTTTTTTTTAATTAAACGTGTTTACTGCAGGACATTTTCTTTCTGTGTCATTAAAAGAAACACAATCCGCAGGCTACAAATTCAAAAATAGCAAATAGGACTCAGAAAATTAGAAACTTGGTTACCCTTAACTAGCAACCAGATGCACTATCAGCATCCTTAACTCAATTCAAATATACATACTTATAAATTACTTCTAGTCAATTCATGTGGAGTAGTTTCAGTAATAGACATCATGCGGTTGTCATAAATAAAAAGCTTGTTTGTTTGTAGTAGATAATGTACGAGTACCTGAATATGCAGCAGACGATTTAGGGGGCAAAAGAAGGGCTCATGTAATATGAAATAATTGAAAAAAGAAATATTCATTTAATCTTCCTTTAAATAATCATTACTAAAGGTAAAAGAATGAGGGTGCTGTTGTTGCTGTAAGGCAACAAACAGTATGCAGCAAATAGAAAATTTAAATGGCAAAATTGAAAAACAGCAAGGGTATGAAACAATCTTACTAGATGGACTTGGCCAGAACTCCTTCACTAGTTCGACCCAAATCTAACGTACATATATGTTTACTCAAACAAACCAATATATAAAGAAAGAAAAGGTTTGTACTTTTAGCATAAAACAAAAGCAAACTGTGTGTGAAATGAATTCCAAGAAAACAACTTAGCCTGAAGCTACAATGTTGCTCGGAGCATGATGTTGCCTCAAGTTTAAGACAACAATTTAACTCAAAGAAAATATTTAAAGTATAATAATAATAAAGTTTGACAATAAAATAAAGTTTAGAATAATATCAGACGTAAATGTGGCGACTAGTAAATCAAAAAATTTTATTCACTTATTGAATCATTTTATTCTAGTGCTTTCTAATTTAGATATTTAAATTTAAGAGAATCCTTTAAAATTGTATACTAACTATTATTACATTTTTTTGTATCTCTTTTCAGGTAATTTTAAATTATGCAAATCCTTTAAAACTTTGCAACACTTAAGCAAGCAAGGATTTTGCTTCATACGTAAATATTTAATTACGTTGCCATGCCTCTTGGTATATAAACGAGTCACGCAAATTGTTTGCACCACCTTTCATGGCAGTAAATTAAGGAACAAACAAAACACATAAGCATACAAACAAACACACACTTACACATACACATACATACATGCACACAATAACACTCCCATAACATACACACACACACACACACACACGCAGATGCATACAGGCATACGTTTCCCTACACTCGTGTTTATCCTTGTAACTCCGGCAAATATGAGTACTCAGCAAAAGTTGCTCGCAAGGAAATTAAAAAAGTGTCATGGCGCTGCAGTTTTAACCACTTAAAGCTACAACAAAAACAAAAATTAAAAGGTAACAGAAACAAACACAATGGGCCATGTAATTGGGAAAGGGCAGTTCAACGCTAAATTGAAATAGTGCCAGAAAAGAAATTAATTAAAGCAAAAAAAAATAAATATTTTTATCTGGCAAAATATTTATTTCGTATTTAAAAAAAATTTAAGTTTTCGTTTTACATAAATATAGAGACTAAAAATCAACAATTAATACTTACATTTACCACTACACAAAAATTAGGACCTCGATGACTAAAATATTTCGAATTAACAGGAACGAAAAAACTTGGAAGCTAATTAAATTAGAACTTTCTCTTTTGCACTGATTTATCTTTGCTAACTAATAACAATTTCATTCTTGTATTTTATTTATTTTTTTCTAAGTTTTATTTTTATCTTTTATTATAATATTTTATTTTACTTCATTTTATTTTATTTTGTTTTCTTCCATCTTATTTTATTTTACATTTTTATTATGTTTTATTTTAATTTTATTATATTTCATTTTATTAAAAAGTAAAGTAAATTAAATATATATAAAAATATTTAATTGAACATATAAAACAAGTCGAAAAATTACATAAAAAATTTTAATATTTTCTTTCATTGTTCTTGCTTTTATTTTTTTATTTTATTTTATTTTATTTTATTTTAATTGTTTTTTAATATATGTATATACTGTTATATTTTAGTTTTTTAAATCTATTTTGTTTGATTTTATTTTATTTTACTTCTTTTTTGATATTACTTTGCAATTTTATTTTGATTCCCTTTTATTTTAATTTAAATTTAAATAATTTGTTATTTTTCTATTGTATTTTATTTAATTTAATTTAATCATTTCATTTTATTTTATTTATTTATTTTAGTTTGACCTCATCTTTTATTTATTTTATTTAGTTGACTTCATTTTATTTTATTTCATATTTTTATTTTGTTTTATTTTTTTATTACATACGTTATTTTATTTTTATTTTAATTTATCAAGTACATATTTTATTTTATTTTTTATTGCATTTCATTTTATTTTATTTCATATTTTTATATTGTTTAATTTTTTTATTACATACGTTATTTTATTTTATTTTAATTTATGAAGGATTTTATTTTATTTTTTATTTTATTTCATATTTTCATTTTGTTTTTATTTTTATTTATTTATTAAATGTTACATATACAAAAATACAAATTATATCATAACATAATTTAAACGACTTCACTCGTTGTAGTGAAACAGACCAGGATCTAAGGTGAGAATCGAACCCTCAACCTCCACACTGATAGGCTAGCACACTACTACTGTTACATGCATTATTTTATTTTTATTTTAATTTTTTTTTTTTATTTTAATTTATGAAGTATTTTTTATTTTATTTCATATTTTTATTTTGCTTTATTTTTATCTTACATACGTTATTTTATTTTATTTTATTTTATTATAATTTATTTTATTTAATTTATTTTATTTAATTTTTTTCTTTTTTTTTTTTTGATTTTCTTTTACTTTATTTTAGTTTTTAGTTTATTTTTTTTCATTTCGTTTTATTTTATTTTATTTAGTTTCATTTTATTTCCTTCATTTTACTTTAAATTATCTTAAAATTTTACACTGTTTTATTTTTACTTTTATTTTTACTTATTCTTTTTTATTTTTATTTTTTGTTAATATTTTTTTAATAACTTCTTATTTTATTAATTGATGTACTGCCATTTTACTAAATTTTTTATTTTTTAATTTATTTTATTTTGTATAGAATATAGCATATATTATTTTAAACTTTTTTTTAAGAACAAACACAACCCGCAAAGCGATTAGCTTGTCTGCGGAAAACACTCAAGGTCTATGGTGGGAATCGAACCCACGACCTCTGCACTGAGAGGCTAGCATCGCTGACAGGGGCACCCTTTATTTAGCTTTATTTTCTTTGGATTTACATATTTTAGTTTATTTTATTTTATTGTACCTCATTTTATTTCACATTTTTTTGTTTGTTTTTATTTTCTATTTATTTTGTATATATTTATAATTTTTTTATTTCTTATTTCAATTTATTTTGATTTGTCTTATTTAATTGTACTTTATTTTTTTATTTTACTTAATTTGATTTAATTGACTTCATTTTATTTTATTTTTTATTTTGGAATTTATATTATTTTATTTTATTTTAATTTTTTTTAATTATTTTATTTTATTTTATGTTATTTTATCTTTTTATTACTTAAATTTTCTGTATTCTTTTAAATTTTGATATATAATCGATATTTTTGTAGGTACATACTGACTGATGTATTTATTTAAGTAAAAAAAATAGTTAAGTTAAAAATTTTCGTTCAGAAATATAAATAAAAGCAAAATTTTATCGCTTCACTTAGAAATAAAATTAAAAATTATGTCCTATTTTTTTCGATCAACAATAAGAATTAAAATTTAATTTTATTTCAAAAAGCAAAATAGTTAAAATTTTCACGTTTTACTTTCGCCCGAAAGTGGGCAAATTACGGTCTCGATATCATACGAAATTAAAAAACATTTCAATAGAGTTTATATGGAAATAATTTAAAATTTCGATCGGTATCGAATGCCGTAATTTGCCCCCCCCCCCTATATTTTCAATTATTTTTTTTCTTTTTTTAATGTAAAAATTATTGGTGAAAAATAACGGTTAATTTCTTATTTTTCATTTTCCTTTTAATAAAATATCCTCGCGTATTATATTCTGCGGATTGTATTAAAATTCAAAAGCATTAAAAACTATACATAATAAAACATTCAAGGATATTTTTTCCATTGTTATTGAAACTTACATTTACCTGGCAAATGATATTGTTATTTATACAGATTTAGGGCATATGAGTTTAATAAAGATACAAGTTAAAAAATCCTTTGCAAATTATCAGCAACAATAATAAATGTCCTTAAAAACCATCACATTTATGAGGATTTATTTATTTATTTTTTTCTTGTAATATTAAACACTGTGAAACAAAATACACGGAAATATTAAAATTTCAAAAAGGAAAACTGCATTGAATGAATTTCATTTATCATGCTACATGTAGTCACTAAAAGCCCCAAACAACCCGACATAAATTTCCAATGAAAACGATGCTAAAAATTTCATTTCTTTAGAAAACCAAATTTAAAAAATTCTCCAACTAAAATTAAATGACAAAAACCATCTCGTATTATAGTTCTTGCAGCTCACACACACACAAATATACAGATTTAGCCAAGCACATAAAACAACAATCTGAATGCCACAAGTGAATTTAATTGCAATTTATGTTCATTTCATGTACTCGTATATGAGAGAGTTATTTTGTGATTGTATTTGAACACAAATTAAAAACTGAACATGAAACTCTTTGCCAGCACTTGTATGAATTTAATTAATATCAACAAGACTAAAAAATAAGCTGAGGAAAAAATATGTACATATATTACCTCAGAAACAATTTATAAACGAACAAAATAAAATCCTCCAGTTGTGACGACTTAAAAGGCTGCTATTGTCAAAACATTTTTAAGAAAATTGGTTTAATTGTGATGTTGACTAACAAGGATTAAAAACAAATCGAAGGGTTTAGTATAAAAAAATCATATTGCAATAAATTGAAAATAAAAAAAAAAATTAGAAACAAGTTACTCGTATAAAAATCAAATTTCCTCTTATTTTCTTCGCATAAAATTACTGCAACAATTATTTTATAAAATTTTTTTTAGAAAAAATATATGTACATAATTCGAATAAAATTATAAGAAAAAAATTAATATATTAAAATAGATCTTTCGACTAAATATATTCGAATAAAATTAATCGATTAGATTATGTGCATGAAGTTATTGGCAGAAAATGTCCATTAAATTATTTCAAAAAAGTTATTTTAGTAAAAGAATTCGAATAAAATTATAAGAAAAAAATTAGCACAATGAAGTAAATCTTTCGAATAAAATAATTCGAATAAAATTAATCGAACAAAATTATTCCAATAAAATTAATCGATTATATTATGTGCATGAAATTATTGGAAGAAAATTTCCATTAAATTATTTTAAGAAAGTTATTTTAGTACGAGAATTCGAATAAAATTATAAGAAAAAAATTAGCACAATGAAATAAATCTTTCGACTAAAATTAATCGATTAAACTATGTGCATGAAATTATTGGGAGAAAATTTTCATTAAATTATTTAAATAAAAGTTATTTTAGTAAAAGTTGTCGAATAAAAAGAAGTAAACTATTCAAATAAACATTTATTCATAATTGCTGCGAATTGGAGAAAATAAAAATTCATTAAAAAAAATTATTTGAACAATAATACTCATATAAAATTATTCGAAAACTATTATGTCAATTAAGTTATTCGAATAAATTGTTTTCTATTAAAATTACACAGCATAATAAAATCGAGTTTTTATGGGTCTATTGATTACGACGGAGTGATTAGTTTTTCCCAATCAGCCCTAGTTATACAGATATAGTGGCATTTATCATTAGCACAATTTGCATCACATTTTGTATTTATTTTTAAATTTAAATTTAAAAATACTTTCTGGATTATTAATCTGAGAATACATAAGTATAGGATGTTTTTACTTAAAGAACAAAACCACTGTTATACGAGGAAAACTATTCCATACATATTATTCGATTAAAGTCATCCCAATATGGCTATTACAACTTAGTTGTTTGAACAAAATCATTTCAATAAAATTATAATAGTAAGATTTTTCCATTAAAATTATCGAAGAAAATTCTGCGAATAGAAATTTCGAATAAATCCAGTAAAATAAAAAAAGTCAAACTATTTGAATAACATTATTCATTCAATATTATTCGAATAAAACTATCCAAATATTATTACTTCAATTAAATTGATCGAATCAAATTAAATTACTCGAGTAAATTTATTCGAATAAATTTACTCCAGTAAAATCAGAATTAAATGCTGGACTATTTCTAGATGTGAGAATGCAGTATAATAAGAATCCAATAAAAATAAATATTTCGAATAATGTTAAGTGCAAGATATTATTCGAGTAAAAATGCTCGTTCAATATTATTCGAATAAAATTATAAGAATATAATGAATTCAATCAAATTGTAATCGAATAAAATTATTGAAGTAAATTTATACGAATTAAATTACTCGAGTAAATTTATTCGAATAAAATTATTAAATCAGAATTAAATGCTAGAGTATTTCTAGACATATTAATCTAGTAATAAAAAATCTTATAAAAATAAATGGTTCGATTAAAATTATGTGAAAAAAATTATTCGAATAAAATTATTCGTTCAATATTATTGCAATAAAATTATCTGAATATAATTACTTCAATTAAATTGTTTTAACCGAATAAAATTACTCGTGTAAATTTATTCAAATAAAATTACTCGAGTAAATATATTCGATTAAAATAATTAAACTGGAATTACATGTATGAGCATTACTATATATGAGAAACCAGTAACATACAAATCCGATCAAACTAAATGGTCCGAATAAAATTATTTGCAAAAAATTATTAGAATAAAATAATTCGTTCCATATTATTCGAACGAAATTATGAGAATATGATTACACAATTAAATTGTTCGAAGCAAATAAAATTACTCAGGTAAATTTATTCGAAAAAAATTAATCGAGTAAATTTATTCGAATAAAATTATTTAAACGAAATAACATGCTAGAATATTACTAGATATGATAATCCAGTATCATAGAAATACAATAAAATGGTTCGAATAAATTTATGCGCAAAAAATTATTCGAATAAAATTATTCGTTCTATACTATTCTAATAAAATGATCGTCGCTTTCGATAATGAGCTAATTCGATCATGTTTTTTCAGTTTGAGATTATGGCATTCGATATAGAACCATTCGAAATTGAACCATAGTTCGACAGCAAATGCCATAATCTCAAACTGAGAAATAGTGATCGAATCAGCTTGTTATTGACGATTAACCGCAGAATAAAATTACTTTAACAAAATTATTCTAAAAAAACATGCTAATAAAATTATTCAAATAAAATTATTCGAATAAATTCACTAGAATAAAAATTATTCGAATAAATTTTTTCAAATAAAACTTTCGAAGAATATCTTATTAAATTATTGAATAAAAATTATGTGAGCACTCATTCACTTATGTATGTGCCCTTAATTATGAAAGTGGTCTAAGTCATATATTTCTTTATTCGTGACATTTAGTAGATTAAACAGAGAAAACAGTGAATACTAAATACCTTATAAAATAGAACAAAATAAATAAGAAATCTCTATTTTTTTCAATAAGGAAATCTTATTAATTTCATAGAGAAAACCTTTTTGAAAAAATCAAGAAGAAATCTTGTAGTTTTTATGAGGTTATCTTATTGATTTTTTCAATAAAAAGTAAAAAAAATTTGCGTCTTTGTTCTCTGTACTTATGTATTTTCATTTAAATTCTATAGCATATACATACTTATGTATGTATGTATGTGGTATATTGTAGATGTTATTTATTTATACATAAATACATACACATTATGTTATATTCGTAACTAACTTACTCCCCAAGTATTGAACCAGCAAACTTCTACCTGATAGACAATTACTCTACCCAATATGCTAAAAAGCAGCCTGATTAACCATTGAAATTATTGTGTAAACATTCTTATACAAAAATGAAAAAGCTCATGAAAAAAATTTTCTCTATGTCTATTTATAGAAACGAAATAGCAAGACACCTCATAAAATCAAAAAGATTTGCTTATTAAAAAAACCAATAAGATGCATTGCACATAATCATATAGGAACATACTAAAATCAAGAAGAAAACTTTATTGAAAAAATCAATAAGATAGCCTAATAAAATCAAGAAGAAAACCTTTTTTAAAAAAATTAATAAGGCAACCTAATAAAATCAATAAGAAATCCCTATAGTTTACAATTTATAAGAAAACCTAATAGAATCAAGAAGTTTTTCTGTATGGATTGTTTTTTTGGTGCCAAAAATAACGGAAATTGAGTAAAAAAAGTTATGAATAATAAGATTTCTTCTTGATTTTATGTGGTTTTCTTCTTGATAAA
This sequence comes from Tachina lurida, assembly GCA_944452675.1. Taxonomy (NCBI): domain Eukaryota; kingdom Metazoa; phylum Arthropoda; class Insecta; order Diptera; family Tachinidae; genus Tachina; species Tachina lurida. Next base: position 26,364,237 of record OX101754.1, on the reverse strand, counting down.
ATTAATAAGATTTATTACTTAAAATTAATAAGGAATCTCTATGAAAAAATCTTCGCTTCTTTCTGCTGGGATACCCCTCAGCCTAAAAACGTTTCATGGAGAAAATCTTATTGATTCTATGAGGCAGTTTTTTCTCTGTGTACATTTGAACAAATTAAAAAATATTTTTATATTATGCAACATTTTAAATGAGAGTTTTACTAGCCTCGATTAGTATAAACTTATTTTGCAATTATTAAATACGAGTATTTATTGAACATTTTGTAAGAATTATTTAATATTTCGAGATAAAATCTTATATGGCTTAGATCACTTTCATAATTAAGGGCAAATATGGATGTGTGAGCATGCGAATAATTTTGCTTTCGAATGAATTGTCCTTGTACTTAATCCTTTAGTGACATTTGAATTTCTAGTAATTTTCATTTTTATTATTGTAATTTTAATGTTTATTTACAGCTTAATATTTTTTAATATACATACGAGTACAAAAAATATTTAATATTTCACTTTTCAGAATTGCATAATTTTTTTTCAAACAAAATTTTTCAAGTCCTTTCACAACATCTTTTTCTTAGTTACTTCTGGTCTTGGGAAGAGATATTTCAAGTTGACCTTTTAATGAATTAATATTGTACAAACAAAGGAACTATTAAACGTACATTACTCGTATACAAACACCACCTGTGGCCAATTTACCCAATGAACTACTTGCCGCTGATTTCGTTTAGCAAATAATGATATTAAGCCATTACGTTAATAACAAAGCCATTCAAGTAAATTTGGCATCAACTTAATTTAAACATCAAATACCCACAAAAAACAAATTCCAAACGAAATGGAATAAAATATTTCAAATAAGTAAAAAAAATGGGGTTTTCCACCATATGCACTTTTCTCGGCAGTTTTATTTTAGAGTACCTTCTGCTCAATTACTTTAGCTAGGAAAAAAAAAACAATGTTTTCCAGCACAAAACCAAAAACAAAAAAAAATATAAAGCAAGCAAAAAATTAAACATACGCAATCATACACAAACATTTTTTGTTTTGGAACAACTTTTTGCTGCACAAACTTTGTTTTTCTAGAGTTTTTTTTTCAGCCAGCTGTTAGTGTGATAGAGAATAGTTCGTTTTTGCGTATTGTTTGTTTATCATAGATGCTTTCTGCGAGAACAAATATTTCGCAAACACACAAAAAGAGATGGAAAAAAATATTAAGTGCATGTGTGCTGTATGCTGTGTGTGTTTAATTTTTACTGTTGATGCCTCAATTTTGTAACCGCACTTGAAATTCATCAGTTAGCACAGTTTGCAGCAAAAGAACCAGCAGCAGCAGTTGCAGTTGCAGTAGTTTTGTGCTGCAAAAGCATCAATGATGTTAGAAAGTTAAGTCTACTTTTTCTTTTCTCGGTTTAAGGAACTGCAAAGCAAACATGTGTGTGTGTGCACGTTTAAGTGAGTGTTTCCAAAATGTTTGTTGTTAGCAGCAGACAAAATTTTGTGCCCCCAAAAAATATATATACACTAGCATATATACGGCAAACTACATAAACCAAAAAAAAAATTTAAATTCCAACCTCTAGTTTTAATATTTTATATAAAACTTTTCCACTAACAATGAATTGCAATTAAAAAACTTTTTTTTTCGGAAAGTCATAATACGAATAGTTTTATTTTATTATTATTTTTGTTTAGCCATAAAATATAAATTAAATATTAAAGCAATATTTAACTTTTTTGCAATAATAATCAAATTGTGCCCAAACGTAGTAAAAATATTTTAAATTTGACCAAAGTAAATTTATAAGAAAAAAGAGCGATTTATGTGTAGTTTCTACAATGCAAGCAAGCGACTTGTCTAAAAAAAATATATGAAAAGCACTCAAATGTTTGAGTGATTCCTATACAAATTTTCTAGACAAGTCGCTTGCTTGCATTGTGGAAACTAGACATTAGTTTGAATTGAAATAGAGCTTAACTATCTAACTCGTCTCCCTTTTAATTTAATATTTAGGTACGTAATTAGCTAATTTTTATTTAAAATTAAGTTTTATTTAAATACGATTTAATTTTTTTCAGTGGTTAATTAAAGTTCTTATTAAATTACGTTGAAAGTATGGTAGCACTGCAAAATTTCCCAGTATTATGGAAGGCTTGGCAAAAAACAGCTGTTTAAGACAAACAAAATGCAGAAAATTAAAATTGCATAAAAACACATTTTATGAAACCAAAGGAGCATCAGAATGCATTTTTATATTTATTTATATATATGTTATATATTTATTAAAATTAAAGGAAATTCTTTTTAATACGACCACATTATATTCATGTAAATGTTTTCAGTAAACATATGGTGTGCTCGTAAAACTGAAGTATGATTTAAATACACAAGGTTGGGAATTTAAGTAATATTTAAATATGCACTCAAAAATAGAACTTAAAAATAATTACAGTTTGATTATAAGTCTTTGAATGTAGCGAACTTCAAAAATGAACTTAAACACCCAAAATAAGCCATTTAAGGGTTAATTTCGTACACAGTCATATTTGCATTCAAGTTATAACTGATAAAATAGTAAAATAATTATTTACTGCCGTATTCATAAAAAATATTTTAGGTTTATTAAGCGCTTATTTGACGTATTTCTATGGGAAATTTGTCAAATAAACCTGTAATAAACCTAAAGCATTTTTTATGAATACGGCGGTTAATGTTTTCAAGTTTTTTTATATAAAATCATGCTGCAAAAATTTTTGTGGAACATTTCAACCCTCTAACTCTTCTCCATATGTGCCTTTTTATCCCAGCAATAATAATTAATTTAAAAACCCAATAACAGGCAAAAACGTTTAAGGGTTAATTTCATGCACAGTCACATTTGTGTTTAAGTTATTTGAAGATTGTCACTGTTATGTAAAATCTTGCTGGTAACATATTCGTGGAAACTTTAACCCTCTAACTTTTCTCCATATGGGACATTTTTGTCCTCCCTTTCCTAAAAACAGTTCAAATAATAACTCTGAATTGGCAAGATAAAAGGTTAAAACTATTAGTCTTTAAATACATTGAATGAGCACTAACTTAATTTAAACATCGGAAAAAGTTAAAACTTGACTCGTGACCTAGGGTTAATTTAAGTTTTAATTTTGTGATGTTTAAATAGAATTTCAAACGTGGATGTGTTAATAGCCTTATGATAGAATTTTAGAGAAAATATTTTTGCAAATTTTAACCCATTCGAACCTTGCTCTTTTATGGCCTCATTTTACAGAGGGTAGAGTTATAAAATGTTCTAAACAGCTGTTCAATTGAGTTGTATATAAGACTGCCAAACACATCCTATAACTAAAATGGAAGCGATAATTCGTACGAAGTTAATCCTTAAACGGAGTATTCATACTCTTGCAATGCAATTTTATTTATATCTCCCCATTTTGTACAAAAAAAATATTTGCTTATAAGAACCGTTTCATTCTCTTAATAAACGATTTTTCTTTCAGTGTACGGATAAGTGTTCGAGGCTTAATATATTTCCTATACAATTTCCAAGAAAAATGATGAACATATCCTATACCTTAAATCCACGGATTCTAGGGTTTCCTATGACGCAAGAGTCCACAAATAAAAATGGGGGAAGGGGAACTTCAACAAATAAATAAGTTATTTTATTTATCACTCAGATGTTAACTATCAAAACGCCAATAAATGTATAGGGTATTCTTTGTTTTAATTCTGGTAGAAATAACGTTGAGGTTAATTTTCAAACGAACAGTATACTCTAATAAATCATCATGAATAGCTTGACACCAGAACAACGCTACCTGATTTTCAGACTTACTTTGAAAACCAGTCATCAATTCAAGCAGACTATAGATAAAAGAATACTGCGGGATTTATGTGGCAAGCATAATCTTCCGTCTGAGCAAGCTATGCGTCGAACTGGGGATACGTTTCACAACACATAATCTCTAAATCAACGATTCCCAAAGGGGGAGCCACTGACCCCTGGGGGTCATTATCAACCATCCAAGAAAGCATCCCCGTGAAGAGCCGAAGAACACTGTTTTTAAAAATATTTTCATTCCAAATTCTTTCTATAATTTTTTTATATATGTATATAGCGCTACCTTAATTTAGAAAGGCCCTAACTCATAATTTTTTTAATCGAGATTTTTCTATTTTCCGATACATTAGATGTTCTTCTATCGAAATATATAAAAAGCTAGACTTCAAACAAACAATGAGTTAGGGCTTTAGTTAGGGCCTTTCTATATTAAGGTAACGATGTGTGTGTAAGGATGCATACATGTAAAACTAGTAACAAAGACAAACAATTAAATATTAGTGGGACGAATTAAATATTAGTGGGATAAGATGCACTAACTGTTATTGCCATCACTACACAGAAAGAAAAATTCCTGCAATAAAGCAGTTTATAAATTGAAAATAAAACCAAAAATTAATTAAAACTGTAATTGAGTCAATTAAACTTTGTGTAATAGATTAAATTTTTAAACCAAAGTTTAATTGACTTAAATACATTTTTAATTGATTTTTGGTTTTATTTTCATTTAAAGTTGTTTATTGCAGGAATATTTTTTTCAGTGTATTAAAAACAGCTGATATTGCTGTTCTTATTTTTTGAAGTGAAGCCTAAACATGTCAAAGAAGAGAAAGAAATATTTGGAAGATCATTTAAAATTTATAGATTTATATAAAAAAGGAGGTTCCGCGAATAAACAAAAATTTACAAGGAGTCCGTGAACAGTACTTTGGTGCGAACCACTGGTCCAAATGGTGCAATAACAACGATACGTCAAAGCAATGTTCATACAGAAGAGCATATCGCCGCTGTAAACGAAAGTATGCAAGAATATCAAAATTTACCGATTCGACGTAGGTCGCGAGCAGAGAAACAAGCCGATCGGCTCACAGCCGGCGTAAGAGCCGCCTCCGACTTTCAGCTTAACTTTAAGCCGCCACCGATGTTTGCGGCTAGCCTCGGCTCGAAATTGCAGCCGGCTAATTGTTTTTGTAGTGGCAAATGTTTAACAAATCTTACAAATTATGAATTTTTTTCATAGAAATATGTTTAAAAATCTTATCAAAATCAAAACCAGCGGCTATCAATGAACCGCCGCCGACTATTTTTTACTATACCGCCACCGCCGACCTTTTAAGGCGGCTTGCTTCTCGCTAGAGAATCGGGGCTCTGTCTATCCACTACGTAAAAAACTTTGCGCAAAGGTCTTGGCCTACACCCGTTTAAGATCCAGCTGGTGCAGGAATTAAAGGCACGAGGCTGACATAACCGTCGTTCTATAGTCGATTGGACTCTAGAGCAATTGGAAACTTCTCCGATATTTTATCGCAAAATTGTGTTCATCGATGGAGCTCATTTTTGGGAAGAAACATACCCTATAAACTCCATTATATAAGTATATTTTTCTATGTTGCAAAGTGTAATAAGATTTTTCTTTTGGCGTAACCTAAAACGTGCAAGGTTTTATCCTGCGTAAATAATTAATATTATTTTAACATATTTCGTACCATTTTTGTTTTAATCCTTTATAATAAAAATACCAAGTTAATTATATTCATAAAATAACATTTATATACTACAAATACACAGCAAGTACTTTTTATTAGATTTTTTTTTTTTTTTTTTGACATATTTTATACATAAATTAATTATGCTATATACGAGGGCGTACAGTAAATACACTTGAAAAAGCACAAACAAAAATTTTTATTAAAAAAAATTTTTGAGAAAAATGTCCTTGAACTAAGCTCTATTTTCGTGTAATTTTGAAACAACTAAAAATAAATATAAAATAATTTTTTTTAGTATATTTAAAAACTTTGCAACAAGTTCATAACATTCATTAAAATCGCTTGATATTTATAAAAGTCACGAGGCCAACGCAGTTTTTCATGTGGTCAACTTTGACGCCTTGTAGCTCACCGCGTGTTTCAACAGGGTGATTTTTAAAGATTGGGTCATCTTCTATAATTTTTGCTTATATCATTTTGTTATCAGAACTCAAGTTTCAAAGAAACTGATTTATTATGCTTTATTTGAAATTGGAACCACTGTGCGGGGTAAAATGTCTCAATATTGATCTAGCGAGGGAAAAAGTGTTGTTCCATTAGGCTAAGAAATGCTACCCTTTCGACTGACTCCTGTTTCCAAATTTAAAAGAAAGGGCGGCGAAAGATTTGGGTCAAACGTAAAGGTCATCATAAGGAAATCTTATTATTTAAAAGACAATAAAAAAGACGCTGCCCTAAACGTATTGAGTTCAAAGGACACTATGTTGAGAAATAAAACGTTTATTTTTGTGGAAACTTTTTATTTCATGGAATTATCAACCTGCCCTCGTATTTAACTATTTAGCAGTCTTTAGCTTGACACGTGTCTTTAAGCACATTGCGTAGAATATAAATATTGCGAGTACATTAACCTCAACGAAAGTAATAACAGAATGTGTAAATGAAGGTATTTGGATAGAACGAAGAAAGCATTAGTTATAACAATAACAATAATAAAGTCAAAATGTGTTTTTGAATATGAGTGTGCTGCAAGTGATATTTAATACTTCCTTGTGGAAGTGAATGAATGAAATTGTATAAAAACAATGCAGAACGAATGCGGGAAAGTAAGAAGTTCATAAAGGGTTTTAATTGCTTTCACAGAGGTAAATGACACTTTAATTTATAATTCTTTTTTGCAAAAAAAAAATAATTTAAATAAGTGGAAATTTAAATTTCTTGTTGGGAAAATTTTTAAACGTTTTGCATGTTAAATGACGTCTAATTACATGAGGATATTTTTAATTAACTTTGAAGAAGTGTTTTTAAGAGAAATCTAAAATCAGCTTGCTTCTGCTCTGCTAATGTCCTTCACTTGTTAATCCCACTGTCTTTATATTTTGTTTCAGCACAAAGAAAATAATGACAAAATTGTTTGCCATCTTAAAAAGTAGAATATAAATTTTAAGTTTATTACAAAGTGAAAATAAAGCAGTAGGGACTACTTTAGAATTTAAGATACTGTAGTGTATGTTCACTATGGCCCAACACTGTTGTAGCTTAATAAGTTTATGCCTCGATGGGCATTACAGGTGCTTAGAGGAGCACACCACAAGTGCTCAGAGAAGCACACCTTCTTCATATACTTCCTATAGAGGATTTTGTGGTGGGAACGGCGACTAGAAGTCTCCTTGGACTCGTATAAACAGGTTTGGTGAGGACGGGAATAACAGATCACACATCAATCTTAAATGAGATTAGTTTTAGTGCTCAGGGATCCGTAACCCCTGGGTTTACGGACTATAAGGTCGCTAAAATCGATTTTAGTAGAACACCCTAACTGCTAATTCCGCATAGGGAATAGGGTAGTGCAGTCTTTACAGTCTGATCAAAAATGGGGGAAGACACAGAGGCTGGTGTCTATATCTTGGGAACGAGCATTCGTAGTTCTTTCAGACTGCCGAATGAATGCAGCGTTTTCCAGGCTGAGATCTTGGCGATCCTCAGGGCCACGGAGCTGGTGGCAAGGAATGTAGCTGAAGGTGAGAAGGTAACCTTCTATGTCGATAGACAAGCAGCGCTAAAAGCTTTGAAGGGACACAATGTCAAATCGAAAATTGTTAGTGACTGTAGGAAAGCCCTCAACTAACTTATGGATAAATATAGTGTCAGACTATGTTGGGTTCCTGGCCACAGCAGTGTTGAGGGAAATGACATTCCCGATGAACTGGTAAGAATAGGGTCGGCATTAGATTAGGGAATGTCAGACAGATCGGTGAAATTACCGATAGGTCATTACTATGGGGAACTCAGTAATCGGTAGAAAGCAGGACCAACAGTTCATGGTGAAGTAGGGAGGATTGTAGAGTCTCAAGGGGTATGTGGCCAAAACTTGACGCAGGAAAATCGAAACTGCTACTAGACATGAATAGGAAGGCGATGCGAATCATGATAGGCGCGTTGACAGGTCACTGCTCGGTCAGAGCAAGAACCAGAATTTGGTAAACTGGCACTCCAGATTTTAGTAGGATGTGCAAGGATGAAGAGGAACCAGAAACCATTGAACATATTATCTCTCATTGCCCAAAGCTGCAAACATCATAGGCTTAGATGGCTAAGCAGACATTTCCATGAAAGCATTACTGATATCGGGAAGTGTAAGCTAGAGGACATCAGGGTCTTCATCATGGGAATTCAGTGGCTCAATGACGGATAATAGGTTCACTTCTGGTTACAAATGGAGGGTTAAGTATTAATTTTTTTTTTTTGAGCAACAGAAGGGAATCACAATAGATCCAATTGGGTCTCCGAGTGGAGGTGCGGTATTGCACCACCCTTCCTAACCTAACCTAAGCTAACAACTTCAATCAAAATTGTTTAATTTTATTTTTTTTTTCTTTAAATATATAAAATCTCTATGAAAATAAAAATAAAAAAAAACAAATTAAACAGTGTTGCTCAAAAGTGCACATACAATGCAAGTCATCAAGTAGGTTTTTTTTTCTTGAAAAAATTTATTTGCCCATTTCTCAACAAAAGAAATGGCATTATAAAAAGTCACGAATACCCAGTATATCGTTACCTTAATATAGAAAGGCCCTAACTCATTATTTTGTTTAAAATAACATCTGATGTATCGAAAGATGCAATAATATAGATTTAAGAAAAAGAGTGTAAGGTGAAAATTAGCAGCATGCATCTCCTGTGGCGATACACAAGTGTGCAGCAAGAAATAGAATCCTAAAGGTATGCTTGGATTTCTTTAATACAAAACTTCAATCCACTGAACAGTGATCCGAATGCCGTTTTCATGCATTCTCTCTATGCTTTTCTTTCCGTGTATTTCTTTATTTTTTATATTTTTTTAGAATATCACACATACATATAAAATGTCTTTTGATGTTTAAACAACTTTACGCTTGCAAAATGTTGCTGTTGACATCTCTAACAAAAAAAGGGATGAGCTGACATGTGATTTAATTTAATTTTTAGGTTTAATAAAATATATATACACACACACTATCGCAAATTAAGTAAATATATAAATATACAAGTATAAACATAGATATTTTGTTTACATGTGTCTACATATTTGATATGCACTAGTATTCTATTGTTATGTTGTTATGTTGACAATTTATTTATCGTGTTGCTTACATTGACATTTATAATGATAATCATTGTCAGAGCAAGTATGTATATATAAACTGTATTTTGGGAGTAAATGTACTCGTATGTGTATCTAAGCTTACGCTTCATCGCCTTCCATGCAAAGAGAGCGACAAGTGTGCACATAGGTATTTATTTATATTTTTAGATTTTTAGTCGTTAGCTTAACCATATGGAATTGAAATGTAATATTATATTATATTTAATGTTGAAGCATCATTCAAACTACTGCAAGATGGCATCTGTCAAAATATAATGAACATTGACAAGATGATTTGAAATATATTTGCGTGTCATCTAATTTTTCTTTTCTATTATTTACTTTTGAATGATTATTATTTTATTTTCAATTGATAATGGATGACTGTTGGATTTATCTGGTGTGAATATTCAAAAATGAAATAGGAAATAAGGAAAGAAATTCTCCTTTTATTCTAAGAGTATTCCCTCATTTATTTTGTCTATTATGCCTATGATGCTATTTTACAAATTAAAAGTGAATGTGGGCGAAATCAGGCAGAAGCATTAATAAATCATAAATAAAAAAACCAAGTGTGTGCATATAAATATAAATTTACTAATCGATTTCATTATTAATATGAGAAATTGTTCATCTAAAACAAAATCTCTGTTTTGCAACTGCAGTTCCGATTTCGACACACCGGCTATCAAAATTACATAATTGGCCACGAAAAGTTTAATTTAAAAATTTAAAACAAACAAGCTTTGTGAGCATTTCATTCATATATTCTTCCACAAATTTCTAACGATTATTTACTGTAGCGCGATTTAGCTTACATCTATATGATTTAATAATTCAAGACATAGCGTTCATATGTCTAAGGATTATTGAACCTATTCTTACTTACAAGGACCTCGTCGTGATTTTTCATGTTTGATCAACCGAAGTCAAAGAGTTAAGGACACGTCAGGACTTAAAACTCGCTCTATTGAAACTAAATTTTATATTTGTGGTGGATATTTCAAATTAATTGTTCATACATTTACCGCCAATTTTTCATTTTTTTGTTGACATTTTCCCTTAAAAATTTAAAGTCATTAACATGACTCCCTCTATTGAACGACATTTTTAATGTTAACGTTAAATCATTTCAAAAGTTTAACCCCCTTATGCAAAAACGATTGTTAAACTTAAAGTTGGTTTAACAAACGAATTTTGCATGGCAAAACCGGTTTTAACATATGCTTTAACTTTAACAATCGTTTTTGCATAAGTCCACAAATTTTTAAGCAATTTTTAACATAATTCCTTCCTTTAAAAGAAAATTTTATATTTGTGGTGAATATCTCAAATTAATTGACCAGACCTTTACCACGAAATTTGTATTTTTTGATAGCATTTTACCTAAAAATTTCAATTTATTGGTAAAGTTCAGATTAGCAAGCGTTTATCAAACAGACTCGCTTTACATAAAGAAAATTTTATATATGTGTGGTGAATATTTCAAATATTTCAAATTGATTATACCGTTACCAACAATTTTGTATTTTTTTTTTAATTTTTAGTTCAAAATTAAATTTCAAGTCATCAAGTTTAGATTTTTAAGCAATTTTTTTTAGCATAATTCCTTCTTTTAAAAGAAAATTTTATATTTGTGGTGAATATTTCAAATTAATTGACCACACCTTTACCACCAATTTTGTATTTTTTGTTTAAACTCTTAGCTAAAAATTGTAAAGATATTTGATATATGTATATGTACATATGTATGTATGAGTATGAGTGTATGTGGGTAAGGGTTCACATTTAGCTGTTGAACAAAATTATGAAATACAATTTTTTTTTTCATTTAAGCAATTGAATTTAAATTTTGATTGGCTATTGACACACATATAGACAATGTCAATCATTTACAAACCAACACTTTAAATTAGAAACACAAGTCAATTACACAAACGAAATAATTTATTTAATAAGCATAAATAGACAAAGTTCAAAGACACATTTCTCAAATTTCTCATTTGGCATTTTACTTTGATATGAAACACAGAAAAAAGCCTTCAAAAGAATTATATACATACGTATATGGTAAGGAATTTGAATTCAAAGAGAATCCAAAGTTAATTCAATTACAATTAATACTCGTACACATACAATATAAAAAATAATTATTGTTTAAATACTTTGAGATTTCGCTATATACATATGTATATATATGTATGTATGTATGTATATTGCCCTGATTTTTTCCCAAACTTTTTTCCCTTATCCAACCCATTGTGCAGTAGTTAAGAATTTCTTAGTATTGTTATGATGGAATTTTTTTTATTAATTACTTGACTTAAGCGAAATACCTTTAAAGTAAAATTGACTTTAATATATTTATATTTCGGTATTACAACTTATAATTTATGGCCTTTTTGTAATTTAAAAAAAAAATTCATTTATATTTATTCCTTAGGGGTGATTTGTCACAACTGTCTTTGGACAAAATGTTGTTGCTTTCTTCTGTTTTCTTTTCTTACTATTGTCTACGAAAATAATAATTCCCCCAACACAGAAAAAAAACGAAGAAAGCCAATTGCTTATAACTACAAACCAGGAAGAGAAAAATACAAAATTCTTATTTTGTTTTTTTTTTTTTTTTCTTAAATAAAAATCGCACAAAATAAATAAAAAAACAATGGCTGGCCTCAACTGCTGCAATCTTTAAGAACTTCGTCTATTTGGAAAAAAAAATTCATGTAGCCTAAGGACTTTTCTAACATCCTGGCATTGGACTAGACTTAAGCCAAATGTTTAACAAGTTTTCACTTTAATTTATAACTGCCTCAATTTCAGCCATGTAAGCCCCTGTGTTATTTCTTGTAAAAACGTCTACACAACCGCAATAAATTTCGCTTAAAGGACATTTATCTTGTTTATTTCAGGCGTTATTAAATGTTACGTGACATGCAAAACAATGTCAAAAATTATATAAAATTAAATAGTAGTATAACTTGCCTTAGAAATTTAGTTATACAATTTAAATGGGAATGAGTCTGAAAAACAAAATGTTGGAGGCTTATCAGAAATGCTAAGGATACGCACGATAGAAATTAAGAAATGTGTGCGATAATAATAATAATAATCATTAAAATGATTAAATGGCCAAAAGTAAATACTAAGTAGAAACTCTCTTTTATCAAGCTGTTTGCCTACAACTTTATGTTTAAAAAGATTTCAAATCACTGTGCGTAGGGCAGCATCAATTGACCGTACTGCATGTTAGCTTTCATATAATTGCAATACAAATGTTGTAAAACTTCTGTAAACTATTATTCTTATGATACAATTTTAAGAAATAAATGTATGCATATCAATTATGATAATGTACTAATATCATGTACATACATCATAAAAATTTTAAAACATAAATTTAACAATTGCCCTTAAAGTTGCTGCTTGTTAAACACATGACAAAAATATGTTACGAAAAATATAAATAAATAAATCCAACGAAAATGAACTAGACAAATATTGCTAAAATGGCAGAAGACTTGAGAACATCATTTACATGAAATGTATTTCTTAAATTTAAAAAAAAGTAATGCTGCTCTGATTCAAGTCAGGATATATGCTAAATTTTTCGCTAAATTTACTTTTTTCCTTCCTAAAGAAGATATTCTCCCTTTAATTATAAAAATGTACGGTTTCTATTTTCTGTACTCGTACACTGTGTACACTTGCCAATGCATGTTCTTGTGTGCTCCTTTCATGCATGTGCATGCATATTGACGTTTGTATGCGTATGCCTTTGCATATTTAAATTTTTAACAACAAACAAAATTGTATCAAATACAACAAACAAACAAACAAACACATACACACAAACACCCAGCGGGAGAACTCGGAAGACTTTCTCACTGCATGCCTTATTAAAGGCCTGCTTAGGATTTTTTTATATTCAATTATTCGTATATAACTGCTGAGGAATACGTTAAAAAAGAATCCATTAATTTGAATAGCTGGTGAAAGAAGTGAGACCGATAACAACGGGTGTAAATAAATTCAGTAAAGTGAGACTTTGACTCGCACACGAACACTGCATATGGAATACTATACGAACTTTAGTCTATATAATCGAATATCGTGCCTGAAGTAGCCATTTAAAAAAAATTTAAGTACACGGTGAACTTTATTTCGTTTTTTAGGAATTTTTCTAATTTTGGCGGTTTTTCTTTTTTTGGGATTTTTTCGGTTTTGGCGTTTTTTTAGTTTTGGCGCTTTTTCGTTTTGGCGATTTTTTCGGTTTTTGGCGATTTGTTTTAGTTTTAGAGATTTTTTTAGTTTATGGAATTTCTTTCGGTTTTTGGCGATATTTTTTACTTTTGGAGATTTATTTTAGTTCTAGCGATTTTTTTAGTTTTGGCGCTTTTTTTTGTTTTAACGATTTTTCCGGTTTTTGGCGATTTTTACGCCTTGGTGATTTTTTATTTTTTTAATTTTTTAGTTATAGCGTTTTGGAAAATTTCAAGAGTTGGCCTCTTACGGTTTCTAAGACACAGCAAATTTTCAAAATTACATTTTTTTTTTTTAATAGTATATTTATTTATTGTATCTTCAAAAATGAACTAACAATAAGTAATCAAATCTTAAATCTAAATATAATTATTAGGCCCGACCAATATCGGACATAAGCTTAGTGATAGTTATAAATAATACATAAGTAGTGATAATCAAAAAGAAGTATTTTTAAGCAGTCCCATCTGGAGTGTTAGGTATAAGAGCCCTTGTGTCCCTTTTTTTTAAGCGGATGTGTCCAGTAAAGCTCAAAATATTACGGGCAAGCGGATTAGGATGTGACTCGAGTTTAGTTAAATATTTGCCTGCGTATTTTGCAATTTCTTCACTCACTAGTGGCATATTTAAATCACGATGAATATTTGAATTTTTAACGTACCATGGATTAGATGTTATCAAACGTAAAATTTTGTTTTGCCTTCGTTGGATTCACTCGACATTTGAAGCTGAAGCAGTGCCCCACAGCTGAATTTCATAGCACCATATTGGCTTCAAAAGCGACTTGTATATCAAAAGTTTGCAGCCAATTAACCAATATATTTGAGTCAATTTAAGTTTCATTTGGGTTAACTTAGAGTCAATATGATATTTCCATGTAAGCCTTCGATCAAGGTGTATGCCAAGGTATTTGACTTGAGAATGTTGAGGAATATTTTGATTGTTGATTCGAATGGGGGAACAGGTATCTTTTCTTAGGGTAAACGTTATATGAACACACTTTTGTTCATTGACTTTAATTCTCCATAAGTTCAACCATATTTCAAGCTGGGTAATGTGTGCTTGGAGATTGCGGGATGCCTCATCAGGATTTTTGTGAATACTCAAACAGGCTGTATCATCGGCAAATGTAGAAGTGTGGATGTTATTGCTCACAGGCATATCACAAGTATATATTAGATACAAGACTGGCCCCAGAATACTACCCTGTGGCACACCAGAAGATATAGATTCGGGTACACTCATGAAGTCTCCTTCCACAACGGTAAATGTCCTATCAACAATATAACTTTCCAAAAGCTTTTGTATATTTATTGGTAGGTATGTCTTCAATTTTAAAACTAGGCCTTTGTGCCATACTTTGTCAAATGCCTGAGAAACATCAATAAAAAGGGCAGAACAATACTTCTTTTCTTCAAAAGTCCTCCTTATAATTTGAACCAATCTATGCGTTTGCTCAATAGTGCTATGCTGACTTCTAAAGCCAAATTGATGGTCCGGGATGCACCCAGTATCAGCTAAAATTGTGGACAATTTAGTCATGAGCAGCTTTTCGAAAAGCTTTGAAATTGTTGAAAGTAAGCTTATAGGCCTATATGACTCAGCCTTGGTAAGATCTTTGCCTGGCTTTGGAATCATTTTAATCTTGGCAAGTTTCCAGTTATGTGGAAAATACTGCATTCGTAAAATGGCATTAAAAATAAATAGCAAAATTCTTATTGCAATATGAGGCAAGTTCATCAGCATCTTGTTACTAATGCCATCAATACCTGGAGCTTTCTTAGGGTCGAGTTCAGCAACTATTTTTTGTAGTTCACGCATCTTAAACCTTAAGGGACGAGGGGGTAGAGAGACTACACTCGGTAAATCGGCAGCACCCGTACATGAATTGGGAGTGAATACAGATTTTAAATGCTCAGAAAATAAGTTACCTTTCTCACTATCGCTTCTTGCCCAGCCTCCAGTCGAAGTACGCAATGGTGATTTGAGATCAACGGGTCTTTTAAGATTTCTAGTAGCGCGCCATAAAGAGTAATTAGATGTTGACGTTACATCAAGACCTTCTAAATACTTTTCCAGTAATGCAGTCTTTTCCGACGATAGCAGCTCTTTGAGTCGTTTAGTACATACTTTAAGTCTGATTTTATTTAGGGGTGATCGGTGTTGTTGCCATTCTCTTCTAGCTCTCCTTTTTTCACATACAAGACGTTCAATTTCCGTAGAATAAATTCTATTAAAGCCAGTCTGCGGATAGGAAGTAGTGGCATGTTCAGCAGCCTGTTTAATATATTCGGTAAGATTGGCAATATTAAATTCAATATCATCAGGTGATCTTAGCTGAATGTTTTCTACGCAGTGACTACTAATATATTTTTTGAATCCTAGCCAGTTGACCCTGTTAATCGTTTTCGCATATGAGTTAGTTAAATCACTCCTTAGTGGGTTGAAAATTGTAACTATTGTGGGAGAGTGATCGGAGGACAGATCTACAGAGCCCTCTACGTGAATTAAGTCCCTATGGATATTTTTCGTGACGCCAAAATCTATAACATCTGGAATTTTTCTTACGTCAGTAGGCCAGTAAGTAGGCTCCCCACTCGAAATGACATCTAAGCCCATTTTTGAAATTGTATTAAACAACGCTCTACCTCTAGGTGTAACAAGACGCGAGCCCCAGTACGTATGTTTTGCATTGTAGTCACCAGCTGCCACGAAACAAGATCCAAGCGATTTGTAGAACTTCTCATACTGATCTTCGGTAACTGAAAATCTGGGAGGTGAGTAAATTGATGATATCACGAAGTTCGCACAAAAATTTTCTACGAAAATATTCGTAGCTTGCATATATTCTTCACTAACGTTCTCAAGGATATAGTGCTTGAGTCTTGACTTAATTAGAATTGCTGATCCACCGCATGCTCTCCCCCTCGGGTCCTTTGAATCATATAGAGTATAACCATTTATTTTAAAGCAGCTTCTCGAAGTCAAGTGAGTCTCAGAGACCATCATTATATCAATATTTTTTTCCGTGAGGAAGTGCTCAAGTTCATTTTTATGTTGGCGAATGCCGTTTGCGTTCCAGAAACATAGTTTTAACGTGTTCATGGTTTGTTGACTAATGCTTGAAGCAGAGTATTCTGCATTCTCAGCATTTCTTGCATCATGCTAGTCATATTTGTTGTAAAGTTGTTTATAGTTAGCACCAGATTCTCAATAGTAGCTTCAAGACGACTAAAGTTAAAGCTAGAGTTTGCATTCGTTGAATTACTTGGCGGTGGAACATTTTGTGTGGGAATAGAGCTAGTCTTAGCAGCATCGGCATACGATACACGTGAATTAACTAGTTGGCTAGTTTGAGGCAGAGTGGCGGAGTAAGCATTTGCTGATTGAACTGGAGCTAATTTAGATTTTTGACTCATAGCCTGTTTAACGAAAGAATATACACGGCATCCTCTGTAATTAGCGGTGTGATTTTCTCCACAATTACTGCATTTTTTTTCAGCTTGTACTTTTGGCTTGGTACAGTTAGCAGTACCATGCAATTCACCGCAGATAACACAAACTGTAGGTAATTTGCAGTAGGTTTTTGTGTGGCCATATTCTTGGCAATTATGGCACTGTACGGGACCTGTAAAAAGGTATTTTAGACTATAAATTGGGTGCGTCTCATTTTTCTTTAACTGTATATCATTCGGCTCCAGTTCAACACGAAATAGAGGCTGGGGAATCTTCTCTCTATTGATTATATTGGTAACATTTTTTACCTTAAATCCTTGTTCGATAAGTGCACATTTTACTTCTTCAGGCTCAACATATGAATCTACGCCCTTTAATACTATTTGTAGGCCTTTAGCACTCTTAAGTTGATATGTATAAAAATTTGTTTTATTTTTTTCAAACTCACTAACAATTTTTCGGAAATCTTTTTCATCATATATTTGGATTTTAGTTTCATCAATATTACCTCGTTTAATTGGAATGATGTGAAAAGTATTTTCACCAATGGTCGACAGTAGATTTTTTAGAATCGCGTTTGAATTTTTTTCTCTCAGATAAATAGGTGGTGGCTTAAAAGACTTTTGTGATGATGCAGCGGGCTTGTCGTTTTTGTCTTGCAATAATGAAAAACGATTTTGACGATTGATAGAAGATGTGCTGTTATCCCTAGACATCTTTGGGGCGGATCCAATTTTAGTAGAATTTGGGCTTCGCCCGCGCTTTAAAATGGTTATATATCTGTCCATTCCTACTTGTACCTTTGGTTTTGTACTACTGTTGTCTTCAGTAACAACTTGTTTAATTGTTGACCACGAGCCCGAAGCGGATGATATCGCTGAGTTAAATGTAGAAGTACTAGGCAATAATGTCAACGATTCACTAGTTGGCATTGGACAAAGCGAAGTTGATCGCTGACGAAACTGTGGTTTTGCCGTTAGTAAAAGTCTATTATCAGATTTTTGATTTTTATTAAGAGCTTCAGAACTCACAGCAAGATTATTATCAGATTTTTTATTTTTATTGTTATCATTATGAGCATCAAAACTCACAGTAAAATAGGCATTTCTGCCGTTAGAACTCACTTCACTATTTTTTTTCTCTGGGGTACTCATAAAGAGTATTCCTCAAGGGTATTTTGTATGTTTTTTTTGTTTACGGTTTTTTTTTATTTTTGTTATTTCTATATGTAAAAATATTATCAAAGCAAAAAAATGCTTATTTATCAAAGTTAATATGTACTACGAATATTTTTTGTATGCTTTTTTTTGTTTAGTTTGTATATAAGAAAAATTCCGCTATTACGTCTGTTCACTATGAAGGTACAACGAGAACTCCAAAATTACATTAACTGATGGAATACCCTTTAATTTTAATTTTTTAAATTATAGTGTTAAATGGTGCATAAAAATAACCGATTTTTAAAAATTCCAAGTGCCTATATATAATTGTAATTAGGATTTCAAAATTTGTCGTTGCTTGGTTTGGAACACCCATTATTTTTTTACTGTCATATATTTGTTGTTGTGCCTTTTCAGCAGTGGTATAGGGATGTACAAAAGCCTTCTTTCTTTTTCCCGCTGGGTATCTGTAAATGCACGAATCTGACACATCGCAAGGCGCCCACTAACACAGACACCCACCCACACACATACGTACACATTTTAATAGCTCATTCACACACATGTGAAGCAAAAACATTTGTATGAATACCAAGCTCTTTCTTTTTTTCTCTTTATTTGAATCGTATTGTATGTTTGTTGTTTCCGTATCCGTTTCCTTTTCAATTGTTATTGTCTTTTATAACGTTAATAGTGTTGTCGTTCTTGTTTTCTTTTTTTGTGTGTCGTTATTTTTTTTTTTTGTGACGATATGATGCAAACAAATATAAAATATTCACAGTATATGTTTTTCTGAGAATATATTTATATGAATATAAACACATAAGTCATCAACTAGTAGTTGATTGAGGTAGTACGTATAAGCATGCAGGTGCATGCATGTATATATATACTATGTGTTCTTGTATAAAAATAATTTTTGTTTTAAGCAACATATACAATGAAAGCAATATTACTGTCATTGTTCTTACAGATGTATGCATATATACATACATATATCTTATATTTTAATATTTTCACAATTATATTTGCTCAAGTAGCGTCTGATACTTGCCATTAAAGTACAGTGAAAGGTATATTTGTCTGGCAAAGAAATTAAAGTAAGAGTTAAAAATGTTGTTTATTTCTGATGAATTATAACATATCAGAAATACCCGATATTTACAGTTAAGGAATTAATTCTACATACACCCATAATTTTTGGGGTTTAAGGAAACTTGGGAAGAAATTCAAAAAATTATTTATGCCAATATTTAGGGTGCTAATAAATATGTTTATACAAAAAATAAAAAATTAAAATATAATTATAATAACAACAATAAAAGCAAAAATATTCAAATCCATAGGAAAAAAGTCTACATACAGGCATAAAATACATGAAAAAATACGTGCAAAATGTTCGAGGTCATCAACTTGTTTGAAAATTCTGTGATTTCCGGTACCAAGCCGTCAACAAATGGCATCCGAATATGGTCTAATATGTTCTTAAAAAGGCAACAATTGATATTAACCTCGAAAGAATAAAAAAAATTTACCACAAATGATTAACAATGATTAACAGAAATTTTAAAAACAGCATCAACAACAACGAATTTCTCCTCTAACAAATTTTCACTAGTCATCACAATCTTTAAGATGAATTTATTGAGTGCACAGCCTTAAAATTCACAACAAATGTTGTGGTTTGTGTCGTCTTTACAAACTTAGAGCGCATTTGGAGGCTAAACATGTGTTATTTATTATACCATAGCTTTATCACCAAATACTAATATATTTTAAGTAGATTTCGAACAAATCTAGTGACAAAGTAGATTTTATTTTATATGGGAAATCTACTCGAAATCTTCTACATTTTGCTCGAAACCCCATAATCTCAAGCACACAAAATGCTCTTAATTCTGCCAATAGCCTGGTAAACCCACATTGCCTTAGTTTTAAAAATTCACAGCATGTTTTGTAAATTTCCCTTCATTTACATAACATTCATATACATAATTCCTATTCAAGAAAATATTTTGGCAACAATCTAATCATTTTACATCAAACTGGCTTTAGAATTTTCCCTCAAGAGTTGTTTATATTTGGTAAGTTTTAAAAATTTTCCTCCAAGGAAAATTTCCCTCGAAGGAAAATATTAAAAAATTCTCAAATAAAAAAATTCTGACTATACTTCTATAGTTTTAAAAATTAAGAAAAAAATATATATGTATACAATATATATATAATATTTTTCATTATATATATTATATATAATGAAAAATGTCCCTTTAAGGAAATTTAAAATTTTCTACAATTTATTTAAATTCATTAAAAAAAATGTTTTCGAAAAAGAAAATTATTTGTTCATTAAAAAATTTGTGGAATTTCCCCTAAAGGGAAATTTGTCATATTGGAAATATCGTTTTAAAACAATATTTGTCTATGCCTATTTTTTAATACTTTTTCTAATTAAACTAGCAGAAGGCTAACATGGCATCAAATATTTTTCTCAAAGAAAATATATAATATATTTTGCTAAGTTTCTTTAAAAAATGTCCTCTCATGAAATATGTATACATATTTTCATTTAATTCTTATTTACAAAATTTCATATAACGCAGCTTAACGTTGCGTTTTTCAAAATTAGTCCCTTAATGGATTTTTGTATCAAAATTGTTAGGAAATTCCTTCAAAAGAAACGTTTGCTTAAAAAATTTGAAAATTTCCTAAAAATAAAATTTTTGATATCAGAACTGTGAGTAAATTTTATACGTACATACATATAATTTATATCTTTGAACTAAGAAAAATTTTGGTTAGGATTAAAAATTTCCCTTAAAGGAAAATGTAATATTTTTTGTAATTATTTTAATTTTAGCAATAATAGAAAGGCTTTTAAAGAAAAAAATAAGGTCTATAGAAAATTTCCCTTTTATGGGAAATTTTTTTTAAGCTAAAACATTGCTTTTCTAATTTGCATAAGGTTTTTAAACTTTCCCTCATAAATATTTATAAAGTTTCATTGAATTATGGTTTAAGAAAAATTTCCCTTTCGCCGAAATTTACGAATTGAAAAATATTTCAAAGTTTAGCTGTAAAATAATTTTTTTTAAATATGAGTATGAGAATTTCTACATAATGGTAATTGTTATTAATTTTTGAAGCAGCAGATATTAATCAACATAAATATTATTTTGAAATGTTAATATTTTGTTTAAATTTCCCTTGAAGAGAATTTTTAATTTCAAGCAATATTTTAGCTTCATCAAAAAAAAATTAGTGCTTTGAAGGGAAGAAAAAATTTTCACTTTAAAAAATAAGAATTTTTAAAAACTTTCAAAAGTAAGTATTAGTTAAAAATTATTTATTTTCACCTATTGTTTAACATTTGTGTGGGATTAAAGGACTTTACACGAAGGGAATTTTAAATTTTCGTAAAATGTTGAAAAATAATAAATTATTAATTAATTGTTTTTGTTTCTAAAAATGTTTGAATTTTATAAATTATTAGCAAAGGAATATTTTATAAAAATGTCAAATTTAGAAAAATGGTTGTAAAGTGTATCTTAACAATGAAAAATCTTGAAAATTTCCCTCAAAAGGGAAAAATTAAAAATATGTCTTTAAACGAATTTTAATTAAAAAATTAAGCTTAGAATTTATTTTGTTTGTTTATTTAAAACATTTTATTTATTTCCCTCTTAAAAATAATTCTGTTAAAGGAAATTTTTGAAAATTTCCCCAAGAGGGATTTTTTTAGCAATTCTCAAAACCAAAATTATCTGCATAAAATAATATTTTTGCTTCGTAAAAAATGTATACAAAGCAAAAAAAAAATTTCCTTCAGGGGAAATTTTAGTTTTATGCAATTTTTTAGCTTTATTTACAAAATCATATGTTTGCTAACCTTGAAATTTGCTTTTTTTTAGTTTAAGCATAAAAATATAGATAAATGTAAAATATGACTCACCCTTTTTAAATTTTTTTTGTGTTGTCGCCGGTTGCTTAAATCGAGCTGAAACTGTTTTCCATTTACCTTTTTGAGTGTTTTTCATGCATTATAACTTTGTCGCAATATCCGTGCTATTAAGAATATTTCCCTTTTGAATATGATGATGGGCATGTACATATGTATGTATAAAAATATTTCATTTTCTTTATCCTGCTTAAAGCAGTGCAAACAGCAGAAACGTATTAATGATGTGGTGCTGCGTCCTGAAAAACAGAGGGAAATTTTAAGAGCTTTTTTATATGTTTGTTTATATTAATGTCAAGATTATTTATGATTGTAAGAGATTGAAATGTGAAAAATATTAATGAAATGAAGACACAGATTTTTTATGTTTTATACATGTTAAAAAATATTGATGTTATTTATTTGCTTTGTATTGCTGTTTTCTTTGTTTGAATATTCTTGAGCCATAAGAATTACAAATGAGAGCTTGAAAACATATTATTTAAAAATATGTCACATCTGTATTTGATATAAGACACTTCTTAATAAACAAATTTGTAATTTATTTCCATTTATAGTTTATTTGCATAAATTGCTTTAAATAAAAACTATTAACATGCGATTAAATCGCTTAACAATCTTTACTTTCGTTTTTAAAACATTTAAAAACGTTTCAAGTTTTCTTCAACTCACGCAGTGTCCCGTAGAAATTGAGTTCATTGTCATTTTCAAGGATAAGAAAACGTAACTTTATAAAACACATTATAAAATATATCTACCATTTTATGTGTAGAAAATAAGAGAGAAAAATTTTTATTTTTTAACTTCCTCCCTTAGTAAATTGAAAAGCAATGTAAAAGTAACCAGTGCTTTGTTATATATAGAAAAGCAATATTAAAACTTTTTCCTTTTCTTTTTGTTCAACAACTGAATTGCTGTTTTTACAAGCATGTACATGTACATTAATGTCATAATAAAACCAACCATTGTGTGAAGGACCACCAATTCAAGCAGCCAAACAACAAACCCAAAAGTCAGTCGGCCAGTCAACCATTAACAACACATAAAACATATATTAAAAAAAAAATGAAAAATATGCACATTTCTTATTATTTTTCAAAAGAGGAAATACATTCATGCTAAAGAGAGCGAAAAGATTAAAAAAGAGCAAGCGGAAATAAAAGTTATACTAAAACAGGAAACTCAAAAGCGGGTCACTCTCCGCTCTTAAGAATTCTGAATTTTAGGCATGATTTATACTTATAATTATTCAAAACAATTGTTTTATAAAAAATGTTTAAGCTATGAGAATAATTTTATATATAACTGAAATTTAATGTGTTAAACTGAAGATCGCCGAAGAGGAAGAGGACTCAATTCCCCTACAAATCGGAGAGGGAAATTTGCTCCCCGTATGCATAACTCTGTCTTTTGTAAACCGATTTTCAAAATTACTATTTTTTTTTTGAAAGGACTAATTTTCCATCGGAGGGGAAATTTGCTCCCTTTATGCATAACCCTATGATTTGTGAAACGATTTCCAAAACTTTTTTTTATTGGAAAGGGCTTGCCTGCAAATTGGACCTCTAATTCTTTTCGAAAGTTGGAGGGGGCAATTTGCTCCCCTTATGCATAACCCTGTGATTTGTGAAACGATTTTCAAAATTCTTTTTTTTTTTGTAGGAAAGGGTTTGCCCGCAGTTTGGTCCCATAATTTTTTTTAGTGAAATCGGAGGGGAACATTTACTCCCCCTTTTCATAACTCTGTCATTTGTGAAAAGATTTTTAATTTTATTTTTTTATTTGAAAGGGTTTCCTGCAGTTTGGGCCGTTAATTCTTGTTTTCAAAAATCGGATAGGTCAATTTGCTCCTTTTATGCATAACTCTGTCTATTTGTAAAACGATTTTAAATTTTTTTTTTGAAATGGTTTGCTCGCAAATTATACCCATATTTTTTCGAAAATCGTAGATATAAATTTTTTTCCATTATGCATAACTCTGTCAGTTGTGAAAGGATTTCCAAAATTCTTTTTTTGTTGCAAAGAATTTGTCCCATAAGGGGGAAATTCGCTCCCCTTATGCATAACTCTGTCTTTTGTAAACCGATTTTCAAAATTATGTTTTTGTTTGAAAGGCTTTGCCTGCTAATTTGGAGCCCTAATTTTTTTCGAAAATCGAAAAGGAAAATTTGCTCCTCTTATGCATAACTCCGTCTTTTGTGAAAAGATTTTCAAAATTATTTTTTTGTTTGAAAGGATTTGCCTGCAAATTGAAGACATAATTTTTTTTAATAGGAGAGGGAAATTAGCACCCTTATGCATAACTCTGTCATTTGTGAAAAATTTCCGAATTACCTGTTTCTTTTTTTTGAAAGGGGTTGGTCGAAGATGTGAATTTCTTCCCCTTATGCATAATTCTGTCATTTGTAAACCGATTTTCAAAATTATTTTTTTGTTTGAAAGGATTTGCCTGCAAATTGGACCCATATTTTTTTTTTTTTTTAAATCGGAGGGGGAAATTGGCCTCCTTATGCATAACTCTAACATTTGTAAGCCGATTTTCAAAAATATTTTTCTCGTTTTAAAAGGTTTGCCTGCGGTTTTGTAGCATTATTTGTTTTACGTAAATCGGCAAGCAAATTAGCTCCACTCATCCTTCAACCCCCACTAAAAATGGACAAATTACCCGGAACCGAATTAAGAATGAGCTAGAACTTAAATAGAAGAGAACTAGGACTGAATTAAAGAAAAAGTAGATGTTATCTAGAATAAAACCAGAATTGAGCGCCTGAAATGCAGTAGAACCCAACGAGAAATTTATTGCTTCCAAATTGTAATACATATTTGTATTTTCCTGACTTTTTTGTAAGTTATTATAATCATCATAATTTTCTCTTATTTTTTGGGGAAATTATATTGTTCGTAAAGCTGAGTGGTTAAATTGCAAGATTTAGATTGTTTGCAATACATAATATTGTGAAGGATAATAACGTCCTTTTTACATTCGTTTTTAAATCGTATTGTTATTGCCAGTTAGGAGAAATGTTGCCTGGCTATTTACTTTGCAACAGAGCTAACGAAACAAGGAAATAAAAGTCCTACTGCAAATAAGCTATATTGAAATATAAAATGAAATTATAGTATTTCTGGCATTTATTTAATTTTCCTTTCATTTCGTGCTTCGTTCCACTACAATAGCAAAATAATTTGGAAAGAAAAGAAAAAATTACGAAGAAAATAAAGCAAATTTTTACGTGACCAAAAAATATGACCACAAATAAAAAACAAAAATTTGAGAGAGAAAAGTGTATATTTTTTAGGGAGCTACCAACAAAAATAAATAAATAAATAAAGGATCGTAAAAAATGGGCAGAAGAACCAAACCATTATATGAAAAAACAAAAAAAAAAAAAGATTTACAATTCTTATATTGCAATTTACTCGTAGTTGAAAAGAATCATGGGGTTGGGGAAAAACTATTTCTTCTAAAGAAAAGCAATAAAATGTTTTCAAACTTTTCTAACAAAGAGCTGAAATTCTGTATAAAATTTCGCTAAAATCAGTTGACTGCAAGTGCATAAATTTTAAGGTAATGTGATAATGGGTGTGGCTTCGTCCACTTTTCCAAATGCGAGATTTTTTGTTGCAAGAAGTCAAAGTGTGTGTGTGTGTTGAGTGTCCTGTCATCTTAAGATCACATAGTGTGTGGAAAAATTCATAGGAATCGGTTAGTTAGAATTATATAAAAAGTAATAGTGTTAAATTTTAAAGGGCATGGTTCCGCCCACTTTTTTCAACAGAAATTATAAGAAAGCTTCTTAAGAATCGGTTCGCTAGAAATACATGAAATTCCATGCTGAATATTAATGGACATGGTTAAGCCCACCTTCCTCAAGATATATGGAAAATGTCGTGGCAATCGATAAAATAAAAGCAAATAAAATTAAGGGCGAGTCAATAAGTCTGTGAATTTTTGAATTTCCCGCCTCCTAACTCAAGGGGCAACACTGCCCCTGCCAACAAGCAACTGTCAGTTGACTACTGTCAAAATTTGAACAAGCTGCATCATTTAGTTGGTGTTTGACAGCCATTTCTCGTTTTTCGCTGAAATAAACCATCACTCAAACTAAGGAAAATTACATTTTCTTTTCTAGAAAAAAATTTTGCATCTATTGCACTTTGCAATGAAAATTTAGAAATTATTTTAGCATCCCTTACGAGGTGTAAATGTTCTCTTTAAACGAACGCTAAATTGCACCATTCTGTTTAATAAAAAGTTAAAATAAAATTACACTTTTTCTAGAAAATAAAAGGGCATAAGCTTGATAAATACTGCGGGGACTCTTCACCACTAATTTTAACAAAGTAGTAAAAAAGTAGTTTACTGCATTTTGTTGTGGCTGTGCAAACACGACAGATGCCGAATGTTCTGGATGCCCAATTGAGGTCTCTACACCCGAAACAATTTGAAGAAATCAACGTTATAGTGTTGTCCCCTCGGAGATTGAAAGTGAGAAAGATTGTGGAAGCCATAGTTAGCGCACATGGCTCAAGGGTTTAAATTATGAATGATGACTTGGGTAAGAGAAGGCTTACAGCAATATGGGTGCGGCGTTTGCTCAACATCGAACATAAAGCCAATTGTGTGGGAATTTACGGCAGTGTTTGGCGTTCTACAACCGCAATATGAATGAAACTTGGATACAAAACAATACACCAGAGACTAAACAGCAGTGAAAGCAGTGGTTTTCTAATGGTGTTTCGAAGCCAAAGAAGGCCAATTTGGGTTTGTCAGCCAATCAAGCCATGGCAACCGTATTCTGTTTGTTTTATGCACGCGTTATAATCCACATTGACTACCTTCAAAATGTTTAAGCAATCAATGCCGAATACAACTCCATTTTATTATGTGGATTTAATGAGGATTTAAAAAAGGATCATATGTAGCCAAGAAAAAAAAAATGCTTTTCCACAAGAACAGTGCAAGGGTGTACATTAGGACGGGTCGATTTGTATAAAGGCAAAAAAAATCGCTCAAATTACAAGAAAATTTGTATTCTATTGATCAAAATAAGAAACTTTGCCGAAGGAACCATACCTCTAAAATGTATTTTGATGTCCCGACTTTTGATCCGAAAGATCAAATTTTCTTGAAGGGTCAAATTTTGAAAAATCTCACTTTGACCCATTTAGAGTTCCTCAATCGAGTCGAAATGTATGACCAACCCCCACTCATTTTGGAGGGCTGACCCACCTATGCCAGTGGCACACCCTCTGGAACCAACCCTGGGGGTTCCCCATACAAACATTTGTGATTTTTTGAAATATTTGTATGGGGAACTGTACATGTATGCAGTTTCCTTGCCAAAAGTCCATGAATCCATGCTACGAATTGCTCCCTCATTTGCCCATAATTATTATTTCTTGTTCCTTATTGACCAGCCCTCGTATATGTTTAACATTTTATTGGGCATAGAGAAAAATTAAGCTGCCCAGTTTCTACATTTACAAAAAAAAATTCAAGGTACGAAGCAACAGACCCGAATTGAAAACCTTCTTTTTTTAAATCGTTTGAAAGCTCGGCAGTAGTGCAATAAATTAAAATTTAATAAACATTGCTTATGTATTTTCTTTTAAATTTTCCACGTGATAAAATATTCGTCACTTCGTATGAATAATAATAGCTTTTTCTCCGCCCTAATAATATTTCTTTAAGAAAAATTTCATTTCTATTTAAATATGGTTTCAATATTTTTACCACTTGTTTACACAATCCTGACGTACGACTCGTGTAAAAAAAATTTGTAAACAGCTCTCTACAAATTTTGTAGACGATTCGACTGTCTGACTTGTGGAAACAGGGGCTTAGCTTCTTATTTTAAAGACGAGTAAACAGTAGGTAAACATTTTTTTTAATCAAAAATCTTAAATTTCATGCGTGTTTTCCAACTAAAATTTTCTTTACGTCCATTTTGGCATAAAGGTCATAATATTTGGTTTGTTGATAACAAAAAACACACTTTTGCCTTCGTTTAGTTTGTTGCCTGATTCAGATGTTATGGCAGCAGGCACCAGCAGTCATGTTACATATCGTAAATGGGAAAAGGTAAAACACAAAATATTACTGCACTATGAGTAAATTTTTCATGCCATGAAGAGTATGACAAAGTTTTGTGACCTGGAAAATATGAAAACGTGATTGTAATAAATGTGTTTGTTTATGTGGAGGGAAGTTATCTATGTGTGTGTTTTGGTTAGTTGTCTTTTTCATCAACATATGTATGATTCCTTTTAAAGCAGGTGAAATGTTTTAAGTAAATTGTTACCTTTTTTAATGATGAACATCATCATGTTTCAATTTTGCTAAGTATTTTTTTAAGGAAATATTTTTTAATACATTAAATTTTAAAATTTTTTAAGCTTATGAATAATAATTGAATTTTTTTCAATTAAGAGCAAATTTAATTAATATGATGACACTAATTTTTTGAAATAAAATTTATTCGTTCTTTTTATTGCTGTTAAAAATGTTGCATTTTCATTTGAAAAATTGCCAATAAATATTAAATATTCATTGCTAAAATTGAAGGTTAATATTTTATTTACCTTTAATTCAGCATTTCGGTAGTTGAAATGCAAAAGCTCGTAACTACTCTTTATTAAATTTTATTGGGGAGAGAAAAAAACTAAACAAAATATTCAAAAGACTGAAATAAACCTTCTCTATTTTCATTTTAAATACGTCTAATTATTATGATAAGGGTTTGAAAATTTTTAGGGACATGCGTTTCGATGTAATACCCAATAGTTAATACAAGGTGAGATTCCTAATTTATTTTTTTAGTTAGTTACGTGGCTTTGCAATTAATGATGCAATTAATCTGTTAAAGCATTTATGCTATACTTTATAAATTTCTTGACTAAATCACTTGCATTAATTGTTTAAATCAAATAACATGAGATTAATTAAGCGGAAACTACTGTGCATACTACCATACCCGGCAGAATATAGTCTATCCCTAAACCCAGTACCTTAAAAACAATTTATCGGGAAAATATTTCGATAAGTTGTAGACGAGATACCGTCTTAAAAGTTAATATATTTTCGAACTTCTTTGCAATTATTCAGCCGAAAGGGATAGAGCATCGTGAAAGCATACTTGTAGTTAGACTTCTCGAATTCCTTTTTTTTTAATCATCATATTTCTACTAAGTGGAGCGAAAAGTGGTCTTCATTCGAAAGTGGTCTTTATTCGAAGGCTTGTAAAAGCTCTCATACTACACTGAAGCACTTTAGATAAAAAAAAGATGTCCAAATACCCGGCTGTACGACACCTAGTGGATATTTTGTGCCATAGATCTGTAAATAAAATCAATTTCTGTATATCTTTCCCTCTGAGAGTTAGCACAGAGGTTGGAGAATCCGAGCACAGAAACTATTTCGGATCTTACATAAGACAATACACTCTCAGAGAATGGGCTCCGTTGAACCTGTTTGGAAATGCATCACTACGCTGCAAATGGAAATTTAAATGTCCTAAAGTGCTTCGCTCACGTACATAAATAACGCACAAATAAATGTCAAATATTAGTTATAAACATGGCTACTACTAAAAAAGATAATCGACGAACTTCTTTTGCATTTTAAATTGAAATTTGCTCATATGATGCAGTGCAGTGATGCATTTCCGAATAGGCCCTAACTCTTAGCAGATTTTTTGAAGAAGTAAAGGTTTGTTTTTATAATACATAATTCTGCCAAAAAAAACCGGAAAAACTGGAATTAAACTCTTTCAAACAAAAAAATTTTGAAAATCTGTTGGTGTAACAGAAGCATCTATGTGAAATATAAAATTAAATGTTGATTGGCAAACCACCGCCCATTCTTTAAAATGCAAGATTATGTGTTTTTCCGAGCTCAGGGAGTGTGTTAAGTTTTGTAAAAATCGGTGGAACCACATAAAATAAAATATTAAATTTTAATGGGCGCGACTCCGCCCATTTTTTAAAAGGAAGATTGTGTCCATTTTAGAGCCCAAGATGTGTGGTCAGTTTCGTAAAAATCGGTTAAGCAGAACCACGTGGAATATAATAACTTTTAATGGGCGTAACCCCGTCCATATTTTTCCACTTTAAAAGTGTGTAATTAATTATAATAACCAAAGGTGTTTGCTAGGTTTCCCAGCAATCAAATAAGTAGAATATCATAAAATCAAATAAACAAATTGTGGGTGTATCCACGACCAAATTTTTTACAATGAAGCTTTACCCTCTCAGACAAAAAATTTGTTTTTACAATAGGTCTAAAATGTACTGAGTTATGAAGTAACAATGTCAAAAAAATTAGACGAATTGATAACCTCCTCCTTTTTTTGGAAGTCGGTTAAATATTCAAATTAATTTTTTTGTTGAAAAAAAATATTTATGGAACAATATTATGTACATATGTATATAGCAAAATTATGAAAGTGGTCTAAGTCATATCCATTTTTGCTTCGAAATATGAAATAAATTTAAAAAAAAAACCTTCATGAATATTCAATAAATTTTTAATTTGTTTGGTTTTTCATTAGTAATTAGTGGCTACGCTTTTTTGGGCACATGGCACACAGATGTAAACTCGGTCTTAAAATGATGCAGAATTTAAAAATTATTTTGGATTTATTCAAATATAATTTACTAAATATATTTAGACAAAGTTTATCATTACACAATTTATTTAAAGTTCGACTAGATTTCAATAATTTTTCTTTAATCTATCGTAGTCGTAATTAGGGCCATTTACACATACAATTATTCATAAAAGTTTATGTTTTATCCACGGTTTGCAAAATAAAGTTTTTATAGAAATTTAGGAAGTCATTGTTATGCGAATCGGAAAAAAAAGTCCAATGTGTTATTAAAGGCCACGACTCACTACCCTACACCATCGCACGATCTACGAAAAAATACAAGCCTGACCTGATTAATTTTTGTTGCCTTTTAAAAATTTTCATAGACTCCATCATACCAGGGGTCTAATCGTCGCTTCCGATAACGAGCTGATTCAATCACGTTTTTTTCAGTTTCGAGGCTATGGCATTCGATATCGTACCGTATTATTACGTTGTACGATAGTGAATGCCATAATCTGAAACTGAAAAATGAGAGAGAATTAACTCGCTATCGAGAGCGGTGATTAGACCCCAGGATTGTATTTTCTCAAAAATCGCACGATTGTGTAGGATAGTGTAGCACGGCCTTAACATTACATTCCAAAGATATTTATTTTATATTCCAATTACGTAGGTACACACATATGTATGTACATATACATATATTTATTTATACATACTTATTGTAATGTTGTCTAATAGACTTGTGTCCAACAGTTCTTTTTGAACTAGTTCGTTCAGTTGGACACAAGTCCGGTCAAAAACATCAATGTAAATTAAATGGGTTTGAAACAACTTTTGATTCAAGCGCTCTGAAACTAGTTCAAAAAGAACTGTTGGAGACACATATACACGTACATACATGCATACGTATGTATGTATGTATGTATCACTTCTGATTAATATGCAAAAGTTCTTAAATTCCTTGTAATTCAAGTGTCCAAAAAATTTTCTTCAACTTACATTTTTTGTACATCATTATTTTTCTATCACTTAAATTCTCTTTATGTTCCTCTTATAAAGAATTTCTTGCCGTTATTGCTTACAATGATAAAAAAACAACAACATGCACCGTTATACTTATAACCGAACGTGGCGAAATTATTAATGTACATATTTATGTATGTATGTACATATGTATGTATGTATGTACAATGCTCGTATGTTAATGTTAATAATTTAATAAAACACTTTTTCACACTTTAATATACGAGTAGAATTTAAGAACTTTAAAAATATTTTATAGCACACACGCAAAACAATTTTTGTACTTTTTTTTAATGTAAAATTTTTAACAATAAAACAGTTGTAACAATTTAATATGTGATTTTAATTGATTAACTTGCAATAATCACACGTCTTGTTTGAAACGGGATAAGAAAATGAAAAACGAAGAAGAAATTCCTATAAGACAATCTTGAATATGTAAGTGTTGCCAACTCTAGCAAATATTATGTTACACATTGTAGAGGTTTAAAAAGTATTTTGTTTATGTTTATATGTAATTTTTATTTAAGGTATAATTTTGTTTTATTATTTACGGCCTTTAAGGATTTTATCGGACGTATAAAAGGTTTTCAATTACGTAGTATTATTACTTTATTTACTTTAAGCTAAAGTGAACGATAAGTTTTAAAGGCAGGTTCAATGCAAGGCAAGTATAATGAAAAACTTTCTATGACACTGATAAAATTATATTTTTAACTAACGCCAAGTTGTAATAATGGCCCTTAGTTTTGTACAGACTTGTTTCTATCAAACCTGCGGCCAGTTTCACAAAACTTACAAGTGTTATAATACACAGACAATATTGTGCTAAGTTTTTGTTTTAACATACTACGTTTATACGCGGGGCTTATTTGCAAATAAAACTGTAAATTGTTGCCATATTATTCTCTTTATTGCGACTTACTAATTCAGAAAACTATTCACGATTAACACACTATTTGCTGCTTAAGGTTGCCACGCTTATAAATGTTTGATAACAAAAACAATAAATGAACAAATAATGCAACAAAAAACATTGATAGAAGCAAATAATAACAATTAAAACAAATAATTATTTGTTAAATGCATAAACATTTACACAATTTTTTTTTGTTAACATAAGTAAGCTTTCTATAGAAGTGCAACCAAGTTTGTGTACTTTTGCTATGCCGTATAAACAGTGAGTTAATTTATTTGTAAATAATTTTATTTTTTTATTTGCAAATAGTGCGCGTATAAACGTAGTAACAAACAAGTTTTTTAAACTGATTTAAAGTTTTATTATTTTCTTTATCGAATTTATAGTAAAAATTATTTTAAAAAAGAAAGTAAAACTATTATTTGATTCTGTGAATTTAGTAATTGGATACAAAATGAAGCTTTTTTCTGTTTAAAAGTGAAATAATTGTGAAAATATGTTATTTTTATATATAATGTATGTATGTATTAGAGATCGACCGAAGGCGTTTTTTTTTTTTGGCCGAAGCCGAAGCCGAAGCCAAACTTCGGCTAAAATCCTAAACTTCGGCCAAAACCGAAGCCGAAGCCGAATGTTTTAAATTTTAAAAATGATACTTGTTTTATATGAATTAAGAAAAAAGTTTGCTTTTTTGAGATCACTGAAATAGCTGTAATATCTATTGGATACATAACAAGAAAAATAAAACGATTTTGCAATTTCTAGATTGCTTTTTCATATGATCACTCACAAGAACGACCAAGTAAAAGAAAATAGAAAGCAACAGGGTTGCATTTCAAAGCAACCCTTTTAAAACGTTAAACACAATAGAAACTGTCGGCGAGCAACGACCAAAAATAATGTTATTTTTCAAGCTTGGAATGAAAAATATTCGGCTTCGGCTAATCGGCCGATTTTTGCCATAGGCCGAATGTTGGCCGATTACCAATTTTTGGCCGAAGCCGAAGCCGAACCCGATTAATCGGTCGAACTCTAGTATGTATGTAATTTCAAAATCACAAGCGTAGTTTGCATTTTGTGTTTTTCAGTGTGATTTTAACTTTTCAGAAATACAGATAGATAGATGATTTGTTTGTTTTCATTTATTGACATTTATATCATGCAGGATAATTAATTAGTATTTTTTGTAAAAGAAATACGATATTAATTTGGTAGAAATAAGTAAGGGAAGGTTTTGTGTCATATCAACATCATATATATTTCAGTCTGTGCTAATAAATATCGCAGCACCCTCATTCGTCGATATTTGTAGCAATCGTGGGCAAAGTAAAATATCTAATAAAATGGCTGCATAGCTTAAAGTAATACACCAACTTAACACCAGAGGCGCTGAAACGATGCTATAAAAATAACAAAACGCACAATAGCATAGTTGAAAAAATTAAAAAAAATTAATTAAGCTTCTCCTCCTTCTCTCTATCTACCTGTCGCTTCACCATCTGTACTTGCAGTACCCTTTCCTACTCTCAGGTAACATAAAATGACCTGTAATTTGGACCCAAGCGAGCTGAAAACTTCATTTCTCTTCTCAGCAACCTGCTAAACTAACCTAACCTCACAGTTTGTACTATCACTAGACATTTCTAAGATTATATACTTATCATTTCTTCTGAAAACACAAGAAAGGATGATTGATTACTTTATCCGCATCAGTATGAATGTCAGAGGGGAAAATCAAGCAAATAGGCTCTACGCGGGCTGGTTAGTATAATAAAGAATACACCTTGATGTGTTTCTAAGATACTGTGGTAGCTTTTAACAACATTTCTCCAGATGCGATAATTGGTGCCTTATCGAATTTGGGAGCTAATGTAGTAATATGCACGTGAATTCAAAATATACTTAGGATAACCTCAGTTCATGGATTGTCTAGGATGGCCCGCTTTTTAAATAAGAACACACTACAGGGAGGAGTTCTTTCTCGACTTCTGTAGAATGGGGCTCTAAGTGCCGTTCTCTCTCTCTCTCTTCACTCACTCTCTCTCTCTTTCTCTAGAATCGCGGGGGTGCAAACGTGTTGTTTAGGCTGATGATGTGGCAATAGCTGTTATGGAAAATTCCTTTTTCCTCTAAGGGGCATCCTGCAGGATGGTATCTTTTACCTATCATTATGGACGGAAAAGCGAGGTATTGCTGCTAACCCCTTCCCGAAGTATAAGATTGTATCTGATTTCCAACCCGTTAACAACATGGAGACAAAAGTGTCTAACATTGCAACATATTTCGGTACCATCTTAAATTTTGAAATAAATATTCTAGAATGGGTGAAGAAAGCCACAATAGGAATTTATCTCTGCAAGTTAGGGCAATTTCCCCAAAAACCGTTCACTGGATCTATACGGCCATAGTAGGCAAAATTCCCTTAAACCTGTGGTGGTCTTCCCTGGAGAAATAGACGTATCTATATATAACACAAGGTACAAAGACTTGCCTCACTGTATATAACTAGTGCTATTCGCACTACTCTTATGGATGCCTTGGGTATACTTCTACACCTGCTAGTGTAGGATTTGGGAGGCAAGAAAACAACAATCTCTGCTATCCATCGGGCACTGAAGAATATTGTTACCCGAAGCTTGGGGATGGTTTTTTTTTTTGGTTTAAAAAAGTAGAGACCCTTGCTTTCAAGGAAGTTGTGGATTATTTGAGAGTGAATGTCCCTTGAACAACAGTAATTAATATATACACGGATAGTCGAGCCGCTAACATGGTCCTAAAGTCCTCGCTTCTAGGAATAATAACATCCCTCTACTGCTGAGCATCTCTAAATGCCAGGGCAGTCTAATATTAGGATCATCTGGATCCCGGGGCATTGAACCTTTCAGGGGAACTGGATATGGATCGTGCAAACTCAGACTTAGGCGTAAGACTGAAAAAGAAGCAAATAGAAGGTGGGCTAATGACGGCATGATCACCAGACATTTATGGACTCGGCTAAATAATTTTCTTATTACATAACGTTTCTTTGATTTAAGGAAATAGAAAAGAAATCTCGGTTTTTTTGTCTGCGTTGCCAGGACGTTATCTTGTCAGGCATGTACAAGAGGTTGAGAATTGAATGCAATGGCTTGTGCCGCCGTTGCCAAGATATTAACGAAGAAGAAGAAACCATGGTAACTTTTATTTTTCATTGCCTTGGACTAGCAAGAAAGACAATGGTCATCATGGGAACATACTTTCTACTTTCTACTGGGCTCTGGATGGAGTGTTCATCGTGGCATCACAATGAACCACAAAAGTCTAAGTGAGGCTCGGTTTCTGAGTGTCACACTTACCTAAGCTAACCCAACTTAAACTACTTTTAAAGTAATTATAATGTACATATTTGAATAAGATATTCCTTAAATTCTCTTGAGATTAAATACATAAAAGAAATCTTATTTTGATGTGCTTAGTTTTTTGTTCAGTGAAATCTCTTACCAACAGTAATAGAAATCATTTTTGAGAATCATTGCTTTGGTCGCATATACATATATACATACATCTTAGATCGAACCTTGCTGATGGGTTAGATCTAGTGATTAAGCATATTTGGGTACATCCTACATTTCACTTACGATCCAATAACCATGACTTTTTTTTAGTTTTTTTTAAGCTCTCGTATGTATCAAAGAAAACTAATTAAAATTACGAATAGTGACAAAGTTCTAATAAGTCAGTTAAGTCTTTTGCAATTACCATTAAACATTATCAAATTGAATTTAAAACTACAAACAATGCACCACTTTTTCTTCATCTCTTATTTATATTGTTCTATGGGAAATACTCAAAAGTATTCTATTTGAAAATTTTTAAATTCAAACCAGATGATGTTGATGAACTACAACTGTAACCCAACTCCATTATTTTGTTTAAATGCAGCAGCAAGAATCCTTGCTAAATATGGTTCTTCTTTCAAGACAATCTTTTCTATGTTTAGCAAGTTTTTTAGGTAGTTTTGAAAAAAAAAAAATCCGTCATATGGCTTTGAGAAATGTTGCTACTTCATACTAATGCCGCTAAAAAAATATATTATTTCAACCTGTAAAGCACACAAATGCATGCAGCCCTTTTTTCAACAACTACATTTACAAATATTTAATAGGTTTGGCTAATACGAGGGTGGGGTGCGGTTTGTGGAACTTTTCAAAGCATTTGCATTGAAGTTTAATAAAGATGCATCGTAAATTGCACCTGTTGACTGACTACGTACAGAGGAAGGAAAGCAAAATTTGTGGTTTGCATACAAATAGCAGACTGAAATGCATCTTTTGTGATGCTACACACTTCGTCAGTATGCCTTGTAGCGTATATTCGATGTTTCAGTGAAATATAATCATGATGTTTGACTCCATAACACTATGGGGATATAAGGACTCGAAATGTTCTACGAACAATTTTGTTCATGCAATTCTACTATAAAACTTTGAATAGACGTTTTAGTAGAAAGAAGAATGTTCCTGAGCTCTCAAATTTTCTTCCAGCAACAAATCAGTGCGTGGAAGAGGGCTAGGATTAGTAGTTGATCCGCCGGAAAACATTAACTTCTGATAAGGGTTTTACTCCTCCTGTCATCATGAGAGCGTACTAGAGATCTATAGAGAAGGATACAAGTCAGATTTTGGAGTGAGATTTAAGCTACAGAATCAATGCAGCGTAATACAGGCTGAAATATCAACTATAAAAAGAGCAGCTAACTGGACGAGGTCCTAGAGGATATACAATGAATAATAAATCCAAATTCGTACTGACAGTAAAGCTGCAATCAAGCCTCTATCGGGTGTCTGCACGACATTCAATTTGGGCGTATGAATGTCGGATATCCCTAAAGGAAATAGCGAGATATTCAAACCTTCCTCCAGATTCCAGGGTATAGAAATGTGCCCGGAAATATCTTTGCGTGTGAACTAGCCAGATCCTGAGCTAAAATGCACATTCCTGACACTGATCTAACGATTGGTGTCCCTTTAAAATATTGTAAGATCCAAATTCAGCAAGTTTTGCTTGGGATTGCACAGACTTAGATAGTCTAATGACGTCACCTGTTCGATAACAAGGCTAATATGGCCCAAATGCAATTGTAGTTGATGTGTAATCCTGGAGGAGATACCTCTCTCTCTATATCTCTATCTCTATATATATATCTCTATATATATTTATACCTCTCTCTAACTCTATGTATCTATCTCTCATTAACTCTATAAATCTCTCTATATATTTATCTCTATATATCTATCTCTCTCTATCTCTATATCTCTCTATCTATTTATCTCTCTCTATTTATCTGTCTCTGTCTATCTGTATCTATCTATCTGTTTCTATATATCTCGCTCTATATATATCTCTCTTTATTTATTTATCTTTATCTATATCTCTCTAACTATCTCTCTCGCTCTCTAACTATCTCTATCTCTCTATCTATATATATATATATATATATATATACATATATATATATATATATTTAAGCCATTCGAGCTAAGGCTAGGAAATCTTCAAAAGATATTGACAGCCCGAGCTGCACGATTCACAGCAAGACTTACTTTTTTGGCTTGCCAATGTGCATACGTGCTAAAACCTACCCTCGTTCGCCCCTCTTGCAAACATTTCCCGCCCCGGGACTACTACTAAGTATTACTTCGGGGTGTGGTGATTCAGCGAATTCTGCTTGCTAATAGATTATATCCCTCTTTTCATGATTTTGATTTAAAATATACTGATTCTTCTACGAATCTCTTCTAACCTGCGTAGTTCTAGTACGTCTCTGTCTATCTATCTATATATATCTATCTCTAAATCTCTCTCTCTATATATATATATACATATATCAATCAATTTATCAATCTATCTATCTTTCTCTCTGCCTATCTGTATCTCACTCTCTCTCTTTTTCTCTCTCTTTCTCTCTCTTTTTCTCTCGCGTTCTCTCTCTCTCTCTCAGTGAGGAAAGGATGATTGGAGATGGATAAACAGGTTGGTTCAGCATTGAACCACATGGTAAGACGTAGAAGAAATTACCTCACGTCTCCATACCAAGTAGCGCAACGGAACCAAATGGGACTGGTTTTGTTAACCCGGCAACCTGTTCGACCTAACTCAAAAACTCAGTTTCTTGTGTTGTATTTTCTTCAACCGAAACAACTATTTCATTTTCAGCAATAAATTTCTTGAAAGTCAGAAATTGTTCAAATTTCATGTCCCATGAACTCAATATACAAATCTTGTGAATATTTATAGATCGATAAAAACAGAAGTGAAGGAAGAAGGGTGTATACTAATTCTCTAAATACGTCATTCTTCACATAGAGTATTTAATAACACAAACGCTTCAGATCTGAAATTGCTCATGCAACCCTCACTCATGTTTCCTTTTATTTTCATCTTATGTTACATCTTTTTCCGCTTCCTTTTCCACATTTACTTATTGCACTTTTTGAAATTCCAACTACTACTAAATCCGTTTCTACTCCACCAGCTTTTTCACAAAATTTATTCACATGGCTTTATTGTTTATGAGTGTGTATGTGTGTGTGTGCAAGAGTTCGCATGTCTGATGAGCATTTAAGAGCATGTGTGGGTGTGTGTGTGTGTGTGTATGTGTGTGGGAGCAAATACACGAGTGTGTATACATATATCGTCTTACTTACAGAAACATGTATTTCAAGCACCAATAACAAAAACAACAACGCGAAAATTTTGTTTTCCAACAATCAGTTATACAGCTTGTTGATGCTCTTGTTTTTGTTGAATTTTCCGCGAAAGAATTTTAGGTCTGAGCGTGTGTGAGTGTGCGTGAGTGTGTACATATGTGCACTGTGTGAACATTGTGTTGTTGTAATTTCTATACAAAATTTTTGCTTCACTCCTCTTCACTTGCATATTTTCTGCTTTGCTTGAATGCACATACCGGCGCATAAAAACAAAGATGTTATTTCTGGCTTATTCATTTGATGAAGACTGTAATAAGTTAAAATAGTAAAAAAAATTTTTGTTATCTATTTTTGCGAACTGTTATGGCGAAATTTTTTCAATGAATTACTTTCTTTCCATTTTTAGGTATGTAAAACTTTGGCCGCTTCAACAATAAATATGTTTATGATAGTTAAAAAGTAAAGGGTGTTCTAAATTATGCAACGAAAAATTTTTAAATACTAATGTTATATACAGACAATTATATATAGACAGTTGAAATTTGCAAAGTGATTACAATTTACACTGAAATTTAAACAATTTAAATTTAAGGGTATTTTATGGATTAATGTAATTTTGCTGTGTCCTGGAAACCGTAAGAAGAAACCTCTTGAAATTTTCAAAAACGCTAAAACTATAAAATCCCAAAAATCCAAAAAATTCTGAAACGAAAAATCGCCAAAATGGAAAAAGCGCTCAAATGAAAAATATCACCAAAAATAAAATAAAGCGCTAAAATGGAGAAAAAAAACCAAAATTATTAAGGTCGGCAAAAAACTGAAACAAAAATCGCTAAAAACCTAAAAAACGCCAAAACCGAACAAAATCGCCAAAAACTGAAAAAATCACCAAAACTAAAAAAAAAATACCCCAAAAACCGAAAAAATCGCCAAAACAAACAAAAAACGCCAAAACTAAAAAACGCTAGTACCGAAAAAATCGCCCAAAAGAAACAAGCTCCCTACGGAATCCTTCGTGCGTGAGTCAAAGTCGCACTTTATCGAATTTCTTATTAATAGCGTATTTTTTGAAATAAGGTACAATTTGTGCTCATGGACGACAGGTTTCAAAAGGAAACGAAAGCAAACGTCAAACAAGATTTTATTATGCTGTACACTACAGCAAACGTTTTTGATTTTTCTCACTCCTTGCATTTTGATGCTTAGTTTGTTTTTTTTTTCTTATACATTATCGTACAAGTTACATACATATACATATGTCTGGCAAATTATGTGCTACAAATGTGAGACTGTATATTTATTTATTCATTGTATTACCATTAGTAAGTGCTTTTGGTAAAAGTGCATGAGAGGAAGTAGTAAAGAGCTAAAGCTCAAGCATCACCATTTCTTTTAAGTTGGCTTCAAGTACGAGTATTTTCTTTAATGCCAAATATTTTCATACCTGCTTAGCTTTAAAAAAAAAGAAAAGAAAAACTAAAAACATTTTTTATTTAAATTCTTCTGTATGTATGTATGTATGTATGTATGTTTGTATGTGATATTGGGAAACAAAATCTTGCAATAGGATTTCTTAGTTTTATGCGAACAAGTGGAATATGAATTTAAGGTGATGGCAGAAAGAACATTAAGTGAATTGAAATAATTTTGAAACTTTACTTTTCTTTGAAGTAAAATGTCAAAAATTATGCAAGGATCTGTTTTATTATTATTATTTATTATTCAATGTGAATTGTGTGAGTGCCAGTTTCAGTAATTTGTGTTGAATAAAACTATTTGAAGAAACAAATTTAAGAGATATGAAAAATAGGCTGTAAAATAGTTCCACTTGATTG
This sequence comes from Tachina lurida, assembly GCA_944452675.1. Lineage (NCBI taxonomy): Eukaryota > Metazoa > Arthropoda > Insecta > Diptera > Tachinidae > Tachina > Tachina lurida. Next base: position 26,323,158 of record OX101754.1, on the reverse strand, counting down.
CACAAGTTTGAAAAACGTTAATGTTATGAGATCTTATTTAAAAGTAGCTCAGTGTTTCATAACTCATAAGTTAGTATTGTTGCTCACTGTAGCGAATTGGGTGCAGTGATGTTAACTTTTTATTTTCGGCCTGTCCCACGATGTCTAAAGCACACGTTCGATCGACAACTTGTATCGAAAACAACAATAACATAAGATAAAAAAAACTAACTGTTTTTAATATAAGTAATCGATCGAAATTTTCCTGAAATTAAAAATCATACTGAGGTGATTTATGAGTGTGAGTGTGGTATGACTATGATGTCGACGTCGCATTCATATTTATTTCAACTTATACAATCATAAATCAATGTCATCCTGAGTATGCGCAAATCAGAGTAGTTGAGTTTAAATGATGTCTACTCACTTATATTTAAAATTTTATGAGTCAGTATGAATAGCTAAAAAGCTATTCATTGCCGATCACTGAAATACAACCATACAAATAGTTTGCAATTTTATTGTGTTAACTTTCATTGTGCCTTTAATTTTCTGCAGTAAATTTGCTTGTAATTATATTTTACCAGAAATAATGTGAAATATTTAAAATTCTTATGTACATATGTATGTGCAACGGAGCGTATGAGTTATTTTAATTAATTTGAACTTATGCTAAAGTGAACGTATGTAGGCTTGCGCCGACACATACAGACAATAGTACATTCTTGTAATTTTTCCCCTACAGTTCGAATGATAGGAGAATTTTTATGATTCCAGTTGATGCTTTTTTGTATGTAGCTGATTTTGTTTAAAATATTCTTACGAGTATGAAGAATTGGGGAAATTTATTTCAAGAACTTCTCTGCGTTTCCCAATCTCTACAAAAACGATGATTTGTAGGCGCTACTGTACGTTTTTCAATAGCAGAGAGTTGCAAAGTTTCATAAAAGGTTCAGAAAAATAATCATCAAAATATTTGAATCAACTGAAAAAATTCTAATTTGGTTTCTGATGATTGTCGATATTACAAAATGGGAATTATTTATTAAAAATATGCATAAATCCAATGAAGAGTTTCCCAAGAAGACAGAGGTCTTGCACAAAGGAATTCCCAAAGAAATTTCCCAAAATCCCAGAAATGGGATTTTTTTCTGTATTTTTGCTCTATTCTTCTTATTTTTCGCCGGACGCAGATAATATCTTTGAAAATATTTAAATCGACTTTTTAAAAATTTTTACTTAAATTGCGTTTCTTGTTTTCAAATATTAAAAGTTTTGTTTTAAATCCATAATAAGTTTCTTTTTCCAAATCAGACAAGATTTGACAGAACAGTAGACTAAGGTTTTTTCTCGAATTACTAAACTGAAAGGGGAAACCAATAAATGTAGCAGAATTTTTTTAGCTCTTGCTCTTGGCCAGAAAATTACACTTACAAAAAATCTTTTTTATCAGATCAAATATATTTCTATTTTTTTAACAATAACCTCCACTGTGCAAAGGTACAAGTAAAGGGTGTTTTTTATAGAGTGACACAAGTTTAAATCATAATAAAACAAGGAAATATATTTTTAATGCCAATGAAATGGGCTTTATTGGAAAGAAGATTTTATGAGATTAATGCTTGCGTAGAAGGTGCAATCTGGAACACCAATTTTTAAAAACTTTTAGCAGCGGCCGTATTTCGCCAATAACTCTCTGAATGTTGATTTCAAGGTGTTTAATTGTTTGTGGTTTATCGACGTAGACAACTGACTGAACATAACCACGAAGAAAAGAATCCGATGGGGTTAAATGACACTATCGTGGTGACCAATTGATTGGGCCATTACGTGAAATTATTTTTTCATCAAAAGTTTATTCGAGTAAATCAATTGTAGCGCCCGCTGTGTGGCATGTGGCTCCATCCTGTCGGAACCACATATCAGCAAGATTAATGCCACGTAATTGAGGTACGAAAAAATTTCGAATCATATTCCTATACCGTTCACCATTGACAGTAACATTCTGACCATCATCGTTTTTGAAGACATATGGGCCAATGACTCCGCCAGCCCATAAAGCGCGCCACACAGTAATTTTCTGTGGATGTAATGGTGTTTCGACAAAAGCTCTTGGATTCTCCTCACTCCAAATGCAACAATTCTGCTTGTTTACGTACCCATTCAATCAGAAATTGGCTTCATCGGAAAATAAAATTTTGAATTGAAATTCAAAATCAATATCAATATGTGCTTGAGCCCATTCGCTCTGGTTGTAAGTCGATTCATAACGCAATTTCAAAGTATACTAAACAAAAAGCAACTAACAGCTGTTAAATGGGTACTCAACTAAAGCAGTGATGCCAACTCAAAGTTGTGAGACCCTAAAAAAACACGCGTTGTATTTCAGGACATAAGAGAAGCAGGCAGTAAGTATACTGTGCGAAAGAAATTCTAGAGGGAAAATCGGGATTTTTACTTGAAACCTTCTCAATTTTGGTTAATCAATGTGAGGATGTGCTATCCAGACTTTGTCGTCAGACCGACATCAATTATATCTGGATTCCTGCACATTGTAACTTCATCAGCAATGAGCGGGCGGGTGAACTTACCAGGGCTGGATCCGCTGTAGATGCATCCAGTGCATTGTCAGCCGCAGTGCCGTTTGGCGCCATTAAAAATTATATTCGCATCTTCAGAAAGCAGAAGATAAATGAAATAGGCTGAATACGTGTAGGGTCTTTCACGTTAAACGCTCACAACATTAAGTAAGCGATTTCACGCAGTATTGACTGGCCCCTGAGCAATCGCCAGACTAGAAAGAAAACTATGTCTTCCCTAAAATACATTCTTTTGCAACTGTCAAGAACAGGATAAGGAAGAAATACTACACAATAAAAATTTCCACACCGAAAGAATTTTGCTTCATAAGTCCAATGAAACAATTTCATGAATATTGTGAAAGAATTTCATTGGTATTGCTTCCTTGGCATTCTGGTTGCGTAAGAATATTTTATTGGATTTATGACAACAATATTTTCTAATTATTACTAAACCCCTTTATACTTAAGTTGTTTCATTATTTTCATGAAATTATTTTATTGTTTCGATGAAGTTATAGCACTGCATTAATTACACTGTTAAATAAATTTGATGAAGTTTTCAATAAAATAATTTTGACAAAACTGGTTTCATTAATGCAACGAAGCGTGACGTTGGTTGAATTTTAATGAATTTTTCATTAGATTAATGTCGAAATTCATAGAATTTATGCCGAAAATTCTTTCAGTGTAGGAAAACACATACTAGATAACCTATCGAAGTTATCATTGTTTAGTATAGGGGACCTCATGCGGCACCTTAACGCAACGACAGACAATGCAATTCTTCTGCCTTTCTTTTTTCGAAACCAAGTATAAAATTTATTACGTATTTATATAGAAATTTCCTTGATATTTTCATGTCACATTTTTTACCTTTTAATTGCCCCTTTTTTTAATCTTTGACCTAAAAATAGTGATAGAAATATTTTTCTGTTTTGTTTTTTTTATATTTCTGGCCTGCAGTTTAGCGATAGTGTCACCATTGTTAATAAAAACAAAACAAAACACAAATAATATTATTACCGGAAGTCATCAAGTTTTTATGCAATTGCAGGAGCTAAATGACATGTACGAGTATATGTATGTATGTGGGATTATGAATGCATACATACGAGTACATGTGTGAGTTTGTATGTATATGAACTTCAGTTTATAACAAAAACAAAAACATACACAAATGAATCGAAAAACTATTCCCTCTACTCGTAGCATATATATGTGCATACATACATAAATGGTAATTTTATATGTATGTATGTATGTGCATTCTCGGATTTATGTGAATAAGTGCATGAATATAGATTTTTTTTTATATTGTGCACTTTACTGTATATAATTCACATGTGTATGTAAATTGAGAGACTAGCAGGCATACATACATACGACTGCACATACTTGGACTAACATATTCATATACAGATGCAATGCGCTATGCATACATACATACATATACATATATGTATGTATATATGTAGGCATGTACATGTGTTTTTACAACCACTAGCAAATCAATAAAGCAGGGACATGCAAATTGTTACTTTATTTTTGTTCAACGAAATTAATTTGTTTTACAAATCGACTGCTTTTTAAGGGGCATAAATTTTTTTTCATTTCTGGCTTAATTTGAAAGTTTAAATACTCGTATGTAAAAAAGTGTAACTTTTAAGTGATTAATTTCCCCGTAGTTGTAAAGCTGTTATGCAGTTAGCAGAATCTGGCAACTCTGCTGAAGATGTGCTCATGTTTAGCGTTGACAACTATTTATAACCAAAACGCGCTATTCCCTTTCTCAAAACGCGCTAGAACGCGCTAAGTTACAGCAGAACAAAAGGTGCTTTTTTTTCTCATTTAAAATTTTTGGGAAATCGAGATTTGTTTTTTTCGCCCCTTTAAAAAAACTGCAAGAACCTGGAAATGCTAACAAGTTTTTTACTTATGTTTAGATGCATCTAACTGTCATAAGTCACCCCATTAATGTCATATGTTTCTTGCTTCATATATTTTATGAGCATTTATTTATAATATGAGTTTTTTAGGCAATGAATACCTTCTACTATTACTAGCTGTTATCTTATTTAGGAAAGGGATAGCGATAGAGAAGACAGGTGGTGAAGGGAGAGATAGGGGAGAGCTTCATTCTTTTACAACTATGCTTTTTTGAACGTTCTTTTTAATAAGGCAGATTTACAGCGCCTCTGGTGTCAATGAGGCGTATCAAGTCTTCGAAGCTGTCTTTATTTTACTTCGCCCTAAAAATAACAACTGCAACCCAGTTTGAAAAATTAGTGGAAGAGTTGTAGAAGCATCCCTCTCTTGCAGTAGGATTTCACAGCGGCACACTGTTCCCATGTAATTTTAAACAACAATGGGCAGATATTGAAAAATTATTAAATTCTCTTTGCCCGCCAATTAGATTAGAAGGTGGATGGCCAAAAGTTTTAAAACATGAGCGTAAATAGTGAAATATAAAAACAAAATTTTTTAATACTCGTAATTTTGAAGAGACCTTAAGTTTAAAGTTAAGAAGAATGTTATGCAATGGTTGGAGATATGTATATTTAAGGAAGCTGTGGCTATGCTGCTGAAATTTCAAAAACAACTGAACCCTGAGGGCAGAGTTCAAGGAGTCCAGTTGGAAAATATAACTCATCAATTAGCGGAGGCAGAACATATTTAACTGGCAGAAGTAGAAACATCTGTAATTGTTGCACCCCCAATATAACCTGCATTTATCTCACAAATAAAAATAATTTTAAACTTTTAATAAAATTTTTTGTTAAAAAATAACACACAGCTGATGGAAATATTTAGAAATGTGCATTTGAAACGCTAGGAAACAATAGTACGACTTTTAAAAAAATACAACCCTCATCTAATGAATTTTTGTTATCTTTTTAAAATTATTAAAAACTCCATCATACCAGGGTTGTATTTTTTCGTCGCCATCTTGTTATAGAAATATAATTTTTTATATAACAAATAACAATTTTTTATTTGTTATTGAAACAAAATTATTTTGATACTAAAATGAGGGCGATATTGATGGCGACAATAGGAATAAGGGTGATTTGTAAAATATGTTGCTGGAAACAAAATCTGGCAACACTCTTGATATTTCTAAGATCTCTAGTGCTAAGATTTGTGTCATAGCTACCTTCATAGAAATCGGTGGAATAGAAGGGCATAATTTATTGTGTTCCATATCTAATGGGCGCGGTTCCGCCCACTTTTCTAAACGCAAGAGGTATCACAGAAAATGGTGGGGCTAAATTACATGAAATATTGTGTTCAATTTTGATGGAAGTGATTCTGCCCACCTCTCTTAACGCAAGATAATATTAGTATAAGAGCTCTAGTTTTACAAAAAAGTTCTGTTGGAATCCATTGGGTAGAGATTTATAAAATAGTATATTAATAATAATTTATGGGCGTGACGCCACCCATTTTTTCAAATAATATAACTACTTTCATAACAACAACTATACAGAGGCTTTTCTGCGTGGAGAGCTGTTTCTGGAACAGAACAAGAAGTGGCGATCATTTGACCTTGTTATTGTTTTTGTATTCCACTGTAGGTCGTTTTTCATATATTTTTGCTACATATTTGTATTTTTTATGAATATGCCACACTAGTATTTAGTTTGTGTTTGTCTGTTTCTGTTTTAAGCATTGCTCCCATGAATACATGCGTAATTTGTATAGACTATAAAAAAATTAACTTTTTTTTGCTATTAAGTTGCATTTTTTTCCTCTTGCCCTGGGTTTTTTCCTGGCCATTTGGAATAAACAAGTGCTTGTGTATGTGTTTATAGAAATGACTGAATAAATAGTGGGAAAAAATGCTGATGTTGTTGAAAACAAAACCATCATATCGACAACCACAAAAACCGTAACAATTTGTCGTTTGTTGTTAAAGGAGAAAGTCCTTTTCATAGAAAAAAAAGTAACAAGAAAAAAATTTCTTAAATGTTTGCATAAATTTGTATGCATACACGTATGGAATAATAATAAAAAAAAATCAGAAGGAAAAATTTTATGCAAAAATTAAATTAATATGCAATATTTCTTTTTCAATTCAAATTGAATTGCTGCTAATGAAATTAACTACAAAATATTATTGTTTGTAAAGTATAACAAAGTCAATAAATTTGTAATTAAGTTTGCCACTTTGCTTTTTCCATGAAATTTTGTTAAGTCATGATATTGAGATATGCTGTTAAAATGGCGGCATGTCAACTCTGGCTTACACTTATTACACTTACGAATGGCTTAAGTTTTGGCATATTGTCATACAGATGAATAACTATTATATTTTTTGATTATTACAAGTTAACTTTAAGCCAAAATGGAGCGATAAGCCGGTTTGTCTTGACTTTAAATTAGAGAGTGAAATTTAAGCATTTGAAGCTGCCGTATTTTCTTTTGATGATATGGTAACATCAGCAACAGCTGCTTGACATACATAAACAAGAGTAAGTTGTTGCCACTGCACTTTTTGCACAACTAAGAGTAGTCGGTATCTACTGCAGTGTTGCATATAAAAAAAACAAAAGCTTTCCTTTTTAATAACAACAACAACAACAACAAAATTTAGTAGTTTAATCTAACCAATTGCAATTGTCAAGTTTACAGTTAATGTGAATTACTATTGTGATACTGCACTGAATTTTGTTGGAAATATTATATTTGCATGCAAACTACACCAAATAATACTGAAATTTAAAAAATATAAGTTAAAGGGAATTCTCTCAGTTAATGTTATTTTGAATATGTAATTTTGACAATTTGCTGCATCTTCGAAACCGTAAGAGGCAAACTCTGGAAATTTTCAAAACCGCTAAAAGTAAAAAAATTCCAAAATAAAAAAAAATCGCCAAAACGAAAATTGGAAAAAAATAAAATATATCGGCAAAAATGAAAAAATCGCCAAAAACAAGAAAAAAACGCCAAAAGTCTAAAAAAACCCAAAACGATAAAAAGAGCCAAAACTGACAACACTGAAAAAAACTTACAAAAAAATCGTCAAACTTGCCCAAAAAGGAAAAAACACCAAAATTAAAAAATCGCTAAAACTAAAATAAATCACACAAAATTTTTTAACTGCTGCACATTAGTTAATTTAACCAATTCCGTTGGTTGGTACAATTTTATTCCTTGAAATTGATTAGATTTTATTATAATTTCTTTTGTGAAATTTTACTAAAACAAATTGTAAGACAAAATTTGTTTAACTGCTGCACATTAGTCAATTTAACCAATTATATTGGTTGGTACAATTTTAATCCTTAAAATTTATTAGATTTAATTATAATTTTTTTTCTGAGCAGCAGGCAAGGGACCAACAAAATATACCGCAGAAATTGTACTTAAAACTAATTGTTGGGCAAAATTTCTTTAACTGCTGCACTTTAGTTAATTTAACCAATTCCGTTGGCGGGTTCAATTTGAATACTTGAAGTTAATTAGATTTGATTATAATTTTTTTCTATGTAGCAGGGGACCAACAAAATTTCCAGAAAAAATTGTGCTAAAAAAAATTTCTGAGAAAAATTTTTTCACTGCTGCACATTAGTTAATTTAACCAATTCCGTTGGTTGGTAACATTTCAATCCTTGAAATTGATTAGATTTTATTATAATTTTTTTTCCGTGAAATTGTACTAAAACAAATTGTTGGGCAAAATTTTTTCAACTGCTGCACCTTAGTTAATTTAACCAATTCCATTGGTTGGTACAATTTTAATCCTTGAAATTAATTAGATTTTATTATAATTTTTTTCTGTGTAGCAGGGGACCAACAAAATGTATCGGAGAAATTGTACTAAAAGACATTATTGGGCTAAATTGTATTAACTGCTGCATTTTAGTTAATTTAACCAATTCTATTGGTTGGTACAATTGTAATTCCTGAAATTGTTTAGATTTGATTTTAATTTGTTTTCTGTAAAGCAGGGGACCAACAAGCTATACCTAATGTAAAGGGAGGTTGAAGTTTCCTTCCCCTTCTTTCTCCCTTTGCACATTTTTACAATAAATCGTTATACGGAACCATGAAGCTTTTTCATTTTAGGTGTAAGATGAGCTTAGCACTTTTATTTAAAATATAACGAGTAACTTTGTGGATTATCTTAAACCTCTAACGCTTCTCTGTGTACGGCTACTGGGACAAAAAGCATTTCTGAGAGGTTAGTGCTTCGTCTTCATAAAATTCTGCTAAAATATTTAGTTTTAACCGTACACAACAAAGCTCAGAAAGTTAGTAAGGCTTGAAATCCACTTAAGGGTTAATTTCGTTACGTATTCATACTGGAATTATTAGATATAGCATATCGTGCCATAAGCGCCAAAAAATCTTAAGCGAAATAATTTTCGAGCTAAATTTTTTAACGAAAATCTATTATTTACGATTGTAAATAATTGATTTTCTTAAAAAAGAGAAGTACAAAAAATACGTCGCTTAAGCTTTTTTGGCAATTATGGCTCGATATGCTCTCAGCAGCCTTACAAGTCCATTTTATCTCAACCACCAAAAAAATTCTTTTTACCTACTAAAACGTTGGCAAGTGAAGCAAAAATTTAAAATTATGACATTAAATCCAAATTCGCGAAATTGCCAAGCAAACGAATGACCTATTTTGTCAACTGTTGTCTGAAGTCTGTATGATAGTGAAATATTATACGAGTAGCAACAATAATGGCAGGCATTAAAACAAAATATTACATATGTATGAATGCCTGTAAAAGTAAAATGTCCTTCATGTTCTCTCTTAGTGCATTTGAATGCAAGCAAGCAAGCCCATGTGCAAGGGAATACTGAGATCTAGTTGTACATATGAAAATTTGTATGTAAACACACACACATACACACATAGATGTAAGTTCAAGTGAAACCACATAATAACATAAAAATAGCGGTTAACTGTTGTCATTTCCGTTTCCTGTGTAAACTGCAATAACTGTTTTAAGGACAGTGTTACGTATGTATGTATGTATGTGCACGTGCTTGTATTTATGTGTTTTATTTTCAGCTAAATGTGTATTTAACATACATGCATACATACAAATGTGCGTGTTTTGGTCAAATGTGTGTGCTTAATGTGCGAATGAATTTATAACCATCATCATTACAAGTTTACTATTGCCGTTTGCCGTTTATATTCATGGTTTTAGTTTTTCACTTTTTTTCTAAGTTTCCCTCTCATTACGTGTGTTGGATATTTTGCAAAGGACTTAGGGCATCGACATTTATTCTAAACACCAACTAATGAAAGATATTTATATAAAAAAAGCTACAACCATAAAGTTACGTTTTTCATACCAATCACTCCATATAAGAAAAAATTGGCTTGCCTACATTTAAGAAATTTGACACATTTCGAGCCTGCTTTTTCCAGCCTCGAAAATGAAATGAAAGACATAAACATAAATCTGAATTTTTTTTAGTTTGCTGTGCCTGAATCATTGTTCCGACATTTGCAGTCTACTCTTACAGCAACAGAATAGCAATAGGAGAAAAAAAAACAAAACCACAATAAGTCTTACGCAATTTGTGTCGTGTTCATGCACGCTTGAAAGCAAACGCATGACTGACGAACAAATATTAGATGGTATTTTTGTGCGAAGTGTCAAAATACAAAAAACGAAAATGAACCAGCAGCGCATTCATGAATAACCGCATATGTCCTTCAAATTACTTCCAAGAGAGCCAAACTCAACTTTTTCAAATCAAGGATATATGGTACCTACCAATATGGAATTTTATAAATAGACTGGCTGCATTATTTTTCAAATAGTTATAAGACTTAGTTGCTTTCCGATCATAATTATCTACAGCTAAAATTAGATTTTTTTAAAATTAAGGATATATGGAAGTTTAGCAAGCCCTTCACTCGGTTAAAATAAAAATTACTAATAAACTGTTCCACACATGCCTATAAATATGATGTTTCCGTATTTCTATTGAAATTGTAACTTAAGCTTAATTTTTAAAGTTAAGGACATGTGAGAGGTAAGGATGTCCTTCCATAAGTTGAAATAAAATTAAGCACGAAGGTTAAATGTGCAAATCTAAAGACACTTTTAGCTTTATTTGTTTTATCTAGATTATATTTCTAGCTATTACAGTGGAATCTCCCTTAACGGACACTTCCTATCGGCGGACAGCCCCTTTAGACGGACACTTTTGACAGGTCTCGACAGCGCTCCATTTAAATGTTTAGTTTTCTCTTGACCGGGCAGTCCCCTTGTACGGACACATTTCAATGGTCCCTTCGGTGTCCGCTCAAGAGAGATTCCACTGTATTTAACTTTTAAAATAAAGGATATTTGGCAGGCAGCGTTGTCCTTGAAATCTAGAAATAGTTTCATATTTTACCTGCATTCTGGTCACAGTTTCAGCTGAAATTCAAATTTTCGAAATAAAGGATATATGGGGGGCAGGCATATCCTTGCAACGACAGAAGTAAAACTTAGTACCAAGTTTAGCTGTCTTATCCCAAAACCATTTACAAATTTTCAATACATTCTAATTATAATTTTAGCTGTAATTAAATTTTTGATATTAAGGATATATGGGAGGTTTGCAAGTGCTGGCATCAATTGAAATAAAATTCACATGAGAGCAAGATAGATATTTCCTTGCACCGATTGAAATAATTTTAGAAAAACTACATGTTTTCAATGTATGTATTCTGATCATAATTGCAGTTAAAATTAAGGACATGTGATAAGAAAACATGTTCTTGCACCACTTGGAATCAAATTAATCACAGGGCTTAACTATATAAATTTAGAAATAAATGCAAGTTTTCCAGACATTCTGATAGCAATTGCAGCCAAAATAAAAATTTTATTTATAAGAATATATGGGAGATAGATTATTATAGTATTCCACTTATAATTCGTCGGCTGTTAATTTAATTGTCGTGTGTGGATTCCGATAGTTTAGAGTAAATTGAGTTTGAGGTTTGAAAATTGCATCAGCAAATGCCACATACGACAAACTCAACATTCCATATCTCGAAAACCGTATGAGAGGTATCGAAAAACTGATTATGCCAAATGAAAGATCAAGTCGGAAAACCAAAGGAATCGCTCTTAACTCAAAACCGCAAAAAATCCACATACGACATTTAAATTATCAACCGGCGAATTGTAGGCAGTATTATTAATATATTAGAATTAAGGATATATGAAAGGCAGACACATCCTTGTGCCGATTAAAGTAAAATTAAGCAACGTGCTTAATTGGCCTCTACTACGTGTATTCTGGCAATTGTAGCCAAATTAACATTTTTACCATTAAGGATATATGGGAGGTAGGAATGTCCTTGCATCTAAAACAATAAAATTTGCCAGAGAGATCACCTAATATGATTTTATAATTAGTCACATAGTTTTTTGTATTCCAATCATAATTGTAGCCGGCATTAAATTTTTAGAATTAAGGATATATGGGAGGCGCACATGTCCTTGCACCGATAGAAGTACAGTTAAGCACCATGATCAAGTGGCTTATTCTACGTGTCTTCTTATAGCAATTGTAGCCAAAATAAAAATTTGTATCATTAAGGATATATGGGAGCTAAGCATGTCCTTGTAGTCACTAAAATAAGATTTACCAAAGACACTGCCTATATAATTATAGAAATAGTTACAAGTTTACGCTGCAATCTGATAACATGTATGTATAGATTTAATTAAGTTTTTGTAATTAAGGATATAAAAAGGATGTTAAGATATCTTGCTATAATTGACATGAAACGCTCTAGATAAATTAACTGTATAATTTCAGAAATAAATATAGGTTTTCGCAGCATTCACCACATAATTACAGCTGAAATTCAAATTTTTCAAATAAAGGATATATGGGAGGCATGCATGTACTTGAATCTATTAGCGTAAAACTTACAAGAGATATCAACTGGACAATTTGAGAAATTGTTATGGATTTTCGATTGCTTCCGACCGCAAATATGGCTAAAATGTAGTTTTTTTATATACGGGAGGCAGACATGTACTTGAATCTATTACCGTAAAACTTGCAAAAGATTTCAACCGCACAATCGCAGAAACAGTTATAGATTTTTGTTGCCTTCTGAACACAAATATGGCTAGAATGTAGTTTTTTTTATATTAAGGACATATGGCAGTTAGTTATGTCCTGGCATAGATTTTTCTCAAATTTAATATTAAGCATCAAATTTCTATTTGTTACAAATCATTTAGCCAAATAATAATACCGCCTGTGTCTTGGTATTTTGCTATCAAGGCAAGAAATTGAATATGAAATTTCAACTTGATTTGAAATTGTGTTTCAATGACATGGACGAGAGTGCATGGACAAGGATGCAGGAGCTTTGAATCCAGCTAGTTTTGAGAAATGGCTGTTTATTTTGTTGGCAGGAAACATGAGTTGCTGCCAGCATTTAGCCAAGAGTGAACAATTTATTGTAGTTCCCATTTGGGCTGATGGATAACAAACAACAAGAAGAAATAGAATATGTACACGATTTGCATAAAGTGATGAGAATGATTTATGAATTTGGTCAAGGAAAGTGTAAGCTGGAGAATTAAGGAAATAAAAAATGCAAAAATTCACTTGAGTATAAAGCAAAAAATTTATATGGATAATTTTGTAGGTGATTTTGGTGAAAAAATCGCAAATGGCATTTTAATGCTTTCTATAAAATTTTCAACAAAAACCTTTTAGTTTAAGCAATATTTTTGCAAATTAAGTTATATTGGAAGAAAAAATATATATTTTCGCAAAACACTTTAATATCTTTCACACTCAAAAGCAAATAATTTCAAAATTACTCGTATTTGTTTAATAGTTTTTTTTTTACTTTCTTTTTATTCTATACCAAAAGCTTTGATGTTGAAAATATTGCAAAAAAAACAAACAAACAAATTTATCCACAAATAAATGGATGGATGGATGATGATGTACGAGAAATCCATCATAAACATCACAAACATTTATCCACTAAAATAACGTACGAATATTTTATTAACCATTTCAAAGTCGAAAATAAATATAAAAAAAATTAACCAAAAAATATCGTCATGACATGCAATGGAAAATTCAAAGCTGCCCACCGCCACCACTTATTGCCCCAAAAGTAAATTTATGCGAAAAGCTTTAAAAAAAAGTGTGCTTGCACGAGTAGTGGAAGCAAACAAAACAAAACAAATAAAATAAAATGAAATGACATGAAATGTCAAAAGCAGCACCGCAGAAACGGCGGCTTTGGCAGTAGCAACTGCTAAAATTTGTCGAATCGATGAAAATGACAATGACAATGATGATGGACATTTATGATTGCCATCAAGATAATGATGATGATGATGAGCAACATCATCGCCATTAACAAGCCATCAACAACATTGTCATGTGTGTGTGGAGTGAAAAAAGCAACATGTAAATATGTATTTCCGTTTAACATTTCGCGTTTATTACGTTCAAACGTTTCATGTCAAATTTTCTATTGAAAATTGCTACATACGAGTATCTATAGAAATAACTTTTGTTCAATTCTATTTCTGCACAAGCAAACAAAAAAAAAGATTACCGATTGTTGGCTGGAATTAATCCTTTTTAATGAGATTTCACACAGAAAAATTATACTAATGTAAAATCACCATGTAAAAATTTTGATTTAAAATCATATTAAATCATGTTGAATTAAAATTTAACTCATGATGGTATATCTGAAGAATGTTTAAGGCTATTGTGGCTGCAGCCGTAAGCGCGTTGACTACCACCTGATGAGTTCCGATTTCAAATCTTGGCCGGGGAAAGCAATAATATGCATACAAATATTTTTTCTGATGCCTGTTCCAATTTACACATATTAAAGTTAAATAAATTCAGTAAAGTGCGACTTTGACTCGCGCACGAAGGGTTCCGTACGTTGGGCTACGCTTTTTCAGCTGAAATAATTTTGTTTTTATTATTTTTCGTTTTTTTCTCGTTTTGGCGATTTTTTAAATTTTGGCGATTTTTTTTTAATTTTGGCGATTTTTTTCATTTTGGCGATTTTTTCGGTTTTTTTGCGATTTATTTTCGATTTAGAAATTTTTTTAATTTGGTGCTTTTTTTCGTTTTGGCGATTTTTTTCATTTTGGCGATTTTTTCATTTTAGCGATTTTTTTTTTGGCGATTTTTTCATTTTAGCAATTTTTTTTTTCATTTTGGCGATTTTTTCATTTTGGCGATTTTTTCGGTTTTTTTGCGATTTATTTTCGATTTAGAAATTTTTTTAATTTGGTGCTTTTTTTCGTTTTGGCGATTTTTTTTTTTTTTTGATTTGGCGATTTTTTTCGGTTTGGCTATTTTATAATTTTGAGACTTTTTTGTTTTACCGTTTTCGAAAATTTCAAGAAGTTTGCTCTTACGGTTTCCAAGATACAGCAAGTTATCAAAATTACATAGTCGAAATTACATTAACTGATGCTACACCCTTTAATTAAAATTTTTTAAATTTTAGTGTTAATTGTTGTAGTCTGTATAAAAATACACTAACTTTACAAATTTCAAGTGCATATAATTACATACAATTGTATGTATATTACATGGGATTTTAAAATTTTTCGTTGCTCGTTTTGGCACACTCTTTAATTTCCAACTATTATGTATTTGTTGTTGTAGCGGCCAAGGGTCTACACACTCTGTCCAAATTTCAGGTCCGTAGCTCTTACGGTTCTCGAGAAAATACCCTGTGACGGACAGATGGACAGACGGCCAGACGGCCAGACGGACAGCGTAGCGAAAACAATAGGGTTCCATTTCACCTTTGGTGTATGGAACCCTAATAACTAATAAAATACAATGACTATATTAAATTAAATTCATGTTGTTTCAAATTGAAATAGTAGCTTTGATTCAACATCATTCTTCATTTTGATTTAACAGTACGTAAATGTTATTTCAAAAGGAAAATTACTGTAAATCGTGTTAGTTAGATTAACATGCCACACATATGAAGCAAAATAATTGCCGAAAAATTTTAAATAAACCTTGTTTACGTAGCTTTTAAGCTGAAAATTTTCTGTGTATTATATAGGCTAGGGCAGAAAGTTCTCTTTTTAGGGTAACGTACAGAAAAGGTGAAAAGGAACCCCATTGCTTTCGCTACGATGTCCGTCTATCTCTGTCTGTCTGTCGTTCACAGCTTGTTTTCTCGAAAACCGTAACAGCTACGAACGTGAAATAGTCACAGAATAGTGAAACAACTACAATAGAAAAACTATAAACATATGACAGCTAAAAATTATAGGGTTTTCTAAAGCGAGCAATAAAGAATTTTAAAATCCTAATGTAATATAAAGACAATTATATATACTCGTAGACAATTGAAATTTGCAAAATTAGTGTATTTTTATGCAGACTGCACGAATAAACAATGAAATTTAAAAAATTAAAATTAAAGGGTATTCTATCAGTTTATGTATGTCTCGGAAACTGTAAGAGGCAAACTCTTGAAATTTTCAAAAACGCTAAAACTATAAAAATCGAAAAAATCGACAAAAATCGCCAAAACCAAGAAAAATCGCCAATACTAAAAAAAAATCGCTAAAACTAAAAAAATATCGCCAAAAACGAAAAAACGCCAAACACCGAAAAAATGGGAAAAATCAAAAAGAGCGCCATAAATAAAAAAACAACCGAAAAAATTACCAGAAAGCAAAAAACTCGCCAAAACGAAAAAACCACCAAAATGAAAAAAAAATCCAAAACGAAAAAAATCCGAAAACAAAAAAAGCAGCAAAACCTAAGAAAAATCGTCAAAACTAAAAAAATTGCCAAAAACTGAAAAAAGTTTGGCGGTTACTTAAAATTTGTTTAAAAAAATGTCTACATCATTTAAGATAATCGATTATATTGGCCAAAGTTTATTATCTTATTACATTGTAGTGTCCGTACGGAATCCTTCGTGTACGAGTCAAAGTCGATTTTACTGAATTTTTTTTAGTTAAGTTGAGTTAGTCAGTTTTTTAGTTTCATGGGGCGGGACACGCCTTTTCAATTTAATTTTAAATGTTTAAGTTAGGGCTTTCAAACCCTATCGATTTTATTGAAACTTTACACATTGCACTTATACAAGGCTTCGATTTTCTGTTTTGAAAAGTGTGCGTAGCTGCACCCATATCTACTATCATCTACTTCGATAAATAATAATAAATTAAAAATAAAAATAAAAACTTAGGTCTAGTTTATTACCAATTAGTTAAACTAAGTTTAACATATGTTTGAGTTACCCAAGAAAGAAATTTAAACGGTGTTTAACCGTACATGCTGTTTTTCAGTGATGGATTAACAGTTGTCACTTTAGCTAGAAATGCCATACTTTGTTTTAAATATAAATAAGGCATTCTTGAAAATAGTTTGCAAAAAAGGGCAACGCTTAAAAAGCGAAGTGGCAATTCATTAAATTTATTTAAAAAAAAAACTTCAATAACTGAATTCTGAATTTTTGCAAAAAAAAAAATAAATAATATGGACTTAAAAAATAGAGACGCACCAAAAATAAAACGAAAAAAGATCATAAAATTTTAAATCCAACGAAATAGACTTTCTCCCAATTAATTATAAAATCATCATACACAGACCTCCATTAAACGAAATCTTTGCAAGAAATTCCATTCATTTTACACATACATTAATATAATTGGGACGTGTTTTTATCTCTCTTATTTTTCTAAAATCTTCGCTTGTATGGGTATATTTATTTATTAAACTTTTTAGTAAAACTGCTTTTCTCAATTGCTTACTACGCGTAGTAATTATTTCATATATTTATCATTGGACAGTTCTAACTAAAGTTAAACCTAGATTATTAACTAGGTAATCTTTATTTGAAAAACAAAATTTCAAGTTTAAACTACAGTTAACTGACAGGTAGAGTTTATCTTTATATTAAAACTAGCTCTTAGCAGATTTTAATATGTATTTCTCATAAACCTTTTTCTACAAAACTTTATATGAGCCACAAGCACTAGCCATAGCGTAATCCTGAGTTAGAAAAGTGTAAGGGGTCACATCCATAAAATTTTAAAATTAAATTTTGCGCTAGAGAGCTGAAATTTGATACACAAGTAGGCCTAAGTGATTTATTAACTGAGAAAATCCGAAAGCACTGATTGTTAAACCAGGAAGGCAGGGACACGCCCACTAAAATTCAACGTAATATTGTACGGTAGAGAGCTGAAATTTTCTAGGCTCAGGTGAGTTGCCAAATACAAAAATCGAAAAACCCAAAAACTAAAACACATGCTATGCCATTGAAACTTTGCATGACATTGAACTTAACATCTGATTCTGCGTTTTCAAAAGTGGGCATATAACCTTCTAACCTTCTGTTTTATATTAGTTAGGCTAAGCAGGCTTTATTTATTTATTTATTTATTTATTTATTGGTACATACTCTACAAAGTAAATTTGTAGAATATGGTTGCACAAAAATGGACGCGTGACTAAGACCATATGTCCATGATGTTATTAAGACCCAGCAAAAAATAAAAGAAGTACTTCCTTACGAACCACTTTTAAACTACTTCGAAAGTATCTAATGCATATTTTCAGATGGTAAAGAAGTTATTTTTAGCCACATATCAAATGGAATTCTAAATCACTACTTGGTTTTCAACAAATTCATTACTTTTTTGGCTCAAAAAGCCAAAAAAAGCCTAAATGTCTTTTCAAATCAACAATTTTTTCTTCTTAAAAATACCAATGAAATAAAATAACAAAAAATTAAATTATTTAACCATATTGTCTTTTCAAACTATATAAAAGTCATTTTTTTTTAGGTTTTATCGGAACTCAACATAAACAAGTCTCCCGGGCCGGATGGCATTCCAGCACTGGTCTTGAAGCAGTGTTCGTCGACGCTAGCACGTCCATTAACTAACCTCTTCAGCACTTTGTACCATGGTGGTGAGTTCCCAGTGTGTTGGAAAGTTGCTAATGTTACGCCAATCCCTAAAAAAGGAGAAGCAAATAACCCCGAAAATTATCGCCCAATCGCAATATGTTCTGCACTTTCCAAAGTGATGGAAAGTATGGTGAATTTCCATCTTGTAAGGTATCTGGAGTCCAACAGCTTACTCAACGACCGGCATTATGGATTTCGTAGAGACCGCTCTACGGGAGACCTACTTGCCCTCCTCTCGGAGAAATGGTGTAATTCAATCCACCATTTTCGCGAAAGTAAGGTGGTGGCTCTAGATATCTCCAAGGCGTTTGATAGAGTGTGGCATGGTGCACTTTTGTCAAAATGTATTGCCCTTGGTGCCGGTGATAACTTCTCTCGATTCTTATCGAGTTTCCTCAGGGATCGCACTATAAGAGTTGTTATAGATGGGATCTCATCAAATGAGTTCAAGTTAAATTCAGGGGTACCGCAAGGTTCTGTTCTTTCACCAACTCTATTCCTAATCTTTCTAAATGATCTTTTTTGTAAAACTTTCGACTCTATTTATTCTCTCGCACAGCAGCATTTGCCATTCTTTCTCATTCAGCAATAGACCTAGCCTTCCGGAGGTGGAGGCTATGCGACAAACAATGAATGAGACATTGAACTACGATTTAGAAAAAATTTCTGAATGGGGTCATGCGAATAGGGTCGATTTTAACGCCCGTAAGACCCAATGCTGTACGATTACTCACAGACGCATGACCGTAAATGCTGTTGCCTCTGTAACTATGGGTGGTATATAAGGATCGGAAGCTCTTGATGTTCTTGGCATGCAAATTCAGTGTGATGTTCGTTGGACTGAAGACATTTTTCAGGTCTCAAAAGAAGCATTAAAGTGCCTAGGATTTTTACAGCGGTGCAAGCAATACTTCACTCCATCTGATTTTCTCGCTTCAAAGTCTATTTTAGGGTTGCTCGACCACGTACAGGAGAGGGCGAAGAAGCTCATTGGTGACAGTAGGGTATCCAACTCTATTGACTCATTGGAGCATCGACGCAATGTGGGGTGCATTTCCTTGTTCTATCGCTACTACAATGGAATGTGTTCTAATGAAATTAGGGAACTTGTTCCTGAAACCCGAACATATTTACGCACAACACGAGCTTCATTCAGGGCACATCCTTTTGTGGTCGATTGGCCAATAAATCGCACTACGCATTACAGAGAGAATTGCTTTTTTGCCGTGCTATTCGTATGTGGAATAATCTACCTGGGGAAGTGTTTCCTGTCACTTTCAACGTGGGAAAGTTTAAATCGAATGTCCACAGACACTACTCCGTCTATCCTCCTCTACATAACCTATTTTCCTAGTTCTAGCACAATGCATTGCATGAGTAGGGGTTATCCCTTGAGTGCTGGTCCTACCTAAAGAAAAAAAAAATTGTACTCACTGCATAAAAAGCCCTTTTTAACTGCTTTTGTGAAGTGAATTCTTTTCACACCCAAATTTCGGATTTTTTAGCATGATTTTTGATGAGTTAAAAAAATGTCAAAAGCAAACCACTTCCTTCCAATGACACGTCAATCTAAAATTAATTGGTTTTTAACCTAAATTTTAAGTGGTTTGACTCAGTAGATGTGGTACTTTTTGTACTTCGTTTTCCTCACTTTTTTTGCTGGGGAGTATTCTTAAAAATATTTTTGTGACTGACTATACTCGACCTATGCCTTCACATAGGAAGTAGCAACGCGATTGTCAACGAAATTCCACAGAAGAACCGCCAGAATATACGGTTATCCGTCGCAGATCAGTCAACCAGTGCAAGCGAGACGAAAACACACAAGCCTGACCGCACTTAAGAAATAATTACAATGACGCGAGAAATGTTCTCCAACCCAGAGCTACTTAACGACTGAAGCAGACTTTAATATGTTGATATATTTAGAAAAGTAGGCGGGGTCATGCTTACTAAAATTCATGTTATATTTTACATATTTATATTAAGACGATTCCTAAGAATTTTCGTACATACTTGGGGCTCTTGTAATGACACAATAGTGCATTTTCAAGGTGTGCAAGCTTACAGCCATCACTTTGTAACCTATTATTTTATGTAACTCTGACCTTTTCAACTGGCGCAGTCAGAAATTTTAAGTTTCAAAACTTTTATCAAAGAAAACTTTTCAAAAAGGAGAGCATAATGGCTATTTGTTCACTTTCTTAGTCCTGAAATTATATGACACCCTAACGTTGACAAATTTATATATTTATAGCAGATTGTAGATATAGATATTGTACGAAACAAGAATTTGAAAAAAATATTTTATCTCACTACTTTTGATGGCTGAAATTTTGGATAGGAACTTGACCTTTTTTAACATTTATATTTTTGTGGGGATTTCTACTCGTATTTCAGAAATCTCTATCAAAGATTGTGCCTTAACAAACAAAGCAAACATAACTTCACTGCCTATAGAAGTTTTAGAGCATTCCTTAAGTTTGTCTTAAATCTTCTACAAATAAATTATTCCCTTATCTGTGCTAACAGCATTGACATTTGTCTAAAATTATGTTTGCGAAATTGTGTTTTAATTTTGTATCGGTTAGCTGTTCTTTCTTTGTTGAAGTTGGCGGCACTTTAAACTTAAATGCCTTCTAGCTTTTTAGATTGCAAATCCCTCTTTTACTACTTTATACATATTAAAACAAATTCACACGTGCATACATACATATGTATGTATACATATGTAAATCTAGAGAAAATCATAGCCTGCGCCAAAAATTTAGCCATTTATGTATGCAGTCGCTCCAAGTTATGATTGCTATTTGCTGCATTATGGTGTAAATGACATTTAGTTTGTTAACATTTATGTGATTAGATGTCTGATGTCATTTGATGTTCGCGAAAACCGTTATACTAAGTCTACACAAACTTACACACACATATGTGTATATAGTACTATGTACACACCAGTGATCGGCAATGAACAGTTTTTTCACTATTCATATTGGCTTATGTAATTTTAAAGATAAAGGAAGTAGACATCATTTAAACTCAACTAGTCTGATTAACGCATATTCACGACGACATTGATTTATAAGTATAAGTTGAAATAAATATGAATGCGACGTCGACATCATAGTCATACCACACTCACACTCATAAATCACCACAGTTTGATTTCTACCCTGCAGGAAATGCGAATAGTGAAATTGTAGTGATATACTAGTGACATTGTCAGTAGTACTACTGACCAGGTGTACCCCAGCCAATGTAATCATCTATTGACATTTAACATTAGCTTGTCATTGAAAATCCATCAGTAGACTGTAGCAATATTGACGAGGTAGTTCTGTTATGGCAATATAGAGACATTTGAACCGAAGATTCAAAGTGACCCTTGTCTAAGCAAAATTATAATATTCAACTAAAAACATTTGTTTAAAATTGATACAGCCAATCAAAAGTGGCAGCGGCTAGCCGACGATCGGCTTGCAAGTCTGGTATTGACTGCACAGCATAATAAAAAAAGAAAGAAACTATTGACGCGTCCGTTGACAATGTCACCAGAAATACACTAGAACTGTTGTCGCTAACGTATCTATACTCGCGTATAAAGGAAAGTTGTCGACATTTTAACTAGTGAAAAAAGAGTGTTGACATAGAGACTTATGGTTCTAGGCTGACTAGAGGGTAATTTCAGGAAAATACTTATACTACTCACATTGATTCAGCTCACTAAACTCATGCATGTACTTATGTTTATTTAAAAGTTTAGTCATTAAACAGTTTGCATGTAGTATACAATAATAGGTAAATAGGGTTGTTTTTTAATTCCTGCAAAAAAAAAATCAACTGAGAAACACATAACCTCATAATGAGAACTTTAATGTTCGTGTGAGAAGTTCGCATTGTGAATCATAGATACTTATTTTGCATCGTCCATAGGAATTGAATTAAGGAAAGTCGAAATCAACAATGTCATAAATGTTGCTAAGTATGAGTCCGATGCGCACTTCAAACTTTCGAGTGAATATGATTCATAGACAACATTACAATAAGTATGAGTGCGCATAAGAACAAGAAATTATAAGACATGATTCAACTCTACTCACTTTTTCACTACTCATTGCTGTTCTCTGGTACACACACACGAATGTATATGCATGCAAAAAATTACAGCTCAAGGGCATATTGATTTTTGTTTGCTTGTAATTTGATTTCTGCTGCTAAATATAAAATTATAATTGCATTAGAGGGTATATTTGAGCAGCAGCAACAAACGCAGTGATTTCAGCTGTAGGGGCTTTAAGCTAAATTAATAAATTATAAAACTATAAAAAAAAGATTTAGAAAATATACAAACTAATTCTGAGTAACTTGAACTTAAAACTAAAACTCCCTCTTATTTCTTTCATTGCTTGCAGATTCCAACGCTTTACACTGCACACACATACAGTGTCCTAAAAAGTGCCCAGAGGACAGTTATCTCAAGTCCGCACTGGATGAGGAGGACGAGGTGTTTGAAGACTATGAAGACGAGATATTGGGCCATGATCCATACATAGAGGAACTTGATAATTTTGAAGAGTTGCCTCCCCTAGAAGAGCTACATGATGACCGCTCACCCCAGCACATGCTCAAAGAAAGACAAAAACGTGAGGTGTTCTTTCAAGAAGACATCGAAAAATGTTGCGATGATCAGAAGTGTGTTTGCAACAAGTGTCAGGATGTGCCCAAATGTGTAGAAGGCCATGTGGCGGTAGAAATTCAAGAGGGTCAAGGAGTGCCGGGTAATTGTTGTTCAATCTTTCGATGCGTTAAAAAGGAAAAATGTCAGCTGGGCCTTAAACAAGCGTGGTGGACAAATAAATGTACAAAATGTTCCTGCTTCGGGGAGAATGAATTGTGTATGCAGATTTGTCCAGAAGAAGAAATTCTACAAAACTGTTACTCGGAATATCGGCAAAAGCCCATGATGAATGGAGCTTTTTGGAAAGAAGGCAGTTGTACTAGTTGCTCCTGTGAGCAGGGAGAAAGGAGATGCTTTACGCCTGTCTGTCCCAAACTGGATTGCAAAGAAACCATCAAATTAGAAGAAGAATGTTGTGCACAATGTCTGCATGATGATATAGATGTAAGATCGGAGAAAACTTTTTACGATGAGAATGCAGATGAAGACGAATATGTTACAGAATCTACAACCCTAGAAACTCCCCTTGTTAAGCTAAAGGAAGAACATAATAGCACCTTATCGCAAAGTCACAGCAGCATTCCAGTTGTCGAAGAAAACTTAGCTAAGGAAACTCAAACCACTTCTCCGTTTGTGGAAATTTCAGAAACTTCAACAGCTTTAGTTATTTCGGAAAGTACAAGTGAAAAATCTTCCGAATCCCCTACAACTACTTCTTTGTCAACATCAAACACTACCTTGTCTGCAATATTAGCAAATGCAGCTACAACTGTTGCACGTGATGAGGAGCTTCTATCTAAACAACAAACGCAACCCAATTACTCAATAACTTTGAACACAACCACAGAAGGACCGACTTCTATAATGAAAAATTTACTGGCATCTTCTCCCAATTCCACTTCCACAGAAGAGTACAAATCTGTAGAGATACAAGCAACAGATTTCTCTAAGACTACCGGAAAAGATGAGAAGGTATCCTTAACAACTTCCACGGAAAATTTAGAAGATATAAACACTAAAGCTACAACAATCCCAGACAATTTACCTCAAACAAATACTACACAAGAAAGCTCTTTCCCAACTTCCATTACTTATTCGACAGAACTTACCACAACAACAAGATATTCTACAACTAATCCAACAGAGCTTCCCAGCAGTGTTGCTAGAGATTCTTCTACAGAAGTCAACCATGAATTTACAACTATTGCTGATGCAACTGACAGCCCAGTAACCTTTTCAACTGTATCTTCAACTTCTGCTGCATCTAGAACCACTTCCTCATTTATTTTTTCAACTTCTGCAACATCTTCAAGCAGTAGTTTACCAGAAACTACCACTACAAATATGATCTCATCTTCTTTTACAACACCTCAGGCATCAATTACATATACTCCCCCAGATCTTGAATCGACACCAATTGCTACTACATCGTCAACTCCAACCGAGCCCCAAAAATCATCCTCAACCTCAACCTCAACTGTGTACCTAACATCATCCTCAACCTCAACCTTAACTGAGTACCTCACATCATCCTCAACATCAACCTCAAGCTCAAGTACATCTTCACCTTATTCGACCAGCAGCGTCTTCACAACAACTTTATTACCAGAGGAATCAACTGCTAAACCAAGTACCACGTCTCCAGAACCTTTCAGGCCCCTCTTTCAATCGTACGGCGATTTTGCTACGGATGATCGTACCTCCTCCAGCACACAAAATCAAATGCGCATTATGTTTGATGAGATCGACTATGTGGTTATGATTGTGCTTTTCATAGGCTCACTGTTGTGCATATCTTTGGGTTTAATAATACGTCATACAAAAAATCGTAAGAAAATGTACTCCAGCATACCGAATTCGGAAACAAGTCTAAGTCAGACCTCTACCAATACTGTTTTGACTGTGTAGATGTGGTACACATTTGTGTGATTCATTTTAATTTCAGCAAGATCTTTATTCGGTAAAGGGGGTGGCAAGGGGCATTAGAAAACTATTGTCCAGTATTTCTACTACACATGAAATCAAAAACTTAGCTAATGTCACGGCATTGTAGTAGAAATAATGTCATGACAATCACCCTTATTCCAGTTGTCAACCTCAACGTCACGTCAATACACTACCAAAGAATTGGGCTTTCCACTCTCGAGAAACAACTTTGTGCTATTGACAGTATATTTCTGTTCCTTAAGGTCTACAAAACAGCATGATCCTGTCAAAACCTGTCAGTTGTTTTCGACAATGGATAGACAAGCAACAAGTTTTTGACATTGCATTGACGTGACGTCGGTGTTGACAACTGGAATAAGGGTGAACAATAAAAGTTTTGATTTCATTTAGAAAACAAAATATATAGGATATTATAAGGAATGAGATTTTTGGCAAAGTGATTTAAAAGGAATTCAGAAATATAAAAGTTTTAGTTCTACAAATATTTACCTTTAATCCCTAGTAAACTGTTATAAATTTATTAGATTCCTAACAAAGCAGTAGGAAACAGTTGGTAACTCTTTGTTTATAACAATTTGATAATTATATTAATTAAACATCGCTAAAAAAATTATTTAACTGTTATAACTTTTTGGGACATTGATATTAGCTTTTTAGAAACTAACAAGGTAATTATCAAACTGTTATAAATGTTTTAAATTTAATTTACTAGTTTCAAAACGTTTTTCATACACAAATATGACTTCAAGAAATAATTTTAAACTGTTATAAACTGTTATAAACTATTACAAACCCTTATAAACTGTTATAAGATTTACAACTGTTTGCTGCAAACAATTAGCCTAAAAAATAGCTTTCAAAGTTACAGTACAGAAATTGTTTAACTGTTATAAAAACAATAATAACCTTAATTGCTACTAACTGCCTAAAAACGTCTTTCAAATTATATTAAAACTATTTAACTTTCATGGAATCGATTTTGAGATATTTAAAATTATTTTTTAAACTGTTATATCACAATCCTTAAACTCTTCTAAGCTCTTGCAAATAACTTTAAAAACTGTTATAATACAGCATACATTCTAAATTATATTAAAACTATTAAACTTTCATCGAATTAATTTCAAGATATTTAAATCTATTTTTTTAATCTATACAATCCGCAAAACTTTCAAATATTACTTCAAAACTGTTATAAAATATAACATAAATATTTCAATGCTAGCGTAAACTAATTTCTAATTCCTCTCAATCATTAGCATTTAAAGAACTTTCAAAAGCATAGTCTTTACTGTTATATAAAATTCAGATAACTGTTATAAAAAAATGTAAGGCTATTAGAGATTAAAATCACATTATTAACGCATTCATTATAACTAGCAAATACACTTTTAAGAATATACATATGTACATATATAACATTTAATTTGAAAACTGTTATACATTAGTTTAGAATGGGCCATAGTCTAGCCTTTAAACTTTAAAACATTTTAACATTGTGAGTTTTAAATTTTTTTTTATATTTACTACAAAAATATTCCGAAAGCAGTAAACTGTTATATAACTGTTATAAAAAAAATTTAAAGCTATTACAGTTTAATTTCTCATTATTAAGAGATTCATTATAACTGGCACTTTGAAGAATATATTTAACATTTAATTTAAAAACTGTTATACACTAGATTAAAATGGGCCATAATCTTGCCTATAAGCTATTGGAAGTTCTGATTTATTCTTAATATTCAAACTGTAACCAACTATTTAAAAAACTAATGTACTAAGAGTTACAAAAACTTAAGCGTTTCAAAAAAGTTTTAAAAATATACCAGCTAAAATATAGATTGTTAAAAAAACGCAAAAAATTCGTAATAACTTTTATATGATTAGTTTGTAAGGCAAACGTGTTTATAACAGTTTATCAAATGATACATAAAATAATTTTTTATATAATTTAGCTAAAATATATCATGAAGTATATATTAATATAGGTTTGATAATTATATGTGTTATACCATAATGCCATAGCCATAACCATAACCATTGCTTTAACCATAAACATATTTGCTTCATCTGTTAGTGCTGCCGTAGCCATAAACAGCTGTTTGTGTTTGCATTAGTTTACTCATTTCAAAAGAGCAACAACAAATATGTCTAACTAACAAACAGCTGTTTATGGTTACGGCAAAAATCCAAAATTCAATTTGCTTTCAATGGTTATGGTTATGGCTATGGTGTTAAGGCCAGTCACCTATAATTAAATACAGTGTTGCCCATAAGTTTGGCTTAAACAGCTGTTTTGTATGATAATGGTTAGGGAACGTTTAATTGAACCTTAAAGCGGAATTAACCCGTTAGTTTCACTTAACATTTTTGTCCATAAAAATATTTTCTAGCGAGGAAGAGATAAATAAAAGAGAGTAATCACATTTCAAAATGTTTTGGTAATACTTTATTAAATATGCATGCACGTATCTTATTAAATATTTTAGCATAGGCAAAAAAATATATACTAGTATGTACTACGACTGTGGACCGATTTCTCAACTGTTATAAATTTGTGTATAGTCTTAGAAATTACTTTAAACACTGTTACCGACTAATTTCTACTACTACGAATCATTTGAAGATTTTTATCCAACTGTTATAAACTATTATAAACTGTTATAAAGTGTTATAAAGTGTTATAATTCCTGAAAATTCCTTTTAAAATCACTTCTCCACCAAGACGATTGAACAAAATTTTTGTATTTTTGATTTTTCACGCTATTATCTTTTTTATTGTTTCACTTGGCCCTTAAAGCCAAATTATCAAAAAAGAAAATGTAATACAGAACTATTATAAAAATACATGTTGTATGTATGTATGTATGATAAGCAATATACATACATATATGTATATGTATGTATGTATCTAAATTAATTTTTTTTTAATATTATAAGGATAAGAAACCCTTTTTTCTTGGCCCTTAGGGGACCACGTAAGCTACTACATACATAACTACTATTCCATTGTTTGTCGCACTTTAATTTTCTCTTTTGTTTAATTTTTTTATTATAAAAATACCAAATTATTTTTTTCTATAATTTTTAGTAGGCGTATTATTTGCTGATTTAATTGTAGTTTTATGTTTTTGTATTTTTTTATATGTATATAGCACATTATAAAACCATTAATTATTTATTGAACATTGATAGCTGTTGGGAAAAATAACATTTTAAATATTTAAATTTAAACACGAAACTTGGCGAAAGTTTGAAACAACAGTTAATATGATTTTTATTTCAAACAATTATAAATGAAATTTAAATATTTGTTTTTAATCATAAGATTTTTTTTAGCACATGCTTTAAATTTTTATTTAAAAAAAATATATGTAGTTACTTATAATTAATTCACTAAGTTTACAGTAGAGAGCAAAAATATAGTTATACAAAATATGATATTTTTCAAACACTAGCACGATTTTTTCTTCTAATTACGAAAACTTGTAAGTGCTCCTTCGAAAACAATTTTTCATCCTTTCAAATATATATATATATATATTTTTTTTTTGCTATCTTTTAGAATTTAGCTTTTTTTAAAAAAAATACAAAGGGGTACATTTTTGCTTTCGACTTTTTTTAAAAAATTGGTTTGTTTATTCCAAAAGTATGGTTTTATAAAACCATTACATGACATCTAATAATTGTGGCAAAATTTGTACATCCAAAATTTTTCTAACTCATTTTTTCTTATTATTTATTTTATAATTTTTTTTTAGCATTAAAAATGTGATAATTTTTTTATTAGTTCTCTATATACATATTTACATAAAATATTTATGATTATATATTTAAGTTGATTATTTTTTAAATCAAACTACGTAACATAAGAACTAATCAAGCGAAAATTAATTAAAATTATCTTTATTTTATATTATAAAAAGTATTATAGAAAATTATATGTATTATTTAAACAACTTTAAAATTTTGCACTTTTTATTTGGAAAAAATAATATCGAAAGAAAAACTTTTATAAAATTCCACCTAAAATTTTGCTATCAAAAACATCATAATTTCTGAAATTATTTCTTTCTTCTTAAAAAAAAATTAAAATTTAAATTTTCAATAAATAAATTTTAAATTTTAGTTTTAAGTAAAATTTAAATTTTTATATTTTAACCTAAATAAACTGTATGCGTAAAGTATATATTTATATTTAAAAAATGTAGAAACTAATAGTTATAATTGTTTTATATATAATTTAAATTAAGTTTCAACTATCGACACGATTGGAGGCAAGCTTGCTAGCATAGTTTTCCCAAAAAAAAATTGTATGTATAACCTCCCATAAAACGACTTATTTTTACACTAATTTTGTTTAAAGAAATATTTCCTTTTTTTTATTACGACTGAAACTGATTAAAGACCATATTTTATTTGCAAATTTGTCAAAAGTAAAAAAAAAATTAGTTATTAAGCAACGAAACAAAACTTATTATTTTTAAAACACTATTAAATTTATAAAATCTATATTTAAAACAAAACAAAATCTGTAAATATTTTTATTTAGTTTAATTTTATAGTTATTTTAATATTTAATTCAAAATTTTTAAATAAATTATATTAAATATATCCTATAAAAAGCAACAAGAATTTTCCAGTGTTTTATTTGTCATGTAAATAAAGACAAAAGGCGAGTCCATATCAGGCGGTCTCAACTGCGCAGCTGAATATATTCGCCGCTTGTAATTTACATATCCTTGAGATGTCAACACATATTTTTCACTAACTTTTCTTTTTTTTTTTAATATTTTATAGCAAATTGAAGTGAGTCTACCTTCAATTAATATACCTTCGACAAATTTTAATTTAAAAAAAAATTATAAATTGACAAGACTTGGTTGAGTTGAAAAATACACTAGACATAAAAAAATCCGGTAATATTGCAGTCATCCACATTAGAGATGAGCAATTCAGTGATTTTTAGAGCTATGCTCTAAAATCTAAATCTATTTTTGTTTTGATTTCTTTGTTAAGGGGTGTTTTTATAGAGTGACCACAAGCTTAAATCATAATAAAACAAGGAAATATATTTTTAATCTCAATGAAACGGGCTTTATTCGACGCGTTAGGTTAGGTTAGGTTAGTCTGGGTGGTAAAGGACCTCGCATAGACCATAGTTTGACCCTTAGCGACACCAGAAGATGACAAGAAACCTGTAAGTATGGCGGCCTAGTTCGTGGTGCCTGCATCGAATGACTCCCACACACAGTTATAACAAACCTTAGCAGTTTACACATTTCCATTCCCGATACAAGATCAAGACTACGAAAAGTGTGATCTCCAAGACCGTCATATCTAGTGCGGTTTAGAGCCGGACAGTGGCACAGTAGTTCCTTACATTTCCTGCAGGTACCGTCAAGTGTTTGTCCTATTTTGGCAGCATGCGAAGCCGTCCAGCAGTGTCCAGTTAATACCCCCACTAGAAGTCTACAATTGCTTCTGGTCAGTGATAAAAGGAATTTATTGGATTTAGTATCATAGGAGCTCCACATGATTTTAGATGTTTTGCAAGTTTTCGTCGCACGCCAACTTTCCTCCGCTTCTTCCTTCATCTTAAAGGCTAAGATCCATTTCAGGTGTTGAATTGGTTTCCGGACATATACCGCTTCTTCCACCGGTAATTGGATTCCCCTTTTCGTCAGTGTATCTGCCATTTCCTTTTCCTCAATCCCTATGTGTTCTTGGACACAAAAAACATTTACTTGTCTGCCAGCACATAACCTATTTAGGGCATTCCTACACATGAGAACAACCAGCTGACGCGTAGAAGGCGCAATTTGGAACACGAATTTTCAACAACTTTTCGCAGTATTTGCGGCCGTATTTCGCCGATAACTCTTCGAATGTTGATTTCCATATGTTCAATTGTTTGTGGTTTATTGACGTAGACAAGTGACTTCATATAAACCCAAAGAAAATAATCCAATGAGGTTAAATCACACGATCTTGGTGGCCAATTAATTGGGTCATTACGTGAAATTATTTTTCATCAAAAGTTTCTGTGAGTAAATCAATTGTAGTGTCCGCTGTGTGGCACGTGGGTCCATTCTGTTGGAACAACATATCAGCAAGATTAAAATGCCACACAGCGTTGGCTGAAGTAGTTAGCACGTTGACTACAAAACCGAAGGTCCTGGGTTCAATCCCTGTATCCAACAGTCATTAAATAACAACACCACGCATTTTTCTGATGTGCATTAGTGTCCCTTTGTATCAGTTGTTGTAGGAAAGTTCAAGTGATGAAGGCATAGTCACTATACCGACTTCAGCATATAATAATCTTAATGTAACATCAGAGCGCCCTCCTTCGTTGTGTAGCAGAATCATCAGTGAAGTAAAATAACCAATAAAATGGCTACTAAGCACAGCTTAAAAATAAACTTAATACGCCTCATTTAACAGCAGAGGCGCTTCAACACTTCATTATTAAAAACGTGAAAAAAGCAGAGTTGCAGCAGAATGAAGCTTTCTTCTATCTCTTCCTTCAGCACCTCTCTTCTCTATCAATATCCCTTTCCTAAGGAAGCTAACATCTAGTAATAGTAGTAGGCATTCATTGTCTGAGTGTTACTTCTCTTTATAAAAAAAAATTCGAATCTTGTTCCTATACCGTTCACCATTGACAGTAACATTCTGACCATCATCGTTTTTGAAGACATATGGGGCAATGACTCCGCCAGCTAATAAAGCTCACCAAACAGTAATTTTCTGTGGATGTAATGGTGTTTCGACAAAAGCTTGTGGATTATCCTCACTCCAAATACGACAATTCTGCTTATTTGCGTACCCCTTCAACCAAAAATGGGCTGCATCGGAAAATGAAAGAAGTGCACGATGAGTTTGACGAATAGAACAATTATTTTGATTAAAAATTTCAACAATTTGCACGCGTTTCTCTGGTGTCACAAAACGTTTTGAAATATTTGGAACGAATTTGACATAATCATATAATAAAATTTTATTGCATTGTTATTTAAAACATGAAATTTGTTTTATATACATAGCTAAGCTGCATAGCTCTAAGCGGTTGTCCTAAGACACATTTCTTCTTTTTAATATCGGTGTTCCTAGTGAAAGTGACACTTGTAAGTCCCTGTTACTTTAAACAGCGACGATGATCGCGGTTTAACAGATTTGAATACTTCAGCTATAAAAATACTTTGTTAGGAGCATAGTTCTGTTATTTTCTGAAATACTAACAAGAAGATTATCAATCTTGCAATACTCCCTAATATGCTAGGACTAATCCTGCCGCAATAAAAACCGACTTCTCGAGTTCCCTATCGAAAAATTCCCTCAATGCATCATCAAACACCCGCACTAATATTGTGAACTCGTTAGCAGTCTTATTTATCGCAACATTGCAGTGGCTTGGAGTTACCCTTACACTATAACAGTTCATTAGCCCATTGAGTATCCTCTTACAGTAGATGACTAGATTCAATATGACAATATACCGGTTCAAAGCGTTTAGCGCTGCTTAGCGACATCGAGAGTAACCTCCTTGCTTCAGTTACATTCTGGGACAATCACTCTTATTCCAGTTGCCAACATCGACGTCAAGTCAATACAATACCAAAAAATTGGGGTAGAAAGTCATTTGCACTTTGCGTTTTGAGTCAGTTCCTGTTATACTCAGAGTGGCACTTCAACAACCCGCCAATTTCAATCTTTAATGCAATATTGTGTATGGAAATGGGTATCTGAAGATCACAAGACCACAGTCGCTAACTATGTATGACTCTTTAAAGCCTTCAGCGCTGTCTGGTTATCGATGTAGAGGGTCATATGCTCGAACACCACTACAGCGTCAGTTGCCATGTGAAATACATTAGGAGGTGTCCGCTTCTCATAAGAACGCACAACATGCCATAAAAGCACAAGTGTAATCCGAAATGGATTGGATTGAATTGAACCTAATGCAAGCCATACACCTTGCGACTGTTGGTACAACACGTTGGATTAACAAGTTGTGTGTTTTGCCCACAAACTTTACAACAACGTGCACAACATTAGAGCACAACTTCATTTCTTAATTTTTTTTTGGAGTAAACATGACATCGGGTGTTATGTCGTGTATTGTAATGGACGGTTTTTTTTTTTGGTGACAAAATAAGAAGAAGAACGTAAAAAAGGACAGAAAAAAGAATTTGGTTAAAGGAGTGATTTATATAAAAAAACGTATTCTAATCAGGGCTGCCGTTTTTGGTTATTTCCAACCAAAAGTGGTTACTTTTTTCTTTAATGTGGAGATGTGAATATTTTTCTCATTTTGGTTGTTTTTTTTGCCAAAATAATTATACACATGTACATATTTTTTATGTCATACTTTATAAGCTTTTATGTTCTTCAATTCTTAGTATTGCTGCCAAGGCAACTGAAAGTAAAACAGCTGTGACGAAAATCGCTAGTGCAGCCACCTGTTATGAATTCGCCTTGATTGGTACGCACTTGTTTACAATAGTTTTACAACACTGTCAACAGCTTTTAATTTTACTAAGTGATCGCAACTCTGTACTACAGAAATTACATGTCTTTTGTAATGGCGGCAACATTCAATTAAAAGATTTTACAAAGTAAATTTATATAAAGAATATGCACGTAAGTTGTTGTTTGTGTAAAAATACTGTTCGGCTGTCAAATACAAAAACTAAATGTGTGAAGAAAAACAAAATTCAAAAATAAAACGGAAAACTAAAAAAGAAAAAATTAATCAGCTGCGGACTGGCATATACCTTACAAATGAGCATTGAACTATTGCTTGCAAGTCAGCTTCATGTACCTTGATTTCTTGTTGTAGTAATAAAAATACTACATATTGAAATTTGGTTATTTTTTTCTCATTTGGTAACTTTTAAAGCGAATTTTGGTTGTAAAAATTTTTTTGTTGTGGCAGCACTGATTCTAATAACAAACTTTTGGAAATAATAAAAGAAAGTGAGCCAATGGACTATAAAAATTACACGTGGGTGTCAAACGAAGTATTCAATGACCTTTTGTCAAAAGTGCCGATGAATATAAAAAAGCAATTCTTCCGCGCAAACTCTTATACAATTATATAAAATCACTTCTTTCTGTTCAATTCTCCATTTTATACGGAAATTTGAATTCGAGCGCGATGTTTTTCATATGACCACAACGAAAATAAGAACAAAATGAAATGAAGTTGTACAACAAACTCCTAAATTTTACAACCTGTCCATACAACTAGCCAAAAAATCAAATCTTTTTAATCTTTCGTACAACCGATACACAACTTCATACGACGACCCCACACACTTTACAATCTTATACACAACTTGCTCATGTTGTACCAACAGTCGCAAGGTCTGTGGCTTGCTTAACGTGGGTTGGAAAGAGATAATTGTTCACTTAATCCTATTAGGGGAGGAAAATTACTCCAGCTCGGTATATTTTACGGCTATACTTGAAAAGAAAGAGGAATAATTGCAAAATGTGCCCCATCACGAAAAATTTTCAAAACTAAGGCCTACACAAAGGTTTGGGGGGTAACTGCCACCATATCGATATCTGAGCATGGATGAAACATGGACATGATCGGTCTACATTAGCCATATTAATTGTCCTACATAATGTCCTTACCAATTTCATTGTTGATGGAGACGACCAGTTACGATAGCGCGACAACTGTTCTTCAACTATGAGTACCGGTCCAGACTTGCAATTTTTGTTCCAGCAATTCTGGAATATGTGTGAGAGTTTTGAAATAGAAATGTATACCTTTTGTATTCCTGCCTCGCTCTTTTGCACTAAAAAATAAAAAGTACCTGCTACAAAAATTGCAAGTCTGGATCGAGACTAAGCCTATTTCACGTTACTTTTTGTATTTAAAAATATTTTGTATCATGCTGTTTCAAAGACTGACAAATTGAAACAGTTTTGAAAAATATTTTATATCTTCATATAAAAAATGCCCCCAAAAAAGAAACAAAAATCGCGTTCAAGCTCTTTAGCAGAAATCAAGCCGCAAGCTTCCAATTCTTCACAAATGAAGAAAGCAGACTTGGAAGAAGAAAAGAAACATTTTACACACACAACTGAAAAGAACGAGGAAATCGAATTTGAAGAATTTAGAAATAAGCTTGCAAAGCCCTTATCAAGGTGAGTTATTCATATACATTCCCTAAGAAAAAACTTAAAATAACCAAAAAAAAAAATTGTCTACCCAGAACCAACTTGCTGATACAGGATCATTTGGAATTTAAAGCGGGCCGTAGTATACAACGTTTTGTACGTGGTTGGTTGTATCGTATTAAATATAGACGCAAACGCTTGGCCGCTATTAGAATACAAGCCGAATGGCGTCGTTTTTACTGCCAGCGTTTGTACTTCCTCAAAGTCGAAAAGATGTTACAGCAACGTATCGAACAACACTTCCACAGAGCGGCCCAAAGGATTCAAGCCATATGGCGCGGCTGGTGGGTGCGCCATCATATACACGACTTTACAAGCTTGAAGCGTTTGCAGTTGATGGGTGGAGAAGATTTGCTTTATTGTGTGGCCTTTAAATTGCACCATTTGTTGAGAACTCATCAGATACCGGGAGTATATTCTTTGAGAAATAGCAAGTATGTATGTATAATTTTAAGGTGAAAAACTATGCCCCATTAAGCAGAAAATTTCTTCTATTTTGAAGCACATTTTCCAAAGTGGAACAGCTATTGGCCTCTTTGAAATTCAAAGCTTTTAATCAACGTTCTATACAACTCATGAAGGCACTGCGACAAGAAAAGGAAGAAGCCAAAAAGCAACACAAGAAATCGGCTTTCGGGACCAAAATACCTTTCACGGGACCCGATATAAACAATGTATGTAAGCAAAAATTTCCACCACTCTACAATGCCAAAGATGCTGATATAAGAATGGCCAAAATTTTACAATTATATGAATCAGCACATAGGGAACTGTACAAGCCAAAGGCGTTGCAGAAAAAGTCAAGTCAGTATTGTGTTTGTATTTCTAAAAAAAAAAGAAAATTATGGTAAATGGCAAGTTTCAATTTCAGTGCCTAAAAAATATAACCTCAAGCCCTCCAAACCTTCAACGTTTTGTGGTGATGTTATACAAAGCATGAAAAAATGGAAAATTTTAAAGGAAAATAATCTCAGTGTGGACGCCAATGTCTTCAAAAAACCTCAAAACATTCAAAATTTTCTAGAAGAAATACAACATAAAATGAGCTTTTTGCAGGTCAACGATTATAGAAACTATGATTTTTCGCAGGAAGTTAAAGTAAAATATCTATCAAAATCGCAAGAGCTGATTCTTTCACATACAAATTACAAAGAAGAAAAATCGCCAACCTCTATTGAGGGATTCCGGTCGTCCTGAATTAGTTTGCCAATTTTCAGCAATACTTCAGGTACGCAAGCAAACATGGATTTTGTGTAAGGAGAGTAAAGGCTCACTTACCCGACTGTAATGTAAAGTAACTGCAACGTAGGAAACAGCTGATCGATATTTTTATATGAAAAGTGTGTTACGTTACATTACATCTCTATAACCATTTGCATTACTTTTCACATAACATTATCGATCAGCTGTTTCCTACGTTACTTTTATATTACATTACCGTCGGGTAACTGAGGCTTAACCACTTGCATTACTTTTCACATAACAATACCGATCAGCTGTTTCCTACTGTTGCAGTTACTTTACATTACAGTCGGGTAACTGAGCCTTAACTCTTAAGGTTAGAACTCACTAGCACGTACATAATTGTACGAATTTTGAAAAAAAAACAACCCTAATCTGATGAATTCTTGTTGTATTTTGAAAATTTCAATAAGCTCTATAATACCAGGGTTGTATTTTCTGAAAAATCGTACGATTGTGTAGGATAGTGAATCCTAGTTTTTTTAACAGGTCTTGGCAACAGTACAATGCAATTTTTATTTTTATTTAAATTTAGCTTTTTTATGACAAAATGGGGTAGAAAATATGGAACAGTACACAGCGTTAGCAAAATTTATACACATAAAATTATTTATACAAATTTGTTGTTTTATCCACGATTTGTAAAATAAATTTTTTATAGAAATCTAGTCGATTTAAAATCGTGAAATTTCCAAATTAATAATCGGCCCTTTTCTGTATATCGAATGGATTGGAAATCGCGCGATTTCTAAAAATTAATAATGGTCCTGCCGATGCGTTTAAAATCATACACGATAATTTTCTTTCAGATATCATATTTGAGGCTCTATATAATAGAAAAATTAAAAAAAGTCTGTTAGTGTTCTAAAATCGTACGACTTCAAACCAAATCGATTTACCGAATGGTCCTGCAAAACGTTTTTAAAATCATGTACAATATTTTCCCTTCAGATATGATATTTGAGGTTCTATATATCAGTAATTAAACAAGTAAGAGTGCTATATTCGGCTGTGCCGAATCTTATATACCCTTTACCAACGTACGTACATATATATAGTATACAGACACATACATACATATTTGTTTTGTGAAAAAATGTATCATTTTTTTTAAGTTTCCATCTTTGGAGCTGTAATTTTCTTTCAGAAGCATAAAATATATTCAATTTATAAAGAAAAAGAAAAAAATTGTTAGACCTATTTAATTTTACATAACACAAAAAGTGTGAGTTTTCCAACCCTGGAGTCATAATTTTGGATTTTTTTGATTATTGATACCAATCTAGTTCTTTAAAAAATACATAAAATATGTTAAGTGAAAAAAGCAAAAACGAAATAAGGAAAAACTTAAGGTCAGATTTTGTAAATTCAAACGATTTTTTCGTTTTGAAATTTGTATGGAAAAAATATTTTTTGAAAAGAATTTTCGTTATTTTTCATACAAATTTGAAACGTTTAGAAACAAAATTTTTTACAAAATCTGCTTATTAGTTTCATTTAATTCCTTTAATATTAAAAACTTCAGTACAGTGCGACTTTGAATCGCGCACGGCTTTTTTGAAGTTTTTTCTTCAGTTTAAACGATTTTTTCAGTTTTGTCGCTTTTTTCTCGTTTTGGCGATTTTTTTCTGTTTTTGGAGGTTTTTTTTATTTTGGTGATTTTTTTCTGTTATTGGGATTTTCTTCATTTTGTAGATTTTTCTCATTTTGACGATTTTTTTTCATTTTTGCGATTTTTTTCTGTTTTTGGGTTTTTTCTATTTAGGAGTTTTTTTTCTTTTTTTTCATTTTGGCGACTTTTTTCTGTTTTTTGGGTTTTTTTCGTTTTGGCGATTTTTTTCATTTTGGCGATTTTTTTTCATTTTGGCGATTTTCTTTCATTTTTGCGATTTTTTTTTTATTTAAGCAATTTTTCCGGTTTTTCGCGATTTATTTTAGTCCTAGAAATTTTTTTTAATATGGCGATTTTTTTCTGTTTTTGGGTTTTTTTTCATTATGGCGTTTTTTCCTGCTTTGGGGTTTTTTTATTTAGGCGATTTTTTTCTCTTTTTTGGGGTTTTTTCATCTTGGCGATTTTTTTTTTCATTTTGTCGTTTTTTCCTGTTTTGGGTTTTTTTTTAATTTTGGCGATTTTTTCATGTTTTTTTGGGGTATTTTTCGTTTTGGCGATTTTTTTGTTTTTCGCGATTTTTTTCCGTTTGGCGATTTTATAATTCCTTGATTTTTTAGTTTTACCGTTTTTGAAAATTTCAAGAGTTTTGCTTTTACGGTTTCCAAGATACAGCAAGTTGTCAAAATTGCATAGTCAAAATTGCATTAACTGATGGAACACCCTTTAATTTAAATTTTTTGAAATTTTAGTGTTAATTTTTGTAGTCTGTATAAAAATACACTAACCTTACAAATTTCAAGTGTATATACATATAATTGTATGTATATTACATGGGATTTTAGAATTTTTCGTTGCTCGTTTTGGAACACCCTTTAATTTCAAATTCTCATGTATTTGTTGTTGTAGCGGCCAAAAGTCTACACACTGTGTCCAAATTTCAGGTCTGTAGCTCTTACGGTTCTCGAGAAAATACTAATATAGTTTTAGATATAGTTAATTTTACATAACACAAAAAGTTAAAGTTTTCCAACCCTGGAAACGTCTTTTTAATTTTTTTTATATTTTTTTTATTTAAAATACCAATTTTAGTCGTACTGAAGTGTAAAATAAATTTATTTATTAAAAAAAATAAAAATTTGTTTTCGGTAGTTACTTTTATATGGCAAAATATAGTTTACGTTTTCCAGCTCTGCAATCGTCTGCCCGATTTTGCTGAATTTCAATACCAATCTAAGTTGGACCATTTCTGATACATCAGTCCAAGAACGAAGTCTCTAGCTTTTCTGGGAGCTTCGGAAAACCGATTTCACGTACACCGGACGGACAGACGGACGGACGGACGGACGGACGGACGGACAGACGGACATCGCTTATTCGTCATCGCTATTCATAAGGACCCAGAATATATATATTTTTTTGGTCGCAAATTAAAATTATGGAAATTACACACGGAATGACAAACCTATATATACCCTTTTCCATTTTTGGTAAAGGGTATAAAAAATCTAAGAACCTGACTGCGAAATGGTCATTCGAAATGAAAAATCTTAAGAGAAACCTAAAGATCATTTTAAAATACCTATCGGATGATACCCATTTGGATATAGTTCGCCGAATTTTTATTCTTTTCGAATTTACAAAATGGCGTCTGTTGGCCGCCATATTGAGTTTTGACTACTGTCATAATCTTTAGGATTAAGACAAGTCGATTTTCTTAGGATTTTCTGTAGATTTTGTTTTTGCTAGACGCCTATTGACAAAAACAATTGACCCACTCTAAAAGGCTGTGATACACTAGCATACACAGTCGTTCGATCTGTCAAAAAATCATGTGTGCTCAAAAAGTATGATAGTGTGGATTAAAAATTTGATATGTGTGACAGATTTTTTGACAAGTCTGACCGATTTCCAACGTCATTACTCAAAAAAACTAGTTTGCCAGAAAATGAGTTTAAGGTTTTCAAATTACACACAACTTAATGGAAATAGAAAACTTTATTTTTCTCTCAAGAGTCGATCAGACAAGATATTTTTATGAAATTTTTACACAATACGACTAACGAATTAATTTACGAATTAATTCTGCATCATTAACTCAAAAATTTAATTTTTAGAGTTATCACATTGTTTTAGTAAATGGGCGATATGTAGCACTTTTCATTAAAATGTAAAACCTCTTAAATTCCGTGAAAATTACATAACTAAAAATTTCTCTTCAACTTACATTTAATTTTTTGTACATCACTATTTCTCCATCACTGAAATTCTCTTTGTTTTCCTCTTATAAAGAATCTCTTGCTGTTATTAGTTACAATGATACATACACCGTTATATAACCGAACGCGACGAAATTACTTATCAACTTATGAATGTCAATCAATGCTCGTATGTTAATAATTTAATAAAACACTTTGTTTGCACTTAAAATTTTAAAACTTTAAAAATATTTTATGACACACGCGTAAAACAACTATTGTACTTTATTTTAATTTAAAAATTATAACAAATAAAACCCTTCTAACAATTTAATATGTGATTAACTTCCAGTAAACCGCACGTCTTGTTTGAAACGGGACAAGAAAATGAAAAACGAAGAAGAGAAAGCAGCGATGCCAATTTAGCGCGTTTCGCGCTAGATTTAGCGCGATTTATCTACGCCAAACGCGCTTTTTTTCGTCTTAGCGCGTTTAATAAAAAAGGCGCTAACTTAACGCGTTTTGGATAAAATCAATTACATCATTTCAATTACATTTTTTCTTCTTTTTTGTATAAATTTACCAATTTTCTAGTATCCAAAACTCTGATAAATTTTTTTTTATTTCGTTAATGATTCAGCTGTTGGAAATAAAATTTCCTTGCCTTTGATTAGAATTAAAAACGCATTTTAATACTGTAAATGGCAAATATCTTTAAATTTCACAACTACAAATATTTAGTCGTACCCCTAACCAAAAGAATGTATATAACTTATCAAGCATCTATTATAGGTGAAGTAAAATCATTTGAATCGCAAAACTATTCGAAACTTTATACGAATATGTTGTTACTCGTACAAAGTTTGTTAAAGAAACTTAAAATAAAAACTAAGGATTTCGATTATTTGGTGATTCTGATTCTGTATTAAAATATTTTAGTTATTTAGGATATAATTTCGAAGAAGCAATATTGCAAAATCTTAAAAGAGTTGCTAAAAAAACGTATATTTACTAATACATACAGCGACTTTTATTAAAATTTAGCTTAGCGCGCAGAAAAATAGCGCGTTTTGGCTATAAATAGTTGACAATGCTGTAACTCAGCGCGTTTTGAGAAGGGGAATAGCGCGTTTGGGTTGTAAATAGGTGGCATCACTGAGAGTACAACGAGTCAATCTTGGTCAGTGCTGCCAACTCTACGATTTTATGATATATTGTACGGATTTAAAAAAATATTTTATATATGTGTGATGTAATTTTTAGTTGAGGAATAGTAACCCTACCTATGTACGTCTATACTTGATATATTTTTATCATGGAAAATGTCAAATTCCGTATAGGAAAAACAGCTAACATAAAAAAAATATTTTTCTATATAAAGTTTGACTTTTTTGTGATAAAAAATGCATCTGGTATAGACAGACGTAGGGGTTTTTTACCTTTTTTGTGCCATTGCCAAATTTTCTGGGGCGTAATCGCGCCCAATTTGGCAAATACTAGTGTCCCCACATCCTTTTCTAGATTAAGTAATAATGTCACTTCCAGAGCTCAAGGTGTGCCAAGTCTCATAAAAATCTATCAAATAGATTTATGTGAAATATAATATTAAGTTTCAATGGGCATGGCCCAGCCTACTTTTTTCAGTACAAAATTATGTCATGCTAAGAGCCGAAACTGTTCGCCAAGTTTCGTGGGAATCATATAAGTACGAGTACTTATAATGTAATAGTTAAATTCAATGGGCGTGGCTCAGCCCATTTTTTTAATGCAAGATTGTGTCTTTTTTGGAGCTAGGGGTCTGTAAGAATCGGTTAAGTAGAAGCACTTGAAATACAATATTAAAATTTAATGGGCGTAGCTTCGCTCATTTTTTTAACTTTACTTCGTTAAGAGAGCATAAAACCCAAGAAAAAAATTTATTGTGCTTATTCCCGCCCACTTTTTGGCAATGGGACCCAATGGAAGCTACACCTTCCGAGACAACAACAAAAATTATTTTTATAATTGGTCTGCAGTCTTGGTCAGTTTGTGCTTTGTGCGTTTTCAAATAAACATTTGTCACCATATTTTTATGTGTATGGCCCCTTATTTTAACTTTTATACTTTGAACACTTTATTTCTCTTTTATACATACATTTATTTATTCCTCTTGAACACTTACTTTATATCGTTTTTTGTTGTCGCTGCTATTTGTTGCTTAAGTGCCAAACTATACGATTTGGTTCAAGTCTCAAATGTACTTCGCATATATTTATAACTCGTGCATATGTACATAAATGCAACAGTATCAGCTCTTCGCCTTTCTCCGGTTAACCTATTTGTCATGCAAAACTTTTTTCTTCCAACTTCCACTTGTCACAGTTTTTGCTTGTGATGATGTATTACCAGCACTTTAAAATAAAGTACGAACTATGAGTACCAACTTGTATAGTTATAGTGCTTGTAGTAAAATAACTTTAAGCTTTTATATTTTGTGGTGGCTTTACTTTCAACTTTATGCACTTTATTTCATTGTTAAATGTGTGACATACATACATAAACTTATAGTTTAATGTGAAATAGGGAATTCGTAGCAAAAAATAAAGTTGAAGAAAAACTACATGTCATCTGTCATACATTCAAACATTTGGAAAATGCTATTAAAAGCCATGAAAGACGATAAAATTAAAGAGCACAGAGGATACTAGAGTAGAAGAAAATGACTTATGAAAAAAGCTAAAAATCAGCTGATTTGTGTACTGTTAAAAAGGGACAAATGTAGTCTGTAGTGTTACTAAATTTTTAGCACAATAATCAAAACAAACAAAGGAAAATGTATACTTTGGGAAATGAACAAGTGAAAATTTTTACGAAACTAAAGAGCGTTGTGGGGAGTAGCAGGAGGCAGTGGTAGTTGCTTGTCGCAGTATTCCTTACTTTTATTTAAATAAATTTTCTTTGCTTTTTTACGGGTTTTATTACGAAACAGTGTTTCGTTTTACTTGGGTGTAGTTCCCAGTTCTTCCCTGCGATCTTGATATGTAGTCTAAAATGATACACAAGATGATATCTTTTAACACCGGTGACGTCTGCAAGATCCATCCGTCTATTAAAGTTCACTCTAAGACCGTGAGTGCAAGTGAGTATTGTCATCCATGATTGAAAGTTCTTCATAGCGGCCAGCAATGGACTGATGTGTATTTATCT
Organism: Tachina lurida; assembly: GCA_944452675.1. Lineage (NCBI taxonomy): Eukaryota > Metazoa > Arthropoda > Insecta > Diptera > Tachinidae > Tachina > Tachina lurida. Next base: position 26,279,600 of record OX101754.1, on the reverse strand, counting down.
TATCCATCGGAAACAAATATATTTTTCAGAATCACAATATTATATACTCCACATGTTACCAGTAGCATAAAGAACTAAATATTCTTTCCTTATTTGAATAGGACAACAGATATTAAAACGTTACCAAAAGATACACTTAGATATGGAAAAGTTCTGTTGTAGGATTTAACTGAAATAAATTTAAGATGTTTTTACTTTCATCCAAAGAGTTGATTAGAAGAGTTCGGATTTGATATGTCGGGTTGAAAGGTTTTTAAGAAGCCTATATTGTGTGTGTGTGTATGTGTGTGTCTGAAGGCATATTTAGTGGAAGTGTGATATACGAATACAAGAAAAAACAATCACACTCAGTTTAAAATATTACTGTGTACGTATGAGAAAACAAAATGAAAATTTTTTGTTTTGTAAGTTTTAAACCCAAGTCATATGCAAAGAAAGATTAGATATGGGCTAAATATAATTTGCGAATTTACACAATCAACGCTCTGATCGCGTTATGTACTGTTAACACTTTAAAATATATATTTGAGGCATTCCATACCGAGTCGGACGGTTTCGAAATTTTTGGTTCTGTTGATATTCGCAAAGCTCAGTAGAGCTTCATTAGCAAATTTGGGGATTTTTTGATTACTCGTTTAAAAGATATAAACTTTTGACTTTGCCCACTACAGGACCTGGCTTAAAAGTAATTGTTAAAAAATATTGAAAAATGCACTAATTGTCAAAAACACGATATAAAGTTTTAATATCCAAAAATCTTAATCAAAAATAATTTAAAATATTTGTTTTGTGAAAAATAGCTTAAAACAAACATCAGAAAACATTTTTTTTTTAATTTGGACAGTTATTAAAGGTTCAATTAAACCATACAAAACAGCTGTTCGATCCAAACTAATGGGCAACACTGTATTTGATTATAGCTGACTCGCCATAACATAGTGTCCACACCTGATGAATTTATATCATGATGAATGTCAAATTGATATCATGATGAAAATTCATCACGTATATGCTATAAACACAATCAAAGGCTACCGACCATCGACTACCGACTACAAAAGTTTCTGGCTACCAAAATAGCCAAGTCGCCAGCTACTTAATTCTTTTAACGACTACCGACCACTAACTACAAAAAATAAACATCATTACATTAAACATCATTACATTAAACAATATAATAAATACATATAAACAGTAAAAATTACTACTATATACTTACCAATTTCAATAAAAAACCAAAAAAATAAATATAAATGAAACAAATGAAATGATTATTATTTTTCAATGGTGCCACTATAATAGTTTTTCGCGTTTTTAATAGCGATATTTAATGTATTGAGTTTTTAAAACCATCATTTCATGCATTTATTGTATTGGCAGCACTAATCTGTTTTTCGTAGCCAAGAAAAATAAAAATTAGCCAAAGTTGGCTACGGGCTACAAAAGTAGTCGTGTAGTCGGTAGTCGTGTAGCGGCTAAAAGAATTATTCTCATAAGCACGCATGTATTCTATTTTTGACATCTTGTAGTCGATGGTCGGTGGACATGATTGTGTTTATAGCAATAGACTCAATTAATTAATATTATGTCATCTTGATATCAAATGTCATTTGATATCAATATGAATATTTTTCAAATATCTGTTTGATTTAGTATGATATAAAATCATCAACGCCTACCCCTCTATGCTGATATTAATGAAAAAATTACAGTTGCTCTACCGGCGCCATTTAAGAGTTATAATATAAAATTGTCAGGTGTGGACACTATGTAATGCCACAGCCATAACCATAACCATTGCGCTGATTTACATCCCAGTAAAAAAAGACACTCCAAAAAAGTCATGAAAATGTAGAGTTTGCGATCTGGAAGTAGTGCAAATTTCGATCCGATCTAATGATTTTTACATAGGGTTGTCATTGCAAGAAGTTCTCTTTTTCGCTGCCTGGTCACCGAATTGGAAGCGATTTTAAGAAAAATGCCCTTTCTTGTGTTCTTTAATAATATTTTCATCTAGGAAAAATTGCTAATAGTTACCTATTTTAACAATTAGTTTCTTTTTATAGGAATTTAAACGCGAAACAGTAATTTAATGTAAATTTAAGCAAATAACTTTAAAATTTTAGACCAAAATTAGTTCATAAGTTTCTTCAAAAAAATCGATTTTTTAAAAATTCTGGTGAGTAATTTCTAAAACTATAGAGGAATTACAAGGTTTTGTATGACTAAAATAAACTTCTACTTGGTTTTCTGCTAACTATCGGCAAATTAAAAATAACGATTTTTGGGAAGCAATGAAAATGTACTTCCTTTAGAATGACTTCCAATTTTTTTTACTGGGATGGGATTAATTGTGCTGGCATAACATGCCAGTTTGTTGGTGAGAGGCAAAGAGAGGGGTTTTGTGTTTGGCATAATTTTTCAACCAGCTACAAACCCGCATTAGCAGCACAAAACCAATACACACACAACTTAAAAACTGCAAAGTCATGTTTTACACTTGGCAGTTTTTCTTGAAGCAGTCTCTTCAATTCTCTTTTAAAACTGCCCATTTGTTTACACTCAGACGGTTTCTTGTTCAATTTTCGTATTGTTTTAATGCAGCGAATGAAATAACAAAACAGAATTGAAGTAACTTTTCTGTACAGGCAAGTCAGTACCCGTCTTCTTTCTTCTTTCCTTTCTCTCCTATAAACTCAGACTTGCTTCAAGTAAAACTGCCGAGTGTAAAACATGACAAATATTAAATGAATACGAAAAACACTAACACACACAAAGCTGTGTATACGTATACATTTTTATGCCGGATGAATTAATCTCGTGTGTTCTTAAAAGAACAAAAATTGTGCGGCATAAAAATTAGTCTCGTGTAAACTACCTCATTGAAACCAAATTAAATTTTGGTTTTTCGCCGTAACCATAACCCTACGTCTACACCTGATATATTTTTATCATGATAAATGTCAAAGTCCATATAGAAAAAAGAGCTAACATATTAAAATATTTTTCAATATAAAATTTGACTTTTGTTATGACATATTTAGACATATGTATTTGTTGTTGGACTTTTGAAATTAATAGACAAATGGAAGCACAAACAGCTGTTTATGGTTATGGCAGCACTAATAGGAGAAGCAAATTTATTTATGGTTATGTCTATGACATTACGGTATGGCACGTCTGATTGAACCTTAATAAAGTTATGGACAAAAAAAACAAAAAAAAAATGATTTATTGAAAAGTTTTTAAAAAGTTTTTTTTTACAAAGGAAGCTACTTTGAGAGGCGCTAAAAATATCACAAAATTGGGGAAATCAAAACAAATAATTCTGCCAAAAAAAACCGACTTAAATGCAAGGATCTGACAGAAAATGTTTGAAATAAATTTATGGGACCAAACTGGAAGTAAACTCTTTCAAACAAAAAAAAATTAAACCTGTTGATTAAGAAGTACGTGAAATGTAAAATGAAATTTTAATGGGCGTCCCTCCGCCCATTTTTTAAATGTAAGGTTTTATGTTTTTCAGAACTCAAGGTGCGTGTTAAGTTTTGCAAAAACCGGTAAAGTATAACCACTTAAAAAAAATATTAAATTTTTTTATGGAAGATTGTGTCAATTTTAGAGCTCAAGGTGTGTGGTAAGTTTCGCAAGAATCGGTTAAGTATAACAACGTTAAATATAATAATAAATTTTAATGGTCATAGCCCCGCCCATTTTTTTAACTTTAACAATGTGTAATTACAAGAACCAAAGGTGTTTGCTAGGTTTCGCAGCAATCAAATAAGTAGAATATCATAAAATCAAATTAAAAATTTTGTGGGCGTCTCCACCTTCTTTTTTTAAAATGGAACCAATTTGAAGCTTTACCCTCTCCGAGATAAAAAAATTTTTTTCAATCGGTCTACAATGTACCGAGTTATAAAGCAACAAGGCAAAAAAAAATACACACGAATTGATAACCTCCTCCTTTTTTGAAGTCTGTTAAAAAATATTCGAACCGCCAGATTTGGCGTGGAACGCCCCATATACATGCGTGCGTAACTTCACTCAAAAATTTACGGAGTCGAGACGCAGCTTTTGAAATCTGTGCAGTTCCTTTTATTTATTTTTATAGTTTTGAAGAAATTAAGTATGTTTAAGTAATTTTTATTCCAATTATATTCGAACAATTTCGCTGTGTAAAGGCTTAGTGAACTATGGAAATTTGTCCTAATTTTATTTATATATTTTTTTTACTGGTATGATTTTTACTCTTATAATTAAAGTCGAATACAAACTATTGAAAACTACATTCGAATAATTTTATTACGATATTTTTTTTTGTATATTGATTAAAAGAAATGATGTATTTCTTAATATTTATTCGATTAATGTTTCATTAATTTATATTTGACTAATCACACTCGAATGCTTTCATTCCAACAAATTCTCCACAAACTGTTAAAAAAATATTTTATTAGCGATTTTTTTTTTCATTTTCATTCGAATAAGTTTTCTTCGAATAATTTTATTCGAGTTATTACAACTAATTTTAATCGAATATTTTTTAATCTCACACAAATCTAATAATTTATTAAATAATTAAAAATAAGTTCTATTCAAAAAGTGCATGCTTTCAATAACTTTTACTCAAATTAATTAATTTCAATAAGTTTATTTTTATAAATTTTATGAGAAATATTTGTATTTAAAGAATTCTTGTCTGCAGTCGGGTCATTTTGTACTAGATCCTAGAACATATTTGTTTTGTCAATCGAATGTTTTTTCATCGAATATTTTATTAAATACATTTTATTAATTTTTTTTAAAACTATTTACTCTAAATAACTTCTATTCGAGTTCCTTAATTCCAATAAATTTATTCGAATAATTTTTATTCGAATTATTTGTATCTAAGCAAATCTACAATCGTGTCTTTTTGTTACATACGAAAAGTTTTTACTCTCATTAACTTTTGTCCGAGTTCCTTAATTCCAATAATTTTATTTGAATAATTTTTATTCGAAATATTTATTTATTTATTAAACATAATATACAAAGTAAATATGCATAGTATGGTGTTGCACGAATATGGGCGGAGTAACTAGACCATATGCCCAAGATGTTATTAACAGTATTTTCAAAAAAGTTCCGTGACTGACTGTACGACCTATGCCTTCACATACGAAGTAGCAACGTGGTTGTTACAAGAAATTCCACAAAAAAAAACGCAAGATTATACGGTTATCTGTGGGAGATCAGTCAACCAGTGCGAGCGAGACGAAAAACTCTCGATGGCCTAACAACAGAACTAAGCCTGACCGCACTTAAGAAATAATTACGATGACGCGAAATGATGTTATTCGACCCAGAGCTGCTTAACGACTGATATTCGAAATATGTATTTGTATTTAAAGAATTTCTACACTAAACACATTTCTTTTATGAAGATGCATTCTAAAGTGATTGTTTTATTTTGGCAATTAAGGAATCGTAGTTTTGTCAAATCTAGAAGATAAAAATACCCAGAGACAGTGTTTTTTTAACTTATATAGGGCAATTATGTAAAAAATTCTGCAGGAAATTTCACCCTTTTCCAATTAGAATTTTTTGTTTTCCCTATCGTTTGCTATTAGTTGGAATTGTTCCCTGGAATTTTTTACATAATTGCCCTGATAGTAAAATTCAGTTAATACACGTCTACCAGTAACCTTTTAAGTGCTTCCGAGCCCTTACTGCCTCCTGATTTCATTAAAAACAATTTGGATTCGAAGTATATGGTCAAACAAAATTTCGGTATAAATTTCTTATGAATACGACATTTAAACTTAATTATGACCCCTTTATTGAAAACAAAACTGAATTGCTGTTGATAAAATTTTAAATTACTGGTCAATTATACTTCCGGTAAAACATTAGCGCAGTAACGAACTGAATTCGTTTCCACTAAATGACACTTTTTCACGTTATTACGATATATTTTTTTAAGTAATTTTTTTTTCTTATTTTACAGCTAACCCAAAGACTTTCATATATTTATTTATAGGTTTAGATATTTTTTTAATAACAGCTAATTTGTAACAAAAATTAATAATTGCTTTTCCAATAAAATCAAGACATTTCCTATTTCCAGAACATTTAATAATCCCAAAGAACTCTACAAACAATATACATATACATATTTGCAATTGACTAACAATTATCTTATCGGGAATGTTTCCTTAACCCTTGAAATTATCCTTTTCTTTGCGTAAACTACCCATTGTGCGTATAGGATCGGATTCATTGGCATGCTTTTGTACAGCAGCTTCGTGTACTCTCATAAATGGATTCCAGGATTTTTCCTCTGCTATAGTGGACGGTACAGTAGGCGATTGAGTTGCCCTGCGCAATTTTGCCCATTCAATTCTCTTTAAAATATTTTCATTTTGTGGCTCGACGTGACGTGCATAGGACATATTTTGCAAAGTATATTCATGGCCACAAAACACTTTCGTATCGTTCGGTAAAGCTGACAATTTTTCAATCAATGCTGCATACATTTGTTCAGCAGTGCCTTCAAAAAAGCGGCCACAACCTCCCTGGAATAAAGTGTCACCTGTAAAGACACATTTTTCGCCATTGGCGGCCTCAACGAAGTAGCATATATGACCAGTAGTATGACATGGCGTAAACAAACATGTCACCTTCAATTCGCCAATTTTCAAGCGATCGTCTTGTGTTACTTTATGACTTAGAGCTCCAATGCGTTCGTCACCTCCATAAACCTCTAAAGGTTTACCAAACAATTTCACTAGTTTCTCATTCCCACCAGCGTGATCCCAATGATGGTGAGTGGTTAAAACTTTTGTTAAATTCACACTTTCCTCTTGGACAGCATTAATGACAGCATCTGGGTCAACTGGATCAACTATAGCAGCCTCACGAGTAGAACTGCATATGATCTGTAAAAATTTTCATTTCGATTTTTATTCGCCAAAAATAATACATATTTGATGACGAATAAACTGCTTCTTACCATGTACATATAATTGTCCGTTAGTGCGGGCAAAATTTTAACTTGCATAGCAGTCATTCTTAGATCTTCAACGGAACTGTGTTTTTCTCTGATACCGATTTTACGTAGCTTTTGTGCTTGAAATTGCAAAGATACAAGAAAAACTCAATCAATATGCCAAACCGTTAAATTATGGTTAAGGCGAATTAAAACCAAAATTAATTCGCTTTAAATCGTATTTCATAATTAACGATATTTATTCTAGCTTCTAGCGTCGTCTACATTTCATTTCAATACAAACATGAAGTGCTGAGACTTTAGCCAAGACAACAACCAAATAACCATAAAATACAACACAGTGCATTAACTATTTCTTTACTCCAAGAATTGGCAAAGCAAAACAAAGGTAAACAAACACAAAACAAACAAGCAAATGAAAAACAAAGAACACTTGAAAATTTTTAACGAGCACAATTGACTATTCCAAATTAACAAGATTATGTGCGAAATATTATTAAATATGTAGTGTTAAAGAATAATTACTGATTTGCAAATTGTTTACAGCATGTAATAAACGTGTAGGAAGACACGCTCTATTGTCCGGCACCATGAATAAACAAAAACCACCTGTCACCAGTTTATTAAGAGACACTGGCGGCCACAATGAAAGTGACCTGTGCGACACATTGTGGGTGTCGTTGGCAAACAAACCTCGAAAATATGTTGCGGTTAGATTTTGTAAGACTCTGTTCTTAAAACGTGGCCAAAATGGAAGCATTTAATCGCTTGTATGCTATATTTGTTTTACTAAAATGTGACTAAAATGCACACACAAACGCAACCAACGAGTTCTTGCTTATCACTTGCACTTTGTTTAAATTTTATTTTTCCTCTTTCTATGCGCTTTCGTATGGGAGCCGAAAATATGTATGCTGCATGTACAGTGAGATTCTCGATTTTCTAATAAATTTAATGATTGACCTGATATCAAACAAAACAAATTAACTACAAATGAATAAAAACGAAAAGTTTTTGTAAAATTATTGTGCGTTAACTGAGAACAATTTTAGAGAAATTTCTTTTGCACTGACTTACTGCGTTAAAGCAACTGTTTGGGAAAACAAACTATGTGATAAAGCATAGTGATGACAGACCCCTAGATATTTATTATGCAACAGAGAAAGAAGAAAACGGGAAAGTAAAGTTGCCTTATGTTATGTTTAGATGACGAGTTGAATCACATGCTTCGCTCTCTGAATCATGTTTATGAATTATGCTGTTTAGACTATGCATTCGGGCTTCGTGTGCAGCGTGCCAATTTAGTGCTTTTCGTACTAGATTTAGAGTTTTTTATTTCATAACAGTGCGGAATTGTTCAAATTGTTGCTTAAAAAAAGGCACTAAATTTGTGCTTTTCACCTTTGATTTTAGTGCGTTTTACATATCTACTAAATATTAATTTGTGAAAGTGTGGTGGCTTTATAAGAAGCACCAAATAAGAAATTTTCACTTTTCAAAAACTATCTGCTTTCACCCCTTTTAGACATGCAAAGTTTCCTTTGCAGAATGTTAATTCAGATGGGTGAAATACGAAGGAAGAAAAACTTTATCTTTCATAGTGAGAAAAAAGAATATATTTCTAGAAATTACAGTTATAAAATAACTTAATTACAATAATAATCTAATTACTAACAACTGAGGGAAGCAATGTATTGCTTTCTTGATAACGAAAGCTTTCAAAAATGCTTCTGAAAAGTACTAACGTAAGGCTCTCTAACAAAGTGGACAAAAGTAAAAAAAATGTAAACCAGTAACTTTTGCATCTGAGTACACAAAAACTACACATTATTACTTCTGTAAAATGAATTAGTAAAGCAAAAAAAATGGCTTTTTGGAAACTGAATGCATTGCTTCTAGCTGGCTTACAAAAATTCTTCTAGGAAGCGGTAATTTTTGCTGGGATGGCGAAATTGAAGAAATAGAACGAAGTATCAGAAATTTAAGGATACATAAAGGGACAAATTTGCTCAGAATTGATTAATTTTGGATTGAAGTTTATAATCATGGTGTAATTATACAGGTGACTGCGTAAGGATTTTTTATATAAAAATACGGCAACCATAGCTATGTAAAGAACCGAAGAATGTCAAAAGCATAAAAATAATTATACTAAAACCAAAACAAAATCGAAGTTTTTGACATTCTTCAGCTACAAAGCACATGAGCAAAAAATTATCAGCTGAAGTAACGCTGCCACCTAGTTAGATACACCTTGTTTATAATTATAGAAATTCAAATAATCATAATCCATTTCTAATACTGCCAATATTTTCTCTAAGACTATTAACATTACCATGTTCAAATGTTGAAGTAGAAATAACTTTTAGCACTTATAACTTTTTTAAAAGTAAGTTAAAAATACAATAATGATTTTATAAATCAAATTGTTTCATTCATATAAAATACGGTCTAAAAGGAAAAGGCTTATGTTGTTCAGTAACTCGTTTCTGTAATTCTCGCATCGTAAAATTTCTCACATGAAGTGTGAAACACAAAATTCCATCGTTTCTCGATTTGTGAAAAAAAGTGTTTCTGTATTTGAATGTGAAAACAGACAACACTGAATCTGTTTTTACTGGAATATTTCCAGTAATCGAGTGTCAAATGAAAACAAAAGTCACAAAATTTTATTTCAATAAAAAAAAATAATAATTTTCAAGAAAAATAAAATTGAATAATGAACATGAATATAAATAAGGTGAATGTAAAATGCTTGAAATAAGTTTTTTCTAGCAACTGTCTCTATTATAGAAAATTCCACAAAAAATTCTAAATAAATATAATCATATCGAATCGTTAATAATAATTTTAGTTCAACAATTCGTTGCATATCTTTTCAACTAGTTTATTTTTCATATTTTCACACACAAATTCAAAAATTCACATGTTTTTGTACAATTTAAAATCCGAGAATTGCGAGAAACTCTTCACAAAATATTGTCACAGAAACACTTTTTCTCACATCGTTCCAATAATTGCTGGAAATTTGTTTAAATGACAGATAGTTCTCGCAAAGTAACGATACAGAAACACTTATGTGAGAAAATCCATTATGTGTTTCAATTTACACTGCTTCCACGATTCCCTTGTTTCATGCGGGAAATTTTACGATGCGAGAAATACAGAAACGAGCTACAGAATGTAACATACTGAACTATGTTCATGTAAAAATTAATTCAGATTAAACACCTAAAATCTAATTGTTTTTTTTAATACACCATAATTGCAGTGTCTTGCGAAATGAACTTCAATTATTTTCCTACTCATGTTCTACTTATAAGCAAAATCGAAATATGGCTCGATATAATTGAAATTATTACAAAAACCTATGAAATGTAGTAAATTTAAAATTGTAGTTAACTTAAATTTTTAATTTCTACTCATTCAATACATATATAATTAGCCATGTGGGCTTTCTCTGTATTGAAAATAAATAGATAAATATAAAAATATAAATAAAAGATATATTGCATTTAGTGCTTTTTTATGAACACACAGTGATTTTTGCTCGGAAAAAGTTGACATCACTGTTCGCGTGGCTTTTTTTTATGTATATTCACACATTCATACGTATCATACGCACATATATACATGCATACATACTTACATAAATTCGATTCATTCAAAATCTTGTTTTTGAAGGCATCTCTATATTTTCTTCTTATTTTTCCTTTTTATATTATTCATAACTTAATTAAATTTATTTATATTAAACTCACATCTATGTTTTTTTGACTTGTTTTCATTTGTTTACAAACACACAAATACAGATATACCTATTTTGTTTTGATAGATAGTTCAGATAAAGTGGCGATTAACTGCGATAAAAGTTAGAGAAGATACCAATTTTACGTGCTTCGCAAGTAGATTCATATTGAATCTACTAGATTCGCTCTCATAATTTTGTATGGCGAAGCAAGTTGATTCAGTCATGATTGGGGCGTAAAGCATGAATAGAGAGCGAATCACGTACCGTGTAAAGATAGTATTATACTATGCATGAAAAGGTTGAAGTGCAATACACGTATGAGCTGTTGTTTTGAAAGTGGTATAAGTCCACTTCCTAAAAAAAATAGTTAACGTTGGCTTTAATTAGGTATACAAAGACACCAAATCGCACCCCTTTGCCCTTTTTAAGCAAAAATAAAAATAATAAAGTAACTGTTATTTCCTGAGGAATAAATAAATCTCAAAAAATAACTTTTATTTTGTGAGGAATAATCAGTAAAGTTAAGTTTTTTAATAAAAATTAAAGGTAGTACATGTAACAAAGAGTATCTTGGTGCATTCCTTGTGCACGTAGCACTTCTCTATTAATTTGATTTTTGTAATTTAAATTTAGAAAATAATCGTTACTTGCGGTCCTTGGTAAATAACCATTAATTTTTAGATTAAAGTTAGTTCATACATTTTATTAATATAAAAAATTTGTTTAAGGCCATGGTGAGTATTTTCTAAAACTATAAGGGAATTTCAAATTTTTGTATGACTAAAATAAATTGTTAATTGATTTTCTGCTAATTATATTCATATTAAAAATATCGATTCTGTGGAAGCAATGAAAATGTAGTTACTTAAGAAGATCTTCAAATTTTTTAATGGGTCAGATCAAATAAAGGAATACTGTTTGTTTAATTTTTAAACATTTGCGTGAATAAATATAATGCAGAGAGAAGTACAGTGGTGTTCAATTATAAAGGATTGTCGACCGTAACATACAACTTGCCCGATTATGACAGTTTTGCATTAATATTTCATACAATTTACTATTTATAACAAATTATTGTTTAAATAATTTAAACGAAGCTGCATGGAAGTTTATAATAACAAGAACTTTGAAGCAGCTGTTCACGTAGCTCTAATATTAATAAATATCTGATAGCTTCTAGCTGCACCGTTTTGTTTAAAATAGTCAAAAATCAATAACCATTTGAGCATTCCTTGATGCTACGCATTACACTGCAACATGTTCTTCGACCTCTGTGTGTGTATGGTTGTTGTCATTTAGAGTAAAAGGTTCTATATATTTGTCGAAAAGCTATTACCGGGAAAGTAGTTTTTTCTCGAGAATAAAATTCTCTTATTTAGAATAGAAGCTACTTCTCTGGAGTGGAACTTTTTCTTAATTGTTCTAACTAAATAAATAAAAAAATCAGAACAGGGGAATGATGAGTTAAGAAAAAGTTTTCAGAGAATTGTTATTCTTAAGTCCTGATTCACACACGTCAGGTCTGAGTCGTCAAGTCTTGAGTTTTTAGGAGAGAGAGGAAAAGAGGATGGAAAGGGGTACAGACTTGACCGTACCAGTCAAGTTTGCTTTTTCGTTTTGTTTTGTCATTCGTAATACTCTATTTGATGAGACTTGATGACTTGACTTGACGGTGTGTATGAACGTAAATGCAGGTTCAAAAGAAAATTGAACAAAAACTGATCAGCTAAACCTGATGTGTGTGAATCAGGACTAATCAAGCTGATAAATATTCAATTAAACTTATGTATGTATGTATATCGTTTGTGTCTTAAACTCGTTAAAAAGGTGATTGACTGTACATATTTACTGCCTTATTCATAAAAAATATTTCTGTTTAATAAGAGGTCTATGAAACAAATTTTCTATGGAAATTTGATTAATAAACCTTTTATAAAATTAAAATATTTTTTATGAATTAGGCCCTTATAATTTAAACCCTTCTTATTACAATTTAAAATTCCTTAAAGTTACAATTATTTGAGCTAGGGCATTTCTACTTGTGACCAACGATATATGCATATATTCCTCGAAAAATTATAAGATAAAGTCCTACTAGTTATTTTTCTGAATAGAGAAATTCTTATTGAGATTCAGGCTGATAATTTATTAATTAAAGCAAACATCTCTGCTCAGGAAATTTTAATAAGCCCGCAAATGCCAATTTTTAAAAACGGGTATTTAGGAGAAACTATTGAATAAGAGGTGGCATCACTAATTCTCATTTCTCCTATGTTTCTAATTTTGCCATGCACTTTTTTGTATGAAGCAACAGCTGTTTTAATTGTATTTGTTTTATTACCAAGGCAAATTATGAATTCGCCTTGTCTTACATTTTACATTTTTTATGGTTATTGTCTATGCTAAGATTTCAACACGTGGTGTAGAAATGTAGTTGGCTTCAAAAATTTGCTTAATTGGTTTCTGTATTAACCAAGGCGAATTCATGTGAACTTTAACGGCAAGTTTTATATCAAGAACTGTCAGTTATTGAAAGTATTTGAAGAATGGCTCAAGTTATTAACAAACAAACTCAAAAGAATTTCCTCTCTCTACAGAGTAGACCCCCTAAGCTTCTTGTTTTAATACAATTTTACTTTTGGATACTTTATTTTTTAAGAATAGCACTGTTGTTAGTAGTAAACAATTTCAAAAAATTACGAATAGAAATATCCATGGTGTAATTATTATTAGATACATCTTGGAAATATCGATATCATTAGACATTTGCTGTTATCAAGTTTTTTTTATTAAATTTTCGAGCTTCAAATTAAACTATCAAACAATCTGTATTTCTTTACACTTTTAATATATTTACCAAGGCCTTGATTACATGTGCACATGTAATTTAAAGACAATGTCCGACAACGCAAGCGAACAGGATTCCAATTCCAAATCGAATCTCATAGAAGTCCAACATGTGGGTGTGACGGCCAAATTGCCATCACCCTTGAAGAGTCTCATGCTGAGCTATAGCTCTTCAACAGAGTCCGAGAATAATCAAATTCTTTACAGAGGCAGTCATCACAGCAATGCAAAATATATTAAATTCCCGAAAGATGCAGCAGCCAGCGGAAGTGACGCCACTCAAACGGAAAATTCGAAAATTCTTTATGAAATGAAGTCGGTACCTAAGAATACGAATAAGAAATCAAGTACAACATTGACTCCTTCGAAGATCGAATTTCAATTGTATACCAAGCCCAAGAAACGTCTGCAGAAGAATAAAAGCAGCAATGCCAAACAAAATAACAAATTTCGAAAACAGCTTTTTAAAAGTGAATCATTAGAAAAATCCAATTTGGATGCTAAGGAAAACTCTATATTTCAACGTTTAATAAATTCATTTAAAAATATGACAGATTCAAAGCAAGAACAACAACAGCCGGAAATAGATCAAATATTTGCCGATCTGCCGGAGCCGAATGTTTTAAATAAAAATCCCAAAGATATAAGAATAGGCATCTATCCCTTCGAATATGGTTGTGCTGAATATCTAAAGACTCATGACTGTCCACCCGAAATATTGTCTCTGGTCTTGGCCGAGAAGGCTACACTTTATGCTACAAGATTTTGGGCCGAATTCTTTGGCAGCCTACAAATTGGCATCGCTTTTGTAGTGACATTCCTGTTGCAAAGCTATCGCTTTGTTCTATATTCCCTAGTGAATATTTTATTGGTGGAATTTTTGCACATGACCTCGGACTATTTGGTTAAGCCTTTGTTAACAGTGATTTTCAATGGCTTTCTACAGCCCCCTTTGATATTTTGCTTTAATATATTGTCGTCGATACGTGATATATTGAAACCCATAGCGGATATAGTTAATAATTTTATGAAACCAGTGGCGACAGTGGGTCGCAGCATACGTCTGGTGCAGGCTACTTATAATAATAAAAAGAATATGACAAAAAATGTTTAATTTTAATTTATGTAATTCTTGTGTTAAGTTGTATTGTAATTTATTTTGCTAAAACGTTATTTTCTTTTTTTATTTTGATTTTGGAAATAAAATATATTTTAGCTTTTTTTGTGTAGTCCTAGTATATATATTTATGTTTACGACGTTTTCTCTTCTAATAATAAGGGCAACATTTTTTGCACTCTCAAAAATAAATCAATAAATTAGTGAAATAAAAAAGTGAAAATTAATTAGAAGGAAACACTCAATAGTTGGACTCTTTGCGAATTCTTAAATGATTATTACAGTCCGCTTACATCTGAGCAAAATCTAGTACTTACGAGGTTTCGAGCAAAATCTAGTAGATTTCGCGTTTTTTCTCATAAAAAAAATTAATTTCGTCACTAGACTAGTCGAAATCTGCTTTAAGTCCAGTAGAACTAGCAGTGATGCAACTACGGTTTTTTGGTCAAATTTGTACTAAAAAATAACGGCTGTACTTAAAAAGGTGTGTGAATTAGCTATATTTCAGTTGTTTGGTTGCAGTTCGGGATAAATTTCAGTCAATGCTTTTTGTTTTGGATGTGCCTTGCTCTACGTGCCTATAGAGCAAAGTGGCAAAAAAATGTTTAAGAATATAGAGCACAATGGACACGATTTTTCTCCGCAACGAGACGAGATAGCCGAAAACAGATTACAGATTTGAAAAAATTGGGTTCGAAAACCTAGGATGGCATTCTTAATTGAAAAGTGTCAAAAAGGCGTATGGAGCAC
The DNA here is from genome assembly GCA_944452675.1 of Tachina lurida. Lineage (NCBI taxonomy): Eukaryota > Metazoa > Arthropoda > Insecta > Diptera > Tachinidae > Tachina > Tachina lurida. The sequence goes on along the minus strand of OX101754.1, from coordinate 26,264,141 downwards.
ACAAACACCCGAGCGACGATATCGTTCTGTTTAACTGGATTTAACTTGCAAAAATTTCTCCAGCAAGAATTTGCATTTACTCAATCAATGAAATGTATTTTTTCTCTCTCAATTCGCCCTCTGTTTTAATGGATTATAAGCAATTGCAATCCAGTAAAATCAAGTACAATATAAAAACTTTTGAGTTCTCGAATACAGCTATGATATACATACATACATGTAGACCCATTAAGAGGATTTACACTAGTGGAAAATCGACCTCCAGAAGGAATGACCTACATACATACACACTCTCTGACAGCCACACACGCACAAACATACATACATATCGCTCATTTACTCCAAGAACGTCATAACTCAAAAAATCTATTTCTAATGATGCTGAATTAATATAAAATTAAATTTTAATGGCCATGCCTCCGCCCACTTATTTAAATGCAAGATGTGTGTTAAGTTTTGTAAAAATCAGTCAAGTAGAACCGCTTAAACCAAAATATTAAGTTTTAATGGGCGTGACAAAAAAAAATTAGCTTTTTCTTTAATTTTATGATATTTCTATATTTATGATTTGATTAGGCTAAAGTTCGTATCGTTTTGTAAGCCAAAGTACATGTGATAATTATTAATGAACAAATAACACCACAGTTAGTTGCAAATATTCTGACAAACACTTAGTAGAACGGAACAAGTAGCTGTTTTCGAAGGCCACTACCCTGTGTGTGGTGTCAGTTGATGTAGATTTCTGCTCTATATACGCACGGTCTAATTCGTAAAAAAAATTTAAGGTTTATTACACGTTTATCTCACAAATTTCCCATAGAAATATGTCAAATAAGCGCTCAATAAACCTGAAATATTTTTTATGAATATGGCAGTCAGTCTTTATTGCAAATGGAATATGTGAATTGTTTTAATTCATCGTATTACAAATTTGCTGAAAGCTTTTTTGTAATGAAAGCTCAATTTTACCATCTCTAAATTTACAACAGTTTTGCCATTGATACATATGATTTTTTTCTGATCCGATTGCTGCGAAACTTAGGGCTCTTGTAAGGACACAATTTCGAACACAATTTGAAAAAATCGACGGAGCCACGCCCATTGAATTTTAATTTTGTATTTCATGTGCTTCGATAATGCTTGTACTTAACCGATTTTTACGAAACTTGGCACACACCTTAAGCTCTTAAACGGACACATTTGTGATAACGACATGGGTAACCACATGTTCTTTTTACTAAGTTTTTATTCTGAGTGTATAAACATTCTACCTTAACATTTTTGTACTTTAAAAAGTATAATTTATTTTGCTTGTAGAGGCTCAGTTTTTTTTAATTCATAATTTTTCTTTGAAAACGAAAATTTTATTTGAAAAGAAATTTTCATTGGCAAAAGTGTAAATTATTAAGACGAAAAAAAAAGGAGGATTTAATTTATTTGGAACAAAAAGGGAAAAAGAAACCTTGATAAATATTATTTTCTTTTGTGCAAGGAGCTTTTCAGGATATTTGTTCCAGAATTCTATTTGTGGATATAAGGAGGATTAGGTAAGCATTTAAATGGAATGGAAAAGATTTTTTTAGGGTGTTTATCTGATTGCTGCCAAATTTTTTTTTAGAATTTTGTGGACTATTCCCCAGGTATTGCCAAATTGACTGGAAAGAAACCTTAATTCTTGTGCTGATATAACTCCTTCATCAGTCACCAACTTTGTAACTTTCATTCGCTAAACTCCAATTTGATCCAGATTATTCAGGATATTATACATAAAGAGAGGATTTAAAAGGATAATTCTTCGGAAATAAATTCCGGATATACTCAACTACAGTTGATAGAGTGGCCGGTATTCAAAGGACTTTTGTGATCCTTTTTAATATCATTCCAATATAGTGAAACAGTGGATTTTGAGAAATCTGAATTATTTTTTTTTTAAACTAAGGAACAACATTAGAACCGTGGATAGTGTAGTACACTACATTTTTAATTTACTTGAAATTTGTTTTTGGCGTAATTAACGTAACTAACCGATTGAAAATATAAACTAAAATATCTTAATATTCATACATAGTTAATTATAAAAACTATGCATATATAAAATCGCTCATACATTGATAAGTGTGGATTCTGTTATTATGTGAAATTCAATTCATTTAATAGCAAGATTCACACATCTCCCTAACTTATGTATATACTCAAACTCATACATACAATCTAATACATTCACACACAAATTCACATTCTCTAACTAAATCCCTAATCATATAATAATTTTAACTAAACAACTATAAGTCTACGGTTATCCGGCGCCTGATGACTTCGATGGACCTAATCAAAGTGAGTTTAAATAAATTTTAATATTTAAATCCTCTATATTCTTATACATATTTTCACATCCTCACAAGTTCATATCATATTGTGATTATTTAGATCACTGAATATTTGTTAAATTACAGATTAAATTATTAAATATTTAAAGTAAATGCATAATAATATTTTTTAAATAAAATATTCATAATATAATTCAAAGATACACTCTTAAAACTACATAATTTTTTTTTTTTTTATCATTCAATTGTATATCACAAACTACTTCTTATTTAATGTAAGTTTTTATTATTAAACACCGTCCTAAACCTGCATTAAAAAAAAATATTAATAAACAAAATAAACTTTTTAGTATTATAACGTTATCGAACATGAAATAATAACTTATTTAATTTAATTTACGAAAGGTGAAGTTGGAAGTATAGGGTAGATTAAATTCAATTAAAATCGGGCTAACAGGACATTTAAACACGTTAGCAAGGAGGGTGGGTTTGAGACATGAGTAGATAACTACATCTAATTCTACTCAAAATTCCGTAAACTGTTTTTTTTATTTTTTTTTTGGTTTCTTATTTTTATGTTTATATGTATGTGATTGGTTTGTTTCTTGCTACCTAAAGTATAAAATCATTTGTAACTGAATCATAACTTTCCACTTTAAGTATATGGGAATACTCCACACCCAACGACGAGCATAGCCGTAATTAATAGGTAGCCCAGAACCCATAAAAATTTATATTCTTACCCCGATTCGTTACAGAGATTTTTGGCGCCCAACGTGGGGCCTCAGTAGACGTAAGCTTTTGAAAAATTAACTTGTGCAATTTCATCTAGATGCTGAGGGCCTTTGAATCCTTTGTGTGTGTCCACTTACCATATAGTATTTTTCTTTTTAGTTTATTTTTGTTTGTTTTATTTATTTGTTTTCTTTCTGTTATATGTTAATTTGGACATAATAGCTAATTGTTTTATGATATGCTATTCCAAATTAATATTTGTTATCAGGGTTTGGGTTCGAACTTGAGAAGTTGTTTCTGGATAAGTTTCGGTTCAATTCTCGTTTGACTCTACTCTATTTGTATATTTTAATTTATAATAAATTTTTTTTTTCTATTGTCTTGGATTAAAGTACATTTGCATTAAGCGGTTTCTTTCCAGCAATGGAAAATCAGAATATTTGGTTTGATTGACTCAATTTTGGTTGGAACAGTGTACATTTTTTTTTTATTATTATGGGAAGATGTCCATTGATTTTGAGTTGAAAAATTTCTTTTTCTTTTGGCAGTTGATGGTTTTTTTTATGATTTTTTTTTTTGGTTGATTTTTAGTTTTGATTTATTCTACCCTTACTGAGATACTTCACCGAGTAGTAACTATATATTTTCGTGACATTACTGTAGATTTTGTTTTAATAATTATTACTTTTGTAAATTGAAGAGTTCAATTTAGATTTTTTTTTAATTAGTTCTGTCTGTTTTGGTTGTTTGTTGCTCATTGAATAGGATAGTTCATTTGTTCCTGGCAAATTTTCTTCGTTCCTTTTATTTCGATTTTTATTAAGTTTTATTTTTTTTTTGTTTTAATTAGTTTAGAACTATTATTTCTTTTTATAGAAACTATTTTAGTTTCATCGATATTTTTTTATTGTTGTATTCGTATTTAGTTTTTATTTATTTATAATGCCGTTGGTTCGTAGTATCGATGATATTCCGTCTCTTGTAGAGCAGGAAGCAAATTTGTTAGATCAGGCAGCTGGTGGCGATGCTTCTACTCCGGCTAATCGAATAGGCAGGCCAAGAACTCGGTTACAAACTCGTAGAGAAGTAACTGAGCAGGGAAGTATAGATGATATCCGCGTTAGACGTATTGTGGATGATTCTTTGATTGGTTTTAGGGATCAAATAGGAAATATGATTGCGGACGCATTTCAGAACATGAATTTAGGTAACGGTAACCCTAATATTCAAGAAAGACAACAACATCGTAATGACCCAGAAGACATTAATGCTCGTGGGATAGCCTCTTCAAGTAGAAGGAATGACGATGAAAATCGTGGATTTAATTACATTCATGATGTTAGGGATAAGAAGTCGGAACATGTTTTGAATATAATTCGTAATTGGAAGATGCGGTTCACGGGAGAGATTTCGGATTTATCGGTTGAGGAATTTATTTATCGAGTGAATACTCTTACGAGTTCCAATTTGCGAGGTGATTTTTCTCTACTCTGTGAACATGCACACATTCTGTTTGAGGGGAAAGCCCTAAAATGGTACTGGAGATTTCATCGTACTTGTGATAGCATGAATTGGGTAGATTTATGTAACGCATTGAAATATCAATATAAGGAATACAAAACAGATTTTGACATTAGGGATGAAATTTTAAGGAGAAAGCAAAAACCGGATGAGACTTTCGATGAATTTTACGAGGTACTTGTTGTCCTCAGTGATAAATTACGTACATCTATAGCTGATATTGAGCTCTGTGAGATTTTGCAACGGAATTTAAGGCCAGAATTACGGCACGAGCTTCTTCATCTGGAAATTAGGCAAGTGTCTGATTTGCGGCGTGCTGTACGTAGACACGAAAAGTTTGTTAAGGAAATGGCTATGTCAAATTTGTCTAAACGTTCCCACCAAAAGGGGCAGTTGTCTGAAGTAGCCATGGAAAATAGTAAGTTGGAATCAGATGAAAATTTTAATGATAACTCTGAAGTATGTCTAATGGTTCAGACGCGAAATTGTTGGAATTGTGGCAAGTGTGGTCATAGTTTCATAGACTGTATGGAGCCTCGAACTGTATTTTGCTACGGTTGCGGAGAGAAGAATGTTTATAAGCCCCAATGCTCAAAATGTTTGAAGACTCGGGGAAACTTGATGAGGGATGTTCGTATGAAACAGGACGGGCATCCAAAACTAAACTAGACATAAGTGAAGACATAGTTCCCTGTTTAAATAATAAACCTGTATTACTAATACCTGACATGACTCATAAACCTGATGAAATAAATAGACCTGATATGATAAGAATGCATCCTCTTCAAAGACCATACCATATACGTTTAGAAGAGTACAATCATGCTAGAAACAGGATTTTTAATAGCACAAAAGGAAAAGAAAAGCCAAAAAGATCCTCAAGAAGAATTCGTGAATATTTCAGGGGAAGGAAATTGTTGAAGAAATTTGTTATATCGTCCTTAGTTAGCAAGGTCAATGATAACAGACCATATATTTTACTGAATTTGCAGGGTGATAAACATTTTGCTTTATTAGACAGTGGGGCAAATGTTAGTGTTGTGGGTGGAAACTTATGTATGTGCATTTTAAATAATAAGAGTTATAAACGTAGGATGGGTAATGTCAAAACTGCTGACGGACAGCATCAACGTGTTCAAGGTACGGTTACACTTGATGTCGACTATAATGGTCAGACAAAATCGATAGAATTTTTACTAATACCGTCAATTGTACAAGATGTCATTTGTGGAATGGATTTTTGGGAGCAGTATGGTATACAGATTGCAGCAATTAATACAGTTAACGAAATCACTTCAGAGGAAGACCCAAACAAAATTTCCTTGACTACTGTGCAAAGGCAACAACTTCAGAAAATCATTGAATATTTTCCAAATTCTGAACGTGATGGCCTTGGTTGTACTACATTTATTGAACACAAAATTGAAACTGGTAACAATGCTCCAATAAAACAACGATTTTACCCGATATCACCCGCCAGAGAAAAACTTTTATGTGGCGAAATTGACCGCATGTTGAGTTTAGGGGTTATTGAAGAATGTCCAACATCACCATGGTCATCTCCTGGAGTATTAATTGTAAAACCTGGCAAAGTGCGGTTCTGTTTGGACAGTCGAAAACTAAATTCTGTGACGACCAAAGACGCTTACCCTATACCTAATATAGACGGACTAATTTCGAGACTTCCTCCAATTTTTTATATCTCGAAGGTAGATTTAAAAGATGCGTTTTGGCAAATAAAATTGGACGATGCCTCTAGACCCAAGACAGCATTCACAATCCCTAATCGGCCTTTGTATCAGTTTACCAGAATGCCGTTTGGATTGTGCAATGCTCCACAAACAATGTGTAGATTGATGGACCTAGTCATTCCATACAATTTAAAGACGAACGTTTTTGTTTACTTGGACGACTTACTTATAATTTCGAAAGACTATGACGATCACTTACGACATTTACAGCAGGTGGCTAATCAACTTCGTAACGCAGGATTGACTATTAACGTAAAGAAAAGTAGTTTTGCCATTCAACAGGTTCAATATTTAGGATACATAGTAGGAGGAGGATGCTTGAAAGTGGATCCTGATAAGGTGAAAGCCATTTCAGAATTTCCTGTCCCAAAATCAATTCGAAAGCTACGTCAATTTCTTGGTATGGCTGGCTGGTATCGGCGATTTATTGACGACTATGCCAGTGCTACTTTTTCTTTAACGGAACTGCTATCAAAGAGGAAAACCTTCTCATGGAATGAAGATGCTCAAAATTCCTTTGAAAACATTAAGGAAAAGTTAACATCTGCACCCGTTCTAGTTCACGCAGACTTCGACAAGCAGTTCATTGTTCAATGTGATGCAAGTATGTATGGAATAGGTGCTGTTTTAGCTCAGCTTGATGGCGAAGGATATGAAAGGCCAATAGCGTACATGTCCCAAAAATTGAATAAAGCCCAGAGAAACTATTCCATAACGGAATTAGAATGCTTAGCGGTTATTTTAGCGATAAAGAAATTTAGAGCCTACATAGAGGGACATGAATTTAAGGTCATCACAGACCATGCAAGCCTTAAATGGCTTATGCGACAAAAAGATTTGACAGGGCGTTTGGCCAGATGGGCTCTTAAGTTACAAGGATTTGACTTTACGATAGAGCATCGCAAAGGTAAGGAAAATATTGTTCCTGATGCTTTATCTCGGAGTTTTGAGAATCAAGGGGTTGTAGAAGAACTAGAACTGCAAGTATTGGCATCAATTGATCTTAATTCTACTGCATTTGAGAGTTTTGAGTACCAGAGATTAAAACAGGAGTTTTTAAAATCTGAATTACCTGACTATAAAGTTTTAGATAAATATATTTACAAAAGAACCGAATTTTCTTCTGGTAATGAAGATGAATCTAATTCATGGAAATTGTTTGTACCAGAGGAATTGCGTAAGGATGTTATATACGCTGCGCATAATGTACCTAGTGCATCACATGGTGGGATAACTAAGACCTTATATCGTGTTAGAGAGTTCTTCTTTTGGCCAAAAATGGTCGTTGATGTTAAAAATTATGTGTTGAATTGTGAGTTATGCAAAACCTCTAAAGTTCCTAATATTTCACTAAAACCACACATGGGGCAAATGGTCGAGACCGAAAGACCATTTCAGCGTTTGTATGTGGACCTTATAGGACCTTTTCCTCGTACAAGAAACTGTAATATAGGCATTTTTATAGTACTGGATCATTTCTCTAAATTTACTTTTCTGAAACCTCTAAAAAAATTCGTAACAAAGCCTATAGTGGAATATTTAAGGAACGAAGTTTTTACATGCTTTGGCGTACCTGAGATTATAATTTCTGACAATGGAAGTCAATTCAAGTCGAAGGAATTTCAGGATTTATTGGATAAATTTGGCATTAAACATCAATTTACAGCGGTTCATAGTCCACAATCCAACGCATGTGAAAGGGTCAATCGATCAATTAATGAAGCATTACGATCTTTTGTACGTAACGATCAACGACAATGGGATATGTATTTACCTAGCATTAATTGCGCAATCCGTAGCAGTGTACATCAATCGACGGGAAAGACTCCGTATGAACTTGTTTTCGGGCAAATGATGGTAAATCATGGAAGCAATTATAAAATTTTAAATAACTTGAAACTTTTGGCGGAGGGGGACTCTAAAGTAGAGAGGATAGACAGTTTTACTATCTTACGGGACTCAATTCAGTCAAAGATCAAAACAGCTTATGAACGAAACTTGAAATCTTATAACCTAAGAGCTCGCACGCGAGAATTTAATATTGGCCAAGTTGTTTATCGTCGCAATTTCACACAAAGTTCTTTGGTGAACAGTTTTAATAGTAAACTTGCACCAACGGGTGTCAAAGCCGTAGTGAAAAGAAAAATTGGCAATGTCAATTACGAGCTCGAAGATGTTCATGGTGGACATAACGGTGTATACCACATAAAGGATATTTGGTCCTGATTTCGTTCTTAGTTATGATTTCTATAGTTTTTTTTGAGTCGTTCTTTTTCAGATTATATATTTACAGCTGGCCTCAAATATAATCTGCTTTGTGATAACGACATGGGTAACCACATGTTCTTTTTACTAAGTTTTTATTCTGAGTGTATAAACATTCTACCTTAACATTTTTGTACTTTAAAAAGTATAATTTATTTTGCTTGTAGAGGCTCAGTTTTTTTTAATTCATAATTTTTCTTTGAAAACGAAAATTTTATTTGAAAAGAAATTTTCATTGGCAAAAGTGTAAATTATTAAGACGAAAAAAAAAGGAGGATTTAATTTATTTGGAACAAAAAGGGAAAAAGAAACCTTGATAAATATTATTTTCTTTTGTGCAAGGAGCTTTTCAGGATATTTGTTCCAGAATTCTATTTGTGGATATAAGGAGGATTAGGTAAGCATTTAAATGGAATGGAAAAGATTTTTTTAGGGTGTTTATCTGATTGCTGCCAAATTTTTTTTTAGAATTTTGTGGACTATTCCCCAGGTATTGCCAAATTGACTGGAAAGAAACCTTAATTCTTGTGCTGATATAACTCCTTCATCAGTCACCAACTTTGTAACTTTCATTCGCTAAACTCCAATTTGATCCAGATTATTCAGGATATTATACATAAAGAGAGGATTTAAAAGGATAATTCTTCGGAAATAAATTCCGGATATACTCAACTACAGTTGATAGAGTGGCCGGTATTCAAAGGACTTTTGTGATCCTTTTTAATATCATTCCAATATAGTGAAACAGTGGATTTTGAGAAATCTGAATTATTTTTTTTTTAAACTAAGGAACAACATTAGAACCGTGGATAGTGTAGTACACTACATTTTTAATTTACTTGAAATTTGTTTTTGGCGTAATTAACGTAACTAACCGATTGAAAATATAAACTAAAATATCTTAATATTCATACATAGTTAATTATAAAAACTATGCATATATAAAATCGCTCATACATTGATAAGTGTGGATTCTGTTATTATGTGAAATTCAATTCATTTAATAGCAAGATTCACACATCTCCCTAACTTATGTATATACTCAAACTCATACATACAATCTAATACATTCACACACAAATTCACATTCTCTAACTAAATCCCTAATCATATAATAATTTTAACTAAACAACTATAAGTCTACGGTTATCCGGCGCCTGATGACTTCGATGGACCTAATCAAAGTGAGTTTAAATAAATTTTAATATTTAAATCCTCTATATTCTTATACATATTTTCACATCCTCACAAGTTCATATCATATTGTGATTATTTAGATCACTGAATATTTGTTAAATTACAGATTAAATTATTAAATATTTAAAGTAAATGCATAATAATATTTTTTAAATAAAATATTCATAATATAATTCAAAGATACACTCTTAAAACTACATAATTTTTTTTTTTTTTATCATTCAATTGTATATCACAAACTACTTCTTATTTAATGTAAGTTTTTATTATTAAACACCGTCCTAAACCTGCATTAAAAAAAAATATTAATAAACAAAATAAACTTTTTAGTATTATAACGTTATCGAACATGAAATAATAACTTATTTAATTTAATTTACGAAAGGTGAAGTTGGAAGTATAGGGTAGATTAAATTCAATTAAAATCGGGCTAACAGGACATTTAAACACGTTAGCAAGGAGGGTGGGTTTGAGACATGAGTAGATAACTACATCTAATTCTACTCAAAATTCCGTAAACTGTTTTTTTTATTTTTTTTTTGGTTTCTTATTTTTATGTTTATATGTATGTGATTGGTTTGTTTCTTGCTACCTAAAGTATAAAATCATTTGTAACTGAATCATAACTTTCCACTTTAAGTATATGGGAATACTCCACACCCAACGACGAGCATAGCCGTAATTAATAGGTAGCCCAGAACCCATAAAAATTTATATTCTTACCCCGATTCGTTACACATTCTTACATTGAAAAAAGTGGGCGGGGCTATGCCCATTAAAATTTAATATTAAATTTCACGTTCTTCTACTTTCCCACTTTTTACCAAACTTGGCACACACCTCGAGCTCTGTAAAATTACTTAATCTTGTGTTAAAAAAAGTGGGCAGGGCCATGTCCATGTCCATGGTTAGTGTTAAATTATATGTACTGCTATTTATCCGATGCATGAAACTTGGCAAACAATGACATAATTTTGTGCTTAAAGAAGTGGGCGGGGTCATGCCCATTAAAGATTACTACTATATTTCAGATGCTTCTACCTGGCCGATTTTTACGAAACTTGGCACACATCTTGAGCTCTAACAGCTACACGATTTTGAATTTAGAAAAGTGGGCGGGGGCGGACACTACTATTTGCCAAATTGGGAGTGAGCAGTACTCTAAAAATCTAAAATTCGCAATAACAATTTGAAAATAAAACTTAAAAGAATTTTAGCCGTGTGATTGTGTTAACTATAAGGATATTCAAAGTCGTTGATAGAATTTGCTAACTTGATTCGCATCGACTTCGAATAGCTTTATAGGTAAGACATATAAAAATGCTTTGTTTAACTGAATCTAAACTATTTTTAAATTTTTAGTGCTTATTTTTGAAGTCGGTTAAAGCCGGGTACTAAATAAGCATATTTTTCTTCACAACTTCATGAAAAAAAACTGCCAGCATTAATTTTACGAATTCCTAATTATTTTCAAGGTTTTGTATTTTTTATCAATATAAATCAACCTTCCTAACATTCGTGCTGAAAACCAACCCAAATACATATTAAACAATTTTACATAATCTCTGCTATTTAACTTACATACTTTCAAACCAAGAGACCTTTGCTAATCCCTTTAAAGTCTGTTTATTTTCTCAATAAACTACTTTTCCTCAAACTCATCATTGGCCAGGATAATAATACATACATAATCGTTTTGAAAGAAAAGGATTTTTTAATCCCACGCAATCGCCTCTCGAAAATGGAGCAAAACAATGCTTAATGTTTTGTAAACAAATACTTAAATGTGTGTTAATTCCTTAACTACATATTCACTTTTACTTAAACGTTCTGGGATCACTCAATCACTCATTTAATTCTCTCGCAACAACAAATATTTGACAATTGCCAAACGGTAACAAAGCAGTGAAAGAAATGAACAAAAAAATAATGACAAACAATCAGGTTGTGTCGCGTCATTTGAATGACTGTCATTGTCATTGTTTACAGATTTCACATTGTTGTTGTTTCTTGTCTCAGACAAAGAACCTTGCAACAAATTTTTACAATATTTTCGCACCTTTTTGCACCCAAATTCACATTTTTTTTTGTTACATATCACTATTTGCTTTTTCCCACTTTAAACAATGAATGTTTTCTTTTTGTATGAGAGTGTGTGTAAAGGCCTGGGTAAGTGTCAGCCTTTTCTTCTCTTGACATTGTGTATGTCATTCATATTCCATAATTATTTTATACCTGTCATCAGCGCACATACATACATACATGCATACGTATCCTTTCCAATAGCAAATATGTATTTGCCAACATGTTCATGAAGTGTTATTGTTTGCGTAAAATATATTATTTTTACAAACAATTACACAATTGCTAAGGATTTGTTTTTTTTTTCTCAAAGTACCATTTAGTGAAGGGGTGCTCATTTTGATTTTAATTCATTTTCAAGTATTGAATTACATATGCAAGTTATGGATTTCAGTTTCAAAAACTAGCAACTCAAAAACTCATTAAATATACTTCAGACTGAGTATAATATTTATATACGAGGGAGGGTAAATAAGTTCGTGCTCCTGTCAAAAGTTGACTTCCGTCAAAATTTGAACACGCTATGCTACCCTATGTCTGCACCTGATATATTTTATTATGACAAATGTCAAATTCCATATATGTGACCTTCTCCTTCACTAGGTCCCCTAGTGTGTGAAAATTAAGTTTTGAGAAAAACGCATTTAAAAAATTATATTTTAATGTTTTTTCTAATTTTTATCGATTTTGACACACAGCCGTTTTTTAACACACTAGGTCCCCTTTTTCGGAGAAGGTCACACATAAAAAAGAGCTAACATAAAATAAATTATTTTTCACTATAAAATTTTACTTTTGTTATGATAAAAATATATCAGGTGTAGATACTACGATGACTCTTTACCATCAATTTCAAAGGCAACAGAGTGGTTTACTGAATTTCTTTGAATGCGCGGGTAGAGTCTCTGCACCAGAGACACTTAAAAAAATTCACGATATGGTATTGAATGTTCGGAAATGGAAATTGGGACAGGTTGTGGAAGTCATAGGCATCTCACATGCCTTAATCGTTTAAATTTTATTTTTCTTTAGAGAGAAGTAACACTCTGGCAATGAATACCTACTACTATTACTACGTGTTACCTTCTTTAGGAGAAAGGGATAGTGATGGAGAAGACAGGAAGAAGGAAGGAAGGAAGATATAGAAGAAATCTTCATTCCTTTACAGTTCGGCCTTTTTCAAGTTTTTTTAATTATGCAGTGTTGCAACGCCTCTGGTGTCAATGAGATGTACTAAATTTTTTGAAGCTGCGTATTGTATCCATTTTATTGGTTATTTCACTTTAACGATGATTTTGCTACACAATAATGACGAAGGGTGGCGCTCTGATGTTACATTAGTATTAGTATCCGCTGAAGCCGGTGTATTTCAGTGATCAGTGTCTATGTCGTCATCACTTGAACTTTCCTGCAACATCTGATGCAAAGGAACACTAATGCACATCAGAAAAATTACCCAGGACCTTCGGTTTTGTAGTCAACGTGCTAACTACTTCAGCCAACACCATCCTATTTTTTAATGATCACTTGGATATCAGAAAGTTTTTCGCTAGATGGCTGCCGAATTTCTTCACAATCGATCTCAAAAGCAATCGTGTGACAATTTCGGAAGAGTATGTGGAGCCTGGTTTAACCGCAATATGGACGACTATTTGCGCCGTTTTTAAGCATGGACAAAACATGTATCCATCACAACACACCAGATGCCAAAACAGTGGGTTTCTCGGGCTGAATAGGCCGATCCAGATGGATTACCTTCCAAAGGGTAATACAAGCAATGGAAGATATTACGAGGGCAGGTCAATAAGTCTTGGACTTATTTTTTTATAAAACTTTTTTTAAACGAATTTTTTATAAAAAAAACCTGTAATTAAATAAAAAAAAATCTCGGAATTATTGACCTGGTGTCATATGTCAATTTAGTGAGGGTTTAGGAAAGAAACGACGGCATTTGGCCAAGAAAACATTTCTTGTCTACCAGGACAATTATTCCAATCGGCCTTCATGTATTGGCGGAATGGTCAAGTAGTGCACGGCAAGATCAGCGGCATATGGATGATGGAGATCAAGGTAATATCCTATCAGTAACCTGGATCAAATACCCCTACGCTGAGGAAATTATGGTGCCTCAGCTGGACTTTGGATAGTGTTAATTAAAGTGCTAAGTCCATCCAGGCCGGAATGAAATGGAGGCAAACTAGTAAGAGAATACGACGCCAGAGTATACCCTGATGGATCAAGAATGGTCGGCGGTGTCGGTTCTGGAGTCTTCTGAGGAGATCTTGAGATATAATAAACCTTCCCTGACGAAGCCACTGTGTATAATACTGACATTTTGGCTGTAAAGGAAACGATTAGAGTGCTTATTGACAGCAAGGAACAGGGCAGAGTCGGTATCTTTGTCGAAAGCACTTCTTTCATTAAGATCATATACCACTTCCTCTATTCTAGTTGGTCTATCTAGACTGTGTGATCTGGCTGACCTGACCTCACCCTCATCTGGGTCCCAGGACATAGCAACTTCCCAGGTAACGAATGGGCGTGCGAGCTAGCTAGAGCTGGCTCTGCTATGAATGCCTCTAAGACCGAATCGGTGGTCATGCCGTTTGGTACCATTAGAAAATGATTCTTCAAGCCTTATCTCTATAAGTCTGAATACAAATGACGCAATATAGACACGTGCAAGGTTGCTAAGAAAATTTGACTTTGCTACTATGACAGGCGTTCAATACAATTAAAGTAGAAACTGTAGGGATATCCCGAAGCTCATCGTAGTAGTGATGAGGCTCTGTCAGACTAGCAGACTTGCTGTAAGGATATCCCTGTCCTATAATGAGTTCTGCCAAAGTTGTCGTGAAGAAATTAAAGAAGAGGCAGTCTTCCACTTTCCTTTTTTTTTTTTTTTTTTAAAGAGAAGTAACATTCAGGCAATTAATGCCTACTACTACCTTCTTTAGGAAAGGGATAATGATAGAGAAGACAGGTGGTGAAGGAAGAGATAGGGGAAAGCTTCATTCTTTTACAACTCTGCTTTTTTGCACGTTTTTAATAATGCAGTGTTACAGCGCCTCTGATGTTAAATGAGGCGTATTAATTTGTTGAAGCTGTGTTTGGTAGCCATTTTATTTTATTGATTATTTTACTTCGCCGATGATTCAGCTACACAACGAAGGAGGGCGCTCTGATGTTACATTAGGATTAGTATCTGCTGAAATCGGTATAGTTCAGTGACTATGCCTTCATCACTTGAACTTTCCTACAACAACTGATACAAAGGGACACTAATGCACATCAGAAAAATGCGTGGTGTTGTTATTTAATGACTGTTGGATGCAGGGATTGAACCCATGACCTTCGGTTTTGTAGTCAACGTGCTAACTACTTCAGCCAACGCCACCCTCCTTGCGAATGTCCAGCTTTACATCTCACGAGACAAGAGTTTGTTAGGTAGTCATGTACTAGAGGACCTTTCAAAGTTATCGAAGATTGGTTTGAGATTTGGACCTAAAAAGATATCTCAATGCTATGGGTTGGATCTACTACCAATCACCATATCCGAGTACTTGGATGCGGTCCTACATAGGTTGACACCGACAAGTGGAGCGGTCTAGATTCTACTTGAATGCCTGCGTGAAGCGGATAGCCACGTAAACCAACCAAACAACCGCGACAATGTAAGGGTCCATAAATGGGCAGTTTTCACGGCAAAGTTCCATAAATTGGGCTGCTTGGCAATATTTTTACCTTTCTTATATGGTAGTGAACTACAGATACATAAGTATTCAAGAAATATTTCAAGCTGGAAACTTATTTATGTACATACATATGTATGTATGTACATATGTATTGTCCCATGTATGCAGTAAATTTATGTATGTATGTGAAATACTTTTTCAATATATTAAAGAATATATCAAAATTTGTCAAAAAACAATTTTTTAATTAGTCTTTAATACTAAACACAAAACAATTTCAATCACGCTTGAGTTCAAATTTAAAATTGTGGTTTCAAATTATTCTTGGCTGCCAGTACATTAGACAAGAGGAAAAACACATACAGATGTTTACGAAGCTACATATACATATATGTATGTATGTATCTACATACATACATACATATTTCTCAATTGTCTGGTCTATTTTGGATTTTGTTTTTCCTTTTCGACAATAATGACTTATCCAAGTAAATTTTCCAACTAATTGCTAGTATTTTTCTTATACGCACATACATACATACATACATACATACATACATGTTAAAGCACACGTTTGTTTGCACGCCCATATGCTTTAAAAATAATTGAAAGGGGTTCGTTCCTCCTTCGTGCGTTGGTTCATGGCAACCAATGTTGTTAATATTTTGTGTTTGTTGCCTTCAAAAAAAAAAGTCATGTCCTGCAATGATTTTTAGAAGTTAATTTAGAGAGATTTTGTAAAATGAGATGCTCAGCTATAGTTTTTTGTTTTTGTTTTATATTTGGGAGTTGCCAGATGCAACGTTACAGTACGAAAGTTTTAAGAATATAAAAAATTGTTGGTGTAAATCCAGGGATCGTAGCTGTTATGCATTTTATAAAAATCATTTTATGATATGGGTATCATCATATGGAAATCATCCTTTCAGAATTTTCTAGTTTCTTATACTAATTTATTTCTTTTAAAAGTATAAAATATGTTTAATTTATAGAGGAAAGCAAAAAATTAGTTTTATTTGGTTACTTGAATACACAAAAAAACTTCCATTTTCCAATCCTGTAATAATATTTTTGATTTTTCTGATTTTTAATATAAAAAATGTTTAATTAACAAAAAACAATTGTTTTATTTAGATACTTTTATAGCCAAAAAAAAAATTAAACTTTCCAGCTCTGGAGTTGTGTTTTTTATATTTCTGATTTTTTTATACCAAACTATTTCTTTCTAAAACATTAAACCTATTTAATTTATAAAGATAATATTAATATGACCTAATTACTTTTATATACCAAGTGTAAAATTTCCAACCCTTGAATCATGCTTTCAGACTTTTCTAACTTCCTATATCAATTTTTTTATTGTTTAAAATATGTTTAATTTATAGAGGAAAAGAAAAAATTAGTTTTAGTTGGTTACTTTTGTATACCGAAAAAAGTTAAAATTTTCCAACCCTGCAACCATATTTTTGATTTTTCTGATTTTTAATGCTAACTTATTTCTTTCTAAAATATTAAATATTAACAAAAACAATACTTTTTTTTACCAAAAAAATTTAAACTTTCCAGCCCTGCACCTGTTTTTTATTTTTATGATTTTTTATACCAAACTATTTATTTCCATTTGTTTATAAAGAAAAAAAAGTTAATATGACCTACTTACTTTTATGTATATAAAAAAAAGTGTAAGCTTTCCAACCCTGGAATCATCCTTTCAGATTTTTCTAATTTCTTATACCAATTTATTCCTTTTAAAAGTATAAAATATGCTTAATTTATAGAAGGAAAAAAATTTTTTCAGGTGGTTACTTTTATGTACCAAAAAAAGTTTAAAATTTCCAACCCTGGAACTGTCTTTTTAATTTTTTTTTTTATTTTCACTACCAATTTTATTCCTTCTGATATATAAAATAGGTTTATTAAAAACAAAAAACCGAAAATTAGTTTTAGCTACACAGAGAAAACAGTGCCTACTAAATACCTCATAAAATAGAATAAAATTAATAAGAAATCTCTCTGGTTTTTTCAAATAAGGAAATCTTATTAATTTCATAGAGAAAACCTTTTTGAAAAAATCAAGAAGAAATCTTGTAGTTATTATGATTTTTTCAATAAAAAAATAAAAAAAATTGCGTCTTTATTCTCTGTACTTATGTATTTTCATTGAAGTTCTATACCATATACATATGTATGTATGTATGTATGTAGTATGATGTAGATGTTATTTATTTCTACATGCATACATACATACACATTAGGTTATATTCTTAACTAACTTACTCACCAAGTATTGAACCAGCAAACTTCTACCTGATAGACAAGCACTCTACCTAATATGCTAACAAGCAGCCTGAATAACCATTGAAATTATTGTGCAAACATTCTTACACAAAAATGAAAAAGCTCATGAAAAAAAATTGTCTCTATGTCTATTTATAGAAACGAAATAACAAGACACCTCATAAAATCAAGAAGATTTTCTTATTAAAAAAAATCAATAAGATGCATACATATAAATATATGTATATAAGCGCGTAGTCATAGTCAAAACAAAATACACTTTAAGAAATTAAAACCAGTATTTTGTAGGGTAATACTGGTTTTAACTATGACTACGCACCATGCTTTTTATCTTTAAAAAAAGTCGGTCAAGAACAACTTAGAATATTGCCCTTGTAGCCCACAGTGTTGAGTAAAATCCCCTTACTATCAAACAAAAATCCTACCATCTGGCAACTTTCTTTAACGGTTTAAAAGGGAGAAAGCAGCCACAATATGATTTATTAGTTTTGGTTTGTAAAGGTGTCCATTTACTCGCTTAATTTCCCTGCTAAGGGTGACAAACACATAAATATAATCAGAATATTAATTTATTAAATCTCTAAGGCATTAAATAATGAGCGTAAAGATTGCAATTAATGAAATGTTTTTCAGCTAATGTTTCAATTAAAATCAAAACCGCTAAATTACTACTAAACAACAAATAAAGAATAAAAAAAATCAAATACTAAAAAATATGGTTGCAAGCTGCTCTGGGACAAAATCTAACTGGCGATTGAGATCTTAATCCCAATGCTTATACATATATTCGTACTACTTTAAGCAAAAAAGTCAGTAGCAAAAACAAAAAATATTTTAGTTTTAAGGTGGCAGTGAGCGAGTTTAAAGATTTCCTAAGATTGATTATTAAAATATTTAAAACATCCGGAGGATTAATAAAAAAGATGAAAATCTGCTCTTAACAAGGGAATTTTACAAAAGAATAAAGTGTTAAAAATATGTATGTATGTATTTATATTTTTTCAATAAATTTCCGTTTCATTTCCATTTCTCACCCTCTTTTTGTAAATTTTTTTTGTAATAAATGTTTTTTTAACTCCCCTATGATTTAATTAGTAGAAAATTATAGCAATTTAAACATATGCTTTCTTTCTGTATTCATCAGCATCATTGCTATCTTGGGCTGTTTGTGCCCAAGTGGTGTAAAAAATGTTGTTAACAAATTAAATCAAATGCTTGTTAATCAAACTTACCTCGATTGGTTTTTCCGTTCTCGCTGTGTTTGTTGTCCTTTTGTGAAAATGGGGAGGTTTTTCCCAAATGTTCATACACAGATTTACGCACGCATATATATTTTGTTGCCTTTTCCTATTGTTGTTGCTCTTTTGCTCTTTTGCTCTTGTCATGCATACTGTTAACAATTGTCCTCCGGTTTGTCTGCAAAAGTAAAAAAAAAATATTTGTAAATTTTTTATATGATTTAATTGTAATTTGATATGCTTTGTTGGATTTGCTGGATTTGTTGCTATTTGTGTTATTAATTTTTTTTAAATAATAATGTCTCTGTAACAACGACACATTATGCAATGTTCATATATGTATGTGTTTGTTTCTATGCGCGTGTGTGTGTGTGTATCTAAGTTAATTCGTAATAATCCTGTTGCATACTTTATGTTGCCCCATACTTTACATGTGGGAAACGTTAAACTCCTCCTACTTTTTAGTTGAGGAATGATGTGGAAATGCAACAAATGTCTGAAGCTTAATACACACAAGGCAGCTGTTGCAGCAAACTCATTTATATATATTTTTTATTTTTCGAAAATGTTCACATCCGTATTTTTTGAGATATCGATAAGTCTCAAAATTCCATTTACAACAAGGGCCTAGAAATTAGTTCCATTTCAAGGTAAGAAATTTCTATAAAATTTTAACTTTATTTTAAACTATGTAAATAAAAAGTCTGTGCTAACAGTCTGAGGGTTATGAGTTCGATTCGCATCAAAAGCTCTCATCTCCTTCACTACAAAGGCTGAATGAAGGCTTTTGTTACTATGCTCCTCAAAATAAGTTCCTACATAATTTGTAATTGCGTTTGTAGCATTTAATAAAAAAATTTTAATTTTTTCCAATTAAAAATTTTACTTAAAATGTCTATAACAATTTTCAGAACAAAACGCATTTATTTTTTGTTTTGTTTTAAATTAAAACGAAACCATCCTTAAATTCTAGAATGCTCCCTAATGAATATTACACTTATAAAGGGTGTTTTTTATAGAGGTATAAAACTTTAAGTTGGCAAAATTTTTTTAACTGGCGGCCATTTTGTCAGCTGTACAGCCATTGTATGTTTAGTTTAGTTTAGTCAACGTTTTTGCACCACGACTCTACATGATAATACGCATCCACAGAGAAGTTGTACAGTGCGTACAGAAGAAGTCATTGGGTGCATTCATAAGACGTAGCTGTTGCGCAACCGTTGAGTGTTTGTCTTAGAAACCCATAGTTGAGTAGTTCCGCTCCATTCAACAGTTGAGTAATTTTCCATCATAAAATTTTTTCGCTACCTATAGTCAACATGTTTTGCTCAGCCTGAACAGCTGATCGAATAGCGTTGTGCCTTTTATATGCTTTGTTAGGTGGCAGGAGCAAATACCTTTTAAATTTTACATTACAAATGCGATAAAATAACGAAATAAAGATATAAAATTAAATCATATCCATCAAGCCGTTTCTAAAACGTAACTGTTGGGGCCAACAATTTCACAACTGTTGAGCTCATTGCTGTTGTAGAGCGAAGAGTAGTGGAAGACCCGAATCAGTCTATCGCCATTATTACTGACTTCGTCTTTCATCAATTGAACAACCATGATGTGCAGCAGCTGTGGTTTGAACAAGATGGCGCAACATGCCACACAGCTAGCGCCACAATTGATTTATTGAAGTTTCACATTTCGGACCCGTGAATTGGCCTCCAAAATGGTGCGATTTAACGCCGCTAAACTATTTTCTGTGGGGATATGTGAAGTCGCTAGTCTACGCCGATAAGACCGAAACAATTGACCACTATACCCAATATACTGCCACAAATTTTAAAAAAGTCAGCGAAAATTTGACCTCCAGATTAGACTACATCTGAGCCAGCCGTGGCGGTCATATGCCAGAAGTCATGTTCAACTTATAATGCCAAAAGGTTACCTTTCGAGTAAAGTAAATTTAATGACAATCTAAAAAAATCATCTTTGTTTTATTCAATTTCAAGGTTATGTACCTTTGTAAAAAAACACCCTATAATAATTCAGTTCGTCTACAAAAATATAGTGAACAAAACCAAAGGAAAAGTGAAAAAATTCCCTTGAAAAATATTATTCATGATTATAGGGAAAAATTATTCACGATTGCAATTTGGCGAAAAGCGAAAATAGTTCGAGGGAAAAAATGTTCACGATATGGGTGATTGTTTCGATAAAGCGTTTAATTATGTTTTAATCGAGACATCCTGTGCCTTTTTTTTCACTTCTTAAGCTTTGCTCATTTAGCGAAAATTTCGTTTCGAAATACACATACACATTCATAAAAAATATTTTTGGTTTATCAAAGGCTTATACACATTTCAAATTTTGTTGAGAAATTTGTTTTATGAACCTTTTATAAATCAAAAATATTTTTAATAAGCAATGCCATGTTTATGTGCACTAAAATAAATGTAATGTACATTAAAGTCAATGTAAAAGTTCATTTTGACAATGTCTGCGTTCATTGGGTCAAAGTATATGTGCATTAAAGTCAATGTAAAAGTTCATTGGAACAATGTATTAGTACATTGCTTCAAATTACAGTTTCACTTAACTCAATGCAGAAGTTCATTAAAATAATGAACTGTTTCATTGGGCCAATGAACTTATACATTGATTTTAAAAATGTAAATTTTTCAATGAACGGTGGTAGTTCATTGATTCAATGTAACTGTATCTTAGGTCAAAATTAAAACAAAAGTTCATTGAAAAAATTAACGTTCTCATTGTTTTTATGTATTTTTTGGTTCAGTGTATGAGGGGTAAGTCGCCATTATACACCATAAGAATATAAAAGAATATAAACTCAGCAAAAGGGAAATCTAATTATTTAAAACGCCAGTGCAATCTAATATTCGAAGCTTAATTAAATCCCAATTCATCTAATTCTTCATATAATTAATTTAATTTCTTATTATATAACTTTTTAATCCGTTGCTTATCAATTTTCAATTTTTCAAGAACAGAAAAATTCATTCAAAAGTCGTTACTTTGTACGCATTTGAACTGTTTTTTTTTCTTTTGTTATTAACAAATAAATTATAAATAAATGCATTTCATTCAAAATCTAAATTTCACCTGATATGAAGATAAATAAACAAATTGACATACTTAAGACACTGATTGTAATGAATAAAAAAATTATTATTTATATATTTGTGTAATTATAAAGTATAGAATTTTGTTTACAGTATGTTCGTAGAATTGTTAAAAAAAAGTTTTTTTTTTGTTTACACAAACACAGCGCAGCGCAGTGAAGGGTTTTTATTTAAATGTAGATATTTTTTTGAATTGTACGAGTATTAAATTAATATGTTTTGAATTTGCAAATATTGTCATAATTAGGCTACCCTACAGTTTACCAATGAAAAATTAACAGCAACTCAAAGTGAGGGCAAATTAATGGAAGGTTTCTTAAGATCATTCAATAAATCGTTACAACAAAGGTGACAATTACTACGTTTATACGCAGGGCTTATTTGCAAATAAAACTGTAAATTGTTGCCATATTATTCTTTTTATTGCGACTTACTAATTCAGAAAACTATTCACGATTAACGCACTATTTGCAAATAAAATGGTTGAGGTTGCCACGCTTGCAAATGTTTGATAACAAAAACAATAAATGGACAAATATTGCAACAAAAAACATTGATAGAAGCAAATAATAACAATAACAATTTCTATAACTGGACTTACGCGATAACTTTTTAGAGTGGCTGAAGAGTTTGAATCCATTTACACTTAGGGGTTTGTCCCTACTGTTTAAGTCATGGGAGAGTGTGTAGCAAGAATTGATTTAACTTTTTTTTAGAATAATTGTTTCGATTAAATTTTAAATAAAACAACATGTTCAAAAAAAAATATATGTGATACGTATGTATATATACGTTTACGCAACAAATTCCACGACTAAAAATTTGTTGCAATAAAAATGTTTTTTAAATAATTTTTATTCGAGTAATTCTTAATTGGAAAATTGTTGAGGAGAAAATTTTTTAATATTAATGGCGTTTATTTAATAAATTTATTTCTTTGTTTTTACTCAACTAAAAACTAATCGAATGAAATTAATCGAACAATATTATTTCAAAGAAATTCATTGCATACTTGAACTGAATTACATATTCGAATAACAATTATGGAACTCAATTTTTTTTTATTCGAATAATTTTTTCGATTAATTTTTCAATCGAATAATTTTATTCGTAAAATTTAACTCGATTAACTTTAAACATAAAAGCTATTGTTTTTAATTTCAATAACAATTGAGACATTTTTGTTGTATTAAACTTTATTGCTTTGAAGATTAATACTGTGTTACATACCAGCTAAAAGTCGTTAACTGATGAACAATAATTTTAAAAAATTACTTATGAAGTTATTTTTCTTTTCGCGCCCAGAAAAACGTATTCGTAAAGAAACCAGTGTATTCTATGTATTCACTTAGAAGTCTTCAATCGCAGTCCCTGCGACATTGCAAGTCCGGTACGTTGTCCACATGGAAAATGTGTCTTTTAAGATGACAGAACAATGATGTGTCAGCCTTCTCCTCGCATGATCTGCGTGTTATATCTTCTACCAGTTCCATGCAAGCTAGATGGAACCTCATCTCCATGTGGCGGTTTAGTATGCTAATCAGTGTCCTGAGTTTTGATTTGTTCAATCTTAGAATCCCTTTTGACTTGATTCTACTTGATTCGAATTACCGCATATAATTCAGGTCACTCTTCCCATAATAGCATTTTGCAAAAACTCTCTCATGTTCTCCAATCGGTTGAGTTCAATTTTGGGTCTTTTAAAAGCTCTAACATTCTGTAGTGTGATATTATTCAAACACACAGAAAAATTTCAACTTAAAATCTACTTAAACAAGGTTAATCTAATATTTTTGTGCAATGATTATGTTTGATATATGTTTCATTTAAATCTAACATGATTTATAGTAATTGTCAAAGAAATTTTTTCCTTTTGAAATAACTTTATTTCACATTGATTTAACATTTACGTACTGTTAAAATCAAAATGAAGAATCATGTTGAATCAAAGTAATTTCAAGTTGGAACAACATGAATTTAATTTAATGTATTAATCGTATTTTATTAATTATTTAACTTATGTGTGGTTGACATAGACATCAGAAAAATGTTTGTATATAAAATTAGCTTCCCCGGCCAAGATTTGAACTCGGAACTCATCGCGTGGTAGTCAACGTGCTTACCCTTGCAGCCACAACAACTTTAAATATTCTTAAGATACTCACTAAATAAATATGTACCATTTTGAATTAAATTATAATTTAACATTATTTCATTTGTTATTTAACATACAATTTGTTTGAAGTTATAGTTTTAGTTAAAAAAACAAAATGCTTTGACTTGAAAAGTTTTAGTTGAAAAAAAATACAAAATACTAGTGCAATGCCTACCAGCTAGCAGCAGTTTGTCGGCTGTTTACAAACATCAAAAAAACAACAACAATACAAAAACAACTTACACAACTACGCATAAAAGTGTATTGCAGCTATGAACGAAACAAATAAATACCAACACACTCAACCAACATATTATTTCTTGTAAATTTAATGTGTGAATGAATTTGAATCAAAATTTTTTAATGGTGATTTTGCATTGGTATATTTTTCTGTGTGAAGATGCTTCTGTTTTGGCAAGCCTATCAGCCTCTTTGTTTCCTGTTATACCTTGATGTCCCGGTATCCATATTATCTGTAGATCTGTACGGTATGCGTATGGGTTTATCTCATTTTTTACATTGAAAGACGTTCTGAGGTTTAATATCCTCCTGCGTTAAGGCTTTGACAACAGCTTTACTGTCCATGAAAATATGGGCTGGCACCAGATTATCAATTTCCTTTAACCATTTAATGTTTTCCGTAACGGTCATGATTGCATCCCGTTTTGGTATCAGGGTTTAGTTGGATTCTGTCACGTATTTCTCTGGTGGCATTACCCCTTTATTGTCTAATTATATATGTGGCAATATGGAATAATAGCTTAAGTCAACTTGAGCAAATCAGGGTTTTTCGGAAGTTTTGACGCTACCGACAAGAGATTAAAAAGTTCTAACCCATGATCCCACTTTTGTGTAATCCTTTCTTTCCATATGTTGCATTTTAACCACTGCAAATTCCAACTGGATCAGAGTAGATTATAATAGAGCTTACTTTCCTTAAGTGTACTTAAGCTACTATTCCATATTACCTCAGATATGTTCTCTTCGGTTAGAGCGCACAAAATGGCGGATTGGGCATAAATATAATAGAGCTCAATTTCCTTAAGTATATTTAAGCTACTATTCCATATAATCGGAGCGTAGTAGATTAGAATAGAGCTTACTTTCCTTAAGTGTACTTAAGCTACTATTCCATATTACCACTGATATGTTCTCTTCGGTTAGAACATACAAAATGCCGGTTTGGGCATAAATATAATCCCGTATGGGATTGCGCCAACATAGTTGCCACTCCTTTCAACCTAACCTAATTTAACTCATTTTTCTTTTCCATACTTTCTTTCAACAAGAAGTGTGCTCTCAGTTCGTCTTCGTTCCGCTGAATATTTTTTCCCGTATAAATTGGACACCCAACTATGACAGACAACGTCAAAAAGTGTTTGTTTTAAATATGTGTACAGACATAATTATACCATATAAACTTATTTATTGTATTTTTAAGCAGATTTTTATTTATTTATTGCACAAAACTATATATATATGTATGTAAGTATGTGCATGCATACATATGTATATATAAATGTAATCGTATGTATATTTATGCTGACTTGAGCATTTAATAAAAGTGTGGGAACCAAAGTAACTCAAGAATAAAAATAAACATTGTAACGAATTTTTGTATTTTAAGTATGACTAAAATAAGACAAAGAAAATTATTTATTTAATCAAATAATAACAATATGTACTCGTATGTATATGTAAATATCATTGATTTAAATAAAAAGTTTTAATTATTATATTTTTTTTTATAAATTTGTGGTCAATTGGACACATGTTTAGAAAAGGATTAAATCAAAGTAAAATGTTGAAATTTTAAGCCTCAACTGAATGTCATTAATCCTTGACACGCAGCCAATTATTTAAATAAAATAAAACTTTGAACTTTATGCATACTTTGGTTTAAATATATCAGGGGGTGTAACCATTGGCAACTGGTAACTGGGGTAGAAAAGCTTCAAAGTGTGTAAAGCTTATTAACGAATGAAAAGTACAATAGGAATATGTTATTGTTGTATTTTGTTTTTTTTTTGCAACCCTTGAAATAAAATGTATGTAGCTGCTAAGTTTATGTAAAAGAATTTTACTGAATTGCCGCCTTTGGAAAGGAGTAAAGAAACAGGCCAGATTTGACATTTTGTTATGAATTTACTAAAGCCATATCATATATAATTTTAAAAACGTCTGCAGGACCTCTAATTAATACTTTTAAAATCACATGTGATTGGAAACATGTGTTTTCCAGAACATGCCTGTATGTAAAACTTGCACATCGAGTCGTTATTGCGATAAAGCTAAAAAAATAATCTTCATGACATATTAGGATTAATTTGACCTTAACGAATTTCACAGCGCATAATCCTAAGGCAATACTAAAAATATTTTTTAACTAAATGCCTTCCAAAAAGTGATATCACTACACTAAACTAAATAAATTCCCAGACTTTTCCTTTTAAATTTCATCGTCTACAATTCACTGCTCAAATAATCTCCTTTACACCAATCAAATACTTTCAATATAACAATTATATGTCCTTCACAGTTGATTATTAAAAAAAATAAAGTGCTTATATCCTAACAACCTTTAATAGCATCTATCTATCTTTTTCCATCTTCTATGTGAATTAAATAAATGAAAAAAAGCAATTCAGCAGCATTAACTTTATTCTTCAAACTTCTTTGACATTTCTCTTTTCTAAATCTCTGTATTAAAGTTTGAATCATTCGATTTATTTCTCAACAGCCTTTTCGCTTGCACTCAATTCGTTACGCTTGTTCATACAACTTAATGAATTGAAATTAGACAAAAAAAAAACAAACCCTGAATTTATCTCTAATTGAAATTTGATACTATTAGGTGACAAACAAACAATGAAGAACAACAACATAAAATAATGAACAGTGGCAGCAGCAGCAGCATTCAACTAAAGAGAATTTACAGAAAAAAAGAGTCTCAAATTGCAACTGTCAGCATTAAGCTAAACTGTCACTAGCTGCCGTTTGTACACAGATAATAGAAAAATAGATTTCTTGATTTTTTTTTTTGAAGTATTTTATATATTTGAAATTTGCTGTAAAAAATGTTAACTTGATTATTTAAGGCTAGGATTCACTATCCTACACAATCGTATGACTTTTGAAAAAATACAACCCTGATCTAATGAATTCTTAAATTTTTCATAAACTCCATCATACCAGAGTTGTATTTACTGCACGAGTTCCCGAAAGAAAAAAAGGCAATTTTATATTTAGCTTCGAGACTGATCGGACCATTATTGATGTTATATTGGATGGTAATTGCCGATGGGCTGGTAATAATAGGGTTGGCGTTAGATGAGGGAATATGTTGCAGATAGGTCATTACTACAGGCAACTAAGTAATTGGGTGGAGAACAGGACCAACCATTCATGGCCAAGTATCAAGGATTGTAGAGTCTCGAGGGATATGTGGCCAAAACTTGACTCAGTAAGATCCAAGAAATAAGAAGGTGATGCGAGTCTTGATAGGTACATTAATTGGTTACTGCTCCGTTAGAGCAAGGGCCAGCATTTGGAAAACTGGCAACGCCATAGGCTTATACAGCTGAGCAGACGTTTCCATGAGAGCATTAGTGATATCGGTAAGTGTAAACTGATGGATATCAGGGGCTTCTTCATGGAAATTCACTGACTTCATGACAGATAATGTGGGCACTTCTGGGTACAAATTGGAGTTAAAAATTATTATTAACCGGTGTCAACAGAAGGGAATCATAATGGACCCAAGTGGATTAAACGAGTATAGGAGTATTAAAGCACCACCCTTCCCAACCTAACCTAACCTTGGATGGACACCCACACAACCAGTTATTTTTTCTCCCTTTCACATAACAAATAGAAGAAGTGCTCTTAGACGCATTGCAAATGCTTAATATCTTTTGGTACCACAGATCCTTATATGAACCAGTTTCTGAATGACTCTGCTACTGGAAGTCAGTACAGAGGTTGTAGTAATCCGTTCGTCTTATGCTGTGTAAAAGCAGAAGCTTAGCGACAGTATCTTTTTAAATCTCCACGAAGGTTAGATGTATTGAAAATGATCAGAAAAGATCTGAGGCCGAGATCCTTCCGATCATAAAGGCCACGGATCTACTGGCTATGACTGTGACTTTAGAGGAGTAGGTTAAATCCTATGTAGACTGATAGACGACACGTTGAAGATTTTGAAGAGGCATATTGTTTGGCCAAACCTAGGAAGCAACTGTAAGAAGACACTCAACGAGCTAATTAACAAATATAGTGTACGACTACGAGACTACCGTTGCGTTGGCAATATTGGGGTCAATGATAGATGACGCCCTCCCTTATTGGGTTCGATAATAGTGCCAATCATTCACTATTTTGGGGAGCTCATTAATAGGGTTTTAGTTGAAGCGAATCGTTTCTGGAAGAGTAGAGAAGATTACAGGACCTCGATGGTATTGTCACCAAAATATACTTAGCGAGATTCGAACTAAATACTATTTGGTATGTACAGGAGGATGGCACCACTAAGTTTTGTTGGCAACAAAAGCATGAAGAGAGGTTGGAGACTTTTAAGCATATCATATATATTTCACCGATACTATAACGCTACAAACATAGATGACTGGATTGAAGATCTCCACGAGAGACTTGGGCACATCGCGGCTTGCAAGCTCGGGGATATCAACGATGTCATCATATGAATCAGTTTGCTCCATAGTGATTAATATAGATTTAAATTTGTTTATGAAGGAGGGAACACGCTGCTATATAAGGGAGTTGCAATGTACCCTCAAGATCTTCTTCGAGTGGAAGAGTCTAGTATCTACTGTGGCAAACCTAAATCAGTGCATAGTCTTCTTTTAGGAGAAAGTTTTCATCCGCGATTTACACTGGCTCATACTAGGAGCCATTTTGTAATGAACGGGGGAACCGGCTGTTATAAAAGGGATTTAAGGTACAATTAGACGTGCCATAGCCATACCAAACCAAAATTCCATTGGTTTCTATGGTAATGGCTATGGCGAGTCACCAATAATCAAATACAGTGTTGCCCATTTGTTTGGTTCGAACAGCTGTTTTCTATTGCTATCGTTATGTCACGTCTTATTGCACCTTTACAGTTGACGTTCAAGATCTCTGAGTGGCAGAGAACATTCCCTACTTTTTCAAGCATAAAACAGTGAATACAGTGATCCTTTTAGGATCCTATTTTTATCAGCTATTTATACTGGCTCATACCTGCACTCATTCACCCTTTGATTCGAGAGCTCAACACCCCTTATGACTGACTTGACCGAAGACCGCACAAGCAACCCCCTTATCGTGGTTGGCTTTTTTCGACTTCAACTACGACATTTTTCTAATAGATTAAAAACATCGTAACATTTTTTTATTTAATCTACGACCAAAATGTCGTAGTTGAAGTTGAAATACACCAACCAGGATTGAGTAACGAGAAAACATAGATCATGTTTCATTGGTTTTGAAGATAGTCGAAACATTCTATAATAATTTTGGATCAGAGTTGCCACGAGAGCAGGAATTTCAAACTCGCTTAAATATTAAAAAATATTGCAATACACGTGTACTTCCAGTTCTTACATAAATTAGTACGTTGAGATTTCCTCTCTCTCTCTCTCTCTCTTTCTTTATCTCTTCCTTATTCCAACAATGTCTCCCTCACAGGTAACACAAAGTAGCCTCATTGCGTGGGACCAAGTGTGCCGAATAATTTCTCTTTCCTCTGCAACCTGCTAACCTAACGTTATCATTCTCACCACTCTCGGTTTTAAGGAATTAAAGGCCAATTATGCCACCATTCCTTTGTGCTTGCGGCAGTATCTGGAGATACCCTAGGGAATTTTTCTCACTTCATATGCTCCTATAGCATTTACATTGCGTTGAAAATGAGCCTCGTAAATGAATAGAGTATTGCGATAAGACAGTGTTCCAACTGAGTCACAATTTTCGCAACTAATTTGCGCAATTTATAAGTACCCTGTAAGAAATGGAAGTGACTCAAGATTAGTCACGTGATTGGTCCCCCATAGTGATAGGGACCAGTCCGAGTTCTAACAATTCCTATGAAGCTGACCAGTCACCTTTCACATGGGGATGGCTTAAGTTGGGATTAATTGATACTTTGTACGCACTTTGTGACTTGTCACTGAACTATCTTATAGCGACCTATTACACCAATACAAACTTATAAATTATATATAAATGTCATTCCGACATTTAACTGTAACAATGAAAACTTATCATTTTCTTTATTGTTACATATGCATTGATATTTTATTTTTAATCAGAGATTTTTTGGATTCGAATTGATAACCTCCGTGATGGCAGGCTTCCAGTCGCTACCCGCTCGACCACAGGTGCAACCATATTTCATAAGTATAAATACCAGTTGAGGTTAGGTTAATATCTCAGTATAGTTATGGGACTGGTTCCAGAGTGATTTGGCGGTCTCATTGGAAGGAGCAATTAACATTATATTTGTATTTGTCAACCTTATTCTTAATAACATCTCCCCGGGAGTTTATGACGTATTCAATGTTCCCGCATTTTAAAAAGTAATTTACATGCCTTTATTAAAAAAAAAATATTCGATTTTATTTTTAGAAAAAAAAATTAATTCCGTGGGAATTATTTCCCGGGGAGTATTTAGATTGGGCTGTATTTGATAGGTCCTTGATCCATCGAACCTGTTCAGTACCGTTTACTACAATAGTAAATCGACAGAAGCTTAAGGCGACACAAAAATGGTGAATATGGAAGCATTTACATTTACATTTTTCATCATACACTACTCTCTACTTTTGGTAACACTCCCATTTTCTGAAGATATAGGACGAAGACGGTTGGATCAATTGTGACCAAATTTTCTGCAGGGTATTATCTACACGTTTCTATAACCTAAAGGTCAGGGCACATAGAATCCGTCATGCGTTAAACTTCGCCTTTTCCAACTGACAGCTAAGTTGAAATACATGGCTTCTTATGAGGTCTGTTACATTCAGGACGTCTCCGTCATCGCAAAGTACAAAAATTGGTCAACTTTTAACTTTTTGCGTACGTTGAGTAGTGACTTATATTGATTGGTTTTTTTTATGTTTTGGTTTAGGTTTTTGTGTTTTGTGGCAGGAAAAATAAAATAAGAAATAAGCAAAATAAATAAAAAAAAAGTCGAGTTGAGTAAATAAAATGGAGAACCAACCTATTGAAGTTGTTCAAATGCTTCCGTCAATAAAGTACTCATTGTGCCAACCTTCTCCGTTGTTAAGTTAATGTCAGCTGAAAAAGGTGAAGTTTAATGTATGACGGGTTCTATGTGCCTGGGCCTTAAGCTTAAATTAGACGTGCCATAACCATAACTATAGCCATAACCATAACCATAACCATACAAAACAGCTGTTCGAAACAAACTAATGGGCAACACTGTATTTGATTACAGGTGACTTGTCATATCGTCCCTACCACGTCAAACTATCCAATATGCAAAATTCATTTTTTAGATGCGTTATCTTGGTATCTTAATTCATACGATATGCCTCGTTCCAAAATGCTGAAGTTCTCATGGGCGATAAATAACTCAATAAGAAATGTTTTAAGCCTGGCACTTTTAGGAATACGCTGTCTTTAAATTCACAGTTGACGGGTCTTCCCGCTCTTCTGAAAATTACAAACATGCATATTGGATAGTTTGACATGGCAGGGACGATATCGCCATAGGCATTGCTATAGAAACCAATTGAATTTTGGTTTTGGTTATTGCTATGGCAATATCGTATGGTACGTCTACTGAAAGCTTTAAGTGAGCACAAATAACAATAGAGTCGCCAGATATTCCAATCCTATGTCAGTTCAATGCCTGTAATAAAATGTAACCTTATGCGCAAATAAACTAAGGGCGAAGTTAGCTGACTGTAATGGAATGTAACTGCAACGATAGGAAACAGCTGATCGAGTTGCCAGGTATTCGAATCGTATGACAGTTCAATCCCTGTCATAGAATGTAACCTTATGCCCAAACAAACTAAAGGCGAATTTAGTCGACTTTAATGGAATTTAACTGCAAGGATAGGAAACAGCTGATGGATATTGTTATGTGAAAAATAATAAAAATTGTTACAGAGATATAAGGTAACGTAACCCACTTTTCATATAAAAATATCAATCAGCTGTTTCCCACGTTGCAGTTACATTACATTACAGTCGGCTAACTGAACCTTTAAGCAAACGTTGAAGTCAAAACAAAGTTTAAGGGGAAATCATATTTGAATTTTTTTTACAGGAAATACGATTTTATGATATGTTCTAACTTCAATGAATATATCTCAAAATCTTTAGTTTTTATTTCCAAGATTTTATGAATGCATTATCTTTTTCATTAATAAATCTAATCTGCTTAAGACACACTTTCAAGAACTAAATATGTATTAAAATAGAGCAAAAATTTTATAATTCCCAAGAAACTACGGTTTAATTTGATACTTTGAATGGTAAATGCATTAAAATGACAAATAATATTATCATGCTTGCAAAAGCGGAGAAAAAAAATAAAACGTAGTCATAGATAAAAGAAAAACAAGAACACCAAATAACTGTACTAATAATTGAAAAATTAACAAATGGCTGCAAAATAATGCAACACTGGCAAAACAAACAAACAAACAAAAAAAAAAAAACAAGCAAGAAGCTGAAATGGAGCAACAAGAGAAAAGGATTTTGTTACAACATAAATTGATTTATAAGCAGAAATCTAAATAAAAATCCATGTTTTTTTACACTTTATCTAAATTGCAAAATTTGTTTATAATATCTAAAATAATCTAGGTCAAGGTTAGTTAGCTTAGGGAGGAAGAAGAAAAAAAAATAGTTGCCTAAAATAACAAATTTGCGCAATTTATAAGGAATTTAATGTTTTAGTTAAAAATATGTACAAGTATGTATGCATGTGTATAAGTAAACCGGAATTGAAAAAAAACACATTGTCTGTGTCAGAATATGAAACCATTATGTAACTAACAATGAATGAAAAATGATGTATGAAAAAGATATAAAGCAAGGCAAAGCAAAGCTAACCTGTTCCTACCAAAAAAATAAATAAAAAATGGCGTCTGCTTAAGATATAACAAAAGGAACGCCTTCTTATAAAGACAGGATACGGTTGAAGGGAAGCAACTTACTTACTATAAAAGTAAAAACAACCCCTAAATAATATGTTTCAATTCCATAATGTTCTCATAAGAAAAGCACCAGTTTGTATGTTTGGCATGCAAACATTGTATGAACATTCGTCCGTTTTGTTCTTCTTCTTTAATTAATATGTATGTATATGTGTGTGTGTGAATGCCGTTGCATTGCATACACTCTCTCCATGTTTTGTTTTCATTTGTAGCTCTACATAATTTGTTTTTTAGCAAATTCTTAGTTCAATTAGAACTTCGCAGGCGTGCGGTTGAAAAATATAATTTAAATGCAACGTTAACGGGAATTTGAGTAACATTTTGTGGCAAATGTTTACATATGCGAGAAAAGTTTAGTGTCAAATAACGCAAAATATATTCATACATACATACATAATTAATTTAATTACACTGAAATTAAGAAAATACATATTTAACAAATAAAATCTCTAATAAATGTGTTAGTGTGAAGATTCTGAATGTTTATCAAAAATATGGATACTACTCTAACATCATCATTGAATGGTGGTGATTTAGATTCAACAAGTTCCGGCGGCGCTTCATCAGATAATTCTACCATTAATCGGGATAATATGCATTCACCTCTTTCATATGGTTCACTATTTATGTCAAATTCGGGTAAGTTGAGACAGATAGAATTCGACTGAACAACAAAATATAAAGCATGGAAAAAATTGTTATCCACTCTTCTTGCTCTGGAAATTAGTTGCAGTTATTAATAAACTCCAGTTGCGAAAGATTTCATCTGCGAAGATTGTTTACCTCACATGAAGTTTCCGCGGCTTTTGAAACTTTTTATGGCTTATCTACTTCAAGAGGGCACATAGGGGCCAAAGAAGGCAATTATGGGTATTGAAAATACTCGCTTAAAGTGCTCAAAATTTTACATCACCAAAATGTAATGACGCGTTAAAGTTGAAAATTGTGTGAGAAAACTGAAATAAATTCAGTAAAGTGCGACTTTGACTCGCGCACGAAGGGTTCCGTACGTTGGGCCTTGAGCATTTTTTTTAATACAGTGTTTGTTACGTTTTTTCAGCTGAAATAATTTTTTTTATTGTTTTTCGCTTTTTTCTCGTTTTGGCGATTTTTTAAATTTTGGCGATTTTTTTTTTAATTTTGGATTTTTTTTTCATTTTGGTTATTTTTTTGCGATTTTTTTAATTTTGGAGATTTTTTTTTCATTTTGGCAATTTTTTTAATTTTGGCGATTTTTTTAATTTTGGCGATTTTTTCATTTTGGCGATTTTTTTTTCATTTTGACGATTTTTTCATTTTGGCGATTTTTCCGGTTTTCCGCGATTTATTTTCGATTTAGAAATTTTTTTTTAATTTGGTGCTTTTTTTCGTTTTGGCGATTTTTTTTTTATTTTGGCGATTTTTTTCGGTTTGGCGATTTTATAATTTTGAGATTTTTTTGTTTTACCGTTTTTGAAAATTTCAAGAAGTTTGCTCTTACGGTTTCCAAGATACAGCAAGTTATCAAAATTACATAGTCAAAATTACATTAACTGATGGTACACCCTCTAATTAAAATTTTTTAAATTTTAGTGTTAATTGTTGTAGTCTGTATAAAAATACACTAACTTTACAAATTTCAAGTGCATATACATACAATTGTATGTATATTACATGGGATTTTAACATTTTTCGTTGCTCGTTTTGGCACACCCTTTAATTTCCAACTCTCATGTATTTGTTGTTGTAGCGGCCAAGGGTCTACACACTCTGTCCAAATTTCAGGTCCGTAGCTCATACGGTTCTCGAGAAAATACCCTGTGACGGACAGACGGACGGACGGACAGACGGATAGCGTAGCGAAAACAATAGGGTTCCTTTTTCACCTTTGGTGTACGGAACCCTAAAAATAAGCCAAAAAAAACCTGGAGTATAATCGCCGCTTTCGTTTTTTTCAGTTTGAGATTATGACGTACGATATCGAACAATATTATTACATTGGTCAATAGTTTGTTAATTCTTCAAAATTTCTTGAATTAAATAAGATTTCAGGGATCTAATCGCCGCTTTCGATAACGAGTTTTTTCAATTTGAGATTACGGCATTCGCTATCGAAAAATGTAATAATATTGTTCGATATCGTACGTCATAATCTCAAACTGAAAAAACGTGATCGAATAAGTTCGTCATCGAAAGCTACAATTAGAACCCTGAAAACTTTGCGTAACTAATCTTATTTAATTCAAGAAATTTTGAAGAAGTAACAAATCTAACATTAATTATTTGTGGAAGTGCTTTTGTTTTCAATGTTTGTATTGGAAGTGCTGCAATAAAATAAATGGATTTTCTCAGTTTAGGTGGACATAAAGTTATAAATTGGGCTCAATTAGGCAGAGATTTTACCTTTGTTTTAAAGATTAAACGAATCAGCGTTATTTTAGAAAAATTTTATGCTGCGCATAGATACGCCTCAGAAGCTGTGCACGAATTAGTAATAGCCTCACGCTTTGAGTTTACTAACAATAAGATCTTAGCGACTTCTGCAAACGCTATTATTGTTGGTGTTGTTGTTGTCATTGCTTTATGTATTTTTATTAGATATGTGCAAATGCCGTGATTTGCTATGCGTGAGTCACGCATTAGTCACGCATGATCATGGTAGTATTTAATAGTGATTTAAAAAAATAACGTGTGTGAATTTAGCTAACTTTTTTCGTCTTCTTAAATAATCTATTTTTGTATAATTCATATTCGAAGTCAGTCAATGGCAAACAGTTCATCAGGAGCGTGCGTGAATAAAAAAATCATAAATTTTTGTTTGTTTTGTTGCTAAAGCACCGTTTACATACATTTCGTTGCTGCTTTAGTGTTTCTTATATAAAAAACAATCATTAACAATAATTAATTAATAATAACTTTGTATGGCAGGTACCCGTCTCTCCCCCCCCCCCACCACTCTTATATCACTAAGACTTTATTGGAACATGTAGTGTGTTCTAAGAGTTATCCATATCAAATTTAGTGCGCCTTACTCTTGTTGTTCGGCAGATGTAGGGAAATAATAATTACTTTATATGGAGGCTACCCCTTTCCCCCCTTCTATACCACCAAGATTTTGTCGAAACATGCACTTTGTTCTAAGAGTTATCCACATCAAATTTAGTGACCCTTACTATTATAATTATCGAGATATGAATTAATTTGCCCAAAAAAAGGGTTTTTGCCCCACTGTGCAAAATCATGAGTCAAAAAAAAACTAGTTCTACAGAACACGACTTCAAAGGTTTCAATTTACACACAGTTTAATGTAGAAAAAGATAATTTTATTTTTCTCTCAAGACTTGAGTTTTCCAAGATATTTGTATGAAATTTTTAAACAATATGAAAAAGTATATGAGAATTAATTCTGCATTATTAACTCAAAAATCTTATTGTTTGAGTTATGACATAGGGTTAAAGTAAATAAGCGATATAATTTTGAAATGGCTATTAACCTCGATAGATAATTTGATCGTTTTTATAACAGATGTTATTTGTAGCTTTCTATAGCTTGCGAATTTTTTCCCTCTCGATTTCATTTGGAAGAACAGTGGCCCAGTGAGGTAAACTTAACAATTTTAATAATAGGATATGCCCTAAACCATAGTCGCTCAAAGTGGCACGAGAGTGCCGAACTTCAATCGGATTCTTATACAAATTAATACACATATACGAATATACATATTTCTCTCGAATGTCAGCACTGCTCTCAACTATCTGTTTGTCTCCAGGAACTTGACGAGCTTACTTTCACTATAACGAAAATGTATCGAATTTGCTATTCAGCAACATTTTTAACGATATTCGCTGTAGGTTAATGTCAGCTGTGTCATTATTTATGCTATGAACACAACTGGGACGAACGACGTAGTTTTCGGTGCGAACTTTCGTCATAAAAAATAAAACATATGAAAATGGACACAACAACGCCGTCGAACGAAATTCGTCGTGCGTGACGAACTCTGAGGTAGATTTATTTCTATTTTGTACGCCGACGAACGACGAAAGAATAATTTTCTCTCTCTCTCTCTGTTTTTGTACACAGAACAACCAAGTTTATCAAATATAAGAGAGGAATTCGCTGACTAAGTTCGTCGTTGTTGTGCTCCACACGACGAATTTACGCAGCGAACTTTTATCGAAGAATTCGTCGACGTGGACGAAATTCGTCGTTCGTCCCAGTTGTGTTCCTAGCATTAAGCGACAATAATTTATGTGCTATTTATTTTATCGTCAAAAATCAACAGAAAATATCAGCTGCGTACTATCGTTAAAAAGAAGTTACAGAATCACACAAACTTTAATGCAAGCGACTAAATTTATAGACAAAAATTACGATTGTCTGATCGTTAAAAGTTACTGAATCGCACCACTGGCAGTTACATAGCAAGACTTCCAATGTTGCCTTCTTATTTTAATCCAAGAATATCTATTATCTTGATGAGGTTACTTAGAGTGATATATGACACAAGGTTCCACAAAGTATCTGCTACCTAAGTGATTGAGTCTATATTCTTGAAGACCTGGCAAGTGCATAGCAAGTGCTTTATAGTCTCCTCCTCATCTTCATCCAGGCATCTACTACGTCAACTCTCATTGGAGTTGCCTGTACGCATAGTCATCGATTCTGTCGCGCAGTGTCCTTATGTGGGTTTGTGATTATAAAAATGTCTTTAGTTCTCTTCTGACTTATGTTCGGTCAAAAAGCTCTAATAATTCTATATGATTCACAATGACGCCAACAAATATTCCAAACTAAAGCAAACCACGTTGTTCAGACTTAAGTTAGACCATAAACTTCTAGTCGTTCTTCAGTTTTGAAGCGATTCCGATCTTGACCTAATTTTCATGTCTATACGATTCATAACTATGCAATTAAAATTTGACATAAGAACGTTTTGGGGTTTCGAGAGTTCTCACTGCCTCTCAACCTCTCCTTACATGTTAATTTGCCTTCCTGGAATTCAAGTTAACGGATATAATGTGCACGGACTTACATATGTAGGGAAAAAATATAGCGTTTTTATGAACCGACATCCCAAGACTTTTAGAACTAACATACTGTTCACTTAGGTTTTCTATTTTGAAGGTTATTTGCCAAAAATTAGGTCCGCTTACAATGTGTAGTATAGTGTAGATCTCTGCCTGAAAGGATCCCTGATGTTTTTTAGACTTAAGGTTTCTCAAACAACATCCAAACTGGTTCAAACTTGAAACAACAGAAGATTTAAATTTCTTACTTCATGGTAATGGAATTTTTTTATTTTGTATACGAGTCTGGAATATTTTTTATGATTGAATTTTAGTGAGAAATAGTCATAGTCTTATGGGTCTATTATCAGTTGGATTGCCAGTCACCAAGAACTGTATTTCGGACAGCAAAATACTGGCAAATAACCGCATATGAAGGTAAGTTCCGCTCGTTACCGAATAGGCGACCATATAATTGAAAAGTGAACTCCTTTATTTCATTCATTGAAGAATGTTTAATAAAATTCTCGCTTTTGGGGAAGTTTTTAGTACTGAGACTTGTGTCAAACTCGATCACTACGAACGAGTTCGAGCCAAAAAATAATCTTTACTTAGTTTATTGAGAGCAAGTAGATATATTCAATAATTACATAAAATCGTAATCGAATAAAAATCGGAAAAAATCTGAAGCACTTTCACTCAAATCGAATTCTTTTTATTGAACATACAATACAAAATCCAATCATATGTACATATGTATATATGTACACATAAAATAATTTTTTTGTAATCAAATATATCTCTTAACAATTTAATGAAGTGTTAATTACCCTGCAAAGTTATCGTGTGACCAATTAAAATAGCGTCATAGTGACGCTATAACAATTAATCACATTCACACAAAAAAAAAAATCCTGCATAAGCACATTTTTCAGGAATAATGTTACGAAAATGTATACTTCTTGTTCCAAAAGACTAAAACTTTTGTTTAAAACACATAAAGCAATTAAATGCATAAATTCTAGGAACGTTTCTTTTTTTTCCTTTGAAATAAAAAACAGCACAATCATTATTAAATTACATTTGATTACAAGAGGAGACAGACGGCAGCAAGTACATAATTATTTAAATAAAATATTAATACTTTTGCATATATGTACATTATATAATTTTAGGTTATCGTGGTAATATCTCCTGCAAAACAGTTTTACATTTGGATAAATTTTCTTCATATTCCGCAGAGAAGGAACTGGATAGAAGATTTCATGATATAACCAATGATTATGATAAATCACCACCGCCTACAGCCATTTATCCCACCATAAATGGTATAATATTTGATAGTGGCATAGGAGTGGGTTCCTTGCAAAGTGATCTCAATGGTAATACGAAAAATATTAGCAACAACAGCATGAATGTAAGTGCAATGCCCTTAGGATGCAACCAACGTTCGGTCACAGATGCACTGGGCAATTTAAATCGTTCGGGCGCGATTTTAAATGGTTCAGGTATATTATCAAACACAACAGGATCTCATAATAATGCTGGGCATATACAAATGGATCGCAAATTTCTGCAATTTACCACAGATCAGGTGAGAGTTAATTAGATGTAAAAAAAAAATTTAAAGTTAATAAAAACCAGTGTTGCCAGTATAGGGGAGTTGTCCCCAAATTGGGGATTGTTTTCGCGATTGGGGATGAAAATTTCGTATTGGGGATCTAGGGATTTGTTTGGGGATGATAACCAAGTTTGAGGGGATTATTGGGGGATTTTTTTTTTTATAACTGATGAACTAAGAAATATGCTTCGGGTAAGTCTAAAAATTTGTGTTACTACTATTCCTAGTGAATGGTTTCTAATAAAGAAGAAGTATCAAGGTAGATTAACCAATAATGAACACTACCAAAACAAAAATACGCAACAAAATGCAATACGACTTGTTGGAAGCACTTCTTAGAATAAACATACACTTTAAAAATAATTCAATTTGTTGTGACAAATTTAATCCTTCTGCTGAAATGCTAAAGCTTTTTAATACAAGTACTATGTACAACAAAGTTTCTGAGGCTGATGAATCAGAAGATTTCGATTCAAAAGTTTTTGAAATGGTAAACTTTGGTTAAAATTTTTTTTATACTTATAACTATGTGTAATTTTTACTTTACAAGTTTTATAAGTACAAGTTAAATTTATATGAATGAAAATAAAGCTATCGATACAAATGAATTTTATTGAATAAATATGTTGTTTTTGTCATTATTTTTCAAATAAAATTAAAAAAAATTATTTTTTCACAAAAGAAAAAATTTTTAATCAAAAAAACTCAATTTGGGGATTTTTG
Organism: Tachina lurida; assembly: GCA_944452675.1. Taxonomy (NCBI): domain Eukaryota; kingdom Metazoa; phylum Arthropoda; class Insecta; order Diptera; family Tachinidae; genus Tachina; species Tachina lurida. The sequence goes on along the minus strand of OX101754.1, from coordinate 26,223,216 downwards.
GTGATGACGAATCAAAAATTGGGGATAAGCTCTAGAAAAAAACTGGCAACACTGATTAAATGTAAAAAAAAAGTTAATAAAAACATAATAAACTTCCTCATTTATGCATGCACATCCTTCTCTCTCTCTCTCTCAGATACAATGCATGTGTGAGGCGTTACAACAAAAAGGCGACATCGAGAAACTCACCACATTTTTGTGCAATCTACCCACCTCGGAACTATTCAATAATAACGAAAGTATTTTAAGGGCGCGTGCCATTGTCGCCTTCCATCGCGGTCAATACCACGAAGTCTATACCATATTGGAATCCCATAGTTTTACTATAAAGCATCATGCTGATTTGCAACATTTGTGGTATATTGCTCATTACAAAGAGGCTGAAAAAGTCAGAGGTCGCCCACTGGGCGCCGTAGATAAATATCGTTTGCGTAAGAAATACACTTTGCCCAAAACCATTTGGGATGGCGAGGAAACGGTGTACTGTTTCAAAGAGAAAAGTCGTAATGCTTTAAAGGATTGCTATCAAACAAATCGTTATCCAACGCCTGATGAGAAAAAGACATTGGCCATAAAAACGGGATTGACGCTGACACAAGTATCGAATTGGTTTAAAAATCGCAGACAAAGGGATCGAACGCCACAACAGAGACCGTAAGTAGATAATTTGAAAAGTATTTTTTTCTCAAAATTCATTCTTTTCGTTATTTTTTGAAGGTACTACAAACATACAATTTTTAAAATGTTTCAATTTTAAAAGATTTTATGATTTTAATTTGTCAACGGTCAATATTTAGTTGGGACTTTTCAATTCCTTTTTCAAATACCCAGGTACTTTTATAAAAGACGCTTTTAGAAAAGGTACTTTTTTAAAGTTGTCTTTTTTAAATGCACGTTTATAAAATGTAATTTCCTAAAGGTACCTTTTTTAGAGGCCTGTTTTTAATAACTATATTGCTAAAGGTACTTTTTTAAAATGAGCTTTTTCAACAGATACTTTTTAAAACTTTTTTTTGAGGTACTTTTGCATACGTTTTTAAAAGATATTTTTAAAACATACTTTTTCGAAGCACTTTTTTGCAAGTTACATACTATGTATTTTGAAAAGGTACTTTTTGTAAAAATAATGTTTGAAAAATACTTTTTTGAAATGGCACTTTTTGAAAATGTACTTTCTTGAAAATGTACTTTCTTGAAGAGGTACTTTCTGAAAATGTACTTTTTGCAAAAATGCTTTTTGAAAAGGTACTTTTTTGAAATTGTACTTCTTAGACAGGCACTTTCTTAAAAAGATACTTTCTGAAAAAATACTAAAATTTTTAAGCTCCTTTTTTTATATGTACTTTTTTTAGAAGGTACTTTTAAAAAGGTACTTTTTTAGAAGGTATTTTGCTTAGAAGGTACTTTGCTTAGAAGGTACTTTGCTTAGAAGGTACTTTGCTTAAAAGGTACTTTTTCTGTAAGTACTAATTTGGCATATACTTTTTAAAATGTACTTTTTTAAAAGGTACTTTGTTTGGAAGGTACTGTTTCTAAAAGTAATATTTTTAAAGGTATTTTCCTAAAAGTACTAAAAGATACTTTTTAAAAGGTACTTTGGTTAGAAGGTACTTTTTTTTAAAGTTATTAAAGATACTTTTTTTAAAGGGTAATTTTTAAGATTAAAGGCCATTATTATGACTTCAATATAAAGTTCCGGATAATAAATCCTAAGTTTACCAAAACTGAACTATAAAGTGACTTTTAATTTTTCCATTATTGCAAGTGTCCGATAAAATAAATGATAAAATTTTTGATTGATGACAACATTTCTGTGGAACCTGTGGATATTGATTGTTAAAAAAACTCTGAGTGGCAACTTGCTTTTGATTATTTGCCAAATTACAAACAAAATGAAACAATTTTTCTCAATTCTTTTGTTTTTTTTTTGTATTATTATGTGTTTTGTGTTATATTGTTTTTGTTTTCTGTCATATTTTGTTAAAATAAATTTGGCTGTAATGTGTAAAATAGAAAGTGTGGCCACTTATGAAAATGTGGCAGCTCCAAATGACTAAACCTGACGATAAAACTTAAAGGTAGGCTGAACTTGCCTTTAACTTATCGCTCACTTTTGGTTAAAGAGAAGTTGTAATACTGAAAAAGTGTTTATGCATCCAATAAAATTATATCTTTAACTAATGGCAAGTTATAATATTGGCGCTAAGGGTAATTTTTTAAATGTACCTTTATCAAAGACTATATTTTAAAATGTACTTTTTAAAAAAGTAATATTTTAAAAAGTAATTCTTGAAAATATACAGTACATTATTAAAAAGAACTTAAAGCAATTTTTAACAGAAATTTTACAACATCTGCAAAAGATCAGCACTCAATTAAAAAATTTTCGGGCCGTTGCTATAACTTAGCAGTAGTTAAAGGTAGTATTTTATCAGACGGATAAAAAATTTTTCATTATTACAACTTCACTTTAACCAAAAAGTAAGCGATAAGTTTAAGGCAAAATCTCCCTACCTGAAGCTTTTATCGCGAGGTTTAAGCTTAAATTAGATGTGTCATAACCATAATCATACAAAACAGCTGTCCGAACCAAACTAATGGGCAGCACTGTATTTGATTATAGGTTACTCGCAATAACGCCATAGCCATAACTATGTAATAATGCTATGTTTAGACGACGAGTTGAATCACCTGCTTCGCTCTCTGAATCATGTTAATGAATCATGCTGTTTAGACTGCGCATTCGTGCTTCGTGTGCAGCGTGCCAATTTAGTGCTTTTAATACTAGATTTAGAATTTTTTAATTCATAACAGTGCGGAATTTTTCAAATTGTTGCTTTAAAAAGAAATTAGTGCCTTTTTTTTGGTGCTTTTCACCTTTGATTTTAGTGCGTTTTACAAATCTACTAAATATTAATTTGTTAAAGTGTGGTGGCTTTATTTTCACTTTCAAAAACTATCTGCTTTCACCCCTTTTAGACATGCAAAGTTTCCTTTGCAGAATGTTAATTCAGCTTTGTGAAATATGAAGGAAGAAAAACTTTATCTTTCATAGTGAGAAAAAATAATATATTTCTAGCAATTACAGATGATACCATACACGTTATAAAATAACTTAATTACAATAATCTAATTACTAACCACTGAGGGAAGCAATGTATTGCTTTCTTGATAACGAAAGCTTTAAAAAATGCTTCTGAAAAGTACTAACGTAAGGCTCTCTAACAAAGTGGAAAAAAGTAAAAAAATGTACACCAGTAACTTTTGCATCTGAGTACACAAAAACTACACATTATTGCTTCTGTAAAACGAATTAGTAAAGCAAAAAATGAACGGCTTTTTGGATTTTCTCTAAGACTATTAACATTACCATGTTCAAATGTTGTAGTAGAAATTACTTTTAGCGCTTATAAATATTTTAAAAGTAAGTTAGAAATATAATAATGATTTTATAAATCAAATTGTTTCATTCATATAAAATACGGTCTAAAAAGAAAAGGCTTATGTTGTTCAGAATGTAACATACTGAACCATGTTCATGTAAAAATTAATTCAGACGAAACACCTAAAAATCTAATTGTTTTATTAAAACAGTTTTATGGCCAGAGGAAAAAGATGAAACTGCATTTCTTGAAACGAGGAGTATAATTCTCGTTGATCATCTTTTGTTAAAATAGTACACCATAATTGGAGTGTCTTCCCAAATGAACTTCAATTATTTTCCTACTCATATTCTACTTATAAGCAAAATCGAAATATGGCTCGATATAATTGAAATTATTACAAAAACCTATGAAATGTAGTAAGTTTAAAATTGTAGTTAACTTAAATTTTTAATTTTTACTAATTCAATACATTTATATTTAGCCATATGGGCTTTCTCTGTATTGCAAATAAATAGATAAATATAAAAAAACAAATAAAAATATATTTATGTACATACATACATATGTACATATGTACATATATACGAGTACTTATTTCATTTAGTGCTTTTTTATGAACACACAGTGGTTTTTTGCTCTGAAAAAGTTGGCATCACTGTTCGCGTGGCATTTTTTTATATATATTCACACAAACATACGTATCATACGCACGTATATACATGCATACACATAAGCATATATACTTTACATAAATTCCACTCATGCGAAATCTTGTTTTTGAAGGCATCTCTATATTTTCTTCTTATTTTTCCTTTTTATATTATTCATAACTTAATTAAATTTATTTCTATTAAACTCACATCTATGTTTTTTGGTTTGTTTTTATTTGTTTACAAACACACACATACACATATACCTATTTTGTTTTGATAGCTAGTTCAGATAAAGTGGCGATTAACTGCCATATTAAATCTACTTCATTCGCTCTCATAATTTTGTATGGCGAAGCAAGTGGATTCGGTCATGATTGGGGCGTGAAGCATGAATAGAGAGCGAAGCACGTACCGTCTAAACATAGTATAAACCAATTGAATTTTGGTTTTGTTTATGGCTTTATGCTAGGAACACAATTGGGACGAACGACGAATTTCGTCCACGTCGACGAATTCGTCGATATGAGTTCGCTGCGTAAATTCGTCGTGTGAAGCACAACAACGACGAATTTACGCAGCGAATTCCTCTCTCATATTTGATAAAGTTGATTGTTTTGTGTACAAAGACAGAGAGTGAGAGAGAGAAAATTGTTTTTTCGTCGTTCGTCGGCGTACAAATTAGAAATAAATCTATCTCAGAATTCGTCACGCACGACGAATTTCGTTGTACGGTGGTGTTGTGTTCATTTTCATATGCACACATGTGTTTTATTTTTTATGACGAAAGTTCGCACCGAAAAATTCGTCGTTCGTCCCAGTTGTGTTCCTAGCATTAAGTCATTTTCATAAGTTGCCACATTTTCAGTAGTTGCCATACTTACTACTTTATAAATTACAGCGAAATTGAAGTCTATTTATTTGAACAAAATATAACACAAAACATAATAATAAAAACAAAAACAAAAAGAATAGCCATAAATGTTTTCACAATTTTTGTAATTGAACAAATAAAAAAACAAAGCAAGTCGTTGCAACCAAGTATTTTTAACAATTAAAAGTAGTCGGTATCTGTAGCTATGTTGCCACAATACAGTAATTTTATTATTTATTCTATCGGACAGTTGTAATAAAGGAAAATTTTAAAGGTCGCTTTATAATTCAGTTTTGCTAAACTTAGGATTAACTATCCAGAACTGTAAAGCGAAATTATAATAGCTTAAAGCGCCAATACGCTTAATATTTTTTTTTGCTGTATCACTACAAAACTACTTTACCATTTGCAGTCATTCTGAATAACACAGATACATAATTTACTACGTAAGGTTTTTGCTCCAATTCAAGTCTTTAGTTAACCAATGAAATTGGTTAAACCACGGGCGTTAGTTAACTAAAGACCGTGAATTTGGACCTAATAGATATCTATGGGTACAAATTACAGCCATAAAAATGCCGGTTACAAATAAATCAAATTAATTCTTTATTAATTACAGCATACATCCCATAGTGCACTTTCAATTTTTCTTCATTCTAATGAAAATTTGCATCCGCTTTATATTTCTGAAACTCTTAATAAATATTAATTTAATTTTTTTAATTCATATTTTCCACATAAACTCCACGAAAAGTGGCCCTTTCAAATGTTAACTATATTTTTTACCCAAATATCGAATTTCATGATTCAATTAAACAAACAAAACAAAAATTAAATCTATAAGAAACTGTTACTAAAGCAATTCTCATTTAACACAAAATCAAACACTTTTACAAAATACATACATATGTATGTATGTATATGAATTAAATAGAAAAATTAAGGGAAAAAAACTTAAATAGCACACTTAAATAAAACACTTAAAATAAAATCTGGACAGAAATTCTCCATAAGTAATAAAAAAATAATATTTGGCCCATATGGAAATGCATAAAACTGCTTGTGTTTTTTTATGGAAGTGGCATTAAAATGCAGTAAAAATTGACCATTAAAAAGGCACGTACACTTAATACAGGGAGCCTGTACATAAATTTTAAATACTCGTACATACATATGTACATACTTATGTGCGTAGATATAGTCTCGTAAGCCAGCAGACATAATTCCAATATATAAGTGCACAGTTACCCCTAAAAACCGACACAAGTCCCTGCGAAGCAAAATGTATGAATGATAAAACATACTTCAATGAGTTTAATGCGAAAAAAAAAATTGAATAAGATGAAAACTAAAAACCGAAAAGAACAATTATAAATGCTTTAAAAAATTCTACCCAAGAAATATTTAAATATAAAATTAGACTAAAGGACGCCTACGAAGTTGCGGCTTGAATGCGTTTGGCATGTGCAACATATTGTTTTAGTTTGAACAAAAAAAAAAAAAAACTCCACAGGGGGGCGTGAATAATTCAAAAAAGGACAAGTGCCATTTTATTTGAAGACAATTTAGCACTTTCATTACTTTACACATGTTTTAGAACTGAATTAATTGTTTTCTTGCGCATTTATAGGTTTTTGTTAATAATATGCTAAATATTTTTTCTAATTTCTTTTCAGTGACATCATGTCTGTTTTGCCCGTACAACAATTGGATGCGAATGGTTTTCCCCGTATGTTTAATGCGCCAAGTTATTATCCTGAATCAATATTCAATGGCCAATAACAGTAGTATTTGGTTGAAAATTTTTTTTTAAACTTTAATTTTCAGTTTATTCTGTTCTGATAAATTATTTAAGAGCAGGCTTTTAGGCGGTTGGGTTGGTTGATTGGTTATGAAATTAAATTAACCCAACAAACATTTATTCGTGCGTGTAAAAGTGTCAACCGCCAAAAAATAACTTAAAAGGCACATTTTTTGGATATGGTTTTTTTGTGACCAAAAATATTTTGGTAAAAAAATTAAGTTCGAAAATGTTGTCGCTTAAGATTTTTAGCGGTTATAGCACTATATGTCGACGTAAACTAGTCGTACGGCTATAATTATACATCTGTGGTTTTCATGAATGTACATACGTACATATGTACATATGGCTTAAAAACACTTTTTTGCAAAAGAGACAATACCTTTAATTTGAAAGTCCATACTTTCGGTTCAAAATTGATCAAAGCGGCTTGGCAGCCATAGCTCAAAATCGACTAAAATGAACTTATGGGCACAAAGTACACACAGATGTCACTATACGGGAAGATATTCAGGACTATCATGAATAAAATTCCACGTGAAATTTTTCCCAGGAAAAAATTCCAACTAATAGCAAATAATAGGGAAAACAAAAAATTCTAATTGGAAAAGGGAAAATTTTCACGTGAAATTTTATTCATGATAGCCCTGATTGTGTTTTCGGACATTCTCGCTCACTCAGTAGCTGTCTGTGTCTTCCTTAAGGCTTCTTTCGTAGTGGCATACATTTATCGTATTTCCGTTTTATACTTTGTAAGTAAAAGATAAAAATTCATGTTTTTGAACGAAAATACTTAAGGTTAAATCAAGAATCGTTTGAAAACAAATTGTAATCACTTTTATAGCACGATACAGGAGTTAAGACGTGATTTTCGACACTATTACAGTTATAAATTTATTTTTGTTTTGATTTCTTTGTACTTAAAAGCAGACTACGGAAATAAACGAAACAAATTCAGGGTCATCATGAATAAAATTCCGCCTGAAATGTCTCCCTTTTCTAATTAGAATTTTTTGTTTTCCCTATTATTTGCTATTAGTTGGAATTTTTCCCAAGGAATTTTATTCATGATAGCCCTGAATGAGAACGATTGCTCCATTTGTTTTTTGTTTTTTGCAAATGCGCACAAGCCAGAGAACACAACCACAAACAATATAGTAATTTAATCGTACGCCGCTAAAAAAGAAAATAATGGGAAATAAATGGAAACGTTTTGAAACATTTGCAGATAATTTGACATTATCATATAAAATAATTTTATTGCATTGTTATTTCCAGGGAAACCGCAAATATGCAATTGCATGTTTTTTCTTGTATCACGTATTAATGCGGGTACAAGATATTTATCCGTTTCAGAACTTTTTATGAATTTTGGCATCGATTTGTTAGTGCATATTTTTGCATATTTTATCCTTTAAAGCATCTTTATGCATATATCAGTCTTACACGCATATTATTAACATATTTTCGAATTTGTAGACCATAATTTACGCTTTTAGGGCATATTTTGATACTTTATAGATTTTTTTTTTTATATTTTAACCCACTTGGCACCACCATCCTTTTAAAAGGATACCCTATTCCGGGAAAAATTATAAATTTTTTTTTCGAGAAACTTATTAAAATTTCATTTTCAAAATAAAAATGTAAGTTTTAAAGAAACAATTTTTCCTGCGGTATCTGGGTTAATATGCTTACAAGTTAAGGGGTTGGTCGACATTTTTTTTTTCGTCATCTAAATTTCTGTTCCAATGTTCCATGTAGTGTATATATTTTTCTTATACATTACGCAGTTTTACTGACGTTAGTTTCAATGCAAATGTAGTTTTGCTATTTGTGACGAACTCTGCCACGAATAGACGTTGAAAGAATATTGTCAATGTACTAAAGTTCATTTAGATGAGACAGAAACGATTTTTATTTGAAATTCTAGGTCAATATTATGTTATTTATTGCAATAAAATTATAAATAAAATTCTTGTCTTATTTTTTCAAAATACAGTTCCAACGCCTTAATTCTGATATCGAGATCTTTTGAATTAAAGTTATGCATTCAATAAAAATTAATTTGTATTACTTGTTTTAGTATAAATTTGAATGGTAATTTTCTTTTAACGTGCACTTCAAACTCAGTTATTCTTTGTTAATTTTGTTTCCTTTTTTGTTTATTTTTTTGTCTTATTTTATATGCAAATATTGTTGAATTTTTGGTTAAAACATACATATATTTTCATTTACAAAAAAAAAACAATTTATTATATTTTTAAGAGCATATTTTTTTACTTTTATGTGCATATTTTCAAGTTTTTAGTGCATATTTAATGCGCATAAAACACTTTTTTTAGAGCATATTTCTGGTTTCCCTGGTTATTTCACACATGAAATTTGTTTTGTATAACTAAGCAGCATAGCTATAACCGGGTGTGCTAAGACACCTCTCTTCTTTTTTTTTAATATGTACCAATAATCTTTTCTTTCATTGAATCTTGTAAAAAAAATGTTTACTTATTTTGTTAGAGCCTGTTTAGATGAAGGCTGACATAGCTGTGATACGTCGGGGAGCGATGAGAATCTATCGGGGTAGTAAAAGTCGCACGTCGTTTTTACGTAGTTTTGTCATGATACATCACGGTTGTCAAATTTTTTTCAGACATATTTCGCCATATTGATTTTAAAAATCGCCAAAAACCAATTTATGTAGTTTTTCTTAATATATGTATATTTGATAATAAATTTGTTTTTAGATAACACTTTCTTTAATACAAATTGTTATAAAAATAATCGCATAAAATTTAACAAAGAAATTGCCAAAAGTAGAAATGAAATCGCCAAAAACAAATGTCTTGCCAATTTTTCTCATCAAAATACAAAACGAATTAATTACTATAATTAATATAAGAAAAATCATCAAAATCAAATTATTTTGATTTCTTGCAGACAAGTTCTCTTAGAATTTATTTTTTAAACAACTCCTTCAACAAACTAATTTTCCTGAATTACGAAAATTTAGAAGTTCAATTTTGTTAGAAAAAAATAGCCATAAAAATAGCCAACAAATTTATTTATCGCTTGAAAAAACGGCATGTCGCCAAATCAAATATTTAGGCGCCAAACAATTTGAAAAATCGCCACGTCTGACAACCCTGTGATACATATGTATGTATTAGTGATTAGTTAATTTCTAACATGCATGAAATAAACACTTACATATAATATAAAAATTAATAACACAAAGTAAGAAGAGACAATAAATTATCGTATTTTGGTGGTACAAAAAAATTAACAATTAGTTACTCGATGGCAACACTACTGCGAAACAACGAGTAAAAAGCATTGATTTAAGAGATGACCCCAAAAGAGAACCAAAGCATTGTCGCAGCTACGTCACCCTTCATATCTAAGTCCCATTTCACACTAGTCAAGTCTTATTGCTAATCTGATCACTTTTTCTTCTACGCTACGCGCTAAGATCTCAATCACTCAAATATAACATTCGACACTTGACATTCAACGTTCGATAGAAGAACGAGCATGGAATGCAATTCATAACAAGTAAAAAATTTTAAAGATCAAAAAATCGGACTGTGACCAACTTTAAAGATACGAAATGGACGAATAAAGGAGGTTATTTACGAAGGTGAATATAACTGGATACCAAGCTTGCTTAGCATTTAACCGATCAAGCAAAACAAATTGTTTAGTGTAATAGCGATTTCCTTATTTCCATTTTAATTATCATTCGACATATACCACACCAACCGCCAAAGCAACAGGCCCCAACCTCATTTTAACTTAATGAATATTGTTTTCGTCAGATATTTTCCTTTAGTAAAGCTTTTAATTCGTTTTAAAAAAATTAACCTTTAACTGCTTTATTTTGTAAATATTAGTTGAAAGTCATTAAATGACTATTTAACAAAGTTAAATGTAAATGTATGTTTTTATAAATTAAGAAAGTAATTTTAAGATTATTTTGCAATAAATTTAATTTTAAGATACATATGTATGTATGTAAATGTTATGGCGTAAATAAATTAAAAAAAGATCTTTTACTTTTTAAATTTTGGTTAATTTTGAAGTAAATATGTACATGTGTTCACACAATTATGGCCTTGTTGCAGAAATGCTCAGTTTTACCCCTTTCAAACACGCAAAGTTTACTTTGCAAAGTCTTCATTCAGCTGAGTGAAAGACAAAGGCAGGAATACTTTCTCTTTCTATCTTTCTCCCAGCTGAATTAAGATTTTGCAAAATAAACTTTCCGTGTCTGAAAGGGGTAAAACTTTGAGGGCGACTTTTTAGGTTCGAGATTAAGATTATTGGCTAATAAATCAGTTCAAGTTAATCTCTATTTTTGGTTTAAAATGTGTTTAAACTATCAAACTTATTATTCAATACAGTATTTAAACCATCCGTAAACGCATACAATTGGGCGTTTAAACTATAAATACGGGCCATATTGTTTTTTTTTTACTTACAGATCATATGTTTTGCATTAAAGGAGCACTCAACTTTTTTCCAAGCCTCTACTTTTTCGTCAGATCTTATTCGACCTGTTTTGTTACACTCCATTATTGTTTTATACTATTCTACTTAGCCAACCATAAATATAATTCCCAATAATTCCATTCTCAGTAAAATTTTGGCAACCTTTAATTAAAACTTTTTAACTTTTTTGCCTTTTTGATTGTGCAAAGGATTGATAGCCTGCTGCAAAGCAGCTGTTTTTTGACATTTATTCTAGTGCTGCCACAATATTATTTTATTGGGAAATTTAAACCATTGTCCTCTTTTAAACCCTTATAACTTTTTTCCTCTACATGGCAAAATTATGAACAATATTGCCAAGTAATGTCCAAGTTTTGGTCTCAGTACTTTGATTACCGAAATTTTTTATACGAACTTGGCTTTTTCCACATTTATGTTTTCTTGAAAATATGATTTTACACAGGTATCAATATAAAATAAAGATTGGACAGAATTACACCAAAATCTGTTAGAATGTAAGTAATACATGAATTCTAATAGTCGATTTTTCATTATAAAACTAAAATATTTGGACTTTTTAAAAAATCGTCATTTTGCTATTTTCGACACCAAAAATCTGGCAGCCGTGATGATAACCAATTTTTTGGGGATTTTATTTTTTATAATGCATTAAACACATTCACCACAGCAAGCTACCGACTACCAAATGTCAAGGATAGAATACACATGTTTATATGAGAATGAGACAGGTTGTTGTCTATGCTGATTTTGTCCTTGTAAATACTCCAATTAAACTAATTTATATTTCTTTTGCTACAATGAGCAAATGCAGTGTTACCAGTGTAATACAAAATGTTGAATGAATGATATCGTACAATTATTTCATATTGTTTACCAGAAACAATATCCAAAAATTTATGTAAAGATTAATTTTTGTACTTTTACGTGAAATAAGTACATTTTAAAAGCAAAAAATAAATTTTTATAAATGCAAAATCTATGAAAGTGGCAATACTGAACTATGAATTTGTACTTGAATATCAGGTGCAGATGGTGCTGCTGTCGTCTCTAAAATAATTAAGTAGCTGGCTACCAAAGTATATTTATATAAAGTATATGCAGGTCTACAACAACTAAGAAAATACAAAAACAACATGCGCGTTGTTTGTGTAAAAATAATGGATGAATGTCAAAAGCAGATGATTACAACCAGACCTGGGCAACTTGCATTACTTTTCATAAGCACTGATTGAAAAACGAAAATTTTAGTGAAAATTTAAATTTGATGTTTGTAATGCACTATTTTTTGCACTAAAATAAAATCTCTTAAAAGTAATGGATTAATATTCCATAGGCAGCTAATCGTATGGCGAAAAATGTACTAATTTTGTATTGCCACTAAGCACATCATGAAGTAATGCAATATTATTGCAATTACACATATTTTACACAGTAAAATTATATAAAACGTAATCATATTTTTATCAGATAGCACAAATAAAAAAATACAATAAAGGAACATTGAAGGCACCTGCATAAGTACGTGCATACAAATGAAAGATCAGAACTTAGGTTTTCGTTTATTTTATTGTAAAGTTATATCTTAAAAAATTGTGATTTTATAAACGGAATATACTACCGCTTGGAACAATTTAATCAAGTTTTGTCTTTCTCTTTAAAAATTATAAAAATGGTAGTGATATGATTTTTGCCTTAAGTGGCGATATGTACATAGAAAAAAGTTTACATATTTATGTATGTACGTATGTTTTTATGTACGTACACATTTACGTTCTATTTTTCGCCATGTGATTTGGTGCTAGCGCAATATTAATGTATTTGAAGAGATTTTAGTTTAATGCCAAAAAATTTCACTATAATTATCAAAGTTAGTTCTAATGTAATAAATTTGCATTTGTATTGATTTGGTTTAGTGTGGGAAAATGGTCAATGCATTTGTTATTTAATGCAAGTCCCAGATCTGCATGCAACAAAAAGGAAATGTATGGATAGACAAAACCAAAGTAGATTTATTAATTGATAAACCTTTATTACGTGAAATAAGTATAATAAAAGCTACATATTTATTTTAATAATTAAATATAATTATTTTTAAATGTTTTGTAACACCCTTTTTAAGTAAAAATTTATTTAAACTTTTTCACTACACACAATTGTGTATAACAAAGCAAAGCAAAACAAAATGGCGTACGAAAATTGTGAACAACTTTTGACATTCATGCATTGACACTACGCGAGAAAAAAATTAATCACCTGAGTACTTGCATATACTTTATATAAATTTACTTTGCTGGCTACGAGGCGACAAATGCTGCTGGCGGCATTTGAAGTCGTGTGTTTGTGTAGCCTGCTGTGGTGAATGTGTTTATTGCATAACTGATGGTAACCAGTGATGCCAATTTGTTTGGCTCTAAAAGCCATCTAAATTTAAAAAAAGCACTAAAAAGCGTAATTTTGAGATCTTAAAAGCAGTGATGTCAACTTAACCCTTTTCGGGCTAGATTTAGCCCGCTTTCAGTCACTCAAAACGCGAAAAAAAAGTTTTGGCCCGAAACAATAAAACGCGTTTATCTAGCACTTTTTACAATTATCTGTCAGCCCTTTTAGCCAGCGTGACCGATGACATTTTTCAAAAAGTGGCACAAAATAGGGGATTTATCAAAAAAAGGGACAAAATAAAAAAAAAACAAAAAACCAGAAAACTACACTAAACTTCTTAATTTTAATGTATTATTATATAATTCACTTTAAAAAAATGGGACAAAAAGGGAAAACAAGTGGCAATGCAGTCGAAAAAGTGGCAATTTGCCAGGCACTCGACTTGCCACTTTTTGCCTTGCCATATCGTTTTCTCGCCCAACGTAACGATTTTTCAACTTGTTTGACGTCTAAATTTGTGATTTGGCCATATGGCGATTTTTCTGGCGACATATAAATTTGTTGGCTATTTTTTAACAAAGTTGAATTAAAAAAATTTTCTAATTCAGGAAAATTAGTTTGCTGAAGTAGTTTCGAAAATAAATCCTACCAAAACTCGTCTGCAAGAAATTAAAACAATTTGATTTTTCTTATAGTAATTAATGCGTTTTGAATTTGGGTGAGAATTTACAAAAAAAAAATGTTTGGAGATTTTCTGCAAAATTTGTATACGGACTATTTCATTAAAATTTATATTAAAAAAGTGTAATATAAAAACAAATTTAGTATCAAATATGTATTTATGAAGAAAAACTAAATCAAATTGATTTTGGAGACTTTTGGCGATTTTTAAAATCAATTTGGCGAAACGATTTGTTTTCAATACTTTTTTAATTTACCAATCTTTATGTATTGAGATTTTTCCAGCATTAGAATCACACGAATTTGAAACAATTATAAAAAGATAAACTAAATATATAATAAGATTTTTGATAAAGTATATAATTTTATTTCATTTATTTATTCATTATGTATACCTAGCCTATGGGCCATAGTCGGTCACATCATACCAAAAATTCCCAGCGAAAAAGTCCCTTTCCCCAAAAAAAGAAACCCCTGGGGATTTTCATGAATTTGTTATCCCCAATCACAAAAAAACGCTGAGAACGATGATCAGTGATAACTGAAGCAGAAAAATAATAAAATACTTGTACATATGTACATAATACCAAATGGATAATAATTTTATTAAGATTCATACTATAAAAATTATCTTGACGTCATAAAAAAACATTTTTTCTGCTAATCGACTTTCAATAGTTTTAATAAATAAACATTATTAAAAAATAAATTATGCAGATAAATATCATGGCAAATTTGATAGGCTTTGGGAATATATGAAACAAAATTACTGTCTACAATACTTACACTTTGATTAATCGAAACTTTGCATTGCTTAAATTCAGTCCATAAAAGTTACCCCCTGTTTGTGTAAGACGTTTGAGTTAGAAATCTTGCCGTTTTTGTAATAGATTAAAGGAAACTAGTACAACTTTTCTTTAATCTATTACAGAAACGCCAAGATTTTTAACTCAAACGTCTTACACAAACAGGGGGTTAACTACAAGTTGGCTATATTCTTATGAATAGAACAGGCTAATGTTCGTAACGCTTTTTAAGCCAAATTACATGTGATAATTATTAATGAACAAATAACATCAAAGTTAGTTGTAAATATTCTGACAACAACACATAGTTGAACGGAACAGCCAGCCGTTTTCGAAGGCCACTAACGTCCCACTAAAGTCCCTGTTATCTTTTAACCATACATCAGCGTTCTTCTGTGTTTTTATTCCACTGTGTGTGGTGTCAGTTGATGTAGATGTCTGCCTTATATACGAAACTTTATTGCAAATGTGTGTGGTGTCAGTTGATGTAGATGTCTGCCTTATATACGAAACTTTATTGCAAGTGTTGGCTATTTTTGCAGGCTTCTGGTGTATAAGTAACACTCTTGGAATTCGTTTCTAAGAAGAAACTTCTTTTTCAATGAATTTATTATTGCTCTCTTAAGAAGAAAATTAAGTAATGAAAAATATGCTGAAAATAACTACTGTATAATTATAATAACAAAAATTAAAAACTTTAGAAACCCCCGAATTATATAGAAAAAAGTCGGGGGTTAAAAAAATAAAGTTGCAGTTTCTGAATGTATAAAATATTAATAGCCTGTTTATGTAAGACGTTTACGATAAAAATCTCAACTTGTTTGTAATAGATTACAGAAAAGTTGTAAAAATTTTCTTTAATCTATTACAAAAACACTAATATTTCTAACATCAACGTCTTACACAAACAGGGGGTAAATATCGCTGTCTAAAGTTTAGTTGAGGTTAAGGTTTAACTTTATGGCACAGGTAATATATGTATAATAATAGTTTGAGTGAAACACAAAGGGGTAAAAATTCTAAAAGTAAGAAATTGACTCAGATGCAATCAACACTTTTAATAAAAATGAAGTCGGTTAAAAATAAAAATTAAAAATGCATACCAAAATATTTAAATGACTAAATATTAAGTATAAAATTATCTATATTTAATCTTTGCAACGGACAATAACCAAATAAGCCCGGCTAGCTCAGTCGGTAGAGCATGAGACTCTTAATCTCAGGGTCGTGGGTTCGAGCCCCACGTTGGGCGTGCAATTCCTTTGCTGAAGTTTTTTTTTCTTTTAGATATATTTTAGCATTTTACATACATCATGTACAAAATTGTTGCCATTTGCACATTTATTAACAAGTTATCCCTAAACAAGTAAACGATCCTCAATGGAATTCAAGTAAAATATCGCTCATTAACTAAAATAACTCAAAAACCCAGTTGCCAGAAAACATGTTTGTCGTTTTCAATTTACCCACAACTTAATGGTAAAAGAAAATTTTATTTTTCTCTCCAGAGTTGAGCAAACAAGATATTTGTATGAAACTTTTACACAATATTAATCACGATATGAGGAGTAATTCTGCATCATTAACACAAAAATAGCATTTTTTGAGTTACGACGTTTTTTTAGTAAATGTAGGTGATAAAAAAAACTCGTATATCAATCGCATAGTAAAAATGGAATCTCTGTAAAGTTTGAAGCAGTCTAATATCAAATCCAACTCGGTGCAAATCGATATATCGTTAGCTAAAATGCAAAAAGGCGTAACTAACAAAAATATAATTTTATATATAACTCCCATTGGAGCAGAGGGTGATGGCTACTATGGTTTCAAAAAACATAGCATAGATAAGAATCTCTGTCTTTTCGAGAATTGTTTTGAAGAAAATTAAAATTAGTTGTTAATCGTAATAAAAAAAAATGGTGAAGTTGGGTCGTAAAATTGACAACTTGACTTGCTCGAGTGGTGAATCATAATATGGGCAAAAGTTTTCAAGAGAAGGGTTTGTTATAATATTCAAATATGTTTTATATACATAAATACTGGCTTACGATAACATTTTATAGGCTGTATTCTGAAAGTTATCAACAATTTTGGCATTTTGATAACTCTAATCTGTGGGTAGAATGTTGAAATTTTAATTTCAATTAAATATTTACAACTAAATCGAAAATAGGGCTCGATATATTTATGGGTAGATTTTGTAATAATTTCGATTCTAAACGTTTCAAATTTGTATGAAAAATAACGAAATAATATTTCATCATATTATTTTGTCGTTCTAAAGCTTTAGTATTGCCGGGAGTTCTTTCCTGAGGAAAAATTGGCTTAAATCTAGTTTAGGGGCACCTCCCAAAAATAAAAATAAAGTATCCTATCCTATAGTAAATTGAAGAATAATAAATAAAAATTAAATAAAAATATTGGCGGCGAGGCTTAGTTTCCGAGTTATAGGCCTCTGAAATTCTAGTACAATATTGTGATTATACCGTGTTTTTCAACGAATATGACCAATATTGGTATTTCAAAAATTAAAAAAAGGTATGCTTTCCTATAGAAAATTAAAAAAACAACTGCAACCCAGAAAATCATTACTAGGCTGCGCCGTCTCGGGAAACACCATGGTGGAGAAAATCCTTAAGCCCGACCGAAGGCCGGCAATGCAGAAAAATGTTATTAAGCAGGAAAACTTTGCAATCCAGAAAATCATTACTAGGCTGAGCCGTCTCGGGAAACACCATGGTGGAGAAAATCGTTAAGTCCGGCCAAAGGCCGGCAGTGCAGGCAGACCTTATTAAGCGAGAAAACTTTGCAAGGCAGAAAATCATTACTAGACTGCGCCGTCTCGGGAAACACCATGGTGGTAAAAATCCTTAAGCCCGGCCGAAGGCCGGCAGCGCAGAAATAAGCTATTAGGCATGAAAACTTTGCATTATAGGATAGCAATTTTTTTTTTAATTTTTGAGATACCAATATTGGTCATATTCGTTGAAAAACACCGTATAATCAAAATATTGTACTAGAATTTCAGAGGCCCATAACTCGGAAACTAAACCTCGCCGCCAATATTTTTATTTAATTTTTTTTTCTTATTTTTCAATTTACTATAGGATGGGATACTTTTTTTTAATTTTGGGGAGGTGCCCCTAAACTAGATTTGTTCCAATTTTCCGTTTGACATAGCTTTCGATGGGTTAACAGTAGGACTAGGGTCGTTCCAAAGCATTGATCAAATTGTCGTGGGAACGAACTATTTTGCAAATATGTTTTATGTTATTTTGTAAAATATATGATTTAAATTAAGGAATAGGTAATATTTTACTACTTGCATACACACTTATGCATACTTCTTAAATTTTGTAAATAAAAAATACACTAACCTTTTTGAAAACTGGCAACCTATGGACTGTTTATAAATCTGCCCGATTCGTAAAGAAAACGAAGTTATGTATATGGTCTTTGGTGTGTTGGCAGCTTCTCCACTTCACTCGATTTTTTCTAGTGTGTGGGTCTGTCTTTCGTAGGTGTGGCCACAAGGCTTATTTAAAATAATCTCTACACTTGTAGTTATATACATACATTCATAGTTGGGGTGATGGGGTGATTAATGCCGCTATAAAATACGTTTTGGAGGACATTCGATTGCTCTGTTGGAGTCAATGGCTAATGAGATTAAGTAATTCTAGAATCTAGACCAACTAGGATCGTGGATCATGCTCCACCTATAAAATGACACATCAAAGGGTCCGCACTATGTATAGCATAACTTCACGACGCCATAAAATTTTCAATTAAGTACAATGTACCTACTATATTATTGAAACTTTTTTTAGCACTGAATTTCAACTTTCCTTGATTTCTGATCATATAATAACCGCAAATTGGAATGGTTAAATTAGATGTTACATAATGGGCACAGACGACAACGAACATGTATGTATATTGATCATCATCTTAAAAAACACACGCGCACTCAATGTTCACATATTAGTCGTTTGCACTTTCACTTTTTCCATTGATTTCGAAATCGTATCGAATTTTAAACACAAATCAAACACATAATTACCACCGATTATAATAGAGCATTCTAAAAAGAGGAAACTATTAAAATACTTTAGCATCGACTATTCTTATGGCGGAAATTTCTTCTTCTTCTACTGAAGAAGCGGGATTTTCTTCAGTGTTGCTTTCTTATCAAGGCTGCCAGATTGGACGATTTATCGCAATTTCGACGATTTTTGGTGACGAAAATAACAAAATGAAGATTGGACGACTATTTTTTTTTACTGGTTGTTTACGAAAGAAGGAAGAGAACTAGTGAAAACAAATTAAAAGCTAACAAAGAAATTCGATTTATGTACCTCAATGGAAAATAAATCAAACAATTTAGCTCCAAGTTTGAGTCAATATTTTGCAAATGATCCGCCCAGTTTTTTTGATGAACTAGCTGCAACCACAACACAGGATAAACAAGGTATGAAATATAAAATCGATTCGGCTCACAACATTAACACAATCTTGTTTCCAAATACACGCAGAATCATCAAAGTCTCCTACTATGGCAAATAGCTTGCGGACGTCAGTATCTTCAACAAACTCCTCAGCATCTGCCTTCAATCAGGGTAATTTGACTTCAAACATATTTACCGGAGCCTTTAAGCCACCAGACTATATAGAAAATCCAGCAGAATTGGAGGAGGATTTAAAAATAAACGATGATGTAAGGAATTTCTGGGAGCCCCCGCACACGGAACCGGGCGTGCCGCCACACTTAACTATGCCGGGAATACAGACATCTACTGATTTGGTATTAGCAAAATGAATTGATTTAAAATATTTCATTATATTATATACATATATGTATCATTTATCCGCAGCCTGATTTGATAGCAATAGCTGTATCAAAACACTTGGGTGAGAGCGAATTGTCTCAACGTAAAATTTTATGTGTTGATAATGTTACGCAAGACGAACGTGGCTTAAGGTCACTTATAGTAGCTGGTTGCTATAGAGCAGCCGTAAACCTTACAGGACGATTACTAACTATCTATGGTCAAGGCTATGGGCGAGCAGGGCAACCAGCTAAACATTCTCCACATTCATTACAGCTTTGGTTTACTCGCTTAGCACTACTTGCTAAGTTGGGTGAGTTTGAACTGCTGCAGCAAGAAGCTGAGCCTTTTGAACAACTTAATAAACCAGATGTATACTATGAGGTCAGTGTTGGTTTGAATTTTAAGATAACCTCACTTTTAAAACATTCTTCACTTTAGTTTTACCCAGAAATGTATCCCGGCAAAACTGGCTGTATTGCTTGCTTTTCATTTCGTTTACTACTAGCTGAAATGCCAATTTACCTGGGAAATCCACAATTGGCTTTGGATCGTCTATCCGAACTATATGTGGTTTGTAATGAAATTAAGCAATATTATGCTGGTAAAAAGACAAATGAAGCACGAGATTTTTGGAAAAAGCGTGAGCTGCGTGTGCTACATGCCATAGTTAATTGTGCAATTATAGTAAGTTTTGGTATATTCTTATACAGGTATGTATATATAATTCTTATTTTGCTTGCAGTTAAAAAAGTATAATCTTATCGACGATATCATACGCAGCATGATTGTAGAACGTTCAGATTTGGATAAAGAAGAGCGTAGAGCTTTATTTTCAGCATGGGGTAGAATATACTTACAAATTGGCGATATATTTGGGGCAGAACAAAAATTTGCTGAAGCCCGTCGCCTTAGAAAAATGTAAGTTAAGTGTCCTGAATGTATAAAACTGTGGAGTTAAATTTGTTTTTGTTTGTTATTAGAGGATCACAACCTGATATTCGCGACTTGGTAGATAAAGGTCTTATAACTGTAGCCAAAAATGATTTTCCCGAAGCTTACGCCACTTTTCAGAAGGCTTTACATTTGGAAACAGGCAATACTATGATTTTAAACAACATGGGTGTTTGTCTTTTATATGCTGGTAAACTTAAGGATGCAATTAATCTATTTGAAAGAGCCATCAATTTGAATCCACAAAAATCTTTAAACGAAAGCCTCCTAGTTAATCTCTCCACATTGTACGAGTTAGAATCGAACAATTCGAAGAACAAAAAACTTAACTTGTTGAGATTAATAAATCGTTATAAGCCCGATTTAAACATAAGTTTAGAAATATGCCTAAAATTGCAAACAGTTAACTAGGAAATGCATATACAAACTATGCTCTCTTGAATAAAATTGCAGTAGCTATTATTTGAATGTTTTCTTCCTTAATATGTATGTATGAACAAAAGTGTGTAAGTATGTATACTTACCTACATGTATTATTTTTAAAACACGGTTTTTTACTAACTTATTGAGAACAAAAATAAATCATTTACTTGCTACAAGTTTTATTTTGTATATAAAAAGAATTGCTTGTAATATAATTAATCAGAGATTGGAGTGGTTTTTAGTGTTTTGCACATATACAATAGTTCATATTTTATACTTACTAAAGGCTGGTACGTAGTTCTTACGGAAATCCAAGTTCTCTTAAGAACTTGAGTAAAACCTACGGAAGTTCTTGAGGAACACCCTTTACCAGTATTGACTTATATAACAATAGCATATGAATATTTCTATATTATTTGTCTATTACAGGCCCATTATAACATTAAGTGAAGAGATTTTTCCAAAACTTAACTTTTCTACATAATAATAAATAATATACATAGAAATATAAATAAATATACAAACGTAAAGTCCTTACCGGCCTTAATGGGTTACATTTTCTACATTATAAGTGCCAACCCTGCTTATTCCTATTTTTTGGCACAAAGCAGTATGACTCTGTCTTTGAAATACAACACTATTTTATCATCGCCATTTTCTTTTTTAATTCCTCGAAGAAGAAATACCACAAAACAAAATTAAACTTCGGCACGAACGGATGGAAAAAATTTCTGTGTGAAAAATTTTTTTAATTACACGCCAAAAATTATTCACGTAATTTTTCTCATTGTTTTTGTTTATTAAAACAGCACTTGATGCCTTCGCTAAATGTGAACAAGTGTTGCGCGTAATTTATAAAGAATTTAATTATAATCCAAACGAAACTAAACACGGTGAGTTGCGCTGCCACCAATATGAGCTGAAAAATACGAAGGAAAAATTTTTCTTTACACCAGAAAAAATTTATATATGACGAATAAAGTGGTTACAAGCACAATACAAAAATAAAAATATGTATAAAAACTCAAGTACTTTACTGAAATACTTGAAAACTGATAAAATTTTAGATATTCATTACAAATACGAAAAAGTGTTTTTGCTTTGAAACCCATATAAAATTTTTCCTACAAATATTGACTTCCTCTATGGCCAGGC
Source organism: Tachina lurida (assembly GCA_944452675.1). Lineage (NCBI taxonomy): Eukaryota > Metazoa > Arthropoda > Insecta > Diptera > Tachinidae > Tachina > Tachina lurida. The sequence continues at coordinate 26,200,769 of OX101754.1, read as the reverse complement.
CCTGTGTGTGTACATCGTACTTCCATAGAGCAAAAAAGAAAGTGTAGAGAAATTTTTATAAACTTTGTGGCGGTTTTTATTACAGCAATTTTAAGGATTTATTTCGTCATCGTATTGAAAAATTAATTAAATCTCCAATTTGTTTACGGCTATTGTTTTAACAAATTTTCATGCTGAAATTTTGTTCAATGCTTTCACCAAAAGAAAAAAGCGCGCCATTATGTGACGTAGGCATTTAACACCTCTTGTACGCAATGGGTTCTTTGGGGGGCAGTATCTGTTTGCTGTATTTTGTTCAAAGATATTGTTTTCCCATTTTTTTTTGAGAAATAAATTTCTAATGTTAAGTTTATTATTATTTTGTTATTATTTATTTACACAGTACTGTTTCGTCAAAACATGTTTTGTTTTCATTTTGAATCAATTTTTTTATATTTGCATTATTTAATTTACAATTTTCTCTTTACAATTAGAAACAAATTTATTTATTTTTTAATGCATTCTTGCTCTCTACTTTTCATTCTCTTAATGTGTTTTTATTTTTTGTAATGATTATCTCTTAAACTTATACTTGTTGATATTAGAGATTTTATTTAAAACAGGTAAAAATGATTTTACATAATAAACAACTATATAAATATGTACGTATGTATGTACCTAATAGCCTTTTTGGTTTAGTTAGACTAATTAAATATTTATTATTAGTTTATCAAAAAGTAAATCTGTTAAATTATTTTTAATAATTATGTACCTATGTACATATTTTGGAGTTTAAACTTTAATCTTATCTTTCCCAGTAAACTGATTGGAATTTAGGAAATTAATTTTTTTTATAAAGATCAATAAAATTTTCCAAAGTACATAAATAGGTACATATACATACATAGATATGTGTGGACCTGAAAAAGCTATCGTCGGTCAAAGCATAAATACTGCTCATTAAAAGGCTTTCCATATTTTCTACTTAAAGGCTCAATCAGACGTGACATAACCATAGCCATAGAAAACAGCCGTTCGAACCAAACTAATGGGCAACACTGTATTTGATTATAGGTGACTCGCCATAACGCAATAACTCACCACAGAAACCAATTGAATTTTGGTTTGGTTATGGCTATGTCACGTCTAATTTAAGCTTAAATTGAGGCTATCAGCGCAGAAGTGGTGTAATCCACCTTCCTTTTTTTGGTTGCTGTTACATTACCAGCAACATATCAAAAAAAAAAAAAAATTAGGTAAACCACATTTTAGTATTCTAAAGAAAATGGAACTGAAAAATCGTTTTTGCACAGATCATTATATTGCAAAGTAATAAAGCAATTAAATAACTAAAAAGATCAATTGTTTAAATAAATAGATGTGGGTTACACCACTTCTGCGCTGATGGCCTCAAACATACAAATTATTTAAAATCTCACGCCAGAAAGCAAACATATCTAAACCTTTGAGGAATAAATAAAAATCTCTGATAAAAAATATCATTGGTTTAATTTTATGGATGTATGCCTACCTAGTTTATGTTTATTGATATCTACCAATATTTATTTTTTATTTGAAAACATTTTACAAAAAATTAAAATATTTGGGTGATTCAAACGGTATGTAGTCTTTTTAAGTGTCGGATTGTCATATTTTAAAATTTTTGTTTAAAAGAAAAAAAACAAAAGCATAAACAATTACATATGTATGTATATTAAAATAATTTAAAACATTATGACACGAAGGGCCATTATTACAACTTAAAGTTAGTTAAAAGCAGGATTTTGTAGGACGTATAAAACGCTATTCCTTATTATAAATTTAATTTAACTGACCAGGAAGGATACATTTGCCTTTAACTTAGCGCTCACTTTAGGTAAGGCTAAAATTGTACTGATGATGATGATGACGATGATTATACGTCCGATAAAATCCTACTTTTAACTAACTTTAAATTGTAATAATGACCCTAAGACTACCGTTTGACTCTCCCAAATGTTATATAATTTTTTGTTTGAAGTCAACTGATGAGTTTCTTAAGCATAAACGAAATGCATATGTACATTGCTTAACCAACAAGCAAAAAAAATGCATTAATGTTATATAATTTTTATAATGTGTGCTCTAATCATATAATAAATAAAAATGTGCTTGTTTTGTTGGTTAAGCGCCATCTTTTATATGCATTTCGTTCATGCATAAGGAAGTCGAAGATAGAAAAACTTCATATCGAGAGCCTATATTCAAAATACGTTAAGTCGAATTTGGTCAAAATGAGTTTCGATGGCAAATAGTTCCCCTGTAATATAAATTTCGAATCAAAAAAAAATAATTTTTTCTCGTTTTTCTATTCTGCTAGCACAAAGTATAATTTTTTTTTGTTAAAAATAAATGCTAACTCCCATGAAAACTTCAAAAATTAAAAAAAAATAAGCAATTTATTATAAATCTACCTCATATCGTCGCTGTTTTAACTAACTGACTTAACTGACATTTTGTAAATTTTACAGGACATGAGCTTTTATGATTGTTTTCTACATGTATTCTTATGGAAACGTCTGAAATATTTTTAATGTTATAGGCTCGACAGTACTGTTTACAGTCATAAAAATTGTGGACAAGGTCTATTATGACTCATAATGTCTAATAGTGGACTTAACTAATTTTTCAAAATTATGTTAGATCCATTGCATTTGTCATGCTGAACACGAATCAGGTAAGGATTTTGATATCATATGGCTAGTTTTTGAGATATGGACACTTTTAACATATTAGTACATAGAGGTTTCGATAAAAAAAAAATTGGTAATATATGTATAACTTTTACTGACTACCTCGAGATGGAAGAGGCTTTCAGTCAGGCTTAAGTTATTTTTTTATGGTATTTTAGGCTTTTTCTTGTAGATTTTCAACTCTTATATCTAGTATTGAGTAAAAGATTTATTAAAAAAAAATCATAGATATTTAAAAAAAAAATATTTGTTTTGTGATGGACTAAAATATGCTATTTCAAAAAAAATACGCAAATCAGAGCAAAATAAATATTTTTTTGCATTCCTCTAAATTAGTAAGCATATTTAAACCATATGGAAGCCACATCATTTATTTTTACATAAATGAGCGAATTAAGTAGTTTTCTTGCTCTACGGAAAGTTAGCCTTTTTTGAGTTGACGTATTTTGAAGACTTAGTACAATGTTATTGGGAATCACTTAATACAAACATAATAATTTTGAAAGCCTCAACAAAAAATTTTTTAAAAATCATTTCATTTTCCATAACTTTTTTACAATTAATAAAATTGTTTTATTTTTAATATTTTTGTATCTATAAGAAATACCGAAGTATATTTATTTGACATAAAGTCTTTATTTAATTGAAAATTTTGTTTTTTTTTTTGTTAAACATAAACTTAAATTTTAAAACTTTGTTTTACATTTTGAAATCTGAATCTCTGATATCGTAAAGTAAAATTATCAAATTATCAAATTATCAAAATTACACCAAATCTTTGCCAATTCAGCCAGCGTCCCACAAGTTCTTTGTTTTTTTTTTTTTTTTTTTTTTTTTTTTTTTTTTTGATAAACATGTTAATGCCAAATCCTTCCTGCCCAAGAATTTTATCAAAGTAACGGACACTACACAATTTTGCATGAACTTACACTTTATAATATAATTTTCGATGTTGCTTAAATTATACTGAATGAATTTCTAATAAAATGGGGAGAAAACTCTCAACGAATTGTCCCTCTGCCTCATGTTTTGAATACATAATTTTTTCCCCGGGAAATTTTAATTCATTATAGGAGTAATGGGGTATTGTTATTCATAATTGGGCTGATAACATTTTTATCAAGGCAGATTCATTTCCAGGTAGTATCAGGATTACAAAAACAATGAAAAAATACAACAATGAAAAAAACAACATGGGTTGTAGCAAGGCAAATTCATTTCCAGGTAATATCAGGATTACAAAAACAATGAAAAAATACAACAATGAAAAAAACAACATGGGTTTTAGTTCATCCAAAACTTCAAAAATAGAATTTGTTTAACACAATAATAATAAAATTGATTCACATAAATTTGAAAATATTTCTCCACGGCAGCTACCTCTAACAAAATTTGCAACGTTTAGCACTTCTCGCAATTTTTTAATAGTTTTTTTCATATTTTTAAATTTGTTTTCACAGAATTTATTTTAATAAAATATTTTTCATACTGAAATTTTTTAACATTTTCTTTTAATTTCTCTTTCGTAAAAAATTTTTGAAGTTTCTGATGAACTTTAATTTGAAAAAAAATAGCTCAGCTGCATTTCCGCTACTACCTTGTGAATGTGCCTTGGGTTGTAGTTCATCAAAAACTTCAAAAATAGAATTTGTTTAACATAACAATAATAAAAATTATTCACATAACTTTGAAAATATTTCTCCGCGGCAGCTACCACTAACAACATTTGCAACGTTTAGCACTTCTCACAATTTTTTAATAGTTTTTTCATATTTATAAATTTGTTTTCACAGAATTTTTTTTAATAAAATATTTTTCATATTGAATTTTTTTAACATTTTCTTTTAATTTCTCTTTCGTAAAAAATTTTTGAAGTTTCCGATGAACTTTAATTTGAAAAAAAAAATAGCTCAGCTGAATTTCCGATACTACCTTGTGAATGTGCCTTGATTTTTATTTTTATAACGAAGCAGTTTTAAAAATGAGTGTTTTTATTAAAAAAAAAAACTTAGTTCTATTTCATACACCCAAAAAAAATTTTTAAATCAAGTAACAACAATTTCATTTTGAAATTAAACATTTATGAAATAGAATTAGTAAGTTTGTGCAATTTTTAAAATAAAAGTGCACGTTTTTGTTTCAAAACTGATTCGTTATAAAAATACGAATGCTATATGTGACCTTTTCCGAGAAAAGGGACCTAGTGTGGGAAAATGAAATTTTGAGAAAAACGCATTTTAAAAATAAAATTTTAATGTTTTTCTCAATTTTTATATATTTTGATACGCTTTTTGACACACTAGGTCCATTTTCTCGGAGAAGGTCAGATATATTAATATAAGGTATGTTTCATTCGAACTTTGTATAAATTTTCAGAACAAATTTAAGTGTGTATAAACTTATTAACTTATTAAGTAGCTATAGTTATAGCTGCTTAAAAATTAAGTAGGTATATGTTTCGAATAAAACATACCTATTATAAGAAACAATCTTATTTTAATCCTAAATTGTTAGTTAACAACAAATCGACTGGCAGTTTATCGAAAACAATCAAAAATTCTCGAGTGCCTGTTATATATTTAAAACATAAACAAAAAATTAAAATTTTTTATTGCCTTCTATAAACTGACAGTTAACACTTCCGACTTTTGTATTATGAGTAGAATCAATTTATTCGAAATTGTATCAGGAATGCTTCGGTGATTCCAAATGTTTGAATTGCACTCAGAATTATTAGTTAAACACTTTTTACGAGAGCATAATCTTTCCATGTACATACATACACATGTACATCCAGTGTTTAGTTAGTGTAATTTAAAAAAGTTATAAAAGAATTTATTTCAAATTTTGTTATTGCAACATAGTTTTGCAGCATCAGTTTTCTTTTTTTAACTTTGAATGCTGACTGTAGTGACACTATTTTAAAGATTAACAGACATTATGCTATTTTGTAGTTGTGGATAAATTTAATTAAAATCACTTTTTTTATCATTAACATATAATTCTATTTTTAGATTTTAAAGATAGAAGATTGTGCTCCTCTTAAATTTATTATAAACATAATTTGTCATGTCTGGTCTTATTTCCAACATATTATTTTGTGAGTTGTCTTCGTGTCTTTAATATAAAAATCAAATTTTAATTTTTTTTTAAACAAATGTTTGTAATTTTTTTTTCGAATAAAAAATTAAAAATTTTCAAATCTTTATAAAAATGTGTGTTTTTATTTAAAATATTTAATTTGAGATGAACTGATAGAAATTTTGTTTAAAATTTTTTTAACAAAAATGTTCTTTTTAAAATGATTTGTTGTTCATTTTATTTGTTTTTATTTTGTCGTTGCTATCTAAACCCCTTTTAATGGATTTTTAAGACTTAGTAAACGTAGCACACCCTCCGTTAACAACGAATTCTAAAAGACATCTAAAATCGCGCACTAGTGTATCATTGATTATAGACTTCTTTTTGGTTAAAAAAAAAATTTAAAATAAACACAAACGTGTAAAAAAATTATAAAAGCACATACACACAAATACACTCACTCAATAATGCAAGAGTGTGTATTTACTTATTTCCTTTTTTTTGTAAACGAAAAGAAACGAAATATTAAATGCTCACCACAGAGATGGAAAATTTGGTACCAGGGGATTTTCTCTGTAATTCGAAATAATTAATATAATATACAAACTCGTTTCGAATTACAGAGTAGACCCCCAATTTTGATACTGCACGAAGAAGGCTGACTTCCTAATACAATATTAACATCGTTTAATGCATTTGTTAGCAACAGTTATAATAGTTTGTACTACTTTTGTGAACGTTTTCTTTAAGTGTTGCTTCATTTAAAAGTTCCCCATGAATGCATTAATGCAAAGCAGAATAATTTTAGAAATTCAGCCAAACTTCTAAATACAAAATTAAAATTATTTTCAAATGATCAATAAGAGATTCTATAATTTTCAATGAAGTTTTTCAGAAATGGGAACAATTTTCATTTTTTAACCGAATTCAAAAAAGGGGATGGTTATCAATTCACCTGTTTGTACTTTTCTGTCAGCATATAATCACTGTAAAATATGATTTTTTTGAAAATGTGCCCTATTTTCATGGATATATTTTGAACCGCTTTACCAATTAAAGATCCAATTATACAAATTAATTTGTCATCTTAATACCTTTCATTTGAATACCAAGAACGACCCAATCGGACAAATCTAGCTCGAGATATGATGGGTCAAGTGAAAAAAGGTAAAAAAACATAAAAATCACAATATCTCAAAAACTGTTCCATAAAAAAAAATTAACCTTGATTTTCGAATTCAGCGGAAAAAAATACATAAGGAAATTTATATCTTATCAAATGTACATGAAAAAAAATTTAATTTTGTAAACTAGTGTAATTGTCTCCAAATGTAAAATAAAAATTACATAAAAGGTATTCATTTCAGTTTTTTTCTTTTGGAAAAATGGAAAAATGTATTTTTTTTACAACAAACACAGGAAAAAGAATTCCTGTAATTTTAAATTTCAACTTTTGGTGAATTTTTTTACCTGTGTTTGTTGTAAGAAAAATTACATTTTTCCATTTTTCCAACCAAAAAAAAAAAAACTGAAATGAATACCTTTATAATTTTTATTTTGTTTGTGTAACTAACTAAAAATTTCAAATCGACTTTTGAATTGATTATTTTATGAATTCTATTAAATTATATGTGTTGACAAAATTTTACTCTTCTGCAATCAAAACTTACGTTTTAATTAACAAAAAGAAAATAAGTGGACTTAACTACAAGTTTGTTAAGTTCATTTTTATTTTTTGCTTTTGCAAAATTAAAAAAAAAATTTGTTGCAGAAAACGCGTCTAAAGTTTTCAATATACATACAGTATGTCAAGAAAATATTTTGACATAGTTAAAATCGTTATAAATTTTGATTTTTATCTTAAATATTTTTATTTTTCTTTGCATTATGAAATTTTTGGTTATGGATTTCATTTTATTTACATTTAAGTGAACAAATAGTAGTAAGTTATACGCAAAATTAAAAGTGAGAGCATAAAAATTACATGAAAGCCAAAAAAACTCAAAAATTTCTCTGTCAAGAAAATGTTTTTACATCCTTGTATTATATAGTAAGAAAATAGGAACGATTTTAAGTTGTACAAAAATAATTTTTTTTTGGTAAGGTTGTGGATACTCCATCTCAAGGTCCAGATCTATACCCTATTCAAAATTTATGGGTTTATTTGAAAAATAGTATTTCCAAAGGGTATTTCAAGAAGTAAATGGAGTTTAAAACAGTAATAGGAGGGGAACATGAGGAATATTTGGAAAAGAAAATTTTTTTCCATGCGAATTCGTCTTATGCTAGGAACACAATTGGGACGAACGACGAATTTGGTCCACGTCGACGAATTCGTCGATAAGAGTTCGCTGCGTAAATTCGTCGTGTGAAGCACAACAACGACGAATTTACGCAGCGAATTCCTCTCTTATTTTGATAAAGTTGACTGTTTTGTGTACAAAGACAGAGAGTGAGAGAGAGAAAATTGTTTTTTCGTCGTTCGTCGGCGTACAAATTAGAAATAAATCTATCTCAGAATTCGTCACGCACGACGAATTTCGTTGTACGGTGGTGTTGTGTTCATTTTCATATGCACACATGTGTTTTATTTTTTATGACGAAAGTTCGCACCGAAAAATTCGTCGTTCGTCCCAGTTGTGTTCCTAGCATAACAAGCCGATTTAATACCAATGGGGCCAAAAAAAAAAAATTATTTTTGTACAACTTAAAATCTTTCCTATTTTCTTACTATATAATACAATACAAGGATGTAAAAACATTTTCTTGACAGAGACATTTATGAGTTTTTTTTTGGCTTTCATGTAATTTTTATGCTCTCACTTTTTAATTTTGCGTATAACTTACTACTATTTCTTCACTTAAATGTAAATAAAATGAAATCCATAACAAAAAATTTCATAATGCAAAGAAAAATAAAAATATTTATGATAAAAATCAAAATTTATAACGATTTCAACTATGTCAAAACATTTTCTTGACATACTGTACATACAACTCAATGAGGTAGTTTACACGAGACTATTTTTTATGCGGCACAATTTTTGTTTTTTTAAGAACACACGAAACTAATTCATCCGACATAAAAATCTATACGTATTCACAGCTTTGTGTGTGTTAGTGTTTTTCGTATTCATTTAACATTTGCAACTTTTTAAGTTGTGTGTGTATTGGTTTTGTGCTGCTAATGCAGAGTTGTAGCTGGTTGAAAAATTATGCCAAACACAAAACCCCTCTCTTTGCCTCTCTCACCCACAAACTGGCATGTTATGCCAGCACAATTAATCCCGTGTAAATCAGCGCAATGAAGACAAGCAAAATAATCTTCTCTCAGGAGGTGATGGTTTATATGCCAATTTACCAGCGATGCCAATTTAGCGCTTTTCGCGCTAGTTTTAGCGCGTTTTAACTATGCCAAACGCGCTTTTTTTCGTCTTAGCGCGTTTAATAAAAAAAGCGCTAAATTAGCGCGTTTTGATTAAAGTCAAAAATATAATTTCAGTTCAATATCTTTTTACTTTTTTGTATAAATTTAACATTTGTCTTATATCCAAAATTTAACTTTTTGTTTAAATTTGTTAATGATTCAGATGTTGCAAATAAAATTCCCTTCACTGTGGTTAGAATTAAAAACGCATTTTAATATTGTAAATGGCAAATATTTTGAAATTTCACAATTAAAAATATGTACTCGTACTCGTGACCCAAAAAATGTATATAACTTATTAAGCATCTATCCTTTTTGTACTTCAAAAAGCATTTGAATTGCAACACTATTCGACAATTTATATAAGTTGTTACAAAGTTTGACAAAAAAAAATTAAAACAAAAACTAAGAATTTTGAATATTTGGAAGGCGAGACTGATTCTGTATTAATTGATTTTAGTTATTTAGGATATAATTTCGAAGAAGCAATATTGCATAATCTGAAAAAGAGTTACTAAAAAAGTAATTCTACTCGTATTTACTAATACTCGATATGTGTATTTATTAAAATTTAATCTAGCGCGTAGGAAAATAGCGCGTTTTGACTATAAATTGTTGATAATGCTGTAACTTAGCGCGTTCTAGCGCGTTTTGAGAAGGGGTATAGCGCGTTTGGGTTATAAATAGTTGGCATCGCTGCAATTTACATATATGAAATTTATACGCAAATAAAATACGAAATACCGCATTATTCTACATTATTAACTCAAAAAACTAATTTTTTGAGTTGTAACACTATTGAAGTAAATGAGCGAACTGAATCTATGTAAATGACAATGTGAACAAGAAATTATACCAACAGGTAGTACTGTGAGCACAATAAAAGAAAAAAACCATCTTTCCCATCTTTGATTCCCATTGCTTTTTATTTGTGTTTTCTAAAATTTAAAGAGTGCTTTGTGGATGCGAGAGCATTTAACGATTGTTTGTTTATTATTCTGACGATAGTTGTTGGCAAAAGTACTTGAAAAACTCAAGAATATTGTGTGAAAAATAAACAGTTCATTCGTACATATAAATAACTTGAATTTTTTTTCGGAATATGTATATGTATGTATGTATATCTTATTTATTTACATATTAATCTCGCTCATTTAAGTTAATTATATCTATTATTTTAATAGCTAATTTTGAAGTTGTTTTTTATCAATTCCCCGTGTTTTTAATGTAAACTTACGTACAATGTTGTGTGTGGTTTTAAGTTGACTGTTTAATTGTTACTGTGGTTCTTGCTCGCTTATGTTCTCAATTTTATGAATATTATTTTTATTGACAGTGTGACCAGATATTAAATAATATTGGGCCTCATTACCAGTGTGACCAGATTTTAAAATAATATTAAGCTAAATCACGTTTGAAAAAAAGCTAATATAAGCTAAAAAGTTACATTTTAGGCTAGAAAATAAAGCTAAACTTTTTTCCACTTCTTTGATCCCTTTTCAATAGTTTCTTATTGCTAAACTAACGTTAAATATTACACAAACATATTTTTTTGTTATACATATAGAATATTTGCTTAATAAAATTATTTATTAATTATTATATTTTAGATTTAATGAAGAACAAAACAAAAACTTCCCCAAAATAATCTTAAAAAGTTTTTAAAAATGTAAAAACATTTATATTAAAATACGAAAGCTTTTTAAGTTAATTAATGCTATTTAAGGTAAAGCATGGATCACACTATCTGCGCAATGTACCGAGTTTCGTCAGATCAGTGAAATAAAGTCATAAGTAAAGATTTTGCTCTAATTTATCGACTACTTGAAATACAAGGACATAATTGCGCCACACTGCATTGGTAATAACCCCATATAGACTTATTCCAGAATTAATTGAGTAATAATGCCATTTTGGCTTATTACTTATGACTTTATTGAGGTGGCCCGACGAAAATCGGTACATAGTGTTATCCAGGCTTAAGGCTATTTCAGGTTTTTGTTTTAAGTTAATTGATGCGGCTGAATGAACGTTCAACTCAAGTCAAATAATTTTATACCCAAGAAACTCAAAAAGTGTTTTGGCCACTAATATGAATTTAACTTTTTCCATTAAAATTCTAACCATTCTGCCATTATCTACTATTTTTCTTCTTTCCATTTCTGTTATAAAATTGTCGTTGTATTTTTTGTAAACTATTTTACAATGCTAAAAAATTATAACTTTTATAAGTTGTTTATGTTTTTAATATATTTTTAGGGAACACGCAATTTAGACTAAAAAAAGGCTAAAAAAGCTAAATGAGTTTTTAAAAAAAGCTAAAAAATAAGCTAAGAGCTAAATGAAAATTTTAAGGCTAAATCTGAAACAAATAAGCTAAATTTAGCTTAAAATAAGCTAATATGGTCACGCTGCTCATTACGGTTATCGTCGAATTTTTTGATTAGAGAAGCACACAATCTGGCTTAAGGTAGAATTAGTAAAATCGTATCGTGAGGTTGCGTGTCAGCTGACAAAAGCCGTAACCTATGCAATTCTGTTACTAGTTATAAAATATGTGGTGGTAGCACTGCTGACGTAGAAATCTACAGAAAACAGATTTTTCTGTAGCGAATGTCAAAAAGCCGCATTCAAAGCAAGACAAAAAAAATGTGCTATGCAAATTGTTACATTTTCTATAACTTGTACACAAATCTGAACGATACGGCAAGCTGTAAAGTAGAAAGATACGATTTTGCTAATTCTACCTTTATCGTGGTTGGCGTATTTCAAATACGACTACGACTGTTTGGTAATAGATTAAAGAAGACTTCAACAGTTTTTCTTTAATCTATTACCAAACAGTCGTAGTCGTATTTAAAATACGCCAACCACGATAAGGCAGAATATTTTTTTTATCTAGTCCTATAATTTGTCGAAGTAGAAGCGAAAAATTCGACCAGCGTAATAATTGAATAATTGAAATGTGTGTCGTTACGAATATTTTTAATCTAATTTAAGCTTTATAAAGACCTTTATAAAGCCTCAAAATTTTTATAAATAAACCCGTTTTTAATGCTAAATAAAAAAAATTTTTAAATTATTTGTAAGAATTTTTTATCTGAAATTTTAGTATGAGGAGGAGTATTAATTTTTTGAAGCTGTGTTTTGTAGCTATTTTATTGATTATTTTACTTCGCCGATGATTCTGCTGATTCTCTGATGTTACATTAGGATTAGTATCTGCTGAAGTCGGTATAGTTCAGTGACCAATGACTATGCCTTTATCACTTAAACTTTCCTACAACAATTGATACAAAGGGACACTAATGCACATCAGAAAAATGCGTGGTGTTGTTATTTAATGACTGGTGGATACAGGGATTGAACCCAGGACCTTCGGTTTTGTGGTCAACGTGCTAACTACTTCAGCTTTCGATAACGAGCTGATTCGATTACGTTTTTTTCAGTTTGACATTATGGCATTCGCTATCGAACAATGTAATAATATGGTTCGATATCGAATGCCATAATCTCAAACTGAAAAAACGTGATCGGATCAGCTCATTATCGAAAGCGACGATTAGAGATTAGTTTTGGTAAACTTTAGATTAATTTAGGATTATTCGAATTTTGGGTTGCTTAAAAACTGGGGATCTGCTCTGTAATTCGAAACGAAAACAAATGATTTGGAATTGTAATGCTGAAAACATTCAAAATCGAAAGTATTCGAAAGAGTTTGGTTGAGCTCATTTAATTGAAAATAAACTTTTTTGCAAAACTGACAGCTCATAACCTCAAAAATCGGTCATTTGTTTAGGAAAAATTTGGAAAAAAAATTTTCTGATAACTTAAAAAGTCTTCGTAAAATCGATTTTAGATATTCACTGATTTTTATAGACTTAAAAAGGTGTATCATCGGAAGCCTTAAATTTGACAATTCTGTTCAAGAAGACTGTTGCAAAAGAAAGGGCATATCTGTATCAAAATAAATTTAGTAAAGTGCGACTTTGACTCGCGCACGAAGGGTTCCTCACATTCGGTTTTTAGCATTTTTTTTTAATGTGGCGATTTTTGCGTTTTTGTTTCAGTTTAAACGATTTTTTAGCTTTGTCGCTTTTTTCTCGTTTTGGCGATTTTTTCTGTTTTTTTTTTATTTTGGCGATTTTTCCGGTTTTTCGCGATTTATTTTAGTTTTAGATTTATTTTTAATTTAATTTGGGTTTTTTTTTTTGTTTTAGCGATTTTTTTGGCTTATGGCCACTTTTTTCGGTTTGGCAATTTTATAATTTTTTGATTTTTTAGTTTTACCGTTTTTGAAAATTTCAAGAGTTTTGCTCTTACGGTTTCCAAGATACAGCAAGTTGTCCAAATTACATAGTCAAAATTGCATTAACTGATGGAACACCCTTTAATTTAATTTTTTTTTAAATTTTAGTGTTAATTGTTGTAGTCTGTATAAAAATACACTAACATTACAAATTGCAAGTGTATTACATGGGATTTTAACATTTTTCGTTGCTCGTTTTGGAACATCCTTTAATTTTTAATTCTCGTGTATTTGTTGTTGTAGCGACCAAAAGTCTACACACTGTGTCTAAATTTCAGGTCCGTATATCTTACGGTTCTCGAGAAAATACCTTGTGACAGACAGACGAACAGCGTAGCGAAAACAGTAGCGTTCCTTTTCACCTTTGGTGTACGGAACCCTAAAAAAGGTTAAAGGATCTTATCGTAGATCCAAAATGTGTTAATAATCCTTAGTGTTGTTATAAAACATGCTTTTTGAAAAGATTTTTTTGAAAAAGGACTCGGGGGAAAGTTATTTTTTGAAAAAAGTACTTTTTCCAAGAAAGTACTTTTTTGAGAAGATAAATATATTTATAAAAAGAATAATTTTTAAAATATATTTTTTAGATACGGAATTTTTTTTTTAAATTTGTGTTGAAGAATTTTTACAGAAAGACTTATTTTAAGAAGGCATATTTTGTGAATATAGTTTTGCATGAGTGAAATAACTTCTTAATTAATTATCTCGATGTTGTTAATAATCTAAAAGTAAAAAATACACTTTTTTTGATACTTTGGAAGTAGAGCAAAATTAGTTCCTGATTAATAACTTCCAATTTTTTTCACTGGAAACTATAGAAAGCCTTCAAATAAATATTAACATAACAAAAATGAAAAATTTAAAAAACCCCCGATATATTTAGAAAAGATGTGGCATCTAAACGGCTTGACTGATTTTCTTCAAACATGGTTAAGAACCATCTCGATCAAGTCACCTTTCAAACAGAGAAAACTAAATCAAAATCGGTCCAGCCGTTTGGGCTGTACGTGGACACGGACAGACACACAGATACACAGACACACACTACAAACTTATAACACCCCTTTTTTAGTCGGGGGTTAAAAATAGAAAATAAAATTTAAAAAAAAATACGTGTATATCTCATAAATTCTAGGTTTATTCCAGCAGCAGTATGGCAGCAAATAATAATAATAATAATAATAATATGCACAATATGCATCATGGCCTGCCGCCGCAACAGACTAACCTAATGCCAATGCCAAGCGCCGTAATGCCACAAAGCGTAATAGCTTCAACAGGTACAGTTAGTCCAATGATCCCACACATGAATGTGCAACAGCAAAATAATATCACAAGCAATCAGACAGCCTGGGATCAATTAACAGCATCTTCTACAAACAATAATACAAATATAAATACATCTCTTATTGTGGGAGCGGGCGGAGGAGGAGTTGGAATGGGAGGGCCGAATATTTCAACAACTGCGGCAACCACAGCATCTATTCTTCATGATCCAAACGCTGTCGGCTCTCCAAATATAATGACATCATTAATAACAGGAGCAAATTCGCCAGCTGGTCCTTCGTGCTCATCACCATCAACACCCACAAAGACCGGCTCTTCCCCAATGGAAAATATGATGGCCCATACACCGCAGGGAGGACCACCGCCTATGTATACATCAGGTGGCGGCTATGGTGAAGAGTTAACAGCTGAGCTGGTAAACCAAGGATGGCGAAAGTTTTGGTCTAAAAGAGAAAATCGTCCTTATTATTGGAATCGAGTTACTGGCGAATCATTATGGGAAATGCCCGGCGCAAGACCTTTTGATCCGCTAACAGATCCCTTAGGCATATCGCACACTGGCGGCCACATACCTTCCCCCATGCATCATCCACATCCACATTCACATTCACATCCACACATGCAGCAACAACATCACCTCAAGCGTCGCCCCTCGGATGACATGCACATGCATACTCATGGTCATCAGCCGCCACCAATGAAAAAATTCATATTATCCGGTCCCTGGGATCTTGAAGTATGCACTAACGCTGTCATAGTGGAGAGACCGCCAACTCTATTGCCTCAACCTCATCCGGAAATAGAAGCTCTGCGAGCCGCTTACACCATGAAACTGGTGAAAACTTACGAAGATCTCTGCATGAGGCGAGAAAACATAAAAGCACCCAAGGATTCCTTTAATCGCTGGCTGATAGAACGCAAAGTCATTGACAACGGATGTGATCCTTTGTTGCCAAGTAATTGTTTGCCCGAGATTTCCTCATGTATGTATCGAGAAATCATGAACGATATACCGATAAAGATTGTTAAACCAAAATTTACCGGCGATGCTAGAAAACAGTTATCACGCTACGCCGAAGCGGCTAAGAATATTATTGAATCCAGATCTTCACCCTCTGAGTCCAAGAAGGTCGTTAAATGGAATGTTGAAGATACTTTCCAGTGGCTGAGGCGTACAGTGGGTGCAAGCTATGAAGACTTTCAAGATCGCTTGGGCCATTTGAGACGACAATGTGAGCCTCATTTGACGGAAACAGTCAAGAGCTCCGTGGAAGCTTTGTGCGCAAAAATCTATCATTTATCCGCTGAACATGCGCGTAAGATACGGGAACGTCATATGCAATTGTTGAAAGAACATGGTATACCCGAGCCAACACCGCCGCCGCCACCGCCCCATCTTAAAAAGGTCTGGTGCTATCCCATACAGTTTGCTGTACCCTCTCCACGTATGCCCGCTATAGAATATGTTCAGGATCGCGATCACATGATCATTAAATATACACCAACCACTTTGAATCAGCCAGATGCTCAATACATCAATCTAACACATTTACAAAAGCTCGAACAACTTTATCGTCACAATTGTTTCGACGACAAGAAATTCGATTTGTTTATTGGCCGAGTATGGTGCTTATTGAAACGTTATCAGACATTTTTGGGCAATGTTTTGAATTCGTCACAAGAAGCTGAGCTTACACAAGCTTCCTTGCCCACACCAGCGTTCGAGTGCTTGCATCGGCACTTTGGTGTCACATTTGAATGTTTCGCATCGCCATTTAATTCATATTTTCGTCAATATTGTTCAGCATTTGCTGATACCGATGCTTATTTTGGTTCAAGGGGGTAATTTTAAATTAACTGAAAAATAAAAACAAACATTATTTATATTAATATGCCATTACTTTTTTTATTTTTTATTGCAGACCCTTTTTAGATTTTAAACCAGTTTCGGGCTCATTTCAAGTAAATCCTCCACACTGTGAGGAACTTATTGATGCGGCACTTTTGCATATTGATAAATTGCTTTCAGAGTCTATGGAACCTTTAAGGCAAGTTAAGTTTTTGATTACCTTAGTTAAATAAAAAAAACTCGTTAAACCTAAAATTCTAAAATATAACAAAAGAAATTATCTGAAATTAAATTTTTGATCAAAATATGTATGTATTTATTGTATTTAAATTTTACCTAGACTGTATAATATCAATCTTTTATCTATTTATCCCATTTATAGCTTTATTATTTTCTTACCGGAGTGGAAAAGCATTTCTAAGTTGGAGGAAAATATATATAAACGTCGTTCTATGGTGGTGTTGGGTATGGCCCATGAGTATCGCCATGGATATCAACACATTATAGCAAAGTAAGTACATATTCGCAAATTTAAAATTGGGAAACCGAAATATTTTATAAAAAAATGTCTTTGTAAAAAGAAAATTTGAATGTTTTAAATCAATTTAAAAAATGTGTTATTAAAAAAAATAAATGGTGGTCTTAAAAATTGTACTTTTTCAAAAACCACTTTTTAATAGTAATTGTTTTAAAGCTCTTTTTAAAAGTTCTTATTTTATAAGGTACTACATACATATTAAAAAAAAATATACATACATACCTTTACAGTTTTTTAAAAGTCAGTTTTTTTTAGAATATATTTTATTAAATTCACTTCTTTAATAAGTATGTACTTTATTAAAAGGTACTAAATTTTTTTTTTTAAATGCACTTTTCTTTTTTAAAAAACGTGCATATACATACATACTTCTTTTTAGCAGATGTTGAGAGAGCTTTTGAGAGCGTAATGTTCTTCTCCTTCTTGCATGAAACAGTCCGTACTTTTTCTTTGGACTAGTTTGGGCAATCATAAAAGCAATCAGCTGTTTGAAAACTAAACAATAACAAAGAAAAATTAAAATTGACCTAAAAACTAAAAAGAAGAAGATAGGTGCATTAGGATACCCGGTTATAGCTATGCTGCTTAGCTATATAAAACAAATTTCATAAGTGAAATAATGCAATAAAATTATATTATATGATGATGTAAAATTCTCTGCAAATATTTCAAAACCTTTCCATTTATTTCCCATTATTTTCTTTTCCAGCGGCGTACGATTAAATTAATGTATTGTTTGTGGCCGCTGACGGCTGTAAGCCGGCTTACAGACAATCGGGTGTGTTCTCTGGTTTGTGCTCATGTGCAAAAACAATACAAAAACAAATCGAGCAATCATTCTCATAATTTTTGTTATAGCTATGCTATTTATTTCACGACACGAGCTAGGACGTGATTTTCGTAACAAAAATAATCGGCGCTATTACAGTTATAAATTAGTTTTTGTTTGATTTGTTTGTACTTAAAACCAAAGTACGAAAATAAACGAAACAAATTGTTTGGTTTCGTTCTTTGAAGTGAGTGAAACAAAAACAAAACAATAAGAAGGATTGCTGAATTTGCCCCAAGACACCTCTCTTCTTTTTTTGTTTTTGTTTCACTCACATCAAAGAACGAAACAAATCAAAATCAGACAATTTGTTTTCTTCATTTTCGTACTCCGGTTTTAAGTACAAAGAAATCAAAACAAAAACAAATCTATAACTGTGATAGCGTCGATTATTTTTGTTACTAAAATCACGGCGCAACTCCTGTGTCGTGAAATAAATAGCATAGCTATAAATGAAATGAAAAGTTGTATCAAAAAAGATTAATGAACTAATAGCGGAAGATAGTATTATGAGCTTTTATACAGGGTGGCCCAAATGAGACCTAGTGATGCGTATGAGAAGAATAATAAAAATCGATAATTTTAATGCGTTGTTGTGGACTGTACGTATTCATTTTAAATTTCCAAGAGTTCAGTTATAATCTGCAAAAAGAAAAACTAAATTATGTTAAAAAATAAAAAAGTTATTTGTGTTTCACATCAGCTGGTCTTATTTGGGCTTCCCTGTATAAAACTAAGAAACAAAACATTCTAGATATGCTAAAGCATTTAAGTAAACACATAAATTTCCTGCTTCCCGTATTGTGTATAGACATACCCAACGTGAAGTAGTAAAGATGCCTTCTAAAAGGCCGCTGTACTCCTTATTTTGGATGTGTAAGGCATGCTCGCTCCATTCCATAGTCATATCATTTATACACGCTTTGTCATTGGCGATAGGCATTACACTCTCGCTTCTTTTGCCAGCGTTTCTAAAATAATGAAATGACAAATTAAGTTTAACATTTGTTAACTCACTAATAATCCAAATTCATTATTTTACGTATTCAGTAAAACTTTTTTTTTGTATTAAGAAACATTGAAATTGATTATTGAGGTTTTCGTCGGATCCTATGCGCATTTCACTGTTGCCAACAAATACTGGACAACAAATTTTACCCCTTTTCTTGTGGAATAATTTTTTTAAATTTCTTCCCAAGCATGGCTGTATGAAGACTTTATTCCTAAACTGTAAATTGATGTTCTTGTACCTTTGTACATTTTTCTGTTATCGAGAGAAATTATTGTTTGCTCTCACTTTACCGAACTTTTCCCAAAAAGTACGGGATGAAATCTTATATACCCATATTTTAAAAAGGACCCATTTTAAAACTACTTTAATTATTAACTTCATGTTTGTTTTAGAAATGACGTCAATGTTAAATGTATGCAGGGCACACAAGTTGTTTGGCTCCAAAATAGTGCCGGCCATGCGCGCTGGGGACCCAATGAAAATCGTGTAGAAGCATTACGGGAAGCTTTCCGGCCACAAAGAGATCGCGAACGTGAACGTGAACGTCAAGCAGCAGCGGCATCTTCAGCTGCATCTTCATTGAACTCCTCACAGCCATCAACATCATCGCAGGCATCGGCAAGCTCTACATCCGTTGGTGGCCATACATCGGCGTCTTCTTTAACAACCACCACAGCTTCTTCGGCAGGCGGTTCAACTCCGCAACATCAGCAAACCTATACCACTAGTAATAACACAACTATGGGCTTTTCTCCCTCACCATCGATCATAACATCACCAACAACTACTACACCAACATGCTTGGCATCACCTTCTGGAGCCTCAACATCCAGTGGTGTATCTTCAATAAGTTCTTATGGTGGTAATCCCGGTATGTCACCTTCTCCTTTATCACCTCATACACCACCATCTAATTATCATACTTCAGCTTCACCAGCTTTAAGCCTACAAAGCGATTGCTCTTCGCCCTCATCCTCCACAACCTCATTGTCGCCAGCTCCTCTCTTGGAAATGGGTAATACTACAACATCGGCCAATGTTTCAATAACAGCTACAGCTACAACATCGGGAACTTCAGCTGCTGCTGCAGCCGCCTTTGCTTCATTAGTTGCCGGTGGCAACGGTGGGGCAAATAATTCATCTTCATCAGCACCAGTTGCTATAACCACTACAGCTCAACAGACTGTTATTAATTCAGCCGTTTAAAGCGCCCCCCCCCCCAAATAAAAAATACAAACATCAAGAAATATACCACATACATTATTGAGGTTAGTTTCAAAATATTTTTTTATTATTTTATGTTTTAAGTTTTACTTTAATATTTGTAAATATATTTTTAGTTTCCTTTATTCTCATAACATAGAATTTATATACAAAAAAAAAAGAGTATGATAAACTTAAAAAACACACATCTACACAAACATATATAAACTTATGTTATATTTTTAGGTGTGTAAAGGTAAATTTGATTCTGATAATATTAAAACTAAGAAAAGCTCTGCAGTGCAAATTTGGATTATGAAAACAAAAATTCTTATTTGAAGAAATTTTATACGGAACAAGTTAAACTTAAAGTTTGCATTCATTTAAAGGACGGCAGAATCAAAGTGGATGACATTTTAGGGTAGTTAAAGATCAGTTCTAATCATATTGTAGTAAAAGCTTTTCTGTATTTTGAAATCTTTAAGCAGAGAAGGAGAAAATCATAGGGCCTAATCTCGAGTGAAGATTGTTTTAAAACGACATATAGGAACTAAAATAAGTCTGTTTCTTTACTTTTTGGATAAAGTTCGGTAAAATGAGAGCAAACTAAACGGCCCTGTTCTGTAAACCGATCGATTTTAGAAAACGTAACTCCGACAATCGGGCCTGTTCTGCAAATCACGACATGTCAAACCACGGTGATTTCAACAAATTGATAAAAGCTAAATCACAGCTTTTGTAAATTTCACGATTTATAGCGATGGAAGTTGGAATAAAATGTTCTGTTATACATGACAAAAACTTAAAATCGAGGGTGGGGCAAAAGTTACCATGGGGCTTAAAAGTTTAATAACTTTTTCGTTTATTACTTTTTTTATTTTTTTCTCAGATTATATAATATACTAGCTTAACCCGGTGTGCTTCGCTACTCCTCCCATCCCAGCAAAAAAATAAATATATATACATATATATATGTATATACATATACAATATATATACATATATGGCATTGGTGGTGCAATATGAAAATTGGATTTTGCCACGCCCCTCCGCCCGCAGACCGAAAATCAAAAATCAGACTTCACAGTGTCACCGGCCTGAATATTCTGCATATTCCCTGAAAAAAATCGTTTTTGAGTCCATACGTTACATACATACATACACACATCCTGTTTTATATATATAGACAAAATGGAAATATATTTACACTAAGTATGAAAAGTAATGTCTTTTAAATGGCCGCCGTTTTCAGCTTCGCACTAATGGGCTCGTTTTAGAGCATTTTCCATAACATCTTTCAAAATTTGTGGCTGTAGCGTTCGAATTTCTGCAACAATGTTTGCCTTGAGTTCAATGATTATCTCTGGCTTGTTCACATACACTCACATACGCTCCTTCAAATAACCCCAAAGAAAATAGTCGGGTGCTGTCAAATCTGGCGATCGCGCTGGCCAAATAATTTCCGAATTTCTGGAAATTATTCGCTTTCGAAAAATTTGACTTAAAAGCACCAATTTGTCTCGTGCAGTGGCTCCGTCCTGTTGGAACCACATACCAGATCTGTTTTCAAGAGCAGGACGTAAAAAATGTTCTACCATAAACCGATACCGCTCTCCATTCACGCTTACAGCACTTCCATCTTCATTCTCGAAGCAGAAAG
The DNA here is from genome assembly GCA_944452675.1 of Tachina lurida. Lineage (NCBI taxonomy): Eukaryota > Metazoa > Arthropoda > Insecta > Diptera > Tachinidae > Tachina > Tachina lurida. The sequence goes on along the minus strand of OX101754.1, from coordinate 26,178,863 downwards.
GCCCAATGATATTTTCAGATGTGATCCCCCACACCATATTGCACACCTAATGGGGTGCAATTGGCGTTGATGAATGGCTCTTGGATTTGCAGAACACCAGAACCTACAGTTCTAATTACACTGTGATACAAAAAAAAAAAAAAAATATTCAGGGATTCTAATGTACCAATTCGATTTTGTTGGAGTCCATGGATGACGAAAATACCGTTGGTTTTTTTAGGTCACTTCATAAAGTGATTTTATAACGGTAAATGTAGTGAAAAACGGGGTTTCAGTTTTAAACAGGTGTAACTTCTTTGTTTCCTAACGGATTTCTTTTAACTTTCCGTTGGTGTAAAGGACCGAATATTATCTTTCAACCAAGATATTTTTTTTGAAAATCGACCCACAAATGGCTAAGTTACAGTCGTTGAAGTGTAGAAAAAACCCATTAAAAAAGTATTCTTTTGTAACTCATAAGCAAGTTATGGCCTGAGGAAAACAAAAGAATACTTTTTCAATGGGTTTTTTCTACACTACAACGACTGTAACTTAGCCATTTGTGAGTCGATTTTCAAAAAAATATATCTTGGTTGAAAGATAATATTCGGTCCTTTACACCAACGGAAAGTTAAAAGAAATCCGTTAGGAAACAAAGAAGTTACACCTGTTTAAAACTGAAACCCCGTTTTTCACTACATTTACCGTTATAAAATCACTTTATGAAGTGACCTAAAAAAACCAACGGTATTTTCGTCATCCATGGACTCCAACAAAATCGAATTGGTACATTAGAATCCCTGAATATTTTTTTTTTTTTTTTGTATCATAGTGTTATTAACAAAGCCATTCAAATGAAAATGAGCTTCATCACTCATAATTAAATTTTCAATAAACTTGATTCTGTTGATTCTATTATTCTGGTTCTTTGTTCAGTTGTGAATTTCTCCATTATTTATTATCCCAAAAATAAAAAACATATATAAACGAAAAAGTTATTAAACCTTTAAACCCCATGGTAACTTTTGGCTCACCCTGTATGACACCTAAAACCGACACTAGTTCTCTAGTTCGAACAAAAAACCGACAACATTGGATTTCGTGACACCAAAGTATTTTTTTGTCGGTTTCAAAACCAATTCCGATAAGATTGGTTTCTATGCCACCCCTGATTATTACCATACTTTATGAATTAATTATTTTTTAATGACTCACAATTTAATATATAACCTTTTCTAAAGTTTTTACACTTTTTGTTTGCTTACTTTTCATTTGTTTACATTTTGAATCATATGTTTTCATCTTGCTAAAGTAAAAATTTGCAAAATACTCAGTCAAATACTGTCATTTTACTCTCTCAATTCGTGTTCTCATCTACTGTATTTAGGTCAAAAGAACGCAATTTAGTAAAATGCATTAAAGTTCAGTAAAAATTTGTAATAACTTTTGCGTACGCGAACACAACTGTTGTTAGTTTTCAAACAGCTGATTGATTTTCTAAGTGCCCAAACCAGCAAGAAGTAAAAGTACGGGCTGTTTCGTGCAAAAAGAAGAACATTACTCTCACAAAACCTCTCTCACATACCCAATTTTCGATTACGGGAACGCTTTTCGTGCAAATCGGGATCCCGCGGCGTCAATTTTTTTTATAAGTAGCTTTATATACACATACAGACATAGTCGCAAAAATTGTTTTCAAATAAACATGATGGACAATTTTCACAATTTTAAGATATAAAAGTATGTACTTTGATTATTTTCAACCAAAAATAATATTAGTTCCTCAAAATTTGCGATAAATAATCGTAAATTTCGAAATTTTAGAAAAGGTACATTTAATTCAAACTTAAAAAGCTTAACTATTGATTTCTTTTTGGTTTAAAAAAAAATGAGATTTCGGCCTTAGTTCGAAAATTCGTTCATTTTCGAAATTATGACAAACTGCATTAATTCACCTGCACCGTTATTATTTCGTGGTATTTAAGCTATTAACGTATTTATCGACACGCATTTCGCATTCAAGTCACAAAATTTAATCTTTAAGCTTTTAGGTATAAAATAAATATTTTTTCGTATTAATTTAAATGTAAATAAAGCATACTTTTGCTTTACTTTGCAAATGCATTTGTCTTTGAAGAAAATTACAAAGTGTGTTTGTAACACAAAAGAAACAAATTTCGAGTTTAACTTTACACATACATATTTCTAAATATATACATATAAGAACGAAGTTGAACATACATACATATATTTCGTGGCAATTCTTACGCTTTAAGTCTTATTATAATTTAATAATATACATAGAATATACATACGTTTTTTATTATTATTTATAAATTATCTGTCTTAAACTTTCTATATACATACATATATTAAAACAAATCACAATTAAATATAGGCAAACATCAAACATAAAGCATTTCATTTTTAACAAAATATAAAAACAAGCTCATTTTAAATGTACAAAGAGTAGAAGAAAAAAAGAACAAAATTAACGTAAAGACCCGCCCTGAATTTTTATCCAGCAAATTCATATCCCCCCTCCCCCACCCCCCTTAACTAAAATTTCAATGTTTAAAAGCTTAATATAAAAAAAAATAAATAAAAACATTGTAAAATTACTTAAAAGGTTTTTACAATTTGAAATATTAACATATGTATCCTAATTTTTTTCATTTCATTTAATTTTTTTCATAAATAAATCGATCCCAATCGGCAAGAATGATTTTGAAATTAAATTAAATGAAATGTATAATTTTGAAATGATTTATATTTTAAATTGTAAATATCATGAATATTTATGACGTTTTAGATAATTCTATAAAAAAAAAATAAAAACAAAATATGAAAAACTTTACAACATGAAATTAAGAATTGTATTGAACAAAGTTTATATGCATATGTGTATAAGGACAGGTGCGAGGCAGGCCAGAACTACCTGAGTTATCTAACAAGAAATATAAATAAATAAAAATTCTTTGAAACATTTTGAATTTATTTATTTATTCATTGTTAAAACACGAAAACAGTTTTCTTTAATTTGAGAATTTTTTTCAACAAAGTCTACATCAAGGCCTTGGTCTATATGAGTATTTCAATAGCCTTCTTAACACATTGACTGTCACGTCAGTCACATATGGGTGACACTGCACTATATGGTTTAGGGCACGTCGGACAAATACATATGTCTGACACGAGTTTCGTTCCCCATGAAATTTCTGTATTAATGGTTTCGGCGCAGTAACTTAAAAAATAACGAAAAATTATTTTATATATTATTTTTATAATGAAAAGGCAAGTTAAACTTGTTTGTGGTGGTTGCCAAAACATTCTAAACACATAAAAGGTTCTTGAGGACAATCCGGGCAATACGTGTAACTTTTGACTTCTTTCTGGCGGTCTCTCTCCATTCCATCTGTTTTATTCGGGAATAACATAAAGTACATGTTCTTTGAGCATATGAGTGCCAAGTAATAGCTCGTGTAGAAATTGTCAACGAACAGTGTCCTATCTTGGTCCCTGGCCAAGGTTTTTTGCGTAAACCTCTGATTTTCCCGAGTATATCTTGCTTGCCCATGTATAGCCTTCTGTAGAACAAAGCTTGAATAATTTTATTCCGTATTTATGGGCTTTGTCTAGAGTTTTTCTTTTCCCGGACTTTTTCATTTCCCGGGAAAGCGGGAAAGATTTTTCGGTTTCCCGGGAAATCCCGGGAATTCCCGCCCAGTACAAAACAATACAAAATATTTTTAAATTTAATTTATTTCAACAAAAACAAATTATAATTCATGAGATCGATTAAATAATAACGTTTTATACACACATTATTCAAAAAATAATACCGTTTCCGTTCTTTATATAATAATACATAGTACCAATATTATAAAAAAGAAATTATACGAGTATTATTAAAAAAAATATTACAAATATCCCCCTTATGAAAAAATCATTGTTAAATTTAAAATTGGTTTAACAAACGAATTTTGTATGGCAAAACCAATTTTAACGCATGCTTTAACTTTAGTAATCGTTTTTGCATAAGGGCATATTTCTTTGGAAATAGTACTTTAGTACAGAATAAGCTGTTAATGCTTTTAACCGTACTATTTACCAAAGAGAATCTGTAATTATTTGTAATTTTCTTTTATTTCCTTGCTCATTTCTGTGTACCAGGTGTAAGCTCGGCCTTAGTTGTTGTAAAGCTTTAGCTATTGTAATATTGCCATCACCTTATAATTGCACCATCGCATTAATAAAGTGAATAACGACACTCATCAAGGAATGTGTACATAGAAATTAAGTTGCCATAACAAAATCAAAAAATCCCAGGAATTCCCGCACAAATTTTCCGGGATTTCTTTCCCGGAAAATGTGCGGGATCCCGGGAAATTTGTCCCGGGAAATCCCGTATGAAAAACACTAGCTATGTCGAAATATTAGGCGACCGAGTCTCATCAATCACAAAGTCCTCACCTGGGTATAGAACTTTTTTGTATTTGTTTTCCAAGATATCTATAAGTGGTTGAACCTTTCCAATCCTATCCCCTTTTGGAATGGTTTCATTATTGGCAAAGTGAATATTCGCGAGCATTAGCTCGAAACGATTCCGGGACATTATTTTTGGCGCAACATTGTTTCTATAATTATCGCTTGTATACCAGTATGATGGAATGCTACCAAGTCCAAGACCCATCCATATTAGAAGTCCCAAGAACTTTTTCATTTCATCGCTATTAGTTGGAGTCCATTTTTTCATTCGACTTTCGCGCTTAAGTCGTTTTGCAGCCAATTTTGGCTCAGCGTATCTATTTGTTTCTAACACGATAACGTTGATTATTTCATCGTCAATAAACAGACGAAAAGCGTCAAACGGGGTGATGCTTTATGGGACATCTTCTTGTGGGCCTGATTTTCCGAATACCTTCGTATTCCGCCCAGACAGCATTTGTAATTTCAGTTTCACTTAGAAACAGATCTGCTTCTTGATATTCATCTCTTTCTTCTGTATTTTCTTCTAATGCTAGAGTTTCAAGAATTTTTTCAATTCTGTCTGTGAGTTCCTCATCTTCATCATTTTCCGAGTAGTTTGGAAGTATCACATATAGGTGTCATCAAAACTATAATCCTCACATTTTTCATCACTTTCTGTATATTAGAGTATTTTTTCTAACAGTATCCGATAGAAGTTTCCTTTTCGCCATTTCGTTAGACAAATATCATGCAATAATATAACGCGGTCAACTCTTGTTGCTTACTGATCACTTAACAAGAAAAAATACAGAGCGAACCCAATTTGTAGCATTTTTGTGAGAGTGTTTTTGTCGTACATATATGTATGTCCGACATGGCCCCGCATTAAAAAAAAAAGTCGGAAGGCGCCACGTCTGACGCATGCGTGCGACACTCTCATTTGTAAATAACTCTCTGTTTATAAGCAGTAAACATTACTACTACCCTAAATTCCAATAGTGACGTTTTCGAAGAGATTACGCAAAAAAATGCTATGGCCTCCAGCATCGTATTTGCTGAAAGTGCCTTGGCAGTCAATGTGTTAAGGTACGGTCACACTTGACAAACATTTTCCCAAAAAAAAAAACGTAACCAATAAATGCTAATGATAAATCTCCTGATTCAGACACGGTTTTATTAAGTTCAAAATAGTTTCCAATAATATTGTATTCTATAACTTTGTCTATTTGTTAAATACGAAAGTAATTAACGCAGTCAACACATGTCTAAAGCAAAAAATTTTGCATTAGTATTTACTGGTTACGTTTTTTTTTGGCAAATGTTTGTCAAGTGTGGTACGGTCAGTTAGGTTAGTTTCAATCGTTTGTGTTTTATAAACAATTGCCCTTTTCGCTGTTGGCCTATTTCGAGTGCGACTACGTCATTTTTGTACTAGATTAAATAAGACCGCAACATTTTTTCTTTAATCTATGACAAAATCGTCGAAATACGCCAAACACGATAAGGCCCAATATTTTTTAAATTAATTTCTTCTCTTTTACTGAAAGAAAAATCTAGAAAAATACATATGTATATGGCATGTTCATCGAAATTTCTATTTATGTTTTATTAAATTTATTAAATTATGAAATAATAATAATTATAAAACGTTGCTTGATATCGAATATCGTAACTTGCCCCAGGTCTGTTCCGCAAATCGGTTCATTTAAATAAACAATTTTCAATAATAAAAATATTACACTTCACTAAAAATGTCTAGATAAATAAAATACATACTATGTAGTATATGGTTTAAAAAGCTGGCAATTTCATAATTAATATTTTTTTATTTCTCAATGGAAATATTAATTCGAATTGCAGAACTGGGTAACACATGTTGTTAACATACATACTACATACATAACATTGGGTCTTCAATGACGTCTACACCACGTATAAGTGGCAATCCGCTGCGCAATGATTTCCCAAGTGATTGCTTTAGCAATTATTGCCTCACAATGGGTCATCACGTAGCAATTTCATTGCTGAGAACAAGCAATAACGTCGGCAGAATAATTTTCTACACGTAGGAAATTTCATGGACGCAATAAAATTTGACAATTGCCGTATAGACTGGCAATAAATTCATTAAGCAAATGTCAAAATATGGATATTGCCAATGGAGATAGCTCATTTCCAGTGCTGGCAATAATTGTCAACGTGAAAGGTCAAACTCGGTGTTAATTTATGTTCTACTTTTCTGTATTGCTTTGACATTTTCATAATATCAGTGAAATTGAGAAAATACATAAGTTGAAAAAAAGGAAAATAGTCTTTTAAAATCGTGTGTAGTAAAATAATTTGTATAGTAATAAGCAAGGCAAATTCATTTCGTGAATTTGCCTTGGTAATAAGTTTATAAAAATAAAAACTTGTTCGATTAACCAGATATTCACAAACGAATTATATTTTTTCTACGCACCTTTCCTGTTATGAGCTACGATTTCCCATAGCCTTAACACAAGTAAAGCTATCAGCAATATTGTTCCGTTATTCTGCCGGCGTTATTGCTATATTGCCAACATATTTATTGCCCCCGTCTACACGGGGGGTATCAATCTGCTGTCACCTCTCTTTTCTGTAGTCGGTGCATTTGCGAATTTTAATTTAGACAACTAAAAACTGCATATTTATATAAAAAAAAACGTAATGGAGAGGAAAACCGAAGAAATATTTAAAATTATAAACTTATATCAACAATTTCCATGCTTATGGAACTACCGAAGCTCCCAATGTAAAAGGTTGGACCAAAAGAAAAATGCCTGCGAGCAAAATTTCAAAAAAAAAAAAATATGGAAAAAAATTACGCATTGAACAAAAAATATGTAAAACATAAGAATTGTGAACTTACTGAAAAAAAATAAGATGGATTCATCCAACAAAAAGTCGGGGTCAGCGACAGAGGACCTTTACAGGCCACAATTGTATTACTATGCAGAAATGAGTATTTTGCAGACTGCGGTTGACCTCAGGGAAACTAAAAGCAGCTTAACTTTTCCAAATGTGAGTATGAAGCTGACATTTGAATGTAAATATACATATATGTATATGTGCATATATGTATATCGTCACCTTAAATGCAAACGGACATAACTACATAAAAATTCGAAATCAAGTTTTTGAGCAATTATGGTTCATTTTATCAAACTACATTTTCACGGAAATATTTTATGTCGTTAAGCTTTCTTTTTTGCGGTTATGGCACGACACATCTTATTTATTTTTATAGGGTAGTTTTTGACTTGCTCGTACACCAAAATAATATAAATTTCTTTAATGAGCTTTCAAAAGCTTTTAACAAAATAAGTGGAAATACGTGTGTTAAAACAAATTCTACTCACCATAATGTGAAATATAAAAAAAATAAGTCACACAGCATAAAAATGTTTCATAAAATATTTAAAATGATAACTTTTCTTAACTATCACACAATTCCTATCTGAAATAAATGATTACATGTAAACAAAAACATACTGTTAATTGTAAAATCCTGTTTTTTATTATTATTTTTTTGTTATAACTCGGCTATTAAATACATTTTTAAATAATGAGCAGAATAAAGAAGCTGCAGGTGCCAGGGTCATATTAAAAAAATTCGGAAATATTGAAAATAAAAATAACAAGTTTAATATTTGAATCCTGTAACTTGATTATTTTGCACACTTATTACAAAATAAGTTAGAATAAACTATAATAATTAACCAACCAACGTTTATAAATTTTTAATTAAAAAATTGTTAGTCTTTATTTATTATTTTTTCTCGTAATTTTAAAAAAATAATTGAAATACACAAAAAATAATAAAACAAACAAAATACTCACCTTAATAAAATAACCGACATTTTAGACCAAATTTTAGCAAAAAATTTATGATTAAAGAGAGAAAAATCTGTTAAAATCCTTTATATATACCAACATGCATACATTCAAACATATATTGAAAAGAAATAAATAAATAATTATTTGTTAAAATCAGATACATCAAAAACAAATAAGAATTATGCATAATTAATTAAGTTACGTAATAAAAGGCGTAGTTCTTAATCGAAGTGTTTAAAAATTGTGTTTAATTATTTCAGGAAAAATGACTTAATATTGTAAAAAAAATAGCGATAACAGCGTTGCCATAAGGAATTTTTAAACTGTGATTATAATTTACGTTTGTTTAATTTTTATTTTTATATATGTATTTAAAACTGTTTGCCATTTGATGTCATGTTACGAAATCCTTGATAGTCAAAAAATAATTTTCCTAACGTTCCATAAATTATAGATGGCAACTGAACTTTAGTTGCGTAGCCATTTGCCAAAATTTTATTATAAATAACAGCTGTAAACACTTTAGTGCCAAATATGATTTATATTGCCAATCGCGAATTTTTAAACAATAAAAATTGAATTAAATAAACTAATCTTGCTTTGGGAAGGCGAAAAAGTTCTAACTAAATTGTTAGTTAAAAATTATTGCAATCAATATATTATTAGACACCTCAGTAAAAAAAAGACTTTCCCTAGAACTTATTAAAATGTAGAATTTGCGATCCGGGAGTAGTACAAATTTGGATCATCTCTTAATAATTTTTACATAATAATAATAATGATTTTACATACATATGTAATTCTCTTACGATTCCTAATCACCGATCTAGAAGCGATGTTAAATATTTCTTTTTTGGTGTACTATATATAACAATATTTGTATTTGGGGAAAAGGCTAAAAAATTCCCCATTTTCGGAACTTGTTTCTTTTTATGCGAATTTAAACTCAAAACATACTTGATAAATTCAGTCGCAGTAGTGAAAAGTGATTTTTCAATCACTGTGAAAAAGTAACATGTATGGAAATATCGCTCATCTCTAGTTCACACACATAAAAATGACTGCTTGCATGAAATTGCTTAAAGCGTTCTTGCCGCAATTAAAATAAATTTCCGGAACAAAAAAGGAATAAGAAGCAAGAAGATTCGAAATTTCACTTACATTCTTTACATACTCGAATAATTAAAAAAATATATTTTTGCCTTCCTTAATATTTATTACGTCAATCACTTATAAGAAAATTTGAAATAGAGAGAACAAGTTCAATTTATTAACACCAAATTAAATAATAATAAAAAATTAAACTAACTAATATGAAAAAAAAAATTAAATAAACAATAATAATAAAATGTTTAACAAACGTATAAAATCCAGATGATCTCAGAAACTTTTAAGAAAATCTAAAACATTAGATTAATGAAATAGTAGTTCCAAGGTATACAGCAACAAATCTAATCAGTTAAATCAGACAACAAAGTTATAGAAATACACACGTGTACTTACATACATATATACACACATATACTCCAAGCAATTCGTGTTAAGAGCTTTAGCAAATTTAAATAATTCTTTTAACTTTTTAATTTTAGCTTTTTGCTGATGTCTTAAATAATAAATAGCAGTCATAAGCAAGGCTTTTACATAATTTCAAGACTGGAATCACTGTTTTTAGAAACAACTTCCGTTTCAGATGAACCTGAGCCGGAGCCCGCGTCATTAACAATTTCATTATCCTCCGATTGGCTATTGCGTAAAACACAATGTGGTGGCGATGAAGACAGTTGCCAAGCGGGTATAGAGGGAGCTGCTACGGAGGCTACTAAGGGTGAAGGAAATTGTTTACGATTTAATAGTAAACCTTTAATAGCTTCTAGATCGCTTTTGAATTGATTAAATTCGCGCATAAATTGTTGAGTTTGCTCACGTTGTTCACGTGCCAAGCCTTCTTTAACTTGAGTCAGTTCCGTTTTTATTTCTCCTATACGTGTATCGACATTTTTATCTATGTCCGCTATAGCATCATCAACAGATCTTTTCTTTTTGCCTCCAAACAATAATATTTGTAGAAATCTCTATTAATGGTACAATATAAGATTAATGAAATCTTGCAGGCATCGGTAGCTTACCTTCCAAAACATGTAAATGGTATAAACCACTCCGCCTAACAAAGCCATGGAATGTAGAATTTCTTTAAGACGACCTAGAGTAGTAAGTCTTGGCTGCTCTAAAGCCAATTGTGCATGTGTTTGAGTAGCATTTATCCCCATATTTATGACAGTTGGCGAATTCGGATCTTGTGTAAACACTCCAGCTCTTTCACAGGCTATTTGGATTTCGGTCGATGTTAATCCCTTGGACCTCAAGAACTGTTGCTTTTGCAACAAAGTGGTGTGTCGTACTTTGGCATTATTAAGGAAATTAACGGCAGTAGTTATCTACAGGCAATTCAACAACATTAGAGTAAATAAACGATAATTGTTCTATATGGAATTACCAAGGCCTCCCTTGGCGCTGCTCCTTCCTGCGACACTTGTATGGCAAACTGTCCTTCCCCTAGTGCATTATTTTCCAAATTGTGTTCCACTTCCGTTTTTGTAATATTTACGGTATCACCGGTATCTGTATTGGTCGATGACATGCTTAACTGTATTGCAAGATTAATTTTAGCTTTTTTACTTTTTCAAGTGTTGAAAATTTGACTTTTATTTTGTGTTGGGTTGTTATTAAATTTTTCTATATTGCTTGAAAATAACAAAATTGATGAATGAAGAAATTAATTAATAGTGGCCTTAAGGCCACTATTGAAGAGTTGCCGTACTTCCATGAATGTAAAGATTTTCGTCAGTGTTGTAAAAACGGGTAGCATTTTGCCCGACATAACTACATCTCCACCTGACATGAAATTTTGTTGTAACTTGAAGTTATAACTGAGTTGTTAAAACAAATGCACTAACAATAATGTTACACTACACCTAACATTAACTTGAAGTTAAAGTTAATCATTTTATGTCAGGTGGAGACCGCAAATAAGTTGACACTCATAAATAGGATAAATAGTAAATGTGAATACACCCATTTGCTTCAGACATAAATTTTGTCCGTACAGCATTTTCTTATAAAAATTACATTTTATTAAAAAAAGAGTTGTCTAAACAAACATCTTTTATGATATATAATTGGGGAACTTGAAATACCATTATCTGGCATCTTTCTTGCGACAGCTGTTCAGTTGAAAAGAGACAACTGTATAACTTTTACCACAAGTGAAAAAGCCAGGAAAAATTTGTGACGAAGAAAAAATATTTTCCGGAATTCAATTCATAATTTCACCAATCTATGAAGTTTTTAAATTTTTAATGCACTAAATTTTAATAAAAGCACCATGAAAAGCTCAAAAGCTGTAGCTTAATAAAAAATTGTATCCATGCGTAACCGTTCTCATAAACTAATCTAAAATTATTGCAAAACTAGCAAGCAGTTTCACATACATAAATAAATACATATACAGTGGCACCCAACGAAAAGATAGATTTCGTAGTGAGTGAGAGTTTTATGTGCAAAGTTGTTCAGCAAAGGAAAGAAAAAAGTGAAATTCCATGGCTTGTGCAGCAACGGCTGCAGGTAAAGATGCCAATACAGGAAGTACTAATACTGGCTTAGTTGCTGGAAGTACTGGTGCAGGCAGTGGGGGTGCAGGTGCAGCAGCCTCTACTTCGAGCTCAGCCGTGGCAGGGGCTGTTGGTGGTGGCGCTGGATCGTCAACAGCGACAGTCGCTGTGGCTGGAGCTCCCCAATCTAACGGTGGTGTCGTAATAAATCGCCAATCACGTTTTGCAATGGAGGGTGTAGGCTCACGGGTTATAAGAGGTCCCGATTGGAAATGGGGTAAACAGGTATGTTGTGATGTGACGTTCTAAATATGAATAAATTTGTTACTTTGGTATGTACCTATAGAAATAATACTTTTTAAATTAACTTTTCTGCTTACATCTATGTATATATGTACATTTATTAACATATATAATTTGTCATTGACCTTTTATTTGACTTTTGACGTTTATTCGTTGATTGAATATAATTGAAATTTTGGTTTATATTAGTTTTCAAGTTTCCATAAAATATATCGTACGAGGTAAGGAAAAAACATGAATCGATTTTTTAACCACTTATCAACATCTTACTCCTACTTTCGTTATCAATCTGTTATCCTCGAATCAAATCTGTTGACCTCCATTAAGCTTATGTATACATTTCAAATATATGTACAATTTTATGCATAAGTACATACTATATGTACGTATGTCGCACAAAAAAGAACTTGTTAATGGAAGGAAATGGAATGGAAAAAGTATAGCCAATAACCAAAGATTATCATCTGTGCCAAGAAGGGCTAAAACGTAATATTAAAGATAAAACAATAAATACATTTCAATGCTGACCTTTCCTGCTGCTTTATTAATATTATGTTGTTTTTTACTATTAATACCCAGGCAGAAATTACGACTGTAAATGCAAAATTACGACTTTTCTAAAATGTTTTTGCCACCATAGATGGTACTGCTAACACCAAATACTATAGTATTATTTTGTCTGTGATAAATATGTACAAACATAAGTATATTTTTTTTACACTATTTCTCTATATACAGGATGGAGGTGAGGGTCATGTTGGCACTGTTAGAAACTTCGAATCATCTGAAGAAGTCGTTGTTGTTTGGGATAATGGCACAGCTGCTAATTATCGTTGCGCCGGCGCCTACGATTTGCGTATACTGGACAGTGCTCCCACTGGCATAAAACACGACGGCACCATGTGCGATACATGCCGCCAACAGCCCATTTTTGGTATTCGTTGGAAATGTGCCGAGTGTGTTAACTATGATTTGTGCTCGATTTGTTATCATGGCGATAAACATCATTTAAGACATCGTTTTTATCGCATTGCTACTCCAGGAGGAGAACGTACCATGATCGAACCAAGACGGAAATCAAAAAAAGTGGCAGTACGAGGTATATTTCCAGGGGCTCGTGTCGTAAGAGGTGTCGATTGGCAATGGGAAGATCAAGATGGTGGTGTTGGCCGGCGTGGCAAAGTAAATGAAATACAAGACTGGTCATCGGCCTCACCACGATCGGCTGCTTATGTTGTATGGGATAATGGTGCCAAGAATTTGTATCGTGTAGGCTTTGAAGGAATGGCGGATTTGAAGGTTAGTCGAAGTGTTTTGAAATATGTTAACAGTATTTTGATTTAAATACCTAAATAGATATTCGCCTTGATAACAAAGAAAATGTACCATAATTTTTATTTATTTTTTGTGATTCGGTCCTCAAGGGCCATGCAAATTGTTATACCTGTTATTTGTTATGACGTTTTTTTTTATCACATTCACTTTCAGATAAAATTATTAGAATATGAACTAATTTGCCTTTAGGACAGCTACGTCCAAGTCATACGCACAATGTGCAAACTTTGAGCTTTTGTGCTTTCACACCGACGGGAGCACAACTGCCAAACAGCAGATCTCGGCGACAACAATGCCTGCTCTTTCTTTGTAAAGAAACAAGAAAAAATTAAAAAATTTAAGATCATTCACCGTTTTTTAGCTCAAATGCAAATAAAATCAGAGTATCTGTGATTGGACGTAAGTAGCTGCTTTAGGGTAAAAATTCTTTTCAAACTCTATAACTGTTTGCATGCAGCACAATGAGACCCATCAGGATCCAAGCGAGCCGGTTTCTCATGAAACTGGCAGCCTGTGAAAAATACTGTGCATATCGATCCATAATTGCTAAAATAGCTTAAGCTAAAAAATTTTTGGACTTCGTTTTTTCACGCAAACCCAGTATTTACGATCGTAAATAATCGATTTTGGTCTAAAAATGAATTTCGAAAATTATGTCGCTTGCGCTTTTTTGGCGGTTATGGCAAGAAATAATTAATAAACTATTTTATTTTGAGCTGATTCTGCTTTAGTGAACAAATTCTAAAATTAATTGATTATAAGTTAATAAATTGTCTTATTGAATCAAACTTAAATATGTAGTTTATAACAGTTTTTTTTTTTTTATTTAATGCTTTTTGTATTAAATGTTAAATTCAAAAATGAAATAAATCAAACATTTATGTGTTCCTTCTTTAGGTCGTCAACGATGCTAAAGGCAATACAGTTTATCGGGATCACCTTCCCCTATTGGGAGAAAATGGTCCAGGCAAGGGACCACACGGTTTTCAAATTGGCGATAAAGTTACAGTCGATTTGGACTTGGAAATTGTGCAATCACTACAGCATGGTCATGGTGGTTGGACAGATGGTATGTTTGAGTGTTTGAATAATGTTGGTTTGGTCGTGGGCATTGATGAAGATCATGACATTGTTGTCGGCTACAATTCCGGCAATCGTTGGACATTTAATCCGGCAGTGCTGACAAAAGTAGCCTCACCCACAACAGCACCACCAGAATTTCAAGTTGGTGATATTGTCAAGATATGTTCGGATGTAGAGAGCATCAAGCAGTTGCAAAGAGGACATGGCGAATGGGCGGATGCCATGCAATTAACCTTAGGCAAAGTGGGTAGAGTGCAACAGGTTTATCATGATAATGACCTCAAAGTAGAGGTAGGCAATACTTCATGGACCTATAATCCGTTGGCCGTAACCAAGGTGGCCTCGGCAAATGCTGATGGCAGTTGTGTGCCCGTAATATCGAGTGGGGAACGTTTGTCGGCTATATTGAAGAAATTATTTGAGCCTAGTGTTTCAGGCGATGCTACAGAAGAATTTGTTAAAGCAGCCGCCAATGGTTATGCGGTAAGTTTGTGTGGTGTATTAACTTTTTAATATAACTATTTAATTTAAATATTTAGGCGCGTTGTGAGGAGTATTTGACTGGTTCGGTGCAGGCATCCAGCAGTTCTGCTGGTACTACGTCAGCCCAATCCTCTGCGGGTACAACGCAAACAGTGAATACTATAGCTGATGTGAATGGTGTGTTTGCAGGCCATACCGCTTTACAAGCAGCCAGCCAAAATGGTCATATCGAAGTTATACAGGTTCTACTCTGCCATAATGTGGATGTCGAGATCGAAGATAAAGACGGTGACCGTGCAGTGCACCATGCTGCATTTGGCGATGAACCTGCGGTAATAGAATTGCTCTCAAAAGCGGGAGCTGATCTAAATGCCCGGAACAAACGTAGACAAACTGCTTTACATATCGCAGTTAATAAGGGTCACTTAAATGTGGTGAAGACGTTGCTCAGTTTGGGTTGCCACCCCAGTTTGCAGGACTCCGAGGGTGATACTCCACTGCACGATGCCATATCTAAAGAACATGATGAAATGCTTAGTTTATTGTTGGACTATGGCGCTGATATAACACTTACCAATAATAATGGATTTAATGCTTTGCATCACGCTTCCTTGAAGGGCAATCCAAGTGCTATGAAAATCTTATTAACAAAAACTAATCGTCCTTGGATTGTTGAAGAAAAGAAAGATGATGGATATACGGCCTTACACTTGGCCGCCCTAAATAATCATGTTGAAATAGCGGAACTGTTGGTACACATGGGCAAGGCCAATATGGATAGGCAAAATGTTAATCTGCAGACCGCTTTGCATTTGGCCGTGGAACGCCAGCACGTGCAGATTGTCAAACTTCTTGTACAAGAGGGAGCAAACTTAAACATTCCAGACAAAGATGGTGATACGCCACTGCATGAAGCCTTAAGGCATCACACTTTATCGCAGTTGAAACAATTGCAAGATGTAGAGGGTTTCGGCAAGCTTTTGATGGGCCTTAGAAATCCCAATAATAAAAAAGCGTCTGCATCTATTGCCTGTTTTTTGGCAGCCAATGGAGCTGACTTAACTTTAAAAAATCGTAAATTGCAAACGCCCTTGGACTTATGTCCAGATCCAAATTTATGCAAAACTTTGGTGAAATGTTACAATGAACGTAAGACCGATGACTCAGATTTGCCCGGTAATGTGGCTGGTACCAGTACAAGAGCTAAATCATTAACATACACCACCACTGCCGCAATAGCAGCAAACCCAAGACCTCTGTCCTCATTGGCTACAGGATCCTCGGCAATTAGTTCGTCACTTACGGCCAACATGCCTATTCATGCAGTTACTTCGGGCTCCATTAATGGAGGTCTTAATACTTTAGCTCAAGATCTGACTCAATCTTTACATATACCTCCCACAATCGCAAATACAAATAATGTTTCCACCTTAGAGGAATGTTTCTTATGTTCAGACTACAAACGGGATACAGTATTCAAGGTAAGATAGAACACATGCAGCTTAACTGCAACAAAAGAAAGAAACATAGAGATTTGAATTTGGTTTTTATTTGGCAGCCTTGTGGCCACGTCTGCTGCTGCGACAACTGTGCTCCTCGTGTTAAAAAGTGTCTAATATGCCGTGAAGCTGTAGCCTCGCGCGAAAAAATTGATGAGTGCCTGGTGTGCTCTGATCGCCGGGCAGCAGTGTTCTTCAAACCCTGTGGCCATATGGTTGCTTGCGAGAACTGTTCCAGTTTGATGAAGAAATGTGTCTTGTGTCGCACACAAATTGAAGAAATCATGCCTTATTCCTTGTGTTGTGGTGGAGAAGGCAACATAGAAAAGGTATCATCACTATTTTCACTATTTATTAATGAGAAACATGCAGTATTATTTTTAATAATATTTCTTGCAGGTACAAAATCCTAATATGCATAACGAAAATGAAAAGCCTCAGGCAATGCTGCCCACCGGTGGTGGTATCAATACTTCCGGTCATGGCGTAGCCATGAATAATACTGTAACCACTACACCCAATGGTAATGCCACACAACAAGTTCAATCGCAAAATAATATTCTTGCGGCAGCTGCAGCAGCAGCAGCAGCAGCATCCAATAATCCCAATTCCAACAGTGTTATGGTAGCTCCTTCGAATGTCAACAATTTTCAAATGGACGATGTGCAAAAGCTCAAACAGCAATTACAGGACATTAAAGAACAGGTAATATTAAACAGAATTATGTATACATATAAATTATTTCGAATTGAAAATTCAGGGGTTGTACATAAAGTAAAAAGAAGCTTTGCTCTGTTGTCGAAATCAGTCATAATTATTGCTATTAAGAAAAATACATAGAAATTTTCATTCTTTGGGCCCTTACACCAAAACTGTTCAGACTGGGACCAAAACATCAATCGGCTTTTTATATGTACAAATGAATACACATACGTAAATACATTTCTCTCGGTGATCTCTCAGTGGCCAGTCTTGCTTTATACATACATATATGTTTAAATGCCAACTTTTTTCTTAAACTCATTAAATTTAAAAAAGAGAAAATAAAATCTTAGAATAGGTTATTAAACTGTGAGGATTGAATATTCAAAAATCGTCAAATTTTAATAATTTGATATAAAAAAAAATCTGCCAACACAGATCTCTCTTCCAGTTCAAAGCTGTTATATGTTATTAGGGTTCCGTACACCAAAGGTGAAAAGGAACCCTATTGTTTTCGCTACGCTGTCCGTCTGTCTGTCACAGACTATTTTCTCGAGAACCGTAAGAGCTACGGAATATACACCTGAAATTTGTAAAGTTAGTGACTTTTTATACAGACACAACAATTAACAATAAAATTTTAAAAATCTAAATTAAAGGGTGTTCTATCAATTTGGGCAACTTGCTGTATCTTGGAAACCGTAACAGTCAAACTCTTGAAATTTTCAAAAACCGTAAATCTTAAAAATCCCAAAATTCTAAAAACACCAAACCGAAAAAAAGCGCCAAATTAAAAAAAAAATCTAAACCTAAAATAAATCTCAAAAAACCGGCAAAATCGCCAAAATAAAAAAAAATCGCCAAAATGAAAAAAAAATTGCCAAAATAAAACAAATCGCCAAAATGAAAAAAACACCACAAACCGAAAAAAAATCGCCAAAACGAGAAAACAGCGGCAGAACTAAAAAAAATCGTTTAAAATGAAAAAAAAACCCAAAAAATCGCCAATTGAAAAAATGCTCAAAACCGAACGTACGGAACCCTTCGTGTGCGAGTCCAAGTCGTACTTTACTGAAATAATAAAAAAATCATAAGAGAAGCCCAAGGATGATTTTAAAATACCTGTCGAATGATACCTATTTTGATACAGTTCACCGACTTTTTATTTTTTTCGTATTTACAAAATGGCATCTGCTGGCCGCGCGTTCGGTTTATATAGTGCCGCAAATACATACATACATATATCTGAGCTGCCCAAAGTAGCATCAGAATGCCGAATATCAATCGTTTTCTTATACAAATGAATACACCATACGCGAATACATTTCTCTCGTGTTACTATCGGTGGAGAGCTCTAACTAGATATCGACCGAAGGCGTTTTTTTTGGCCGAAGCCGAAGCTGAACTTCGGCTAAAATCCTAAACTTCGGCCGAAGCCGAATGTTTTAAATTTTAAAAATGATACTTGTTTTATATGAATTAAGAAAAAAGTTTGCTTTTTTGAGATCACTGAAATAGCTGTAATATCTATTGCATACATAACAAGAAAAATAAAACTATTTTGCAATTTCTAGATTGCTTTTTCATATGATCACTCACAAGAACGTCCAAGTAAAAGAAAATAGAAAGCAACAGAGTTGTATTTCAAAGCAACCCTTTCAAAACGTTAAACACAATAGAAACTGTCGGCGAGCAACGACCAAAAATAATGTTATTTTTCAAGCTTGGAATGAAAAATATTCGGCTTCGGCTAATCGGCCGATTTTTGACCGATTACCAATTTTTGGCCGAAGGCCGAAGCCGATTAATCGGTCGAACTCTAGCTCTAACATACATATGTATGTACATATGTAAACTGATAAACTCAATACCCTTCTTTGCGTTGCGCAATCGGATAAAAAGAATAAATTCTTGGGTGTAAATTTTTAATATACATACATACATATGTACATATATCATTTTTTTTATTTCAGACCATGTGTCCAGTTTGTTTTGATCGTATGAAAAATATGGTTTTCCTGTGTGGTCATGGTACTTGTCAAAACTGTGGCGATCAAATCGATGGCTGTCCAATATGTCGCAAGACCGTCGAAAAGCGTATTTTATTATTTTAAAGATAAGTAAGACTTTTAATATTTATATACATACATACATACATACATACATATTCAAATTGAGAACATAATTTGCGTAAATAATCTAAATCGCCTCTATAATTGACCTTTTATTTATTGTCATTCATTTAACACTCTTATATCATCCTAAAACATTTCTGCTAATCTCAAGCTCCATACTTATTAAAAATATTTATGGGGAAAATTGTGATTAGAGCTTAATTATTTACATTTTTGATATTAATTAGAAGTTGATTAAAATCTCATTTCCCTCTTATTAACGACTACTCTCTCTATACGTTTTTATATCATGTTTTTTCTTCTTTCTTTTTAATTAGTTTTTGTATAGATTTTATATACAACATATCATTTTTTCTTAGTCTCAAAATTGTTCAATTGTTTTTCTTTTTTTTTTTTTTACAAACAACGAGTCTTGTTTATTTGCATAATATGTCCAATAATATTATATACATACATATATACATACATTAATATATTTTATATACATGCACTAAAAAGATCCAAAGTCAAAATTTTATAGACAACCTTGAAAATGTTCTTTTTCGAAGGAGAATTGAAATTTGTTCTTAATAAAAAATTGTAAATTTTTAACTTTAAACTCGGCGGAGAGTGCACAATCTAAAACCATAATGACGATTTATACCACTTAGGTCCAAATTCTTTGAGGGTGGCGTTGGCTGAAGTAGTTAGCACGTTGACTAACAAAACCACGCATTTTTCTGATGTGGTTTAGTGTCTATTTGTATCAGTTGTTGTAGGAAAGTTCAAGTGATGAAGGCATCGAACACTGGTTACTGAACTATACCGTCTTCAGCGAATACTAATCCAAATGTAACATCACAAAGTATACAGAGATGTCACGAGACGGAAGATAAGGGTATTTTTCTGTTTGTCGGCGTTTTTGTTTTGATTCTTCTTTCTAGCGCAATAAAATTACAACGCTTTTTATTAACTGTGTTAATTGGTAAGTAGTAATACACTACAATATCAAATACACTATATTTTTCTCTTTTTCACTTTCTTCACTTCTGTGTATTCTGTGGTAACATCAGAGCACCCTCCTTCGTGGGTATTGTGTAGCAGAATCATCGGCGAAGTAAAATAACCAGAAATAAAAATGGCTACTAAATACAGCTTCGTTAATTTAATACGCCGCATCGACACCAGAGGCGCTGTAACTCTGCATTATAAAAAAAACGTGCAAAAAATCAGATTTGTAAAAAAAAGAATGAAACTTTCCTCTATCTCTTCCTTCACCACCTGTCTTCTCTACTACAATCCAATTCCCAAAGAAGGTAACACCTTCTAATATAGGCATTCATTGCCTGAGTGTTACTTCTCTGGTGGCGTTGGCTGAAGTAGTTAGCACGTTGACCACAAAATCGAAGGTCTGGGTTCAATCCCTGTATCCGACAGTCATTGAATAACAACACCGCGCATTTTTCTGATGTGCATTAGTGTCCCTTTGTGTCAGTTGTTGTAGAAAAGTTCAAGTGATGAAGGCATAGTCACTGGTCACTGAACTATACCGACTTCAGCAGATACTAATCCTAATGTAACATCAGAGCGCCCTCCTTCGTTGTCTAGCAAAATCATCGGCGAAGTAAAATAATCAATAAAATGGCTACAAGATACAGCTTCAAAAAATTAATACTGCATTATTAAAAACGTGCGAAAAGCAGAGTTGTAAAAGAATGAAGCTTTCCTCTATCTCTTCTTTCACCACCTGTCTTCGCTCTCACTATCCCTTTCCTAAAGAATGTAACACCTAGTATTAGCAGTAGGCATTAATTGCCTGAGTGTTACTTCTCTTTTCAAAAAAAAAAAAAAAAAAAAACAAAGTTCTAAATTCACAGTCTATAGTTAACTAACGCCTCTGGTTTAATTAACGATTTTTCTTATGAATTTCATTGGTTAAACCACATTTATTAGTTAAACAAAGAATGAGAATTTCAGCCTAATTAGTTGAAATTTGTGAAATTTTAATCATGGAGAGAGAGCTTTTAGATTGTAATTATTAACAACAAAAGTAGAGCTCAAAAAATCCACAAAAAAGGCCAATAACGGGACTGATACGGTTTGCGAATAGGTGGCATCATCGAGGTGTATATTTTTTCCCCCAAAAATAAGTTAAAAAAAACTCTGTGAGAGTGAATTCTATTCTAATTAAGTTACAAAAAAATCGAAGAAAGTTATTCCAACAAAAAACTGAATCACAAAAAAAGAACAAGACAATAATAGTTGTGTTCGCGTACGCATAATCCAGTAAATGAGAGGGTGAATTGAGAGGGAAAAATTACAGTTCATTGACTGAGTAAATGAAAATTCTTACGGGACAAATTTTAGCCAGTAAAATCCAGTAATTTGCCGTAATTTGCCCCCTGGTTGAATTGAATAAGAACCAGCGAAATGCCTCCAGACGTGATTAACCAATCAAAGCAATAAATTAACTTTTTAGGGTTCCGTACACCAAAGGTGAAAAGGAACCCTTTTGTGATGACCCTCGATGACTCCTTTCGGTGGTCCCTAAGAGAGCCAGCTGGTTTGACAGCCTTCTCCTTACTACCTGACTGTGCCTTGTCAGCCTCGACTATCGAGGACCTGATCACCTTGCCAGACTCTTGCTGCTATTTTATTTTTGGAGCTTGATGTGCCCGTCGATACAGCGCCTACACTCTTGCGAGGTACACAGAGAAAATAATGCCTACTAAATACATCATAAAATAGAACAAAGTTAATAAGAAATCTATGGTTTTTTTCAATAAGGAAATCTTATTAATTTTATAGAGAACCCCTTTTTGAAAAAATCAAGAAGAAATCTTGTAGTTTTTATGAGGTTATCTTATTGAGTTTTTCAATACACACATTATGTTATTACACATTATGTTATATTCTTACCTAACTTACTCACCAAGTATTGAACCAGCAAACTTCTACCTGTTAGACAAGCACTCTAACCAATATGCTAACAAGCAGCCTGAATAACCATTGAAATTATTGTGCAAACATTCTATGTCTATTTATAGAAACAAAATAACAAGAAACCTCATAAAATCAAGAAGATTTCCTTATTAAAAAAATCAATAAGATGCTTTACACATAATCATATAGGAACCTACTAAAATCAAGAAGAAACCCTTATTGAAAAAAAATCAATAACATAGCCTAATAAAATCAAGAAGAAAACCTTTTTAAAAAAATTAATAAGACAACCTAATAAAATCAATAAGAAACCCCTATAGTTTACAATTTATAAGAAAACTTCTGTTTTACTTATCTTTAAAAAAAATTGTGAATAATAAGATTCCTTCTTGATTTTATGTGGTTTTCTTCTTGATAAAATTAATAAGATTTACCACATAAAAACAATAAGGAATCTCTATGAAAAAATCTTCGCTTCTTTCTGCTGGGATACCCCTTAGCCTAAAAAAGTTTCATAGAGAATATCTTATTAATTCTATGATTCAGTTTTTTCTCTGTGTATAGCCTGGACTCCGTCGACACTCACATCCTTCTCCAAACACACTAACAGGGCCGTAAATTCTTTCGAACTTCTTAACGTCCTGCCTGTGCTTCCTGACCAGATGTCTCTCCTTTGCCGTTTAGAGCTTCGGATCTCTCTTGGCCATCTTTGCTAGAAAGACCTGAGATTTCCTAGTATCGCTCTTGCGTCTTGTCGGACAATTTTATTTGAGGAAGATGAATGCCTTCCGTTACCCCCACCAAGTCATTTATCTGCTTAGATCCAGAGTCTAAGAGATCCGCCCCTGAAATCCGACGGCTAGTTGAAATCAGTGTGATTTCCCTCTCGTCGTCCGAACCCAGTGACAGATCTCCCAGCTTCTCACTGACTCCTGCGTGAGCAAATTCTCATGCACGAGAGTCAGCAACTTGTCTTTCCCCAACGTACCGTCTATGGAGTCAACGTCATCGTCCTTTGGAAAATTTATTCTGGAATTGTCTATTTTGTTCCCACGAGTATGCCAGTAAATGAGAGGACCATCCGCGCAGTGACGGCGTGCGCGGACTAGGCAAAATGTTTACAACCAACCCGTGCCATAGGCGTTGGAGGATGGTTACTGCTAGCGACTAATTTTATTTATCCACTAAATTAGCCATTCAGATCATCGGCACAGCCCCCTACTTCCTTGACCTTAAAAAGTGTTTCTGTCTTCTAGCACAATACGACAGTAGGCATAACTATGTACCAGACACTTGTTGTAACTGGATAACCTTAAGTATGCATGCCCTTAATTCAGAAAATCACAGTGACCCCTGAAGCAAGGTCACTAACCACAGCTTGCACTTAAGCCACCACATCACGACAAGATAGTTATCCGGGTGGGGTACGATCACGGGTGTGACGATTCGAACCCTGGTTTACTTGAACAAACCAGAAACAACTGACGCTCTGAAAGAGGAAATTCGGCGCTACATTGACGAGATAAGCGAAACTTTGTTGCAAAATGTGGTTCAAAAAGAGCGGACGTCTGCCGACGTGGTAGAGGTGGTCATTTATTTGCCCGACATCATATTCCATTATTAATTCCAACATTGGTTCGAGAATCAATAAAACTAATTTGCCAAAAAAAATGTGTTTTTAAGCCAATTTACTTTCTGACCTTAAATTTGCAGACCCTTTATAGGCTAAAGTTCGTATATTATTACTTACACTACATGTCCGACATGATACCCATAGAAAGTTCGTGGTTAGTGGAGACCGCTAGTTATGTAGTGTTCGTACGGAAACCTTCGAGTGCGAGTCAAAGTCGCACTTTACCGAATTTATTTAAATTCATATTTAAGTATTCATATTTTTGTGTAAATATTTTAAAATTTCGCTCAATATTAAATCAACAACCAAGTATTTAATTTTGCGACCTGGGGAAACTGTTTGGCTAGTTCAGCACATAAGTCACAATATCAAAACTTTGCTTCTACCTTCCTAGACATAAACAACAGATTCAATGCCAAAACAACGTTCAAACAAAAATTTTTAAATATTTTGGTAGTATTTCCAAAATCCAAATTTCAAAGCTATGCTTAAAGCAAAACTGAAAGCAACTTTTGGCTCGTCTGCACTCGTCCTTAAATAATACGTTTATAATGAATTTTAATCATTTATTTAAATCCATACATACATAAATACATATTTTTGATTGGTCTACAGAAAAACAAAAATAAAAAATGTCAAGAAATTCAAAGAATCGGACTGGCTCCAAAACTGCCCTTCCTGTGTATTCACAGGCAGAGTTATTTATCGAATCAAATTCATCAAATGCATCTGTAAAGAGCGACGTCAAACAGGCGGCAGTCCAAGCAATGAAAGCCCCTCAGCCAAGAACATCGAAGGATACAACAGTGTCCATACAAAATATACAATTTCCAGACTTATCTTCCAGTAGTCCAGGAGTTTTTAATGTAAAACGTGAAAGTAATTTACTTAAATTACCAAAAACGAAATCAAGCCCGCCATCAGTAAAAGAACATAATTACGATTTTACCAGTTCTACAAACTCGCAGTACGGCCAAAAGCTTTTAAGAGAACCGAAAAAAATTCCAGCCAAATATTCTTCTGCCTCGACGGATGCCAAACCGGAGAATAGTCAAACTACGCCTACATTAAAATCTTCCAAAGAGAAAATCCAACCGGATAAGAATACTTCCCAGGAAATGATCGACAGTCATCACGAGGGCTCCGAGAAGCGTATGAATTTTCATGGATCGGAATGGAAGAAACCTTGCAAGGAAAGCTTTGTAGCCGGAGCTCCACGCAAGTTCGTGGGAACTTGCCCCCCAAACTATGAGCAAATATCGAAATGGTCTAAAGCACGGCAAAAATTCTTTCTAACACAAGATCCTCGCAAAGTACATTGTCTAGCCAATCCCGAATTTTTGCGCTCTAAAGAGTTTTCGCAGGAAAAAGAGTTTAATGCTCTCACCACAATGGTTAAGCAGGGCCAAAATATCTGTGCTGCCAGTGCATCTGAATCTTCAGAGGATTTTATTTGTGAGGTAATCGATTTGGAAAATCCCTTGCAATTGGACTTTCAAGGACTGGACTATAGCAATACTTATCAGAAAGATGAGCAGGATTTGCAAAATCAGCGTTATTATCGGAGAGTTGGCCGCTACATGGAGCGCAGGCAGGTCAAAACTAAAACACAACAAGAAGTTGAGGAAGCTGTGCACCATGAAATGATAAGTGTAAGAGAAATAAATAAGTATATTTTAATTTTTAATGGACTAATCATATACATACGTATGTATGTATCTATATATTCTCTAAAATTAAGATACCCAAACGATTTTATGTAAGAGATCGCGATATGCCTCCGCCGCCAGTTTCACCTCAACCACAAATAAAACTTGGCAAACTTTATCGCTCAGAGGACAAGCCAAATAATAAAAAGATAATAAGCAGCGAAGAGCAACAGCGCCGAGAACGCTATAAAGACTTGTATTTAAAATACAAGAAACGCCAAGAAGATAAAAAGAAATCTCAAGAAATAAACGATAAACAAGCCTTAGATAATTTGCCTTTAAGTTTGGCTGATGCCAACCTGGACAAAATTGTTAAAGATATTGATGAATCCATCGAGAAGAGCGGGGGTAAAGAAATGAGTTTGAAACAGCCCGAATCCAAAGGAAGTACATTTCCGCATACAATTCTGGGGACAAAATGTCTCATAAACGATATGAAGCAAAAAAATCTATTAGAACGAACTAAAGCCAGAATAGCAAAAGAATTCTTTTGGGAAAGAAAAGGTAAATTGAAAGAATTTCCAGAGGCTGACTTGGAAATTAGTTCACCAACTTCTAATAAAAGTGGCAAATGTTCGAATATCTCTGAGCTGTCAACAGATGATGCAGATGATTTGGAAGTGGGTAAGGAGGGAAGTAAATTTAAACTCAGAGGGTTTCAATTTAAAATGGGCTCTAATTTGAGAGGCAAGTTAACACAGCGTGAAAAGCTAAAGGGCACGCGCAAAGAAAAAGGCTGCATAACACGTGATCAATGGCTTGAAGAAATGGCTCCGAAGAAACAACAAATTAAATTGGACGTGGAAAAGGGCATACAAAAGTTACGCTCACCAGATGACGCCCAATTGGCATTGTTTGCACCGACATATGGATTTAAAACACCGAAGATCGAACATTCCACTATAAGAAATTATATAACGAAGCCTCTGGGTCGCCATTATGATCGTCTAAGACGCAAAAACTTAAAATTTGCAAAACCCCAACTGCGCCACAGTGTTAAGAAGTTCAATTTAATTAGCTACCGCTTTGGAGACACTGCCAAAAGATTTTCCCAGGTTCAAGATCCTCTACTCGATGCTCAAATCTTAAAACTCAAAACTACACCAGAGTTCATGATGGCCAAAGCTCTTCAAAAAAAACAGCGTCAAGAGGAACTGAAACAAAAGCGCCTAAAGATGCTGGGTATACCCTGCAAGCCGGTCAAAAAGTCTCGCTTGCTAACTAAATGTGAAAATTCTTCGACAAGTTCGGACTCGGACTGGGTGCCTCAACAAGAGCCTTTATTTGAAGAAGATCGAGAAACAAATAAGAGGTTTGAGGAGATTGAAAAAGTATTGAGACCTCTAAATATGCGCTGCAATATGCCGGCTCCTAAATATAGAGAACCCACTCTACGACAACATCCACGACGCCCTCGAGACTATGACAATCTAAGAGTGCCCTCGGATATGTTTGATCAAATAGTTTTGACTACCAACTTGCCATTTATGCAAAAACTAGATAAGGATAATATTAAATTTGCCAATGTGGAAGTCGAAAGGCGCCCCTACACCGATAAGTTTGAAGCCAGACATCATCATGATCACTGGGATCCCACACAAGTCCAGCAAGTGCGCGTTAGCTACAATCCCCACTTAATTAAACCAGAAAAAACAAAAGTTACGAAAAAGTCCCAGGAAGAAGTAATGGAAAACTTTCGTGCAGCTAATCCACCTTGTAACCAATTTGTCGACATGGATTTAAGTCTGCCACAATTGGACTTCAAAGAATTGATAGCTGATCATTATACCAAGACTTCGAAAAGACAAACTAAAAAGTCTGGTGTTAGAACAACAGAAAATCTCTGCACTCAAAAAGATCTCAAGCTGCAATCTCGAGATCCCAAAGAACTTGCGGCTCTTGATTATCCCGGTCGTCAGGAGTATTTGCAGCTGTTGAAAGATGTGCGTGAATTGTATGAAGAAAGTAAGCAGCTGGATGAATCAAACGAAAAGTCTTTAGTAAATAAAGCCGAACTGCTTAAAGAGCTGGAAGAGGACTTAAAAAGCATTGAAAGTTGTTTAACCTCTTTAAGTAGTTCCGTCTGCACAAACCTAACCAACGACAGTGGCAGTTTCTTGCTAATGGAAGGCAAAGAGAAGATACCTCTAGACTATATACGCAAGTCCGTAGTTCCCTTTGAGGAATTGCAAAGATCCCGTTTCCATGCTGTGCCCATTGATGTTGACAAAGAACATGCAAACCCTTTCCAAGTGCTGCCCTTTTCTGGCCAAAATAAAGCTCAACTTGAACTCACTACAGCCAAAGACAATTTCTTTACTTTCAATACACGCCTCAATAACGGCATGCGCCTACGGCTGGAAGTACCAGTGGAAGATGTTAGAGAAAAGTTGTTGGGTATGGGAACAAATAAACACAAAGCTGTAGTCGCTACCGACATAGATGAAAACTATGTGGAAGTGATGAAAAATCGGCCAGCTATAAAACCATTCAAGTTCAAAACCAGCCCAGCATTTATCAAAGATGCTCTACGTTTAAAATTCGAGTCCATGTTAATACAGGGTCAAATAGTACGCACTGAAATTTATGATCATTTAAACGAGCAGCATTGGCAGGACATGCTAAAAACGAAGGAGCTATTTGAAGACCTATTTGCTAAGTGGCAGAAGCGGGAATATGAAGATTCCATGGCCGTGGTCTATAAAGTGAAAAGTTTTTATGACGAAACCGATAGCTTGAAAACAGAGTTTAAGCAATTGGAACGCGACTTGGCCATGTTAAATATGGACATTGTGTTCATAGAGGCTCATTGGGTGCTCTGTATAATGTTGCAAAATTTTCACTATCTATTAGGCGATCAGGAGTGGCGCTTACAACACGACTGGATTCATCGTCTGGATGATAGTGTCGAAAATCAATTGGAAAACTTTGCTGATTCCATAGCAAAGCGTTCTACGCTAAACATACGTAAACGTGGAAAGGACGATGCTTGGGCCATAAAATCTTACTACGAAGAGGTGTATTTAGAAAATAAACGTGATAATCTGGTAGTCTTTGAAAATGCCGAGAGCTTCCTAAAAGGCTTGGAGAACCTGAAAACCAAAACCTTTATAATATTACTCGAAATGCATATGACATTGGCCATACACACAGAACTGCAGCACAAGTTAGAAACGTTCGAGGATTGGTGTGGGCAGGATTTGCGCGAAAAGGAGCAATATGTTAAGAAGAAATGTGCCAAATTATATTTTATGGAAGATCGTGCCAAATGGTTAAGTGAACATACATTACATTTTCTAGGAGATCCCATTGAAGAGTGCTTTAGTGACGAATCGTTTCATAAAGATCGTGCTGTCATAGCGGAGGCTTGGCGAAGAATTGTGCCACTAAATTTAAGAGTTTCCGCAAGTGGACATGATTTATATACCGTCGACATGGTGTCTACGATCTTCGAAGTTTTAATGGATATTTTAGGTGAGCAAATTTTAAATTTAATTTCTTGGAGCCAATTTTAGATTCCAATACATGAAACTCTAAGTCTGGATTTGCGACTTTTTTTTAATTTTTGGCCCTGTTCTGTAAACCGAATACGAGTAAATTTCTCGTTTTCAGACATTTAATAAGTGTGTTCCACAAGATTTTGTTAAAGTTCGGACTAATGAGAGTAAAAAGAAAATTACTCTCTGAATGTGCAAAAGTTATCCAAAATTGCTGGAACGCAAGAAATCATAATTGACCATCTTGAAATACTAGTGCTGCTTACTTTTTAAATTAAATTTTATTTTAGTGATTTTAGTCGCTTAAAACGCATAACATTATAAAAACATAAAATTTGCATCATTGCCAACAGCTGTAAAAAGTAAATGAAAAAAATTTCCAAAAAAGTAGAAGTTACGTGAATTATTTAAAAAAGCATAAAAATAATTTTTTTTTTATATTAAAGAAATGGAAAAATAAGCACAAATGTACTTACAACTTAAGCTTTATTTCAAAAACCTTCCAATTTACTTTTTAATAAATCTGGGTGTAAAAACTTTTTTTCTATATTTGCAAATTTTCTGATTAATGTTTCAGTTTCATGTGTAAACAAAAAACAGCTGATTATTCAATTCTTGTGCGAACTTACCCAAAAGAAAAAGTTCGTACTAGTTTGTACAGGAAATGAAAAAAATTACTCTCTCATTCGCTCTCAAAATTGCACAAAAATTGCTATCTGGAACGCTTTTGGATTAATTTGTACAAGTTCGGACTGTTTTGTTATGCATCTGGAACAGACCTAATAATGGTCCTGCAGACGTGTTTAAAATCATTCACGATAATTTTCATTCAGATATGATATTTTGGAATCTATATATAAAAAAATTTAAAAACATCTAAAACAAAATTTCTATTGTCGGAGTTAGATTTCTAAAATCGTGAGTTTTGAAATGGATCGGTTTACAACACATTACCGTTTATCTGTTACTGCGGTAGGGTGGCGTTGGCTGATGTAGTTAGCACGTTGACTAAAAACTGAATGTCCTGGGTTTGAGCCCGGTCTCCGACAGTCATTAAATAACAACACCACGCAATTTTTCCTTATTAGTTTGTTGTTGTAGGAAAAGTTCTAGTGATGAAGACATAGACACAGGTCACTAAAACTTCACCGGCTTCAGCGGATGACAATCCTAATGTAACATCAGAGCTCCCTCCTTCGCGGGTATTGTGTAGCAGAATCATCAGCGAAGTAACACTAGAGTACGGCTCATTGACACTAGAGGCGCTGCAACACTTCATTATTAAAAAAGTGAAAAAAGCATAGTTGTAAAATAATGAATCTTTCTTATATTCCTTCCCGTCTTCTCTATCACTATCTCTTTCCTATCACCCTCTTTCACTATCCCTTCCCTATCGCCCTCTTTCACTATCTCTTCCCTATTACCCTCTTTCTCTATCTTCTCTTCAACTCACAGGTAGCGCAAAGAGATATCGTTGTATTGGACCCAAGTGATCTGGGCTCTAAATTTCACCCTTCCTTACCAACAGCCGGCTAACCTAACCTAAGCTTTAAGTGCAGGGGCTTGAAAATCGGGAAAACACGTTACGGCTCTTATTGTATTTTCGTTTCCATTACTTTGCATACTTCTTGAGCTTAAAATCTTAAAATTGTTTCGAATTTTTAATATCAAGTAAACGTTAGACTACAATTGAAAATCCAAATTTGATCATAATTACGGGCAAAATACTGTTAATAACAAAAATCATTATGTCCAACATATTTAAATATTTTAAAAAAACCTTCTCCTGAAAACTTTAATTTTTATCGCTTACGGTAAAAACGAACATAAGGCTCGATATGGTCTTGAAGAATGGCACTAAACAGTGTAAAAAGGTGAAAATTTTAAATTAAATGCCGAATTCATTTTCAGCCTTATTTTGAATAACATTTCCCTGAGAGTTTATGCCGTATTCATTGTTCCCCCATTTTAAAAAGTCATTTGCAAGCTTTAAGTTAAAATAAAACAACTGGAAACAAATAGGTGACTCTTCGAAAATTCGAAGTTCCCACTCAAATTTTAATTTTTAGCTCAATCTGTTTAGGATAGAAACGAAAATTTCGTTGAGTAAAGAATTTTGTATAAAACTGAATTTTGCTTTCGATGCAGTATTTTAATATGAAAATTATGTATTAAGAATCTAAACAATTCGAAAGGTTTCACTAGTGCATAAAAAAACGCACGTCATAATGCGAAATGAAAATTCCTTCGATCAGCACATTCGAAGATCGAAAGAAAGCACCAAATTAACTATGCGAATACATATAGAAGACAATTTTTGGGGCTAATTTGATACTTTAAGAAATTTCGTTTTGAATTGAATTTTAAAAAGGCAAACAAAAAGAGAAAAATCCAGACCTAAAGTTCCATTTACTGTACCTGTATCTCTAAAATATATTTTAAAAACAATTTTAGCAAAATTTGAAACAATACCCATGGACTTAACGCAACAAGTTGAAAATGAATTACGAGCTTATCGTGCCTATTTGCGCAAACAATCCTACGAGGCCTATCACACTGAACGGCGTATCGATATGGAAATGAAAAAGGTGGTGAAAAATCTAGAAACACCCTATCAAAAACTCAAACGAACCTCTAAACTACCACGTTACTATCTTAAAAAACGTGAAAAACCTGTTGAGATTAAAGAAAAAATAATATCCGAACGTGCTAAATTCTTTTTCCGAGCATTCCACGAGCGAGAATTTCCAATGGAGAGTGGTGATATTAAAGATAGCATTATACAAGTTGATGGTGTACAAGAGCAAATTATACCCTTCTATTTCGATCATTTCCTAAAATTAAATGGATATACACCAAATTATAATTTCAAAACTCAAATCGAAATCAGAGATGGTTTGGAGATGGATCGTTTGCAGATCAAATCGGTTATACCGGAGATACAACAACGCATGGAATATTGGGAGAATATGAAAAGGAAAATTATGGATGATAATATTGCTCAAAATCCGAAGATGTATGTAAATGTAATGACCTAGTCGGTGTTCTCTTCAAATGCAAAAAGGAGTGGCTAAATTATATAAAAAGTTTCAAATTTAAGGTATTTATTCAACAATATTTTGTTTAAAGATTAATAAAGATATTTATTAACTAAAAAATACTTTTGTTGCATACAAATATGTAGAACGCAAAGGGACCTGTTTTTGGACGCAAGTGAGCTGAAAACTTGCTTCATAAATAAGAAGCAAAACCATACATACATACGAGCATATGTATACAAAATAATATTAAGAAGAAAATAAATTCAGGAGAAGCTATAGAAAAAAATTTATAAATTTATAATAGAACTTTCGCTTGAAAATCCACTACACTCCTCCTCGTTGCTTTATTAAGCATCAGAAAGTGCATAAATGCTAGTAAGTGATGAAATTGTAGTTTTCACACTTCTTATTTTGTTCTGTGCTAACAAAATAATTTGTAAATAACTAATAACTCTTCGATACAAGTAAGTCTGGGGGTCTACTCTGTAATTCGAAACGAAAGAAAATTCTTTCGAATTTGTATGCTTATAACATGTAATTCGAAACGAAAGAAAATTCTTTCGAATTTGTATGCTTATAACATGTAATTCGAAACGAAAGAAAATTCTTTCGAATTTGTATGCTTATAACATGTAAATTCGAAAGCATTTTCTTTCCCTGTACTATTCTTCTCTCTTCTCTATTTTATAAACTCAGACTTGCTTCAAGAATAACTGCTGTGTCTAAAACATGACTTATGCATCCGAAAACACACTTACGTACAGAAAAAGCACCCCAAATACAATTCAAGCAAAAATAAAACAATTTTTAATAAAAATGTAGTTCGGTAATGTCAATTTCATGAAAATTAAAATTCGGCTTTGAAACCCGCATAAAAAAATTCGCATAAGGTTTGATTCGTTTTCTTGCAAAAAATAAAAATTTTGAAGAACAAGTGCGATATGTATGTACATGCATACATATAAGATAAATTTAATTTCTTTGTTACATATAACAAATGTACACAAATGTTTTGGTAATTTTTTCACCAAACCCCTAATAAAGTAACTGGGGACTGTGACCGAAGTGTCCGTTATCGCTACTGGTCAATTGACTAGTAGTCTTCTTGTAGGGTAAATTTTAATCAAGGCGAATTGATAACAGGTGACCTTCACAGTCCCGATGATTATCAGCTGTTCGAAGACTAATTGTAGGTCTGTTTCAGATGCATAACAAAACAGTCCGAACTTGTACAAAGTTATCTAAAGGCGTTCCAGATAGCAAATTTTTGTGCAATTTTGAGAGCGAATGAGAGAGTAATTTTTTTCATTTCCTGTACAAACTAGTACGAACTTTTTCTTCTGGTAAGTTCGGACAAGAATTAAATAATCAACTGTTTTCTGTTTACATATGAAAATGAAAAATGAATCAGAAAATCTTCAAATAAGGCAAAAAAGTTTTTACAAACCAATTTATAATAAATTCAGTAAAGTGCGACTTTGACTCGCGCACGAAAGGTTCCGTACGTTGGGCTTTGAGCATTTTTTTAAGTTTTTGACGTTTCTTCAGATGAAATAATTTTTTTTTTGTTTACTTTTCGCTTTTTCTCGTTTTGGCGATTTTTTTTTATTTAGGCGATTTTTTTCCTTTTGGTAATTTTTTTCATTTTGGCGATTTTTTTCATTTTGGCGATTCTTTCTTTTTGGCGACTTTTCCGGGTTTTCGCGATTTATTTTCGTTTTAGAATTTTTTTTAATTCGGTGCTTTTTTCCGTTTTGGCGATTTTTTTGTTTTGGTGATTTTTTTTCGGTTTGGCGATTTTATAATTTTGGGATTTTTTTGTTTTACTGTTTTTGAAAATTTCAAGAAGTTTGTTCTTACGGTTTCCAAGATACAGAAAGTTGTCAAAATTACATTAACTGATGGTACACCCTTTAATTAATTTTTTTTTTTTTTATTCTATGGTTGTGCATGGTTGAATAATTATGCTAACCACAAAACCACTCTGCCTCTCACACCTACGAACTGGCATGTTATGCCAGCACAATTGTTCTCGTGTGTGAAAGGCCATTAGTCCGAACCAGGGATGGCATTGAGAATTTTAAAATTGTACTTTTTTGACATTAATTGTATTAAAGGATTTTTTGTTCAATTTACATATTTTACATATTTTTATTTGTTTTTATTAAAATAATCGACATTGTTCTGGCTACCGAATCGTTTTCACAAATTTGCTTGTAAGTTGGGCTGCACCTGTTTATGTTGAAATTTAAAATGTACAAATTAATAACATGTGCTCTAGCAGACAAATTTAGAATAGAAATGATTTGGAAGTGGGCGAGTTCACATTTCTTTTATTTTCTCGCTGAGTTTTGATTTCACAAGATGTTTTCAAGTGAGAAGAATATTAGTTTCATTGTTCAAACGTGAAAATTGACATATGCAATCGTTTGAAAATAAATGCAGAGTGAAACTGGGAAGATTCCTTACATGTTAGTCATTGGTGTACTATAGTACTTTCCGAGTTTGAATAGTACCAAAAAATTTACAGTTGTACCAACTTTACCATCCCTGGTCCGAACTTTAACAAAATCTTTTTAATTTGTTTTCTCTATTTCTCTTCATTTTTTCGTAAACAACCATTAAAAAAATAATCGTCCAATCGTCATTTTGTTATTTTCGGCACTAAAAATCGCCGAAATTGCGATAAATCGTCGAATCTGGCAGCCTTGATAAGAAAGCAACACTTAAGAAAATCCCGCTTCTTCAGTAGAAGAAGAAGAAATTTCCGCCATAATAGTCAGTGCTAAAATATTTTCATTCAGTTTCCTCTTTCCATAGTACTCTATTGAAATCGGTGGTAATTATGTGTTTGATTTGTATTTAAAATTCGATACGATGGTAAATTAAAGTGATAAGTGAGTGATGTTAAATATACATATGTATTCGTTGTCGTCTGTGGCTATTATAGTACATCTAACTTGACCATTCCAATTTTCTGTTATGCTATGACCAGAAATCAAGGAAATTTTAAATTCAATGCTAAAAAGATTATATAGTAGTAATATAATAGGTACTATGTACGTATTTGAATATTGTATGGCGTCGTGAAGTTGTGCTATACATAGTGTCGACACTTTGATGTGTCCATCATAAAGTGCGGAGTATGAAAACAAAATATCACGATCTGAGTTGGTCTAGAATTACTTAATTTTATTAGCCATAAAAGGACCTCCGAAACCTATTTAATAGCGACATTAATCACCCCACCGTAACTATGACTAAAATCTCGTGTTAACTATGAATGTACATAAGTTCAAGTACGAATTATTTTAAATAAGCCACACCTACGGCGGACCCACATACTAGAACAAAATCGAGTGAAGTGGAGAAGCTGCCAACACACCAAAGACCATATAATCTCATTTTCCTTACGAATTTGCCAGATTTAAAGATACTCCAACATTTTAAAAAAGGTTAGTGTATTTTCTTGATTTAAAAATTTAAGAAGTTGGTATGTACATAAGTATGTATGTATGCAAGTAGCAAAATATTACTTACATATTCCTTTATTTAAAACATAATTACATATTTTATAAAATATCATTAAACATATTTACAAAATAGTTCGTTCCCACGACAATTTGATAAATGTTTTGGATACAAGATTGTCAACACATCGATAGCTATGTCAAACGGAAGTTTTTTCCTCAGGAAAGAACTCTCAGAGATTACCAACGACAGAATAATATGATATGTAATTGTAATAATATGTTGTTCATGAAGTGGTTGTTTGGATTTACGTGTAAGGTAAAACTTGATGCCTGTTAGCATAATAGGCAAAATTGAGTATGGTCTCAAAGAGTTTTGCATTCAACTTTAGATTTGAAATCACGCTAGGATCGCATAAATCGGAATTATTAACCTGAAGCAAAAATCTTTATACCGATTAGTGTAAAATATGTTGTGATTTTAGGCTCGTTGGTTTTTCCAAACTTATATTAGATTGCGTTTTTGATATATTATTTTGAATGAACAATTTGTCCCATTATAATGTAAATACATCGAGCCCTATTTTCGATTTAGTCGTAAACGTTATATAGTAAAAAATAGTTTTTTATTGAAATTTAAATTATATGGGCACATAACTTTAGTTTTGAGTTATCAAAATGGTACAATTGTTGATAACTTTTAAGAAACATGCTGTAAAATTTTATCGTAAGCGACAATTTATGTATATATACATATATAACATATTTGAATATTATAAAAACTCCTTCTCCTGAAAATCTTTCCCCTTCCTTTCCTTATGATTCACCACTCAACAAATTGAGTTGTCAATTTTACGACCCAACTCAACCATTATTCTTATATTATCATTCACAACTAATTTTAATTGTCTTCGAAATAATTCTCGAAAAGCAGACGTTCTTCTATGCCATGTTTTTTGAAACCGTATTTTTAACCCCCCACCAAAAAAGGAGTTTTATAAGTTTGTAGTTTGTATGTATCTCTGTGTCTGTCCGAGTCCACGAACATACCAAAAGGCTGAACCGATTTTGATTTAGTTATTTTTTTCTGTGTGAAAGGTGACTTGATCGAGAAGGTTCTTAGCTATGTTTTAAGAAAATCGGTTCAGCCGTTTAGAAGATATCACATCTTCTCTTTCTGTTTAATTTTTGTTATTATTTAATACATGTCAAAATAAATGCAAATTTAAAAAGCTTATTAGTTAAGCACACCTAGATGCATTTCGTTGCTGCTAGAGCAACTCATCTTGTAGGTTTTTCTGAATTGTGGTTGCTTAAGCAGCATCCAGACGTGGTTAACCAACAAAAAACAATTTTTTTTAATATTTAAGTAATTATTTTCAGCACTCTCTATTGCCTTCAAATTATAACCTAAATGAAAGTCTGGAAGGTTGTGCATTAAATGTGTAATAAATTATGTATATGCGTAAACGATATAACGGCGTACAAAAAAAAGAGTGAATATTTTTAAAATTGCATTCGATTCGCAATAAGTTAATAATATATATCATAAAAGTATATACATATATACATATAATGTTCTTTAGAGCACTTTAAAATTATTTATTATTTATTTCATTGTAATTAGAGATGCTAAACGGGAAATCCCGAGCCCGGAAATCCCGGGCTTTTCGGGACTATGCAAATCCCGGAGCCCGGGATTTTTTAATTTTAAAGCCCGGGATTTTCGGGATTATCTGAATCCCGATTTTTAGCATAAATAATGTTTTTTGTGGTCATCTTCTATATTAAAAATTATTAGAAACTCCTTGTTAAAATAAAAAATTTGCTTTGAATAAATATTTTCGTAAATAATATTAAATGGTATATATCTGTGGCAATAAATAATAATGGATTAATTTGACATAAGTGCTTTTTCATTTTATTACATATTCTTATTCTCTTCTTCAAGATCTATCACTCAGCTAAATTTCAATTTTAAAATGTCATTAATATTAAAACTATACGCATTTATATTTTAGCTTAAGTCCTCATGGAAAATAATACATAAGCCATAACATCTTAACTCAACTTAATCTTTTTTTAAGGTAGCTTTATTAATATTAAAATGTTTGAGTTGTATACATTTAAGTTCAATAAGTACAGCCCATTCAAAATATTTCTCATAAGAAAAAAACTTATATTTAACTTTAACTTAATTTAAAAACTTATTTAAAAAATATCTATACATTATCTCAGGTTTTCCGCAATTTTCAATTTAATCTAAAGCGACTTACTATCAAAACAAATTATTTTGCATTTCAATATAATAGCTTAAGTTCACTTTAGTTTTTATTTTTCTGCCAATGGATATTTTCATAACATCTTAACTAAACAAACAACGAATATAAATAAACTAATAAATTGTTTATCTAATTTTTCGACCTTTTATATATGTTCAATAAAAAAAGGAAAAAGAAAAAACAAAAAAACAGAAAAATCAAAATACAATTTACTATATCCTGAAGAAGTAAACCAAAGGTTTACGAAATATCGATCAAAAATAAAAATATATAAGAAAAATATATAAAATTTTACGGACCTAAAGCTTAAAAAAATAGTTTTATTATAAACTAATAAAACGTTTTCTTTTTTTTTATAAAATTAACAGTTTTGTTCCAAGTAAATGTGCATCTTTTTCTGTGGCTAAAAATTTTATATAAAAACTAAACACAATTTAGACAAAAAAAAAACCCTATATCTCGAAAGAAGACATTTCGACTTAAGCCATTATTATTTATTGCCACAGATATATGGCGTTTTCTTTTCTAGGTAAAATGTGTACATACATTGTACTTTTCAATTAAAATTTGCAACTAAATGTCTGAGTTATATAAGTACCTTTAAAATATGCAAAAAAAAAAATTAATTGTTAAATTAAAATATTATAAGTACTATAAAGACGCACATTTGTGCACATTTTTTTCGGGATTTTGTAAGTCCCGAAAATCCCGGGGTCCCGGTTCGGGATTTCGAGACTCCATCACTAAATCCCGAAGCCCGGGATTTCAAAAAACCTGTCCCGATTAGCATCTCTAATTGTAATATTAACTATAAAAGTTTTGTACTCCGCAACTGTAACCCCAATGCAGAGCGCCAAAACACGCATATAAATTTTTATTCACTTAACAAAATAATACACGCCCCTCAACAGATTAAATCATCCCAAAAACTACAACTCTGTAGAATAAAGAAAACATATGTTTACAGTTACGTGCTGCTGCTGCACAAGAATTTTCATGTAACTTTTTATCAAATCGTAAATATTTTATTTTTAAATTAGAATTAAATCGAAGATATGTTACATTTACGTAAAACACAAGATTTGACCATAAGGTAAGTATAATGTCCAAGAATTTCTCAATAACTAGCTTAATATTTTTAAAACTATTGTAGACATCTAGCTGCACGTTTGTTGGCCGCAGGAAATCGCAGTTGTAGCAAAGATTATGATTCTTCTTCAGATGATGAGAAAAAACTCACAAAATCCAAGCCTAAAAAAGAAAAAACTGAAAAAGTTTTGGTCGACGAGGCACCTAGCAGCAGTTCCAGCGAAGAATCAGCTTCGGCAAAGCTAAATCGTTTGCTGGCCTCCATGCAAACGGCTGATGATCCAATGAACTTTGCCAAACGTATTGATATAGTCGCTAAGCCAGGCCAGGCCAACAAGCAGAAAAAATTACTCAAAAAACAAGAAGAGGAATCTAAAGATATATTTGCTGCCGCAAAAAAGGTGGCCTCGTTGTTGGGAGATGATAAGCAACAACTGCAAACGGAATCTGAGTTGCTAACTAGGTTGCTAGGTGGAAAATCGTCTGGAAGTACTACCAGTTCGGAGGAACAAACAATCAAGTCAAGTGAAAGCGAAATTAGCCTGAGCGAACTAATTGTGGGTATGAAAATTGATCGGCGCCAACAACATGGAGAACCTACTAACACACGCAGTGAATATGTGAGACGTAGCTTATTAGCTAAAGGAAAGTATCAACAGTATAACAAACAACAGGGTTCGTTCAAAGAAAGGCGATCCATACAGCGGAAACGTGAAGCAGAACTGTACACTGGCAGTGTAAATCTAAGTAGCAGTGAACCTTTAGGAATATTCACTGATCCCTCTGTATTAAAAGACATTGATTTGCTACCAACTTGGTCATATCTGCATGAACAAGCTCTTAATGTTCAAGTTTCTCATCCACCTTCAAACTATTTCGAAAAATTGGTCAAGTGGACGGAAGAGGGAAAGGTTTGGCGTTTTCCCATTGACAACGAACAGGATTGGTTGGACGAAAAAGATGTTGACTTTTCAGAACATATATTTTTGGAGCAACATTTGGAAGATTGGTGTCCCAATCGTGGTCCCGTGCGTCATTTTATGGAGTTGGTTTGTGTGGGTCTATCGAAAAATCCATATATAACAGCTAGAGAGAAAAAGGATCACATTATGTGGTACAAAAACTATTTTGAATCCAAAAAGGATATATTAAAAGAATTAATGTCAAAGAATCCTAAATCTGAGAAAAGTATTGATGAACAGCAACAGAAACAAGTTGAAGCATAGTATAAAAATCATGCATTTGTAAAATGTCCATTTATTTTACTGTTATAATAAATTAAAAATTATTAAGAAAAAGTAAAATGATGGCAATCTAAAAGAAAGCTAAAATTATTTTTATATAATTAAATAAATATTTGGTAGGTGGAATTTGAGATTTAAAAATTTATACCTATGTATGTACTAAAAATTAATCGTCTGTCGATTTGAAATCACCTTGTGTGAATAATGACAATGTGACTCACTGTATTTTAATACTGTCTATTCTGTGGTTAAAAACTGGTGAACCTTCAGAATATATTGCATATAAGATTTGTGTGCTTATTTAGCATAGAAAGAAAAATTATTTAATAATATCGGATTGTTTTTTATTAATTAAGTGATAACACCAATCATGATATTTATTGTACCATTTTGTATACACGTATGTATATAAATTTTTTCTAATTAAAAAATTCTGAACTTGGTGCGTTTTTTTATACATGGCGCGTTTTTCTCCATTTTGGTGCGTTTTGAAATTTCAAAGTTGACAACGCTGCGTATATGGGACTGAGACAGGGCTGCCAGAAGTACAGATTTTTCGGCATTTTGCCGATTTATTCATTAAAGGCCAGGGGGTATACTCTGTATTTCGAAACGAAAGAAAATGCTTTCGAATTTGTATGCTATTAACATTGCATTTCGAAAGCATTTGCTTTCGTTTCAAAATACAGAGTAGACCCCCAGGGCACAATGAATCTGTCATACGTTAAACTTCGCCTTTTTCAACTGACATTAACGCAACGATGGAGAAGGTTGGGACAATGAGTACTTTATTGACGGAAGCATTTGAACAGCTTCTATTCTCCATTTTATTTAACACATTCAAATTTTGTATATATTTCTTTTCTTTAATTTTATTTTTGCTGCCACAAAACACAAAAATCTAAATCAGAACAGGCCAAAAAACCAACCAACTAAACGTACGCAAAAAGTTAAAAGCTTACCAAATTTTGTACTTTGCGTTGACGGACACGTACTGAATGAACCGAGCTCATAAGAAACTATGTATTTCAACTTTGCTGTCAGTTGAAAAGGGCAAAGTTTAACGCATGACGGATTCGTTGTGTCCCGGCCTTAAAAAACAAACAAATACCGATTTGCCGATTTTAGTTTAAAAAAATTCCGATTTTGATCAAACCAAATTTGTTTTCAAACCACATTTTTGTGGAAAAAAACTGATGTGTCTAAAACATAACTAACACGCATACTTATTGTTCAGGAGAATTAAAACAAGAAAGCAATTAACATATATACAAAAAATTTAAAGATTTTCTACGCAATGATGAATATATCCTGCATGACTTCCGATCAAATGACCAGTCAATTGACTGATACTTTTTTTGTAGGGAATACGAATGTGTTGGGAAGACTGTTGTTACATCGATCAGCCAGATTTTTTAAAATAATTTATTAGTTTTAATTAAATTTATTTATTAATAATTTTGTTTTTGAACAAGTTTCTTAACCAACTATGATTGAAGTTTTGTAATTCTTAATAATGAGATTTGTAAGCTTTTGGAAATTGTGGTTAAAGTCTAAATTTTTATTAATTTTGACACACGTTAAATAATATATTAAAAAATATAATAATAAATGTAATAATTATGCATTATCATTTTATAAAATACGTGAAATTACATATGATTGTTATTTTTGTCTAATTAATAAAAATTAATGAAAAATTCATGCCGATTTTCTTGACGATTTTTGAAATTAGTGTGTCGAAAATGGCGATGATTTTTCAAAACAGTGCAGACTTTTCAGCAGAATCTTCTGGCAGCCCAACTTGGGTAACCAGTGTTGATTTGACATTACGAGTAGTTGAACGTGTTGGGATACGAGCGGTCGCAATTTTAGAAATACACGGAGAAACTAATTTTATATTTTCTAGTTAACTTAATTCCTTTGTGCGGTAATGCGAAATAAAAAGTGTGAATGTAATTTATTTGTGAATTGTTCAATCTAACTGGGAATTAATAAAAAAACTAATTTCGAAAGCGTAAAAATTCACTGGAACTGTTGCGCACACACCTTTTCACATAACCACATAAAATAAAGGCAAAGAAATATAAAACAGTAAAGTAAATACGATAAAATATATTAAGAATAAATAAAAAAAAATACTCGCGCAAAGTGTACGTAAATACAGTAAGAAAGAAAGATAAGAAGAAAAAACAAGAAACCAAGCATTAAAATTATTGAATGAGCTCACACAGTATTTCAAAAAAATATCCCAGAGCAAAACAAAATAAACAGCAAAAGATGCAAAAGCAAAATATGAACTGCCGCAAAAATAAAACGAAAAGATAGAAAACTAATTCAGAAGATATTTTTTTAATTTAACAATTAAAGAAAATATTTCAAAAACAAATATTACGTGTTGCCTAAAAAATTTTGCTTGAGTAGATTTGCTTAGTTAACAAAAAATTAATAAAAAAAAGAAGTGAGACGGAGTGAAAAAGTAATTGAGTGTGTTTACGTGAGTAAAAGTGCATTACTGATAATAAGAAGAAGCTTGAAAAACAACGGCGAATATAGGAGTCATCAATTAATTAGTGTTTGTTTTCTTGTGTTTCGAAAATTAATTTTCTTTTTTATATTGTTATGTATTTTATTTATCCACAAATGAAAAATCGTGCAATATTAGTGTAAAAAAGTTTTTATTTTACCACACTTAAGTGTTAGTAAAAAAAAGTAAGTGAATAAAGCAAATTAGACGGACATACATACATGCATATACCTATTCTTTTTTTTTAGTATGTATAGGTATATCTATGAAGTTTATATAAAGTTATTTTTGTTGTAAAGTTGCTGTAACCCTAATTTAAAAGATACTAAAAATGTAGTTAAGAAATCCTTAAGATAATTATTAAATAAAAATAAAGGAAGATATTAATATCTTTATTGTAGATTGCAATAACGCATTTCTACTCATTTCATTATCGTATTTTCCATTTTTACATTTTGCTCAGAGTTGTCTGCTAACTAATTTGACACGAATGAGGTCTTGAAAACGTAATTGAAAAATTCCGTTGTTGTTGTCGACGTCGGCAGAGACCGCCTTAAGTGCTTTTGTGTGCGCTAATGTACGTGTACGTATATTGAGTTGTTGTTGCTGTTTGTGTTTAAGTGACGTCTGTTTTATTAATTGAGGTTTGGTGTTTTTGCTTTAACATTACACTCAAAGGAACGCATAGACTAACGAAACAAAAACAAAAATTAAATTGTAAATAAACACTCAGACAAAGAATGAAAAGTGCAATTTAAAAAAAAATAATGTTAACAAAACAAAAAGAAAAAAAAGTGAAACAAAAGACAATTTAAAATTAACTTTTTTAATTGAAATGTGATCAAACCCTAATGTTGTAGTAAAGTATTTTAATTGGAATTTTTGTTCTGTAAACTTTTTATTTGCAATGAAAAAAGTTTTGTGTTTAATTCAGTTTAAACTGGATATTATTAGCACTAGATATTTATTAATAATCGGTATGTACACTTAAATGCACATTTGCAGCTACATGCATGCATATATGTATATGTACATACATATGTACATACATACAGTTACAACTTTAATTTCTTAATTTGAGTAGGTAGTAGGTATTTTTCTACAACAAATTTTAAAATTAATTAAATACCATTTATTCACATAAAGGTAATTTGTGTACATGTGCACATAATTATTTGTTGTATACATGATTAGTTACAGCCTTATGTATAACAAAAAACTAGCATGAAGTTAGCATAAGTGGCAAAATCTTAACGATTTTTTCATAGAATTTACATTAAAAATTGCGCTAGGATTTAATAATGGGTTAAAACTACAGTATGCGCCGATTATTATTATTAAATTGTATTATTATTATTATTATTATTACTTTATTTAGCATTTCTATTGGTATTATAACAAAATTTTTAATTAATTTTTAAATACAAAGAGAGAGAAAAAAAAGTAACTAAGTGCCAAAAAGATAGGT
Organism: Tachina lurida; assembly: GCA_944452675.1. Classification (NCBI taxonomy): domain Eukaryota; kingdom Metazoa; phylum Arthropoda; class Insecta; order Diptera; family Tachinidae; genus Tachina; species Tachina lurida. The sequence continues at coordinate 26,134,526 of OX101754.1, read as the reverse complement.
TTCACATTAAAATCTTTGTTTGACATATGTAGTTAATTATATTACGTTTGAATATAAAAATATTAGTTTCATTTTTAAGGCCCTGAGGCAATTCATTTAAAAATTTGTTGAGGAAAAAACAAGCCTGAAGTCATTAGAATTTCTTAAATTATAGGGCTGTACATTTGCAACATTTACTAAATAGCCTTATTTTGTAGCTTCTGGAGCCTTTCTTTCATTTGCTGATTTCCCAGAAACACTACGGTTGAACAATATTTGAAATGTGGCTTAATCGTTGTGTTGAAGATATTTACAGCAGTCACAGTTGATATTTTATATCTTATTCTTCTCAAAAAACAATTTTTTTTGCTATCTTTTTGCAAACATATTCAAAATGAGGTTTGAAGCTTAAGTTTCTATCCAATATTATTCCTAAATATTTAACTTCATTAGCTCTTTCAATTGTTTCGTTTTCAATACGGATATTCATATCGGTCTCACCTTTTATTTATCTTTATTTTATCTATATATATAAAAAATTGTTGCAAGTGTGTTGTGACTTTATAACTCACGAACGGTCAAACCGAATTCGATCAAATTTTTATGGTTTGTTCGTATGGTCGTGTAGATGGTTTATCTAAAGTTTTCACGACATCGGACGACGCGTTCCGACAGATGGCGCCATATTTAGTTTTTTTGTGTTTTTGCACCGTAACTCAAGAACTACTGCACCGATTTAAACCAAACTTTATATACATGCTCTATGGGGCGTGAGGAGTGTTTCTGTGTAGTTTGAAGTTCGTCCGACAGATGGCGCAGTATTTATTATTTTTGTGTTTTTGCTCCGTAACTCAAGAACTACTGCACCGATGTTGACTAAACTTCATATACATGCTTTCTAGGGCGTAAGTAGTGTTTCTGTGTAGTTTAAAGTTCGTCCGGCAGATGGCGTCATATTTAGTTTTTTTGTGTTTTGCACCGTAACTCAAGAACTACTGCACCGATGTTTACAAAACCTTATATACATGCTCTTTGGGGCGTGAGGAGTGTTTCTGCGTAGTTTGAAGTTCGTCCGACAAATGGCGCCATATTTAGTTTTTTTTTGTGATTTTGCACCGTAACTCAAGAACTACTGCACAGATTTAGACCAAACTTTATATACATGCTCTATGGGGCGTAAAAAGTGTTTCTGTGTAGTTTGAAGTTCGTCCGGCAGATGGCGCCATATTTAGTTTTTTGTGTTTTTGCACTGTAACTCAAGAACTACTGCACCGATTTAGACCAAACTTTATATACATGCTCTATGGGGCGTGAGGAGTGTTTCTGTGTAGTTTAAAGTTCGTCCGGCAGATGGCGCCATATTTAGTTTTTTTGTGTTTTTGCACCGTAACTCAAGAACTACTGAACCGATGATGACAAAACTTTATATACATGCTCAATGGGGCGTAAGGAGTGTTTCTGTGTAGTTTGAAGTTCGTCCGGCAGATAGCGCAATATTTAGTTTATTCGTGGGCAAAATCCAATTTTCATATTGTACCACCAATGCCATATACAAAACTAATGTTTGCTTAGGGCCAGCAGCGCGGACCGGGGTCAGCTAGTTCATTATAAAATATTTTTCGATATTCTTTATGTTTTCATTTATTTTTCTAATACAGTCGTCCGGATTATCACCACATATATAGATTAGTGTATCGTCAGCAAACATGCATACTTTTGAATTATATGCAATATTTTGCATATAATTTTGGTCCAAGAACTGCTCCCTGCGGGACACCATTGTTAACTAGCTTTTCCCAACTTTGGTACGTTGCGTTCTAACTTCTAAACCACAAAATTTCTTTTCCTCTTACCCCATATTTCTCTAATTTGAGTAATAGAATATCTTTATTAATCACCTCAAATGCTCTTTCCAGGAACACTGCTACAACACAGTTTTTTTTCCATTGTGACACGACTGGATTTAATAGAGATTCATAATTATGATTGTTTCTAAATCCCGATTGTGTTTCAAATAATATATTATTGTTTTCGAAATGTTTGTTTAACTGATTTCATATAATTTTTTCCATTAATTTACTTATTGTTGACAACATATTAACTGGTCTCATTTCAGCAGGGTTTTTCGTATTCTGAATTTTTTTGTATTGGAACTACACAAGTTTCTTTCAATATAATCCGGGAAAATTCCGGTCCGAAGAGATTCCACTATTAAACGATGCACATGTCTTCCAATTATGTCGAAGTTATCTAGTAACATTTTGATATTGAGAAAGTGTTGAACATGTTAACATCCAGTTCACATCGTCATGCTAACTTCATGCCATTTTTTTCTTATATGTACATAAGGCTGATAGACTTTATACGGTCCAATTTTACAAATTCTACAGCGCCAAGGAAATTAGAATCTGACTACCACCTCTCGATATGTGGCCACCTGCCTATGAATTAGTTTTCATAAAATCATTCCAGGCTAGGTTAACTTAGGACGGGTGGTGCTGCAACATATCATCACTCGGAGACCCAGTTGGGTCCATTTTAATTCCAATTTTGATACTAAAGTAATTCTAAATAGAACTTTGACTCTTAATTTTAAATGCTTAAGTTATTAATACCAAACAATTTACCAATTTAAACGTTTTACTAATGTCACAATGTTTTTTCTTTATTTTCTTTTCAGTTTAAATATATCATCTTTCGTTAGTGTTTTTAAAATTTTAACTAGGTACATACATACATATGTATTTTCTTTCTGCAAAAAAAAAATCATTTTTTAGTGTAATACGAAATCAAGTGCATTTTAACGTGAATTTAATTTTCAAATTTATATTTGATATATAAATTAATTTTGTTTCTTGTTGTTAAAAATCAATACTAATTTGATAATATTGAAATCGCCACGAACAAACAATCTTGACCAACATAAGCAAGCCGCCGCTAGTTTTTTGTTATAATTTCCTTTTTATTTTCTTCTGTACAACATTTTATGCTTAAATGGATGCAACATCTATAATCACACAAGTCGCCCGCGATGATGAACAATTGAACGTTTATCCCAGTGAAAAAGGTAAGTCTGATAAAAAAAAGTAATTAAAAATACCTGCATGCATATTTTCAAATTATAATCATTAAAAAAAATTGTTATAATTTCAAGGTTTATAGACTATGAACCTTGGTTTTTTTACACTTTATAAAAATGACCTTTTAAATAACAATTAAGAAGTTTTTTTTTTAAGTTTTGCAGGGTTTGTTTTAAGCATATACATACGTATAAGATTATTAAAATTTTGCAGTCCTTAAACCATTATTCACTCATACCTATATGTACATATTCACATTCATAATCGAAAATTCGGAATTCTATTAATCATTCAATATACATATTTGCAAAAGCTTATTTCTTTTAAGCTTGCAGTAGAGGTTTTGCGGCAGATATCTGCAAAAAGTGGGATAGTGCTAAGTTTGGCGATATCGATTATGAAAAGACATAGTGCCGAATAATACTCGTACAATAAATATAATTGCAATCAAATTCTATATTTAGGGCATCGTCATATTCTACTCCGTAATATTTGCAACATTTCAAATCTAAAAATTTTAACTTCACGCGCTTTCAAAAGCCGCTAGTTAATAACAGAAACGTTAACGATGATTTCCGTATAATGACTGTTTCTTTGTGGCTCCTTAGAGAAACACGGAAAATGGATGAGATATTGAAGTTGATGTATAGGAAAGATAGTGTGCATTATACTAGAAAAGGATATGGATATTTCCATAGAAAATTGAAATTTTTGCGAGGGTACGATACTTGGTGACATATGTAGCTTGTTTTTTCCAAAGAAAAACTTATGTTCTATATTATTTTCTGGTTATTGGCTTAGAACGGAGTTAGCTATACATTAAAAAAAAGATAGGAACAAATCGAACAGCATGGATATAAGTTACAAAATTAATTGCTTGGTGACGTAGCGTGACAATTACATAACGTACTACAGAATAACGTAGTACAGAATATTTTAAGCTTGTATCTCAGTTAGAAACTCCACTTTTTTAATGATGTAACAAATTTACGTTCTAAAGCCGGGATCCCACTATTGGCACAATGTACCGATTTTAGTCGGCTCACTGCAATGGAGTCATAAGTAATAAATCAAAATAGCCTTATTTCTCAATTAATTCCGGGATAAGTCTACATGGCTCTATTACCAATGCAGTGTTATGCAATTATGTCCTTATATTTCAATCAATTGAAAAATAAGGCTAATTTAGCTTATTACTTATGATGTTATTTCAGTGAGCCGACGAAAATTGGTACATTGTGCTGATATTTGGATCTAGGCTTAAGCCATTATGAAGTTTATATAACAAATAAATCTAATCATAGCAAATTTATATCAAAAAATCTATTTATCTTTAAATGCTAAACTTATCTATGTATATAATACTAATTTATCCTTGTAAATACTTACATAGTTAAATTTTTTCTCCTTACAATACATCTTATATTGGCCATGAAGGCTTTCATTGTATTGATATTAATAAATAAGTAAATAAATAAATAAATAAAATCGATATTCATTTGGAAAAAATTTTTCTCATTCCTCATTTCCATTTATAATAACTTTTTGTATTTCATTTATTGTCTTACTTGATAAGAAAATAAAATAACAATTGAAAAAAAAAACACCCCGCTACTTATAATTGGTTGTTGAATCGAATCTTTTCTGATGCATAAATACGACTTAATTCAATTTTACGCTACTACTGCGTTTAGCAAAAAAATTCCGAGAAAAGCTTACGGGCATGTTCTGAAGAAGAAGTTTGGCTAAGTTCAAATCGCAAGCGTATGCTGAAGTGAACTGCAGATGTAGCCTAAATCAAACTTTAAGGAAATCTTAAAGTGATGAATATGATAAATTAAATAAATATGTTTTCTTTCGATTTTAATCAAAAATAGCAATAGTTAGTTAAATGTTTATAAAAAAATTAAATTTATAAATATTCTATTGGTTTGTTGATTTTGTCAACATACAGCTGACCTCATGATACAATAATACAGGTAACCGCGAAGCGCCAGCTGTTTTGCTTGTTTCGTGATGTGATCTGTCAAGGCCTATTTATCAGGTCAACGCAACTCTACAAAAACACAGCAATACAAAAAACAACTTTATGTTTAAGTTGTCAGAAACAAACACAAACATGAACTAAAGTATATGGTGCAAATAACTTTTGACAGCTTAAACACGAAAACACAGAATATCATCAGGACGATTGCGTTGACCTGATAAATAGGCCTTGTGATCTGCGAAATAGTGTTTATGTTTTACCAACACACGCGCACAGTGCCTATTAAAACTGTACTAATACAAACATGCTTTGCAAATCCAAGAGAAAACGCAAGTACATGTACATATATTGTTTTCTCTTGGTTGTCTCTCTTGTCAATCACAAAACAGCAATAAAAATCACTGTTGTTTTATTTGTTGTACATTTGTTGTAGATTCGCGGCTACTTGTATAATTGTATCATGGCTGACCTTAATCAATATGAGAAAACGTGTGAGGCTCAAGAGACGCCGCCGACTTTCAATGTAAAATCAAGCCGCCGCCGATGCATGCGGCTACCATCGGCACAAAATTGCAGCCGGCTAATTGTTTTTTGTAGTTGCAAATTTGTACTAAATCTTAGAAATTATTTTTTTTAATTTTTTTATAGAAATGTTTATTAAAAAACTTATAAAAACCGGATGTGAGTGTCAGTCGGCTTATGAGTCGCCGCCGGCTATTGATTCCTAAGCCGCCGCCGCCGACTTTTTAAGACGGCTTGTTTCTCTGTTACAGAACATGTAGAAATAAGTTTGGCGATTGGCAATTCACATTCCGAACATACCAGTTAGTCAATAAGATCCAGTGATCACACACATCTATTTATAGTATATTCTTTCGTAAAAAAGTATTCAAGTTAAAAAAAAACTCTTTTTAAGTTCTGAAGCTTTTTTTTCTCTCAAGCTGTTGCTATTTTTTAATTTTGGCACTTGTACCCCTTTGCTTTTAAGCCCCTCATTTATTACCCTGCAGAAAATGTGAATATTGAAATTGTAGTGATTTGCTAGTGACATTGTCAGTAGTACTACTGACCAGATGTACTCCAGCCAATGTAATTATCTATTGACATTTAACATTAGCTTGTCATTGAAAATCTACCACTAGACTGTAGCAATACTGACTAAGTAGTTCTTTTGGGAATCACATGGAGACATTGGCTCCAAAGATTCACTAGTAAATTTTAGGGGCTCTAGTCTACAATATCGATATTAGCTCGCTCGATGTTAATAGTAAAATTGTAGTAATTTACTAGTGACATTGTCAATAGTAAAATTTAGGGGCTCTAGTCTACAATATCGATATTAGCTCGCTCGATGTTAATAGTAAAATTGTAGTAATTTACTAGTGACATTGTCAATAGTAAAACTGAATAGGTGTACCGCAGCCAATGTAATCGACCATATCGAGCCATCACCGCTAAAATAGCTTAAGCGACACATTTTTTGGACTTCGTTTTTTTTGACGAAAATCGACTATTTACCAAGGTTGGAAACCGAAAAAAATAACGGTATCGGTATTGATACCGGTACAATTATTTTTTAAATTTCGGTATCGGTAGCGGTATCGGTATTTTTTTTATTTCGGTATCGGTATTACCGGTACATACCGTTATCGAGTTTATAATACCGGTATACCGATATTACTGATAAATTTATTATTTCAGGCAGTGGACATTAAAAAAAATATTCTTTTATTAAATTACTTCAAAAAGGGAGTATTTTTACATTAACATACATATGTACTCGTATAAAAGCATATAAACTTATTTGTTTCTATATACATACGTATGTTTTTATGCTATTATTAAAAAATAATTTATTAAAAAAGTGAAACAAGGAGACTGCAGTTCAAACTTTACATATGTATATAAAGTATACATTTTGGTTAAATAAACAAAATAGTAAAAATAAAAGTTTTGTCTATACTGATAAATTACACTGTGTGACAAATTTTGATGAAATTGAAATACCTGGGACGTGTTACTGTATTTCTGCTAGGTATTGTCGAGTATAACAATACAAATTGTATTTGAAATTTTCCAGACACCTCCAAAATCTTGAGTTACGGGTAAAAACCGGTTTATCGTACCCGTAGACACTTATCAACCTCCAACTAAGTTAAATATCAACCGATTTTAAATTTATAAACGGATACAGAAAGAAGAGACTAAGACTTTTTGAACCATATAGATATATCTTGTTTCAGTAAATTTCAAATATATGTCTTTATTTTTTCACCAAATATGATTTTTTCGGTTTTTTTCGACACTTTTCTACTTTGGACACGTTCTTAGGCAATATTTTTGTACTGGATCTATATTGTTTATAACTTTGTTTATAAAACATAATTGAATAAGAGTAATTCACAGGACTGTTTTAAATATTTTGTTAGAAGACTTTTTTTAAAAAACTACCTGTATGATGTATTTCGCGTTTTATTTATACGCTTTCGGGGTAGTTAAACTTCCAGGATGATGAAAGTACAATTTAATAGATGTATATAAACACAGAGTACAAAATTGGTACAACAGCGGTCGACAACATTTTTCCTTCATTTTAAAAGTACTTTTCTTCACCTCAAGAGCGGAATCTTTAACTTCAAATATAAAAGTTTAGAAGTTTTTTCTCTACCAACCTTATATATTACGGTGAAGTGTGTAAACAAGACCAAGACCAAAGAAAGAAAGTTAATTGAAATATATCTTTGCAATTTTTGCACATATTACGGTTTACAGCTCAACTAAGTTGGATTGAAACTGAAACAACTTAACTTTTAAGCAACTGTGTTTTTGGTATTCTGAATAACAACTAATTTTAGTTGGCTTCGAAACAATGCACGAAAAACAAAGGTTCTTATCTATGCTATATTTTTTGAAACCATAGTATCCATTACAAAACATTTTAAATATTTTTAGTTTTGGCCTTTCTATTTTTTCTTGAGATTCTATGTTTTATGAATATGTCAATAATATTGGTTGACAAATGGGATTGGTTGGCGTCTGGAATAGTAAAGCAAAACGAACAAAATGGTCGAAATAAAAACCAAAATACAACTGATAAAAAGCAGTTTTCTCATGGTGAAAAAAGTTGTAATACATAATAAAAATTTGGCAGCTATAACTCAACTATCATTTATTTTTTGGCCGGAATCGGTATACCGGTACGTACCGGTATAGACGTAAACGGTAGTCTGGATACCGGTATTTTCTAACCGAAATGCATTTCGGTATCGGTAACGATACCGGTATCTAATTTTTGCGATATTTGAATCGGTATCGGTATTTTTACGATACCGTTTGCCAACCTTGCTATTTACGATCGCAAATAATCGATTTTAGTCAAAAAATGAAGTTAGAAAATTATGATGCTTAAGATATTTTGGCGGTTATCGCACGATTTGGAGACATTTGAACTAAAGATTCACTAGTACATTTTAGTGACCTTCGTCTTCAATTTTATAAGGGTTGGACAACAAACTTAAATACATACATACATACATACATACATATGTACGTAAGTTTTTAACATTATTGCATAGCATAATAAAAAAGAAAAACAAACTATTGACGCGTTCATTGACAATGTCACCAGAAATACATTAGAACTGTTGTCTCTAACGTATCTCTACTCGCGCATAAAAGGAAAGTTGTCGACATTTCAACTAGTGCAATTGTCGCTAGAAAAAAGAGTGTTGACATAGAAACATATGGTTCTAGGTTGACTAGAGGGTAGCTTAAAATCTTCCTTCTGGCAACTCTGAGCCTGCGTAAGAAGAAATCCTCACACATTCCCATTCTCATGTATTAACCCCTTGAAGTCTGCTTACATTTTTTTACTACATGACTCGCTGTATGCATAAATATGCACATAAATATGAATGTACATATGTATGTATGTCATATACATAATTGCTTTTGTTATTTTAAGCTCAATTGACTGTATGTATAACTTTTGATGATGATTCATTCTGCAGACTTTTACAAGCTTCGTATTTGTATGGTGTGTATGTATGTATGTGTGTACATACAGCTTTGGATATATAAATAGCACATTTTATACATTTATACGCCAAATATCGAAAATACCATGTATGTACATATGTATATGTATGTATATACAACAAACTTTTGTTTTATTTTTTGCGAAGGTTTATTATCAATATTTAATATTATCATCCCAGTTATGAATATTCCCGGGGAGTTTATACTCTTCCCTATCATTTGTTCCCGGGGAATAATGCTCCTATTCTAAATAGCCGGGGAATAAGCAAATACGGGAGAGAGTAAAATCTGGATCAGCTGTTTAATGTTTACATTTTATTCTGCAATAAAGCAAGAGTTCAGCAATAAAAATTTGGCGTTTTTATTGACCTTAAGATTATGTGTTAATATAAATATATTTTTTGCTTAAATAAAAAATAAATAAATAAACGGCGTAACCATATGCAACCATGCAGAATAACTTAATGCTGAGAAAGTGGTGCTGAAACTGCCCAAGTGCAGATGCGAATGGTTTAAATTTCCAATGGCTGTATGTACAAAGGAAATTGTAAATTTAATGTTTTTTCCTATCGGTCTTGATATTAGAGGAAAACAAATCTTCCATATACCTGGTACGTATGTGAACTGAAAGGAAACGTGCAATGTATAGTGTTTTAGTATTTTTTCTAAAGGCAGAAAGAAGTAGTTCATGTTTTTATTTATTTATTTATTTATTTCAGTCTATGGACAAAAAGTCCTTTCAGACAACGATAACGATATGAAGGTAAAATACTAGGATAAATAACTTATAAAATAGTAAAAGATAAACAAAAAAAAATAATTAAGGCTAATTTGTATGTATAAACAAAGTTATGAAATTAAACAAAATTCCAAATAAGGTATTATCTTATTACGCTTAGAAGAACAAGTTTAAACTCATTTTTCGCAGTGCTGAATTCTATGTAAGACTTTGATTCTCTTTGTAATTTAAAGTTAATTTCATTGAGAAACGCGAAAGCACGGGTTAATGTGCCATTACGGCCATAATTAGTCCGATGAAAAGGAACATCAAACAACTTAGTTAATCTTAAATTTCTATTAGGTATAAAAAATGGAACAGCATGAAGCAAATCATGACAGTCAACGTAACCATTGATAATATCGTAAACCAGAAGGGCGGATTGGAGTTTTCTACGTCCTTCTAGAGTACGTAAGCCAATAAAAAGGCACTTAGATTCATAAGGAACAGAAGTTAAATATGGCAATGAACGTGTAACAAATTTAATAAAGATGCGTTGAAGTCTCTCAATACGAGAGATAAGATTTGAGACATGAGGATTCCATATAACAGCAGCATATTCCAACTTTGATCTAACAAAGGCCGTATAAATATATTTATGAGTGTAGGGATTAACAAACTCAGAGCAGTTTCTCTTCAGAAAACCGAGCATTTTATACGCTTTAGGAAGAATATACTCAACATGAGCTACAAACGACATAGAACTATCAAAAACAACACCTAAATCGAGTTTAGAATTCGAAATTTTCAAATTAATGCCATTAATGTTAAATATCAGTACTATGGGATTCATGGATCTATGAAATGAAACATGTAAACATTTATTTATATTTAGATGCAAGTAATTTTGAAGTTGATGTGCGCAGGGCTTGAATAAAAGTGCTTAACACAAGAGAGAAATATAACATCCCGGTGCATATTTAAATTTTTTGTTGTTTATAACCCTTATTAATTTGATTTTTAAATTTTTGCATTAGTTGCCTTCAAAATGTTTGCGGAGAAAACTCTCAAAAAATTCTCCCTCACTCATATTTAGAATTCCTACTTATTCCCGGGGTGTTTTTTCTCCCTCCTACCTACTTTTTTCCCGAGGAAATTTTAATTCATAATAGGAGGAATGGGAAATGGGAAAAAACTCACGGAGAAAACTCCTTTTTGAGTCTATTAACTACTGGTGTTACTCTCCTTGCGGTAGTAGCTTTTGCCATCCGAGTTTGGGAAAGAATAAACAATCGCATGAAATAAGTAAGTGGTTGGGAATCGAAGAGAAAAAAACTCCGCAACCGGGACGTTAGCGCTTGGGGGGGGGAGTTAAGCCCGCTGCCACGCAATGGGTTAAACAGTAAGTCAGCGGTAGCAACTTGAATTTTCTTTGAACTAAAATAATAGAAATAATTTATTGAATTAATTGTTAAGCGATAAATTTCAATTTATTAGCTTTGGTTGCTTTTTGTGTGAATCGGCATAATTTTCTTGTTTTGCTTACCTTGAGAAAATTACAACGCTACGCGAGGTTACGTATTGTTGACCGAAGAAAAATATTTTGATAGCTCTTGACAGATCTCCATAGGAGATAAACTTATAAACTTAAGTAAATTCAAGGTATAAGAATTTAAATAAAAATATAATTAAAACTGAAACATACACTGTTTTAAAGAAATACTTAATAAATATTATAACAAAACTGAAACAAGTGTAATTAATTTGCACATGTACATATGTATGTTTGTAGAAATTAAGCAGTTATGTCACAGAATGCCCACAGAAGTGAAAAAGACAAATTCCCAATTTCAGTTGTTACGCATAGCAACTTTTTATTTTTAATGTATTTTTATATAATGCATTAAACACATTCGACACAGCAGGCTACGGGCTACAATCTGTCAAAAATAGAATACACACATTCTTATGGTAACAATTATTTTAACGACAGCAGGCTACACGACTGCGCGACCACCGTTGTAGCTGTCGCCAACTTTAAACTAATTTCTATTTCTCTGGCTACAATGAGCAAATGCAGTGTTACCAGTATAATACAAAATGGTGAATGAATGATATCGTACAATTATTTCATACTATTTACTAGAAACAATATCCAAAAATTGATGTAAAGAATAAAAGGCCCTATTATGAGTTGCATTCGATTTTCGATCTTCGCTGGGTATCGAACATCGAATAAATTCATATTATGAGCATCGAAAATTTCGTTGAGCAACGAATTTTCTATCGAACAGAATTTAGCTTTCGATGAATTTTTTTAATGAGAAATTTAGTTTAAAAATCTAAATGTTAAACAAGTTTTATTTTTAAGTACACAAACAAGAATTATAATCTATTTTTTGTCCATTTTATTCACAATAACGAGATTCTTTGTCGAATGCGCGTCATAATACCAAATGACAATTCGTTCGATCAGTACTTTCGACTACAGTCGAAGATCGAAAGTTGCTCATAATAGGGGCCAAATTGATTCATTATTGTACTTTTATGTGAAATAAGTACATTTTAAAATAAAAATTAATTTTTATAAATGCAAAATATATGAAAGTGGCAATACTGAACTATGTATTTGTACTTGAATATCAGCTGCAGATGGTGCTGCTGCCGTCTCCAAAATAATTAAGTAGCTGGCTACGAGGCGACAAATGCTGCTAGCGGCATTTGAAGTCGTGTGTTCGTGTAGCCTGCTGTGGTGAATGTGTTTAATGCATAACTCACCCTAAAAAAAGGGGACAAAAAGTGACAAGGCTGTAGAAAAAGTGGAAAGGCAGTCGAAAAAGTGGCAATTTGCCACTTTAGTCGGTCAAACGGTCACGCTGAACCGGATACTTCTCGCAATTTCTTGCTGTTTTTTGACTGACGTTTTTTACTTTGCATCAATATAAAGTTGTTGCCTGCGCCTGGTAGGCATGATAACAATCGTTTTTACGGCAAAAACTCAATTTGTATATACTATGCAAGGCCTATTTATCAGGTCAACGCAACTCTCACGATGATTTTTGTTTTTATGGTTTGTTTTCTTGTTTGAGCTGTCAAAAGTTATTTGCACCATATACTTTAGTTCATGTTTGTGTGTGTTTCTGACAACTTAAACATAAAGTTGTTTTTTGTATTGCTGTGTTTTTGTAGAGTTGCGTTGACCTGATAAATAGGCCTTGATACTATGTATGTATGTATATAATTAATCCGGAATTTCTATATTGTATTTTGATAATTTAGCATGTTCGGTAAGAATGAAACGATAAATGGTGAAATGGTGAACTTTATTTACAGCTGGTGGCCCTTCCAAAAACTATCATTGCCATCTCAGGGATTATTAAGTCCTAATTTACACTATGCATGTCTGATTGCTAAGCTGATTAGTCTGTGTGTGTGAGAGAGAGAGAGAGAGACGAGGGGAACAGAAACGTGTCTTTTCCCCTCGTCTCTCTCTCCTAAAAACTAATCAGTTTAGCAATAAGACTTGCAAAGTGTAAATAAGGACTAAGTACATTTTGTTTTTCTATTTTATACGATTTTCAAGTGGGCATACCATTTCGAGGTAAAAAAGTAAATTTCCTAATGTATAAATGAGTAAGTTTTATGAATTAAATATTTTAGTTATTGTTGACCTTTATTTTTTTCTAAAGATTTTTTTATTAGGTTGCGTGTGTGTTTTTTCCACTTACAAAGAATGTGAAAGTTATCATATAGACGTTAATTCATTCATTTCATTTTTTACACACTTATTGTATTTTCTTTTTACTTGTCTGTGGTGGTTTTTTATTAATCATATTAAAAAAAATTTCTTTTTCACAACCTAAAAAATATAACATAAATAAAATAATTATGCATTTTGCATACTTAATAGAGATTTTTTAGTGTCTGGTGAGTTAATTGCAATTTATGTATGTATGTGCATTGATGTCAATAAAATGTACAAGTATGTATGAATTATAATATAGTAGTATACGATTAAGGTCCAAATTCACAGTCTATAGTTAACTAACGCAATTCAATTTCATTACTTAAACCACCTTCATTAGTTAACTAAAGACTGTGAATTTGAACCTCAATGTCATTTAAATATCTGTGCTTTTCATTAATAACAGCCCATGTCCAAACATCAAATTTTTTCAGTAGAGCCAAAAAAGTTCTTAGAAGCTTATTTAAAAAAAAAGTAGAAGATGTATGTTCATATGTACATACGACCATATTTTTCAAAATTTTCCTAGAACTTTCTAAAAAGCATTTAAAATATAACAATTTGATATCATAAACTCGAAATGAGAAAAATATAACATCTTTTATTAATGAAAACCACAGATGTGTATCTAAAAATTCGCTTCGAAGGACCAGTAGAGAAGATCATATCCACTCTAAAGTGTGAGGTGCTCATTTATAACGTTTTTGATTTCCACTCTCCTTAACTCAATGTGTACAGATGTTGCAAAAAAAAGCATGATTCACATACGAACAATAAAATACTCATTTTGAGGTTATATATTTGCGTTAGTATCTTACTGGTAATTTTTCACTCAAACGTTTCTCTATAAAATAATAATAATTATCTTCCAACGAGATTTGGTTGATAAACATACCGGTTTCAGCTATGTGCCATTTTCTGTGTTCTCTTGAATACTATGGTATGCTTATCAACTTAATTTGACGTGGGATGACGGATAATCGTTCCAAATTTTTCTATAAATTTACTTATGCCAACTAATTGGGTCGATTAAATGAGGATATGAAAATAAAACGTTCGGAAAATGCAAGGCTGCACACATGTGTATGTATAATTCATGGCAAAAATCCATGAATTGCTTCCTCACCCGTCCCATTCTCTGGACTTAGCACCGAATGACTATTTCTTTTCCCCAATCCAGCGTTACCGCTGAAAATTTTCAAAAAGGTGCACAAAAAGGGGATTTTCAAAAAAAATGGCACAAAAAGGGGTTTTCTAAGAAAAAAAAGGGGCAACCTCAAAATCAAGAAAAAAATAAAGAAACAAGCATATTTATTTTTAGTTAAAACAAACAATAGAAAAAAATTTCTCATATATTAGAAGTACAAAAACATTCAATTTATTAGAACTCATATACTACGTTTATACGCACGTGTTATTTGCAAGTAAAAATTCTAGCTTACTAACTCACGAAAAAATTACTGATGACTTTGCAACTGCTGAATCTGGATATATTTTTGCGTTTATTTTGGCAAATTTGTTCATTGACTTAAAGGAGTGGTTGCAACTTATCATCCTAAAAATAAGCTTCATTTCAGCAATAGCTACTTTTCTCCGAAAATCGGTATTTTTTTTGGTAAAAGCTCGGATATTTTTACATCAATTGTTTTTGGAAATTGGCCACATGTTTGGCTGTTCTAGCATGGCGTTCCAAATGATTCATTTGGCAAATGATCAACTGATCGCAAATGGGTTTTTTGGTATCTGCATCCATCCTTCTCTCATTATCATTGGAATACTTTCGTGTTGCTTTTTCCGAGATAATAGACTCAGCTGATGAACTAATTTGATCGGAACTTAAATCAAAAGCATTACTTGTTGATGTCAATTCAGTGAGTTTTTTCCCATAGAGATACAATATAAATAAGCACGTACACCCTTAAATAAAAACATTTTTTTCACCGTTTAAAATTATATACTTTTATTAAATTTGGCTTTTACAATTTCTGCTGAAAATGCATTTAGAATTACCAAGGTAGGACTGTATGTAATTTCATATTCAAAAATCTTACTCAAATGAAAAGATTCATACCAAGGCGTTTTAACACCATATACTCCCACAGAAAATAATATAGCGCCATACTGTCAATTTACCAAAAAAGCTATTTTATTTTATTTATTGTCAAAATAAAAGCAAAAGTTGACTTTGAACAAAAAGGTGCAAAAGGTCACAAAATAATGCAAATGATACAAAAAGGGGATTTAAAACTAAGGGACATAGAAAGTGGCAAGGCAGTCGAAAAAGGTACAAAATGCGACTTTAGTCGCACAACGGTAACGCTGCCCCAAACCTAAAAAAATTTAAGAAATTGTATAGACCTCATAGAAGGCTTTTCCATACGCAAAGTTTACTAAACAAAGTCTTGAGTTTGAGAAGGGAAAAGAGCCCCTTCCCATTCTCTTTTCCCTTCTCTCCCACAATCTTAAGACTTTGGAAAAAAGTGATCGACTTTTAGTTCCTGAAAATAAAAGCACTTTAAATTTTATATTTTTTAATAAATTATTTAATCTATAAAAAAATATTATGGAGATGTTGCCAAAAATTTCACTAATTTTGCTTTAAACTTCGCGTGGCAACTTCGGTGTTACTTCTCGTTTCTTTATCCCACTGTTTACAATGTAAACAATGTAAACTTTACGTGCAAATTAACGGCATACTTCTTTGGAATGATGCCAGATGCTAGGAAATGAATTCAATTGTTTGTTCAGACGATTGATTGAATATTTTTGCATTATTTAGGAGTTATTTATTTTATTTATTTGCTCTCTACATTGAGTCACAAAATTGGATACCTTGATGCATTTTGTTTTATGTGTATACATACATATGTATATATTTTATTTTAAATTGTTGAAGGCAATTTAAAGTTTATTGAACTTGTAAACAATTTAAAAAATAAGTATATAAAAAGTGTGTCGAAAACCATTAATTTTTTTCATATGTTTAAAAACTGAAAGTCAATGTAGTGCGCCGAATTCTTTTAATTCATTTTAATTTTACTTTGTTTATTT
Organism: Tachina lurida; assembly: GCA_944452675.1. Lineage (NCBI taxonomy): Eukaryota > Metazoa > Arthropoda > Insecta > Diptera > Tachinidae > Tachina > Tachina lurida. The sequence goes on along the minus strand of OX101754.1, from coordinate 26,117,928 downwards.
GTTTTTTTCGTTTGTATTCTGTTTTAATTTTTTTTTATTTTAATGCATGCAGCCCTTATTTTTTTATTGCATGTCTACAAAATGTATTTAAATCTGTATATAAGTACATACATATTTATATAGTTAAAAAACATTGAAAAGTGTGTATTAAATTCAACCGAAAAATTTACTATGAACATGTGTTTAATATTTTAAGAAGTGCTGGAATAAGGAATAATTTAGTTTATACTTTTCGCACGATTTAAGAAGTAAAACGTGTTAATTCTGAAGTTAATGCATCTTATGTATTTATAGTAATTGTATATTTTGTGGATGATTAAATTCTTGTTTCCGATTTTGAACTCTGGGTTTGGGAAAGAAAAGCTTGAAATTATGAAAGTATAGTGGTCGTTATGGATATGATCACTTTTCACATATTTTCACAATTTTTATATTGAATATAATAAAAAGTTTTACGTGATTATGTATGTAGATATAAAAAATTTTTTTAATCAAACAATTTTACTTTATATTTATTATATTACGAGCGTTTGTGTCTACCGCGAAATTAAGTAAATCCAAATCGAAATTACAAAAGAAAATTTTTCATACCGGAGGTAAATGAATTCAAATGACAGCTTCTTTTTTTACAACTGAAAGTTCAGAGTTAGCTGCTTTGTAAATTGTAAAATCAAATTGATTTTTATGAAACTATTGTAAGTCAAATGAGTTATATCTTAAACGCTTATCATAATGGGTGTTTTTTATTGAGGTATAGAACTTTAAGTTGGCATCACTTTTTTAACTGGCGGCCATTTTGTCAGCTGTCAAGTGATTAATATTTAGTTTGGTTTGCCATTTCATCATGAACAGGTTGACAAAAGAACAACGCTTGCAAATCGTGCAAATTTATTTCGAAAATAATGGTTCAGTTCGCGAAGTTTACCGCAAGCTCCGTCCATTTTATGGTCGACATAATCGTCCATCAGAGCAATTAATTCGGTTAACCATCGTTATCGCACTACGTTTACTCTATGTGATAATACGCATCCGCAGAGACGTCGAACAGTGCGCACCGAAGAAACAATTGCCGCTGTAGAGCAAAGTGTTGAAGAGGACCCGAATGAATCGATTCGACACCGTGCACAGCAATTGGAGCTTTGTCCATCAACTTTATGGAAGATTTTGAAGATTTTGAATGTGGATGAGTTGTGGTTTCAACAAGATGGCGCTACATGCCACACAGCGCACGTCACAATCGATTTATTGAAGGAAACATTCGATGAGCGCATAATTTCGCGGAATGGACCTGTCAATTGGCCACCAAGATCGTGTGATTTGACACCATTGGGGACTTGGAAGCCAACATTCGTGGCGTTATTGGCAACATACGGCCCCATATGCTCGAAAAAGTGGTTGAAAATTGGACCTGTAGAATTGGCTTTATTCGAGCCAGCCGCGGCGGCCACATGCCCGAAATCATATTTAAACATTAATGGCATAAAATTATCCTTCCAATAAAGCCAAATTGATGGACATTAAAACGATTTTCTTGTGTTTTATTTCAATTCGAGGTTCTATACCTCTAAAAAAAACACCCTTTATATTAGAAATAAAATTTTTTTACGCTGATTTCGGTCGAAATATTGATATTAAAAAATTTGAAGAGAGAAATAATTTTCTTGATTTTTCTTCGGCTTATTTGTGACGTTCGTTTTGTAATGAATTGCCATTTTTGTAAAACTCCAGTCAGCTAAACAAATATTAACTTTCTTTTGGGACACCCTGTATATATTTGCTCCTCTTGTCCAACATATTCTCCTTTTTTTCAATAATTTTAAATGAATAAGTGAGCTGCATTTTTTGTTTGCCGTGTCTTAAATTTACCAAAGTTACAAGATGTAAAAGATCTAAAAAGTGAATTCCGCTACGTTTTGAATTTTAAATACTTTTGTGGAAAATATATGGCAACGCTGAGGGCTAACAGATGGTATTTTCCTGCCGAGGAAACAGTGATACCAACTAGTTTTTAAATGATTCTTTTTGGAAATTGTATTAATTGTGTGTAAAATAATAGCATTTTTTTTTGTCGATGAGAGTTAATTATAAAATGACGTCGCTTCAAATTAGGTATGTTGGTGTTAATAAATTAAACACACCCTTTTTGGTCACGTGTTCTTCCAGACTCTAACAGACAAGCAGTTAGTTGGCAGGAGGCAGCAAGCATGACATTCTACCTTAATCATTGTGTAAAAGTATTCACTAGTATTCTCCATTCCTGTCGATTTGTACCTGTGAAAAAAATTGGAACTAATTAAAAAAAAACATCATTAAAAATGAGATAAAAAATATTTTACCTGTAGCTTTTGTTTGATATTAAAACGCAGTTGTGTTTTTTTTTTGGTTTTGTTAATTTTTTTAAATTTTTGTTCAGCTTGAAAAGATGCTGTGAAAAATTATACACAATGAATGAATGTATGATTGTATATGCATGTGTATCTACTACACACAAACTCGTTTAGCAACTTTTTAAAATTGTACATATTTGATTTTTTATTTGTAAAATACTAAATTTTTTTTTAGAGTTAAAGTTTTTGCAATTTTATTTTCCACTTCATGGTGGATATGTTTGTTACATTTTCTTTTTATATTTGTTCATTGAGTTATTGAAATGATGTAAACTGAAACCTACGCATACATACTCGTTCATTTGGATGTATGTATGTATGTATGTATGTATATCATTATATATGCAAAGTTCTTGTTTTGCAAATTTTATTTCCGTCTAAGCTTAAAAAATAATTCTTTGCTCAAATTGCTCTCGTTTTCTTCGCTCTTGGTATTTGAAGTCTAGTTAATAACTTGTTTCACTTTGTTTAGTTGTTATGTATCGGATAACTGCAAAAATATTTAAAATATTAGTTAGTCGTTTGACCTTAACTGATAATTTTTAATTAAAGCCTTATGCGCAATCTTTTAGATTGAAGTAAAAGCTTTCATATGTATGTATGTATACATATATGTATACCAGATTAACAGCAGGCATCCTCAAAAAATCCCACAGGGAATTTTTCTTAACAATCCGTACTTATTATTTGAAAGTACAATTGTACCGGGCTGTCAGATATGGCGATTTCTCGCCAAACGTGGCGATTCTAAACTTGTTTGGCGTCTAACATGTTGAAACGATTCAAAATTTTTATAATTCAGGAGAATTACATTGTTGAAAGAGTATTTTCAGAAACTGTACATGGAATTAAAACAATACCATTTTTATGATTTTTTTTTTCATGTATTAATTAATTTTTATATGTATTAACTATAGGACCGTATCCAAAAAAAAAATTCTTTAAACTCCAAGTATTCTTTTGTCAAAATGTGTATGGAAGTTTTGTTTTAACATACACTTCAAGCTCAAATAATTTTTAGGGATCCGTACACCAAAGGTGAAATGTAACCCTATTGTTTTCGCTACGCTGTCCGTCTGTCCGTCCGTCCGTCTGTCCGTCACAGGGTATTTTCTCGAGAACCGTAAGAGCTACGGACCTGAAATTTGGACACAGTGTGTAGACCCTTGGCCGCTACAACAACAAATACATGAGAGTTGGAAATTAAAGGGTGTGCCAAAACGAGCAACGAAAAATGTTAAAATCCCATGTAATATACATACAATTGTATGTATTTTTATACACACTACAACAATTAACACTAAAATTTAAAAAATTTTAATTAGAGGGTGTACCATCAGTTAATGTAATTTCGACTATGTAATTTTGATAACTTGCTGTATCTTGGAAACGGTAAGAGCAAACTTCTTGAAATTTTCAAAACCGGTAAAACAAAAAAATCTCAAAATTATAAAATCGCCAAACCGAAAAAAAATCGCCAAAATAAAAAAAAATCGCCAAAACGAAAAAAAAGCACCAAATTAAAAAAAATTTCTAAATCGAAAATAAATCGCAAAAAACCGGAAAAATCACCAAAATGAAAAAATCGCCAAAATGAAAAAAAATCGCCAAAATGAAAAAATCGCCAAAATTAAAAAAATCGCCAAAATGAAAAAAATTGCCAAAATGAAAAAAATCGCCAAAATTAAAAAAATCGCCAAAATGAAAAAAATCGCCAAAACGAGAAAAAAGTGAAAAATAATAAAAAAAAATTATTTCAGCTGAAAAAACGTAAAAAACACTATTAAAAAATGCTCAAAGCCCAACGTACGGAACCCTTCGTGCGCGAGTCAAAGTCGCACTTTACTGAATTTATTTATTTTTTTTGGATACGGCCAATAGTCATTAAAGTGCTTTGAATTTGGATAAGAAAAATTTTCAAGGATAATTTTTGACGATTTAATTTCAACTTTTTTCGATTTTCTGCATATTTTTTTACTATTGTTTTATAAAAATTTACATACATATATTAAAAAAAGTATTACATAAAAACAAATTTATTACCAAATATACTATATTAAGATAAGCTACTTACAATTGATTTTGGTGTCTTTTGGCGATTTTTTAAATCAATTTGGCGAAATAGGTCGGTAAGAATCTGACAACCCTGCAATTGGGAACTAGTAAGAGATATAGTGTGGAGATGCCTGATTTACATAACGACCGTTTCCCCAGAATTTTGCATTAATTATCTTTTGTGTAAATCCCGCCACACGAGTACATACAATCTCTAATGTCTGGTTATTCCGTTATCATGCATTAAACACATTCACCACAGAAAGCTACCGAATACCAAATGTCAAGGATATAATACACAGATTTATATGAGAATGATGCATTAAACACATTCACCACAGCAAGCTACCGACTACCAAATGCCAAGGATAGAATACACATGTTTATATGAGAATGATTATTTTGAAGACAGGTTGTTGTCTGCTGATTTTGTCGTTGTACTTCCATTAAACTAATTTCTATTTCTTTGGCTACAATGAGCAAATGCAGTGTTACCAGTGTAATACAAAATGTACAAATGTACGTACAATTATTTCATATTATTTACCAGAAACAATATCCAAAAATTGATGTAAAAATAAATTGATTCATTTTTGTACTTTTACGTGAAATAAGTACATTTTAAAAGAGTATTTAATTGTTATAAATGCAAAATATATGAAAGTGCAATACTGAGCTATGGACATATTTGTACTTGAATATCAGGTGCAGATGGTGCTGCTGCCGTCTCCAAAATAATCAAGTAACTGGCTACGAGGCGACAAATGCTGCTAGCGGCATTTAAAGTCGTGTTTTCGTGTAGCCTGCTTTGGTGAATGTGTTCAATGCATAAAAAAATGAAGAATTCTGCCATATGAAAAATTAAACAAAACCAAAAATTTAAGCAAAAAAAAAAAAAAAACGTGCCGATAACTAATTAATGTATACATACTTACGCAATTTTGATAACAAATATTCCAATACATATCCAAAATATACAAACATCCTGACTGGGTCATACAGACGAGTACCCAACCTCTTGCTCAGTAGCTGGAGTGCCTCTTTAACCTTCTTCTCGTAAAATCCATTCATTAATTAGTTAAATATGCTTAATCATTTGTTAAATTTTTTTAATTGCTTTTGCTCTCTTTCTTTTGAAGTTGTTTGCTTTTTTTGTCTTCTTCACAAATTTGTTGTATAAAAAGTAGATAACTAAATTCACTTGTTACCTTTTTATTATTTATATATGCATATCGTTACCTTAATATAAGAAAGTCCCTAACTTATTTTTTTTTTAAATCGAGATTTTCGCATTTTTTGATACTTTTTCTTTCTCCTTTCTTCTATCGAAATATACAAAAAACTCGATTTCAAAAAAATAATGAGTTAAGACCTTTCTATATTAAGGTAATGATATACAATCTACATAAATACGTGCACATACACCTACGTATCATGTTTCTGGGTTCTAATTTATTTTTAGTATTAAAATCTAGCAGATATTTCTTGCATATAGTACATACATACATATTTTTGAAAGTTAACAAACACATTGCACAAAAATACGCGTTCAAGTGATATGGTTGCATATTTTTAGTAATTTGTAAATTAGACTGGCTCAAAATTAAAACTTATTAAAATCTTGTGCTCCACAAGGCAAATCGACAAAATAAAAATGTGTTTAGAATTTCTATTAAACGAGTCATAAGCATAAACATACAAAACAGGTGTTCGAACCAAACTTATGGGCAACACTGTATTTGATAACAGGTGACTCGGCATAACGCCATAGCCATAGCCATAACCATAGAAGCCAATTGAATATTTGACTAAGTCAAAATGAAAATAGTTTTCATTAAAAATTACGTATAATTTTTGTTGGATTAATTTTTATGCGAATGGTTTTTGAAATACTTCTTTTAGAAATCTTGCACAATGTACATATGTACATATGTATGTGCCTATGTACTACATAGTATACATGTGTATGTATTTTCATAAATAATTTTTATTCCAAAATTTCAATTCGAAAAGTATTTTTGTAATATAATAGTTATTCGAATTATTTCAGTTGCCTACAGTGGTTACAAAAATTCCTCGAATAACTTTTATTCGCATAAAATATTGGAATGATTTTTATTTAAATAATTTTCATTAAAAATTTCGAATAATTATTCGAGTTATTATTTTTTACAGTGGTTACAAAAACTAGTCGAATAACTTTTATTCACATCAAATATTCGAATAATTTTTATTTAAATAATGTTCATTAAAAATATCCAATAATTTGCATGGATTTCATTCGAATAACTTTTATTCGATTAAATTTTAATGCTAATGATTTTTTGAAATACTTTTAGAAATATTGTGGAATTTACAGACATACATAGTTAACATATTTTCATAAATATAAAAATTATTTCAAATTATTTGACCTTTGTACGTAAATATGTACATACATAAATAATTTTTATTCGAACAATTTCAAGTCGAACAGTATTTTTGTAATATGTACATATAATAGCTATTCGAATTACAGTAGTTACAAAAACTACTCGAACAACTTTTATTTGCATAAAATATGCGAATAATTTTTTATTTAAATAATTTTCAATAAAAATTTCGAACAATTCGCATGAAAACAAATAATTTTTATTCGATTAATTTTTATGCGAATGGGTTTTGATATTTGTATTTTAAAAATATTCTGCAAAATAAACATATTTATATACTTAAATACATTTTATTCGAATAATATCAAATCGGCTAGTATTTATAATGTAAAAAATTCAAATATTCGAATAATCAGGGCTATCATGAATAAAATTCCACGTGAAATTTTTTCCAGCGAAAAATTCCATAAAATATTCGAATAATATTAATTTAAATAGTTTTCAATAAAAATTTCTAATAATTCGCCTGGATCTTATTCGAATAAGTCTTATTCGTTTAATTTTTATTCGGTTAAATTTTATTCTAATAATTTGTATATCAATATCTATATGTATAATGCGCCGAATATTTTTATACGAATAACTTTACAACGAAATTTTTTTCGTTTTTTTTTTCGATTATTGAATAACATTAATCAAATTTTTTTATTGGAATAGTCAGTCCAGCACTTTTATTCGAATTATTAAAACAATAAAGAGTTTTTTTTACAGAAAATTTTTATTATTCGTTATTCGATCAACGAATTTTATAAATAAAAATAAACAACAGTGCTGTAAAATATAAATAACGTTAATATTTGTGTTTAGAGTCGGCTTGAAAGTGTTCGTATTGGCCACATGGTAACGTCTACGCTTTTGTCTTTTTGATGTTTGAGGGGCTGGCGAACAAAACCAGACTAGTCCCATTAACTTTTTTTACAGAACAGGCAAAATTACTGAACTACCTATATAGAGACTAGCAAGTAAATTTAGTTTTCGTTATTTTTTTAAGGTAGGATCTAACTGATTTCGAATCAAAATACTTATTTCGTGACTTCATAGATACATATGTACTTGGAGAGCACGAACAAAAAAGTTCGCAAGTTCTTCATTTAATAGCGGAAAGTGTGTATGTATGTAGATATTTTAAGCGGCCTTATCATTTTAATGCACACCTAAAGTTTTAAAATTTAATACAATACAATACATTTTGATATTTTTATGTCTTACTTCTTCTAATTTTTTGCTTAAAATTATCACAAAGACTTTTGGTTTTTCGCTATTCTTAAACATTTCAAGGTCTAACTTTGTGTGAATTTCGTTATGATTTCTATTTTTTTTTTGTCATGTAAGTATGTATAGCATTTTTTGTGTTATTTTGTATATTTTGCAGTCCATTTGTCTGTCTATCTTTTTAACACTAAACAAATAAAAAAATAATAATAACAATGTGCGAGATGATTTTCAAAATGGTTTTAAATATTTTATTTATATACATACATACATATGTACGTTTAATATTTTAGCACTTTGTTTTATTGTTAATTAATAAACATATAGCAAAAATTTTATTTGTTTCATAATCATATCGAATGGGAATGATTAATATTATATAATTTATTAAATGCTTGTGTGTATGTATCTATTGCCAAACCTAAAATTTTTGTTTGCGAATTCAACCTTTAAAAGATATTACAAATTATTTATGACAACTTAAAATACATCGCTCATTTATCATTTATTTATTTTAATTTTTTTCCAATTGATAACTTCTTTGTTAACATTAACATTATGGCAAACAAGTGTGAATTGAAATTTATTGAATAGAAATTTTTCTACAATTAACACCACGTGTATGTACATATGTATGTATGTGTATACGAGTAAGAATATGTATGGCAAAGCGCAGTCTGCTATCTATACCATTCAAGCGTAACGAGTTCCCCTCTTCAATCATAATAAAAAATATGTACGTTAAATTGTTACTTGTTAGAATGATTTACGTGCCATGCCATCAGAGACCTGCGCCGAGCGATTTTGTCGGCGGCGGCTGGCTCATAAAAAATCATCGGCGGCGGCTGAAAATCGGCTGTCAGCCGGCTGAGATAACTTCAGGTATAAACATGATACAATAATATAAAAGTAGAGAAATTCCAAAATAATAGAAAAAAATATAATATAAATAAAATAATATAATAGGAAAGAAGTAAAAATTAATTCAGTTCTTAGCTTCAAATACTAAAATGAGTGAACTAAATATGTTTTAAAAATTTCCTTTCAATCATGCATTGATACCTCTAGTGCATTCGAAGCTAAAATGTCAAATTCAATAGATAAAAATTGTGAAGTAGCAATTCTTTCTTTCCATTAACGCACAGGGGTCGAATCGCCAAATCCGTTAACGAACTTTTCACGTAAAGGCACAATTTTCGGATTATGACATACGTACTGAAATCCCATTCAGATTATATAATTGACGTATCACTTAATTTGTTTTCGTACGATTGTCGATACGATCACGGATGTGACGATTTGAGCCCAGAACTGATGTTTCATTATTGGTTACATCGTCTTTATTAAAAAATAAAACAGTAGAAACATATGTTTCTTAACAAGTTCCTTCGTCTGTGGCCAGCATAAGATATCCATCTCAAAAAATTATGATGCCACACGAAGGAACATGTTAAAGGAAATGTGTTCCTGTGTCTACTCATTTCTGTCAAGCAAAGCAAAACGATCTAAAATTTTTAGCACTAAAGTGGTCTAGACACGGTCAAAATGCTTGATGAGATTGGTTAGAGTATGAGTATGTGTGACACCAACGACGCTTGATGGAAAATCAAACAATTTTGATTTTTGGCATGCTTGCTGTCACTTTTTATATATGTGTATGTGTACCCGTCAAGCACGAAAAAATTTTCATTATAATTTTATTTCCATTGTGATCGGTTGCTAACAAATCGGAATTAAAAGAAGAAAAACATAAATTTGACTTGTGAAGAAAAAAAGAAAAGTGTTGAGAACTATTTTATTTCGCATTTATTTTTTTTTTTTTTGTAAATAGTGCTGCCGTTATTGCTATTAAATTTCTTTATCTAGAAATTTTTATATATTTTTTTTAAACAACGAACAGTACAAAATCAAAATATAAATGAATGATTGGTGGGTCATCAAGCCTGTTAACATCAAGCCGACAAGCACACGTACACGAACTTGACAGCAAGCATTTTGATCGTGTCCAAAGCCCTTAACATATGTACATATATGCAAAGCAACTCTGCAGAGTTGCACATCGAGGCGAAAATTTACATACTGAATAAATGCAAAATTATAAATTATATCCAAGATATGTAAAAACAGTTTTTCTGCCGAAAAAACATTAAAAAAATATTTCAATCGGCGGCTAATTTCTAGCCGCTTGTTAGCCGAATAATCGGCGGCGGCGGCTGGTCAAAACCATTCGGCGGCTCGGCTAAGCCGGCTCTCAGCCGATCGGCGCAGGTCTCTGCATGCCATACGCGTTCAATCAAAGCTTTATGTTGTTTACACCAACTCTAAACTGACACTTAAATAAGACCTCTTTTGTTAAATTTTGAATACTTTTTATTTGTACTTAATTCTATTTGGGGGCATATACATACATACATGTGTATGTATGTATATAGTACATACATCCATACATATGTATGTATGTATGTATATACATAAGTGTGCTGATTCTGTGCAAAAAACTGTCTCAACGCACTTTACTTCGAATTGGACAGCTTTTCTAATTTATGCAGAACATAAATAACATTATTAAAATACATAGTCGTACTTCCCATACATGAATCAAATAATACAAGATTACGCATTCAGCTTTTGAAAACATTCTTCTTCTGCGCATCTACGTCACATCAGCCGATAAACATAAACAAAACACGTGTATTTGGTGTAGGGCAATTTTCTTTACATTTCGATTTCTAATTAATTTTGACGTCACACCAGCATACTCAACTTAACAGACATGCGCAATGCGCAACGCGTAATCTTGTATTCTTTGATTCATACTTCCCATATACATACGACTACATAAGCGCTGTAAAGTAATTTATATTAAGTTACAGAGCATAACATAACATAACATAACAGACTGTAACATAAATGTTCAAGTGTTAAATCTTGGTATTCTTGTAAACACTGTTGCCAGATGGTTTTGATTCAAAAACAACAAAATTGAATGAAAAAATCTGCAACATCGGCACTTCATTTTGGAAATCGTCGAAAAAAAATTGGTAAACCAAAATGAAGACATATGTACATATGTATCGTCGGTTGGTTTCTGGTTTGATGCACACATAAGGTATTTTGAATATACTGTGCCGCAAACAAGAAACCAACCGACGATATGTATGTACATTTTCAAGATATTTTTGATTTTATGAAAAAAGGAATATAAGTTTTATTTCGTTTAAGAAAATTTTAATGTAATCGAACCCTTCCAATGGCTCATTTTCTAAATAATTTCTTTGTTTCGTCTTGCTAGGATTTACTTTATTAGGAAATCTATATATACATACATATATAATTCTCGTGTCACGGTGTTTGTAATTGAGCTCCTCCGAAACGGCTTGATCGATTTTTATGAAATTGTGCATGTTTATTCGGTAGGTCGTAATATATTTTTCATATCCCTGAGTGGGATATGCCACGCCAATACGAACGAAATATCTTATATCTTGATAGCTGTAGCAGTCAAATTATTATTCAAATAAATTTGGTATGGACTCTTTTGAGATCAAGGTGCCAATTAATTCAAAATATTGGTAGAATACGACCGGGGGAAGGGGCACCTTCCTTACAAAGTATGTAATTAATAATAATCTTAGTCAGCTAGTATTTTATAATTTCAACAGTTTATTAATAATGATGACGAGCTATTTCTCGAGAAGGAATTTTTCAAGGATTGCATACTTTTATAGTAACAATAGGATTACGATGAGCAGTAATTTTATTATTTTTTTTCAGAAGTAATAATTATATTTTTATTTTTTTTGAGTTCTTTTTTAGATTTCCCATATAGTTCTAATAGACGATATACAACAGCTTTTATTGAAAGCCATCAAGTGTGGCAATGAAGCAGAATATGTGAATTAATAAATTTTTGAACTTTATTTTATTGTAGGCAGCGCTTAGGATTGTTTGACAAATAACTGTATACTTTTCTAGCCTGTATCAGTATTCAGTAACTTTTTGCGAACTGAAAATCATACTATTTTTTGATATATTTATTCGTTTGCCAAATGTCAACGATAGAATACACATGTTTATATGAGAATGATTATTTTGAGGACAGGAAAGTCGATACATTTTAGATACATGTATTTATTATAGCGATACGATTATCGTAATAACAGTTACTGAATCCAGGTACTGGTTTAAATATTTTAGCATTTCAATTATAGTTTAAATCCTCTTTTTTCTTCTTCAAATATCAACAATTTTGATCATTTATTATTTCCTTTACGTACGCATTCCTTTCTCTTTTTACTAATTTTCCAAACCAAACAAAAGCAAAATGATGTAACCACATTATATAAATATAATAATTTGATGTAAGCATCGGTGATTAGGAAAATCGCACGTTGACATTATGTTGGATAAAAATCGGCAAAATGCTGATAAATCTTCAAATCTGGCAACGGTGGTTTCAATATTTTTTTAAAATTCAAAATTTTCGTATTATTATTAAAGTCACGACTATCGTATCAGTTTGTTTTTTCAACACATTTTTTGCTGTTGATTTTAATTAAATAACACGCTCAAGCCATAAAAAGGTTAATAGCATCAAAATATGTTTACGGCCGAACTTATAATACATACACACATAATAAAAATGTCAAACTTAATTTGCAAATTAATGGTAATTTAAATTTTGTTTCTTTAGAATATCGAAGCTAATAACACTGTGCAACAAAATTAAACTTTATCTAAAACAACAAGTGGCGAAAGATAGATTCGGGTAGAAAAAAATGTACGAACGAAGTTAACACTTAAAATTATAAGCTTTGGCTAGTTTCTAATATATAAGTTGCGTAGTAAGCTCTACATTTAGTAAAAAATAGGAAACTAATTTAAAGCATGGCTCTAAAATGTGGATTTTTATGTGGAAATGCCAATATGCATGCATGTACTTATACTCTTCCTTGTAATTCCAACGTGATATACTTTCTCCCCGATAATCGCTTCATGTCTGCTACATACGTAATATCATATTAACTTTACAACTGTCAAATTTTTGTAGACTACAATTACTCGTATGCTCGAAGCGTCGCACGCAATCATACGCACGACTCAATCAACCAGAAATAATATTTAATAAATTTATATTGTATAATTGAATAGAACACATTTTGTCATTTTATTTTTGTTTTTTTATTGTTGTTTTTCGAAAACATTTGTGCTAACTTGGTCAAGCACACTTAACTTCAAGTTAATTTATAAACCAGCCAATTATCGTGATAATGGCTAAAATGTGTCACATATATAAAATACCAGTTGTAAGCTGTCAGTTTCACTTGCTCTCTCAATCATGAGACATTTAAAGCACTATTGTTTTGAAATCAGAATCTGTATACATAAATTTATGTAGGAGTGTATATAAACATGTTTAAAGGATTTGTTTTTATAGTAAATTTAAAAGTTTGAATTATCAATTTACTTTTTCCCCTTTTATAAATTACCCATATGATGATGGTCATTGTCCTGGGTTCATTGCTTTTTAGGCTTCCAACTCTTGAAATATTAATTACTGTCTCTCTGTGTCTTACTTACTGCCTTTTTTGATGAATTACTTTGCGCAAAATGACATACATATATTAATTATAAATGCTTGTTTGTAGTTGTTAAATTTTTGTACAATTTGCTGCAGGTGTTTAGCTTAAAGGCTTGCATTGTATATTTGCAACTACGAAGTCAACTTTTCCAGCAAAAATTAAACTAGATGCTGTTCAGTTCAGTTTATATTTTTAGGGCGTATGTTAGCTGAGTAAGATGAGGCTAAATTGACAGTGACCTGCATCATTAGGTTTCACCAATTATCCAAATTTGTTTGGGCTGTAACTAGTGTTTTTCATACGGGATTTCCCGGGAAAAATTTCCCGGGATCCAGCACATTTTCCGGAAAAAAAAATCCCGGGAAATTTGTGCGGGAATTCCCGGGATTTCTTTATTTTCTTATGGCAACTTAATTTGTATGTACACATTCCTTGTTGAGTGTCGTTATTCATTTTATTAATGCGATGGTGCAATAATAAGGTGATGGCAATATCACAATAGCTAAAGCTTTACAACAACTAAGGCCGAGTTTACATCTGGTACACATGCATTCTGAGACTTAGATGCCTTTATTTGGAAAAAGCAGAGCGCGACGATCAAAATTTAATTCTACAACAATTCATAAAAGTAAAAAACAGAAATGAGCAAGGAAATAAAAGAAAATTACAAATAATTAATTGCAGATTCTCTTTGGTAAATAGTACGGTTAAAAGCATTAACAGCTTATTCTGTACTAAAGTTAAAGCATGCGTTAAAACTGGGTTTGCCATACAAAATTGGTTTGTTAAACCAATTTTAAGTTTAACAATGATTTTTTCATAAGGGGGATATTTTGTAATATTTTTTTTAATAATACTCGTATAATTTCTTTTTTATAATATTGGTATCTATGTATTATTATATAAAGAACGGAAACGGTGTTATTTTTTGAATAATGTGTGTAAAAAACGTTCTTATTTAATCGATCTCATGAATTATAATTTGTTTTTGTTGAAATAAATTAAATTTAAAAATATTTTGTATTGTTTTGTACTGGACGGGAATTCACGGGAAACCGAAAAATCTTTCCCGCTTTCCCGGGAAATGAAAAAGTCCGGGAAAAGAAAAACTCTAGCTGTAACCAACCGGTTGATTCAACTGAGTTGTAGATTTTATGCAAGACTCAAACACCTTTTATTATTAGTTGTTCGATTTAAGTGTTTCAAGGTTCCATCAGTGAAATCTGTACGGGATACAGATTCCTACATAAGATACCGATCAAAATTTTAAAATATTTCTTTACAAACTCCCCTTCATTTTAAGCTCTAACATCACTTTTTCTTATATTTTATCTTAATAGAAAACTTAAGTTTTATTGATTTTCTTATACTTTCACATATTGTTTTAAAATAATAAAATTAAATAAAATTAATTTGCATCTATCAGTGTAAAGAGTAATCCTGGATGTAGACATTAAATAATTTTGTACTGGCAACATTTTTTTGGTTTTAAATATCTTTTATGCTATGTTTAGACGATACCTGCTTCGTGCTCTATTCATGCTTCACACCCCAATCATGACCGAATCAACTTGCTTCGCCATACAAAATTATGAGAGCGAATCAAGTAGATTCAATACGAATCTACTTGCGAAGCACGTAAAATTGGTATCTTCTCTAACTTTTATCGCAGTAATCGCCACTTTATCTGAACTAGCTGTCAAAACAAAATAAGTATATGTGTATGTGTGTGTTTGTAAACAAATGAAAACAAGCCAAAAAAACAGATGTGAGTTTAATATAAATAAATTTAATTAAGTTATGAATAATATAAAAAGGAAAAATAAGAAGAAAATATAGGGATGCCTTCAAAAACAAGATTTTCAATGAATCGAATTTATGTAAGTATGTATGCATGTATATACGTGCGTATGATATGTATATTTGTCTGAATATACATAAAAAAAATGCCTCGCGAACAGTGATGCCAACTTTTTCAGAGCAAAAAGCACTGTGTGTTCATATAAAAGCACTAAATGCAATATATTTTTTATTTATATTTTTCTATTTATCTATTTATTTTCAATTCAGAGAAAGCCCACATGGCTAATTATATATGTATTGAATGAGTAGAAATTAAAAATTTAAGTTAACTACAATTTTAAATTTACTACATTTCATAGGTTTTATGTAATAATTTCAATTATATCGAGCCATATTTCGATTTTGCTTATAAGTAGAATATGAGTAGGAAAATAATTGAAGTTCATTTGGCAAGACCCTGCAATTATGGTGTATTATTTTAAGAAAAGAGTGATCAACGAGAATTATATCCTCGTTTCAGGAAATGCAGTTTCATTTTGTTCCTCTGACCATAAAGCTGTTTTAATAAAACAATTAGATTTTAGGTGTTTCATCTGAATTAATTTTTACATGAACATGGTTCAGTATGTTACATTCTGTAGCTCGTTTCTGTATTTCTCGCATCGTAAAATTTCCCGCATGAAACAAGGGAATCGTAACAAAAACAGTGTAAATTGAAACACAAAATGGCTTTTGTCACATAAGTGTTTCTGTATCGTTACTTTGAGAGAACTATATGTAATTTAAACAAATTTCCAGCAATTATTGGAACGATGTGAGAAAAAGTGTTTCTGTAACAATATTTTGTGAAAAGTTTCTCGCAAGAACTGTCTAAATAACTCCCATTTTAAATTGGTGCGAGAACAACCAAATTTGTACAAAAACATGAAACATGAAAATATGAATAATAAACTAGTTGAAAAGATATGCAACGAATTGTTGAACTAAAATTATAATTTATATTAATTAATAATTATTATTAAGGAGTCGATATCATTATATTTATTTACAATTTTTTTGTGGAATTTTCTATAATAAAGACAGTTGCTAGAAAAAACTTATTTGGAGCATTTTACATTCACTTTATATTCAAGTTCATTATACAATTTTATTTTTCTTGAAAATTATTATTATTTTTTTGTTATTGAAATAATATTTTTGTGACTTTTGTTTTCATTTGACACTCGATTACTGGAAATATTCTAGTAAAAACAGATTCAGTGTTGTCTGTTTTCACATTCAAATACAGAAACACTTTTTTCACAAATCGAGAAACGATGGAATTTTGTGTTTCACACTTCATGTGAGAAATTTTACGATGCGAGAATTACAGAAACGAGTTACTGAACAACATAAGTCTTTTCATTTTAGACCGTATTTTATATGACTGAAACAATTTGATTTATAAAATCATTATTGTATTTCTTACTGACTTTTAAAATAGTTATAAGTGCTAAAAGTTATTTCTACTTCAACATTTGAACATGGTAATGTTAATAGTCTTAGAGGAAATATTGACAGTATTAGAAATGGATTATGATTAGTTGAATTTCTATAATTATAAACTTCAATGCAAAATAGATCAGTTTTGAGCAAATTTTTCCATTTATGTATCCTTAAATTTCTGATACTTCGTTCTATTTCTTCAATTTCACCATCCCAGCAAAAATTACCGCTTCCCAGAAGAGTTTTTGTAAGCCAGCTAGAAGCAATGCATTCAGTTTCCAAAAAGCCATTAATTTTTTGCCTTACTAGTTCGTTTTACAGAAGTAATAATGTGTAGTTTTTGTGTATTCAGATACAAAAGTTACTGGTTTACATTTTTTTTACTTCTGTCTACTTTGTTAGAGAGCCTTACGTTAGTACTTTTCAGAAGCATTTTTGAAAGCTTTCGTTATCAAGAAAGCAATACATTGCTTCCCTCAGTAATTATATTATTGTAATTGAGTTATTTTAT
This sequence comes from Tachina lurida, assembly GCA_944452675.1. Taxonomy (NCBI): domain Eukaryota; kingdom Metazoa; phylum Arthropoda; class Insecta; order Diptera; family Tachinidae; genus Tachina; species Tachina lurida. Next base: position 26,100,461 of record OX101754.1, on the reverse strand, counting down.
AACGTGTTTCCAACGTGGTATCCTCTGTAATTTCTAGAAATATATTCTTTTTTATCACTATGAAAGATAAAGTTTTTCTTCCTTCGTATTTCACCCAGCTGAATTAACATTCTGCAAAGGAAACTTCGCATGTTTAAAAGGGGTGAAAGCAGATAGTTTTTGGAAAGTGAAAATAAAGCCACCACACTTTAACAAATTAATATTTAGTAGATTCGCAAAACGCATTAAAATCAAAGGTGAAAAGCACCTTTTTTTAGTGCCTTTTTTTAAGCAACAATTTGAAAAATTCCGCACTGTTATGAATTAAAAAACTCTAAATCTAGTACGAAAAGCACTAAATTGGCACGCTGCACACGAAGCACGAATGAGTAGTCTAAACAGCATGATTCATAAACATGATTCAGAGAGCGAAGCAGGTGATTCAACTCGTCGTCTAAACATAGCATTAGACAAGTGTGGCAATCATACTTTTTAATGAAGTTGGCAATACCACAAATACAAATAGATACAGCTGCGTGCAACAAATTAAGGACACGTTGCTTACATGTGAACTTGACGTAAATAATACGAAAGGTTTTATGAAACCAAAAATTTGTCTTAGTTCAGTTAATTTTACTCTTAGTCGTAGAAAATTAATGCTTAATATGTGAAATAAATTATTATTTAAAAGCCTGTGAGCTATATTTTTAAATGAGATTGAATCAGTCGTGCATATAATTAAGGCCACACCATAAATTTAATAAAAATTCTAGTATTTATTTAAAAGTGATTAATATTTTGTTGCAAAGCCATTGTTATCAATAATAGCTTGACATCTACGTGGCATCGAGTTCACCAAATTTTGGAATACGGTATTTGGAATGGCTTCCCAAGCTTTCTTTGTTTCGGCAAAAAGTTCATTAAAATTACTTTACTTTTTAATAAGCTTACTTTGCTTTTCACAACTTGCCATAAGTTTTCAATCGGGTTGAGATCAGGACTGCATGAAGGCCAGTCAAGAAGAGTAACATAATTCTTTAAAAACCATTATTTGACGTGATGAGCCGTAAGCTTCGGGTCGATATCCTGTTGAAATATCCATGTTGCTGGCATATTCTCGTCAGCATACGGCATCATTGTAGCGCTAAGGATTCTTGCGTATTGGAACTTATCCATATTTCCTTCAATTTTATAAAGCGGCCCGACACCACGTGACGACATTGCACCCCATGCTTTAAAGTGGCCCGGGTGTACTTATGATTAAATTCTTTTAATTTTGGTCGGCAAACATACTTTTTTCCATCGGGAGAGACTCTATTAATTTTTGTTTCGTCCGAAAACAACACTATTTTCCATTCACATCGGTCCAATGGCGGTACTTTTTTGCGAACTCTTATATCTTCTTTCGGTTCCGCTCAGACAATAATGGTTTCTTTCGGGAAATTCTTCCAAAGAGTCCAGCTTTTCGTAATCGACGCTTTACGGTGTCTACTGATGGTTTTGCCTCATTTTCCCCAAACACTGCACTCCGACTTTCATTTGCTGACTTATGCGGATTTTTTTTTCGAATCGCGGACAATCAGTGCATCTTCACGAACCGTCGTAATCCGGCTTCTTTGTTTAAGGGCCACCTTTTCTGTTGTAAAGTGTTTTCTGAAATATTGCACCGCTTGGAAAACCATCGTTTTGGAGACTTTTAAGGCTGTTGCGATATACCGATAACTGATTCCATCCTGATGCATTTGTACAATAATCTTTCGAGTACTGACATCACATGATTTGCCTTTACCCATGTTATGCAATTACTAAGAGTTATTCAAATACTGAAAAACAATTCGTGTAATCACAATTAATTGAACCTACATTAAAGAAATTACCTGAATTTGAATATGTTAAAAAAATGTATTTCTGTCCGTAATTAAGTGCACGAAATGATTCACAAATTATGAAAAACACCACAGAAAAAAAATAACGGTAAGCATGGTGTTGCTATTAAAAAGTTTAGATTAACAGAGTTGTCTTAACAAAACAGTGTCAAATTTTTGCTGTTTATTTTATAAATATTACCTTTAACATTACGATTTAAATAATCACCACTAGCGTCCTTAATTTTTTGCACCCAGCTGTATTTACTTAGGAAAAACCGTCTTCGTCTTTTCCCGGACTTTTTCATTTCCCGGGAAAGCGGGAAAGATTTTTCGGTTTCCTTTGTTGAATTTTGTGTGAGTTAGGCGGAGTTTACATCTGTCACACATGTGACCAAAATGAATGAAGCTTTCCTCTATCTCTTCCTTCACCACCTGTCTTCTCTCACACTATCCCTTTCCTAAAGAAGGTAACACCTAGTAATAGTAGTAGGCATTAATTGCCTGAGTGTTACTTCTTTATTAAAAAAAAAAAAAAAAAATAAAAAAAAAAAAAAAAAAAAAAAAAAAAGCGTTTTCTTCAGAGATGTATTTATTGATTTAAACAGTTTCCAATCATGTTGGATTCTACAAAATTGTCAATTATTTATGTATGAAAATGTTTAACTTAATAAATAAGTGTCTGATTCACACTGTTTTTCATTAGTAATTAGTGGTTAATTTTTCTGGGGCACATGTGAAGCAGATGTAAACTCGGCCTTAGATAATCTTGCTAAGCCAAATGCCAATATCCAAGCATGTCTTATTTTTATTCTGACTAGTGGATTTTTCAAAGCGTAGCTTCTGTTATTATCATCGAATTAACCCATGTTCAGCTACGAATGTCTCGCTATGACTTCAGGAGAGGTTAGGGTTACGAAAATTTTACCCTTTCATATAAAAAGTTTCAAAGCAAATTGGAAATTTGAAGGAATCGAGAAAAAGTTTTTCAATTCCATATGAGTTTACACGTTAACATAGTTTAGGTATTTTTTGAAAGGATTTCTAAAAGGAAAGATAATTTAAATTCGTTTAGGTACTCAATTGCTTTGAACAAAATCTTGCATGCACTTTGAGCTCTTATAGTGATGAGATCAAGCCTCCCTGTTCAGAAGTGAAGCATCCCACCGGGAAAAGTTGTCATTGATTAGATACTGAATGGAAAATGGAGCATGAGGGTATTTTTTTCAAACACACTGACACTTATTCATTACCTTTTCCCGCTGGGATATTTCTATTGTGTGTGTGTGTGTAAGAGAAACAGAGATATATATTAGGATAGAGTGTTCTGCATCGATCGAAGCAATTGCAGTGGAACGCAGCATTGTCAGCTTTTTCCAACCTATTTCGCCAAATTGATATTATATAGTTTTTCTTAATATATCGAGCCATAACCGCCAAAATAGCTTAAGCGACACATTTTTCGGACTTTGTTTTTTCGACGAAAATCGACTATTTGTGATCGCAAATATTCAATTTTGGTAAAAAAATTAAGTTCGAACATTTTGTCGCTTAATCTGTTTTGGCGGTTATGGTACGATATATTTGATAATAAATCTGTTTTTATACAACACTTTTTTTAATATAAACTTTTATAAAATAAACGCATACAAATTTAGCAGAAAATCGCCACAACTAGAAATAAAATCGCCAAAAACTATTTGTTGTAAATTTTTCTCATTCATTCACGCATTAACTACTATAATTCATATTAAAAAAATGGCGGTAAAAATCGCCAACAAATTTATTTAAAAATCGCCATGTCGCCAAGTCAAAAATTTAGACGCCAAAGAAGTTGAAAATCGTCATGTTTGGCGAGAAATTGCCATATCTGACAATTCTGGTGGGACGTTGAAATATCTGGATTATAATTCGGGAGAGGCATTCTAATCCATTCCAATCATATATTCCGCAAAATTTTCGACTAATACTCGCCTCAAACATATAAATTATGTTCGGCAAAGGTCCCTTGTAATCGTCTGTTCCAATTTAAGCAGCACATAATAGATGGTGCCCTTCTGGGTCCACCAAATACAGAGCACTTAGCGTCATGGATATTCGGCCTTGGCGTTCATTCGGCTTCATTCTTCATTTCTTGGCTTCCGGTGATCGTAATGGATTTAGTTTTCATCTCAAGTAATTATTTATGCATAATCGCCTTTCAAAGTTTCTCAGCTTCAACTCGTGTGGTATCCAATTTCCTACTGCTTTCAAACATTTTATAATTGCTATTGAATGTGATATCAATCTTAATGGTGTAATGACTGCGAACTTTTTTGGCTGACCTGTACGTGGATTCAGTAATCTTTAGCGAACCGAAAATCGTAATATTTATCTATATATTTATTCGTTTGCGGTAACGATAATGAGATTGTGTAATTAATTTTTAAGATAGTGTGCGTCTCACCATTTAATCCCAGCGGGAACTAGAAGGAGTAAGGATGCGTTCTAGAAGGCCTCTGTACCACGGATGGAAATCATAGTACAATTGTACTTTTTATGGTACATTTTTGACCTCGTTGGTACCGTGGTACTACCGCGAGTTACTTGGTACAATTTAAAAATGCCAATATTTCAATATATGGTAACATTAATTTTGCCTGAGTTGTCTTTAATTTTTTTGTGTGTGTTTTATTTTAGACGGTCAGCTTCTCTGTTTTTGTTGCAATGCTCTTGTCAAGGCAAGTTCGTGTACCAGGTGTTGTCAAGTCTGCAACAAAAAATATTTCTAGTACTTTAACTGCACCTGTTAACTTGACAGCACCTCGTACATTTACTCGCCTTGGCTGTGGTTATATATATTTTTGTTGACTACATATCGCTCCTTTACTTCAATAGTGTGTTTTAGGTTTTATCGCGCATTTGTTATGCGCATAACTTAGTTTTTATAGTGCATGAAAATAACAGGCCTGCTTATTAAAGTTTGTAAAATAACCGATCTCTAACAAGTCTAATCTACGAATGTACTCTTATGAATGTAATATTTAATGTTTTTTTTTGTTATTTTTTATTTTTTATACAGAATTTTTATACAAATTTTTGTTAATTTTTTGTTTTTTATTGTTTGCTTCTGAATTTTTACACATTTATTTACGTTTCCGTTCTTATTAATAAATATTAAAAAAAAATGGTACCATCATGGTCCAAAAAGTACATTTTGTTTTGACAGTTGGTACAAAATCCAAGAAGTCATTTTCCTTCCCTGCTCGGTACGCCTTCTTCTCATTGCTTGGTGGCTAAGTAAAGAATTGAAAACAAAAAAATTTGGCAGTTTGAATGGTTACCATTGTTTGACAGACGTTTTATGGCCTGTGAATCTGAAAACCAAATGTGTCTTAATGACACTAACTGTGTATAATTTTGTTTTCGACTTAAATATCTGACAAATTCGCCATATTGTTTTGTCAATTAAGGCAAATTTTTCTCATACGTGTGTGTGTGTGTGTGTGTGTGTGTTATTTTTCACAAACATAAACAATTGTTTTCTTTGTATACACAATATTTTCTGGTTGCTTAAATTTGCTTGCCTTCGAGCTTTGAAAACAAATTATATGTTTATGTTTTATCTCAAAGATATAAAACTTATCAACTGAATTCATGGTAAATTGTACAATGGAAGACATACATACATATGTATTTATGACAACTACTTTTCGTACCACAGTGACAGATTAGTTGGTAATTAAAGTCTGTCTCTCTTTTATTATCATACCATAAGAAAAGCGGCTGCTCACGCAGGTGATGCCAGACTAGTGTTGCTTCCTACTGCCAAGTTACACTGTTGCAAAAAGGCATTTTAATACATACTTTAAAGAATTTATAAATGAAAAAAAATACCTAGAAATAATATTAAGTGCAAGATTGTTGTACAAAATAAATGCTATTTTGCTATTGTTGTTGTAAATGTTCTTAACAAAGGAAGTTTGGGTCACTGAACTTTAAGTGTGTTTTACAATATTTGCTTTTATTACAATATGCTTTTGTGTTTTCCATTACGATTTAGGGTTTACCATAAATGCGCGTGCTAATGCACAGTGGCTGACACAAGTTTAAGTACATTTGTATGTGAATTTAATGTAACGTTAAAATATCCACTAAACTTGTTATTAATTTTAATAGGTTTTTTAATGAAATATTAATTATTAAAACAAATCCCTTCGTATTCTAAAAGCCCAAAGCCCTCACAAATAAAACTATTATCTTTTAGTAAAGCTGTAGTGGCGATAAATAAATTTGTTGGAGAATTGCATGGTTATTTTTTTAACTAAATTGAACTTCAAAATCTTTGTAATTCAAAAAAATTATTTTGTTGAAGGAGTAGTTTCATAAATAAATCCTACCAAAACTCGTTTGTAAGAAATTAAAAAATTTGATTTTGATGATTTTTCTTATAAGTGTGTGTAACAGTGAGACAAAAAAAAATGAAGTAAAAATACCTGGGATGTTATATAATTTTTCTGGCAGGTATTGTCGAGTATAACAACACTCTGATTTTGGAATTTTCAAAACACCCTCAAAATCTTGAGTTACGGGTAAAAAACCGGGTTTTCATACCCGTAGACACTTATCAACCTCTAACTAAGTTGAGTATCAACCGATTTTGAATTTAAAAACGGATTTAGAGAGACGAGGCTAATACCATATATATTTTGTTTCAGTAAGTTTCAGATATATGTATATGTGTGTATTTTTTACCAAACATAATTTTTTTCGGTTTTCTGCTTTGGATTCGTTCGTAGGCATTATTTTTGTACTACTGGTACCATACTTTTTATGACTTTATTTATAAAACTTAATTCACTGGATTGTGTTAAAAAATTCCTTAGAAATTGACTGAGTTATTAAATACTCCTATTTCATTAGATAACTTTTTGTTAAAAAACTACCTGCATGGTGTTTTTCGCGTTCTATTTATGCGCTTCCTGTGCATTTAAGCTTCCAGGATGATGAAAGTACAATTTAATAGACGTATGTATATCAATGCTGAGTATACAATTTGTACAACAGTGGTCAACAGTGGTTTGGACCACCAAAAATCAGACAATACTCGACAATACCTACCAGAAAAATTATATAACATCCCAAGTATTTTTACTTGATTTTTTTGTCGCACTGTGTAATTATAGTAATTAATGCGTTTTAAATTGGGATGAGAAAAATTTAAACGAAATAGATCTGAAAAAATCTGACAAGCCTTATGACTGGCTGAAAATGAGTATGGAAAGGCCTAGACTAATTTCCTCAGGGGACTAATCGTCGCTTTCGATAACGAGGTAATTCGATCACGTTTTATCAGTTTGAGAGTATGGCATTCGATATACCACCATACTATTACATTGTTCGATAGCGAATGCCATAATCTCAAACTGAAAAACGAGATCGAATCAGCTTGTTATCGTAAGCGACGATTAGACCCCAGGACTTTGTCTGTCTCGAGCTATTGCCCCATACTAATCTTGTGAGCGAGATCTAGGCTTCAGGGCCATTAGGCGATCACCTCCCAATGTATAATGCTATAATAACAATAAACAAAGAGAAGAGAGGTGTCTTAGGACACCCGATTAGAGATATGCTGCTTAGCTATGTATATAAAACAAATTTCATGTGTGAAATAACAATACCATAAAATGATTGGCCCTGTTCAGTAAACCGATCGATTTGAAATCGCACGAGTTTAAAAAACTAACTCCAAAAACTTTTTTTTTAATTTTTTTATTATATAGATTTTCAAATATCATATCTTCGTGTATAATTTTAAATACGTCTGCCGGACCATTATTCATTTTATGAAAATGAGAAATTTACTCGGGTTCGGTTTACAGAACAGGGCCGTATATTATTATTACATTACTCGTATGTATAAAATATTTCCCTAGCTGCGTACAATTAAATTAATGTATTGTTTGTGCTCATGCGCAAAAACAATACAAAACAAAATCAAACATTTTGTTTCGTTTATTTTTAAGACCAGTGTATGAAAATAAGTGTCGATTATTTTTCTTACGTAAATCACTTCCTACATAGCTACCGTGTCTGGCATTAAAAGCATAGCTCTAAAAATTATTATTACTACTATACTTTAATAATACCAGGGAATAAAAATTTCAAGTCATAAAATTTTTTAGTATACTGTAAAAGCATTCAAGTGATGTTATAAATATTTGTTGTACTTGTAAGTATGGCATGCACTGTAACTACGTGAGGTATGAGTATATTGTATATATTGTTCTGCTGTTTTTTTTTGCTAGTCGCTGTTTTTTTTTGTTATTGCTTTAACATGTGTTGTATTATTATTGTCGTTGGTAGCATTTCGTATGTGTGTGTTTTATTTATTTTGTATGAATACCACCTGTGTTACCACCCCATTGTTGCCAGCTTTCATTTTCCAACATGTAACGTTGTCACTCTGCTGGAAAACTGAAAATATATGTACATAAGAAATATTTAAATGACTTTATATGAGGGAAGAAACTTTTTTTTTTATATAAATTTGAAATATTATGTGATTAATATAAATAAATCTAGTAAATATCTACTTTAGAAAATTTACTTACTTTTATGGGAAAATTCCCTAATCGGCAACACTGCATGACCGTCTGCTTGTATTTTTATTGTATTTTGGGGAATTTAGCCTCAGTAAAATTTTGTTGAATAGACTGTTTTAACACATACATAACTATAAAGCAAACAACTTTCACTATCTTTAATATTATTTATTTAAAAAGTGTTTGCGTTTATTTGGAATAATAGTTGTCTTTCTCCTTCTCTCTTAAATACCACATTAATGCAAAATATTTGTTGACTTGTGTGTGTTAATAGTTCTTGGGAAATTTTATTTCATAAAAATATTTTTCGGTTCATAGTTTTTTATAACTACATATGTATGTATGTATGTATGTACATAGGACATATCCATACACTTATCGGATTTATAAAAGAAATATGTATTAAGTTTTAAACTTAAATTTTTTAAATACTCCTAATATTTTTTTACCAGGGTAAGGAAAAATTCTGCTCGCGAGAAAAATTTTTATTAACTCGCTCGTTTTAAAATTAGTGCTCGCGAGTTCAAAATTAGAACTCACGAGCACAAATTTTATAAGACTCGTACTCCTTTTGTGCTCGACTCGTAAGCAATAAATGACTCGCCTTAAAATTTGTACTCGCGAGTTTTATTTGAAAACTCGTAAGCACAAATTAGTGCTCGCGAGTTCAAAATTAGAACTCACGAGCACAAATTTTATAAGACTCGTACTCCTTTTGTGCTCGAGTCGTAAGCAATAAATGACTCGCCTTAAAATTTGTACTCGCGAGTTTTATTTGAAAACTCGTAAGCACAAATTTTAAAAGAGTGCAAAACTAGCATAAACAAATTCAAAACGAGTAGTTATTACAAAAAAAAATTTTTTTTTTATTCGAAAAAGTATATGTATTTATATCCGAATTTGAAAACTACAGTAGTTACAAATGCATATACATATGTACATATATAAAAATATATGTTCTTACTTTCATGTGATGAGGTATTTTTCATATGTTTTAAGGCTTCTGCTTCATGAAAAGTTATGGAAATGCTTACCTGTCAATAATAAAATATAATTTCAACATTGCGACCTATAGAAAACAGAATTTGATCAAACAAAATTAATAAAACTCGCGAATAATTCTTTTTAACACGACTCGCGAGTCGAGTTTTATTTTTGACCCTTAAAATTTGAATTCTTCTCGCGAGTCCTATTTTCGATTCTCAAAAATTAAATGCGCTCGCGAGTTTTATTTTTTTAACTCGCGAGCAGATAAGAGTAGCTCTTTTCAATACAAAAAATAAAACTCGCTCGAATTGAATTCGTTTGCGAGCGAGTTTAATTCGAGCACTCTCCGCACTCTGTTTTTTTACTAATGAATACCCATTGTGTCTCATCTATCTATAGTACTTCTGTACTTAGGGCCATTATTACAACTTGCCGTTAGTTAAAGGCAGGATTTCTTCGGACCGATAAAATGCTTTGCATTTTAACTAACGACAAGTTATATTTATAGCTCTTAATATTTAAAGGGGTAAAGTTTGTATGTTGGTACGAAGTAGTCTCCGGAAGAACCCTAAAAGCCCTATTGCTAAAATTCTTTTAGTGAATTGTAGAATGGAGAATCCCAACGGATATAGAATATTTATTATTTCGTTGAAGTGCTTAGAATAGGACCGTGGGGCGGTAATTATGCCATACAAAAAAATATTTATTAACGTTTTAGCAGAGACTTATTAACACAAGAAATTTTAGGGCTCCGTACTAAAAAAAGCAATTAACCTGAGTATGTTTTTCGCCCTACAGTCCGTCTGTCAGTCGCCTGTCCTTGTCTGCTTGTTGCGCTTTATTGGCTAAACGGGTGAACCGATTTTGATGAAATTTATAGCATATTTAGATGTATCTGTGTCGAAAAGAACACACAGGATATTTTTTTTTAAGTAGGAAAAATAGGGCACTGGTAAATATCTGCCCTCCTAAACTATCTAAAAGGTTTTTATTGAATTCATAACATAGATACCTATGCGTCTAAACTTTAGGTTCTAAAGGGATATATGCGGTTTATTTATTTATAAAACTACGACCAAGCAGGATGCAGGGAGCAATTTCTGACTTTTCGAAACTATTCAAGATATTTTAAGGGCATACATTATGTTAATGAAATTAGTTTCATATTTTGATGCTAACAAAATATAATATGTTTTATGTAGCAATAATAAGTTTAAAATAGGCATATATGTATATTATTTTATTTAATAAAATTGTGTTTTGTTTAACCACATTTTAATGAATTGCGAAGAACTTGTAACGCGTTCGCATCAAATTAAAATTCCCATACCTGGTTTAATTTCATGCTATCAAATGAAATGAATGCCAACTTTAATTGCTGACATTTGAAAATACGATAAAATAACGGTAAAAAAAATTTGTCTGTTTACGAGTGCTTAAGCAAATATCGTTTTTTAACGACTGAGCTTGTGAATTGAAGAAATATATTTTAAAATAATAGATAATAACTTGTTTTTTTAAATAATAAATAAATATATAATTAAATAGGTATATAATTGTATATTTTCAAACACGATTAGTACACATCCTTTATGCAAAACAAAAAATAAATAAATAAAGATGAAAGTCTTTTCGCTTATTTACTTCAAAGACATCATAATTCAAAAAATGCAATTTTATAGTTACTAATAATTATTAATAACTACAAAATTATAATTTGGCATATAATACGAGTATTTAATTCTGAACGAAAGTTTCATAAAAACAACTTTTACAATCAGCTTTCGAGAGGATTATATTTTGTATATCTCCATTAAATTGTAAGTAAATTGATAACTTAAAACTCATTTTCTGTAAAACTAACTCTTTTGAGTTATGATGCTTTTAAATGAAGAAGCAATTCTATGCATATGCAAATGAGAAGTATAAGTGCCAGTACTAAGAACAAGCATAAATTTATACTGCAGAGACAGAGTAAAGTAGAATATTTGTCACAAGATTAAGATATGCACAGAAAAAATCAGCATAATCTCGATAATGTGGACAATTAAAAATCAATGAGGGGTTCGAACTATCGAAATGTCTGAATTTCTAAGACAGGATAAACTGTTTAAGAAAACTTTTGAAAACCTAACCTAACTTGTATTTATTTACAAGAAATTTGCTTTTAAATAAATTTTTTTTTAAGAATTTTAGTTTGTTTTGTTGGTAAAGGGCATCGTATATAGACTCTTCTAAAGACTCCAATCCAAAATTTTTTGATACAAGCTTAAACAAATTCATATGTTTAAGAGAAATACTATTGACATCTTATTGAGAATCACTTAGTATACAAACATAAATATATTGCGGTATTTCTTATATACAGTTTTTATATTGAAATTAATACAATTCATGATGTGTACTTATATTAAAAAAAAACATATATACAAATTTGCCTTTTTTTAATCAAATTATAAATATAATATAATATATTAATTGATTCAATCATTCGATCAACCATAACGAAATATGTAATTTCTGCGGAAGCTTTTTAGCCTGCTATATTTCGTAATTCTCAATTATATTTTCGAAATTTTTATATAAAAATATTAACAGCTTTATTTATAAAAATTATTAAGTCTTTATAAAGGTTTTTCAAAGCAAATTTTTTCTTAAAAAGCCTTAATAATTTTTATAAATAAGGCTGTAAGTTTCTAAGCATTTCCAAGAATTTTATTCTAGCACTTTTGATGAATTGGGATTATAGACCAAGGAGGAAAATGACTTCTTGGATTTTGTACCAACTGTGAAAACAAAATGTACTTTTTGGACCATGACAGTACCATTTTTTTTATATTTACTAATAAGAACGGAAACGTAAAAAAAATTTTAAAAATTCAGAAGTAAACAATAAAAAACAGAAACTGAATAAAAATGTGTATACAAATTAAGTATAAAAACTAACATAAAAAATACTAAATATTACATTCATAAGGGTACATTCGTAGATTAGACTTGTTAGAGATCATTTATTTTACAAATTTTGCTTATTAACAGGCCTGTTATTTTCATGCACTATAAAATCTAAGTAAAGGCCACTCAGACTATTATACTTTGTATTAATACATGTCAAAAATTCAAATAATACGTGCAAGTGCGATATTGTGAATGCAAAATGTCATAACGAATGGTAAATAATACGATAAAAATTTGACATCCCATAATACTTGACCATTTTTTGAAAATTTTCTAAACGATAATACTTTTCATCTGATCAGGGTTGCATTATTACAAAATCCAAACTAACAAGCCGTCTGTTTCGACGCCGATGCCGTGCCGTCGTTTATGTTATATGTCTTTGTATTAAAACGGATATAAATATTGAATGTGCTTATCGTATTGAATAAGTTTTCGTGTAAGACATGTCTGAAAGTTAACGAAACTATCGTATTTTCTTTTTATTTATCTTATTTAAATCAACTACTTTAACCGCCGTCTATTTTCAGAGGCCGGCACGACCACAGCGTACATGAAACTGCTTTACCGCCGGAAGTCAAAGATTAATGTAGGCATGTTAATCCTCAACAACTGTTTGCTTTATACTTGTGTTTTTAATGTAATATGAGGTGTGATGGTGTGAACATAAAATGTCAATTTACGTTAGATATTTTGATAGTCGAATCAAATGTGTTTAGATTTCTTTTTCGTAAAGTGTGATGAAAGTCATTATACATGTATAATAGTCTGAGTGGCCCTTTATGGGCATAAGAAATGCGCGATAAAACCTAAAACACACCATTGAAGTAAAGGAGCGATATGTAGTTAACAAAAATAAATATAACCACAGCCAAGGCGAGTTCATGTACTGTCAAGTTCAGGTGATGTCAAGTAAACATGTGCAGTTAAAGACTAGACAGAATTTTTTTGCATAGTTGACACCACTTGGTACATGAATTTGCCTTGACAACAGCATTGCAACAAAATCAGAGAAGCTGACAGTCTAAAATAAAATACACACAAAAAAATTTAAGACAAAATATACAAAATTAATGTTACCATATAGTGAAACATTGGCATTTTTAAATTGTACCAAGTAACTCGCGGTAGTACCACGGTACCAACGAGGTCAAAAATATACCATAAAAAGTACAATTGTACCATGATTTCCATCCGTGTTATAGACCAATCAGTCGACATACATTTTTTTAGTATATTCTGGCAAATCAATCATTAGATCAATTGATTTTAAATTTATTTTCAGTTAATTTTTTTATTCGTTCCCTTAATTAAACACTTTAATTGAAATCGTTTATTTTTTAAATATTTTTTTTCTAATTAAATATTAAAATACTATTAAATTTAACATTTCTTAACGTATTATTCAGCAAAATATTTTTTATTAAAATACAAGGAAACCCTTTACCCATAAATTTATTAAAACAAGGAGAGATTTTATGTTTAACTTTCATTTAAGCAAATGAGAAGCTCAACGAACGAATATCAAAGTTGAAACAAGAAATCAATAATCAACATGTCTTTTATTTTCTCACTTTACCGTTGCTCCATTGGCTGACTTGTTCAGCTCGAATTGTAGTTGTAAAAGTATGTAATGAAAATAAATGTAAAAAACAACAACAACAACTTTTCATTGCCTTAGCAAGAATATAGTGTTGCCACATAAATATTTTTGACCGGATGCAGCCAAGTTAATAGTTGGTGGTTTTTTTTTGGGAATTGTTACAAATTAAGTTTAACATTTCGAGCCATAACCGCCAAAAAAGCTTAACCGACGATTACGATAGAAAATAATCAATTTTGGTAAAAAATTCAATTTTTAAAATTATGTCGCTTAAGCTATTTAGGCGATTATGGCACTAATAATCAAAAATTATTTAAACAATATTAATTCAGAAAAATATTTTTTTTTTGCATTTTGACCGATTACATGGTAATACACGAAAAATTAAAAATAAATTTATTGATTCAAGCAATTTGATAATGAAAATAATTTTTTAATATCTTCTGTGCACTTAACTACAGAACCGAGTTGGAGCAGCTCAATTACTTATTCACTTCAATTAAGCTACATCTGAATCTCTTGCAAATAGTTATGTGCTTATATTAAAAATTGTATGACTTCTTTTCTATCACAATGTTAGCTTGTAAACTTATTTTATGCCCTTGCAAGTCTGTCACCTTTTTTTTTGCGATTTGGCATTTTTTTCTTCTTACACACAGGCCGTATTCTTCATCGTTGTCTACGAGCACACAATGAATTTACATGCAGCCTGACAGAAAAGTAAATATACAGATGAAGAAGTTATTATTTGAATAGAAGGACTCGTTCAAACTTTTTTCCAATATAAATTTTCAAATCCATTTGTACTCTTGGTTTTTTTTAGCAGCCATACATTTATTCATTCATTTACTCAACCATTTGGCTTATTTTGGTTTTACATACATATTTTTTTCTGCTGCTAAATACTTTTGATTATTCGGTTCATTTCTTTAATAGAATTGCTATACTGTGGAGCAATTCAGCTTATACAAAAATTAACCCTTTAGTTTGATTTGATGAAAGTGTTTGTTTGTTTTATGCAATTTCAGTTTTCTGTCTGTACTTGGTTTGCAAACCAAAAATAATTTTTCTATACTCTGGACTGCTTTTCGACCAATTTTATTATAGATTATCTATTCAGACTCTGAATTCTACTCTATTAGAGTGACATGAAAGCAACAATTTTTTATCAAAAATTAAATTTTTGTTAAACTTCCAAATTAATGACATCTTTTTGAAAATGGATTTCAAAAGTTCAAAATCGAATTCAAAATGTTTGAAAGTTAGTCTTTATAGTTCAAAACCGAATTCGAGGCTTTCGAAATTTAATTTTTAAAGTTCGAACCCGACTTCCAGGTTAATAAAAGCTAAATTTAGAAATTCTAAACTGATTTGGAGTTCGAAGTCTCAGAACATGGATTTTAAAAGTTCGAAAAGAATTTCGAAGCTTTCCAAAATTAATTTTTAAAGTTCGAAACCGAATTTGGGGGTTTTTAAACTTAATTTTTAAAGCTCTAAATCGAGTTCGAAGTTATAGAAAATGGATCTCAAAAATTCGAAACCGAATTCGAGGTTTTCGAAATTTCGAAATCGATTTTGAGGTTTTTGAGAGCTAATTTCTAAGGCTCGAAATCGATTTCGGAGTCTCAGAACATGGATTTTAAAAGTTCGAAAGCAATTTCCAAATTTTTGGAAGTTCATTTTTAAAGTTAGGAACCGAATTCGAGGTTTTTTTTTGTAAATTTAATCCTTGTGACCTGCTTCAAAGTTAATTCGATTACGATACGAAATGTGTAACTCCAAATTAATTTACGATAAAAACTAGGCATTAATAGGAAGAAGTAATTTTTTGCTCTACATTTTTTATAAACTGTTAAAATGAGAAAGATGTTGAGATGATCCACTATTATTTGATGCTGTGACGTTTAGCAAAAATATTAGTACCCAACGTTACAAACACAAACCAGTTTACATGGTACTGGGGATGATTTGGCAGTTTAACTTGAAGAACTATAGAGAGAGTTCGATTGGGGGAAACTAAGAATTAATTGTTCCAATAAAACACCCCTTTTAAACACGCAAAGTTTACTCGCAAAGTCTTAATTCAGCTCCGGGATACGTACAGAAATCGAAACAATTTCTCTCTCTGAATTAAGACTTTGCAAAGTAAACATTGCGTGTCTAAAAGGGGTAAAACCAAAATTTACTTTTCAGGTTTATGTCAACAACAATACTTTGATAATAAATAAAAAGGGGAAGACACATTTTCGGAAATACATAAAAAGAAACAAACAAAGATATTTCTTCACAGATGTCTACTAAAACACATAAAGTAAAGGTGGTTGTTTTGAGTGGGGATGACAATTTCTGTTATCGTATCTCTAATAATAGACGCAATACAAAGTAATAAAAACTAAATTTAACCTTAAATAAAAATTCAATATTGAACGAACGATTCCTCACAGTGAAAGATGATGATGATAGTATTTTTGAAATTGAAGGCATTTGTACAAATGTATTTTGGCTTTTTTAAAATAAAAATAAATGTACCTTTGTATATACCCATGCGCGTATGTATATTTATGCGTATGTATTAGGGATGGGCAAAAAATATCGATATATCGAAATATCGATATTTGAGAAAATAAATATCGATATATATCGCCGATATTTCAAAAACCTATATATCGATACATCGATTCTTATTTACGAGTATCGGGTTTCGATACTTTTAAGAGCTATAGCCGTTTTTACGTTTTGTTACGAATCAGCTGACTCTTTTAGGTTTATAAAAATCATATATAAGCCATTAGTTTTTCTCTCCTTAATTCTGTTCTGTTGCGTACACATTCCTCGATGCATGTCGTTATTCACTTTATGAATGCGATGGTAGAACTATAGCTAAAACTTTACAACAATTACGCCCGGGAACTGAAATTTTATTATTTTTTTTTGGCATATGCTTATAAACGTTGAAAACCGAAAAGTTGTTCCCACTTTCCCGGGAAACGAAAAAGTCCGGGAAAAGAAAAACTAATAACAATGGACGATGCAAATCTCATCACTTTAGTGGAAAACTGTGATCATTCTGGTCCGAAACAACTGATAATTTATTATTAAAATTTAGAAATAGAACGGCACAGCATAGAGCAGCAAAAGAAGTAAAGACTAATGAAGTCTTAAGGAGATACAGTAGGTTACGTATAACTTAACATAAATAGTTCTTTTGTATTAAATTTCTTAAAGTGAGTATTTGTGCATTCGAAATTAATGCAGCAAAAAATATCGATATATCGAAATATCGATGTTTTAAAAAAATATATATCGATACTGTTCAAAAACATCGATACGATATATATCGATACATTTTCTTCATTTGCCCATCCCTAGTATGTATGTGTATATTAAATAATATTGTTTTTAATCAATGGCCCCCAGCAAGCTGCTTTTAAGTTGGGGAACACTAAACACCTCACAGCATTTGCTGTCGAATATTTAATTTTTACATTTCAAAAAATGTATTTAAAATATAATTTTATACAACCATAACTAAAAATAACTTAACAATTGCATTTACATATGGATGTAAGTGCATATATCTCAATAGAATGAGAGGAGGAGGATACGAAACGCATTTTGTGTAAATGGGTGTTGTATGAAATAATTTTAAGTACCCACATACTTATTTATATACACATATACATAAATACTTGCACACATACATACATACATACATTCATACATACATATGTATTAAACTCAAAGATTTGTAGTATTTTAATAAAATTTTAATTTTATTTTAACATTAAAAGTTTGAAAGTAAAGCAACGGGTGTCAATTCCACTCACACACTAAAGTCAATTATTTTTAACAGTTACTTTCAACTAAAAATCTTTCGTAGCAAAAAAAAATTAAATACACTTTCATTTAAATTAAAAAAAAAAAATCTCCATACAATCTGTACCAAAATTTAAGCAAGTGGCATCTCTGTCAGCTGGAATACTCGTCGACATGCAAAACAAAAACAAAAACAAAACTGCATAAATGTAAAAACATTTGTTTTTGTTTATCATACATAATTCACCGTTTTTAAGAGAGAGAGAGAGAAACGCGTTGCAATTCTCGCGTTTATTTTATTTAAGAAATGTATGGTAAACTTTCATCCTGTCCCACGATGTCACCAGAAATCGTTCAATCGAATACTTGTATTGAAAACAACAACAAATTTTCTAATGTTGTTGTTGGTTGCAATACAAGTTGTCGATCGAACGTTTGCTGGGTGACATCGTGGGACAGGCCTTTTGTATTTGGAGCTTTGTTTTTGTTCTAATAGAAATTTTCACTTCTTCGACGCGTTTTCAACCAGTATTCGTGATAAATAAAGTGGAAAATATAACAGTATCGTGCCATAACCGCCAATAAAGCTTAAGTGGCATAATTTTCGAACTTAATCTTTTTATCAAAATTGATTATTTGAGATCGTAAATAATCGATTTTCGTAAAAAAAACTAGGTCCAAAATGAGTTTAGCCGAAGTTGTCGAGAAGAAAGCAAAGAAGAAACAATCTTCCATTTTATTTGCGAATGTCCAGCTTTGTATCTCTCGATACAAGTTTTTAGGCAGAAATGTACTAGACGATCTTTCAGATTTATCTGAGATTGGGTTGAGTGACCTTGTGAAATATCTTAAAGCGACGGGTTGTATCTAGTACCTATCACCGTATCCCTATACTTAGATACGGTTCTACATAGGTTGACACCGACGAGTGGAGTAGTCTTACAAAAAGGAATCATCTAGATTCTACTAGAATGCGTACGTGTAAAAGGCAGCCACGTAAACAAAAAAAACCAACCAGGTCCAAAAAATTTATCGGTTAAGCTGTTTTGGTGCCACTGCAGCTGCGAAACTTTTATATCATGAAATTATAATTATGGATAAAGGGATGTTTATGTACTACGTCCTTCGGAGGCTCTGAATGCTATATAAACCGTATTCCGATCGACCTTAACATATTAGCGGTATCCTCAAGCAGTGCGGCAAGGTCTTATAGCCATGCCAGAATCTTGGATCAATTACCCCATACGCGGAGGAAATCTAATGACTACATAGTGCCTCATCTGGACTTTGATAAAGTATAGCAAAAATAGAAAGAGAATACGACGTCAGAATATACACTGAATACACAGAATAATGCTCAGCGGTGTCGGCTCTGGTATCTTTTCAGACATAGCATAGAACACACTGTATTTCAGGTTGGGGGTAATGGAAGCGGCTAGAGTGCCGATTCTAGTTGGGCAGTGCAAGAGTGTGCTACCTAGACTGGTTGGTCAGGTTGACCTCTTCCTCATCTGGGATCCAACAAATAGCAATTTTGTATGTAGTGGACGGGCGGACGAGCTGGCTAGAGCTGGCTCTGCTATGAATGCCTCCAACGCCGAATCGGTAGCCATTACCAAACGGCATGGTTACCGATGCGGCGTTGGAAGCATTAATATTATAAACTGCATCTTCAAGCATTATCTCTGTAAGGCTGAATACAGATGGCGCAATATACATAGTCACGTGCAAGGTTGCTTCTACAATGATAGGCGCTCAATACAATTAACAAGTATGAACCGCAGAGACATCTCGAGGCTCGTTGCAGTCATGACGGTGCACTGGACGGCCGGCAAATATGCTAGTAGATCTGTCCTATAATGAGTTCTGCCGAGGTTGTCGAAAAGAAAGCAAAGAAGAGAAAAGAAAATCTTCCACTTCTGACACCGAGTGGAGTGATCTTTTAAAAAATTCATCTATATTCTACTTGAATTTCTGCATGGAGAAGGCAGCCACGTAAACCAACCAACCAACCATTCTTATAGAATATATCGCACTAAGGGGCAACTGCACTAAGCAACGTGATATTTGTTTGTCTACTTGATCGCTTAGTTCACTTCCTTAGTTCGGTATGCTCCAGAAGAATTAATGCAAACAAAACAAACAAGGGTTACGTCATAACTTCGTGACATTTTCAATTTCACTCTTCTGAACTGAAAGGGCAACACTGATTGTTTAATTCAATAAATGAATAAGGTTAAACTATTTTGTTTAACCTGTTTGGGTTATCTTCAAGGCGATTCACCAGGAAGATTTATTGATGCAACTCAAGCACTTGAAACTTGGTTGCGTGGAGATGGTTAAATCACTTTTGGTAAAACAACTTTGTTTCTTTGCAAAAATGTAATTGAACAAATGTTTTATTTAACTTTCTTTCTTATATACTAACTTATTGATATGTCATTAAAATTTTCTACTATTAATTGTATTGCTTAATAAAATTGAGGTCATAAAATTTTGCTTTATTAAGCGTATTGCTTAAGTACAAGTTCATTGTACAAAAAACAACCATTTATGCATGATTGCAAGTTTGCAATTATTTATGACCCAATTTTGATATTCTTATGCAGAGTAATTATAAACAGTGTCTTATTTCTTTTGTTTAATTTTGAAGTGCAATGAACGGTTTAAAATAATGATAAGTTTGTTTAATTGTGAGGTGCAATGAACTACAGGAGAAATGAAGTTTAAAATATAGGTCAGTGGTTTTTTTTTTTTGTTTTTCTTTTTGTGAAAGTATGAACACTGATGCTATCAACAGACAACTTTCAATTGACTCCTGCCAAAATTTGAACAAGATGCGTCATTTAGTTTGCCTTTGACCGCTTCTGATAAACGTGTGCCGCGTGATTTTGCGAAAAATAATCACACATCACACAAACCAAGACTAAGCTTGATAAATGCTATGGGAACTCATCGCCATCAATTTCAATGGTAAAAAAGTGGTGCCGAAGGTTCTGGACACTCAGTTGAGGTCTCTACATCAGAAACAAATTGAAATAATTCACGATTCGACCGATACCATAATCGATAAGAGGTTGAAATGGAGAGAGATTTCGGAAGGCACACGGCTTAGTGGTTTAAATTTTGAATGATCACTTAGGTATGGATAAGCTTTCCGTATTTGCTCACAGACTACAACGCAAACCTGTGATAACTTCGCACAAGTGTTTAGCCTTGTTCAACCTCAATATGGACGATTTGTTGCGCTGTTTCATAGTCGTGTATTAAATGTGGATCCATCACACCACAACAGACACCAAACAGCAGTAAAACAGTTGGGTTTGGGTTCTGTGGGTGAATCGCCAAAGAAGGCCCAGTTTGGTTTGTCAGAAAGCACAAGGTATAATCCACATTGACAACCTTCAAAAGGATAAAACAATCAATGGCCAACTCATTGGATCGAAAGAAAAATTTTCTCTTCCATCAGGGCACTGCAAGCGTGCCAATAATTGATATACGAATTGGTCGCTCATCCTCCATATTCTCGGAACTTAACCCCGAGTGACTATTTCATGTTCCCAAATCTGAAGAATTAACTCCAAATATCTATTTTAATGACCTTGTCAAATCTTATTCACCCTTATTCCATTTGTCAACATCGACGTCACGTCAATACAATATCAAAAAATTGGGGCTTGTCTACCCGCTCTCGAAAACAATTTTGTGCTATGGGCAGCCTACTTCTGTTCCCTAAGATCTAGAAAAGAGCATTCTACTGTCTAAAGCAGTCAGATGTTTTCGACAACGAGTAGACAAGCCCCAATTTTATGTATTGTATTGACTTGACGTCGATGTTGACAACTGGAATAAGGGTGATTGTTTGGAAGGGGGAAAGAAATTGGAGGAACGTTGGATAACGTGTGTAGAGCTCAAAGGAGGTTACGTTGAAGAATAAAATGATTTTTTTTTATCCAAGAACCTGCGTTTCATTAGAAAAGTCACAGACTTGTACACCCGCCTTCAGTACAGTTTTAATTAAGTGGATCGATTTGGGAATTTATTTCTTTAAAATGTGGCCCTTGTTCTGTAATTATCTGTCGACGTCACACGTCAATACAATACTAATAAATTGGCGCTTGTCTACATGCTTTTAGTAAACTAAGACCCTTTTTGCACACGCAAAGTTTAGTTTGCAATGTCTTGAGTTTGTTGGAGAGAAGGGGAAAAAGAACGAGAGTGAGCACATACATACCTTCGTTTCTTTTGTCTCCTTTATTTAAGTATAGTCAATTCGTGATATAGTCGCTTACTGCGGTCCTGCCTTAAAAGTACTAATTAAAATATAATAGATTCATTACACTAAAATATCCAATTGCCATTTTTGCACTTGAAAAAGTAGATAACAAATTATTAAGAATAAATGTGTTTTAGTTAATGTACGAGTAGATTACATACCTCAATTTTTATAGCAAATTTATTACTTCACACTTGATTGTTGAGCACAAAATTGTTGTTCCCAACCCCATATAAATTTCTTACTGGCATATTTTTTCTATGTTCAAAATGTTTAGTGGTTTAAGGTTTGGCTGTTTAGGTTTTAAAATATTTTGGCATGCTTTTGATTGTATTTTAAATATTTGATGTTATTTTTGTATTAAATTTTTAATGTAACACAAATTGAACAAAGAGAAAATCTAAGCGTTCAGCTCTGTGAGGAAGGGTCTTTCACTAAGCGCTTACTACATTTAAAGTGTGCGTTAGATATCATAGAAATTTTGTATTCGTTTGAAAGACCTACCGATGCCATTATAAATGGAATATAAATAACATCGTGTAAATGCTGCATAATTTTGCAAAGTTGTAAGTGACGCGAAATCGACTGCCTCGCATTCAGCTGCACACTTTTACGGACAGTGGTGATACTTTCACCAGACCTTGCGTTTCTCCTACTTACGGGTCTCAAATCTATCCAGCATACTGAGAATAGTCCTCTCGGTAACGATTATATACATATTTATGTTGGTTCCTCTTGATCCTATAATAAGCATAGGAACTCATCGATTTCGTTCGATCTTTGTCTGCTCTGTGCTGCGGTCTTCAGTTCGTTACACGATTTATAGTTCGATTTGCCGACAAAATAAATGGCTTGGACGTCCTCCTAGAATTATTAAAAATTTGCCTGCAAGTATCTATTTTAATATTACTCATGAAAATCAACAGGTGTAATGCCTTCCCCAGACAAATTTTCTAGCTCCCCCAATTGCGCTATCAACTGTCAACGATCGAACGAAGTTTCTATTGGGAGACCCTTTATATACAATATACAAGTATAAACTAAAATATTTATGTGTGCAAATTTTGTCAAACGATCACATTTCCGTTTGGCATAAATTTCATTAAAATGTTGTATGTGTAGAAAATGTTCAAACAAAATTTGTCAAAAATAAAAAAATAAAGAAGTGTAAATATAAGAAATCCGAAAGCTTTATCGACTGACTAAATGGTAAACACTAGAGATCTACCGAAGGCGTTTTTTTTTGGCCGAAGTCGAAGCCGAACTTCGGCTAAAATCCTAAACTTCGGCTAAATCCGAAGCCGAAGCCGAAGCCGAATGTTTTAAATTTTAAAAATGATACTTGTTTTATATGAATTAAGAAAAAAGTTTGCTTTTTTGAGATCACTGAAATAGCTGCAATATCTATTGGATACATAACAAGAAAAATAAAACTATTTTGCAATTTCTAGATTGCTTTTTCATATGATCACTCACAAGAACGTCCAAGTAAAAGAAAATAGAAAGCAGCAGGGTTGTATTTCAAAGCAACCCTTTCAAAACGTTAAACACAACAGAAACTGTCGGCGAGCAACGACCAAAAATAATGTTATTTTTCAAGCTTGGAATGAAAAATATTCGGCTTCGGCTAATCGGCCGATTTTTGCCGTAGGCCGAATGTTGGCCGATTACCAATTTTTGGCCGAAGGCCGAAGCCGATTAATCGATCGAACTCTAGTAAACACACATACATACATACATACATACATACATTCATACATACATACATACGTCCATATATACATGGATATATTTTTTGAAAAATCTTTTTGTTCGATGATGAACAAGGTTGAGAAAAAATCTCAGTTCACAAATTTTATTTTATACTGCTATGCTGTAAGCTAACCAAATAGGACAAATGGTTGCTTAAAATTGAGAAGCTAAACAGCAAGTGTGGTACAAATGCCAAAACTAAAAAAAAAAGGAAGAAGAAAGGTGTCTTAGGACACCTGGTTGGAGCTATGCTGCTTAGCTATATAAAACAAATTTCATGTGTTAAATAGCAATGCAATAAAATTATTTGTATTTTTAAAACTATTTATTTAATATTCATAAAATTTCTTTATTTTATTATTATTTATAAAACAAAATAAATGTGCGGCAAATATTTCCATGTGTGGACATTTCTCATATGCAAACGCTGTCTTAGCACCCCTGTTTTTTTAAGTTCTTATTAGTAAGTAATCTGGCATCTCTTTCTTTACGAACAAAAAAAAAAACGAAAACTAAAACTAAAACAAAATGTAAACAAAGAAATCAAAACAAAAATAAATTTATAACTGTAACAGTGTCGATTATTTTTGTTACGAAATTGACGTCCTAGCTCCTATGTCTGGCATAAAGAGCATAGCTCTAAAATTACGTTAGTTACAGCAATCAACACTTATTACAAATATCTATCATTCTATAAAAATTTAGACTGTATGTTAACCTCAAACTGAACTCTATTTTACTAAAAGCAACAACTTAACAGAAAAAAAAGCTTTTTAATCTTAATTATAAGAAAAACTATCACAATCAAATTATTTTAATTTCTTGCAGATGATTTTTGGTGAATTTATTTTTGAAACTACTTCAACAGAGTAATTTTCTTGAATTACAAAAATTGTGAAGTTCAATTTTGTTTAAAAAAATAACCATAAAAATCGCCAACAAATTTATTAATCGCAAGAAAAATCGCAATGTGGCCACATCAAAAACTTAGACGCCAAACAATTGCCATTTCTGACAACCCTGTATGGGATAGCGCTTCGTAACACAATTGAAGAATTTTTGCTATAGTCACATACTCCCCGTTAGTTCTGTAAACTTTTAGTACGCGCACACACACAAACACACCAACACACAGCTGTCATTGTTTTCCGCTTAATAAACTTAATTTTCAGCATTTAATCAATCAAACCGCATGTAATTAAAATAACCACTAATCACATTGTTTATAAGAGAAATAAAATTATTCTAATTGAACTTAGTTTCAAACTCGTGACTAAAAATATTATTAGATACTTATTAAATAAAAACGTTACATAAACATCATTATTACAATCATTGCTACAATCATCATCATTATATTATTTGTATGTATGTATGTAATCCAGAACAGAAATTAATATTTCAATTTATTTGTTTCTCTTTTACCCTTTCTAAACTCTATTAAAACAGAATAGTGTGTATGAAAGTACATATGTACATACATACGTACATATGTATATATACAATATACGTCCAGCGGGAACTAGAAGGAGGTAAGGATGCCTTCTCGAAGCCCTCTGTACGCCTTCTTTTGGATGTAGAAGGCCTGCTCGCTCCATTCCATACTCATATCTTTTTTAGACGCGCTGTCATTGCGGAGCGTGACCACTGTTCTTGCTTCTTTCGCCAGATATTCTGGAAGGCCTTCAAATTAATGGATTTTGCTTTTGCTTTGAGTACAATCTGAGCGACAGTGTCGTAAGTTTTGTCTTCAATAAGGCATTGTTGACGAGAATCTGAACGACATTGTCGCTCATCTCGTCTTGTGTGACCTCGCCGCTATTTGTATGAAAACTTCGTCGACGATTTGTATGGAGCTGTCTTCAATATGTCTTCTACGACTTACTATTATATTGTATTCGTCGTCAAAGATGTCTTAAAGACGTGGCCAACTGGATTTATTAGTAATTTATGTACATACATACGAGTACATACATCTGCTGCATGTATTTTTGTATATATTGGAGATGAGACACTTGCGAACAAAAAAATTTCGCTGAGGTTCACGCACGATGTCCTTAACATTTTTTCACGTTCACTTTTAGTCGCGAATAAAAATTTTTTTTTTATTTAAGCTCACACACACGGCCCTATGCTCCGCTTGGCAGCCACGCGAAAATATATGTATGTATATACATACATAATATACATATGTAGGGTGTTTTATAGCGGTATATAATTTAGAAATGGAGTAAAACAAAGATGATTTTTTTAAATTGACTATGAAATTTACTTTATTCGAAAGATAATCTTCTGGCAGTATAATTTAAATATGACTTCGGGCATATGACTGACACGGCCGGTTCGGACGTAGTCCAATCTCTAGGTCCAATTTTCGATTACTTTTCAACATTTGTGGCCGTATATTGGCAATAAAGCGGCAAATGTTGTTCTCCAAGTGGCGAATCGTTTCGAATTTATCAGCGTAGACTAGCGGCTTTACATATGTGTCTCCACAGAAAATAGTCTAGCGGCGTGAAATCACACAAATTGGATTGGAGGAAAATTCACGGTTGCGAAATGTGAAACTATGCGGTTACCAAACGTTTCCTTCAACAAATCAATTGTGGCACGAGCTGTGTTGTGTGGCATGTTGTGCCGTCTTGTTGAAACCGCAGCAACTGCACATCATGGTTGTTCAATTGATGAACGAAGAAGTCAATAATCCTGTGCACGATGGTGGATACACTGATTCGGGCCTTCCTTTACGCTATGCTCTTCAACAGCAATGACTTCTTCTGTACGCTCTGTACGACGTCTCTGGGGATGCGTATTATCATTTAGAGTAAACGTGGTTAATCGAATTAATTGCTGTGATGAACGATTATATTGACCGCAAAATGGACGTAGTATTTCGAACATAACCATGATTTTCAAAGGCGTCAATCTATTCATGTTGAAATATCAAACCAAATTAAACATAAACACACTAAAACACCCTTTGTAAGCTCACACCAGACTGATTTCTCAACTAAATGGCCAGAAGTTACTACAAGATGCCAGTACCCAAACTTCTGCCTTGGCTTTAGCCAAAATGTGAATAAAAATTTTTGGAGTTCGATATAAGATGAGAACGCATTTCCTAACTTAATTCTTTGCAAATGAAATTATGTATTTGAATTTCGAATAAAAATGTTGTGAGCATATAAACACAATCACGGATAGTTCACGCGTGACACGAAAAATTTGCAACATTTGTATATCAATAAAATATATGTACAATATACATGCAGCTACTCACACTTAAAGTGGGACACAAAGAAAATTCTGATGTTGCTATGTTTGGAACCCAAAATTTAGGGACTTGTTAAATTTGAAAACTTCCATTAAATATTTTTTGTTTTATTAAAGAAATATAAAGTAAAACTAAACAATAATAAAAACGATAGATCATATTAGAGCATTCTTAAAAAAATGGTGGCTACGCGACGGGAAAAGGCAGAAGAATGATATATGATTGAGCTCGAATTTTAAAAAATTGATTGAAAGTATAGCACGAAGTGTTCAAGCTGTGATATCAAGCGATGAGAAAGTCAACCATGTATTAAAAATGTATTCAACACTAAATACAAATATGGAAATTGTCGTGTCCCACTTCGAGTGTGAGCTTCCCTTTAAACAGTTAAAAAAGAAAGAGCATAGTTTTATACTGTTTCTATTGAATTGGTTGGATTTTTTTTTTTTAGTTTTAGTTTATATTTCTTTAATAAAATAAAAAATATTTAATGGAAATTTTAAAATTTAACTAAGACCCTTTGGGTTCCAAACATATACTACGTTTATACGAGCACTATTTGCAAATAAAATGATTTGCAAATAAATTAACTCACTGTTTATACGGCATAGCAAAAGTACACAAACTTGGTAGCACTTCTATAGAAAGCTTACTTATCTTGACAAAAAAATAGTGTAAATGCACAAAATATCAAATAATTATTTGTTTTAATTGTTATTATTTGTTTCTATCAATGTTTTTTGTTGCAATATTTGTCCATTTATTGTTTTTGTTATCAAAGATTTGTAAGCGTGGCAACCTTAAGCATTTTATTTGCAAATAGTGTGTTAATCGTGAATAGTTTTCTGAATTAATAAGTCGTAATAAAGAGAAAAATATGGCAACAATTTACAGTGTTATTTGCAAATAAGACCTGTGTATAAACGTAGTAATACATAGCAACACAACATATACTTCGTTTATACGCAGGGCTTATTTGCAAATAAAACTTTAAATTGTTGCCATATTATTGTTTTTATTGCGACTTACTAATTCAGAAAACTATTCACGATTAACGCACTATTTGCAAATAAAATGCCTGAGGTTGCCACGCTTACAAATGTTTGATAACAAAAAACAATAAATGGATAAATATTGCAACAAAAAACATTGATAGAAGCAATAAATGACGATTAAAACAAATAATTATTTGATATTTTGTACATTTAGACTATTTTTTTTTTTGTCAGCATCAGAAATTTTTCTATAGAAGTACTACCAAGTTTGTGTACATTTGCTATCCCGTATAAACAGCGAGTTAATTTATTTGCAAATAATTTTATTTGCTAATAGTGCGCGTATAAACGTAGTAATAGTCCCACTTTATGTGTGAATGAGGTAGTTTACACGAGACTAATTTTTATGCGGCACAATTTTTGTTTTTTTAAGAACACACGAAACTAATTCATCCGACATAAAAACCCTGAAGGAAATGTCGATGGTGAAAATGTGCTGAGTCGCTTTTGACTTTGTCACCAGTACTACTCTCTAATTAATCCCCATACAATACTTTGTGCTATAGACATTTAGCATGTGCTTGTCATTGAAAATCTACTAGTAACACTAAAACAATTGACTAGGTAGTGACTACATAGTTCTTATGGGAACATGGAGACATATCAACCAGACATTTAGTGGTAAATTTCTATACCTTACGTACATACAATTGTATGAATATTGACAAGTTGTTGCAAAATCCACCAGAAATACACCACATCTGTTTTCTCTCTTCCTTTTATACTGACGAATAGAAGAGAAATTGTAGACAATGTAACTACTACTAGAGTTTTAGTGTTGACATAGAGGCATTTGGCCCCAGTCTGACTGCAGGGAATGTATACGTATTCACAGCTTTGTGTGTGTTAGTGTTTTTCGTATTCATTTAACATTTGCAGCTTTTTAAGTTGTGTGTGTATTGGTTTTGTGCTGCTAATGCGGGGTTGTAGCTGGTTGAAAAATTATGCCAAACACAAAACCCCTCTCTTTGCCTCTCTCACCCACAAAATGGCATGTTATGCCAGCACAA
Source organism: Tachina lurida (assembly GCA_944452675.1). Classification (NCBI taxonomy): domain Eukaryota; kingdom Metazoa; phylum Arthropoda; class Insecta; order Diptera; family Tachinidae; genus Tachina; species Tachina lurida. Next base: position 26,071,302 of record OX101754.1, on the reverse strand, counting down.
TTAATCCCGTGTAAATCAGCGCAATAAGCTGTACATACATACTATATACTATGTACATGTGTGTGTAAATGTATTTTCACTTCCGTTAACAGTCATAATCAGTGTTGTCAGATATGGCGATATCTCGCAAAACGTGGCGACAAAAATTTGGTTTTAGCGATGAAAATTTTGAAATGGCGATTGGCGATTTACTTGGCGATATTTGAACTCCTTGGCGATATTTTTGGCTATATTTTTATGATTTCAATAAAATAGAATAATGTTATGCTTATATAAAGCAATTTTTTCTCCAACATAAAATATTTCGTGCAAAAAATTCTAAATGTTGTTAGTCTTTATCTGAAACTCAAGAAGTTAAAAAAAATTATGGAACAAAAAATCTCATTTGATGTTTATACAACACAGTTAAGAAAACTTCCTTTTATAAATTGGAACCAACATTTTGATAATGAAGCAGGAAAAGGCTGAAAGAGTTCTCTTACTACTTCAAGGATATGATATGTGTACTTTAACATACATTTAAGTGGACGTTAATTCCGTTTTATCACAAGATTTAAATAATAATTTTGATCTTGGTGTTCAAGTTCAATTCATCCTATTAAGATTGATTTTTGCAATAAGTTATTTTTAAGTCTTTTATACGCCAGTACTTTTTATATGTTAATTTAAATACTTTGCAATATTATTGCAAAGAAAATATTGCCCAATATTCCTGACATTGAAAAAGTAAACAACATTGAAAAATGTTGCCACCACATTACACAATTCCCTTGATTGTACAATAAAAATCAGAAGTCTTTTGATATTTGCCAATGTGTATATTGTATTACCTTCGAATATGACATCCACATTGGCGATATTATTGTACAATACGAAAAATTGCACAATTACATATCTGTGGCAATAAGGAAAAAGTACTTAAGTCATATTTTACTCTTTTACAGGAGAGCACTTTTAAGGTTTCAAATCGATTTTCAGAAATTTATTTCTTTTACAGATAAATTAGGAAATTTTCTGTTAACCTTTATTTTTTTAACCAATCATCGTTTTACACACTATAAGTAAGACATTTGAGTTGAAATATACCATATTATAACCTTAATTAAGATATTCCAAATGAGATTAGAAGTCTAAAAAAAATAAGTCGAAGTCATAGTGCTATAACTTCATGAAAAATCACACTAATAAATTGAGATTTTGACCAGTGATACTTTCAAATATGCAGATTACGGACGTACCATTAACTCAAAATTTGCTTATCTCGACTTAAGCACTTTTTCCTTTTTGCCACAGATATATTGCAAGTGGGTGCGCCGCTTTAAACAACATATTTTTTATGTTTAACGATAGACGTTACCTACTGAATTTAAAATTTAACGATATTTGCAATGCAATTACATAATAAAAATATTTTTGTAGCTAAAATTTAATGTTTTATTATATTGGCGATATTTGGCGATATTCGACAAGTCATTTGGCTAGGAGGCTGAAAATAAATCTGACAACACTGGTCATAATAGTAATGCCATTTTGTTGTAGTTTTTAATTGGCATTTAATCTTTTATGTATTGACGTCAGTTAGTAATTTGTCTACATATTTGCTTTTAGTACAAAATATTTACTTACATACATACATACGTACATAATTGCTGTATTTGCAGTTTTCATATGTATGTTTTTTAAAGACAGTTTTTAATTGGCTGCTTTAACATAAATTGAATATTAGTGAGAGGGAGAGTAATGACCTTTAATACACGCATACGTACATACATAGATACTTACGTAATTGTGTACAGTGATGTTAACCATACAGTAATTACTGCTACTTTACTACTTTTGAGCCTGGATAACACTATCGGCACAGTGTGCCGATTTTCGTCGGCTCACTCAAATATAGTGTTGTAAAAGTGTTTTTCTCGGTAGTCAGTACACAAAACTAACTACTCAATACTTTCGGGTTGCATTTGCAACGCAAATTTATACAAATATGTGCGCGAATTTAAGCTTAATAAAAATATATCTCCCCCCGCCCGCCCCGCCCCTTACCTCCTGGAACTAGTGCAACAAATACAAATTCAGAAAGCAATACATAGTTCTGTTTGGAATTATTTTGATACCAAAACGGACACTGAAACAGGGACTTGAAAATGCATCATTGAACTAAACAACTCCACTCATGGATATACGTATATATCGTATATTGGACAGATAAAGTGACCCTTTAGAGTGGTGGAAGGCACGTGAGACCAGCAAGTCCGGTTCTTAGAGATATGAAAAATTTGTTAAATTCTGGCAATATCGATCAAAATTCACTTGCAAAAATTTATCTTCAAACTTATTTACTTTTATTTATTATAAATTAATGTAAATATATTTAATATTTGTTTTTTACATATAGCATTATATAATATGCATTGCAGTTTAATTTGCTTTAATAAATAATAATTTTTAATTTCTAATATATGAACATGCGTGTGTATGTGTGTTTTTAGTTTTAAATTCGAAAAGCCGTTGAAGTATTGAGTAGTATCAAGTGCACAATTGAAAAAGTATGAAGCAGTATTGAGTATTCAAAAGTAGCCGCTTTTTACAACACTAATGAAATAAAGACTTAATAATTATAAAAAATAAAAAAACTATTAAAAAAATCTAATCAGCTCTTAACTTCAGAAAGACACATCGATTGCTGGCAATTTTACTAAAATTGCTGAAAAATAAAAAATAACTCAAATATTTCTTGGCTAACAACAATTATAAAAGGTCTTTACTTAATTATGGATAACTTCTGTTCTATATTATCGTTTATACGTTGTCTTTACTTTCAACGGTATTTACACCACGATTAGCTGATTCAAACTGACTGGCTCTCATACACAGCAGCACTTTTTATACCTCAGGAAATGCTTCTAGAATATTCGCTACTGTGTTCAAAGATGGCGTAATGTGTGCAAACCATCTATGCTGATCAAACAGTCTTCTTACACAATATGGAAAGTTCACGTTACTGTTTCTAGAAGTTTGTGCCTAGTTCTATTGAGTGTTATTTTTAATATCAAAGTTGCTGTGTGACGACTTTTATGTTGGTAATTCTGTGTACAGAGTTGTTTATATCATGTGTGTTTGCATTTGTATGTTTGTGTATGAATGGGTGTGTATCTCTTAAGGGTGGAAAATGCAACTCTGACATGTTGAGTTGTTATTGTGTTGTGAAATTTTTTAAACAGAAATCAGATCAGGGAGGCATTTTCGTCAAAAGTATTAATACAGTGGAGGCTCAAAAAAGTTAAGTCATAGAAAAGTTAAGTATATGGAAAAGTTAAGCAGCTTTTATTCACCATTGCTGACTCCAAAAAGTTAAGTAATTCTCAACTTTTCTGAGACAATTTTTTTATATATAGTTTTTTTCTCTTTCTAAGATGATCTCAACTTTTGTATGTAAATCCTCAATACATATTTATATATATAGTGTGTCATATACGCCTGTATACATGCAAAAATAAAACCGTTACCGTTATATATTTTTTTTGTGAATTTTATATGCATAATGTAGTTGCTCTCATCAGTTGGTTGTAAAAGAAATTAGTCGTAGAATATATATGTACATATAATTCTAATTGACAATTAAATAATAAATAAACAATGTACAAATACACATATAACCTCTTGAATTTTTCATACTACGGAAAAGTTAAGATTTCGGAAAAGTTCATCACCCCCAAAACAAACTACTTAACATTTTTGAGCCTCCACTGTACTTGTATTATAGTCTGAGTGGCCCTTTAACAAGCAGAAGCTATAAAATTATTGTTTTTGCTATAGTTCTTATATTTGTTTGTATGTGAATACGTGTGTGCATTTAGTTCTTGAGCTAAATAATTCTGGATAATTATTTTTGTTTACAAAAAGTTTTTTTTTAATTTACGTTAGCTCTGTTCGAATATTTTTGCGTATTAGTATGTATTCACTGATTTTTATAGACCTAAAAATTTTTACCAAAATATGTAGCCTGCAAGTTTAGCAGATTCCCATTGTTTTTTTCCTTGCACTGCTTTGTTAATGTGTTATTTATTAATTTATCTTTTTCTAAAAACGTTGGGTTAGTTTTTTTTCTCTGAGTGTATCAAATGGCCTTTGTTTTTCTATACATTGATCTCGTGCAAAATATGTTTTTGTTTTGATTTTATGTTCTTTTGATTTTTGCTGCTGTCGTTTTTTGAAACTAATTTTATATGTGTTGGTGTGTAAGTTCCCTGCAGTAAGACTGGGGTCAAATGTCTCTATGTCAACACTAAAATTCTAGTGGTAGGTACATTGTCTACAATTTCTTTTCTATTCGTCAGTATAAAAGAAAGAGAGAAAACAAATGTAGTGTATTTCTGGTGGCTTTTGCAACAATTTGTCAATATTCATATAATTGTATGTACGTAAGGTATAGAAATGTACCACTAAATGTCTGGTTGGTATGTCCCCATGTTCCCATAAGAACTATGTAGTCACTACCTAGTCAATTTTTTTAGTGTTACTAGTAGATTTTCAATGACAAGCACATGCTAAATGTCTATAGCACGAAGTATTATATGGGGATTAATTAGAGAGTACTACTGGTGACAAAGTCAAAAGCGACTCAGTATATTTTCACCATCGACATTTCCTTCAGGGTTGTTTTTTTTTGCGTTTTATTTAACATGCTGTTACATACGAGGGCGGTTCGGAAACTTCTTAGCCTATCAATGAAAGAGAATAGTTAGTTTTTCAAAAATATTTTTATTTTTCAATATAATCTCCTGAAACTTCAATACACTTAGTCCAACGCTTTTCTAGCAATTCTATCCCTTGATTAAAATAGTTTTCCTCAAGGTCTTCAAAATAGTGGTTTACAAGTGTAATTGCATCTTTATTTGAGGTAAAACGCTTGCCAGCAAGGAATTTTTTTAGATTTGGAAACAGGTAAAAGTCACTGGAAGCCAAATCAGGAGAATAAGGTGGGTGGTCAAGCAACTCGTACTTTAATTCGTTGATTTTAGCCATTGTTAAAACACTCTTGTGCGCTGGTGCGTTGTCTTGATACAAAATTATTTTTTTGTGTTGTAAGCCAGGACGTTTTTCTCGAATTTGTACATTTAATTGATCCGAAAGGTTGCAATAGTACTCTGGATTTATTGTTTTACCCTTTTGCAGATAGTCAATAAATAAAATACCTTTGAAGTCCCAAAAAACCATTGCCATAACCTTACCAGCCGATTGAATTGTTTTTGCCTTCTTTGGGGCACTTCCTCCAGCTTCAGTCCATTGTTTGGATTGTTCTTTTGTCTCTGGAGTATAGTGGTGGATCCATGTCTCATCAACAGTTATGAAACGACGCTTTAAATCCATTTTATTTCGCTTAAAACGATCCAAACAAGCTTGAGAAATGTTCATTCTTATGCGTTTTTGGTCGACTGTTAACAAATGCGGCACCTATCTTGCAGAAAGCTTTTTCATCTGTAGTTCTTTATGCAAAATTAAATGGACTCGATCATTTGAGATGCCCATGATATTACCTATTTCACGCACTTTTATTCGTCGATCATTTAATACCATATCATGCACTTTGGCTACAATTTATGTTGTTGTTGCTGGACGTCCACTACGTGGTTCATCTTCAATGCTTTTAAGACCACGTTTAAATTCAGCAACCCAATTTTTTACTGTTGCATATGAAGGAGCACTTTCACCGAACACATTCTCCATATCATTATGAATTTCTTGACCCGATAAACCTTTTTTATGTAAATAGTTAATGACACCACGCATTTCTAATTTTTCCAATGTTAAAAAATCGCGGATGCGTCTTTTGTGAACACCTGTTTCTATATGAAGGAGTTGCCAGATCGAAACAAAATTTAACATGTGTTCATAGCAGAGATGGAAGTTTCCAAAACACTTAACTTTTTTCTGTTTATACCGCGCTTTTTGTGCTAGGCTAAGAAGTTTCCGAACCGCCCTCGTACATACACACGAGTGTATGTACATATGCATGTATATATATTAGCTTAATTAAGTTTTAAATTATATTTAATTTTTGATAAATAGTATTCCCAGTCTTGCTCAATTTTGTGCCTGAGTTAAGCAAAATGTCTGTCTGCTTAATTGTTTTTTATTTATTTATTTATTTATTTATTTATTTATTGTTTTTTATATTTTTCAACAAAGTTGTAAGGTGGGGACGACAGGGATTTTTAATTGTATGGAAAATTTAACTTGTCTGTACGATTCATAATATGTACACTGCGAATCATTTAAATAAGGAATGACATTTTAGCAACCAGGTATACGGGGAATTACAAAATTTCGAACTACTAATTTGGTAAACATTGAATGTTTTTTTGTTTTATTTTAAGAAAATGTTTTTTTTTTTAAATTTACTTGTGATAACTTCCAGTTTTTATGAATCACATGAATAAGGAAGTTTTATATATGAAACAAGTAGGACTTTGTAATTCAAATATTTTAATTGGAAAATGTTATAATGTCATAAAAATTAAAAAGCTTTACATTGAATTTAACGTATCAAAAATTCGCTTAGGAATTGAGCGGTAGAGGCCATGACTCATTATCCTACACAATCTTACGATTTACTAAAAAATACAACTCTGATCTGATGACTTGTTATTGTGTTTTGAAAATTATCATAAATCAGAAATAATTTCATAATCAGGCTTGAGTTCAGTAATTTCAATTCTTATTGAATGAAATTTAAAAAAAAAAAAAAAAAAAATTTCATTCAATAAGAATTGAAATTACTGAACTCAAGCCTGATTATGAAATTATTCACTACAGTTCAATTAAATCTAAAAATGTCTCATTTAATTCATCATGGGCACGTGACAAAAATATGTTCACTTAGCGATCACTGTTCACTTGGCTATCACTGCTTCAGAATGCTGCAAAGCGAAGTCAACTGTAGAAAGCAAATACAAAGTAACATAAAAGCCACTACAATAATACTTATATGTATGTACCGATGGTGCATCGAATAAGTAAAAATAATTAATGTGATTATCGTAAAAGATAAGTAAGAATAGTTAAACATACATAGGTAGAGTGATATAACTTCGTGCTAACCTAAATAGAATATGGAAAAACAGAAAATGAATAGTGATACTTACAAATGTGTTTGCCAAAGGTAAATCAATAATTGTATACACAATCAATTCTCATATTCCATTTCATAGAAATTTAAGTTAAATAGCTGATGTTAATAATAATCTCTACCCCAGTAGATAGACATGGGTGCTGATGAAGTGCATGGCTGAACAGAAAAATATCGGTATTTCCCCCAGCTAATAAAGTCTAGTTTGATATTTCTTCTCTTCTTTAGATACTCACATTAATTAATAAAAATATTTCATTCAATAAGAATTGAAATTACTGAACTCAAGCCTGATTATGAAATTATTTCTGATTAAAATTCACTACAGTTCAATTAAATCTAAAAATGTCTCAATTATCATAAATATCATCATGCCAGGGTTGTATTTTTTAGTAAATCGTGCTATTGTGTAGGATAGTGTATCACGGCCTTTAAGAGATTCTATATAATTTAGTGAAATTGAGATCCAGGCATTTGTTATTGCAAAATTTAAAGACTCCCCTGCATAAAATTGCTTCAGGCCGTTTCCATTAGCCGAAGAATATGAAGGTCAACCTAAAAGTTCTACATCTTGTTTACGAGTGCACTGATTTACAGCTCTGGCAGTGTGAATTTGTACATTGTCGTGTTGGTAGGTCCAAATAAAATATTAAATTATGAAAACGCGCCTTCTAATCACCCTTATCGGGAATAAAAGTTCACGTGAAATGTATTCCCTTCCCCTAAAATTGTGATCGTCAATGTTTGCGTTGTTGTTGTGTGTCCCCCTTATCGGGAATAAAAGGCGAACAAAGTTAGAAAATATGTAGTAGACTGACACAACAACAACGCTAACAACGATAAGGGTGAATACTTTGCAATTATGTTCACCTTTTCTTGTTCACGGGATATATTTCAAGTGAACAAAATGTTCGCCTTTTAATTCGCGATAAGGGTGAGTATCTTTTTGTGCGATGCCGCTGTAATTTTTCAGTCGATAGTGCCATAGTAGTATATGGAATCCCATACCATAATTCTGCCTTTCCTGCAGTGTCTTCGTTGCAAAAATATTTCTTCCTTTCTTAAGTCGTGTAAATAAAAGTTGTATCCCTCTGATCTATCTACGAGTATGAATGTTTAACTTTATTTGATTGGAAAAAATTTGTAAAATCAAATTCCTTGTTTAAGTGATTCGCGGCATAAGTATAATTTAGATAAAATTTTTATTTGCGCTTTTGTTTTCACACTATTTGTTTACTTGTACACACAGATGTGTTTCAGATTATCGTGAGCACCTGCCTTTACGGCCTTATCTCACGGTAGGCTAAACACCGGGTATAGGTAAGACGCCAACCATCGCCCCCATGCACCCTTTAGAATGAACCAATGTGCCCATTCCTCAAGGCACATAGGTTGCAATCTTTGAACACAGTTATCCCTGCACTTTGAGCTATCTAAACTCTTCGCCGTAATGACTTTGTCAAAACAGTACCATATGTTTTATGGCAACAGCACCTAGAATAGTGTCTTTCTGACCGCGTCACGCCAATCACTAGAATTGATTTAACACTGGGTAGCCAAGACTATTCTCCCAGCGATTTTGGCAGCCACCACGTACAATTCTCCAAGTTCTCACGCCTACACTCACAGCGTGGTCTCCAAGAGAATACCTCAACCATTGTCGGCACAGCTCAACCACTCATCAGAGATGGACGTATACCTGTGTCGCCAAATATCCAGTGCCTATTCCACACTGCTCAACTTAGCAAAGGATACTGACGGCCGCTACATACAAACAAACTCCTAGAGTAGCTGTACTGTCGGGCAACCGGCACTCGTGGAACCAGAAGTAGCCTCTGGTGAGACCTCGGAAGTTCCACCACAAGGGCTTCACCTCTAACGTCTTTTGACAGGTGACAGTTCCAGGTGACGCTGCACCTGGTTGACATAAATAAACAGACCTGTTTTCCTTTTATAAATATGTGCACATCCTTCGCTCTATTGCCAGCGATCGGGTAGTAACACATAAGTTCCATGGGTAATGTACCAAAGGTACCCACCAAAAAATTACACATTACCATCAGAACTACTTGCCATATAATGACTTACTTTTCTGATTACCAAATTTGATTACTCGCTTACAAATCACATTACCTAAAATTTAAAAAAAATTATATACAAGTTGCTAAATGAGGAGAATAATTTTTTTAGATTAAAGAGATTACGTGAACAAGTTGCCAAATAAAAAAAGTAAGTACTTCTCAAGAAGCGATGATTTTAGGCTCACGCCTTGTTAAAATCATTAAGTTGGTAATCCAGTAAGGAACAGTGGAAGCTGTAAATGCTTAATTCCAAACCCGATTACCTTTTTTGAAATTTTTTGCTGGGTACATACGTCAACGGAAAAAGCCACATCACCCCAGCTGGGGCCCTGGGATTGCCACACCCGTAGTCAAAAATAGACTCCCCTGGAGGGACTTGTACACACAGTGACAAATATATATATATACATTGAAAAATGTTTCCTTAAATCACATCAAAACGTTATCATTACCAGGATTTACATACAGTAGTTGCCGCTTAATTTATCTTCAGTTAAATAATTAAAAAATTGTGTAATTATGTTACTGAATCAGTTAACACATAAATGATCTATTCGAATAACATATTTACGAGTATTTCTAGAATAAATTGTTCTAAAATAAAAAATTTTGTTTGTTGGAACAATAATGAAAAAGTTTTCCGTAGTTTTGAATTAATACTATTGGAACGAAAACTCTATTTGGATGTACAGTCGAACTTCCATAACTCGAATCACCATTACTTCGACTTACGGAGACTTCGAGTTACAGAATTGTATGTGATTTGTTCTTTCAACGCTACTGCCAACCAAACTAGTTCGAGTTAGAGAAAATTCGAGTTAGAGAAGCTCGAGTTATGGAAGATCGACTGTATATGCATACATATGTACAAACATAAATATCGTTACTCATTATTTTTTTTCGAAATCGAGAATTTGACATTTTTCGATACATTGGATCAAGATTTCCCACAAAATTCCTGTAAATATTTGTTTGGGGGTCCACTTTGTAACCTAGGATGAATTTTGATTTTTAGGTTGAATTAAAAATACAAAAAACAAATTTTTTAATTTTATCATAAAGTTCATAAATATGTTTAAAAATTCACCGTTTTTATTTAAATATGTAAATCCAAATTTTTAGTAATCTTCAAAACCTTGTCTCTTATATAACATGTTTTAGGTTAACTTCACATTCGATCAAACTATATAAAATGGCAATAGAAACAATATCAGCTGTTTTTGATAGTGATGACAATTACAATCAGTGCAGAGTCGGGTGTACTTTATATTAAGCAATAATAATATTTAGTTGTTTGTGTTTGAAGATTTCGCTGATATCTCACACACACGGTGTTTTACTTATAACGGGTGTTTTTTTAGAGGTATAGAACTTCGAATTGAAATAAAACACAAGAAAATCGTTTTAATGTCCATCAATTTGGCTTTATTGGAAGGATAATTTTATGCCATTAATGTTTAAATATGATTTCGGGCATGTGGCCGACATGGCTGGCTCGAATAAAGCCAATTCTACAGGTCCAATTTTCAACCACTTTTTCGAGCATATGGTGCCGTATGTTGGCAATAACGCCACGAATGTTGGCTTCCAAGTCCCCTAACATTTCTGGTTTGTTGGCGTAGACGAGCGACTTCACATATCCCCAAAGAAAATAATCCAATGGTGTCAAATCACACGATCTTGGTCGCCAATTGACAGGTCCATTCCGCGAAATTATGCGCTCATCGAATGTTTCCTTCAATAAATCGATTGTGACGTGCGCTGTGTGGCATGTAGCGCCGTCTTGTTGGATCCACAACTCATCCACATTCAAAATCTTCAAAATCTTCCATAAAGTTGATGGACAAAGCTCCAATTGCTGTGCACGGTGGCGAATCGATTCATTCGGGTCCTCTTCAACACTTTGCTCTACAGCGGCAATTGTTTCTTCGGTGCGCACTGTTCGACGTCTCTGCGGATGCGTATTATCACATAGAGTAAACGTAGTGCGAAAACGATCCATGGTTAACCGAATTAATTGCTCTGATGGACGATTATGTCGACCATAAAATGGACGGAGCTTGCGGTAAACTTCGCGAACTGAACCATTATTTTCGAAATAAATTTGCACGATTTGCAAGCGTTGTTTTTTTGTCAACCTGTTCATGATGAAATGGCAAACCAAACTAAATATTAATCACTTGACAGCTGACAAAATGGCCGCCAGTTAAAAAAGTGATGCCAACTTAAAGTTCTATACCTCAATAAAAAACACCCTTTATTTAAAGTTGTTGAAACGCTTAATGAAAGATCCTTTACATAATAAAATATAAAAGATATCTAAATTTGATAAATTCAATTCTACTCTTTATTGCACTGAACATAAATTGCATTTTATTTGTACATACTCGTATACATACACATTATATATTTTATATTTTTGTTTGTGTAAAGTTTATATATACTTTTTAACACATTTTTTTCTAATTTTATTCCAGGTACGTTTTATAAATTTAAAATACCAACACGTTTTACGTTATTCAATTGGGATTTTTTGTTTGAAAGAAATAGGTAAGGCATTTCGTATACTTGAATTTAAATCTTTATTAATAAGCAAACCAAGCAGTTGTAAAACCATAACGAGTTAAAGCTATTTTGATGTTTGCTCATTAAAAACAATTAGTATTTTTTTGTGTGCATCACTTGTTAAATTAGAGCAAAAATATTTAATTTCAAAGTAAACTTGGCAGCATTTTTTTTGTCAAGGTATGTTATCACATACCTTTGATTTTTTTTCAAGAAGAGAAGAAGAAGAAATGTTTAGGTAGCACTAGATTTCTATGTTGCCAGATCAAACCACTACACTACCATTGGCCGTTTAGACTAGCATATAATAGTGTTTTCACACCTAAAGTTAAAACTTGGTTTTAACGTTAAAACCATAAACAGCTGATTTTGCATTCACACTACAAGATTGTTAAATTCAGGTTTTAACTCACAGACTGTCTAATATAAATAAGTTTGCTCAAAATAAAATAAATCTCCTGCAGAGATGCGTGTATTTGTTGTTGTGTTTTTTTCTGTTTTTTATAACACTTATTTGATAAACTGTACAACAACTATTTTTGTTTGAATGAAAAACTCGGAAATTTTACAATGCGTTGTAAAATGGAAATTATTTTACATATTGTAAATAAATACTTTAAAATTATGGAACTAGTAATATAAAGTGAAGAAGTGCTTGGAAATTGTATATTAATAAAATATTATAAAAAACTGCTTCACTTCGCAGAGGTCAATGAAAATATTTTCGTTGTTTTCCTTCCAAAAAACTCTTTTTTTTCCATAATTTTTTGATTATTGTTGCTGCTGCATCAATTTTTAATTTGAAATTCTTTCAAGCGACATCTATTGTTATTCACTGGCATAAACATTATCAGCTGCTTCCGGTCATTTTAACTTGACAGCACTGAATTTAGCACAGCGAAAACAGGGTTGCATTTCATAAAACCAAATTAAAATCGATTCAAAAACGGTTTTAAGTTGGTTTTAACAAAAACAATATGTATGGTAAAACCAGGTTTTAAAACACTATAAAGATGAATGTAAATTTATTCCCCAATCTCGTATTTAAAAAGTTTTTATCTTTTATTTTTATTATCACAACATGTAAAAATAATTACAGTTATTTTTATATCAACAAGGCTTGAAGCTTCAACTTAAAATAAATACATATATTTTTTTATAATTGGACTAGTACTCAGAGGACAGACCATACTCAGGCAATGCATTGCCTTAGAACTAAGGAAATAGGTTTGGGGGAGAAGGAGGATATATGTTTGTGTTTATTCGATTTGAACCATTCGACGTTGCAGGGTTATTACATAACTAAAAAAAAAAAGAATTGTCTCAAATGCAATGCTTAGTGCGATTCACTGGCCACACAACCAAAAATAGATGCGCTCTTAATGAAGAACGTGTTGTGAATGAAATTGTCAGTGTTTTGGGAACAAGTTGGCTGACTTAATTAGAATACGTTCTATCTAAAGGCTAGAATTTACTATCCTACACAATCATGGGGCTTTTGATAAAATGCAATCCTGGTATGATGGAGTTTATGGACATTTTCAAAAGACAATAACAATTCATCAGATCAGGGTTGTATTTTTTCGTAAGGCGTGCGATTGTGTAGGATGGAGAGTCATGGCCATTAGAAGCGATAGAACAAGGAAATGCATCCAACATTACGCTGATGCTTCAATGAGCCAAAAGTATCTAAAAATATTGTGCGTAGCTTCGGTGACAGCCTACCACACGATGCTTCTAGCGCCGCATACCAACAAAGCACTACGCAACTTGCCAACGTTGCCATCTTCGAATATAGTTATCCCTGACTAAGCAAACATCTTGCTGAGGTGGCTGAGGAGCTTGCAGATGTATATAATCTCCCACTGACAGCACCAGTGCGGCTGCGCCGATGGTTTTGCTACAAAACCGAATTATTTTTTTAAACTCGCGTGTTTTAATTTTCTTTAAAGCACTCTTTGTATATTATTCACATTAAAAGTTGTTCATTTTGTTGCCGCAGCAGCCTTCTACTTTATTTTTAGCAATGGAAAACATTGTTTTGTCATGTCAAAATTGTTTTAATTTATTTGTATGTACATATGTATATAATTTTATTTTTATATACTCGTTGTTTAAGTTTTGTCGTTAAAATGTAACATTATTTTCTTTTCTCTAGTTTTTTTTTGGTTCGCCATTTCATGTTCCATTTTAGCCATGACCTTTTCCTTTTGGTTTTTCCTTTAGCTTGGACATTGCACGTACTTTACATTCATACACATTATTAATATCGCGCCAAATATAAATTGCTATAAATTTTATGACAAAATTGTTGGATTTATTTGTTCTATGTAAAATGAAATTCATTCCCTTTTTCGAGCTATTCTTTGATTTGTTTTTTTTTTTTGCTTAATATCAAATGTATACGTACGACGACGTCATTGCCATTGATTTGTTTGTAATGTTTCTCCTTTTGACTTTTAAAGGTTACTAAATATTTTATAAATTAAAAGAAATAATAAATGTACATATGTATGTATGTATTTGTTAAAAAAAAATAAAATAAAAATAAAGGTGAGAGGAAAAAAATCACACCTATATTTTTATTTATGCATATGTCACGGAGGATATTTAAATCTTACACCAGCAAAATTGTTAAAAGGTTAAAGGTTATTTACTAAATAAATATAAATTCATGTAAATTTTTGAATCCTTTGACCTTTATACTACGTTCACACTTACTTGTTTAATGCCTCATTCGTGCTTAATAGCTTAAACACGACGATTTTGAGATGTTTTACCATACATTGACTTGTTTTGTTAAACATCTCAATTGAAGTGTTTCAGATTTAAACACTTTATTAAACACGTAAATGGAGTATGTTCAGTGCGTGTTTTGATAACTCTGGCAACTTTGTGTTGTTATTAAATAGCGGCACGTGAAAAATTATTTTCTACACAAGTAATTGTTTAAAAAATATTAAATTATTTACAAAAATTTGCTGTTTTTAAAAAATAATAAAGCATGTTTAAAAATATATGTAAGTGTAATCATAGTATTAGCCTATATAAGCGATGAACACATTTTTTTTTAATTTAAGTACACGGTAAACTTTGTTCCGATTTTTGGGGATTTTTTTTAGTTGGGATTCTCGCTCTTGCGAGGGTTTTTTTTTTAATTGTGGCGGTTTTTGTCGATTTATTTTAGCTTTAGCGATTTTTTTTTTAGTTTGGCGTTTTTTCGGTTTTTTTTCATTTTGACGATTTTTTTATATTTTGGGATCTTTTAGTTTAAGCGTTTTTGAACATTTGAAGAGTTCGCTTCTTACGGTTTCCAAGACACACCAAGGTATCAAAATTACATAGTAAAAATTACATTAACTGATAGAATAGCCTTTAATTTAAATTTTTTGAATTTCAGTATTAATTGGTGTAGTCTGCATAAAAATACACTAACTTTGAAATTTTAAAATTTTTATATATATAATATAGGACTTCAACATTTTTCGTTGCTCGCTTCAGAACATCCTTTAATTTTTAATTGTCGTATATTTGTTGTTGCAGCGACCGAAGTTTTACATGTATTCACATGAGTGTTTGTTAGTGCAAAATTTCCTGCTGTCAGAAAGTTTCCAAACATTTTGCTTGATTTGACATAAGAGAAATTTACAGCTGATCACCATTTCCTAAAACGGGAACACCTGGGGTCAATTCGCCTTGATAGAACCCAAATGAGCTTAACAGTTCTTAATAAAATAATACAATAATAATTATAAATAATAATAGCATTAAATTAATTAATATATATGTAATTCGAAATTTATAGATTATCTTAGCTAGATTATCATGGGGAAAAGCTCCTTTAATTCCTTTCAAATTAAACTTCAATACTAACTACTATTATTATCATTATTGAAACAGTTAATTAAACACAAAAGTAACAACAATGTCTTTTTTGCATATAGAAATTTATTCGAGCATAAGAA
The DNA here is from genome assembly GCA_944452675.1 of Tachina lurida. Lineage (NCBI taxonomy): Eukaryota > Metazoa > Arthropoda > Insecta > Diptera > Tachinidae > Tachina > Tachina lurida. The sequence goes on along the minus strand of OX101754.1, from coordinate 26,055,559 downwards.
ATTGTATTAGTTTATACAAAATGGTATTACTCGTAAATGAGAGATACGAGTAAAATGATAGCGAAAGCAAATAAAACTAAATATAGTGTATTTATAAACTTTCTAGGTCAGTGAAAAGGACGAGTTTTTGCAACAACTTTTTTTTTTGTTAGAATATAAAGGACTTTAAAAGAAAAAGTTAATAAAAAAAGAAAACAAATTGAATGTAGTAAATTTCATGTGCACATGTGTGAGAGTATGAAAATAAATGTTTTAGTCATTGCAAAATTAAAAATGTCAGACAACCTTGTAAAAAAAAATCTTAATACAAATAACAAAAAATTAACAACGGTCGCCAAAGATTTATTTCTTATCATTAAGAAAAATAAATGTGTATGAGAAAAAATATATTTTATTTAAGTATTTGTGAGAGATAAAATACATGTGTATATAAATTTAAGAATTTCTTCCATTGACAGCTAATAAATAATAAAAATTTAGTGGACTACAAAAATGGGCTTTAAAAAGTTCAAAATAGTCTAGTTTCCATAAACCATACACATATACATATTACGTATAACGTTCAAGGAAATTCAAAATTTCATGACAAACGGAAAATAATATGATAAAAATTTGACATCCCGTAAAATTTTATAAAATTTGGAAATTTTTCATCTGAGCAGGGTTGCATTCTTACAAAATCAGGTAATAAACAAATTGACAAGTCGTCTGTTTCGACGCCGATGCCGCGCCGTTGTGTATTCTTCTTTCTTCTAAACCGGCTGTAAATTTTGAGTATGTTTATCGCATTGTACTCTGGTACTCTGTTAGAAGTTGTTAAAAATGTTCAGTATGCAACATTGTTAAAATTTCGTGCGAAAAAACTACTGCTGTTTCTCAGCTGAATGAAACTAAAATGATGCCAGTCTGTTTGCATGGAAAAACATGCTGCCAGATAGATTTTACTTGTTGTTCGCAATAAGAACAGAGCACTACTTTTGCTATTTTATTTCGCAATTATTTCATACCAAATACTTTTACATGTAGTTTGACAGCATTTCGCACGAAATTGTGAACAGAGTGCCAGGCTTTACTTAACGATTTTTTTATTATTTTTCTTTTCTTTGTCTTATATAAATCGATTAGTTTAACCGTCGAATATTTTCAAAGGCCTCCTCCTCCATAGCCTGCATTTAACTGCTCTGCCGCCGCAAGTCAACGATTTATGTAGGCATGTTAATTCTGAACAGCTGTTTGCTGTTCGATAGTATGAACACCAAATATAATTTTACCTTAGATTTTTTGACAGTCGAAACAAATGTCGTTAGATTTTTTATCGTAAAATGTGATGAAAGTCTTTATACTTGTATAATAGTTGGAGTCACAGAGGGTATCAGAGTTGAAAAAAGTGATTTATGAAAAAAGCTAAATTCTGCTGATTTGCATACTTTTAAAAAGGCACAAATGTAGTCTGCATAGAATACATATGTACATACTGTATACAAAGTTCAAAGTCGTACACCCGCAACATTTAAAAAGGAAAAACTGTTGTAATTAAATTAATAGCTATAATATTTTTATTTTTCGTGCATGAATTTATAAAAAGAGGGTATATTTAACAAATCAAATAATCAAAGTGATATTTCGATCAATAGTTTTACGGAAAAAAAAGAGAGGTGTCCTAGGGCACCCGGTTAGAGCTATGCTGCTTAGATATACAAAACAAATTTCATGTGTTATTTAACAATAGGCAATAAAATTATTTGTATGTATTTTTAAAACTATTTATTTAATATTCATAAAATTTATTTATTTTGTTATTATTTATAAAACAAAATAAATTCGCCGCAAATTTTTGCAAGTGTGGACATCTGCATATGTAAACGCAGACTAAGCACTCCTGTTTCTTTTTAAAGTTCTTATTAGTAAGTCATCTGGCATCTCCTTCTTTGTTTACAGAGAAAACTAAAGAAAACGAAAAGTAAAAATATAAACAAAGAAATCAAAACAAAAATAAATTTATAACTGTAGTAGGGTCGATTAATTTTTCTACGAAAATTGCGTTCTGGCTTTTGTGTATGCCATAAAGAGCATAGCTGTTTAGGAACAAAGTTTTTAGTATAAAAAAAATAATAAATATAAAATTTAATTTCACACACATATAAAAGAGGCTTAATTTTTCTTTTGTAATTGCATTATTTGTAATCTGATTTAAAAAAAAATTTATTTGAACGAATATTATTTTTTTTTAACAGTGAATTCTGATTTTCTTCAGGAACTCGTTAACACATTGTACAATTTCGTCACTTATGCCAAATTCATGCCAGCTTTTGCTTATACATAAGGCTGTAAATTTTTATAAAATCTTAGGTGCAAGTTTTTTCCGAAAAAAACGTTCATATCGCACACTAAATCATAAAGAGTCACAACTCAAAATGATCGAAGTGGGTTTGTTTTTTTTTTATAAAACAGTTAATTCAACAAATCTCTAGCGACCGCAACAATTTCTTTTGCTATATAGTCTTCTTGAAGAACATAAAATACCGTTATGCATGTTTTTGTGTTACATACTTGTGTCATTTGTACAGTATCAACAGTTCCTTGCCACTACTCAGCATCTGAAATTTTTTGAGTTGTGACTCTTTATGATTTAGTGTGCGAAATATTAAAAGTGGTTAATTCTCGAAACTATGTTTTTCGACTATCACTTGTGACCACAGAAATAAATAAAGCCGATATAAGCTAAGCAGTAGCCAATATATGAACGTCAACGCCGCCGCTAAAATATCAACGTTAAGAGAAGCATTCAAATTTTTACTCATTTTATTAAAATTTAAGTAAATTAACACAATCGCAATTTAAATTTTTACCTTGTATACATTTTATCAGTTTTTATTGAACATTCTCAAATATATGTAGATCATTTTAGTGCCTGGCGGCAGCTTTTGTGACGGCGCTTGAAATTTCTCCAGCACGGGGGTTTAGTTGTTTCGATTGTATAAACAAAATAAAAAACACCTATGTTTTTTAGTGTTGCCAAACATTTGCACTTTTCAGTCTGCAATGGTTTTTGGTGTTAGATATCGTTACATAAAGGTGGAAGTAAATAACACGCGTTCAATGCGCTAATGCGATACACGCGTCTGTCAAAAAAGTTGAAATAGTGTGTTATCATAAGGCATGTTACATAGAGAAGTTCGCGACGCGTGTACCTCGAAAAAAGTTGAACATTCTTCAACTTTCACGCGTTGTATACAAAATGACAGCTAGTGTTGCCAGATTCATAAGCTAACATATACAAAAATTATTAGAAATTAATTTTTTTATTAAACAATGGATAAAAAAATCATTAAATATTTAAAGAAAAATAAAACGTAAAACGTAAAAAAATAGCCGGTAAAGGCTTTAAATTTTTCAACTAAAAAAGCCTCAAAAGCGTGGTGTATAGCTTTCCATTTGTATAGCGTTAAACGTTTAACAAGCCAGAAAAGTGTTTTGCCGCGTAACGCGTGTTATGTACCTCCACCTTAAAATAGAAAGACAATAAAACTAATTATTTTTCTGGGACCGAGATTTTTGCATTTTTCGATACTTTAGATGTTCTGCTATCGAAATATACAAAAAACTATTTCCAAAAAAAGGGGGCCTTTCTATATTAAGGTAACGATTTTTGCGGGAACTTGAAAATAAACCGAACTTGAAAAGAATTTTTTTTGGAAAAAGTTTGTACACACAACCATTGCATAAAATACATATCACAAACCTTCGGTATGCTGAAACTATTTCCATTGCCAGCAATATACGAGTAAATATGTATGTATATAATATTCTTAAAATAATTTTATACATACATTAAACTTTATTTAAAGTCAAAAATACATCATTCAAAAAATATGTACCTTCTTCAGGGATTTTACCGCAACACAGCTCCAAAAAAATAATACAAAGTTTTTGACATTATTTAGATCACTGTCATTCATATTCATTAGATGCAATACAATCCTTGAGTTATTTTGTCACTTCACTGCAGTATTAAATATACGAGGCATCACATAAATATTTTATAGCAAGCTCCTTTAGTAAAAAATGCGCTCACACACAAAATATTCAAATATGAAAAATAGAAGTAAAAAAAATACTAAAAAGTTATGAACAACTGCATAATGTGACATAAAATAAGTCAAAAACAACAAGAAATATGAGCGCTATTTTTAACACTCTTATAAACAACAATTTATATGCAAAAAAGTTCTAAAAAACTTTACAAAGAAAATAAAAAAATATGATGGAATTTCTCTGTTAACCCTTTTAGACTCTTAACCAAGCAAAATTTTAACAAATTACAACCGGCATTGTAAATTAGGCAGATTCAAAGTTATTTGGAAAAAGTTCAAGTAATTCTTCTTACGGTCTATTTTGGAAAAATGTGTTTTTATGCAATTTAAATTTTCTGCACGTTTATAACCTAACTTTCTTATTTATGTTAAACAGCTGTTGTTTGGAATTTTTTAGTGCTGCCGTACTTTCAACGTAATTTAATAAGAACTTTAATTAGCCACTGAAAAAATTTAATCGTATTTAAATACAATTTAAATTTAAATAAAAATTAGCTAAATACGTACTTAAACATTAAGTTAAAATCTAGGGGTTAAAGTCGAACACAAAGCGATATTGTTTGTTGTTCAGTTTCGATAGTTTTTGAAGCTTTACTCGTATTTTTCCATTAAGGAATGATTTTTGTTTTGCAGTAGTAAACAATTTTATTTGATTAATAAACATTGTTTACGGTTTGAGAATTAGTTTAGTTTAATATCTAAAAAAACAATAATTTGTGAGCCTATTTGCTATTTAAATACTACATGTGTCTGTATAATATAAACACATACGACCTACTAAACAAATACAATGAATGTGGTGAACACTTTTCATACATGCAAATACAACATATAATGTAAAAATTAATATTATGCAAAGAAAAAAATATATAAAAATGTTATTTATGCACAAAAGTTGACATACACTCGAATATATAGTACGAAAAAGTCAGATTGGAAATTTGGTACCCTGGCGTTATTTTTAAGTTCGCCATGGCAGCAAAAATTGCTTTGTTTTTTCATTATTTGTAAATTATTCGAGTTAAAAATTGTTAGAATTAGACTATAAAAAGTTTATATACATCGAATCAATAACTAAGTAATGTAAATTAGTCATGTGAAAATTTGAACTTTCATGACAGAAAAAGATTTCAACAAATTGGAGTGCGATGAATCAAAATAATTCACATATTCCATTTGTATTGAAAAGTATGTATATAGAGCTGAAGTTTACACACACATTTGTGTTCTTCACAACAACGCTGATGATGAGGCGTAACGCCCTTCGAAAACAGCATGTTGGTCCGTTCTGCTAGTGTTTATCATAATAATTTACAATTGTCTTTAGTGTAATTTGTTCCTTAAAAATTATCATTTTAATTTGGCTTACAGAGCGATACAGACCTTAGCATAATCGAATCATAAGCAGAAAAACGCCATAAGTTTTATTCGATTATGAAATTTAATAACGAACAAATAATTATAATTAATAATTGTATGAAAAATATAATGGAATGTAATAAATAAATAAAAGTTGAAAATACTTTTTTTTCGATTAATCAGTTATTCGAATAAGAATTGATATTGATATCATATAATACAAATAAAAAAAAAACCAAAACAAAATGCGGCAACATTGATATCAACTAAATTCGAAATATTTTCCGGAGAATTCAAACAAGAGATCTTCAATGTATGCGAGGCAAATGTGCACCATGGATATAAAACACAAAATTGCGCACTCAGCCGTGCAAAAAATATTCTGATGCGCATCTACGTCATCATAGAATGCAAGTGAGTGTTTGTTGTAGAAAGCGGGAGAGATTTCTACGTTTTTCACTTTAATTCTTTTACACAAATGTACTTTCTTTACCACACATATTCTCCGTCTACATTACACTAGCAGCTGATCAATACACAATAAAATAACGGACCTGCGCAATGCGCAACCTTGTTGTTTTGATTCCGGCGCTGCAACGGATTAGTAATATTTTTATTGTTATTTTAACAAAAGCATTTTTTTTTTGTGTAAATCAAACAATCATAAATTGAATTCGTTATAAACTTTTCTATGTTCGTAAATCCAAATGAGGAAAAATTGAACTTTTAAAAAATCATAACAGCGGATTAAGAAAAGAAGCATTGCAGAATAATCTTATTATGCATCATATTATGAATTCTCGAACAGGCTCTATAAATGTTTTACTTCCATTTCATGTTGCAACAAAACATGGCAAAGAAGAAACATTTTGGTAACATTTTAGTTTGTTGCTTAATTCACAATTTTTAACATTTCTCTGCAGTAAGTACTTGACGATAAAATGGTGTCATTTTGGTTGCGTTGGTATGCAACAAAACGCACTGGCACCCATTTTTCTATTCATACTAGGTAAATAGTTCTTATATTATTTGAGTTTTTTTTTAATGAAATAGAAAAGACCTACTAAGTAAGTGAGTAGCTGACGTTTGCTTGCCTCTATATGGAATGGAATGGTTATATGCACATACATACTTGGTTTTGCTGCGGCACTATGCCTAGTTTATAAGTAAGAGTTGTGGGTTCAAATTGGGGTCGTTATTGGTTTGCTTAACTTGAATATGTATGTACATACATTAAAAAAAAATAAAACGCGTTTCTTATACAATATTCTCGTAAAAGTGAGTACACAAGCGTATGTATTTACATAAATGAGGTTAGTGTGTAATAGAGATACTTAAAACTCATTTTATATGCAAGTATATAAAAAAAGTTATATTTGCGTTTTTTGTTTATCCATTTCTTGTTTTTACTTTCTGCTCGAGTAGTTCTTAAATAGCAGGCAAAAATAAAAAATTAAAAATAAGAATAATAAAGCCTGTGAAAAAAATAATGTTAATAACAGTAATAATCTTTGAATATGTAATTTGAGGTTAACCACCACCATTGTTTTATTTTGCCTGGCAACACTGTTATAAACCAACACATTCTTCTTTGCAAATAAATAAACAAACAGGTTACTCGTATAATAGAGAAAAATAAAAATAAAAACAAATTAACAACAACAAAATTGTGCTGCCAGATAAACAACAACAACTTTTAATGCAGCCATACAAATGTTTAACCAAAAATTCTTGGTTTTTCACTTTTTTCTCTCAAATAATAATTAATAAAATATTTATTTTTGAATTTATTAATATTAATTGAAATAATGATGTCATCATCACTGGTGGTTTTGCCTTTCAAAACGTTTAAGTCTTGCACATATGGGCACTTCCAAAAAAAAGTCCACCATGACGGACAAATTTAAAGTTCACCAACAGATTTGTTTTCTTGGGGAAAAAGATTTTTTAATCTAGAAGCTTGGAAAATAAGTGTATATCAGTCCAAGTCCTAACAAAAAAGTTTTGTATAAAAATACTTGGCCAATTCGCAGAGTTAAGCAATTTTGTTAGTCAAGTCAAACCCCACTTCTGTTTTTTGTAACGTAACGCCAGGTCATATTTTGCGAATATCTTGAAATCCTTAGGTGTGATTGTTATAATTTTTTCACTGAATATAGACCTATTTAATCACTTCTCAAATGTAAGAAAAAATTTTTTCAAACACAATTTTAAAACTTTTTTTTTCAACCTTTTGTCGTGCAAATGGCATGTAACGCCAGAATGGAATTACCCATATTCATATTAATATTCAAGTTGTTTGTGAAAACTAAAAAATTTCATAATTAATTCGTAATTTTTTTTTGTATTAATCCGATTATCAGTACTAAATGATATTTTTTAAGGGAGCGGCGGAAGTTTTCTTTTTGGCATGGTTAGAAATATTTAAAAGCTATGTAAAAATTAACTTAACAGGTTAACAAATAAATTCACGATAAAAGCTTTCACGAAGCCGTGTTTGAGATTGAGAGAAGGTATGAACGCTTTTGAAATGAGCAAATAATGGCTAAATATTATTGGTTTATCGTACATGAAGACCACGGTCAAAAGAAACGTGAAAGCTCAAGTCGAAATTTGTTTGATCGACGTAAATATTGTTTAAAAAGGTTTCGAGAATTATATTATTCTTTAATTTTTAATGTTTCTTTTTTAACCACCTACATAAGGCTGTTTGTTAATTTGTAAATGCAAAGTAAATCAAAATGTTCACGTCCACAACAAAACGTAGGTAAATTTGTATTCAACGCACTGTCATTAATCACTAATGTGAAAAACAAATTATGTATAATATAAATTAAATTATCGCAACTCAATATATGCCCAGATATATCATCGCTGACCTATCTAACATTTTTATAATTTTACAGGAGAGCAGTTTTATAATTATTTTCTACATGTCTGTTATGGAAACGTCTGAAATATTTTTAATGTTATACCGTCGACAGTAATGTTTACAGTCATAAAAATTATGGAGAAGGTCTATTATGAATAAAAAGCCTAGTAGTGGACTTAACTCATTTTTCAAAAAATGCCAGTTAGGTTGGTTTTAAGGGCCGATGTCGTCCCTTATTATTCTTAGTTCTTATCCGATTTCGGTCCATTATAGCTTAAATTTTTTTTTGAAATTGAATAAACTCTTCTAAAATATTTGTAAGTATCGGTTTCTTTTAAATAATTTGTGGTAAAAAACTGCTTCTGAATTGCGGAAAAACGCCAACGATGGCATTCGCTATCGAACAATGTATCGATGGCAATCGATATCGAATGCCATAATCTCAAACTGAAAAAACGTGATCGAATCAGCTCGTTATCGAAAGCGACGATTAGACTCAAGATCTAAATTTTGTAGAATGTTAGATATTATCGCCGCATTTAAAAAATTTTTTTTTCTTAGTTTTGTAACTTGTGTTAGTTTTTGGCTAAATATAATATTTATTATAAGTTTTTATCCCAACGCCAAAACTTGTAAAAACAAACATTTCAATAAATTAATTAGAAAAGTTCCACAAACACAAACAAGCAGTAAAATACTTCAATAAATAAAAAAATAAAAAAAACAATTAAGAACAGAACATTAGTGAAATAAATATGCAAATGTTGCTAGCGAATCTCTTTTCTTAATCTCACAACAATTTGAAAAACAGCTTTTTATTATTGCTTGCAATAGAATTGACTAGAGGCTCGTTTACATAAATTAATAATAAATTAAGCTCAAATTCAAATGAAAATAGAGTTCACGCAAGATTTAAATTAAAAAGAAAACATACTCTTACATCTATTGTGAAAACGTGCAATAACTTTAACACATGTTTAGTAAATTGCCTGCTGCCACATAGAAGCTCTAGTCCTTCTACTTTCATAAACTATACTGAATTTCATTGCTCCAGAGTCCAATCTCCATTTTATATTAGGTTGGTTGAAAAGAGGGGCAACTACGTTGACACAATCCCGCATCTTGTGCGCTCTACTTGATGATGCGGGTTACTTCCAATGTACCTATCTGCCCAGAAAAACCTATTCGGTAAACCGGTCACGCCAAGAAATTAATATGTTCGGACATTTCAAGTGCGGTAGGTTGTCCCTATGGAAAAATTGTCTTCTAAATTGATTAAACGGTAGACAAGGACAGAGCTTGTGGTGCTCTAATGTTTCATCCTCCTTCTCGCATGCTCTGCACGTGATATTCTCTATCAGTCCCATTCGAGCTAGATAACACCTCATATCCGTGTGGCCGGTTGTTATACTTCTTACCAACCTCTAGAGTGTTGGCTTATTCTCTCTTAGAATCCCTTAAGTTTATCTCATTTTTACATAAAAGGACCTTCCGAAACAACTTCCTCCTTCATTAAGCTTTTGACAACAGCTAAATAGCAAATTCGCGAAAATACGGGCGACTCCCTGTTATCAATTTTCCTCAACCACTTAATTCTTTCCGTAATGGCCATGATTTTAGCCTTAAAAAGAAGACAAAAACCTTGATTACTCTGGTCTGGACCCGTATTTTATAACTTGCTAAAGCTAAAGCTAAATTCGATCGCTTAAATGCTGGACAAATAAATTTCGATAAATCGACTTAATATGCAGACTTTTAGCGATAGAGATTTAGCTTTAGGGAGTTACAGAATACGGGGCCGGTTATTGTGCTTTGAAAATAGTTTGCTATAAAGACTTGGAGGCCACTTGCATTTATGATTTTCCCCAGCAGCAGTTTGCAGGCTAAAGCTGTAAAGAAGCGTGCGAGGTAGACAAAAATTAAAATCGATTTTATAAAATATAGTCCTCCAAAGTGGCACCAGGGTGCCGAACTTCAATCGACTTCTTATAACTCAATGGTACTTTTGATAGTTAGTAAAAAACGTGAGGCTGCCAGTGAACGTGACAGCTGTTATTGTATTTCTTTTGCTTTATACGTGTGTGTGTGTGTTTGCCACGTAAAAATCTATTTTCTGCAGATTTCTACTTTACATACGTTACGATACATATTAAGTAAATAGCGACATATTTTATTTATATTACAGATTTTGTCAACTGATTCGTTAACTCACGATACGAAATCTAAATAAATCATAAATCTATCATAAAGGCTTAGTTAGCCGGATCTAATGGAATGTAACTGCAACGGTAGGAAACAGCTGATCGATATAGAAACACACCCCTAAATGTAAAAACTGTCTTATTGATATCCCATCATTTCTAAGCACATAAATCGTCTGTTGGTTATTGGTTTGCAGCACAGTATATTCAAAATACGTTAGGTCTGGCGCAAACCAATAAACAAGCGACGAAATATTATGGGAGGTTAAGTGGGTTGGTGGCTTTAAAGAGGCTTAAGTGGGGTATTCTGTACAATTCAACTGAAACTTCATTGTCTAAAACTTTTTACTTCTACTTAAAATGACATTATGCCAGCTCCGAGATTTTTCGAAGTACCAGAAAACTAAAGTGGTCTACTTTTGAAACTACGATTGTTGCACTGAATGATTTTATTTTTTCACTTTTAAAACTTTTTTATCCAAGCACCTCCTACATGAGATATGCCTATATGCGGGTCCATCAGTTCCCTCTCCCCGTGTACAATAAGAATTAGTGGAATGTTCAGGAAGCTTGAAAGTTTTTTATTTAGTCCTATTCTGTTTTGTGTTTTAACAGAAATTTTCATGTCGTTTTCACAATTCACCGAACACAGTGCGTCAAATGGCGTATACACATTGTCTAGTCCAAGAAGAGTAACATTTTATTATAAGAATTTCTATAAATTTTTTTTTTCTAGTTTTTTTTTCTCCTATAAATAAACTTTATTAAATTTTGTTCTTATGCCAGTACTTTGAATAGTTTTCTCTTTGGATCCTTGTTGGTTCTTTGTTAACAAAACATGTTAGTGGCTTTAATATGCATTCTGAGTCGTAAACACTTTCATCAATTTTATTAGGTAATAAAAGAATTTAATAAAGTTTGTGTAAAAACTCATGCTAAACATACACTCATGTGTAACCATCATCCACACACGTATTTACGTACTACCTTCTAAAGTTTAGAATCTAAACATAAAGTGAAGTTCAAAATACTTGTTAAGGATACTTTGCTACATAAAGCAAAAGAAAGTTCACACAAGCAAAATAGAGAATAAAAATAATTTAAGTGTTGCCAGGTCGTTATTGCATTCATACTCTCTCTGGGTGCAGTAATCATTAGCTGAGGCCACATATTTTTAGATAGTCCAGCTGTAGATTTCAGGAGGGAACAAAAGGCATCGCGGAGTGTAAACTCGAGGATATCAGCGGTTTCCTCATGGCAAATAGATTGTTTAATGATAAGTAATATATTCCTGTAGTCTCATCCTGTTGTTAGGGAATTCACAAGGAACTAGAGTTTTTCTTTTCCCGGACTTTTTAATTTCCCGGGAAAGCGGGAAAGATTTTTCGGTTTCCCGGGAAATCCCGGGAATTCCCGCTCAGTACAAAACAGTACAAAATATTTTTAAATTTAATTTATTTCAAAAAAAACAAATTATAATTCATGAGATCGATTAAATAATAATGTTTTATACACACATTAGTCAAAAAATAATACCGTTTCCGTTCTTTATATAATAGTAATACATTTCCAATATTATAAAAAATAAATTATACGAGTATTATTAAAAAAAAAATATTACAAAATATCCCCCCCCCCTATGAAAAAATTATTGTTAAACTTAAAGTTGGTTTAACAAACGAATTTTGTACGGCAAAACCAGTTTTAACGCATGCTTTAACTTTAACAATCGTTTTTGCATAAGGGCATATTTCTTTGGAAATAGGACTTTAGTACAGAATAAGCTGTTAATGCTGTTAACCGCACTATTTACCAAATATAATCTGTAATTATTTGTATTTTTTTTTATTTTCTTGCTCATTTCTGTTTTTACTTATATGAATTGTTGTAGAATTAAATTTTAAACGTCGCGTTCTGCTTTTTACAAATAAATGCATCTAAGTCTCAGAGCGCATGCGTGCAAGACGTAAGCTTGGCCTTAGTTGTTGTAAAGCTTTAGCTATTGTGCTATTGCCATCACCTTATTATTGCACCATCGCATACATAAAGTGAATAAAGCAAACCACAGACATTACGACTGTTGGTACAACATGAGCAAGTTGTGTATAAGATTGTAAATTGTGTGGGGTCGTCGTATGAAGCTGTGTGTCGGTTGTACGAAAGATTTAAAAAATTTGATTTTTTGGAAAGTTGTATAGACAGGTTGTAAAATTTAGGAGTTTGTTGTAGAACTTCATTTCATTTTGTTCTTATTTTCGTTGTGGTGTCATATGAAAAACATCGCGTCATTGCGCGTCAGGTCATTGAATACTTCGTCTGACACCCACGTGTAATTTTTATAGTCCATTGGCTCACTTTCTTTTAATATTTCCAAAAGTTTGTTATCTAATACGTTTTTTTATATAAATCACTCTTTTAACCAAATTCTTTTTTTCTGTCCTTTTTTACGTTCTTCTTCTTATTTTGTCACCAAAAAACCATCCATTACAATACGCGACATAACACCCGATGTCATGTTTACTCAAAAAAAAATTAAGAAATGAAGTTGTGCTCTAATGTTGTACACGTTGTTGTAAAGTTTGTGGGCAAAACACACAACTTGTTAATCCAACGTGTTGTACCAACGGTCGCAAGGTGTATGGCTTGCATAACGACACTCATCAAGGAATGTGTAAATACATACATATTAAGTTGCCATAACAAAATCAAAAAATCCCGGGAATTCCCGCACAAATTTCCCGGGATTTCTTTCCCGGAAAATGTGCGGGATCCCGGGAAATTTTTCCCGGGAAATCCCGTATGAAAAACACTACAAGGAACCCAAAGGTCTGCGAGTGCAAGTGCTTAAGCACTGCGCTTCCAAACATAACCGGACCTAACGTATATATAAAATAGCGAACTGGTATTAAGAGCAACTCTCATGTGCGGTGTTTTGACTTCTTGCTATGGCCCCCCAAAAATTTTAACTGATGCACACACATTCTTATTGAAAAGCTCTTTTGTTGAGAAGGATTAAGTACTTTTTCACTTCCCTCTAATTTTAATTTATGTACTCGTATGTGTCGACCGACCGCAGAGTATGAAGGAAATACATATTTATGTATATGGTACAAAAAATTTTTATTTCGAAGAAAATATAAATTTGTTTCTTCTCTATTCCAGTGCAAAACAAAAACAAAAAAATAAACAAAACTGTGGTTTAAATTAAAGCCAAAAAAAAAAAATTCATTGTATGTGTTCGCTTTTTTTGTGAAAAAAATAGCACAATTTCTTTAATATGACAGTGACACTATAAATAATTAAAAAAAATTTTGATTTTTATGAATGTTGCAAAACTTTGGTATTGATTGAAGCTTTTTCTCTTACGCCTTTTTGCACAAAGAAAACAACTAGGATTAATTACATACATATGTATCTATCCGCCATAATCCTCAAGTAAACTTTCTTAAGGTACGGTCACACTTGACAAACATTTGCTCTAGAAAACGTAACCAGTAAATACTAATGAGAAATCTTTTGATTCAGACACGTGTTTATTAAGTTCAATAGTTTCCAATATATTGTATTCTATAAATTTGCCTATTTGTTACATATAAAAGTAATTAACTTAATAAACACGTGTCTGAAGCAAAAAATGTTTCATTAGTATTTACTGGTTACGTTTTTTTGTGCCAATGTTTGTCAAGTGTGACCGTACCTTTAAGCATTAAAAGAAAAAGGGCAAACTAAAATCAAGGACGTCATTAAATTAAATGAAAATAGATACACCATAATTAGGGGCAAGGCAATGCTGTTTATAAAATTTTAAAATTTACAGTACATGTTTCAATTTAAAAAGTATATACCTACATATCTATTTTTAATCCCAATGCAGAGATTCTTATAAACTTGTACATTTGTACACTTTTACAAATATATGTATATAAAGGGTGATTTTTTATCCGTTTAGGTTTTGAAAATTGTAAAAAAAACACAGAAAATTTGCGTGAAGTTAATACAATATTTATTTGAGGATGATAAATGAATGCCTGCCATTTACTTACTAAATATTATTTCTTCAAAATATTGCCCGCGGTTACGCCGTAGGTGGCCAATCTGGCATCACAGAGGTTACCAGAGTTAAAGATAATGGCTTTTGAGAAAGAAGCTAAAATCAGCTGATTTGACTACTGTTAACAAGGGACAAATATGGTGTGCCTGTTATTAAATTTTTAGTACAACAATCAAAAAAACAACAGAAAATGTATACTTACGGTCTAATTCATAAAAAAATATTTTAGGTTTATTACAGGTTTATTTGACAAATTTCCCATAGAAATATGTAAGTATGTCAAATAAGCGCTTAATAAACCTGAAAAAAATTTTATTAATGCCTATGGCAGTTAAACTAAAAACACAATGTGTAAAATATGATAAGTATTAAAGAAGTAGTAATTAAAAAATCAAAAAACCCGACTGCGACCAACTGTGAACAGTTAGTTAAATATCCTAAATGATCATTCGAAATGAAAAACCATAAGAGAAACCTAAAGATGATTTTAAAATACCTGTGGAATGATACCCATTTTAATATATGTACATATCAAGGCGCATTTATTAGGTGGCAGCACTACACCAGGTGACTAATGTCATTATACCAAGCCAAATGTCAAATTTGTATTATGTAGTTATAACCCTAAAAACACGCTTTTATTTGTGTATCGATAAACATCTAACGAATATTCAGTTTTGTATGGTGTTTGACATTTCTTATAATAAACATACAATCTGACGATGCTACCCTGTTTTGAAAAGTAAGATGGTAATTTATAGCAACAAAGGCGTCTGTTGGCCGCCATATTGAACTTTGACTTCTTTCATATCTTTAGTGAAACTCCCAGGATTAAGAGAAATCGATTAAAAAGTGATTTAAAACTAGTTTCCAAATGATAACAGACTTTGTTTTAAGCGTTTTAATTCACAAATATTAATTTTTATCATTTACTTGCAAAAATCACGCATCGAATGAAAGCACAAATTATTAAATTAAATTTCGTTAAAATAATATCACTCAAAAGAAACAGCAAAGAGGATTTGATGACTATGTGGGCGAGACGGTCCGAATACACAATTATTTCCGTCTCGTGTCACCTTTATATCGTCTGTGTGTAACACCTCGGCCGGCATCTCACCAATGGCAGCTGTAATTTTGTCTTCCAGAGCTGGAATTGTGTCCTTTAAACGAGAAACTTAACGTATATCCACCAAAAATAATCTAGTGGGGGAAAATCACAAGATCTTGGTGACCTGCTGCAAACCGTGAGATTAATAGTATGTTTCCACCGACTTTAAATCAAGTAGGGTTGAGTAAATCACTTCAAAGTGTTTCCACCGAGCTTGTGAGTGATTTGTTGTTCGAATTTTCGTACTCAATTTATGCACGTGCTTTATAAGGTGGGCGCAGGAGCTGTAATGTGAATTTTGTTCACATGTGGTTGACGTTTAAAATTTATTGAATATTCCTTAATTTATCCATTTATCCATATGCAAAATGTATGGTAAATCAGGTATAAATAAACGTGATTTGCACAAGTCATCATGATTTATCTAAATCATGCCGGTGGAAACATATTATAATTGCTTACCAAACTCGCCTTTCAATAGGTTCATGGTATCGCGTGCCTTGTAACATGCGGCACCGTCTTATTGAAATCATCACATGTCAACCAAGAACTTTGAGCCGGTACCTCGCTCTATTGGCAGTAAACTTGTGATTTTCATCTCTCAATGATGCCACCCGTCTACGAACCGCACCAAACAGTGCATCCTTAAGGGTAAATGAATTGACATCTTGAACTGCCTCTGGCTGCTCTTCACACCAAATTCGTCAATGCTGTTTGTTAACGTGTACACCTTGATCCTAAAGTTAGCTTCGTCGCTGACAACAACTTTTCCATGGAAACACATTTCTCATACAGCACGAATTTTTATAATATAATTCAATGATTTTCAAGAGTTGTTCCTTTATTTATTCACGGTGAAATGGTAATTCTTACCAAATATTTTCAGCATTGCCACATGTACGAATCTTTTGTTTTACACTAAAAAAACACAAATCTCAAAAAAATCACCCGTTACCATGGGCTATTTTTATTGATTTTTCTTCTACTTAATTATAGAGGATCTACTTGTATTGTAGGTCAACAAAATTGTGTTATGTTTTGCAAACGTATAATTGAGTTTAAAGTACCTGTGCTGTGAATTGTTAAAAAAAAATATAATTGCGGGTGTTAAGAATATATGTATTTAGTGGGAGGAATTGTTTGTAAACCATTTATTTCTTCATTTAAACTAAAGCACAAAAAGCAGTTTTATACACCAATTATAAATATGTCAGTACGAAATTGAATCTTAAACAGAGCTGTTAAATTTCGATTACGATTAGTAATCAATTCGAATACATTTAAAAAACAATTGTAATGATTATATAATTGCCTTCAAAAGAATTGCTGATAAATAATTGATTACGATTACTAATAATCGAAAAGTAATCTGAATTACTTAAAATTACTAAAAATAATCAAAAAGAATCAAAAGTAATCCGACTACTTTCAAAGATTACTTTTGATTCATAATAAATAATCAAAAATAATCAAAAGTAAACGTTAGAAGTAATCGGATTATTTTTTGATTGCTTTTGATTCTTTTTGATTATTTTTAGTAATGCTAAGTAATTCAGATTACTTTTCGATTATTAGTAATCGTAATCAATTAGTAACCGTGCGAAACTAAATATAATCGTAATTTAATCATTACTCCAACTTAAAAAAAAAAGTAATCAAATTAGTAATCATTACGATTAGTAATCATTACTTAACATCTATGATCTTAAACGAATTCTAAATTTTGACTTATTGCGCCAGAATACGTACTTTTTGTGTGCCCTTTTTCGAAAGAGTTAAAAACGACCCACACGGAGCAGACTTAGAGGGTTAAAATTATCCACAAAAGTTTTACTCGCAAATACAATTGTATAAAATAATATGTATCGCTTCTTAAATACTTGGCCTTCACCTTTGTGTTTTATTTTTGTAAATAACTTCATATAAGTATTTTCTTGATTTACTTAATAAAGTTATAATAATGGTGATAATTATAAAATTGCAAGTACACTGATAAAAATAAATATGTAGTGTATGTGAATCATATGAATGTATTGTGAATCATATTTTCCTAACTTTCGGTATCACATGAACCTTAATGCTTTATCAAATTAAGAGAAAACTGCACAACAATAATATAAGTTAATAAATCAATTATTAAGTTAATAAATTAAGAACGATTCATTCATTATCAAATCAAGATCGTCATGGTATCAAGAACGAGTTTATCACAAGAACAATTCTAATTTCTGAAAAGGGATTTTATTTTAGAGTCAATTAAAGCTCGAATTTTTTCATGTGTATCATATGGAACATCTTCAATCCATCTTTTTTAAAGTAATTAACCAAGTAAATCAATAATGCGGGGATCGAATAAACAAAAACTACTGCATACATAATTCTTAATAAAAGTGAAAGTAGCATTTGGAAAGATTTATTTTGAAGCCTTTATTAATTTGCTGCATTTGAGTATACTATTTCTCTAACTGTATTTCTCCATTACTTTTGTTCTTTTTTAATAATCTTATCTTTCTGTTGTTTTTTATATTTTGTGCTCTTCTAATAATGTTATTATAACATTTGTTGATATTTTAGATTATAATTTTATTGTTTTCATTTAACAAAAGTTATCTTGTTTAGTTGTTCACTTCCATTTCAATTATCGCAGTTTTTTTTTTTTGTTGTTTTTAATTTCATATCACGTGTATAAAATGAAAATATTTTTATTTGAAGTCAGCAAGATTTTTTTATTGTATATGTGTATTTACATACATACATAAGTGCTCGTATGTATGTATTTCTAAAGTAAACTAACAATTATGATATCATCTTGAAATTCTTTTGAAATTAAAAAAGATTAATTTTTTAAGGCAAAAAAATGTGTGTTATATAATATGTACTCGTATAACGTATGTACATATTAGTATATGTTTTTTCCTTATTATGTATTTGTTTGTCATCCATCATGTTACTTTTTTCTTTTATACCTATGAGAAATATTTTATATTTCCAGTATTTAGCAATATATGTATGTACAGGGTGTTTTTTTAGAGGTATAGAACTTCGAATTGAAATAAAACACAAGAAAATCGTTTTAATGTCCATCAATTTGGCTTTATTGGAAGGATAATTTTATGCCATTAATGTTTAAATATGATTTCGGGCATGTGGCCGCCGCGGCTGGCTCGAATAAAGCCAATTCTACAGGTCCAATTTTCAACCACTTTTTCGAGCATATGGGGCCGTATGTTGGCAATAACGCCACGAATGTTGGCTTCCAAGTCCCCTAACGTTTCTGGTTTGTTGGCGTAGACGAGCGACTTCACATATCCCCAAAGAAAATAATCCAATGGTGTCAAATCACACGATCTTGGTGGCCAATTGACAGGTCCATTCCGCGAAATTATGCGCTCATCGAATGTTTCCTTCAATAAATCGATTGTGACGTGCGCTGTGTGGCATGTAGCGCCGTCTTGTTGGAACCACAACTCATCCACATTCATGCCATCCAATTCGGGAACAAAATAGTCGGTTATCAGCTCCAATTGCTGTGCACGGTGGCGAATCGATTCATTCGGGTCCTCTTCAACACTTTGCTCTACAGCGGCAATTGTTTCTTTGGTGCGCACTGTTCGACGTCTCTGCGGATGCGTATTATCACATAGAGTAAACGTAGTGCGAAAACGATCCATGGTTAACCGAATTAATTGCTCTGATGGACGATTATGTCGACCATAAAATGGACGGAGCTTGCGGTAAACTTCGCGAACTGAACCATTATTTTCGAAATAAATTTGCACGATTTGCAAGCGTTGTTCTTTTGTCAACGTGTTCATGATGAAATGACAAACCAAACTAAATATTAATCACTTGACAGCTGACAAAATGGCCGCCAGTTAAAAAAGTGATGCCAACTTAAAGCTCTATACCTCAATAAAAAACACCCATTATGTATGTAAGTAGTTATTATGGACTCAGATAATAGCTATTATCGGAGGTGTAAATATTTTATTTAAGCAATAAATTATGTTTCAATTCATTCATTCATACATATGTACATTAACCGTATAGTGTATAGTGTGAAAATTATTTATGTACATCTACATATGTATTTAGTTCGTACATAAGTATGTATGTATGTAATGTGAAGGCCAAATAATGTAGATTAAATAGGTATTTTATTAGTAAACAAAGTTATGACGAGTAAATGACAGAACTGTAATAAATTTTGAGCTGTTTTTTTTTATTATAAAAAGTCTTCTCCTCTTTAAGTTAATTATTTTATAAACTCATAATCAGCGCAATCATAAACAAACTTTGCTCGTGTTGCGATTGTACGAGTATCTATCTACCTATTAATTTTTCTCCTATTTAGCCCGATTATGAATAAGAATTCCCAGAGAATTTTTCCCCTTTCCCCATTCCTCCTATTATGAACTACAATTTAGCTGGGAAAAAATTCCCGGGGAAAAAGTAGGTATTTTAAATAGAGGAAGAGGGAGATTTTGGAACAAATTAAGTTTAGTGACATAACTACAAAATTAATAAAAATTTGGCATCCGAAAAAAAATTAAAAAATAAAAAGAAAAATTTAAATAAAAAAATTGGCGGCGAGCCTTAGTTTCCGAGTTATTGGCCTTTTAAGTTGTGGTATAAAATTGTGATTAGGTATATGGTGGAATTGGAGAAAATCAAGCTAAGGGGCAACTCTAAAAATTTGCTATCCGATTGAGAATTAAAAAATAAGGAAAAAATATTAAATTAAAAAATTGTAGGCGAGGCTTAGTTTCCGTATGGGCTTTTGAAATTGTAGTTCAAATTTCTGATTACATGGTGTATTTTCCAACAAATGTTATCCAATATTGGTGTAATTTAAAAGCTTTTTAGCAACTCTAAGAAAACACTAAATTTGGAGTTCGGTTTGTATTTACTAACACCTGTGTGTGTTTGTAGCATTCATACATAAAAAGGTTTTTCTGAACTGCCAGCCTTTGGCCAGGCTTAAGGATTTTCTTCACCTTGATGTTTCCCTACACGGCGCAGCCTAATAAATATTTTCTGCCTGGAAAAGTTTTCCTGTCTAATATCCATTTTCTGCACTGCAGGCCTTCGGCCGGGCTTAAGGATTTTCTCCACCATGGTGTTTCCCTACATGGTGTAGCCTAATAAAGATTATCTGCCTGGCAAAGTTTTCCTGTCTAATAACAATTTTCTGCACTGCCGGTCTTCGGCCGGTCTTAAGAATTTTCTCCATCATGGTGTTTCCCTACACGGCGCAGCGTAATAAATATTTTCTGCCTGGAAAAGTTTTCCTGTCTAATATCGATTTTTTGTACTGCCGGCCTTCGGCCGGGCTTAAGTATTTTCTCCACCATGGTGTTTCCCAACACGGCGCAGCCTGATAAATATTTTCTGCCTGGAAAAGTTTTCCTGTTTAATATCGATTTTCTGCAGTGCCGGCCTTCGGCCGGGCTTAAGGATTTTCTCCACCATGGTGTTTCCCTACACGGCGCAGCCTAATAAAGATTTTCTGCCTGGCAAAGTTTTTCTGTCTAATAACGATTTTCTGCACTGCCGGCCTTCGGCCGGGCTTAAAGATTTTCTCCACCATGGTTTTTCCCGAGACGGCACAATTTCATACTAGAACTTCAAAGGCCCATAACTCGGAAACTAAGGCTCGCCGCCAATATATTTATTTAAGTTTTTCTTTTTATTTTTTAATTTTCTATCGGATACCAAATTTTTATTAATTTTGGAGTTATGTCACTAAACTTAATTTAAGCCGAGATTTTTTTGCAAGTTTTCTCCCCTTATATTTAAATCGATTGAAATCTGGAGAAGGTAGAAACAAAATCGATCGAAATAAACATTCGTAATCAAAACAATTTCAATTGTTGTCTATGATAGGTCTGTATATTTTTAGTTAGAAGCGTTTTAACACAGTCGAGAATTATTAAATCGCACTTTCCATCCCTGTGATGCAATCAGCTAAACATCGTTGCCACTTTAGTTCATATATCTGGCAGCACTGATAATTGAAGCGTGAGCAAATAAAAACTTCATATATTTATGTACTCATGTGTAGCCGAATAAATCCTCAGATTATTTTATACTTACATATGTGTATGGTTGTAGCTGTTACATTGTATTAAATTATAGTCGTTTGTGCTGCTTAATTTAAGGAATGTGCATGAACATAGTCGATGATTTGTTTTTGTTTGAGTTCCGTTAGTATAAAACTGTCGTGCTACAAAAACGTTTGCATTTTATATTTTATAGTTTATAACAACATTAAATAAAATTAACCTTTGTAGCCTAACTTTTCAGTCAAGTTGGTTGTCATTTGTCTTGAAATAAAAGTTTTTTTAATATATTAAAATCCTGTAAAGAGAATTAAATAAAAAAAGTGAAAAAAAAAGAAATGTGTATTCGTTGTCTGGCTGACTTTGCAACTTGCTTATGATGATGAAACTAGTAATAATGATGATGATGTTGATAATTGTTTTCATAATGAAAACTGGATTGACGGTGGTAAACTAAGTGGAGCCAAAAGTTGGGACTTTTTGTTGTGTTGTTGTTATATTGCAGACATTTAAAGTCAGCACAATTGTAACTTGTTTAAATTTACACATACATACATACATATTTGCAAACAATTTGAAAGCTTAACCCAAAAGTTAAACAACGCATAATACTTACTAGAAAAATGCAAACGTGTCAAAAAAAAAAGGAGAAAAGTGAGAAATTAACAAAACTAAACAATTGTAGCAAATTTAATAACAATAACGTCAATATCCATCCATTTTAGTCTGTGTATGTCCACGACAATAATGAAAGGAAATTGACTGGAAAACTTAGCTGTAGTACAATTACTGCATGGTTGAGTGCATGTTTTAAGGAAATTGCTTTTTGAAATTAACTCTGAAATTGGTCAAATTAGTAAAGGTGCAAAAATTTGACACTAATTAACTTAGCAAGTTTTAAACCTAGAGATGTTACAATTTTTTCTTAGAAAACATAAGTTTTAGAATTTCTATTACTGTATTTTTTAGAAACTTTTTGAGTTCTAGATTAGAGACTAAACTAATCTTAATCTTCTGCAGTTGTTGATTGTATGTATGTATTGGTTTTTTTCTTGTGCAATCACGATGGTGTAATTTTACATTAATACGATAACATGATAATATGCATTTGTGTAACATATATCGTTAAAAACAAATATAAAAATACAAGCAAAAATAATTACAAAATACATAAATTAAATATAAAATATTATTTCTGTATTTCCTTGAATACATACATACATACAAAATATTTTACTTGGAAGAGCCCGTTTAGATGAAGGGTGACGTTGTTGCGACAACTCTTACGTTCTCTTCTTAAATCTTAAAGAAATCTTATTATTCACAAGTTTTTTTTTACTCAATTTCCGTTATTTTTGGCACCAAAAAAAAGCAATCCATAGAAAAAAACTTGATTCTATTATGTTTTCTTATAAATTGTAAACTATAGGGATTTCTTATTGATTTCATTAGGTTGCCTTATTAATTTTTTTAAAAAGGTTTTCTTCTTGATTTTATTACGCTATCTTATTGATTTTTTCAATAAAGTTTTCTTCTTAGTTTTTGTAGGTTCCTATATGATTATGTGTAAAGCATCTTATTGATTTTTTTAATAAGGAAATCTTCTTTATTTTATGAGGTGTCTTGTTATTTCGTTTCTATAAATAGACACACAGACAATTTTTTTCATGATCTTTTTCATTTTTGTATAAAAATGTTAGCACAATAATTTCATGGTTATTCAGGCTGCTTGTTAGCATATTGGTTAGAGTGCTTGTCTATCAGGTAGAAGTTTGCTGGTTCAATACTTGGTGAGTAAGTTAGTTAAGAATATAACATAATGTGTATGTATGTATGTATGTATAAATAAATAACATCTACAATGTACTACATACATATGTATATGGCATAGAATTTAAATGAAAATACATAAGTACAGAGAATAAAGACGCAATTTTTTTTTAATTTTTTATTGAAAAAAATCAATAAGATAACCTCATAAAAACTACAAGATTTCTTCTTGATTTTTTCAAAAAGGTCTTCTCTATGAAATTAATAAGATTTCCTTATTGAAAAAAAAACCTTAGAGATTTCTTATTAATTTTGTTCTATTTTATGAGGTACATATTTAGTAGGTAGGCACTGTTTTCTCTGTGTAGTTAATTTTTTGCTTGGGAAATGTAGAACAAATATGTCGACATAGTTTTACTTTTTTTAATTTGCCACCAAAATACAATAATTCCTTTTCTCTTCTTAATTTATTTGTTTATAATTTTTATAATATAAATGTGTATTTCATGCATTTCATAATTAAGTAATCACTAATTTCCCAACACCATAAAAATATGTCTAACCGGCAACACTGCTCGTACGTAGAATAATAAAAATATGAGAGAAAGAGATACATATCGATGGCTTAATATAAAAAGGGATCATCTAAATTTTTTTCGAAATCGCCTTTTTAATGTTTTCTGGGAGACAACGTACAATTGCATCGTTGCAACCTCTTTTTATATTAGTTTTATATGTGAACCTTCACACATATTTTTTTTAATATAATTTTTTCTTTTTGAAAAAGTGATTTCTGTTGTACAGTGTTATCTTTCCTTTAGTTTATCGGATAATTTTAGCTTAAATTTTAAAGCATATTATAACATACAAGTTATAATAGTGGGGCCTATAAACGTTACAAATGGTCCCCAAACATCTGATTTGAAGCTAAAGAAAGTTTTTCTTATTATAATGTCTGCAATTTTATGTGCAGTAGATGCGAGTATATGGCATTTTCATGTCTGTGCTATTCTGGTATTCCCATTTTCCCGTAATAAAGACGTTTTTGTTAAACGTCATTAGCACTACACACATTTATGCTTTTCCCATGGACGTGCATGTTAAAACAACAGCTTAAGTCTTGCATATTAATGCAACAAATCTACTGCAGCTGACATTTTAGTTTTTTTTTGTTGGGCTTAAAACGAGCTACACATTTTGCTGAAAGAAATAAAATTAATAAAAATTATAAAACTTTTTTTTACAGAGTGTTGATGACTAGTGGGTGTGCCTTTGTTGTGTTATTGTTATTATTATTATTTTACTTTTTAATATTAAATAGTTTGTTTGTGTATCTTAGAGGTTTCTGAGTATAAAAATTAAACAATGGAGTGGGGTGTTTGTTATTTATAAGAAAGTTTATAGCAATTTAGTTCATATATTTACATACTTTAAATAATTTTATCTCAAAGTTGTTAGCTTAATGCAAAATTGCATAATTTGTAAACATAAAAGAAGTTCAATTTTATAGTTACGCACTGAAATCGTTTAATTTGTTAAACCGATTTCATATACAAAACCTGTTGTTATTAAGCTCAAAAATTAATTAAGTTGTAAATTATATCCAATCAGCTTTAAATGGGCGGCATTGCAAATGTAGAAACTCTCCGCATGGTAATCAAACAAGTGGCATCACTGATCAGCTGATTTTGCACTCTGGAAAAAATGTGCAGCCATATTTTGCAAATAAAAAAAAACAAAAAAGTCTTGTACATTTACACTGAGGGTATTTTGTAGCAGGGTGTTGTAAGTGTTCAATACGCTGGAACTTCTTCATAGACTCGAATGTCATTTAATATCAATATGAGCAGCTTTGAATTCGTTTTCAAGATTATATTTATACACTCAGGGAAAAGCAGCAACTTAAAAATAAGAACGCGCAATATTAATTTAATAATTTTGAATATAACAGAAAATGTACATATATTGAGATACTTAAAAATAAATAAAATTAGTAAATTAATACTGTAAATTAATAGTTTTCCATATTGAAATAAGAAATGTCAACATGACTAGACTTTCGTTAATGTTTGTTATTAATTCAATATGGTTTTTATAGATGTTAAGCTGTTTTCTCTGGGTGCACACATGAATTTTACTTGCACAAATTTTCTGGAGTTATCTTCTAAACTTTTTAATGTTTGGACATGAGAAGCTTTCTTAGCCAAATTATCAGTGTACAACGAAGTAACTACGCAAAACCGAAAAAAATAACACTTATGAGTTCAAGAAAGCCTCTTGTCCCTCGGCATTATTTTTACCCTTCTCTTCACGAAACTCAAGTATTTGCAATACAAAATTTCTGTGTGTAAATGCACTCTAATATCAGCTCGAAATTACCTGATTTCGTGGAACACTGAATGTGATAGAATAATGTGTCCATTCAAGATGTATTTTTGAACAGTGTTGCCAAGTGGAAAGAATAACCCGCTTTTATCTTGTCATCTAAAAAAATTTGATGGTATGTGTCACAGCACACTTTTTCGTATAGAAAATACGAATATATTAGCAACACACTTATTTTTAAAGCAAAGTCGACTGTGTCACAGCATACTTTTTCTTATATAGAATTCGACTGTGTCACAGCACACTAGTTATTCTTATAAAAAATGTAGGCTGTTTCACAGCACGAAAAGCCGACTGTATAACAGCACACATTTCTTATACAATAGAAATGTCGACTGTAAAACAGAACTCTTGTTCTTTTAGTAAAGTCGACTGCGCATTTCTTATAGAAAAGTCGACTATCTGGCATCACACTTTTTCTGATGGAAAAGTCGACTGTGTCACAGGACACTTTTTCTTATAGAAACTCCGACTATGTTCATATCACACTTTTTTATAGTAAAGTCAACTGCTTCACAGCATAATTTCTTTCATGCAAGAGAAATGTTTTATATTCCATGTGTAATTCGATTAAATCCTAAAGTATAGTTATTGTTTAAGTAGATAATTTTAAAAGAAATTTAATTAAATGTGATTATTGCAAGCTCATATACTCACAAGCTTCCGTATATTTTTATAATAATAATGGCGCATATTCAGAAATCATTACTAGGTGCTAACTTTTTTAAATACCTATTTAAGTTATTCACAGACGGCTACGAAAGTTTAGACTTAATTATGAGTGAAGCTGTAACTAAATGTTAACTAACTTATACATGTTATACTTATACTTTACATGTCAAACATTTTTTTTCGATAGTTTGAATAGTTTTTTATTTAATTGCAATTTATATCGACATAGTATTATCGACATTTTATTTTCTTATTTCTTTTATCAGCTGGGAGTCGTTACTTCGTTAGTTTAGATTTGTGAATAGAACCTGTAACTATCTGTTAACTATTTTTTAGTATCTGTTTAATAAATTTCGACTTTAGTTACGATTTATGAATATGCGCCAATGATTTTAACTTGGTATTTTTTAGTTTGATTACACTGTGCTACAAAAGTTGAGAAAAAAAATATTCAGGGATTCTAATGTACCAATTCTGTTTTGTTGGAGTCCATGGACGACGAAAATACCGTTGGTTTTTTTAGGTCACTTCATAAAGTGATTTTATAACGGTAAATGTAGTGAAAAACAGGGTTTCTTAGCTTTTCAGTTTTAAACAGTTGTAACTTCTTTGTTTCCCAACGGATTTCTTTTAGCTTTTCGTTGGTTAAAAGGCTCGAATATTATCTTTCAATAAAGATATATTTTTTGTAAATCGACTAAGAAATGGCTAAGTTACAGTCGTTGAAGTGTACAAAAAACCAATTAAAAAAGTATTCTTTTGTTTTCCTCAGGCTATAAGTTGCTTATGAGTTACAAAAGAATACTTTTTAATGGATTTTTTGTACACTTCAACGACTGTAACTTAGCCATTTCTTAGTCGATTTACAAAAAATATATCTTTATTGAAAGATAATATTCGATTCTTTTCACCAACGAAAAGTTAAAAGAAATCCGTTGGGATACAAAGAAGTTACAACTGAAAATCTAAGAAACCCCGTTTTTCACTACATTTACCGTTATAAAATCAGTTTATGAAGTGACCAAAAAAAACCAACGGTATTTTCGTCATCCATGGACTCCAACAAAATAGAATTGGTTCATTAGAATCCCTGAATATTTTTTGTGTATCACAGTGTTATTGGTCATTGCATGAAAAAAAAAAACAACTTCTAACGTAAACAAATTATTTTTCAACCAGAATTTAATTAAATATTTATTACAGCTAAATGGAATTTAATTATTTCGTGGCTTTCTGTGCCTTTCCCGGTGTTCTGTGCATTCAATATAAACTTAAATTATTTCTATACTCTAGATAATGAAAACTTTTTTTTAATAATAGTTGGGAAAACAATGTTTAGTGCAAAGGAATGCATAAATAAGGTGAAATGCGGTATTTTCCTGCATAACTTTATGGCTGGTAGTTTTAATTAACTTTAAATTGAAATTGCTGTTAACAAGATAAAAGGATTCGCGCAGATGAAGTAAAATTAAAACTAAAGCATTATATGGGGGAGTTGGTAGTTGAATTATGCTCAAACAGCATTTTTTGCCACACTAATTTGCTGCTAATTTTGAAATTTTGTAATAAAGAGTTTATTTATAAATACAATATACTCGTATAATAAGTTTTGCAAAACATGTTTTGCATCGGACAAGTTTATTTTAAAGTACGGCACACTTGGCAAACATTTGCCCAAAAAATCGTAACCCCTAAATACCAGTGAAAAACCTTTTGATTAAGTTAAACAGATTCCAATAATGTTGGATTCTATGACATTATGTATTAGTTATTTATGGGGTAGGAATCACAAGGTTTTTCATTCGTATTTATTGGTTACAGTTTTTGGGGCAAATGTTTGCCAACTTTTTAACTTTTCTTTAGCAACAAGAGTCAAACATAAATTACACAATAAATAATTAGTGTTGCGTTAGAAGCAGGCTACGTGTTTTCAGTACATTCAAATAATATTTTATACGTTTTAATGTGCTGAAAATATGTACACTGCTGCTAACGCAACGCTTGACGCTCTAATTTAGATTTGACTAAAGCTACGGTCACACTTGACAAACATTTGCTTTAAACATGTTTGCCCACATTTGTCCGAAAATTTGTTAAAGTTTGTTTGATGGTCACATTAGGATCAAATATTTCATGAAATTTGTTTTGCCAAACAACAAGCAAACAGCTTGAAATACAAACTGCGTCAAACATGTTTTCCTTGTGGTCACATTGAAACAAATATTTTCTGTAGTAATTTGTTTCATCAAACAGTCAAAAAATATAAATTTGTTTTGTCATAAATAAAATTGATATGGAAGATTGGGAAACAATATTTTTGTTAAGTTGTGGAGCAGCTGCCCTACTAGTTCTGGAGGAAGAGGAAGCCAATAATAGGAAGAAAAGAAGGCAATGGGTACGTAAATGGGTTCAGCGTCGGAGAGAGGAAGGATGCTGTGCAAGGCTACTGAGGGAACTGCGATGTGAAAATCCAGATCTTTACAAAAACTTTATACGAATGGATGCAGATGATTTTGACTTTTTAGTAAGTATTACAAAATTTTAATAGAAACAATATTCAATATTACTTTCATAGCTAAGTTTAGTTGCACCGCTCATAATAAAAAAAACTACAAAGTTACGTGAGCCCATATCCCCCTCGGAGCGTTTGATAGTTACACTTCGATACCTAGCGACTGGAGAGAGTTTCAGATCTCTTCAGTATGTTTTTAGAATTCCACACAACACTATTTCAGGAATTATTCCTGAGGTATGCGATGCTCTATACAAAGTGTTACAGCCGAAATATTTGAACGTAAGTACATACATATTTATAAAGATTAAGGCTCTAATTTTGTGAAAGGCAAATTTTTAAAATTTGTTATTGTTTCTCATACAAATTCTTGCGTTGCCAAAATTAGGGCGTAAATTGCACGTTGGATTTCAATACGTAATTTAATTTCAGATTCCATCAAGCAATGAAGAGTGGGAAGGCATTTCTGAAGAATTTCTGCGACTGTGGAATTTTCCCAATTGCATTGGCGCTTTGGATGGGAAGCATGTTGTAATGAATGCACCACCTCATGCTGGAAGCGTTTACTACAACTATAAAGGTAGATACATACATACAATGTTAAGTACTGTTTATTTTGCATTTTGTAAGCTACATTATTTTGTAGGAACACATAGCATTGTGCTCATGGCCATTTGCAATGCATCTTATAAATTTTTGTACATTGATGTAGGTGCAAACGGCCGTATATCTGATGGGGGTGTCTTTAAGAAATGCACTTTTAATGAGGCCCTTAAAAGCAATAAATTAAGTTTGCCTAATCCAAAACCACTTTCACCAAGAAGTGTGCCAATGCCATATGTGCTCGTCGCGGATGATGCCTTTGCATTAACACGAAATATTTTAAAACCTTTTAGCGCACGAAACTTGAATGCGATCCAAAGAGTTTTTAATTACCGACTCTCAAGAGCTAGGCGAGTAATAAAAAATGCCTTTGGAATTTTGTCTGCACGATTTCGCGTATTGAGGACCCCAATTAAGCTAGAACCATCAAAAACAAAACAAGTCACACTTGCGTGCTGTGTTTTGCATAATTTTTTGATAGCCCGAAGAAGTTCTTTATACTTCAATACACAACTTGTAGACCACTATACTGCAGACGGAACACTAATTCCTGGTGAATGGCGTAGTGATAACAGCGCGTGTGGGTTAGAAAATTTGCAAAGTCAACGCTCGTATATAGCAAATGAAACATCAGAGATAAGAAATGAATTTTCGCGATATTTTGTAGAAGAAGGCGAAATTGGTTTTCAATATAAACACATTTAACCAGAGTTTCAATTAATTTAAATTTCAATTAATATTATAAATAATTTAATTAATAAAGAAATATGATTCTTGGAAATAACAACAATGTAATTATTTAACGAGATAAAACGTAACGGAAAACCTCCTTCTTTTCGTAAGTGGGTTAAAAAACAAAGTGTGCTGTAAAAATGGAGGGATACCATTCAATATAAAAACATAAGTCAATGTAAAGGCAATTTATTAATTAATAATAATAATTCATTGGTTACAAATAAAAGAAGAAACTTAAGAAGTAATTCATTAACAAAAACTAATGTGAAATGAATGACAATATTAATACATTTATTAAAAGTTATAAATACAAAAACTACAGAAGTAATTTATTTATTTTATTCATTCAGTCTTTAAGTTTACATACATATATACTGCTAGCCTTTTTTTAGTGTTTTTGCAAACATCACAATTTATCAAATATTGCAAACAACCTAACTTTGAATTTCAGACTTTCTGTATTAAAATAACGATATGTATGTATGTATATTGAAAATAGCAATAACACATACATATAATAACAACAAATAGGTATGTAATAACAAATATGCACTTATATGTAGTTGGTCCTACACAGCCAAACCCTAAATCTTAAATTAGACGTGACATATCCATAACGCCATAGCCATAACCAAACCAAAATTCAATTTGTTTCTATGGTGAGAGTTATGTCATTATGGCGAGTCTCTCTCAATTGAATTTTGGTTTGGTTATGGCTATGGCGTTATGGATATGTCACGTCTAATTTAAGATTAACTAGCAAACTACCATAATGGTACATTTTTAGACGATGGTAAGAACACAGAAACAATAAAAATTGTAGTTATAAAAGTGTGATTTGTTTGGTTTTTTGCAAGACAAATAAAATTTTGTTTGCCCCTGCTGAGCATTTTAAAATTGTGAATTGATTCTCTTTGGGGGAACCAGTGCGATATGTAAATTTCCGAATAAGAAAATACACAGCGATAAAAAAATGAGATCTGACATATTTTTGTACTTATGTACATATGTGCATATGTATGTATATGTACTAACGTGTAATTAATCAGTTACATTGCAGTATTTCTTACGTTCATCTTCCAAACATTGTAAGAAAAATATTGTTGTTCTTTTTCGTACTACTGCAGCAATCTCCGAGTTTACTGCGGATAACTCGCTTACTAGGAAATTTCCGAAAGCATTGTTGGGCTCAACCGGACTTTCTTTCCTTTGCTTCATGGCATTGACTGCCTCACGCATGGTTTCGGCTATTTGTGTGGCTGCTGATTGTGTAGGACCAATTGCCACTTTTCGCAGTTTCGATGGGGTGTCCGTTCCTGACTTTGATGCTTCATTATTGTTTATATAGCAAATATGGGAAACACAAAAATATTATTATACATATGCACATTTATTCATACATACACACTTACAGCAATCATTTTCCTCGTCTACACTCAAAACAATGTTTGAAACCGTCTGCTGTGTCTGCTTGTCTTCCGCGCGACCCACAAAACTCATGGCATTATAAAACCTCCATTTAGGAGCTTCCACAACGCCCTGGCCCGATTTCGTCTTCACTCTGGCAGCATACCCACGGAATTGTATTCTCAGATTTGTCCACTTTACGCTTAAATCTGCAACACAATATTTTCCTTTAAAATGTTCGTTGATTATTCTCCATGCGCAGTCCCGTACAGATTTATTGTGGTATGCTTCATCCGAAGCATCCCACAAGCATTTTTGGGTTTCAACAAGCCCAATTAGCTTGTAAGTGTCGTCGTCTTGCCACTCTTTGGTCATTTTGGCTTTTTTTGTTAACACTTTTGGCGGTGAAGGCCTCTTGTTTCTCTCTGTTATCTAAATAGACATGCACAAAAATATATGTATGTATATGTACATACACACATACGTATTATTCATTTGCACTTACCTCTTTACTTTCCGAGCCATCTTCAAGAATCTGGAAAATATTTTACAAGGTTTGTATATTTATTTCAAAACATATACATATATGTATGTATGTATGTTACTGCAAAATAAAACAAAATTGATTACTTACGTCCATAGCACTCTCCAAAAACTCAGTTTCGCCGTCAAATTCACAATCCTGAAATAGATTTATTTATAAATATATATATATCTACATTATATATATATATATACATATATATATCTATATATATACATATATATATCTATATATATATATATATATATATATATATATATATATATATATCTACATTATATATATATATATATATCTACATTATATATATATATATATATCTACATTATATATATATATATATATATATATATATATATATATATATATATATGTATATACATATATATGTATATATAAATTTCTTTATAAATGAATAAACTTACCTCCATATTGTTCATAAAAAAAAAAGAAATTTTATTTTCAATCGCACAGGTGTTTTGAATATTTATATTCAGCGTTACCGTTGAAAAATTTCAAATAGGTGCACAAAAAGGGGATTTTCAAAAAAAAAAGTGGCACATAAAGGGGATTTCAAAGAAAAAAAAAACAACTTCAAAATCTAGGAAAATTAAAGAAACAAGCATATCTATTAAGTTTTTTTTGTTTAAAACAAGCAACAAACAATAATTTCTCATGTATAAGAAGTACAAAAACATTAATTTTATAAGAACTCATATACTACGTTTATAAGCACGTGTTATTTTCAAGTAAAAATTGTAACTTACTAATTCACGAGAACAGTTACTTATTGCTGGGGTTGCGATGTATGAATACATAAAAAGAAATTTTTAGTTTTATAATTGCTTATTTGACTCACAGTCTTCATATATACTTCTATTTGTAAATAAGACCAGTATAAACGTAGTATAGATAGCTATTATATAAAAAAGATCATAAAATCTATGTTAATAATAAAACAGTAGTCAAATTGCTGCATTTGAAATCAATCGAAATTCCCACAAAAAATAAATTTAAATTTTGTTCGATATCGAATGCAGTAATTGGCCCCTGTTCTTAAGATATACAAAAAATTAAAGAATATATAAATACATTTTTGGGACATGGTTTATATCACTTATTTACTTAAAAACCAGCATAATGCAACCATGTAAAGTTTTGATAAAAATTAGAAAATTCGATTCTGAAGAGGATAATATTATTATTTTTAGGCATGGTGCATAGCTATTAAATACCTTAAATACCCTTTCTTTTGAAATAGTACATTTGTATTTATTTATAAGTTTTTTACTTGGAATCCATTCTTCCAAATCATTTTGAAATAAATTTAAAGCAGACAGCATGGACTGACAAGTGTCTACTTTTAGTATTTTTGATAATTTTTTAGTAATACGAGTACTTATTTATGTTTATGTTTTATATGTTTTTTTTTAATTTTACTTTATATAGATAAAGAAAAAAGGTGTAACTCGCAGACTTTGCAATTGACGAATCTGGATATATTTTTGCATTTAATTTGGCCAATTTGTCCATTTGCTTAAACGGGTTCATCTTATCATCTTTAAAACAAGCTTCATGTCAGCAATATCAACTTTCCTCCGAAAATCAGTATTTTTTGTGGTAAAAGTTCGGATATTTTTATTATGATTCATTCGGCAGATGAGCAACTGAATGTAGAAAACACAAATAGTTTTTTTGGTATCTGCATCCATCTGAACCCACTTATGCCGTCTCTCCTAATCATTGGAATACTTTCGTGTTGCTTTTTTCTTTTTTTACTGTTTTTTTAAGATAATAGGCTCACATGATGAAATAATTTCATGGGAACTTAAATCAAAAACATTACTTGATGATAGCAATTCAGTGTGGTATTTTCATACAATATTATTTCCCTTAGCATAAAGTTTTTCACCTATTAAAATGTGCTTTTATCAAATTTGGCTTTCAAATCAAATTTGGCTGCGGAAA
The DNA here is from genome assembly GCA_944452675.1 of Tachina lurida. Lineage (NCBI taxonomy): Eukaryota > Metazoa > Arthropoda > Insecta > Diptera > Tachinidae > Tachina > Tachina lurida. The sequence goes on along the minus strand of OX101754.1, from coordinate 26,021,213 downwards.
ATACAGTTAGAATTATCTATGAATGAGTGTATGTAATTTCATATTTAAAAATCTTAAACAAATGAAAAGACTCATACCAAGGCGTTAAAAACACCATATACCTACTCCCACAGAAAATAATATTGCGCCATACTGTCAATTTCCCAAAAAAAAAAATGTATTTTTTCATATATACACATAGGAAATAAAATCTTGTTGTCGAATGTGGTAGAATCTGTACAAATTTGCGTACAAAAAATTTGGGGCAAAAAGGGGCACAAAATAATCCAAATATACTTAAAGGGGATTTAAAACTAAGGGGCATAAAAAGTTGCAAGGCATTCGAAAAAGCAGCAAAATGCGACTTTAGTCGCACAACGGTAACGCTGTTTATATTTGCTTCTCAGTCAGTGTTAACAACTACGGCGTTTTTTTAACTAGTAAATAGAGAAGCTTAAACGGCTGATATACATATTAATATGTTTTTATAACAATAAATCGATCGAATTTATTTTATTTTATGTTTTAAAGCGCTTCACCAGCCTCTTCCAAAAGCAGAAAACATTTTCAAAATCGCTTCATAAATGGCGAAGTTATAAAAATCGATTTTTTCGGACGGACACACATAAAAATAAAAATACAACCGAATTGATAACCTCCTCCTTTTTTTAAGTCGGTTAAAAAAGAAGCCTTTCTACATTTTTTCGTCTTTTGCTTTTCTTCGAAAATGGCTTTTATGTTTACATATATAATGAGGGTTGGATATGAACGAAACTTGTCCAATTTATTTACTTTAATTTTTGCTTCACTTGCTTACAGTAAATGGACAATAAGGAAACATTTGCGAAATATAACGTCAGCAGTAAAACAGCGTTCTGCAAAAAAATGAAAAACATTTGCCATGATACACAGTTTTGCTTTTGTAACCTTGAGCTTATTTCAACCCATAGAGCACAAAATATTGCTGGAATTTTGCTGGAATGTTATAAAGTTGCAGGTAATCGGTAATATTGCATGAATATTGCCGGAATAGTTTTTGGTAATATTACCTTTCCAACATAGTACCAATATTATTATAATATTACAAAAAATTATTAGATGATATTATATATAGCAAAATTGTTTTTTTTTTTTTTTAGTTAATACCAGGGACCGTAACGGTTATAATTTTTATTTTAAAAATCACTTTTTAATCATTATTTCTTGATTTTTATTTATCCCTCACAAAATAACTCTTATTTTGTGACTTTTATTTATTCATCAGAAAATAACAGTTATTTCTTGATTTTTATTTATCCCTCACAAAATAAGAGTTATTTTGTGACTTTTATTTATTCCTCACAAAATAACAGTTACTGTTTGATTTTTATTTTTTTGCTTAACTTTTAAAATGTAGAAAGCGTAATTTTTGCGTTAAAATGAATATTAACCGATTTAAAATTGAATTTATCGCCAGAGTCTTTAAAAAAAACTCTTATATGTTAAATTAAATTTACTTTTTTATTATTTATTAATTTTAAAAGTTAAAATTTTTTTGAGCAAAAAAATAATAAATTCAGTAAAGTGCGACTTTGATTCGCGCACGAAGGGTTCCGTACGTTGGCTTTGAGCATTTTTTTTAATAGTGTTGTTTTTACGTTTTTTCAGCTGAAATAATTTTTTTTTTATCATTTTTCGCTTTTTTCTCTATTATTGTGATTTTTTTACTTTAAATTTGGAAAATAATCGTTATTTGCGATCCCTGGTTAATACATCGCTTACAGATGCCATAAGGGCATATACTGGCAAAAGTACCGATTAAAAAGCATAAGGGATTATAATAAAAATTTTATTTTTTTTCCAAGTCAAAAAAGTTTTTTAATTTGGAAACATTTTTTTTTGTTTTTTTACGTTTCAGGTAAAAATTCGTCGATTCCAAAAAAAAAATATTTTTTCAAAAATTCAATTATTTCTTTCCTAAAAAAATAAAATTTTTGTAAATTTTTTTTTGCAATTCTAGACGTTTAGGGGTAAAGTATGTTAATTCCAAAAAAAAATTGTATATGACCTTCACGTAGCAATTTCATTAATGAGAACAAGCAATAACGTCGGCAGAATAATCAATTTTTTTTTGCTTCTTGCTTGAGGTGGAGAGCACGTACGGCAATTTTTTCCACAAATTTTACACATACATAGGGCAGGTATTGCCTAAAACATATATTTCCAATATAGAAATACGAACAATTTATATTAAGTATATTCAAGAATTTGTGGTTTTTGGTGATTTTATTGAAATGTTGGTAATTTATTTTTAACAATTACCACACTGCTTGCAACAGCTGTTATTTGTCTTTGTTTGTTCTTACAAAAACTTTGTAAGATCAAATAATTATTTTCTCAAAAAAGTGGCAAATATTTCACAGAGAGTGGTCACACTATGGTCACATTAGAGGCATTTTTATTTGATACCAAACAAATTTGTTTGCTCACAAACTTGTTTGCACCTACCAAATATTTTGTGGTCACATTACAACAAAGAAATATTTGCTACTTTTGGGCAAATATTTCACAAATGTGACCGTACCTTAAGTTGTATGGATGTATGTACATCATCTAATGAAGAAATATAAATTTTTTTATTTAGTTGTCTGACAGCCATTTGGTTTGTGTTATTCACTCATATTTTACAGCATGTTCATAGCATTTTACGGTTATTATTCGTTTTTAATACTTTTTAAATTTTTTGTAAGAGTTTATTACTTTTTGCTCGGTTGTATATTAAAAGTTTATACTTTAAGTTACCTAAATTTTTGTTTGTTTTCTGTCCCCGAGAAATTAAGTGTTTATTACATACTACGTTTATACGCGCACTATTTGCAAATAAAATTATTTGCAAATAAATTAACTCACTGTTTATACGGCATAGCAAAAGTATACAAACTTGGTAGCACTTCCATAGAAAGCTTACTTATGTTGAGAAAAAAAAAGTGTAAATGCACAAAATATCACATAATTATTTGTTTTAATTGTCATTTATTGCTTCTATCAATGTTTTTTGTTGTAATATTTATCCATTTATTGTTTTTTGTTATCAAACATTTGTAAGCGTGGCAACCTCAGGCATTTTATTTGCAAATAGTGCGTTAATCTTGAATAGTTTTCTGAATTAGAAGTCGCAATAAAAACAATAGAATGGCAACAATTTACAGTTTTATTTGCAAATAAGACCTGCGTATAAGCGAAGTAACAGTTAATTAAATAACTGATTTGTCAACACTATTAATATATATTTGGTTAAGTGGGCAACACTGAGAAATAACTGTTGTGGTAATCAATAGTAAACAAAATATTAAAGTTTAGTAAGGTTGCCAGATTTGACACAGAGTTCATAAGGGTAAAATGTTGGGCGATTGTAATTTTTTTATGGACAAATTAAAAAATTGTTCGCTATCTGTAAGAAAAGTTCTTAATAATTGTAGTGATTTTTAAGCCTTTCAAACGGATCACAAGGAAGCTTCACAACAGACCCAATTGTGTCTCCGAGTGGAGGTGCATTTTTGGTACTATCCTTCCTAACCTAACTAATTAGCTACAAATTTATATTCCAGGAATCGAATAAGCTTTGAATATCATACATTTTTTAATTATTAAAATTTTTCAATTTATTGGTGTAAAAGAATATTTAATTAAGTTTAAAATTTTTATATATTTAATTTCGCTTATCTTATGTGTAGTTTTAAGCAAGAGTCAATTCATTATTCGATTAATCGAGTAAATTATGAATATTATTCGATTATACGAAGGAATAAAGAAAAAAAATTTAAACAACGGTACATAAAATGCAAATAAAAATTAAGATTTGTAGGAATTTTTTCTTGGAGTAACCGAATGAATATTTTATTTTATTCAAGTGCTCGAATAAATTATAAATTTCATTTGATTTTTAATTTAAACAATGGAATAATATATAAAATCTTTAAGTAATCGAATATAACATAAATTTAATTCGATTAAATTAAATATCTAAAAAAATATTTGATCAGTGAAGTAAAGCACAAATAGAAAGCAAGATTTGGAAGAAAATTATTTCTTCGAGTAATCGAAAACATTTTAAATATTTATACGATTAAATTAGTGAAAATTTTATTTGAACTATTGAATAAAATACAAACAAATGCAAAAATTGAGAGAAAAATAGTTCTTCGAGTAAACGAAAACATTTCAAATTTTATTCGATTACACATTTATATAAATAATTGATAAAATATTTTATGGGAATAGCTGATTGAATAAATCAAAAGTGCTACAATGAAGTGTTTCGAAAAAATTGTAGTATTCGATTATTCGAATGAATAATAAATAATTTTATTTTATTTGAGTCGATTAAATAAAATATTAAAGGCTTTATTCATAAAAAATATTTTTGATTTATAAAAGCTTTATAAATCAGATTTCCATACAAAATTGGTTTATAAACCGTTTGTAAAACGAAATTATTTTTGATGAATAAGGCAGTTAATAATGCAATATATACACAAGGAAAAAAACGGAGAGCTGAAAATTTTTCATTTCCTTTGTAGCGTGTTCTAACTATCACTACGACTAACATTGCGTAGTAAACATTTAAAGTCAACTTGACTGCAATATACATAACATCCAATGGCATTGAAATTATTTTTGCGCTGGACATTTGACACTCATGCAAATGCATTAGACAGACTGCAACGTAAATATGTATTTTGTACAAATGATATTTGACACTTACCAGTCTGATCGAAGGCCGCAGCAAAATGCACTTGAATGAATCAAAATTAATAACCACATGTGTTTATATAATAAATATAAACCATACAAAATCCATGTTTTCCAAATTTCTTATGAGACACACGTCGCACGCCTACCGTGGGAAACTAAAAGGAACAATTTGCTTATTAAGCATATACCTTTTCTTTTCCCTCTTATGTTAAAATAGGTTAAGCTTTATTCTCATAACTAGTATATAAGACAATGTATTTTTATTTTTAAATTAATGAATAAACAACTTTCTTGTGAGCTCCTTGCTGAGCTCTAATAGTAAAAGAATTAGTTTACTTCATTCAGGCATTCATCTGCCTTCAACTATTTTGAGCCAGTGGCGTTTATTAGCGCCGGCACCCTCGGGCAGGTAGAAATTAGGGAATTTTTAAATTAATAAAATCTAATTATTTACACCTTCATGTAATCAAATAAATTTTAAGATTTATTCGAATTACAAATTTTAGTAGAGAATATTTATATAATATTGTGGTAATGTATCAGTGAGGGTAGAGTAGAATTAATAATATTTTCTTACACGAAAACAATAAAAATAAAATCAAAAAATTTTTGAAATATCATTTTATGTTTTAACAAAATCATGAAACATATTCATGCATACATATATAAGTAAAAATCATTACACACGTGTATACTTATTTATGACATATGTATGCATGTACATTGTACACATATTTTATTTATGCCAAAAAGAAAACATCAAATTATATTTCGAAAATTTCTTTCACGACCATAGAACTGAAATGTTTATTATGTGTATGACAGTTTACTGTTGCCTTTATTTGTTTAATTTTTTTTATTTCATTTTGTTCAAAGAATTTCCAAGATAAGATATTATTTTTGTCTCGTATTATACAATAAGTAAAAATATAAGATATAAAAAATATGAAGGTCTTCCTTGCTGTTGCTTAAAATAAAATAAAACTTTAGCACGACGTTTATAATAAAACAAAGGAGAGAAAGAAACACATTATCAGTACACAGGTGGTAAAAATAACACTTTTTATGCAAAAATATATGCACATGCATACATACATTTATTATTTAATTTTAGACTTTAACAACTTGAAGATTGTTCAACATTTTAATTTTCCAGAAAAAGTAAAAAAAAAAATTAATAATGAGTTTTTTTTGATTTATGTTGAGAAAGTCTACAATGTTGTTTTTTGAAAGTACAACCAGTGTGACCGTTTGATCGACTAAAGTGTCAAAATGCCACTTTCCCCCCTTTTTTTAAAGTGAATTATACAATAATACATTAAAAATAAGAAGTTTAGTGTAGTTGTCTCGTTTTTTTTAATGTTGCCCCTTTTTTTTGATAAATCCCCGATTTGGTGCAACTTTTTGAAAAACGCAACCGGTCACCCTGAGTACAACTGAGACGGACGACGAATTTCGCCCAACACGGCGAATTTGTCGGCAAACAGTTTCTCTGTAAATTCGTCGTAAGAATAATATCAATACAATAATGACGAAAAAATAACAGCTGTTATAATTTATAAAAATGTTTACTGTTTGTGCAATAAAAGAAACAATTTATTTGTTTTTTCGTCGACATAAAAAATAGAAATAAATGTATTGTAGAGTTGGCCGCTTAATGCTAATTTTGGCCGACGCCATTATTGTATGTATTTTCATATACAACAAATTCGTTTTATTCTTGCGGGCGAAAATTCGTTGCGCGTTCAGTCGTGTTCATAGCATTACACGCAAAAAAATTTTAACTTTAAGCCAAACATTTCATTATTTATTTATTATCAAACTTAAATTTCTTTGATATAACTTTCATACATTTTTAAGCCTTCATACATTTTTAAGTCTTCTTCCCCGTTTGAACATGCACTGGGAATTGATAACAGAAGAAAATTTTACTTGAACTCTATGTACATGAGTAATTTTCTCTTTGAAGGCAATAAAAATTTCACGATAGGGGTGGGGTGATTATTTTCAATTTCAATTTATTATTGCACTTCAAGTAACGGAGCCCAATGGGCAAATAACTAATAGACGAAAATAATTGTAAGTTGCCACTTGTTTCAAGATTTTAGAGTTTTTAACGATGCGGCATCTTCCCCTCAGAAGATTATGCACTAAGTGCTTTATATTCCAGACCTGGGCAAAATGCATTACTTTTGCATTAGCATTAAATTAAAAAAAAACAATGCAAATGCAAATTTATTGCATTAGCACTAAATCATATGCTTTTAGTGCACTATATTTTGAATTAAACTAAAATTTCTTCAAAGTAATGCATTAATATTGCATTGACATTAAATTTGATATTTTTTATGCATTATTTTTTGCATTGAATTAAAATATCCTCAAAGTAATGCACTTATGTTGCATTAGCATTAAATTTCATATTTTTAATGCACTAGTTTTTGCATTGAATTAAAATCACTTCAAGGTAATGCATTAATATTGCATTGGCACTAAATCACATGTAAAAATTGCACTGATTTTGCATTACCACTAATGAAGTAATGCAATATGTTATATTCTGCATTAAGTTCTTATTAGTTTCTGGAGTTTAACTTCAATTTCGTATCAGAGATTTAATTTTTAACCCCCGACCAAAAAAAGGGTGTTATAAGTTTGTAGTGTGTGTCTGTGTATCTGTGCATCTGTGTGTCTGTCCGTGTCCACGTACAGCCCAAACGGCTGGACCGATTTTGATTTAGTTTTCTCTGTTTGAAAGGTGACTTGATCGAGATGGTTCTTAACCATGTTTGAAGAAAATTGGTCCAGCCGCTTAGAAGATGTCACATCTTTTCTAGATATATCGGGGGGTTTTTAAAATTTTTAATTTTTGTTATTATAATAAAATTCCAAAACTAGAATATCATAATATGGACACTAATACAATTTCAAAGAAGAACTTAAAAAATTTGCAGCAACAAAAACTGCAAAGTCTGGACTGAGCATTTTTGGCATTGCCACATGTCACGAATCTTTTTTTTACACTGAAAACACAAATAGAAAAAAAAATCACATGATACTCGTATAATGGAATTTCATTGAGTATATTTTCGTAGAATATTTCAACCTGCACAAAAAACAGCCGTGTGACTGGCATAATATTTATCTTTAATTTTAATTACTCTCTTAGACAAAAAGGTCTTTAGCACGCTTCTGGAGATCGATTAGGTCTATGCTTTAGAGCAGGGACATAACTGATTCGTATGGGTAATGATATCGTTACTATCAAGGCAGTCAAAGGATGTCCCCAAGATGGTGTTTTATCAGCACTCTTTTGGTCAGTGGTATTTGATGAACTTCTCCTCATTGAAGTTATAGGGTACCCCGATGTGATGACAACTGAAAAATGCGGCAACGTTCTCTCAGGCGTCTTGAACGATGCTTTGTGCACTGTAAGGACAAGGTGTGGGAGACATGGCAAGGCGGTCAACTATGACAAGACTATTCTGGTACATTTTCTCTTCTCTTAGAGGAAAACTTTATCTGGGGACAGTATCGTTGAATGGGTGCAATATTCCTTATTTGTGCGATGTCAAATACTTGGGGTTACACTCGATGGAAAGTTGATTTCGAACCGACATGTTGAATGCGTAACACAGAAAGCCACTAGAGAGATCTGAGCGGTGAAGAGTTGTGCTGGGTGCGCCTGGGCCATCAGCCCAAAAATCGTTATGTGGATCTATACAATGATACGTTAGGTACTGCGCGATTGTATGCTGGCAAAAGATTCGGCAGGTTGCGGGGAAAAGTAAACTCTGAGAAGTTCAGAGATTGGCGTGTTTTCTGGCAACAGACGCAATGAGGTCATGTCCAACCTTATCCATTGAGGCCTTTATAAGATCTTCTTAGGCAATGGCCGCTTATAGGATGTGTCTTGGGATATCTGCTCGTTGTGTTGGCAATGGGCACTAATCGGTCCTAGTGACAGAAAGCATATAGCTATCTTTTCCGGTAGTCAAGCAGCTCTTAAGTCCATCCTTTCATAGGAATTCGTTCCAGGCTGATTTAGAGTGCTTTGATTATTCATACGGAACAAGGTTTCCATTTACTCGATAACTGGCCACAGCAGTCATCCGGGGAATGAGGAATCGGATGAACTGGCCAGGATGGCTTCTATTGCGCCGTTTTGTGGCGTAAGTCGGTCGATCAAAGGAGATGGTACTTGAACCGCTAATGTGGCTAACTTCTTCTGGTTTAAGGCAAGCCAAAGCATTGATGCAGCCATTTTCATATAGTGGTATCCGGAACCCAAACAGGAATAATTTACGGCTTGTTACTCGTTTTCTTTCTGGTCACTATCCTCTGTGGAAAAGTTCGTTCAGCCTTGTATCGTTTATACTTAGAAGATGACAAAACAACGGCATACACTCTTTGTCAGTGTATTGTCTTATGTAACAGTAGAAGGCGTGTTTATCAGTCTGAGTTTCTGTATTCAGATGATATTAGGCGGGTTTCTCCAATATCTGTGATGACTTTCATAACGAGAGTCATACCGAGGTTGATTTGATTTAATTTACATATATATGGCACAGAATATCCATCAGGTGCCACACAGTACCGGTCCCTTTATTATATTCTATTCTAACTATAATTTCAAAACTACAGGTATTTGAATGACAATTCCAAAACTACAAAACAAAATTTCGGCCACGTTTTAAAGTACAGTCCATTAGTAATTTTCGAAGTTTTCATGGAAAGTGTAAGAGGTATGGTCTGGGTGTTTATTTCTTTTACTGAAATAAGAGACTTGATTCCTGTTGAAGGTTCCATGAAGCGAAATCAATATTTAAGAACATTAAATGAGTGTGCATTTCCCGCAGGCGTTAGATTAATCGGAGAAGCATTAGAATAAAGCTCCATGTTATAAAAGCATTAGCATCACGATTTTTTTTTTTTTTATTTCTGTCGACATCGTGGGCCAGGACTTAAAATAACTGTTTTGCACACTGTCACTTTTATTTGTAAATAGTGCGCCTATAAAACTAACATATAAGAAAATTTTGTATGTTACATCTTTAGAAAAAAGCGAAAAGTGCAAAATATTCCCATATAAATTACAATAGAAAGTTTGAAATAACCTTTAACTTAAGCATTTTTTCTAAAATTCATCTTTTTAAAATTTGACAGTAGTTTTTTTGTGCTCTAAAAAACTGCAATTTACCTAGTTGACTTTTACATTTCTTTTGCAAAAAAAAAAAATATAGTTATTTCCGTTTGTGTGGTTAGATTGCATTTTACCTTAAGTAAAGTCCATTAGTAACGCATAATTTAATTTTGCCTCTTATTATGTTTGGTTGCATGGCATTTTTCTTGGCCGGTTTTGCTGCTTTTCTTTTCTTTTAAACACATAAAGTAATTGGCAAGCAAATAAATCAAATCACCATCATAATCTAGAGAAAAGTATACCAAGATGTGCTATTTTTAATAGTAAAAGTAAAGATATATTTAATATTTCCCTTTTTTTTTATTTATTTTCAAAAGAAATGTGTCACAAAAAGTTTATAACAGTATTAAATTACAATATGGCAGCACCGAGGCTACCAGATTGTTTCTAAGTCCTATAGCCAAACTGAAAATTTAAAACCAGGAAAATCGTCTGAGGAATTAGTGATGAGCCGATTCGTAAATGCATCACAGTGTTGCATAATACACTTTTCTTGATAATTTTTAATGTACTTATACAAACGTGTTAAACTTTTTTATATCCTTCACAAAAAATGGTAGGGTATATATAGGTTTGATCGTATGTGACCCCATAACGTATGTGTATATATTCTGCGTCCTTAATAATAGGGAAGTCGAATAAACGATGTCCGTCTAAATGTACGGAAAATCGGTTTACCGAAGCCTTTAGAAAATATAGAGACTTCGGTGTTGGACTGATGTTTTAAAATTAGTCCTAAATCAACAAAAACAATACGACTTTTCCAGGGCTGGAAAATTTAAACTTTTTTTTCGTATATAAAGGCATTTAAATAAATATAACCTTTTTGTCTATTAATAAAATATATTTTGTATATTAGAAAGAAAATGATACGCATGAATGTTAAAAAAATCAAAAAGATGGGTCCAAGGTAACTAGCTAAAACTAGGGTTTTCTTGTTCCAGGGTTGGAAATTTTTTGGAATATAAAAGCAATTAACCAAATTAATCAAAAAGAGGGCTGCAGGCTTGGAACATTAAAATCGGGAAATTTAAAGTTTTTTGGTAGATCTAGTTTTTTTCGGTTCCAGGGTTGGAAAGCTTAAACTTTTTTTTTGATATATAAAAGTAATTAACGCAGACTAATTAATGTTTTTTACTAATTCTTATATTATAGAAAGAATTATATTGATATATCGAAAATCAGAAAACTTGTTCCAGGGTTGGAAGACTTGAACTTTTCTTTTACACCAAAGTGATTAACCAAAACTAATTTTTTTATTATATAGAAATATATCGAGGGCGTTATTATGTAATCCGAATCGAACGGAAATGTGTTCGAATTGCAATATTAATAACATAAAAATTCGAACAGTTTTCGTTTCGAACCGAATTACATAATAACCCCTCCGTATAGGAAATTAAAAATAAAAAAACAGAGTTCCAGGGCTTGAAAATTTGAACTTCTTCCTACATAAGTGTAAATAACTAAAACTGAATTTTTTTACTTCATTAGTTAAACATATTTTATACATATATTAGAAAGGAAAGAAATTGTCATTGAAAATCAGCAAAATCAAAAATATGGTTCCAGGGCTGGGAAATTTTGGGAAACCTTTTTGTTATACAAAAGTAACTAACAAAAACTAATTGCTTTGTTTTTCTTTATTTATGAAACATACTTTATATTATAAAAAGATTTTTGATCAAAAGTTTTTATAAATTCGCCCAATTTTTATATAAAAATCTAGTTTAACTATACAATGATAAGCGTTTGTTGTTGCTAAGTAAGACATATCCAGTCATTACGCTCTCAGCATAATTGGGATTCAAATCGATGGTCATACGTTGACAACAAGTAACTGAGTTCTTATTCATTTTTAGTAATAAGAAATAACATTAAATATATCGCTAAAGAACATTCATAACTACACAGCGCAATAACGGGCATCTTCCATTTTATATTCCTAAAGCTGTTCCTTTATGCTGAACAAATTCTAAAAATTCTCTGAACATGCAATATTTGTAATATTTAATTTTATTAAATACCGGAAAATATGACATAACAATTCAAAAATGTTTGCCTCCTCTGAACTCAACTTCAGTAAAACACTGCTAAATGCCTACTTTACCTACTTAACTTGTCTGTTTGTATCTCGTCGTTGACTTTTATATAAACAGTTTTTTTTTATTCGAGTACTTAAAGTATTTGCCGTTGCTAGTGAAGTATGCTACTGATAAAAGTTTTTAATGCCTCCTTAACTTATGCTAGTTTTATTGTATTGGAAAAAAACATAACAGCAACACACACACTGAAACTTTAATCTATGAACATAAATAAATTGACATTATTCGCATAATTTAAACTTGGTTAAATGGAGTTTACCCTACTTAGAATATTAAGAGAAAAACAATTTTAAAAACAGCAGCGTAATCAAAGTAGTGCAAATATCGCTTGTGGAAGTAAATATAAATATAAAATATTTTTCCAATTTTTCATTTATTTTTTTTTTATATCGTACTAATGGCCTCAAAAGTACTTAAATATACATTTGCGTTTTGTGGCCTGTTGACATTACAACAAAATATGTCAACTGTTAAGTGGATGGATGCAAAGAGAAACCAAAAAAAATAATAAAATTTCTATTCGTAAACATGCCACAAACAACAATCACATGCAAGTAAATACTTCTTGACATTTGCTATTTTTATTTTAACCTGCTCCTGAAAACTTCAGGAACATATATAAAACTTGTATGAAAAATTGTGCCGAATATTTATAACTTTTTTGTACTTATTGTTTATTCAAACGAATTATTAATTTCTAGTAAATGTTTGCTAACTAAATTGAGAAAAAAGGAACAAAAAATAAAGCTAAAATTTAAATTAATATACAGTGTGTTCCAATAAGACGTGCCATTTTAAGTTCACCGCCATTTTAACAGCTGCTATGACTTAGCCTGTAACTACTTGACAGATGACAAGTAAAAACTACGCCATTAATAAAAATAGAGCGATATACTTTTCAAACAGACATTGAAATTATTAAAATTTACTACAAAAATGGTGAAAATTCCGCGTTAGCTGTCAAGCATTTTCTTGGCCAGCATTTGTTAAACTGGTGAAAAAATTCGAGTTGTTGGAACAAGTTGGTGATCTGAAGACTCGAACTCGTGCACGTCGTTCAAGAACAACCGAAAACATTGCTGCTGTAGCCCAATATTATTGAAGAAATGTTATAGCTTTAAATTCCTTCCTAATTTTGACCCACTAATGAATATGATTTTTTTTGAAAGGGCAAAAACTATTACCCTTATTTTGGGAAAGAAAACGCATAAAATGTCATTGAAAAAATTTCTAATATTTGAAAGAAACAAACCGAAATTTCAAAATAATCAAAGAAAATTATGAAACAGTCAGTCAAAAAGAACTAAACATTTCAACTGCTTTTTACTGCGAAAACTTGCTTAGTTGACATCACTGGAAAACGCTTTCATTTTGTGTAAACTATTTTTAATAAAATGCCAAAAGGTTATCCTAATATTGCCATATTTATTTCTGTTACTGAGTTGTTGTGACGATTTTGTTAAATTTCATCCCACTCATTTAATTTAATATTTTTAACTTTATTAACTAACAATAACCTTTGTTTCTTTGTCTTTTCAGGTAAAAAAAACTTTGTTGGTCCATTAAAATTACATACTAAAATAGAAAATTTAATTAAAATAGACACTGTGACATTTAGGTAAGTTAACAATGAACCACAATATTGCACACATGAAGGCTTTTACGTACAAAATTTTATTAATAATGTTCATGAAGTGACACTTTGACAATTTAATCATGTTAAATTTAAAGTAAGCTGCATGTTAATGCGAAACAAAAACATTTTAATTATTATAACACTGTTTCAAAAAAGGAATAGGTTTATCAATTTGTCTGTATTTATTATATATATGTATGTACATATGTAACTTCATAACACCGTCATTTTTAGAACCATTTAAAGAAATTTTTTTGGGTATAGTTTCCATTTGGTGACAAAAAAAGTGGGCAGGAAAACTCCCCTAGATTTTTTATTTTCGAATAAATAAAGTTTATAAAATTTTATTTTGACTAAAGTAATAAAGTACATACTTATTAAAAACGAAGGACTTATAAACTTGTGTTCCAGGGATCGAAAATTTTTCAAGTTTTAAGCGATTATTCGGATAAATAATCCAACTAACAGTGCAATAAAATTAAGACAGAAATAAATACCTATGGATTTATAAAGATTATTCCAGAAATGAAAAAAAAAGTAAAATTCAATAAAATATCAAGAAAAATAAAAGATTTAGGGAAAAAAATTTATATCGAGTAATAGAATAATATAATATGCGAATGGAGGAATTTTACGAACGAATTTTTTTATTCGAATAAACACACGAATGTAAATTTTATTCGATTATTCAAAAATTTTATTTTGAAAAGTGTAGTAAAGTAGAAATAAAAAACCAATATTGATTATTCCAGGTATCGAAAATGGTGTCAGTTTTATGCGATTATTCGGATCAATAATGAAACTGAAATTGTTTCAACAGTAAAATAAAATTAAAATAGAAACACTTACGCATTTAATGAGATTATTCGAGCAATGAAAAAACTTAAATTTTATTAGTTTTTATTCAGTTCATTGAATAACAAAGAAAAATGGCAGTTAAGAAAATTATTCTAATTCGAGTAAAAGAATAATGCAACACGATTGTTAAAGTTAAAGCATGCTTTAAAACCGGGTTTGCCATACAAAGTTTGTTAAATCAACTTTAAGTTCAACAATCGTTTTTGCATAAGAGGGTAAATATCAAATTAGATTCGATTATACGAATAAAAAATATAGAAAAATTTTACAAATATTTTTTGTTCGATTGTAAATTTTTTTCTATTAATCGAATAAATAAAGATCGAAGAGTTACAAAAAAAAAGCGACCGGTTTTTTTAAGTTGTATGCGATTATTCGGATCAATAAAGAAACGAAATATGTTTTTTTGAAAAATGTAACAAAGTTCAAATAAAAAAGAAGGATTGAAAAACTTTTTTTCCAGGGATCGAAATTTTGTTTAGGTTTTATGCGATTAGTGGGATCAATAATGAAATGAAATTTTTTTCTAGACTGAAATAAATTTAAAATAGGAATTATATGTTTAGGATTTATAAAGATTATTCGAGTAATAAAAACAAAATTTTATTTTATTCGATTATTCGAATAATTCAAGAATAATTTTTTTTTTTATTTCAATAAACTGCAAATAAA
Source organism: Tachina lurida (assembly GCA_944452675.1). Classification (NCBI taxonomy): domain Eukaryota; kingdom Metazoa; phylum Arthropoda; class Insecta; order Diptera; family Tachinidae; genus Tachina; species Tachina lurida. The sequence continues at coordinate 26,006,026 of OX101754.1, read as the reverse complement.
CATAAAGGAGCTAAGTGTTATGGATCACTAATTAACCGAAATTTTTTAAATAAAAACACCAACAGATTTATAAAAAAATGGGAAAGTTAAGTAAAATATTTTTATTCGGGTAATCGAATAATTTTTAAATTCAATTCGATTATGCGAATATTTTAAATTTTATTCGGTTATTCGATTAATTTCAAGAATTAATTTTTTTAATTCAATTAACTACAAAGAAAAATAGGAAACTTAAGAAAAATATTTTTTGTTCAATCATTCGATTCTTCGATTAATCGAATAATTTCAAAAATATATTTTTTTAGTCTAATAAGCTACAACGAAAAATAGGAAAGTTAATAAAAAATATTTTCTTTAGTTTTATTCGAGTAATCGAATAAATTTTATATTCTATTCGATTATATGAATAGTCTAACCAACAAACAATTTTCGAATTTCAAGAGTTGGTATAATCAAATAAAAATATGAAATAGAAAAGACAAAGAGTTAAAAAAAAACTATTTTTCGAATAATTGATTAAATTTAGGTGAGATGCGAATAATATAAGAAAAAAATTTATTTTAATGAACTATAAATAAGTAAAATATTATTGCAGTAATTGCATAAATTATTATATTTCTTATCGTTATTCGAATAATATAACGAATAAAAATTTAAATTGCATAATAAAATAGAATGCAAATTAATATAAAATATTTCTTCCTATTCCATAAATATTTATTGACGTCATGTCCGAAAAACTGACAAAAAAGTGCTTGCATAGTGTCAAAAAAAAAAAAACAATTCAATAGTATTGACAGTCTCTAAATATGTTTCAAGGTCTAGAAAATGTGAGCAGACTGCCAATAGTAGTAAATCGTTGCTGTCAAGAAATATACAAGCGATATGTCTTTTGGTATTGCATTGATGTAATGTCATTTTGAATTAATATTTAAATTAAATACATTTTTTTTTGTTAGCGGAAATGGTGTATTTTTTATTGGTGTTCTCTTGCAATGTACAATTTTAATATGCTGTGGCATGACAAAAGTATCATACAGTAATAAATACAAGCATATTTTCATAAAAGAATACGAAAATTTACCACAATAACAGAAGACGTTTGACAGGATAATTAGCGTTTTATGCGTTTAATAAAACATGCAGGCGTATGAGTGACAACATTGTAAAACATTAGTAATCATACGCTATGATGCCTTGTTTAGAAAAAAAATTAAATTGTTAAGATGTAGGGTGAAATAAATAATGATTGATCACTTGTAAACACAGAAAAATTTTATTAATTCATAAAGTTTTTATAATTTAACATTAAAATTTGTCTTTGGAAGGCAAAAAGTTTTTTTAATGGTTTTGCTTTCCTTTCTTCAATATATTTTTTTTTTCACTAAAAGTGGCTTAATGTTTGTTGCTGCATAAAGAAGTACAAAAGTGTTTTTGTTACGTTTCATTTTGTTGCTAAACAACATTAAACGGAAGCTCTTTCAAAACATTGTAAAGCCAACAAACAACCTTCCTCAACACCCACTCAACTCAACACAACCACCAACAACAGCAACTCGACTTGTTTTAAATATTTCATTCATCAGGGTTTAAACAAATATGTATGAAATTTATTTAATTTTTTTTTTGAACAACTTGCATTAATATACAAAAAAAAATGTGTACATGTTTTGTGAGTCTGTGCTTTTAAAATTATTGCACAATGGGTCCCATAATCTAATAGATGACATATAGACGAATATAAAGAGTTTAATAAAAAAAAGTTTAATTAATAAATAAAAACTTACTGCCTGGCTCACGATGTCGTAAAATTTTATAGTAGAAAAGTTAAATGCATAACTAAAACTCTGTAAATTGTATGTGATAACTATAGTTTAAGAAAGATTTTCTTTTAAATAAAAAAAAAAATGTATGTATGTAAATAATTTTCAAGATGAACTTCTCTGAGTCATTTATATTTTAAGACAACAATTTTTCAATTTCTTGAAGTCTAGTTTTAAAGCAAAAATATTGTTGAAAAATTAATAATAATTTTTTTCTCATTTTTTAATAAACCACGTCCCACTGTTTTCTAATAAACTACAGCACACTAAGTTTAGTAGCCTCAAAGCAGACAAGCCTCATTTGCAAATTTGTTTTTCCTTTTATTTTTCTTTATACTCTGATTCTTTTCGTTATAATGCAAAAATGTTAATAACTAGGCGGCGAAATCAGTGTTGCCAAATCGTGGGTAATTAAGCGAATTGCTTTTGTGTTTTTATGGCTCCCATGTGGATATAAAAATCCTTAAGGTTTGACTAGTCGTAAATAGAGACAGACGCAATTTATTACTCAAATAAAATGAAGATTTGGTTTTAAGTAGAAAATTCATACCAAAACATGTATATGTACATACATATATAAAATTTACGCTTTTTGATAAGTAGTTACCACCTCAGCTGTATTTTTATTATTTATGCTTGTTATTTCATAAGTTGTTAATATATTAAAAAAAAAATATGCATGACCTTGTTGGCCATCTGTGAAACTTCCCTCTAAGATATAGATTTTGATCAAATTTCAGGCTTTCGATACACTTTTTAAGTCTACAAAAATCAGTGAATATCTGAAATATATTTGACGAAGACGTTATTAGAAAACAAAAAACGATTTCTTCGAAATATTTCGTCAACGTAAAAAAGTAGTTAATTCTAAGCCCAATAAATTTTAATCCATTCGATTCCTACGAAGTTTGCACGCACCTTGGTTAGAAAAGCGAGCAGCACCACTCATAAAAATGTATGATAACTTTTCAAATACTTCTACAAAACCGACTCCCATGGGCTACAGACCGTTTAGGGGGAGCAGCCATGCCCATTAATATATATCGCTTATTGCTAAGCGATTCCTATGAAATCTTGCACAAACCTTTTGCTTTTGTAAGAACACAATTTTGTGGTTAAAAAATGGGTGTAGTCGCCGCCTACTAAAACTAAGCATTCAATTTACGTACTTTTTTCCAACCTCTTCCTATGAAACCTTGCCCGCATCTTGGGCTCGTACGAGGGCGAGGTCTCTAAATTAAAAAAAAATATGTGTATGTATGCATATTATTTCAAACCGATTCCTGCGAAACTTTTCACATGACTTCGGGTATGAAAAGTAGACAATACGAGATTTTGTAAAAAGCAAGGTGTTATTTTTTAAGGTCAATAGAACTTTACATTTTACAAAGTAACACAAAAAATTTGTTATTCGAAAGATTAATACATAAACATATACAAATTATTTCGGGCATATGGCTAGTACGACTTTTCTTGGCGAAGCGCATTCTATATATCCAATTTTGGGCCAATTTTCCAAGCATTTGGGATAACAAGAACAAGGTTAGATTCAAAGGCATCAATGGTGATGATGATGTTCCGCTGCTCCCCAGCTGGAGAGGCAACAGTCTCAATTAATGACTTCCAACGGACTCTGTTTTCTATATTTATGATTTGAACAGGCTAAAGTTCGTATCGCTTCGTAAGCCAAATTACATGTGATAATTATTAATGAACAAATAACACCAAAGTTAGTTGTAAATATTCTGACAACGGAACAGCCAGCCGTTTTCGAAGGCCACTAAACCTTCATCATCAGCGTTCTTCTGTGCTTTGTTCACTGTGTGTGGTGTCAGTTGATGTAGATTTCTGCCCTATATACGAAACTTTTTTGCAAATGGAATACGTGAATTGTTTTGATTCATCGTATTTCAATTTGCTGAAAGGTGTTTTGTAATGAAAGCTCAAATCTACCATCTCTAAATTTACAACAGTCTTACCATTGTCGTTTATTCTTTACTAATTATGCACATGTTAGTTAATTTGTTTATTTTTGTTCTACTTAAGACAAACTTTTTTGGTTTGTTACTATTAAGTATATTTTTATTTAATTTTTGCCACAAGCCAATGACTATTAATTTTAGTTAATTTAATTATTATTTTTCGAACTGTATTTGTTTCACACCCATATAGGTTTCAATAACTCGATGTTGAAACCACATTTCGCCCGGATCAATGTCATCCATATTTCTACATTGATCGTAACGCGAGCGTCGGCTTAAGTTTTTTTTAGTTTTTAAGTTTCAAACTTTCAAACGGTGAATTTTTCGTGTCTGTAGGATCTGTTGTGGATTGGTTTCAGTCCATTTGCTAAAATTATGTTGACGAGCATTAACAATTCCATTAAGCCAAAAATTAACCTCTCCGTTGGACACATTTTTGTGATAAAACATCGTCTATAAGTTGCACGAATTGGTCAGTGATTCTCAAAGTGAATTTGAGTAATTTGGTTCAAGCGTCAATCTATTCATAATGATTTGCCAGAGTATAATGATCGTAAATGTCAGTGTGACTGTTCTTTTGACAGTTAACCCTGACGTAAATTCTATCGGGCTTAAGAAACACCCATAACATTTGAAAATGGACAGCAACCATATTTTGTTGTTGTTGTTAGACATACATATTTTGTTTTTGTAATTTTGGAATTTATTTACTGGTTATTAAGCATGTCTATATGCATTTCCTTGGTGCTTTACCAAATCATAAGTAGACTTCAAAAATAAAATTATGACAATATGTCAAATAAAAAATATCTTAAATTTTTTAACGCTATCCTACACAATAGCTCGAGCTATGAAAAAATACAACCCTGATCTGATGAATTTTTATTGTTTTTTGAAAATTTTCATAGACGATTATGTTGGATATTGTACTCGTATAACGGCCTTTAGCATTGCGTTGCTGTACACACAATCTTGTGTTGCCGTTTATCATTAATTTTTCACTAAATACTTCCTAAAATTAGGAAATTATTCTGTAATTATATGGCAACGCTGCGTGTAATAAAATCAACAAGTACATGTGGGCTCAAACAAAAACTACCGCAGCCAGCGAGAAAACTAAGACAATAAAAATAAAATCTAGAAAAAAATAGTTACATTTGTACACAAATACATAAATAAATATGAAGAAAAAACATGAAAAAAATAAATGTTTTCAAAATACGTATGAGTATAAATAGAAACAAAATAACAAAGTGGTAAAAAAGAATAATCTCAAGTGCACAAAACTACGCTGCTGTTCTTTCATTTATCCATGGATGGAACATGTAAAATGTTCCTTTGTTGTTTTATATAAATTTTATGGCCATAAACGCCGACAAAGGCCATGCAAGTTATAATTTACGTTTGTGGTGGCTTACGAGACGCAAAAAGGAAATGGCAATAACAGCAGCAACAATAACAAATCAAAACAAAACTCGTAGGAAAAAAATATTACAGCAGTAGAAGAAGTAGAATTATTTATTAACAACTAAATTTTTTATTCGAGCCACAAAATTATTTAGAAATAAATTTTATTTGTTTCAATAATAATAAAAGGTTTACAGGGCTCCTGCAATTTATTGATATGAATAATATAATATCAAAATAATATTAAATGTACAGTTAACGGTCGATAATTTTTGAAACTCAGAGATGAGAGCAAAAGTGTTAAAAAAACGAGATATAAAATAATCAAAGGAAGTTTTTACATTTATATAGATTCCATAATATATTACTTTGAAGGATAACAATGAATTACTTTATTGTAACCGAATAGCGAATAATATACGTACATATGTACATATGTAATTAAATTTTTTTAATGTAGTGCATAATATCTAGCTTGATTTTTTTCCCGATACATCTTTGTCATCAGAGTTCAGTTAATGTAAATTTCAGCCTTATATTTATGTTTTTAAATTGAAATAGAACACGAGAATTGTTGACACAAAAACGAATTAATAAACTCCAACAATCATCCTCTCATGCAAAAACTAAACATTTCATCTTCTCTATGCTCAGCAAGCTGAATGTTAAATTAATGTCAAGCGACATTCTACATTGCTTTCGAAAACAGATATTTTTTTAATATTCACCCTTATCGCCAATAAAAGATGAACAAAATTAGAAAAAATAGTATACTGACACAACAACAACGCAAACATTGGCGATCACAACTTTCGGGAAAGGGAACACATTTCACGTGAAAATTTATTCGCAATAAGGGTGATTATTTAAAATAATGCATTATTTCATTAGATATTTATTGAATGAATTAGTATTTTACTCCACGCTTGCACTGGGAACGCGCCTAACTCTTCTGGTATATACATATGTATGTATGTATGTATGATAAATAATTCTAAGCTAAGGGATTTATTTGAGTTCTAGGGGAAAAAAATTAAAATTAAATAATGTGCAATTATCTGTAACTTACTGTATGCATGTTGGGATGTGTTTAAGGCTATTTACATGCATTTGTTGTTGTAGTTTTATTTAGTTCTATTGGCCACTCCCTACACAGAAAAAAATTGTTTCCAATTAAAACTTTTAATTGTAAATTAAATATATGTATAAATAGTGAACTAAAAATTTAATAGAGTTAATTAAAAGTTTGCTTAAAAATTAAATTGATTAAAAATTTAATTTACTCAATTAAACTGTTGTTTAAAAATGTAAATTATTAAAATGTTTAATTGAGAAAATACAATTTTTAATTGGATCGTTTATTTCACACGATTCAACTGGTTTTTGATTTTTTTTTTCTGCATATATTTCAGATATTTTATAGATTTTCTTGGTCATGATATTTCATTTTCTTTTGTTAAGAATTTTTATTCTTGCCACATATATAAATTTCAGTCCAGGGATTATAGCAATGACGGGTGGGCTTATAAAGATAATATACATAAATACGAGGGCAGTTACTGAATTATTCTGCGACAGAACGAAATTTTCTTTTAGACCAGGGATTAAAAGTTAATTTTAACATTTGTAAAACACAAATACATTTAATAAGCCTCCTTATTCCGTAAATATTTCTCGTCATATTTAAATGTGTGCGGTGCACAAAGACATTTTCGAAAATACCATCCACAGCAACTCCTACAATCGGGACAATAAACTCTTTATTGCTTGTAAACTGTTAAGTAAATTTTGTTCTCCCTCCAAATAGTTTTATTGTTATATTTTTTCTTGTGTTAAGTCCTTTGTTTTTAAAATCTCCTTGCACACGCCAAACTTTTAGTGCAGCTTTGTTTAATGAACATAAGCATAAGAATATGTGTAACAAAAAAAAAATTAGCCTTCAGTGAGTTGGGATTCAAATGGAATTCACTTTATGCAAGACTACCTTGAAAGTTGGAAAGAAATTAGTGGCGGTAAAATTCTAGTCAAAGAATATTAAATAATAAAGACGACGCAGTTTCTGTTTTGAAAAAATGATTTGTGGAAATTTACTTTTTGTATATAACAAACACATTAAGTATATACATATGTATGTACGTACATTCATACATACATATGTTTAGTATATTTATATATATATATAAGTGTTATATCGCTCAAAAGGACCTGCAAATTTAAAGTTCCCATTTTGACGACATTGTCTTCGGCGATTAATGTACGACATGTCGCCTGTTCATTACGTTTTCTAATCGAAAATTTAAAGGAAATCGTCGTTCATGACTATCTGAGCGACAATATCCATCGCTTTATCTTCAATAAAACTTTGTTGAGGACAATCTGATCGATAGTATCCATCGTTTTGTTTTCAATAAAGCCGTGTTGACGACAATCTGAGCGACAGTGTCATACGTTTTGTCTCCAATAAGATAGTATCCATCGTTTTGTTTTCAATAAAGCCGTGTTGACGACAATCTGAGCGACAGTGTCATACGTTTTGTCTCCAATAAGACTTTGTTGAGGACAATCTGAGCGACAGTGTCATATAAGTTTTTTCTTCAATAAAGCAGTGTTGACGACAATCTGAGCGACATTGTCGCCCATCTCGTCTTGTGTGACCTCGGCGCCATTTGTATGAAAATTTCGTCGACGATTTGTATGGGGCTGTCTTCAATATGTCTTCTAGGACTTACCATTGTCTTGTACCCGTCGTCAAAGATGTCTTAAAGACGTGGCCAACTGGGTTCTTCTAATATCCTTTACTTTTTAAACTTTGCTTTGATTACAAATTAAATTATAAATGAACCAACATTTTATTACTTATTGCCTGCTTTGTATTGTCAAACATTTGCATAAACCTTTTATCTTAAATATACATATGTATGGCGATTTTGAAAGCTACTTTGTTTCAAGGTTTCGTCAAATATCTTTTTTTATGCGCTTATCTAAAAAGTTAGTAAATAAAGTTTACATGCGCATAATTTTAATCGTGCTATCATTTTGGAACAAAAAGTTTCTATTTTATTCTCTGCTTAACCTACTTTCGCAGAAAGAAGCCAGAAAAATATACAAAACAAAAACAGCCTGAAAAATTACAGCCCGTTCAACGATATGTGAAAAGGGACCTAGTGTGTCAAAATCGATAAAAATGAGAAAAACATTAAAATTGTATTTTTAAATGCTTTTTTTCTCAAAACTTCATTTTCACACACTAGGTCCTTTTTCTCGGAGAAGGTCACATATCATATATAATCTTGTGTAAAAATTTCATATAAAAGGCTTGTACACTAGACCATCTCGCTTTAAAGGCAAAAAAAAGTTCGCTGGAATTATTGAAATATGTATTTCCTTAATACAAGTTTACTAACTTTTTACGAGCCTTAATTTTCTGAAATTAGGGTGCTAGGAACTGAGATCTGGTGAGTAAATACTAGAACGAAATATTTGAGGTCAATGGCTACTGAAGCAAAACATTGGTTTCCTCGAGATGAAAACATCGATATATCAAACTTTAAGATCCGACTGTTGGCAACCCCTACGTTCGACAATATAAAAATAAAATTTTTTTTCGAAACTGACTTGCAACAATACTTTATATTCGGTGGTGTACGCCGAACTTTTTTTTGCTAGACACCCCTTTGTACACGCATCTCTTCAGAAAAATATTTATGTATATCTTCATTGAGTTGTATGTAGATTGGAAAATTAAAAGCTACCTCTAGCTTCATTTAGTTACTTTTCTGTTGCAATAAAAAAAGCGATATGTAGCAGCATGTTTACAGAACAAATTACAATCAGAAGATCCCCGAATGTAACGGGCGCGAATTCGTAACAACTTTGGTTCGCAGAACGCTTTCCTTACTTTTCGTTTGTTTGACTTACGTTATGTGGCTTATCACAGTGTTTCATATCTGGCAATAACTATTTTTTGTTTACATTTTTTTATATGGTAACTCTTTTTTATGGCAAACAAAAAACAAACAAATGAATATAAATGAAACAAAATTCTCAAACAAATAGAAAACTTTATAGGTTTCTACTATAATTCAAACAATGATATTTTGGATTTCTTAGAATTCTTTTATTCGTGTTGCTTCTTGCAAGTTCTTTTTAGAATTCGTTATCTAAACGTTTGATTTAAAAAGATGTCAAAAACATATGTTCATGAGATAAACATTAAAATATTGTGTTGTATTTTTAGGTACTAAGTAGATAAAATTGCCACAGCTACTCTCCTCCCAAAATTGTGCGTGATGAATCCTGAGCAAAAGAAACGTTTTTCTTACTGCTGTATGTCCTTAGCGAAGTTGGTACAATGACAGGATTTTTTGTTACTAAAGCTGGTTTTAGCTGTATGACGGGGTTTTTTCTGCTATACGTTCTCAAAATTACTGGCGCAGTATCGGGTTCTTTTATAATGAACGCAGGTTTTAGTCGTTCAAGAGATATGTTATGTGGTTTATTGTTGATTTTCACTGAAAATACTCTATCAGAAATTCTCTCCAAGACTTCATATGGTCCTGTGTAAGGAGCTTCCAAAGGTTTTTTGACATGATCTGATCTAACAAAGACATGAGAACAAGTCATTAAGTCTTTATGAACAAACACTTTTGTGCTGTTAATATGATGATTAACTGGGGTAGGGCGAATCTGCCGAATATATTCTCGAAATTTGTCCAAGAATAGGATAGGATTTTCTGCATCGTTGTGGTTTGAAAAATATTCCCCTGGAATACGAATTGTAGTACCATACAACATTTCCGCTGAGGAGGCACCTAAATCTTCCTTAAAACAAGTTCTCAGTCCAAGTACTACGGTAGGTAAAATTTCAAACCATGGTGTTGCTTTATTGCACATTAGCGCTGCTTTTAATGATCGATGCCATCGCTCAATCATGCCATTTGATGACGGATGGTAAGGCGTGGTCCGTATACGTTGAGCTCCAATCAATCGCGAAAGAGATAAGAACAAGGCAGATTCAAACTGAGTTCCTTGGTCGGTGGTTATAGTTTTAGGTGAACCAAACCTTGAGATCCATGAACTATAAAAATTTCTAGCAACAGTTTCTGCTGACATATCTTTTAGAGGAACAATTTCCGGCCAGCGCGAAAACCTGTCAATCATTGTCAAACAATAGCGATAACCCATATAGTCTGGAAGAACTATTAGATCTATATGTACATGGTCGAAACGTTGGTCAACTTCTTTAAACTGCTTAGGTGTTAAATGTGTATGTTTATTAATTTTTGACCGTTGGCAATCTAAACATTCTCGTACCCAAATGCTTATGTCACGATTCATTGATGGCCATACGAATTTTTGTCGTATCTGCTTCAACGTCGCTCTTTTTCCAGGATGTGACATGCAATGAATCAAATTGAAAATTATCCGCCTTAGAGGAAGTGGAATGTACGGGCATGCAGTTGAAGTTGACACGTCACAATATATTTCAAAATTAGGATTCAGTTTTATTTTTTGAAAACGTAATGATGTGCTATTGTTATTCAAAATTTGCTTTAACTGTGCGTCAGATTCTTGATGTTGTAAAATTTCTTGTAGATCTACTATTTCTGGCATGCTTATTTCATTAACTCTGGACAGCGCATCAGCTACCTTATTCTTTGAACCAGAGACGTGTCGTATATCGGATGTGTATTGGCAGATAAAGTCTAAGTAACGTAGCTGACGAGGTGATGCTTTATCTAATCTTTGCTGTACAGCATACGTCAATGGCTTATGATCAGTTAAGACAACAAAGCTGCGGCCATCTAAGATATGCTTGAAATGTTTAATGGCCAAGTAGATTGCTAATAGCTCTCGATCGTACGTGCTATAATTTTTTTGCGACGGTTTCAGCTTTACGGAAAAAAATGCGATTGGCTTCCATTGATTTTTAACGAATTGCTCTAAATGAGCACCTACCGCTGAATCAGACGCATCTGTAACTAAGGAAAGTGGTGCCTCTGAATCTAAAAAATTTAGCATCGTTTCATCAGCTAAGCTTTTTTTGCAAGCCTCGAAAGAGCATTCCAAGTCCTTAGTCCATTCAATCTTCCTTTTGTCATTTTTCTTCGATTCTTTGAACAGGCCATTTAAGGGTGCTTGAATTGTGGACGCTTTAGGAATAAATTTGCGATAGAAATTTAAAATTCCTAAAAATCGTCGTAACCCTAGAATATTTTCTGGCTTAGGGTAATTTCGAATGATTTCGACTCTCTCTTGAGGTGGTTTTATACCTGCAGAGGATATGTGATAGCCTAAAAAGTTCAAACTGGGAACTCCAAACTCACATTTTGAGGCGTTAATTGACAAGCTTGAGTACTTTAATTTTTGCAAAACAGTCTTCAAATGGTCATAGTGTTGCTCCTCGCTGTCGGAGTATATGAGGATATCATCGAGATAGCAATAAACGTAGTCCAAATGTCGAAAAATCGAGTCCATATACCTTTGAAAAGTTTGAGTTGCGTTTCTTAGCCCGAATGGCATTACCACAAACTCAAACAACCCAATGGGTGTGTTAACAGCAGTTTTTTCGATATCGTCTGGATGCATAGGTATGTTGTAGTACGCTTTATTGATATCGATTTTAGAAAATATATTTTTATTATTCAATCTCTCCGATATGTCATCTACTCGAGGAATCGGATATCTATCTGGCTGCGTATGTGTATTTATTTTCCGATAATCTCCGCATGCTCTCCATCCACCTGTTTTTTTCTTTACAAGATGGATGGGACTAGACCACGGACTGCTAGAAGGACGAACTATTCCAAGCTGTAATAAATTGGCAAACTCCTCTTTAATGACCTTCAGTTTCTCACCAGAATATCGCCTCTGTGGCTCTGCTATCGCTTGACAATTCGTAATACAGTGCTAGCTCGCTTATCCGAATTAATGATTGCAGACCCTGATTCGGATTAACGAGAAATTCGGATTACTGGATGTGCTGTTTTTATGTATTATAATTCACTATATTCGAAACTAAAACACATGCCAAGATTTCAAAACAAATTTATTTTATTTTTATTACTCAACAAACAATAAAATAATTTTTTTTTAATATGTACATATGTATATACATTTTCTTAATGCACATAATTTGTGATGTAGGTTTGCTTCTCTTTCATTGCACATGCTTCCAAAGCCTTGTTTCGCAATTCTTTTAGCATCAATATATGTTGTGTTTGCATACCTCGTTCCTTTGCCCAATCTATTGAAGTATTTAAGGCCTGTACAGCTTCACGATTTTTAACGTGTTTCGTAATTATGGGCTCTGATTCTTCATTTTCTGGTTCCGACTCTGAACTACTACAGGAATTACTGTCAGAGTTGATAATCCAGCTAAGAATTTCATCTTCAGAAAATTGCACGTCATTATTGCGGTGAAATAAATTGGTTATTGTGCGAAATTCTTCTGTTTCTTCAACACAATTATTCTCAGCCATTTCTTGTTGTAATAGTGATAGTGGAATGCTATCCTCTGCAGCCCACCTTTGAGAATGAATATGCTTCCAACAAGACTTTATAGAAGAATTGGCCACTCTGTCCCAAGACCGTTTAAGCAATTCACAAGCGTCCTTTAAACTGAATTGTTTCAAAAAAATGTCTGTGTTGTCCGCTTCAGAGCTTACCAATTCACACAAGAGGTCTTTTTTGTAAAACAGCTTTGTAAGTCGTATCGCGTTTTGATCCATGGGTTGGATAATACTTGTACAATTTGGGGGTAAAAACATAGTTTTATATTGCCCACATTCAGATACCAGCGGCTCTCCATGACATTTTGCATTATCCAGTAACAATAAAGCTTTTTTGGGCAAATTATTTTTAGTTTGATAGTCTTTTATCTGTGGAATAAAAGATTTAAAAAACCATTCTGTAAAAATATGTGTTGTCATCCATGCATTCTTCGATGCGTAATATTCAACAATATGTTGTTTTTTAAACGAGCGTGGGTTTTTTGATTTCCCAACCACAGCAATGTTTAGCTTGTGAGTTCCAGATTTATTAGCACAGCACAAGAAGGTGATTCTCTCTTTACTCATTTTTGTACCCGGAGCGGACTTTTCTTTACAATGAACTAAAGTTTTGTCTGGAAACATTTTCCAAAAAAGTCCAGATTCATCAGCGTTGTAAATTTGGTCGTCACTCAGATTTTCAGTCTCGATAACATCAAAGAGCTTATTTTGAAAATCAGGTACAAGATCAGGTCTAGCAGATAAGGATTCGCCGCATATTTTTAAAGTTCGCACAGAAAATCGCTTCTTAAAATTTTGCAACCATCCATCACTAGCCTTAAATGATTGATTTGGATACATTTTTTGAAAAAGCGATTTAGCTTTTTGTCGTAAAATTTCTGATGAAATGTTTTGATGCCGTGACCGCTTCTCTTCAAACCAAGCATATAACTTCAGCTCAAGTTCTTCATTCTCTCCCGATTTAAGTGTCTTGCGCTGTTTTAAAAGTTTGCCATCAGAATTTTCAGCAAATCTAATAAAAGAATAAATATTAATGTACATTAAGTTTCGCAGAATACATTTTTACGCAGGTTTTTTACCTTTTAATATTTTCAGCATTTTTTTTAATGTCACAAATTGTTGAAGCTCCTACACCAAATTTCGTTGCTAACATTTTTCCTGATTGTCCGCGATTTACTTCTTCTATAATTTTGAGCTTATCAGCTAATGACAGCGTTTTATGTGCACGTTTTTTTGCCATATTTAAATTAATGTTTTCGTGACTAATACCATTCAACAACTAAATTATTTCCAACAAGATGTACACATAAATAAATATTTACACACAAGCCTCTGCACCTCAATGTCCCGTTAGTTTTCAAATTTCACACTTGGTTTGTAAAAAAACAGACACAATAATAAAAAAGCAGAAAATTAAAAATTCGGTTTAGCGAGCTTGTAATCAATGCGGACTATAGAGTATGTAATACGTCATAAATTCAATTCGGATTACTGGATAATTCGGATTACACGACTTCGGACTAGCGAGCTAGCACTGTAATTCTATGTTGAACAGTCGACGACGTAGGTAAGCGATACGAATTTGGGTTAGTAATTTCAACATATTTTATAACAAGGTTATAAAGATTAGACGATGAGTTTATTGTTGACACACTCACTTGATCCGAGTATTTTGTTTGACAATTTGATGAGAGCGTTGTTAGCGAATCTCTTAACTGCTTTCGTTTTAAATCTACAATTAGTCCGTAGTGTGATAAAAAATCTGCACCTAATATAGGGGATTTCACGTCAGCGATTATGAATGTCCATCCAGACTGACGTCGTAGGCCTATGTCTATTTTAAGGTATTTGGTGCCGTAAGTTGGAATTGATGTATTGTTTACTGCAAATAATTGCATGTCGTCCGATTTTGTAACACGTCTGGTAAAAAAAAATTTTGGTATCACTGATACAACGGAGCCAGAATCTACAAGAAATTTAAAACTGTATATATTGTCAAATATATGTAATCTTTTCTCAAGTGTGCGACTCAAATTAATATTGCTGTCATCTGTCGCACATATCGAAGACAGCTGTTTTAGTTTTCCGGCGATGTAAAAGTACCCGCATTGAATTCACACGGTTGTCTGCATTTCTTTGAGCCAGCGCCAAATTGAATGTGATAATAACATACTTTTTGTTGTCGACGGGATTGAGATCTACCTCTTCCATGGTCACTTTCTCTGCTGCTACTACGACGTTGTGTAAATGTATTGTTTGTTGCGATTTCGACAGAAAGTTGACTGAGTTTCTGAATTATTTGATTCAAAGATGTCTCAAGGGCCAAAACACGGGATTCAAGAGCTGAAGCCTTTGAATGTGACGTGAGCGCATCGCAATGAGATACAATATCCCTTGATGTTGTTGCTGCCACAACGAAGGGTGCTTGCGGCGAGTTGTCAAAAATGCGATCAGCAATTTCAGCTAAGTTATCAATGTCTTCAGTTTTACACGCAGATAATATGCATCTCACATTGCTTGGCATATGTTGCATCCAAAGTGCAGCTAATGCCTCCGTAGATATACTAGTTCCTGCCAATTCTTTCATCTCTCTGAGTAAGTGACTAGGTTTTTTACTACCGACGTCCAGGCCAGTCAGAAGTTTCAATAGCTGTTTTTCCTTAGAAGTGCCAAAACGAGTAATTAGCTCTTTTTTAATTTTTCATACTTGCCTGACGCTGGCGGATTCTCGGCGACATCAGCTATTTGCATTAAGGTATCAGCATCTAAAGCAGTAATGACTGTATAATATTTTGATAGATCTGCTGTTATTCTGTTAACATGCAGCAGTCCATCTACTTGCGTAAACCATAGTTCGGGATCAGACGGCAAAAACTTGGGTAAATGGTGCATTCCAACGGATCCAACTGAAATATTATTATCATTGACTTCCACAAGTTTACTGCAGCCACTTGTGTCTGCGTTGTTTAAATTGTCCAATGTCTGGTGATTTTTTGGTGGAGTTCTTTCAACACTCATTGTTTCCTTTTTTATTAAATTGCCGGCTTGCTAGCTGTAATGAGTTTATCGGGGTCACCAATTATAGGTTTCTACTATAATTCAAACAATGATATTTTGGATTTCTTAAAATTCTTTTATTCGTGTTGCTTCTTGCAAGTTCTTTTTAGAATTCGTTATCTAAACGTTTCATTTAAAAAGATGTCAAAAACATATGTTCATGAGATAAACATTAAAATATTGTGTTGTATTTTTGGGTACTAAGTAGATAAAATTGCCACAACTTCTTGCAATGAGAAGCCTATGCAGCGTTGCCAAATGCGCAGATTTGTCTGTTTTTCTCAGTTTTTTTTTTAACAGTTGAGCGGTTGTGTAGTTTTTTCTTTCAAAAATCAGTTTTTCTTTTCTTTATTTTTTTTTCTTAATAGTGACAAGCTAATTCAGACGTTTATTGTTGTCGTAATAATATAATTCCCCTAGTCAAAAATCATATAAAAAGCCAATAAAAAAGATTTATATGCAGTACTAAAAATTTCTTTATATTTCTCATAAAAGTTTCAAAAATTATGAAAGCAAATCAACGTATGAATTTCAATTATTTCAGTGAAGAATTTGTATGAAAAGCACTCTAAAAATTTTTAAATTTTCTTTTTGTTTTCTATATGTACATACAATTTTAATTTGATGAGGAGTTCACACTAACTTTTTTGCAGCATTGATCCCATTATCCCAAAGTGTATTTAAAAATGTATTTAAATTGAAAACATGTTTAAATTATAAGACTTTTGTGAAGATAATGATGGTATACCTATTTAAGACTCCCAACGCCCTAGGAAAATTCGAAAACGTGAGCCAAGATTTTACAAAAAATTTTTGAAAGAGCAAGCAATAATTAAACAATTAGATAGTTCACAAGAGCGTTTTAAAATATGTCTTATGGGCTGGCAAGTTTGTTGTTTTTGCTTGTATCGAAATCAAATTTATTACCAGGTGGCAAATTTAAAAGTATAAAAAACTTATAATTTTTAATATATCAATATGGTAATTATAAACTAAAGTTAAAACTGTCAGCGCAGCTGTAGTTGATGAAAAAAGATTTAGTGATGCTATCCTCTCCGTCCAGAGGTTGCGGGTTCGATTCCCGCCAAAGACCCTGGGTATTTTCCGCAGACAAGCTAATCGCTTCGTGTTTGTTTAAAAAAAACTTTTGACAAATTTATCCAACAATAATTTCTAATTTAAAAAGTGTTATTTTAACACTTTAATATACTGTGTTTTATATCGTTGCCTGCTCACAATGAAAATTTTAAGAAAGCACAATGTTGTCACATTAAAATTTTAAGATACTCATTGTGAATTCCCTAAATGAAAAGTTTGTAACTGTGATTTAATGCTACAGGCTGTTCGTAGAGATGTTATGATGGTTTTAAGTTCCAATAAGAAATATGTATATTACTATTAAAAAAGTTTGGCAGGTTTTTCTTCTGAAAAACTGATTTTTTGTTCGGTGTGGTCAGTTTTTCCTCAACCGCATATGGCAACACTGATCGCAAATTCTACATTTTAATGAATTCTTGGGAATGCCTTTTTTACCGGGATATATTGAGCAGAAAATATGGCAGCTTCAAATGTTTACAGTTCACATTAGAATTACCCAGAAGGCTTATCAGTCAGTTTTAGGATAAAGTTTAAAAATTATAACGAATTACCTCTAATTTATAGCAAATATATTTTATATAACTTTTTAGGGTTGAAGAGTATTCTATTAGTTAATTTGACTTGCTGTAAGAGGTAAACTCTTGAAAATTTTCAAAAACGCTATAACTACGGTAAGAAATTCCAAAATAAAAAAAGTTCTAAAACAAAAAATCGCCAAAACACTTTTTAAATCGACAAAAACCGAAAAAACCGCCAAAAAAACAAAAATTCCAAAAACCGAGAAAAGTTTAACGGGTTCTTAATTTTTTTTAATGTCTACATCAGGTAAGATATTCTATTATATTGGCGTTTATGTAGTTTTTTTTAAGAAAACATTAGCCTGAATTGGGCGAATACGAAATTTCGTTACATCAATAGTATGTATATACATATGTATGTATGTATGTATGTATATGTACCATACATAGACAGCGAAACCTCTCATAAACGGACACTCATCGTCGTGGTATTTTTGTCCGGTTATTAGAGGTGTCCGATAATGAGAGTGGTACACATTCTTTTATCTACAAATTTTGTCCGGTTATTAGAGCGGTCCGATTATGGGAGGTGTCCGTTATGAGAGGTTTCACTGTATATACATATATATGTGCATATGTATGTACAATCTTATAGAATTATTACTTTAAGTGTTAGATTTATTTCCTTGCCAAACGACAGCAGTTTTCTTTTATTCTTATATGTACATATTGTACCTACAAGTATCTTAAAAGTAAAAGAAAGATCGTGCGTTGTAAGTAATCATATGCATAAAGCAAGAGGAATATGAATATAATGGTTTCGAAAACTTACAAGGAATTATTATTAGCATAATGATTATAAAATTTTTGATGAATGCAAGAAGGCTTGTAAAAATCTTAGAATAAATGTTGTTGTTGCTACAGCAATGAATATATTTTTATATATTCTGTATGTACTACTTATCGCCCATTTACTTGAACAATATCATAACTCAAAAAAATCTACTTTTACAGAAAATGAGTTTAAAGCTTTCAGTTTGCACAAAAGTTAATGAAAGGATACAATTTTTTTTTATTTGAGTAAATAAGATAATTGTATAAAATTTTTACACGATGTACTCGTAAATAACGGAATGAAAATTAAGTTTGCATTATATGATTAAAAATTTAATTTTTTTGGGTTATAACATTTTTCAACTAAATAAGCGAAATTTACATATAGAAATTTATAAACATACTTAGCAATGTATGTCCGTGTGTACAAACACTCACATCTTTTGTTGAATAAAACATTTTAAATCACAACTTGTATGTACATAATTTTATTTTCTAGCTTCTATTTCAATTAAAAAAAAATCATTTCAATCTCTATGCAAAGAATCTTTGCTTTTCATAGTAGGAAAGCTATTTCAATGAATTTGTATGAATATTTTTCCGCCATGTATATCCTTTTAGATTCTTTTAATCCGTTTTAGATTTGTGGTTGGTTGATCTATTTGTTTTTTTTTCCTTTCTTTGTAGCAGTCTGGCTGTTTTTATTTGCTTTGGTGATTACGGTCAGGAATAGCGTTGCCAGAATGATGACTTTATTAATCTAATATCGGTTGAAATACTTATCTGTAGGCAGAAGACTATAAAGAAAAAATCGTTTCTCTAAAAAGCAAACATTTATAGTAGCCAGCAAAAGACAGGAATTTGAGTAACGTGAAATATAATAATAAATTTTAAGGGCGTAGCCCGCCCACTTTTTTGAGCACGTTATTCTGTCATTACAAAGGTTCAAAGTATGCGACAAGTTTCGTAGCAGTTGGATAAGTAGAAATGCATAAAATTAAAGCAAAAAATGTAGTGGGTGTGGTCCCGCCTACTTGTTTGATAATGTGACAGCCAAAAAAGTATTTTTAAAATCGGTCTACAAATGACGGAGTTATGAAGCAGCACGAATAAAAAATATAACCGAATTGTAAACTTTGTCCTTTTTTTAAGTCGGTAAAAATTAATTTAAATAAAAAAAAAAATACTTTTGCTTTTTATTATTTGGATGTCGAAAATACTCGTCATATTCCACATATTCATTACAAATTTACTAGACAATTTCGTTTTGCTCACACGATAAAATTAACTGAAAACAAGAAATGAAAATATTTTTGTGAATTTTTTTAGCATTCTCTTATTCTTTTTAGCATTTTCTAGCATAGTTTCAAAGCAGATTTACCTGCAAATTTCTTTAGATCTGGTATAGAGATGCTAATCGGGACAGGTTTTTTGAAATCCCGGGCTTCGGGATTTAGTGATGGAGTCTCGAAATCCCGAACCGGGATCCCGGGATTTTCGGGACTTACAAAATCCCGAAAAAATTGTGCACAAATGTACGTCTTTATAGTAATTATAATATTTTAATTTAACAATTAATTTTTTTTTTGCATATTTTAAAGTTACTTATATAACTCAGACATTTAATTGCAAATTTTAATTGAAAAGTGCGATGTATGTAAACATTTTTCCTAGAAAAGAAAACGCCATATATCTGTGGCAATAAATAATAATGGCTTAAGTCGAAATGTCTTGTTTCGAGATATTAAGAGTTTTGTCTAAATTGTGTTTAGTTTTTATATAAAATTTTTAGCCACCGAAAAAGATGCAGATTTACTTGGAACAAAACTGTTAATTTTATAAAAAAAAAAGAAAACGTTTTATTAGTTTATTTATATTCGTTGTTTTTTAGTTAAGATGTTATGAAAAAATCCATTGGCAGAAAAATAAAAACTAAAGTGAACTTAAGCTATTATATTAAAATGCAAAATAATTTGTTTTGATAGTAAGTCGCTTTAGATTAAATTGTAAATTGCGGAAAACCTGAGATAATGTATAGATATTTTTTAAATAAGTTTTTAAATTAAATTAAAGTTAAATACAAGTTTTTTTCTTATGAGAAATATTTTGAATGGGCTGTAAGTTATTGAACTTAAATGTATACAAGTTTTAATGCTCAAACATTTTAATATTAATAAAGCTACCGTAAAAAAAGATTAAGTTGAGTTAAGATGGTATGGCTTACATATTGTTACGGAAATGGCCGTCGGGTTAATATAAGTGTTACGCAAGAGTATTCGAACAGGGCCAATATAAAGAAACATCCAGAAGTATTTAAATAAATAACTAAACGTACACTCGTATTCACATACAAGCACTATAGCAAACAACTATATACACATGCGTAGCACATACATACGTGATTAAACGTAAACAACCAACAACAACTACAAGCTTCTGCTTGTTATGAAGATAGACATAGCTACATGCATACATACATACATGCCTGACAATTCCAACTAAAGGCAGAAATAAAAGTAAATAACCACTTAATGATGTATGCATATACACACGTATGTACATAGTTACCACATGAACTTAATTACGCGCTTTGTAAACAACATTGAAGATAATGAAGATTCGGTCTAGACTTTGCAAGAAAATTCTAGTGGTTGTTGTGCGAAGTATAAAAAGGGGTTGACGCATCCAACAGCAGTTCAGTCGCGATCAAAAGTTAGTTGGGAATAAGTCAGTTGCGAAGAAGCTCAGTTGCTAATAAGAATTCTGTTGGTAATCAAGTGAGTTGACAATTAAGTTGTGCGCAGTCCGTGATTTGTGATACAACAGTGAGTTGATATTTGAGTCTGTGCTTTACAATACGTGAGTTGGAAATTGAAGAGACTATAGTACAGTCTATAGTGACAGAGTCTGTCGTGATTTGAGATTATTGAGGAGTCCCTTGAGTAAAGAGTAAGGGAGCAGTGGAAGCTGATAAACGTGTGTAAGTGAAGCCAGCGAGTCCTGATTAGTGTATCAACTGTGAGAGTCTGCCATAGAGTTGTTATTGGTGTATCAACTGTGAGTGACGGCAGAGTGAGTCTTGTGTGTGACGTGCAACAGAGAAAGCAGAATTGCGTCAACACTAGCGCAGCCAGTTGTCTGAGACGAGTGTAAACAACAGCGAGGAAGGAGTAGTGGTAACCGGTTGAGAATATTGAAGTAATCTTTGTATTTGAATTTAAGCTCTTGAATTGAATTTAGATTAGTGGTATTTATAAGTAAATAAAGATTGTATCGTTCTTAACCCTAATTAGTACACTGGGGTCTTTTATTTATTGCAAATCTTCGAATCTACGGAAAAGCGTTTTTAACAGAGAATAAAAACGTAACAATATGTATTATTTTCCATGAAGACTTGAGCTAAAATATAAATGCGTATAGTTTTAATATTAATGACATTTTAAAATTGAAATTTAGCTGAGTGATATATCTTGAAGAAGAGAATAAGAATATGTAATAAAATGAAAAATCATTTATGCCAACTTAATTCATTATTATTTATTGCCACAGATATATACCATATAATATTATCTACGAAAATATTTATTCAAAGTAAATTTTTTATTTTAACAAGTAGTTTCTAATAATTTTTAATATAGAAGATGACCGCCAAAAACATTATTTATGCTAAAAATCGGGATTCAGATAATCCCGAAAATTCCGGGCTTTAAAATTAAAAAAATCCCGGGCTCCGGGATTTGCATAGTCCCGAAAAGCCCGGGATTTCCCGTTTAGCATCTCTAATCTGGTAGCACTGAAGGGAATATAAAAGCGGCAGTGCGAGAGTGTGCGTGCATATGTGTGTGTATTTAATTGGACTTTTAACTAGAACCTTAATAAAAGTTTACCTTCAATGTCAATGTTATTTGATATTAACACCGTCTGGTGATTTATGGGACACACAAATTTAAAATATTTATTTGTGCATTATTTTAAATGGAATTTGTACCAGACACACACAGAACATGTACATACATATGTGTTTATGTATGTATTAGGGTGATCGATTATTCGACTTTTTCCGTATTTGAAATTATGAAAAACCCGGTTTCGGTTTTTACAATTCAGGAAAAAACGGTCAACCGATTTTTTCAAGTAAGAGAATTATACAAAAGTTTTGATTTTAAATTGTTTTATTAAAGAAAAAGAGTTAACAGTTCATGTAAATACTACAAAACAATACAAAAATAAAAGGTAAAACATACAAATTAATTTCATATACTTACATATGTATGTATGTATGTATGTATAACATTTGCAATTGTGACTTGAACTCGCAAGAGGTGTGCTGCAAATCGCAATCGCCAGACTCTTGGCGAGTTCAAATCGCAAGAGTATACTGTGAAGTGAACTGATGAATTTTGCCTAAACAAAACTTTAAAGAAACACTAAAATGGTTAATAAATGATATTAAATATGTTTTCTTTTGATTTTAATCAGAAATATGAATAGTATCGCAAAATTTTTATTATAAAATTGAAATTTATAAAATGTTCTTTTGTTTTGTTAATTTTGTCTTTGCATTGTTTAGTTATACACTGACGACTTTAACAAACAGCTGACCTAAATCAATATGACAATTCGCAAGCAAAACGAGTGAGTTACAGAACATGTAGAAACGAGTTTGGCGATTCGCAACTCGCACGCGATTTGAAAACGATGCGAGTGTCAGAACATACCTGATATCATGTATAATATGTATACGAGTACATATGAATCTATGGACGAGGTGGATATCCACCTCTATATGAAATATGAAGCAAAATGTCAACAAAACTAAAAAACACATTTTGCAAATAGATTTTGACATCCACAAGGCCAATAGATTTGCACACCAATTTGCCAATTTAATTAGCCTCTGCTACCACCTCATAAAATAATTTGGCTTTTATTTCATGTTTCAGTAAGTGTTGTCATGCTCAAAAAATGCTTAGAACTTTTACAATGAAAAAAAAAAATACTTGGGAAAATCAACAGAACATATTGGTGTAAGTTTTAACATAGTAAAAACTAATTTTATTGCAAAATATACAAATCGAAAAATCAACATTTTGAATAAACCGACAACCGTATTGTAAAAAAACCGGGTTTTAAAACCGGTTGAAAAACGGAGTCGATCACCCTAGTATGTATGCATATATTAATATAAAAGATAACAGTGCAGTTGATTTGAAAATAAAGATTTGGCATAAATGCGTCATTGCTTAATAAACGAAATTTCAAAACATTTTTAGTTAAATTCTATTGAAATACATATTTATAAATTTCGTTTGATTTATGAGATTTCGGTAAAAATCTAGTTGATTTCCCATACAAAACAAAATTTATTTCGTCATTAGATTTTGTCAAAATCTGCTTAAAATCTAGTGGAACTTGGTGATGCTTTTATTTCAAATTTGTAATAAAAAGTCAGCCAGTATACGTAAAAAGGTGTGTGTGTACATTCACACACCTTCAAAAGAAAATTTCGTAGAGCGTAACTAATTCACTCACCTTTTATATAAATGTGTTGCATGGGGTAGTAAAAAATAAAAAAAAAATATTCGATTTTGAGTTGATTTTCTACAAATCTACTGACAAATTAGATTTCCTTTTGTATGGTGAATCTAATAAAAAACAACTAGACTTAGCGCGAAATCTCGTAAGTAATAGATTTCAAGATAAATGCCTTATTAATGGATTTTGTTTTGGATAAAAAATCTTGATGTAAATAGTATCGATTTTCATAAAGGTTTTAATTGAAATCTGTTAGATTTTGTGCAGATGTAAACGTCGTGTGAGGAATTTTATATAAAATACTATGTGGTACACCCTGTAGTATCAAAATACAATAAAATAACCATGCACGAGTATGTGTGTACCTATTAGGGATGGGCAAATGAAGAAAATGTATCGATATATATCGTATCGATGTTTTTGAACAGTATCGATATATATTTTTTTAAAACATCGATATTTCGATATATCGATATTTTTTGCTGCATTAATTACGAATGCACAATTTACTTACTTTAAGAAATTTAATACAAAAGAACTATTTATGTTAAGTTATACGTAACCTACTGTAGCTCCTTAAGACTTCATTAGTCTTTACTTTCTGTTGCTGCTCTCTGCTGTGCCGTTCTGTTTCTAAATTTTAATAGTTACTTTTTATGTAATAAATTATCAGCTGTTTCGGACCAGAATGGTCACAGTTTTCCACTAAAGTGATGAGTTTTGCATCGTCCATTGTTATTAGAGTTTTTCTTTTCCCGGACTTTTTCATTTCCCGGGAAAGTGTTGTAAAGTTTTAGCTATAGCTCTACCATCGCGTTCATAAAGTGAATAACGACATGCATCGAGGAATGTGTACGCAACATAACAGAATTAAGGAGAGAAAAACTAATGGCTTATATGTATATAATTTTTATAAACCAAAAAGAGTCAGCTAATTCGTAACAGAACGGAAAGTAAAAACAAATTCTGCCTTTAGGCTTATACCCACACAATCCAAAAAGTCACCTGCCTTAGTTGGGTCACAGTTAAAAAACGGCTATAGCTCTTAAAAGTATCGAAACCAGATACTCGTAAATAAGAATCGATGTATCGATATATAGGTTTTTGAAATATCGGCGATATATATCGATATTTATTTTCTCAAATATCGATATTTCGATATATCGATATTTTTTGCCCATCCCTAGTACCTATATTAAAAATGTTTAACAAAGCGTGATCTATGTTCAAATATTGCAGTCGTTGTTAATTTTTTTTTAAATGATAAGCACTTGCTATATACATCGTGATTTGAATATGCCACTAGTGGTTGAAGAAATTACAAAATATGCAGGCAAATATTTAACAAAACTCGAGTCACATCCTAATCCGCTTGCTCGTAATATTTTGAACTTTACTGGACACGTCCGCCTAAAAAAGAGGGATACAAGTGCTCTTATACTCAACACTCCAGATGGGACTGCTTGAAAATACTTTTTATTTTATTTTATTTTTTCTTCCTTTTGATTATCACTACTTATGTATTATTTATAACTATCTCTAAATTTATGTCCGACAGTGGTCGGGCCTAATAATTATATTTTAGATTTAAGATTTGAATACTTATTGTTAGTTCATATTTGAAGATACAATAAATAAAAATATGTATTAAAAAAAAAAAAAAAAAAAGCACTTGCTGTACTAATATCCTTATACCCAATTTACGTATGTACATATATACGCGTACAATATGGATATATACTGCCTGCTCATGAACACCACACTCATACATATTTAAAGATGTGCAAATGAACTGTGTGACTATTATAATTTACTCTCAAAAGGACAAGCACTATGCCTCTCACTTCTTTCTGCATCTTTACATACACTTCATGTGCAGCACTTGTTTACACTGCACAATTATTCAAAATACTTTGGAAAACCATAAATTAAAATGTTTCTTTTTGGGCAAATGTTTTGAAAACAATAACAAACACAAAACTTCCATGTATGTATGTGTATGACAAAAGTTCAACAAAAGTGATAAAGATGAAAAGAATTTATTTGAAAAATATTTAGACAATATATGTACTACATACTTTGAAGATTGGTGTACACATACGGGTATGTACACACATTGCACATACATATACATATGTATATGTATGTATGTATGCATGTATGTAAGACTGTGTTTGTGTGCATAGATAAAAAGTTATGTGCTTGATATAAAAACTTTTTAGAAATATTTTGTACGAAATACTGAGATAGCCTCAGATACTCATATATGTACATACACACGTGCATAGACAAACATTTGTGTAATATATGTTTACAAAGATAAAATTTGAATGACTATAGTCAGGGGGCCTTAAAATACTAAAATGTCGTTTTTCTAGCAGTTACGACTAATTTTCAAATTTTGAGTGTATAACTAACTTAACGGTCCATTGATTGAAAAATTCAAAATGCTTTTGCATTGTGGAAAAAATTTTCATTCGATTTAAGGATTCAATAAAATTAAATTAATATCATTTATCCATTATTTTTAACGCATACTACTGATGGTGGAAGCTCAATACTCGGCTGTCTACCAGTGAAAGAAGCCGATTGCCTGGGAGACGGCTAACAGCCACCGCCGCCAATTTTTTAATAGTCTCAGCAGTGTTGCCAAGGAAATTTCGAGAAAGATACATTTTAGTTTCTAAAAAGATACATTTTTTCACAAAATGATACATATTGAAAAAAGTTTGAAAATCCATCTTTAACGTTTAACATTTATCAACATCACATTTCTATTTCATATTTAATGAATATTGTAAAGAAAATGATGTCATGTAATGCCAGCCACACACTACACAAGTTCACTAAACAAGTCTGACACTGTACAGTGCGTTTGTGTAGTGTATTGGTGTGGTTGCATCATTTTCACAGTTAACTTCGTAAATATCAAAACGATTTTGATGTTTGCTTAAGTTTCAAAACTGCACAGTGAACTTGTGTAGTGTATGTTGCAAACGCTCAGTTTCTCAGTTTTTCTGTCCTAATTTTTTACGATTCATGTACTGCTTTTTACACCATACGCGCCTTTTATTCATTGTTTTCGTTTCTTTTTTATTGCCACAGCAAATTACTAAAATAGAGCAGTATTTGAACATGTTGTCTTCTTCACTTATAGCTTTAAAATAAAAACTACACACTTTACTTATACAGTGTGTGTCACAAGCTTAGTTTACGCAGTGCCAGACTTGAGCACTGAACTTGTATAGTGTATGGCTGGCATGAGTTCATTTTTATATGTATATAATTTAAGTCATAAATACTAGTATGTAATTTTTAAAAATACAGTAAGCAAATTTTAAATTACTAAATGTATGTATGTACATTTTGCGTACAGATTCAAAAGATACGAAAAATGTCAGGATTCGTATCCTAATGGCATCACTGAGTCTCAGCCGCCGCCGACCACTGCGCCTAATTTTCGGATTTTTAGTAGCCACTTGTTTTTTAAAACCCCCTTTTTTCAAAACATGCCCCTTTTTTAAATCAACCGAAAAGCATGTCCCCGCTTCTGACATTAATGATAGCTAAGAGATTTTGTTACATACACTAGCCGCCGCCGACGGATTTATTCGAAGAGTAAGTCCTGATTCACACAAGTCAGGTCTGACTCGTCAATTCTTGAGTTTTTAGGAGAGAGAGGAAAATATAATGGAGAGGAGTACAGACTTGACCGTACCAGTCAAGTTTGCATTTTCGTTTTGTTATGTCATTCGTAATACTCTACGACAACGCAAATTGATGAAACAAACTTGACGGTGTGTATGAACGCAAATGCAGGTTCAAAGGAAAATTGAACAAAAACTGATTAGGTAAACCTGATGTGTGTGAACCAGGACTAAATCAATTAAAAATAAAATAACAATTTCCTTTAAGATGACTTTATTATTAATTGTTTTTTCGTGAATGTATTTTGAGTTAAAATTTTATTTGTTTCTTGTTTTGTAAAGCAAAAAAAAAAATAAAAAATAGTGAAAGAAAATTTACTCACGATACCATCTCTATTAACGGAATTAACCGCAATATTTGTTGCTAACCTTGATGAAAATATTTTTGGCTTAAACATTTTACGGAAGAATTGTATCTTTTCTATTTAATTTATATGCCCAGCAGCATCCTTCACGCTTTTTTCTCACACATTTTCGTAACAAACGATAATTGTATAAAAATTGTCTTGACAATGAAAAAATAAAAACATTGAAATAATATTTAAATATTCGGTTTACGTTTAGCCAATAAAATGGAAAGAGCATTGAACTTGAAAATTGTTCATAATATTGTGGAAATAAAATGATAAAAATTACAAACCAAAAAAAAAATATATATATAATAATAATATACCATTGTTGTGAACAAAGAATAATATAAAATAATCTTTTAAATTTACAATTGTGTGGCAAACAAAAAATTTATATAAAATATGTATGTAATTATATTTAATTTGTTTTTAATAAAATTTTGAAATATGAAATATAATTTAACAAAAAAGTTCAAAGAACTGGTTGAATAGTAGTTTGTTTCATTGTTGCTGTTACGGTCACACGGTGGCAGCTGATCCAGCATTGGAAGATTAGATGATTCAAAGCACTTCAGCAAGTTGTTTGCTTATAGTCAGCGATAATTATGTTCAAATATTGCAAGTTGCAACCTTCATATGTATATCTCGCGCATAATATTCACATCATAGAGCTAACAACACTGTTTTGTTTGACAACTGATTTGACAGCTGTTTAATTTGGCTTGTTACCTCTGCAACTGGAGCACAGATGACGCAATTCAGATGTCTAATCGTCGGTTGGTTTCTGATTTGCGGCACAGTATATTCAAAATACATTATGTGTGCAGCAAACTAGAAACCAATCGACGTAATGCCTACGCAGCAATTGCGTATTTCAGTTGTCAGATTTCTACCGATCTATTTCGCCAAATTGATTTTAAAAGTCGCCAAAATCTATTTTATGCAGTCTTTCTTAAAATATATTTGATAAAAAAATTTTTTCGTAAAATACTTTTTTTAATATAATTTTTTATAAAATAATCGTGTAAAAATTTAGCAGAAAATCGCTAAAAGTAGAAATAAATTCGCAAAAAATTGTTTCTGCTAAATTTTTCTTATACAAATTTGAAACGCATTAATTACCATAATTAATATAAGAAAAATCATAATAATAATCAAATTGTTTTAATTTCTTACAAAGTAGGATTTATTGTTCGAATTACTCCTTCAAAAAAACAAATTTTTCTTAATTTCAAACATTTGCAAGTTCAATTTTGTTAAAAAAAATAGCCAACAAACTAATTTATCGCCATGTCGCCAAGCCAAAAATTTAGACGTCAAACAAGTTAAAAACTGGACACGTTTGGCGAGAAATCGCCATATCTGACAACCCTGTTTGTCAGCTTTTAAATCAGTGCTGCCAAATCAAAAATGTGAATGTAAACACTTTTTTTTAAGTTTAAAATTTTTAAACGCACTAATAATCCCAAATTGTTATTTTACTTATTAAGTAATAATCCCAAATTACATATATATAGAATGAATATAGGTATATGTACATAATTAATATTTAAAAAATATTATTGGATTTTTCATCTCCAGCTCTATGGGGGTCAAATAGAACTTCTGAAATACGAAGATAATTATTTATCAACTTCATGCATACATGCATATAATTACTTAAAATGCAAAACGACCTAAGTAACATTTAAAAAACTTTACCGTTAAAGCAAAAAAAATATATAAAAATATATATAATTCACATGATTAGTTAGAACTTTTAGATTTTACTGATTAAATTTCACTTTGCGTTACAGCAAGTTTGAGTTTATTAGTAGATTTGTATCGAACTCTTTCAGTAGATCGTTTTAGACACAAACCTTTAATCAAAGCCATATAATTTAAATGGGTTAACACGATTTAAAAGGTCCGTACTTTGATAGTCAATATTCGTACATATGCTACTGAGCTCCAATGCCTATAAATTAGGTTTTTTTAATTGACTCTGTATAGGCATTGATACTCAGTACTTAGTGTATATAAACCTTTGACCTTACATAATAAATTTCAAATTGTTGACCTGTGTTATAAGTCTAAAATATACTAATTCAACATTTTTGTTAGTAAAGACGTTTTGCGTTTTAGGTAACGATATGTTTTCTACATATACCTACATATACATATTTATATAATGCAAAACCATTTTTAATTTATTATAAAATTATTTTTTTATTCCTCAATGGTGGGAAACTCATAAAATGTCTATTTCCACCATAATTTTTTCGCATAGTGTTTTTTTTTTTTGGCAAATTTCCCAAATGACGTAGGCGATGCCTATTTTGTGCTTTGTATATAAATATATTTATTTATAACTCAATATTGTACAAAACCATGATAAATATGTATGTATGTGTAATTATGATGATCGTCATGATGTGGTTTATTTATCATGATCAACAAGCTGTTTCACTAATTATAAAATAATTATGCTATTTTAGCAAGAATAAAAAATATGTACATTAATAATTTTAATTAAATTTCAAATTTGTCTAATGCCTGCCGATATTTACGAAAAGAAAAAAAAAAGAAAAAATAAACAAAAAATTTAACCGACTTCAAAAATAAACAATTAAAAGTTAATGATCAGACAGAATACCATGATACAATAATATAAAGGTACTACCACATTTGACGTAAAAAATTAATTTTGACTTTTACCAAAATTGTTTGATTGCTGTTTTTTTGTAAAGAGAGAGGAAAACGTTGCCACACAAAAATTACGGGGAACTTTTTTTTAGGAATGTTTTTGGAAATGTGTAACTTTAAGTTTAGAAATTATGGTTTAATACACATTTTTTTAAATGTTGTATTAATTGGATACGTGGATAACGAAATATGCATATGTATAATATGATGTAGAATGGATGAGCGTGTTTCATGCATATAATACACATTTACATACACTTCGTGTGCAAATTTATTGCAGCTTACAGTAAGAATTAATGCTTTTTTGATGGGCTACATCTGAATAATCTGAACACAAAAACATTCAAAAGAAATAGTTAATGCATGGGATTTCTTGCTAATGAATTCGTTCAATTTAGGTGCAGAACGCATGATTTTAACACAGGCGTGTCATTGACGAGCATGGGCTAACATTTAGCAAAACTGCTCATCATTCCAATGAGTGCTTAGAACCCATGATACGTTTATTCGTTTATATATACATACATATGTATGTTTAAACAGAGCATAACGAAGTGCCCGCGGGTGGCCTTTTGCTTATAATTTTAGGCTCTAAGCAGGCATACTCTGATGATTGTATTTGAGGCAAACAGCTTTGAAAGCTGTTAAGTGTGCTGTTGTTTCCTTGCAAATTAAGAGGAAGCATTGTTCTCGCCGAGATCTGATTGGCAATTGTGCTCTCGTCGGTGTGAAAGCTCAATAGCTCTTTCAAAAAAGTTTGCACATTTTGCATATGACTTGGACGCACCTGATGTAAAGCAATAAGCCAGAGTAGTACGAAGAGGAAGTCCCACCCTTGATTCAGAGGCTTTTCCGTTGGTAATTTCCCTTGAATTGTTTATGCTGATGTAATTTTTTTTATAATTATAATTTAAATACATATTCTTCAATATTTTTCAATAAATAAAAAAGAACGTCAAAAAATTAATCCAAAACTCGGATTTCATAAATTAATAAGGTAGCATTAATTTTGAGAGTAAAAAATTGTCGGCACAAACGTCAGAAGGTTAATATGGCGACGAAAAGAGAGAACGGTTGTACCTTTATATTATTGTATCATGCAGAATACTCATAAACCTGCAACTTCGGGAGAAATCGCTGTCAAATTAACAAATCCCATAATAAAATCTACGGCAGTAACTTTAAGTGCTCCCTAATTTTGGTTTTATTTCCTTTTATGCTTATTTTTCTTAATAATTTTGTTTACAAAATGTGTGAAATTTATTGAAAGTATGGTAAGCCTTGTTGAGAGAATAAGTATTTATATACACCTATACCTCGATTTACACGATAGATACGTTCCTGTGAAAGTCGTGTAAATCGAAATTTAAAATTTTTGTATGAAAAATCGTGTAAATCGAAAATAAAGGCAAAATCACGTAAAAAAATTTATTTTATTGAGAAATTATATATGTATTTCAACATAGTTTTTAAAATATCAGAAGCGTTTACTCAAAACACATAAAAATAAACCTTTATTCATTAAACAAAATAAATGCTATTCATAAAAACAAAAACAAAATTAAAAAAATATTCAATACAACACATAAAAAATCGTGTAAATCGAGGTATTTCATAAATCTCTCAATTTACATGAAAACCAAAATAATCGTGTAAAAGTGAAATCGTGTAAATCGAGGGATAATAATAAATAATAATAAATGTTAAATAAAGTTTTATATTAATCGAGACTAGTACAACTCTAAATTAAAATGTTGCATAATATAAAAATATATTTTGATTTGTTTAAAGTTAATTTCCTGAAGGCCTAATTTTGTAAAACGTAACGCTTAGCGTTGAAAAATTTTATATGAATTTTGTTTTTGTAATTTAGATTTTTCTATATAAAATTTGACAACGCTTGGCGTTGCATTTCACAAAATTAGGCCTAAACTATCTCGATCAAAGGAATATATGACTTACACCACTTTTATAACTGAGGACACATATCAGAGCATAAGAAAAAAGCTGTCAAAATAAAATAGATTCTATCTCTCAACTGCTTTCTGGGGCTAATATCGCATTCGATTGCGATATTAGTAATTTCTCATTCGATTTCGAATAACACATATCGAAATGTGTAATGACAGCATTCGATAACGAGCAGCCATTGGAATGCAACTGTTCGTGTTTTTACTCACAAGCAAAAAGGCATTCGAAATAACGGTTTAACACAGAAAAAGCGAATGAAAAGATAATGTACTCGTAAGTTCAACATTTCACTTATTTATTTATTTTTTTACATATGTATGTATGAATATATAAAAAATATGTATGTATGTATGTATGTATGATTTAATTTTTTAAAATTTTTTTGTGCTTATTTTTGAAGTGGGTTAATTTTTTTTAAAGTTTCATATGTAAATTTTTAGTGCCAATTTAATATATTCAGGGGTGTGACCACACCCAATTTTGCCAATATTAATATCCGCCCACTTTTCTAAATTCAACATCAACTCACTTTCAGAGCTAAAGGTGTGTGCCAAATTTCGTATAAATCGGTCAAGTAGAAGCACATGAAATATAATTTAAGAATTAATGGGTGTGTGGGTGGCTGCGCCCACTTTTTTGGGCACAAAATTATGTCATTCTAAGAGCCGAAACTGTTTGCCATGTTTGGTGGGAAGCGGATAAGTAGAAGTACATTTAATGTAGTAATAACTTTTGATGGGCGTAACCCCGCCCACGTTTTCAAATGTTAAATTGAGTATTTTTTAGAGCTCAAAGTGTGTGCAAAGTTTCGGAAAACTCGGTTAGATATACGCATGTGAAATAATATGTTAAATTGAAATGGGTGTGATGGCGCCCATTTTTAAACTTCTATATTGTGTCATTACGAGAGCCCCAGATGTGTGCTAAGTTTCGCAGGAATCGAATAAGCAAAAGGCCATAAAATCAAAAATTTAAAAATTTAGTGGATGCCTTCTCGCTCACTTTCATGACAGTGGGAACAAATGGAAATTATACCCTCTCAGACAATAATTTTTTTTTTCAATGCAAAGATCTGATAGAAAAGATAAAAAGTACGTGAAATATAAAATTAAATTTTAATGGGTGTTCCTCCGCCCATTTTTCAATTGCAAAATTGTGTGTTTTTCAGGGCTTAGGTTGTGTGTTAAGTTTTGTAAAAATCAGTGAAGTAGAGCCACGTAAAATAAAATATTAAATTTTAATGGGCGTGACTCCGTCCATTTTTTAAATAATTTTTTTCTATTTTAGAGCTCAATTAAACTTACTACAGTTTCGTAAAAATCAGTTAAATAGAACCTCGTGAAATATTATAATAAATGTCAATGGGCGTAACTCCGCCCATTTTTTTCACTTTCAAATTGTGTTATTACAAGAAGCAAAGGATTTTTATAAGTTTCGCAGCAATCAATTGAGTAGAATATCATAAAATTATATTTTAAAAAATTATAGGCATATCCCCGCCCACTTTTTTTACAATGGGACCAATGGGTAGCTATAGCCTCTCAGACAAGAACATAATTTTTACAATCTCGGTCAAAAATGTACCGGTTTATGAAGTAACACACATAAAAAAATATAAAATAGAGACGAATTGTTAACCTCCTCCTTTTTTTGAAGTCGGTTAAAAATACATACAAATTGATAACCTCCTCCTTTTCTGAGATCGTAATGTGTGTTGAATATGTGTTCTAATACTGCAATAATTGCCAAACGTATTCTTCGTGTGGTATAGGGGTTAGGGAATAGAACAAGTGCCTATCTTGGCCATAGTTTGCATATTTCGTTCAGTGATATTTAGCTTTTGAAAATCATATTGTTCACTAACTTATCTTCCCATATTTGGTACACCCTGTGTTATCTAACTTGCTGAGAAGTATGTAATATACGAGTACCTAATTTATTTTTGCAAAAATCTTGATCAAATTTTTGACATCTTCGTCTGCATTTATATGTATGTATGTATTTGCTATTTTTTTTTTCAAAAAAAATTTATATTTTTTTCTTTCTCCTAAAATTATGCTTGTATTTTTTTTTTAACTTGGCACATACTGCTTAACAGAATTTCTCCATTTCTTGTGCATTCTTTGTTCATTGCAGTTGATTTAAATTCTTATTTATCCATTTCTTACATTATTCCCTTTCTTAAATTGTCAACTTTTTAAAGCCAGACAACAAAAGCATTATATTGCAGCCATTACTTACATACTCGTACATATTTTTTATGATGTGAATGTATACATTTGTTTTAAATTTTGTTTGCAACACCTAAATGTATGCATTGCTCAAACACCAGCGTTTCATATTACATGTGTATGTATGTATGTATGTATCTATTGGCGTGTGTCGTTTTATATTTCATATTCTTCGTTATAAGCTTTATTAACAAAGAAAATACATACATACATACATACATACATATGTTCATACATATAACAGTTTCATAAATTTTAGCTTTGGGGACTGAAGAAAATTGTTTGTATACGTGTTAAGAATTGTTTATAGAGTTGTTAAAACAAGCAGGAGCGTAAACTTCAAAATGTTTGATTTAGTTACATACATACATACATAAATTTATGTATGTACGTAGCAAATATAAACTCCTGCACAATTAGCGTTACACAAAGAGTTTATTTATACTTTATGATACTTTCAAAAGCTTCACGCTTTGGTTTTACTCTTCCAACTTTTGTATGTTTTCATAAAAAGTTTTTGCCACAAAAACTTTACATACCTTAAGGCGGGACTCTAAAACTTTTGCACATAGCAGCAAATATTTATTTCTGTATTTGTTTAATAATACTCTTGAAATTTTTAAGTTTGACACAGAATTTAGGTGAAAGTGGTAAATTGTTAATTTTCTATTTCTCATGCAGAGCTAAGAGCCAAATTAGGAAAATGTACTCGTATGTAAGCTCTATTACTACGTTTATACGCTCACTATTTGCAAATAAAATTATTTGCAAATAAATTAACTCACTGTTTATACGGCATAGCAAAAATACACAAACTTGGTAGCACTTCTATAGAAAGCTTACTTATGTTGACAAAAAAAATAGTGTAAATGCACAAAATATCAAATAATTATTTGTTTTAATTGTTATTATTTGCTTCTATCAATGTTTTTTGTTGCAATATTTGTCCATTTATTGTTTTTGTTATCAAACATTTTTAAGCGTGGCAACCTTAAGCAATTTATTTGCAAATAGTGCGTTAATCGTGAATAGTTTTCTGAATTAGTAAGTCGCAATAAAAAGAATAATATGGCAACAATTTACAGTTTTATTTGCAAATAAGCCCTGCGTATAAACGTAGTATATGATAGTGATATAAGTATGTAGTATATGCATATATTTAAAAAAAATTATCTGAGGGACCACAGGAACTGCGAATTATGCTGGCGTATGTAGCTGTATTTTTGGAGGCGCTCCTGCTATCATGCAACCTTTTCAATGCAAAAGAAAATATTTATAATAAAAAAAAGTAAGACGAATACGTGTAGTGCTTATTTAAATTTTTATAACTTCATCTTGTTTAACTCACCTCAAACAATTTCCAAAGCTGAAATATGACAAATATTATAAGGATGTAGAAGTTTTTGTGGGGCTAACCAATTAATTGGGTATAAAAGGCATTTGGAAAAGTCGTCATATTATTAATTTTAAAACTAAATACATATCTTAAAAGTTAATTCAAAACTGCTTGATCTTAAAAGTAGGTAGTTGCTGGCTGGCTTACGTGGCTGCTTGTTACCTACAAGCAATTAAGTAGAATTTTGTTTGCGTAACAGGTACTGTGTAAAAGGTACACAGAAAAATATATTATAAAATATTTTGTATTATCAATTAAAAAATTAAATAAATTTTCACCTGCAAACAATTTTATAATATCAATATCAATTAAGTTTTTCCACGAGAAATAATTAAAGCAATTAACAAGTTTATTGAATCAATTAAACTAGTAGCATGCTTAGGGCGGTTCGAGGCGACATACTACTTAAATTCGTAATTGACAATATTAATTGGTGAAAAGTTTTTCTGTGTATGAATATTAGAAAGCTAATGTATTTACACTTATTTGCACTCGTTTTCTAATTTTTTTTATAGTTTTTAAAGAAATTCGTTATATCGAGTCATAATTTTTTTGGTTTGTTCGTTATATACACACAAAAAAAGAAAATAATTGTAAATACAATTGATTTTTTTGTTATATCAATTAAATAATTAATTGATTTTGAACCTAAAACAATTTTCGTAAATACAATTAACGAAATTGTAACTTAAAGGAAAATCTGAAAAATAGTTTCAATTAAATAGTTATTTAAAATTTATTTTATTTTCAATATTTATTTTTGTTAGATTTTAAAGTTATTTCAATTAAAGTTATTGTTATATTAACAATGCGAATTGTTGAATTTCCGTACAAATTTTGATTATCATAGTTATTATATTAACAATATTTTTCATACACAATAATTATCCTCGAAACGATTTTTTGCTTGTCTGCGTAAAAGACTAAATGTCTTTGGGAGGAGTTGAACCGGCAACTTCAGGACTAATAAACTAACTTACTTACCTCTCAGCTAAAGAGCAAATAATGAATACACAAAGAACATGATTTCCTATGTTTCTTCTACATATGCTCATTCCGTTATGATATAATTTAACAAATAATTTTGTTGAGTAATTTAATTGGCTAGAAATTTGTTATGTCAACAATGATGATTGTTAATTTTTAAATGAAATATTAACAATTTGTCTTGTTGGTTGCATTTCGATATTTTTTTCTGTGTTGAAAAGACTCGGCTTCTAAAAGATACTAGATATTTGAAAGGTACATACGTCTGTTAAAGTAAACTTTTTAAACATATTTTTTTTAAAGATTACTTTTTACAAAATTGTGTTTTTCAAAACTATATTCGCTTGTTAGTTCAAAATCGCAAATCTCGTTTCTTTTCATGTGCTGAGGATCGCTTGCTTTATGTAACACAAATATGTGTAAAGTCTGGCAATACTTGTTTTTCGTATGGGAATAAAGAGAGCTGCGTCTAAAGCTTAAATTAGACGTGACATAGCCATAATGCCATAGCCATAACCAAACCAAAATTCAATTGTTTTCTATGGTGAGAGTTATGGTGTTATGGCGAGTCACCTATAATCAAATACAGTGTTGCCCATTAGTTTGGTTCGAACGGCTGCTTTCTACGGCTATGGTTATGTCACGTCTGATTGGCCTTTAATGCCTAATACACACTATTGCATTTTGTGACTTCGGAATATTGTGCACTAGTGACAAAGTTTGTCATTTCCGATATTTTTCATTGTGTGGCATTGTTTTCCATATAAAAAAAACACAAAGTGAACGGCGTTGCACACATTTTGAAAATGACACCACAAAATGATAATACAAAAAATACCATATGCATACTCAGCATAAGAGTCTGGCAATACTTGTTTTTTGTGAAAACAAAAACATCAGGGCACTCTAAAATTATCCCTTTCAAAGTAGGTGATTTTTTTATTTTTATTAAAACAACAACAAAAAACACTTTAAATTTCATTCATACGCTTTCATTTCTCCTGTTTGACACTTAGTTATTGCAATATACTATAGTGTACAAGTTCTCCAGCACACCAATTTTGTAACGCAAATCGTAATCGAATTTTTCTTACAAAATGCTTGTGTTTATACACGGCTGATTATAATTATTTGTAAGGGAATTTAATTAAGGATAAATATTTCTGAATTTTTTTTTCGCTAACAATTAAATTTAAATTCATCGAAGGTACAAATTTTTTCAAAAACAAGCAATCATTTAAATAATATCGCTAAAATTTATTAATGTAAAAGTGAAAATATTGAGGTGATATATAAATAAATTACGCCATATACATAAATTTGTTTTTATTTTTAACAAGCCCACCCCACCCCGCCACATATCACATATCATTAATTAAATGTAACACTCAAATCACTATTGATTTTTTATCTAAACATCTAGGTATTACATTAGAAAAAAACGTAAAATAAACAATATAATAAAATAAATTATTCTTGCTGGGGACCATTTAAAAGAACAAAAGTTATTATTTATAAGGCATGTATACATAATGTGTCCATATCAGTGTTGGGATTCGGCTATTCTTAAATTGTACCATGAAAATGGTAAAATTGTACCAAATTAACATCAATTGTACCAAAAGGTAGCCATATGCTAAATAAGCATACACCGTATGAATTCATAACAAAATTTCATTTATTAAAAATAAAAACATAAAGAAATCAACTAATATGTTAGTCCCAGTTCACACTAGTCAAGTCTTATTGCTAGGCTTATCACTTTCTTCTTCTTTGAACTTTCATTGGCGTTCACACAATGCAAGTCATATTTTTCAGTTCATATTTTGTATGAATAGTTTTGTGTATGCGTGTGTGCTTTTTTTTAACATTGCGAATGAGAAAGCAAAACGTATTGATACTGCATGAAGCTCGTTTCTTTTCCCCTCGTCCTTATCTCCTTCAAACTAATGAGCTTAGCAATAAGACTTGAATTGTGTAAACTAGGACTAAGTAAAGGCTACCAAAACAAATGAAAAATATGATCAAGGCAAATTCATTTCCAGGTAATATCAGGATTACAAAAACAATGAAAAAAACAACATGGGCTGTAGCTCATCCAAAACTTCAAAAATATAATTTCTTTAACATAATAATAATAAAAATTATTCACATAAATTTGAAAATATTTCTCCACGGCAGCTACCACTAACAAAATTTGCAACGTTTAGCACTTTTCACAATTTTTTAATAGTTTTTTCATATTTTTAGATTTGTTTTCACAGAATTTTTTTAATAAAATATTTTTCATATTGAATTTTTTTACATTTTCTTTTAATTTCTCTTTCGTAAAAAATTTTTGAAGTTTCGGATGAACTTTAATTTGAAAAAAAAATAGCTCAGCTGCATTTCCGCTACTACCTTGTGAATGTGCCTTGAATATGATCATAAACTGCCAATGTTGCAAATCTTGGTACTTATGATCAGAGCTGGGCAACCATGTTATGAGAAATTATTATTATTGTATGGCAAAGTACAACTTTTTTCAAATTGTACCACTGAAGTATAAAGTGTACCATTGTACCAATGCAAATGCAATTGTCCATATTACTTTAACAAAAAAAAAATAACTACGAATAGAAGTAGCTGAGGAAATTAAATTAAAATATACACGAAATATTATTGAAATTGAAATTTCATTAATCTTCGCTTAATTTAAGATGAGTAACTGTCAACAACAGTAATGCCCATTATTGTAGTTCGTTAAACCGGGATGCCAATATATTCTTATTCAAGTGACTATCTACCATTTCGGCAATTTTTTCCTTTTGGTGCTTTTTTTTTTTTGCTTTTGCCATTACGATTTTTCTGTTGTGTTTTTTTTATAATATTTGTAATGATTTGTCGTTTGCTCGTCATTTTCAGTTTTTGCATTGATTTATTTTAGGCGCTTTTTTCAGTTTTCTATTTGTTTCCTTTTTTAAACGATTTCTTTCGAGTTGGCAATTGTTTCGTTAAAGCGTTTTTTCGTTTTCTCTATAAACTTTCGTCTTGGACACGTTTTTTTTTTTTTGTTTTGGCAGCTTTTTTGCATTTGGGTGATTTTTGTGTATTGGCAAAGTGTATCAATATCAAGTGGCCTTATCAGCGCAGCTGATCGTCATACACCATATAAAACAGCATAACATCTTAACTCGAACTGTCAACATAAAAATAAAACTAATCCTACATCAAATTTGTATGTACATACATATGTTGTTGTAATAATGAGTCTACTTGGTATTAATATACTTTGTTGTGTTTGCAGAAAAACTTTGCCACTAGTACATACTATTGCGATGTCACAAAATGCCATAATGTGTACTCAGCATAAGCAAAAACATTTCTTCTTTTAAAGCAAATATATCTGCTCTATCTTGTCCCCCCTCCCACCACTATTTTCTGTCTTGCTATTTTTATTTTAGATATGTCATAATTAAATTTTATTTGTTTTTGTTCCCATGCTCTCTTGCTGCTGCTGGAACTACGAGTATTTCCTTCTAACTGCAAAATTTATTTTGTCTGCCTGCCTGTAGGTGTCTAATAAAATAAAATTTATATTTGTTTTCTAGTTAGCAACAATTAATTTTCACAACCTGCTCTTCAGGACTTGTTTTAATCTTTATATGTACAAGATGTTCACACCAATTCCTTAGCCATTTTTACTACATTATATTTGTTTTTTGTTCTTTTTTCCTGCCTCTGATGACAAGCAACAAGAAAAAAAAATTGAGGTTTATGTTCAGCACTAAAATTCAATCAACGTCTAACAATGATGACATTAATTTGTTAAAAGCCATGATGTTTCTTGTACATACTCGTGTTTTCATTACATAAATGTTATTATGTCAGTACATGCAGTTGGTTGTAAATAACAACATCATGTCTACTTCCTAATGGACAGCAGCACATTTAGGTGATTTATTTAAAAAAATAAAAAGTAGGATGTTCATTCTCTGGCAAAAGATTTCAAATGTTAGATTTCATAGGATATAACAGTTTGGAAGAAAAATAACACAATTTCTTTGATAACTTCCTTTATTCGGATTAACAATCAAGTTGTTTCTCAACATTCACATGTGAAATATCTTGGTATACACCTTGATCGACGACTTACATGGAAACACCACATTGATTCTAAGTTAACTCAAATGAAACTTAAACTAACTCAGGTACATTGGCTGATTGGTCGAAATTCAACACTTAGCCTAGACTGTAAACTTTTAATATACAAGTCGCTTTTAAAGCCAATATGGTGCTACGGAATTCAACTATGGGGCACTGCTTCAGCTTCAAATGTAGAGAAAATTCAACGCAGGCAAAATAAAATTTTACGTATGATAACATCGGCTCCATGGTACATCAAAAATTCAAATATACATCGTGATTTGAATATGCCACTAGTGACTGAAGAAATTGCAAAATACGCTGGCAAATATTTAACAAAACTCGAGTCACATCCTAATCCGCTTGCCCGTAATATTTTGAACTTTACTGGACACATCCGCCTAAAAAAGAAGGATACAAGGGCTCTTATTCACAGCACTCCAGATGGGACTTCTTGAAAATACTTTTATTTTTTTCCTTTTGATTATCACTACTTACATATGTATTATATATAACTACTACTAAGCTTATGTCCGACATTGGTCGGGCCTAATTATATTTTTTAGATTTAAGATTTGAATACTTATTGTTAGTTCATATATGAAGATACAATAAATAAAAATCATGCATATAAAAAAAAAAAAAAAAAAAAAAAAAAAAAAACTTCCTTTATCGATGTTTCTCATCCCTGGATAAAAGCAGATTTAATCGCGAAAAAAAATTAAATCCTCAAAGTAGTCTAAAATTTTGAAATTTAAAAAGTTATGGGAGAAAAGCTATATTTACGCTTGTGTTCACTTTATACTAATAAGAATTCCCTATTTAATTCGAGGTCATTATGAAGGTGATTGCGTACACGCAGTACGATGGTTGGAAACTAAAAGGTGCTTGTAAATTAGTCCACTGTTTAATTTGATTTAATTAGGGCTTAAATAATGATCACAGTGCAGCGAGTATTTTTAAAATTGTACAGCCACACTGCCTAATCAATTTTATTTCAATTGTTCCAACGACAGCACTACCTTACATGTACCCTGTATATCAATAGTTTCCCAGGACGGCGTGCATGTCCATTCCATATATCCTTAATTTTAAAAATTTAATTACAATTTTTATAATGATAACAATACAGCGAAAAGTTGTAACAATTTGTAAAATTATACAGTTGAGCTCATTGATAAATTTCACCTCAATCGGTACAAAAACTTGACAGCCTGCCGTATATCCTTTATTTTGAAAATTTAATATCATCTTCAATAATGATTAGAAATCAGTGAAATCCTGTAAATATTTATAAATTTAAATATATATTTTCTATCAAATAAGTTTTATATCAAACGTTGGAAGGACATGCAATCCTTTCATTTCCTTAATTTTTAAAATTAAATGTCAATGTTGATAATGATAACAATACTGCAAAAAGTTGTAACTATTTGTAAAATGATTCAGTTGAGCTCTCTGAAAAATTTCACCTCAATCGGTAAAAAGGCTTGCCAGCCTCCGATATATCCTTTATTTTTAAAATTTAATATTTCTTTCAATAATGATTAGAAAGCAGCGCAAACCTGTAACTATTTATAAATCTATACATTCATTCTATCAAATAAATTTCATATCAATAGTTTGCAAGGACATGCACTCCTTCCATATACCCTTAATTTTAAAAATGTAATTTCAATTTTGCTAATGATAACAATACAGCAAAAAGTTGTAAGAATTTGTAAAATTATTCAGTTGAGCTCTTTGATAAATTTCACCTCAATCGGTACAAAAACTTGCCAGCCTGCCGTATATCCTTTATTTTGATAATTTAATATCATCTTCAATAGTCATTAGAATGCAGCGCAAACCTGCAACTATTTCTAAACTCACTGAGTTGTATCAAACAAGTTTTATATCAGTTGTTGCGCTTAATTTTAAAAATTAAATTTCAATTTCATAATTTATTGCAATGAAGCGTAATGAATGTAGAGTGTAGATAAAAGATGTAACTATTTTAAAAACTATACAGTTAAGATCTCTGATAAATTTCATTTCAAGGACATGCATACCTCTCATGTTAAAAATTAATATGCCGCCAATTAATTATTAAAATGTTACTACATATTTCTAAAATAGCTCTCTGATAAATTTCACCTAATTCGGTACAAAGATATGCCAGTCTCCCATATATCCTTTATTTCAAAAAATTGTTTTCTGATTTTAATAATCATCGAAATGCAACAAA
Organism: Tachina lurida; assembly: GCA_944452675.1. Lineage (NCBI taxonomy): Eukaryota > Metazoa > Arthropoda > Insecta > Diptera > Tachinidae > Tachina > Tachina lurida. Next base: position 25,962,582 of record OX101754.1, on the reverse strand, counting down.
AATATCTTACTACTACTAAAATTATGCGGTTAACCACTCTAGGAAATTCAATTTCAATTGGTGAAAGGACATACCTACCTTCCGTATATCCTTAATTAAAAAAACAAATTTCAGCAATACTTATTAGAATATACAAAAAATTTATAAATATTTGCAAAATTATGAATTTTATCTCTATAGCGAATTTCGTTGCATTCGGTGCAAGGACATAGTAATCTTCCATATACCCTTTATTTGAAAAAAGCCAATTGTTGGAAACTAGTTTTTCGAAGCATCAAAAATGTTTTTCCCTCTGCTAAATGCATACTTTCCGCACATCCTTAATTAAAAAAAAAATATGTTAGCACTATTTAAAAAAAAATAAAAATATTAGTTATTTCCAAAATTATGCAGTTTAGCTCTAGAGCAAGTTTCATTGCATTCCGCGCAAGAACACATCAACTTCCCATATATTCTTTATTTAAAAAAAAACAAATATTTGACAACTAATTTCCTGAAACATTTAAAAATGTTCTTTCTTCTGCTAAATACTGTATATTTCTTGGTGTAAATAAGGACATATGTATGTATATACTTTCCGCATATTCTTAATTAAAAAAAAATATTTCAGCAATATTTGTGAGAAAAAATTAATAACTATTTCAAAAATTATGCATTTTAGCTCTATATCAAATTTCGTTCCATTCGGTGCAAGGACATACCAATCTCCCATATATCCTTTATTTGAAAAAAAACTAATTTTTGACAACTAATTTACTGAAATACTACACATTTCTTAGTGTACATAAGGGCAATTAAGGAAAATTAAATTTAAATATGTTCAATTACATTTAAATATGAGTAATTCCATTTCTTTATTTTTTTATGTACTTTTGAGAAGCGTAAGAAGCTCTACCTTTGGTAAAATATAAGGAAAAATCTAACCGCATTGATCTTGAAATACAAGGTTAACTGATTGGTCAACGTACGTGACATCGAATGTGACATTCTGTGGAATGCGCATATGTATCACGAAAAATATACGAGTACATAACAAGAGATACTCGTATAAGGAAACATTAAACTAAACTAAAATTGACACTTCTCTGTTAGACATAGGCAGTTTAAAAAAACGTGTCGGCAAAAATATATTTGCTTGATATGTATTTAATTTGTGATGCAATAGTTCTTTGGCTTTTAGTACGTATTAGTAATACTGATGAAGAATAGTGTATTACGCATACGTACTCATATGCGAAATGGGTAAATGGTGAATAAATTTGACAATACGAACATATTTTAGGCTATTTTTCTTATTATATATAACAATACATATGGACATGTTACATATCGATTAATAGTTATTTAAGTGCATTTTAACATTTTTATAAAATTTTAGTAGAAAAATAAAATTAATTTTGGTACTAAAAATATTAAAAATTTGTTATTCATCTCCATTTTAATTTAAATTTTTAAAAATTCATTAAAAATTACTGTTGTCAGCTACAGTTATGAATATAAATAATAAATATCCCAAAACAAACACCAATTATTAACTTGACTGCACCTGGTCAAAAATACTTAACTGGCAACGCACTATTCTTGCATATATGTATATAAAAAAATATTTATTTAATAAATATTGCCAATTTGTAAAATTTACATAAATGATAGTTTTTTTGTGACTCACTGTATGTATAGAAACAAGTATCCATGCAATTATGCATATGTAAGTTAATTATTTCACGTTGGTTTAAGGTCAGTAGCCTCCAATAACACTTGATTTTACTTAGTATAGTGTATAGTGCATTAGTTTTAATTCTACTTTCTCTTTGGTAAATTATATACCTTTTCTATTAAGATTCTTCCCTCGTATTAGCGCTTATTTATTTACTGAATAGAAATCTTACAAGTTCTAAATATCACAGTTAGACAATTTCCACCCTTAAAAGATGGTAAAAGGTAAATAAAAGTTTTAATCCGACATAAGGAAAGAGTTCAGTCAAACATTAGCTAGTTTTCAGCTTTATAAAATTGTTTCATAATCAAAATATTCCCTAGGTCAAAATGTCTATTCTTTTTAAGTATCCTTGAATATACTAACACTTGCTTAAAATATAGTATTCAATACCAACCGAATTTTGCCTTGATGTAAAAAGTTGGTAGAAAAATGAAGGATGGCAACACTTGCTGAATAATATTCACCCCTACCGCTTATAACAAGTGTATTTTTTGTTCCCGAGAAATTTTCATTCCCTTCGAAGGGAAAACTGTTATCGTAATCTCCCGTGATTTTTTTCCTCGCTATCAGCCCCATTGAATGTAAAAAATGGAAGAAGATTTATAAAACTGAAAAATTAAGTGAAAATTAAACAAATTTAAGATTAATAATAAGCAATACACACATTTTAGGTTCCAAATGAATTTTTTTTAACTTTAAAGTTGTATTTTTAAATATTCTAGCTACAGTGGAAAAAAATTCTTTAGTATACCACCGCGGTGCGATAAAATTCACCAAAGAGATTCATACTCCATGAAAAAAGGTGTTTCGGGGAATTATTCTTAACAATCATTAACTTTATTTACAAATCTTGTCCTAAAAACAAATACAATTTTTAATATTTAATTTGAAAGAAATTATGCGATGTAATAATTCAGTTCTCCTGCAAAAATAATGTAAACAAAATCAAGAGAAAAGTAAAAAAAATCCACGTGAAAAATATTATTCATGATAAAGAAAATCCAAAAAAAAAAGGGAAACATTTCTAGGGAAAAATATTCACGAGTGCAACTTGGTGAAAAGGGGAAATATTTCGATATTTATGTCTCAAACCTGCATTAACTGTTTGATTTAAATAAAGAGGGAGAACATTTAAAATTTAAAATAAGTAAAACCTAAATAACAATATACTGCCATCCAATTAATTTGTACTAAACTTTTAAAAGGGCAACATTGTTATTTCACTTTTCATTTACTTGCTGCAAATTCCAAAAAAAAGTCATTGTCTTCTAAAATTCCTTGGCTGCAAGTTCTCAAAGTGTAATTTTGTTAGTAAAAGAGTTTGAGTGGATTGAGTTTTTCGAATTTACACTTGCACGTGTAAACCCTAAGTAAAATTGTATACAAATTCTTATTCTGGCAACGCTGTCTATGTTTGTTTATGTTTATATTCTTTCATACTTTTACCGTTGTGTTCAGTATGCACTTGTAAGAAGAAGAAAAGGGTAGTGTGATGCATTAAACACATTCACCACAGCAGGCTACACGAACACACGACTTCAAATGCCGCCAGCAGCATTTGTCGCCTCGTAGCCAGTTACTTGATTACTTTGGAGACGGCAGCAGTACCATCTGCACCTAATATTCAAGTACAAATACATAGTTCAGTATTTTTCATATATTTTGCATTTATAAAAATTAAATACTGTTTTAAAATGTACTTATTTCACGTAAAAGTACAAGAATGAATCAATTTATTCTTTACATAAATTTTTGGATATTGTTTCTGGTATATAATATGAAATAATTGTACGATATCATACATTCAACATTTTGTATTACACTGGCAACACTGCATTTGCTCATTGTAGCCAAAGAAATAGAAATTATTTTAATTGGAGTACAACGACAAAATCAGCATAGACAACAACCTGTCGCCCTGTTGCCTTGCTGCTTTCAAAAGAATCATTCTCATTTAAACATGTGTAGTCTATCCTCGACATTTGGTAGTCGGTAGCTTGCTGTGGTGAATATGTTTAATGCATGACTGTAATATTGTTAAATAGTTAATGTCTTGTATAAGTTTACTTCAAAAGTAATATGAATTAGTTTACATTACTTTGAGATGTATGTACATATCGTCAGCTGAAATTCAAAACCACATAACTAACAAAAATTCAAAATAGCATTTTTAATTAATTATTGCCCTACAAATCTTCAAATCCTTATCCTAACAATGAGTTTGTTTGTTTGCTACACTTTCACGCCCAAACCGCTAGGCACATTACCAGCGTCAAATCTGTGCCAAAAAGCAAAAAGAGCTTAAGTCGAGATAAGCTGATTTTGAGTTAATGGTACGTCCGTAATCTGCATATTCGAAAGTACCCCCGGGCAAAATATCAATTAATCTGTGTGACTTTTGAGGAAGTTATATTACTATGACTTGCGACTTATATTTTTTAGATCTCATTTGGAATAATAGCTTAAGTTAGGTTATACTATGATATATTTAACTTAAATGTATTACTTATTTATTTATTTTATTTATAATATTTAAAGACGTAATACAATTATGAAATTAAATTTTAATAAGGTACTAACGACAGAGGTTTTCGACCTAAATGTATTACTTATAGCGTGTAGAACGATGTTTGCTTAAAAAAATAAAGGTTCACAGAGAATTTCCCAATTTAACTGTAAAAGAAATAAATTTCTGAAAATCGACTTGAACGCTTAAAATTGCTCTCCTGAAAAACAGTAAAATATGACTTAAGCACTTTTTCCTTATTGCCACAGAAATATAGGATATTTTTTATCCAGTTCGAAACCGATTTTTTTGTGTTTGGAACGGATTTTTTCCGAAAAATAAATTTTTGAGCTGGTTAAAACCGGTTTTTATGTATTTTGTAAACAGATAAAAGCTAGTATCTATTATTATGTACTATAATCTATTTATTTATCTAGTGAGGCCTATCTTCTTTTATGTCAATAAAAATTCTTTTATTACATATTTTTCCAGACGTTTTGTGAATTTTATCCTCACTTTTCTGGGGATTCGTTACGTAATTGAATTGCATTGTTATTAAAACATTGTTAAAGCGGCCCATCCATTATACAATATTATTGCATATTGTATTTACATATTAGTGTCCTTTTGACTTATGCTATGCAATAAATGGCACAATATTTTCAAAGAAAAGATTTCCCAATTCCCACCACATTACACAATTGTTTTGATTGTACAAGAAAAATCAAAATTCTTTTCATATTTGCCAATATATTGTGCCACCTTCGAATATGACATACACATTGGCGATATTATTGTACAATATGAAAAATTGCACAATTATATTGCAAGTGGGTGGGCCCCTTAAGTCAAAAAATACAAGTTTTTGTAAACTAAAAATTTCAATATTAAAAACAATATATTGCTTCAGGTGTTTTTTTTATTATCACACTGTGTTGCTTAGTTTTTTTGAAATGAAATGAAATGAAATGAAATTTAAAAAAGCGTAGTTATGTGATTTTGTATTTCAGCTAGCGATATGTAAATATGTATGAACACATATGCATACTTACGTAAGTACTATAGATTTTACACTATCTATCTGCAGAATAAAAATAGCATGTTTAGTTATTGTGTCCTTTATTAAAAGTACAAGTAGGTATATAATGTAATTTCCGCTAAAAATTATATTATTTGTAATTCAATTTCATTGCAAGAAAGAAAGAGAAACTTATAATTTTTGCATTGCTTACCTTCCTATTTTTTTTTTTTTAAATTACAGGTTTATCGATTTATATAAAAGAAACTAAACTAAATTATTACAATTATCTATTCTAAAACAGTATACATATTTATTACGTATTTGAAGGTCACAAAAACTATTATTATGTGGTAAAATTTAGTGGCCAGCAGATGATTGTTAACTGAATGACAGACGGCCATTGTTATATACACAGGATGATTTAATAATTGGTTGAATGAAACATTTGAAAATTCTACGCATTTTCTAAAAAAAAAAATTAAGTGTTTTTTTTATTTATTGCCAAACAAAAACTTATGAAAAACACATAAAAATACAACTGAATTAAGAACTCCTCCTAAGGTTAGCTAAATATTAATTAAATGAATAATTTTTAATACGTAATACGCATTTTGTTACCACAACAGCCAAAACTACGAATTAGAAAATATTTTTTTCCATTTCGTGCAAATTCTATGACTTAGCTAATCACATTTATTTTAAAATAGAAATATGAAAATGTTTCACGTATACAGAAAAAAATATTTCTGCAATAAACAACTTTAATTGAAAATAAAACCAAAAATCAATGAAAAATGTAATTGAGTCAATTTCAAAGTTTAATTTGAAGAGTTTCGGCAAGGCGAATTCATACCAGGTGGTCTCAATTTGCAATACTGCATATTCGCCTTGTATTTTTGTTAGTGAAATTTCCTGTTGTCAGAATATTTCCCAACGTTTTGCTTTGATTTAATATAAGAGAAATTAACAGCTGATCACCATATCGCTGGCTTAACATGCAAAGGCTCTGAGTCCATATTTTAAAATTTTAAGAGTTATACAAAAACAATACAATACTGACACCTTGATATTAAAAAAAAATTAGCATATATTAATTATTATAAAATAGTTAGTCGATGTTTTTAATACATGTAATTAAATAATTTGACGGAAATGGTTAAACTGTACTTTTTATGGGACTCGAGCTTTTTTTTTAATTTTTGTCTGTCAATTCGTCTTCGGTTACGGTCCAACCAATATTAAAGCCGGGGTTAGATTTAAATCTGGGGAGTTTGATCATTGGTTTAAGACTATAAAATATTGTTTGGCAAAGTTTAAACGAGACCGTACGGGCTGCCAAGACGAAGATAGCAGTGGTCGACCAATTGAGGTGTCTAGGCCAGAAAGCTGAAGAAAATTCACAAAATGTATTTGGGCGATTGCGGCTGAAAGGATAAGCATGCTACGAGTATGTATTGCATATTAAAGTTTTAATGGACGACAGACATTGCATATGCGTTTAAATACGAGTATGTTTTAAGAGAAATTTCATCAATATTGAAAAATCAAGAAGGAACAATAGGAATTTCAAAGATAATTGAGCATACAGCAATTTAAATTTGAAGTCCATCCAAATCTTCAACCATCCTTTACCAGTGCAAAATGGAAGGCCTATGCTATTTAGGTCATCTGCAATTTCATTTCACTCTCCTTTGATGTTTATTCTATTCACACCTTTGTTATAACCTGTGGGCAAATACATTTTTTTTTTCATAAATTCAACCAACTAAGGAGATTGTACTGTTGTGTAATTTTTAAGCTAAAACGTTAGAAAATCAATGGCAAAAGAATTTTAAAATAAAATAGGTTATAATTATAAATTTTTTTAACTTATTGTTTGTTTGTTTGTCTGCATTTTAAATGTAATTTTATAATTTGTTTGGGCATATCGCTCATTTACTAAAACAACGCTATAACTCAAAAAAAAAATAGTTTGCCAGAAAAGGAAGAAGAAGAGAAGACAATTTTATTTTTCTCCAGATATTCTCATACAAGATATTCGTATGAAGTTTTTACACAATATGAAGAACGATATTTTTTGTGCTTTTACACGTTTTCTTTTTAATAATGCAGTGTTGCAGCGCCTCTGGTGTCAATGAGGCGTATGATGATTCTGCTACACAATACCGATGAAGGAGGGCGCTATAATGTTACATTATACATACATAATTAGTATCCGCTGAAGTAGGTGTAGTGCAGTGACCAGTGTCTATGCCTTCATCAGTTGAACCACAACTGATACAAAGGGACACTAATGAACATCAGGGGGTTACTCTCTATTACGATGCGAAATAACAATGGTACGAAATCGAACGATTGGTACTCTCTAATGCGTTTGCGCATTTACCTTTCGCATCTTTTATTTTCCCTTTCGCAAGTCTGGTATCACCGCCTGTCAAAATCGCTCGATAAGCGCAAATATCTTGCGATAGCTAAATATTAAACGCAAAGTGAGAAAAATATGTGAGTACGTTGAAAAAAAATATATATATATTGACTGTCTTATTCATAAAAAATATTTTTGTTTTATAAGAGGTTTATTAAACAAATTTTCTATGGAAATTTTGATTAATAAACCTTTTATAAAACCAAAGTATTTATATTTAACTCGTAGTTTTTAGGGAAAAAGCCAAAAAATTACAAACAAGACAACCGTAGTTTGAAATTTTAGTGGATTGCATGTGAGCAAATGGCAAATAAGCCGCAAATAATTTGTGGACAAAATTTACAGACGACATAAATTCTAATGAACCTCCTGTAAGGGATATACATATGTAGCTGGTTGGAAAAAAGTAATGTTTATAATGAAATGTGACACTAATAGTACTTATAATATTACACATGTATTATTGTACGTACATATGTATTCATATAGGTTTAGTCTGATTTAAAAAATAACACCAAGTAAAAATGTGTAAAAATAATTTAAGCATTTCCAGCACAGGTTATGGTCCCTCTCAGTTTTGTATTTTCTCAATCGCTACGTAGAGCTCTTTTCAGCGACGGGACACTGACTGCTGCTATATTCTTAAGGTATGGTCCTGGCCAATTTCATGTTGGTATCCACCTTGGCCAAGTAATTTTAAGGCAGCGGCTAGTTTTATAATAGTTGGAATTGCTGTGGATCTCCTTCAAACTTTTAGCTCGTGTTGAACAGCGTTTAGAACATACAGAAACGCAAATTTTGTACAAAGCTAAAATAAAGCATATTTGTATTTAATAACATGTTCCGCTACAGATTTTTTTACCTGCGGTCATTTAAGGAAAGTATACCGGAACTATCTCTTAAGAGTCGTCTTGCAACTCGTTATACATGGTCGTTTTCTTCATAAAACCATAACGCTACAGAATTCATCACTTTATTTTCAATTAAAAAAACTGTTACACTTCACTTTTTCTTAAATTTTGCTTTTAAATGTAGTTTTTTTTAACATATTTTGACATTTCAGTACTGCCAACCTTTGCCATATTTTCTTTTGTAATGTCCGTGTTGCCACTTTTTCAAACAATTTTGCGAAAGGTTTTGCGAAAGTAATAGACAGTACCAAATTTGCATATCATCGCATTTAGCTTTCGCATCGTAATTGCTTTCGCATCGCAATAGAGAGTAACCCCCCAGAAAAATTCGTGGTGTTGTTATTTAATAACTGTTGGATACCGGGCTCGAACCCAGGACCTTCGGTTTTGTAGTCCACGTGCTAACTACTTCAGCCAACGCCAACTACATACTTCTGCGTCATTAACTCATTAAATAAAATTTTTCGAGTTGTGACGTTGTTTTAGTAAATGAGCGATATGTACAAGTATGCTGTTGTGAATAAAAAACTTGACGACAATTTTTCCAACTTCTGACAGACAAATACACCAACTGCGATAGTGCTGGCGTTTTCTCAAATTTTCTAAAATCGCCAGAATTTCGCCATAAAAATGCCAACCACGCACGGTACGGCTGAATTTTAAAATTTGTACACATCTTGGCCTCTTGTAATGACACAATTAGCGTTTCTCCTCAACCGATTCTTATGAATCTTGGCACACACCTTGGGCTTTGCAATGATCCTTATGAAACTAAAATCTGAAAAGGGAGCGGAGATACGCCCATTAAAATGTATTTTTTTATTTTATGTAGTTCTACTCCGACCGATTGCAACGAAATTTTGCATACATCTTGCTTTCGATATTTATTTACTGCTGTATTCATCAAAAATATTTAAGGGACAATTTGACATACGAGTATTTCTGTGGGAAATTTATTATGAATACGGCAGTTAATGTCTGCTGTGATACTATAAACTAGGTGGTAGTCCTATTGCATATGATAAATTTTTGCTCTATGTGCTTTTTATACGACGAATGTCAAAAACTTCTTTTGGTTTTGGTACAATTATTTGTGTGCTTTTGACGTTCTTCGGTTCTTCACACAGCTATGGTTGCCGTATTTTTGTACAATAAATCGTTATGCAGCCACCCGTTATAATTGCACCATGGGCTGTATTTAATCCTATAAATATAACAGTGTTGCCAGATTTTGCTTTTTTAACAGTTCAGTGAACATTTAAATCAAGGTTGGAAACCGAAAAAAATAACGGTATCGGTATTGATACCGGTACAATTATTTTTTAAATTTCGGTATCGGTAGCGGTATCGGTATTTTTTTTATTTCGGTATCGGTATTACCGGTACATACCGTTATCGAGTTTATAATACCGGTATACCGATATTACTGATAAATTTATTATTTCAGGCAGTGGACATAACAAAAAATCTTTTTTTTGTTAAATTACTTCAAAAAGGGAGTATTTTTACATTGACATATGTACGCGTATAAAAGCATATAAACTTATTTGTTTCTATATATGTTTTTATACTATTATTAAAAAATAATTTATTAAAGAAGTGAAACAAGGAGACTGCAGTTCAAACTTTACATATATAAAGTATACATTTTGGTTAATTAAACAAAATAGTAAAATTAAAAGTTTTGTCTATACTGATATATTACACTGTGTGACAAATTTTGATGAAACCGAAATACCTGGGACGTGTTACTATTTTTCTGCTAGGTATTGTCGAGTATAACAATACAAATTGTATTTGAAATTTTCCAGACACCTCCAAAATCTTGAGTTACGGGTAAAAACCGGTTTTTCGTACCCGTAGACACTTATCAACCTCCAACTAAGTTAAATATCAACCGATTTTAAATTTATGAACGGATACAGAAAGAAGAGACTAAGACCTTTTGAACCATATAGATATACAGTCAAATCCCGATAATTCTTACCCCAATAAATCATAATTCCCCATAATTCGTAATAAACTGTCGGTCCCTTGAAAAAATCTCGTTAATTCGTAAAATTTCCATACATTTTGGTCCCCTCGCTAATTCGTAATTTTTTTTTCAAATAAAATCTTCTTTATCTCTTATAAATCGTAATTGTTTGCTAACTACCACTTATAATTCGTAATAAAAACAACAAAAACATGGAAAGAATGATGAAATGAATATGTCAGTTTTATTTTTATTTTATTGTTTTTTGTTTGCTATTAAAATTACACGTATTTTACGCTAAGTAAATGAATTTGCTATTTTACTTTATGTATTTATTTTATTTATTTTGTATTTTATTTTTGACAATTGTTTTTTATGTTAATTTTTTATAGTTTTAGTAAAACCGCCGTTAATTCGTATTTATTTTATTTTAACCCCGTTAAATCGAAATCCCGCTAAATCGAAAACCCCTATAATTCGTAAGAAATGGCCGGTCCCTTGCGATTACGAATTATTGGGATTTGACTGTATCTTGTTTCAGTAAATTTCAAATATGTCTTTATTTTTTCACCAAATATGATTTTTTCGGTTGTTTTTGACACTTCTACTTTGTACACGTTCTTAGGCAATATTTTTGTTCTGGACCTATATTGTTTATAACTTTGTTTATAAAACATAATTGAATAAGAGTAATTCACAGGACTGATTTAAATATTTTGTTAGAAAACTTTTTGTTAAAAAACTACCTGAATGAAGTATTTCCCGTTCTACTTATACGCTTTCGGTGTATTTAAGCTTCCAGGATGATGAAAGTACAATTTAATAGATGTATATAAAATAAAATAAAATAAAATTTTTTCCTTCATTTTAAAAGTACTTTTCTTCACCTCAAGAGAGGAATATTTAACTTCAAATATAAAAGTTTAGAAGTTTTTTCTCTACCAACTTTATATATTACTGTGAAGTGTGTAAACAAGACCAACACCAAAGAAAGAAAGGTAATTGAAATATATTTTTGCAATCCAACTAAGTTGGATTGAAACTAAAACAACTTAACTTTTAAACAACTGTTTTTTTGGTATTCTGAATAACAACTAATTTTAGTTGACTTCGCAAAAATGCACGAAAAACAAAGGTTCTTATTTATGCTATATGTTCTGAAACCATAGTATCCATTACAAAACATTTTAAACATATTTAGTTTTGGCCTTGCTATTTTTTCTATGTTTTATGAACATGGGCATAATATTGGTTGACAAATGGGATTGGTTGGCGTCTGGAATAGTAAAGCAAAACGAACACAATAGTCGAAATAAAAACCAAAATACAACTGATAAAAAGCAGTTGTCTCATGGTGAAAAAAGTTGTAATACATAATAAAAATTTGGCAACTACAACTCAACTATCATTTATTTTTTGGCCGGAATCGGTATACCGGTACGTACCGGTATAGACGTAAACGGTAGTCTGGATACCGGTATTTTCTAACCGAAATGGATTTCGGTATCGGTAACGATACCGGTATCCAATTTTAACGGTATTTGAATCGGTATCGGTATTTTTACGATACCGTTTGCCAACCTTGATTTAAATTGTCTAAAATAAATGTGACTTTAAAACAACAAGCCTTTTTTCTTGAAAATATTTTTACCGATTAAAATAATAATCACTAAGAAGCTAAAAATAATTTATGTAGTGTTATCAGTCGGTATAAAAAAGCCAGTAAGTTTACATTTTTGTCTGTCTAGCGTTTATCGTAAACGTTTACTTGCCAATCTTCTTGATACTTACTGGTCGCGAAAAGCACTGCAGTTTAATTTTTTGTCATCGGCTCAATTTTGTTTTAGAAAAGTTTTATTGCTTTAAAATAGTTATATAAAAATAGTTTTAATTTTGGGTCTTTGCTTTTTATGTATAAACAAGTAGTTGCGTAAATTATAACATTTTCCATTACGGGTTATTTTTATAATTTATTAATTTTTTTTTTTTTTTCAATTTAAACAATAACTATATTGAATTACAATCTTAATGGTTTCATTAGAAAAAAAAATAAAAATTAATGTTTCATTAGGAAAAAAAATAAAAATTAATGTTGTACATACATGTTTTACACATTTTAACAATCACCAATGGGAATTTTTACTTGTTTCTTCTAATGCGTTTGCTATAACTCAATATGAATCAACTCAAACTGTGTATTTATTTTAGTTTAAAAAAATAATAAAACTAATAATTGAAATTGAAACAATGTGTTAGCTTTTCACAAGTTATTTTTTTTTCGCAAAATTTATGAATAAGTTAAACAAACGTTTAAAAATTTTCAAATGAAATTTTCATAAATAGCCGTCAAAGGTCCAATCAGGCATGTCTGATACCATAATCGTCGTCATAACCATAAATATATTTTAGTTAATTTAATTATTGTTTTTCGAACTGTATTTGTTTCTATATTCTTATGAATTGAATAGGCTAATGTTCGTAACGCTTTTTAAGCCAAATTACATGTGATAATTATTAATGAACAAATAACATCAAAGTTAGTTGTAAATATTCTGACAACAACACATAGTTGAACGGAACAGCCAGCCAACATAAATATATTTGTTTCTTCTATTAGTGCTGCCATAACCATACACAGCTGTTTATGTTCTCATTACTTTATTTATTTCAAAAGTGCAACAACAAAAATATTAAAAAATTTCTAATTTGTTTACATGCTATACAGAAAAAATTACAATCATATACATATATGTAAAGCGATCTTTATTTGAACACGAATTTAACAGCTGATAGTTGCTTTTTGTTTAGTTTGATTTGAAATTGCATTATGAATGACTAACACCAGAGCAACACGTGCAAATTGTTGAAAATTTTAATGAAAATAATTGTTTTATTCGTGAAACTCGTCGTGCACTTCCTTCATTTTATGGCATACAAATCGTCCTTCATTGGATTATTTTCTTTGAGGTTAAGTCACTTGTCTATGTGGATAAACCACAAACAATTGAACACCTTGAAATCAACATTCGAAGAGTTATCGGCGAAATACAGCCGCAAATGCTGCGAAAAGTTGTTGAAAATTGGTGTCCCAGATTGTGCCTTCTACGCGCTAGCCGTGGCTGCCACATGGCAGAAATCGTATTTAAAAATTGATTTCACAAAATTTTCTTTCCAATAAAGCCCGTTTCATTGATATTAAAAATATATTTCCTTGTTTTATTATGATTTAAACATGTGTCACTCTATAAAAAAACACCCTTTACATATGAATGCAAAATTATTTAAATAAAAGTAACCCCATAAGAAAACGGATTATTTCAACTGTGAACCTCCATATAAAACCAAAATAAACAAAAATGTTGCTCGGTTGATAGTTAAAAAATGCAACCTCACACCCCTGTTATATCGATAAGAACAAATATTAATTATTATTTTAATATTAAAGATGACAAATGATGACTGATAATAAAAAAGATGACAAAAATATAAATATATTTATAATCAAATTTTATAGATAACAGCGAGTTTAAATAGAGGACGTATGGTCACCTCATCTATAAGCTATAAGCTTAAATTAAAAGTGACATAACCATATGTCTACGGCACGTTGAAATTGAAGTTGAAAATCTGTCTATTGCCGCTCTATCACAACCTCGCAATCAGACTTATTTCTACTCAACGAATTGCAGTCAGTCACTATTCTAAATTTAATACCCTCAAGATATACCTCGAAGTGGATATATGTATGTATATAATGACAAGCGTCTCTAATTTAAAACTGTGTTAACGTTCCTCTGCGTCTGAAGTTTTTTTTTAGAAAAATACGCAAATTTTCTATCATTCTGTTTCTGAAGCAGAATTGCACCAAATCTGTGTTTGCTAGCATCTCCCCTTTGGGACTATAAATAACCAATACAGGGTCAGAAATTAATTTATCCTTCAAAGAGCGCTAAGTATAGGGCGAAAAGTGCTAAGTTGGCATCGCTGTGCTTGAGTGTTTATTAAAAAAAAATTTTTTTTGTAATAATTCAATAAATTTTGCACTAAAATAATCAATTTCAGGGGGTCTACTCTGTAATTCGAAACGAAAGAAAATGCTTTCGAATTTGCATGTTATTAATATACAAATTCTAAAGTATTTTCTTTCGTTTCGAATTACAGAGTAGATCCCCAGTATATTTTTAAATAACTATATTTTACTGAACAAGTAAAATATTAATTTTGAGAAAAAGCACGATAAAATATTAAACTTAGCTTTTTCTTCAATTTAATGGTAATGCAAATCGCCCAGGTCTGGTAACCATACTTTTAATCAGGCAGCCTTTATTTACGTTTTATATGGAATTGCTGGCAACAATGCTGCCAGAATAGTTTCATTTTGATTTTTCCCCCATCATTCTCTTTCTCTCACGAAATAGCCTTGCCATACGTATAGTTAGCGTTGCTGTTGTGACACTAAAGTAACGCTTTTGACCCTTTTTCGTGCCAATGACACTTTTTATGACCCTTTCTTAATTTATGACTTTGTATCATCTTAACAAAGTGTATGGCAATCATATGCTCAAAAATTGAACGAAGCAGAGCTGCTCGTCCAGTTGACGATATTCGGTTCGATGGAGTCGATCATTTTACTGCTTTGGTCGATAGAAAATATTGCAAAAAATCTGACACCCAAATCCCTGATTCCAAATGCAAATTATTTCTGGGAGTATCAAAATTAAAAAAAAAATATTTTAACTTGCTTTTATCTTTAACCTTAATAAAACTTTTTATAAATAAAATTTAAATGTGATTTTTCATTACTTGCAAACTGGCAACAACATACATACGGTGTTCACTATTCTTTACCAGGCGTTCATTCCTAATGTTTTTGTAACAGTAAATTAAAACTTACGGTTCTTTTGCCTATATAAACTTAAAAAAAATATTAGCTTCATCCGATCATTTTTACGATCTGGCCGGTTAGAGGGTTAACATTGATTTATAATTAAAGTATGTTAATTAATTTTATTTTAGTCTAATGTATTTAATTGTTAAAATTCGTGTTTGTTTTTTTTTTTAATTGAAAGAAAATTTATTTTTTTCTTCACAAAAAACTTTGCCCTATTTTACTTTAAAATACCCTTTTATGACCCTCTTCTTCTTTCTTAAATACCTTTTTTATGATACTTTTGCGAAATTTTCAACGGCAACCCAGTGTATAGTTGTAAAATAATGTAGACTCTACATTTTACAGTTGCAATAATGAGCATTTCAATGTAATATTGCATTAAGGGACAGAATCATGTAGAAAGAGAGAAGAGAAATTTTATAGCAAATATTTTAGCAAAAAATTTAAATTATGACAAGAGAAATTTTACTGCGAACATTTCAATATGAATAAAAAATTGATTTTAGGACGCAGCCTGAAATTTTGATTTGTGGTGGTGAAATGTTGCCAAACTCATCTAAATATACATAAATCTCTGCTCTGCAATTGTCACAATTACACATTTTATATAAAAAAAAGTTAATTTTTAAATAACCACATTGCCAGCACTTGTTGCTAATTTAGTAATTGCTTTCAACAAAGTATTTATAATCTTTTTGTCCTTACCACTTGAAAAAACCCCTCTTAATCTTTTCAAATTGTTTAAAACAATTGTTTGAGTTACCATGGTTTTGACATTTGTTATAAAAACTTTGCGTTCTTCCCACTTTTTCATACGAAGCAATTAACTTGCTAAAAATATATGTATGTATTTATAAAAGTACTTCAACTTTATTATAAACGCCCTAAAACATGCTTCATATTTCAATTTCCTTTTACAGTTTGCCTTATTGTTTGTAACGGTGCTTCATTCAGCTGAAAATTGTTCTTAATTTAAAATTTAATATTAAAGTACATATAAATGTTCGACTTTATTAAAGTTGTTTTTTATTGCTTCCGTAAAAAAGTTATTTAACGCAAGTTTAAAACATATTCAGCACGTAACTTTATTTTGTAAATGTCAACGTTGCAAAAAAAAACTGTTATAAACATTTCCAGCATGAACTCATTCATAGGTGCATACATACATATGAGTGTATGTGTGTACATATGTATGTGTGTATGTAATTAATTTAAAAACACTCCTTGAAAGCCTACTTCAAAGTTGCCACGTCATTTGAAATTGAGGTAAATTTGTTGTGAACTTCAACTTTCGACACGTAACGGAAATTAAAAAAAAAACAGTTTGTGTGTGCTTGTATGTTTGTGTTAAATGAAAAACGCATTTCCGTTTTAATTTGAAATCAATAGTAGATATAATTATGCGAGCAAATGCCGTTAAACTTATTTTGCTTTGGCCTACATTCGTGCACGAATGCAAATAGGTTTTTTACGTATTTTTTTTTTTGCTCTATATTTATGTGAGTCTAAGTAGTACATGCATAGTAGTACGTTTTTTTATAAATTTAAACAGCTGCATATGCCATTTAACGCTAATCAGACTAAATTCATAATTTTTCAAAAGTGAATAATTGTCAATTCCGTGTGTTGCTAAATGCATCACTTAGTCCCGGTCCGGACTTGCAATTTTTGTTGCAGCAACTTTTAATTTTTTAGTGTAAAAGAGCGAGGTAGGAATACAAAAAGTACATATGTATGTATTTCTATTTCAGCACTCTCCCACATAATCAATAATTGAAGCACAGCCGCGAATAACGTTGTAAAAGACAATTTTAAAAAAACCAGTTTTTTTCACAGATTACAATTAACATAACTCTCTTGCGTTGTTCAAATATAAAACCATTCAAAATTATGCATCTTATCGCCGTCAAAATACAATTACAAATCGGTCAGTCAGTCAGTGCAAAACTTTGTAAGTAACTAATAAAATCATGCAAACGAAATTGTCGAAAATAGTTGATAAATTTAGCAGAGATACAAAAAGGAAAAGCTAAATCATCATTATTTTCAATAAGGTAAAAAAATTTTAACGAAGAAAGCAATCTTGCTTCAAAATACGTTTATTGGCTCTCCTGAAAAATTATTATTTTGTCACTTAAAACGTTATTCGCGGCTAAAGGCCTCGTTAGCCGACTGTAGAAATCGTAGATGTAATGTAAATGTAAATGTAATGTAAATGTAAATGTTTGAGCGCTTATAGAATGCTTAAAAACGTGTCATGTGTTTTCGACACGAACAACAAAACTTCCTTGTGCACACATACATACATGCTAATTGCTTTGTGCCCAGCAAACACTCATTTTTGATTTTAAATTGCGAGTTATGTGAAGTCAAACGTGAAAGTTCATATAATATTTAAATTCGTGGAATTCATTGTGATTGAAATCTATATGGATTGTGTGATCATACATACATATGTATGTATGCATTACTGCTTATAAGTTAATAATATAGAAAATGGTAATGTTTCAATTAATCCAAGATTTTTTTTAAATTATTTCGCTGAAGCTATTATAATTTACTTTCTTTTGATGGCAAGTTTTTACTGTTGGAAAAAACTAATTGAGTTTTAGAAATACGACATCTTATATAATGGAAATGTGCCTAGAGGTTTTAAAAATTATTATTTTATGTAAAAGAACTCAATTGTAATAATTTTAATAGCAGCTGTAACGCTTAAGCCTCTAACCGTAATATTTGCATATAACTACAAGTAGCAAAACAGATTTTGAGCAATTTCATCGGAAAGACGAAGTGCTTGACTCCGTAATTTCCAGGAATGCCTATGGTTTCAGTAGCACCTCAATCATGTAAAAACATTATTATATATCCACTTTATCGTTTTATACTTTTCTTATTAATGTCCGTACCTACTAATAATAATTAATTTGAATCACAAACAATATACATTTAAATATGTATATTTTTGAACAAGAACACATATATACTACTTTTTGTTTGCTGGGTGTTTATCAGTATAACAAATTCAAATGAAATGCGCAACAGCTGTTCGAAACATTGATGGGAGTTCAATATCTTCACATTATTTTTGATTGTGTGGAAAAAGTACGAAAATTATTTAAATGGTATCAAATCATTATTTTATACTTACAAACAATGCTATGACTTTGATATTTAGTGAAATTACAATTTTAGCTTCATATGTATACATACATACATTATAACGTATTATAGTTATAAAAATATTTATATTTTTATTATCATTATAATTGTTATGATTATATGATTTTGGTATTATTAAATAAAAATAGTTTTTGTGCGTTTTATGCTGTTTGTTCGCACAAATGTACTATATGTATGTTACATATTCATACATATATGTATATGAATATTAACAAAAAAATAAACAAATACGATTTTTTAAAGAAAAAAACTTTATTAGAAAACTAAATTTATTAAATATGTCATGTACGTATACAAATTTAGCAACGCAATAGCTTAAATTATCAAAAGCTAAAAAGTACCAACATAGGGCTATTGTGCCACACTCTCTTTCAATATACATACATCCCATCACTGTCTACAAATGTCACGTAACGTCGTCATGAAATTCTATTTTCTGCAGGTTCAGACGTTACATTTACGTGACATTTCAGTCAGGTAAGCATTTGCATAGCTTTTGATGCAACAGATTCGATCAGCTGACACATTTACATTTACAGTTCTACATTTACAGTCGGGTAATTCTGCCTTAACCTTCAATTGTTGCAACAAAAATTGCAAGTCTGGACCGTGACTTACCACAATCGAAAATTTGCTTAGGTTTTATGTCTAATACAAATATTAGAAATATTATCATATTTCCTTTGATTTCGTATATACATACATACATATATATCGTTACCTTAATATATAAAGGTCCTAACTCATTATTTTTCTGTAGTCGAATTTTTTTTATAATTCGTTAAAACAACTTATAATATATCGAAAAATGCAAAAATGTTGAATTAAAAAATAATGACTTAGGGCCTTTCTATAGTAAGGTAACGATATATTCAATACTTTAGTTCCTATAAGGATCATGGGGCCTCTTTGATTTTGTATAACACAAACAAATTTGCAGGTAGAGTTGCGTCCAACAAGTATTTTTGAACTAGTTCGTTCTGTTGGACACAAGTCCGGTAAAAAAACCGTCAATATAAATAAAATGGGTTTGAAACAACTTTTGATTCGAACACAAATGAACTACATAGTTCAAAAAGAGCTGTTGTACATAACTCTATTTGCAGGTAAGCTGACTTCCACAATGTCAATTGCTTTGCCTTCGAACAAACCGTAGTTTTTCCAAACGCTGCACTACAAAACGTACACAATACACTTCTTTTCAAACGTCTTCTAACAGATATTAGAAATCTTAGAGCTTTCATGTTTTACAACTTTGTATCTGTACTTGAAATAAATACTGAATTGGAAGTATACACATACATATTAACTTTGAATTGAAGCGTTTTGAAAGTTGGTCGTACTTTTCAAAACGATTTTTTAGACGACTTCAAAAATGAAGTATATTCTCTGTTTTTTTTTTCTTTTTATCACTTCATACCTCCGTCATTTGTTATATGAGTAGAATAATTTTGTTTCTAAGGAGTACCCCAAGTGCATCTTCTGAGATGACGGGAGTGACAATGCCGATCGCGCGACCCTACAAGCATTTCGCTAACATCCTTTTAAGACAAAGTCGAGATTACTTACAGAAATTAGTCAGTTAGTTGGTCAGCTGTATCTAAAGGTCTACAAAAGCAGGCCTCGAAGTAGATTAGAAATGTTGGTGGAATTTCCGAGCATCGAGATACAATATTACGAAGGTGTCCGGCTTCATCAAGATCACATAATCTTCATCCAAGATTCTTATAGTGCTTTCCAAGTTCAATGCTCCAATATTTCCAAGAAAATAAGGCTCAATTTGGTAAAATAATATGTTTTAAGCCTTGGCAATCATCTTTGAGTGCCAAAAAAACCCCTTATTGTGAATGGCGTCGTCGAAGTCACATCAAGACGACAGTAAATATTATCACTTGTCTACTCTTTATCGGCAACAATTGACTCTTATTGACAATCTCTTACTAATCTCTAAGGTTTTGTAAATTAATGCAGCATGTTAATTTTAGTCAATTCTTGTCGACAAAGTGACAATTTTTACTGTCGTCTTGATGTGACGTCGACGACGCCATTTGCAATAAGGGGGAATAAATCACTTCTCGCTGGGCCTATTGGGAAATCCCTTACTGTGCTGCACCTGGTGCGCATGAGCAATTGGTTTGCTCAGCTGGTGCTGATCAGCTGATAATTTTTATTGCTATAAATGTTTTAGTTCCAACAACAGCCGACTTCCAAAAGTTATGGAATATGTTAACGTTATACAACACTATCAGGAACCAGCATATTTTTGTGGAGATAGAAATACCTTCTCAAACCTCAATACTAAATAATCCCTTTTTTACCATTAGTTAAACTGACAAATGTTATTGGTTAAGAAATAGATAGACATCAGCTGATTCTTTGTAAATTATTATTAGTTAGAATTGGTGTTTGGTGAAAAAAATACATTTTAGACATACATACATACGTTTCTATCATAAACCAATTTAAGCACTAATTCAATATCTTGCACGGTAAAGTTTGATGAGCGCGCACTTGTTTTATCGATTTTTAAGAAATAATATAACAAATGTAAATAAAAACCATATGGTATAGAAGAGCTGCCAATACTGAAACTTAATAGTTTGATAGGGTACCATTCTTTGCTCATATTATGAACTTTAGTTAAAATATACACTGTGAATATGAAGTATTAGTTTAACAATAGTTATAATTTTAATTTACTATTAATTAACCAATGACTGTAAATTTGGTCCTAAGGGTGCATTATATTTCAACAAAATAAAATAAATAAATAAGAAATTAAATTCTTATTCATCCCTTGGAACAGCAATTTTTGTAATGAGTGGCTGATGGTTATTTTGCTCTTCATATACTGCGGAGTTGCATTTTAGAATTTTTGACATTTGCAGTATTCCCAATTCTAGATTTTAGGTACGGAGGAGCTGAAAAGTCGTTTTTACACAGATCATGAATATAGCAAATTAATAAAGCAATTAAATAATTAAATAGAGCAATTGTTTAATTAAATACTTGTGGGTTACACCACTTCTGCACTGATAGCCTCACATATCTCCAAAATATAATATAATAATTTAAATTTTTTAATCAATTTCTTCTTTGAGTATATATTTTTAATATTTTGTTTCTGTTAATCTTCTTTGTGATTTCAGATGACGTGGAACGTTTAAAACCACAAAAACGCGGTTTCTTTCAATCAATTTTATGCTGCTGGCGGCGCAGTCGTACAAAAACAAATCAAAATGGCACACCCATTGATGGGTCAACAACACCGCCACCTTTACCGGACCAACAAAGGTACCTACTACCTCAGGTTAGGCATTCGGATATGCACAAAAAATGTATGGTCATCGATTTGGATGAAACGTTAGTGCATAGTAGTTTTAAGGTGAGTTTCAATTCTTTTTTTATTTGTCTCAAACTTCTTGTTGTAACTTTTTTTAACCCCCGATTAAAAAAAGGGGTGTTATAAGTTTGTAGTGTGTGTCTGTGTATAGGTGTATTTTAGTTTTAGTTTTTGATTTAGTTTTTATGTTTGAAAGGTGACTTGATTTTAAAATTTTTAATTTTTGTTATCAATCGCATAAATTATTATAAAATGTGTTATTTTTAAAATTTTTTTTTTTTGCTTAACTTTGAAAAGTGATGTCCTGCTCTGCGATACATACGATCAAAATTTGACATCAGACTTGATTATTTTTTTAAATTGTTCTAAACAATAACTACTGCATTCTAAAATAATAATAATTTGGCTTTGAAGTATATGTTAAAACAAAGTTTCCATAGACGCAATTTACACTGTGTCTTTTCCGCTTGCCTATGTAGGCAGGAAGTGAGAAGCTTGCGGGATAAAACAAAAGGCGCGAAATGAAAATTCGAGGGGATTTATGGCATTTCTCTTTGCCTTTTTCCTAATCTCAGCATTAAGCGTCTATATAAATGCCAAAAAGGCATGAATAAAAAAGGCTTAATGTAAATGTGTGTGACTTTTCGTAGGGGGCTTAAAAGAAAATTATCAATACAAGACATAGTGTGAAATGCCTCATACAAATTTTGACAAAAGCACAATCGAAATGCAAATTAAGACTTTTTATCTGACCAGGGTTGATTTTTTACAAATCCAAGCAAACTGACAAGTCATCTGTTTCGACGCCGGAGCCACGCTGTTGTTTATGGTATTTTTCTTCGTTTTAAACTGGCTCTCAATTGTTAATGTTCTTATGCCGAAAAAAATAAATAAATAAATAAAATTAAATATGTAAATTAATAGGTTATCGTATTGAAATATATTTCGTGTAAGAGATGTCCAAAAGCTGACGAAATTTATTTATTTTTCTTTTCTTTCTTTTATATAAATCGATTACTTTGACCGCCGAATATTTTCAAAGGCCAGCTCATCCAAAGCCTGCTTGAAACTGCTCTGCCGTTGCAAGTCAACGATTAATGTGGTCATATTAGTTCTGAACAGCTGTTTGTTTTCTTCTTCTGTTTAATTTTAGTTGAGATGTGATGGTGTGAACACAAAATGTCCTTTTATATTAAATTTTTTTAACAGTCGAAACAAATGTCGTTGGACTTCTTTTCCCCAAAATGTGCTGAAAGTCTTTACACTTGTAACGGGTGTTTTTTTAGAGGTATAGAACTTCGAATTGAAATAAAACACAAGAAAATCGTTTTAATGTCCATCAATTTGGCTTTATTGGAAGGATAATTTTATGCCATTAATGTTTAAATATGATTTCGGGCATGTGGCCGCCGCGGCTGGCTCGAATAAAGCCAATTCTACAGGTCCAATTTTCAACCACTTTTTCGAGCATATGGGGCCGTATGTTGGCAATAACGCCACGAATGTTGGCTTCCAAGTCCCCTAACGTTTCTGGTTTGTTGGCGTAGACGAGCGACTTCACATATCCCCAAAGAAAATAATCCAATGGTGTCAAATCACACGATCTTGGTGGCCAATTGACAGGTCCATTCCGCGAAATTATGCGCTCATCGAATGTTTCCTTCAATAAATCGATTGTGACGTGCGCTGTGTGGCATGTAGCGCCGTCTTGTTGGAACCACAACTCATCCACATTCAAAATCTTCCATAAAGTTGATGGACAAAGTAACAATTGCTGTGCATGGTGGCGAATCGATTCATTCGGGTCCTCTTCAACACTTTGCTCTACAGCGGCAATTGTTTCTTCGGTGCGCACTGTTCGACGTCTCTGCGGATGCGTATTATCACATAGAGTAAACGTAGTGCGAAAACGATCCATGGTTAACCGAATTAATTGCTCTGATGGACGATTATGTCGACCATAAAATGGACGGAGCTTGCGGTAAACTTCGCGAACTGAACCATTATTTTCGAAATAAATTTGCACGATTTGCAAGCGTTGTTCTTTTGTCAACCTGTTCATGATGAAATGGCAAACCAAACTAAATATTAATCACTTGACAGCTGACAAAATGGCCGCCAGTTAAAAAAGTGATGCCAACTTAAAGTTCTATACCTCAATAAAAAACACCCGATATAATAGTCAGAGTGGCCCTTAAGTGGTGGTGCCCATTTTCTGCTTCGCACATACGTGCTCTTTTTAACGAATGTATTATCCATAACTTTTCGCAAAATTTTGGGTGAAATGGCGATGATTTTATTTCGAATGTTACTTTTTAGTTGGTAGATGGTTTTTAGTCTTAAAAACATTCTTTCTTTCAAATATCTCCAAAGAAAACTATTAGGAGCTGCAAAATCTAGTGAACATGGAGCCCAGTTAAAATCACTTGTGAAATAATGCGTTCGCGGAATATGTCCCTTACCCAAGCCATTGAGGCGCGTGGAAAAAATATAAAGTTCTCTGCAGCGACGCCCTTGATAGCCCAAGTTGTGTCCAACGTTGTGTGACTATGCTGCGCACATTAAAATGACGACGATATGCACGCTGTGTCAACACAACAGATTGTGGGTTTGAAAAATAAAATGCATTTATTTTTCTGCTCGAAAATCTAGATATTCGTTTTAAATTCCCCAAGTCTTCTTCACAAAATACTTAAAAAAACAAAGATAAAATAATAATTAAAAATGTTATACAGCCCAGCGAGTTTTTTCCTTTTCTTCTATTTTGAATTAGTTTTTCCCCTTTTTTTACCACATGTGAAAATAAAAAACTCCCCGGGAAAAGTACGTATTATGAACACAGTTGAACTTGCGTTTTTTTCTAAAAATCTTTCCCTTGAAAAACAGAAGGGAGTTTACATACAACTACAGTTAATACTTCATTAAAACAAAATGTATAAAAATAAAATAGTATTTCATAGTTCTTTTATTTCGAAATACACAAATAATGTGCAAATACATCATTTGCAAACTTTTTTATATATTTTTTCAATTTGTTGAATTTCAAAAATTTTGTTTATTACCTCGCTTATACGCACATCTTCTTTGCAAATAAAACAATTTGTAAATACTGAACTCACTGTTTATACGTATGTAGATAGTACACATTGTTATCTGTGATTTATATTACAACACATTATTAATTATATATTGCATTTTTTACTGAACAAAAATAATTGGCAACATTTTACACCTTATTTGCAAATAGTTTCCGTGAGTTAGTAACTTACAATAAAAAAGTTATACGGCAACGCTTTCCACTTTTATATGCAAAGTGCGTATAAACGGTATAGGGAAAAAACAAAATGTCAACAAAGAAACAAAACAGATGGCTTCGTAATGCGGTGATGCCATGTATTACTCTTTTATTTTCAAGGAATTTGTGATTGGACGAATTTTTCCTCGAGAAAATTATTTTCTGTGAGAAATAAATTCCGAAGGAATGTTCATGATTGGGCTAGTAAAGTACTCAAACCATATATAATTAGTTTTTCCGCTGACTTTTCTACTTGGGTTTATCTTAAAGTTAAATATGTTTCTTGCCTTAAGTTCGATCAATTTTAAAAAAACCAATTACCACTTCATGGTTCTAGCCTTTGCAAAATTTAAATTTTAGATAGAATACCTTGAAATCCGCTACCTATCACATTTTGTTTTAGCGTGTTCAATGCCGGCATATAGAATCGGGTTCGCACGACTGTAAAGAATGATACAAGCGTGGACGGACTCCATGTACTTTTAATAATTTTAATGTCACTGTAACACTTATTCATGTGCAATGAGTTTTTGTTTTTAAGAATATTGTGACCATATTTACACGAAATGGCGAGAAATTACATAAAATTTTTCTCACACTCATGCGGAAACTAAATCGCTTTAATACACACGCATACATAACATACATATACATGCATACGAGTATGTATATGTACGTCTTAATAAAATATTATTTATGGATATGTGTTTAGGTTTTGTGGCAAATATTTATATACGGCTCATTTGTTTTTGGTCTTGTTTCACTTTAACCATGAAATCCTCCTGACTTCTAAAAATATTTCTCACAATTTTTTGTATTTAACTAACTCATCAATATTCGCTGCATACATTGAGGCGTTAGAAATTTTCTTTTTTTAGAGCAACCTTTGCGGTGCCTATTTCTTTGTCACAGCTGGAAAATGTTCATAAGCACAAGCTGGGGTTTTGCCCCTTTCCCTTTATCATGGTTGGCGTTTTTCTGCTTTGACTACCACGCTTTTGTAATATATTAAAGAACATTGTAAAATTTTTTCTTTAATCTGGGACCAAAATCTCGTGGTCGAAGTGGAAATACGACAACCGCGATAATTTAAAATTTTTGACAATAAATTTGCGAAAAAAAAATTTAAACAAATCTGATAACCACACCGGATTTATAAACTTCATATTCAGCGTTGTTTGCGGCAATGCCAATTTAGCGCGTTTTAACATGCCAAACGCGCTTTTCAATACAAGTAATCGATCGAAAGTTTTCTGTCGACAGGGCAGATAGGACAGGCACTTAATTTTAAATATATTCAATACAAATGGGTTTAATTAAATAAATTCAGCGCAAACATGATTGTTCGGAATTTATTTCTCACGGAAAATAATTTTCTCGAGAAAATATTTCTCCAATCATAAATTAATTGGGAACAAAGATACATGGCATCACCGCATTACGAAGCTCGTTGTTTTGCTTGTTTGTTGGAATTTTGTTTCTCCCTGTTTTTTTTTTTTTTTTTTTTGAGTGAGAGAGTAAACAAAATGATTAAAATTCACCAGCTTGTAAAAATATGTAAAAATAAGTTTATAAATGATTTATTTGGACATTATTTGTATTTTTCCACATACGAGAACTATAAAATATAAGTTTATGTATATAAATTTTGTTTTAATAGAGTATTAAATATGTTTTTATGTAAACTCCCTTCTGTTTTGCAAGTGAAATATTTTTAGTGAAAAAAGCAAGTTCAACTGTGTTCATAATTCCTACGTTTTTCCGGGGAGTTTTTTATCCCCGCTTTAAGGGGAAAAATAAATTTATGATAGGAGAAAAGGGAATTTTTGTTTTTGATTGGGCTGATTAATTTATAAATTTTTTTTTAGTTTTACTTTAACATTTGTTAATGCACTAATGATCCCAACAATTCATTTCTTTCAATGTATTTTTAATAAAAAAATATTTTACTGAATATGTAAAATAATAATTTTGCATTATTACTGCATTAAGAAATGTTGAACTTAAATTGTAACAATTCCCAAAATTAATTATTAACTTGACTGCATCCGGTCAAAAATACTTGTGTGACAACACTCTATTCTTGCTACAGCAATGAATAGCTGTTGTTGTTTTTTACATTTATTTTCTTTACATACTTCTTACAACTACAATTCGAGCTGAAAAAGGTCAGCCAATGTAGCAAGGGTAAAGGCTCAGTTGCCCGACTGTAATGTAATGTAACTGCAACGTAGGAAACAACTACATTGCATCTCTATTACCATTTGCATAACAATATCGATCAGCTGTTTCCTACTGTTGCTGAAACTTTACATTACAGTCGGGTAACAGAGGCTTAAAGAAAATAAAATATAAAATAAAAAACATGTTATTATTCAGTTCTTGTTTCAACTTTGCTATTAATTGAACTTCTCATTTGTTTAAATGGAAGTTTAACATAATACATACATATATACATATATAGTTGTTCTAAGAAATTTTTGGATAAATGTTCCCTGATGATCAATTTAAATATATTTTTAATTAAAAAATATTTTACTAAATAAGTAAAATAATAATTTGGCACTATTAGTGCGTTAAGAAATGTTTAACTTAATTGTAACAATTCCCAAAAAAAAACACTAATTATAACTAGTTTTATTTTTATAGCTTTGCTATTTATTTCGCGATACAGGAGTTAGGACGTGATTTTCGTAACAAAAATAATCGACACTATTAAAGTTATAAATTTATTTTTGTTTTGATTTCTTTGTACTTAAAAGCGGTGTACGAAAATAAATGAAACAAATTGTTTGATGTTGCTTTGTTTCGTTCTTTGAAGTAAGTGAAACAAAAGCAAAACAAAAACAATGAGAACAATTGCTCAATTTTTGCACATGAACACAAACCAGAGAACACAGCCGATCGGCTGTAAGCCGGCTAACAGCCACCACCGGCTACAAACAATACATTAATTTACTTTTACGCCTAGAAAAGAAATAATTGAAACGTTTTGAAAAATTTGCAGAGAATTTGACTTCTTCATATAATATAATTTTATTGCATTGTTATTTCACACATGAAATTTGTTTTATATAACTTAGCAGCAGGTGTCCTAAGACACCTCTCTTCTTTTTAAGAAACTGTGGGCTGTTTGGGGATAAGAAAATAGGTATTTTGGGAATTAATGGAACTTTTATTTGACCTCTTATTATCATATAATTATTTTATTGAGCTTGAGGTCTTTTATTTAATATAATTAACAATATTTATTTTTCAAAAATATTTCGACACTTTGTGTGTCTTCTTCAGTCGAAGACCTTAATAAGAGTTGAATAAAATATTTTGGAGATTTTAGGAGATGAAAAATTTAAAAATGGGTACAAAATAATAAAGCATAAAATAATATTGAGAACCGTATTGGTCCATATTATCCGCTACTTTTGCGAGATGGTTTTAATACATCCCTTTCCATTTCTTCTTTGTTTTTGAGTAAATAATCTCAATTGTATCAATGTGTAGTAGGCCAATATTTTTTAGAAGTTTTGGTCCTCACAGTAGTTATGACGTCGCCCTCGTACATATTTGATTCGTCTAAGCCATTATTTTTTATTTTCTTGCATAGATTTAAATAAAATAAAAATTTATGTATTTTAAAATTTTAAAACCATTTAAAAACCTAAAATCATTGCTTTAAAGAAAGCCATAACCCAAATAAATTATGCATTATTGTTGTCTCATAGCATTAGAAAATTGTATTGCATACTTTGAGGCTATTTTTATATGGTATATATAGAATTTATTGCATACTCCAAGGGTATCGTTTGTTTTGTGAAATTACTTTTTACTGTAACATTTTTGTTATTTTTGTCATTGTTATTGCCGCTTCCATTTTCTTTTTATTATCATACAATTGTGTGTTTTATCACATCAATTATTTGTAGAGCGGAAAAAAAGAAAACTAAATTTTTCAATACAAAGTGTTGACTTCAAATAAACTAACAACAATATTATTGTTGGAGTA
The DNA here is from genome assembly GCA_944452675.1 of Tachina lurida. Lineage (NCBI taxonomy): Eukaryota > Metazoa > Arthropoda > Insecta > Diptera > Tachinidae > Tachina > Tachina lurida. The sequence goes on along the minus strand of OX101754.1, from coordinate 25,933,309 downwards.
CATTTAAGTTGTGATTTTTTTTTGTGATATTGTGCTGGGGTGTAAATATTGGTTTGTCTGCTTGTCAGCCAGGGCAATACGTTTCCAAGGGAGCATGAAAACGTCTTCATACCACTTTTTTTTTTTTGGCAACCAGAAATGAGTAATTTTTATTTTTGCTTTTGCTAGATTTACCACAGAATAAAGTGAATCAATGTTTTTCTACTTCATGATTCATATTTTGGCAAATGCCAGGATAATAAAATTTCATGAGATACATATTTGAAAAAAAAAAAAGATATTTTTAGTTTAAACAAAACTTTTACTTTTAAAGCGTTTTATCACAAATGTTAAATATTTCTTTCAGCCAATTCCAAATGCTGATTTTATTGTGCCAGTTGAAATTGATGGCACCATTCATCAGGTGTACGTTTTAAAACGGCCTTATGTTGATGAATTTCTTCGAAAGATGGGCGAATTATATGAGTGTGTATTATTTACAGCATCACTAGCCAAATATGCAGATCCTGTGGCCGATCTGCTAGATAAGTAAGTGTTTGTCATTTTCATTAAAGTGTAATTTTTATTAAAATTCTTTGAACTTTCTTTCTTTTTGTCAAACCAGATGGAATGTGTTTCGTGCAAGACTGTTTAGGGAATCATGTGTTTATTACAGGGGTAATTATATTAAGGATTTAAATCGTCTTGGACGCGATTTACAAAAAATTGTTATTGTTGATAATTCACCAGCTAGTTATATATTTCATCCAGACAATGCGGTAAGTGCAAAAAAAAATCTACCATTAATTTGTTTATAAACAAATCCCAGAAAGTGTATAAAAAATTAAATCTCAGAAGCATATGTATACATATATACAAATAGTTGCAAATCTAGAATAACGTCCTTTAATCACCCAGTCAAGTCATCCAGTCAATTTCAATGCATTACAAAAAAAAAAAAAAAAAATTGGGGCTTGTCTACCCTTTGTCGACAACAACTGACTGCTATTGACAGGCTCATGCTATTTTCTAGACCTTAGGGAACAGAAATGTACTGTCAATAATACAAAATTGCTCCCGAAGGCGAGTAGACAAGCTCCAATTTTTTCTTATTGTATTGACGTTACAGCGATGTTGACAACTGCAATAAGAGTGAAAGGAAAAACAAAACAACATTCATTTAAGGTTTGATTTTGATTAGGCTAAAGTTAGTAATTTGTGATAATTTTTATAGAACAAATAACAACAAGTTAATTCTAAATTTTCTGACAAATACTAGCAGAACGGAACAACATGCTGTTTTCGTGTGTGTGGTGTTAGTTGATGCAAATTTCAGCTTTTTCATACATATTTTTCAGTGCAAATGGAATACATATCGCTTATTTACTCAAACAGCCCCCGTATCGTGGTTTCGACTGCGACTACGACGTTTTGGTAATATAAATAAACAAAATTTTTTCTTTAAACTAGGACCAAAATGTCATAGTCGAACTCGTAAACGCCAATCACGATAAGGCCCAACGTCATAACTCAAAGCAAAAACTAGTTTGCCAGAAAACGAGTTTAAAGTTTTAAATTTACAAACAACTTAATGCAAAAAGAAAGTTTTATGTTTCTCTCAATTGCTGAGTAAACAATTTGTATGAAATGTTTACACAATATAAAGAACGATATTTTTTTTAAAGAGAATTAATATTCAGGCAATGAATGCCTACTACTATTACTAGGTGTTGCCTTCTTTAGGAAAAGGGATAGTGATAGGGAAGACAGGTGTTGAAGGATGAGATAGAGGAGAACTTCGTTATTTTACAAGTCTGCTTTATGCACGTTTCTTATAATGCAGTGTTGCAGCGCCACTGGTGTCAATGAGGCGTATAACATTTTTTTTTGAAGCTGTGTTTAATTTAGTAGCCATTTTATTGGTTATTTTACTTCGCCGATGATTCTGCTACACAACAAAGGAGGTCGCTCTGGTGTTACATTAGGATTAGTATCTGCTGAAGTCGGTATAATTCAGTGACCAGTGGCTATGCCTTCATGACTTGAAATTTCCTACAACAACTGATACAAAGGGCCACTAATGCACATCAGAAAAATGCGTGGTGTTATTTTTAATTACTGCTGGATACCGGGCTCGAACCCAGGAGCTTCGGTTTTGTAGTCAACGTGCTAACTACTTAAGCCAACGCCACCCTCATGCGGATTACTTCTGCATCATTAACTCAAAAATTTAATTTTTTTCGGTTATGACGTTGTTTGAGTAAATGATACGATATGTATGTACGAGTACTTACATACACACATGCATATCGCTCGCTAAATCATAAACAGTCACAACTCAAAATTATCAACATGTTTTTTTTTCACAAAGCACGACTTGGAAAATTTCTTTTGCAACACAATACAAAATACTGTTAAGCCCTTTTTTATGTTACATACTTGCGTCATTTGTACAGTATCAAAAGTTATTTGCCACTACTCAGTTTTTTGAGTGATGACAGTTTATGATTTAGTGTGCGATATGTATGCAGCTTCTAAATACAATTTTGCACTTGTGTTTAGGCAACTGTGGCGACTTTTTACTTCATATTTTATATTATGTTCTTGATCTTGCCGTTTTTGTTTTAGATGGCGATATAAAATGATCAAGCACAACAACAAAATAATTTAAAAAGTAAAAATGTTTCGCAAATAATCGTCCTACTACTGCATACATACATTCTGTAATTTATGTTCCCCTGGTAGAAAACTGATATTTTTCATAATATCAAAAATACAACAACAACAAACATAACAACAAAATTAAACTTTTCATTAAATTTTTTCTGCCAGGCGAGCAGAAAAAGCAGCAAGTCAATTATTTATTAAAACAAATTGTTATTTTCTTATGAAAAAAAGTGCATGCACTCTCATTATTTTTGTTTTGATTTGTTTTGTATCGGTTTTACAAAAACAAATTCATACATACATACATACATACATATGTATGTACGTTCTTACTGATGAAAAGGGACGAACGTATGTATGTGCAAAATATCATTGATCCTCTCTTCTTTCCAATAAATTCTTTCAAACAAATACAAATCCTGTAATAAAACATAAACAATACCAAAATCATTTTTTGCTCAATAAGTATTTTTATTTATATCGTCACCGAAAACAGGAAAGTGAGGACAACAATTACATAACTCCAGAAATAAGAAGTCGTATAAAACTGAAGCCATCATTTGCGTAAAAATTTAATTTGTCGGTATATTTTTAAACACAATTTTGCAAAGGTTTCAATGTGAAAATTTTTATTAAAATCTATGCAGAAAGTTAATTCTTAACTCCAAAGCATCGACTTTTTACAACTTATTTTTTTATATATGTATGTATGTACATATATAATATGTTGATTGCCCCATTTTTATTTTAGATGGCGATATAATATAATCATAAACAAAACAATCGAAGAGCTAAAAATGATTTGCAAATAATCGTCCTATTACTACTTTCTGTAATTTCTGTTCACTTGGTAGAAAGAAAACTGATGTTCTTCAAACAATATAAAAATACAAAACAACAACAAACAACAAGCAAAGCAGCACAATTAAAAATTGCATTCAGTTTTTCTACCAGGCGAGTAGAAAAAGCAAGAGGTAGATTATTTCAAAAAGAAATTGCAAATTTCTTAATGATCTCTTATTTTTGTTTTTTTTTTTGCATCTTTATTTTACATAAACAAATATGAAAAGGCAAGGACCATATGTATGTATGATTGTATGTACATATGTGCAAAAATTGTCAATTCCAATAAATTCTTTCGAGCAAAAACAAATCATATAATAAAATATAAACAATAAAAATAATTTTTTGCTCAGCAAGTATTTTTATTTATGTACATACATATATCGTCACTATAAACAAAAAGTGGAGGACAACATTTACATAACCTGGAAGTAATAAATTGTAGAAAACTGAAGTCCTCATTTGTGTTAAAAACTGTATTTATCAGGGATCGCAAATAACGATTATTTTCCAAATTTAAAGTAAAAAAATCACAATAATAGAGAAGTGCTACGTGCACAAGGAATATACCAAGATACTCCATGTTACATGGACTACCGATAGATGCAATGATTTTTATTTTTTTGATTTTTATTTATTCCTCACAAAATAACTCTTATTTTGTGACTTTTATTTATTCCTCAGAAAATAACAGTTATTTCTTGATTTTTATTTATCCCTCACAAAATAAGAGTTATTTTGTGACTTTTATTTATTCCTCACAAAATAACAGTTAATTTTTGATTTTTATTTTTTTGCTCAAAAAAATTTTAACTTTTAAAATTAATAAATAATAAAAAAGTAAATTTAATTTAACATATAAGAGTGTTTTTAAAGACTCTGGCGATAAATTCAATTTTAAATCGGTTAATATTCATTTTAACGCAAAAATTACGCTTTCTACATTTTAAAAGTTAAGCAAAAAAATAAAAATCAAACAGTAACTGTTATTTTGTGAGGAATAAATAAAAATCACATAAAAATCAAGAAATAACTGTTATTTTCTGAGGAATAAATAAAAGTCACAAAATAAGAGTTATTTTGTGAGGGATAAATAAAAATCAAGAAATAATGATTAAAAAGTGATTTTTAAAATAAAAATTATAACCGTTACGGTCCCTGGTATTTATCGGTTTGACACAATTTTGCAATTGTTTTAATATAATATTAAAGCTATACCGAAGGTGAATTATTTACGCCAAAGCATCGACTTTTTACAACTTATTATTAGCCCAATTCACAAACTAGTGCAAATGGTCTTGCATTATAGCATGTGCAAAATGGTATGTATGTATGTATGTATATTGATACTCACTACTTAACAATTCTTAGTGGTGAGTACCAATATACTATACGATTTTGCACATGCTACGATACAAGACCATTTGCACGGGATTGTGAATTGGGCTATTATTTTTTAATTTATGCTGTTGCCTGCCGTGCCATTTTGTTTTAGGTGACGTTATAAAACAGTCGTAAGCAATAAAATAATAAAATTGTTTCACAAATAATCGACCTGTTACTACATTTGCCATTTCTGCTCTCCTGGTAGAAAAGTGATATTTATAAATAACGTAAAAAATACCAAAAACAAGCAAACAACAACACAACAAGCAAAGCAACAAAATTAAAAACAGCATTCAGTTTTTTTACCAGGAGAATAGAAACAGCCAGCAGTTCGATTATTTACAAAACAAATTTTTGTTTTCTTGCAAAAAAAAAAATGTGCGTGTACAAAATTATGTCTTCTCATTTTTGTTTTGTTTTATATCGGTACATATGTACATATATGTAAATGTACATATGTATTAATGTATGTATGTATGTGCAAACACCATCGATCCTCTCTTCTTTCCAATAAATTCTTTCGTGCAAAAACAAATCCTGTGTTGAAACATAAACAGTTAAACTGATTTTTTGCTTAACAAGTATTTTTATTTATATCGTCACCAAAAACAAAAAGTGGAGAACAACGTGTACATAAGTCAAGAAATAAGAAGTCGTATGAAACTAACAACATCATTTGCGCAAAAAAATCAATTTTGTCGGCATACATATGTACATAATATGTAAATAGTTTCAAAACACAATTTTTCAATTGTGTCGATGTCGAAATTGTGCTTAAATAATATACCGAAAGTTAATTATTTACTTCAAAGCATCGATTTTTTGCAACTTACTCGTATTTTTATATTATGATGTTGATTGTCCCTCCCATTTTTCTTTAAGGTGGCGATATAAAATAATCATAAACAACAAAAAAAAATTTAAGTAAAAATTCTTTGCAAATGATCGTACTACTACTATATACTTGCTATCATTTTTGTTCGCCTGGTAGAAACTCATTGATGTTTTGAAAAATAACTAAAATATCAAAAAAAAAATAAACAAGCAAAGCAGCAAAAAGTAAAAAAAAACATTTATTTCATTAATTTTTCTACCAGGCGGAAAGAAAAAGCAACAAGTCGATTATTTACAAAACAAATTGTTATTTTCTTGCTAAACAAATTTCATTCTCTCTTATTCATGTTTTGTTTTCTTTTCAACCGGTTTTTACAAAAGCAAATATGAAAATGTAATGGAAAATGGATGTACAATATGTATGTAAGAATGTGCAAAAATTATCAATTCTCTCTTCTTTCCAATAAATTCTTTCGCGCAAAACCAAATCCTGCGTTAAAACAAATGATAAGAAATAGTTTTTTGCTCATTAGGTATTTTAATTTATATCGTCACCGAAAACAAGACGGTGAGGACAACACTCTGGGAGAAAGAAGTCGTACAAAACTAAAACCATCATTTGCGCAAAAAATTAATTCTGTCCTAAACACGATTTTGCAATTATTTCAAAGTCGAAATTGTCCTTAAAAACTATACCGAAAGTATAGCCAACTTTTTACAACTTACATCTATTTTATTGCTGATTGTCCCATTTTTGTTGTAGGTGGAGATATAAAACAATCGTAAATAACGAAAAAATAATAAAATTGTTTCGCAAATAATCGACTTGGTGCTACTTCTTTCTGCCTTTTACATATGTGCGCCTAGTTGAAGACTGATATTTATGGCCTATTTCCCACCTGCGAAAAAGGTTCGACTTAATTAAATATGTTGAAAACAAAAAAAAAACATTATTGTAGTTTTCAATATAAATTTTAAGTCGAACGTTTTCTTTCGCAAATGGGAAATAGGCCATTAAAGAATGTAAAAAAAACCAAACAAAAAAAATCAAAACAATTTTTTGATAAATAAAATTTATTAAATATTACTTTCAGTCGTCATTTATTTATTATGCGGCCATGTCATAGAGTTCAATACGGTTCGGAATCGGAATTGAATAAACCCCAAAATGTCAGCCCCAGCATACCACCGCCTCCCACAGTCTGGACACACCTGACAAATTTCCGTATTTTAGTTTTCTTTTTTAGACACCATCTCCTACAAAAATGGGGGTGGATTGAATTCCGATCCGAACGGAATAGAACTCTGTGACATGGCCGATAATTTTATGAAATTTGGCTAAGATCGATTTGAAATCGCACGATTTTAGAAAACTAATTCCGACAATAGAAATATTTTTTTATTTTTTTTCTAAATTTTTTTATTATATACATATATATGTATGTACATACATAGATTCTCAAATATCACATGTCAAAGTAAATTATCGTGTATGATTTTAAACACGTCTGCAGGACCATTATTAATTTTTTGAAAACGAGAAATTTACTCGGATTCGGTCTACAGTACAGGACCGATAAATTAAGTTGGTGCTTCTTTTGGAAATTGTTTTAACATTATGTTTAAATTTTTTTTTTTTTATATCTTTTCACAATTATTATTTTACTTAAAGGTGGTTGCCTTCCCTGATCTAAATTACATACATACATACATACATACATACATATGTACATATACATATATGTGTGTAGCTGCTTATATTATTATTATTGTTATTATTAGTGTTCAGGTATCCATAGACTACACAATATTATTGAGTAGTTTATTCCTATTATTATTTTCGTTTAGCTAGGAACAAATCAGGTTTAGCTGATCTTCTCAAAAACAAATAAAAAAAATTATACAATCCGATAGAAAATTACAAAATAAGAAAAAATTCAAATAAAAAAATTGTTCGTCTAAAGTTCTAGTAAAAATTATGATATTATTATATGGTACATACATATATTTTCCATCTAATGCGATCAATGTTGGTATGATAGTGGCTTCGCTGACTAAACAGTTTCTGTCTATCCAAAAATCTGTAATAAATTTTAGCATCGACTGACTCAAACGCCTTTAAATGATACCAATATTGACCACATTCGTTGGAAAAATATTCCGTATAATAAAAATTTTGTAGTACACCTTTATAGGCCCATAACTCGGCAACTAAGACACGCCGCCAATTTTTCTACTTCTTATTTATTTTTTTAATTTATTTATTTTCAAGAGCATGCATCTTTGTAAAAATAATGATAAAATTGTTTCGCGAATAATGGACTTGCCACTGCCAGTTTCTGCCATTTATGTTGTGCGTCTGGTAGAAAAATTTCACATACATATTTATTTATAATATAAAAAATACCAAACAAACAACAACAACAAGCAAAGCAACAAAATTAAAAACAGCATTCAGTTTTTCTATTAGGCGAGCAAAGAAAGCAGCAGGTCGATTATTTTCAAAACCAATTTTTATTTTCTTACAAAAAAAATTTACATGATCTCTTCTTATTTTTGTTTCGTTTTAAAACCGTTGTTCCAAAAGCAAATATGAAAACGAAGGTACATATGTATGTATGTATGTACATATGTCTGAATGTATGTGAAAAAAAACCATCGATCCTCTCTTCTTTCCAATAAATTCTTTCGAGCAAAAACAAATCCTGTGTTAAAATATAAACAATAAAAAATGTTTTTTTTTTGCTTAATAACTACTTTCATTTATGTATATCGCCACCATAAACAAGAAAGTGAGCACAACACATGTCCATTATATAACTTGAAAACCAAGAAGTAAAAAATACTAAAATCAGCACCATTTGAATATAAATACGAGTACATACAGATCTACATATCGCTCATTTACTCAAATAACGTCATAACTAAAAAAAACTAGTTTGCCAGAAAACGAATTTAATGATTTCAAAAAACTTTACACACAACTTGATGGAAAAAATTAATTTTATTTTTCTCAAAAGCTGCGTAAACAATATATGTATTTGTATGAAGAACGATATGAGGATTACTTTTGCATCATTAACTCGAAAATTGAATTTTTTGAGTTATGATATATGTATACAAAACATAGCAATTGTACTTGGTCAACTGTGGCGACTATTCACTTCATATGCCATATTATTTATGTTGTTTATTGACGACATAACACAATCATAAAAAACAACAAAACAATTATAAAAGCAAAAATATTTCGCAAATAATCGTCCTTCTGTTATTTGTGTTCGCCTGCTAGAAAACTGATGTTTTGAAAAATATCCACAATACAACAACAAACAACAAACAGAAAGAAGAAAGAAAGAACGACAAAATGGAACATTTCATTCAGTTTTTCTACCAGGCGAGCAGAAAAAGCAAACAAGTAGATTATTATCAAAACAAATTTTTATTTTCTTACAAAAAAAAAATTTACATAATCTATTCTTATTTTTGTTCTGTTTTGTTTTGTTTTATTACATACTATGTACGTATGTAATTATGCATTTGCCAAAATCATCAATTATCTCTTCTTTCCAATAAATTCTTTTGAACAAAAACAAACCCTGTGTTAAAACATAAACAATTAAAACTGATTTTTTGCTTAATAAGCATTTTTCATTTATATCGTCAACAAAAACAAGAAGGTGAGAACAAGACTTACATATATTACTTGAGAAATAAGAAGTCTTACAAAACTAAAGCCACCATTTGGATAAAAAGTTCATTTGTCGGTATATTCTTAAACTTACTTTTGCAATTGTTTCAATGTCAAAATCGCGCTTAAAAACTATACATAATTTAGCCCTTTACCCCAACGCATCGACTGTTTAATTCATATTTTATATCATGTTGTTTATTCGTACCCTTTTTGTTTCAGGTGACGATCAAACACAACGATATAAATAAAATTACATATTGAGCAAAAAATTATTTTTTATTGTTTATGTTTTAACACAGGATTTGTTTGTGTTCGAAAGAATTTATTGGAAAAAGGAGGACAGCATGCATCTCATCTTTCCTCTACAAGTACGTGTTTATTGTTGTTGAAACCGATATAAAACAAAACAAAAATTGAAGAAAATAAAAATTGATTTTGGAAATAAATAATCGACCTGCTGCTTCTTCTGCTCGCCTGTTAGAAAAACTGAATTCATTCAGTTTTTAATTTTGTTGCTTTTTTCTTGTTTGGCGGTATTTTTACATCCGTTTACTACCAAGTGAACAGCAATTACAGAAAGTAGTAATAGGACGATTATTTGCGAATAATTTTTACTTCTTTGATTGTTTTGTTTATGATTATTTTATATCGCCATCTAAAATAAAAATGGGACAATCAACGGTATTATATATGTATGTATATAAAAAATAAGCTATAAAAAGTCGATGCTTTGGAGTTAAAAATGAACTTTCTGCATAGATTTTAATTTTCACATTGAAACAATTGCAAAATTATGTTTAAAAATATACCGACTAATGAGTTGTTTTTTCGCAAATGATGGCTTGAGTTTTATACCACTTTTTATTTCTTGAGTTATGCAAGTGTTGTCCTCATCCTCCAGTTTTTGGTGACGATATAAATAAAAATACTTATTGAGCAAAATATATTTATGTTTTAACACAGGCTTTGTTGTTGCGCGAAATAATTTATTGGAAAGAAGAGAGGATCGATGATTTTTGCACATTCTCACATACGTATATACATATGTAAAACGAAACAAAACAGAACAAAAATAATGAAAGTGCATGCTCTGTGTTATAAGAAAATAAAAAAAAAATTAGTTTTGTTAATAATGGACCTTCTTTCTGCCTTTTCTGTTCTCCTAGTATAACTAAAAAATGCTTTTTAATTTTGTTGTCTGTTCTGTTGTTGTTGTATTTTTGATATTTTTTTTCAAAACCTCATTTTTCTACTATGCGAACAGAAATGGCAGAAAGTATCAGTAGGACGATTATTTGCAAAACATTTTTACTTTCATAATTGTTTTGTTGTTGTGTTTGATTATTTGATATCGCCACCTGAAACAAAAACTGGACAACAAACCACAAATAAATAAAATATGAAGTAAACAGTCGATGATTTGGCGTACAGGGTTAAATTTCTGTATATGTTTTAAGCACAACTTTGACATTTAAACAATTGCAAAATTGTGTTTAGAAATTATAAGGACACAAAGAATTTTTAGTTTTGCACGACTTCTTTCTGAAGTAATGTAAGTCTTGTTCTCACCCTCTTGGTTTTGGTGACGATATAAATAAAAATACTTATTAAGCAAAAAATCAGTTTTAATTGTTTATGTTTTAACACAGGATTTGTTTTTGTTCAAAAGAATTTATTGGAAAGAAGAGAATTGATGATTTTTGCACATGCATACTTACATACGTACATACATAGTCTGCCTTATCGTGGTTGGCGTATTTTAAATACGACTACGACTGTTTGGTAATAGATTAAAGAAAAACTGTTGAAGTCTTCTTTAATCTATTACGAAACAGTCGTAGTCGTATTTGAAATACGCCAACCACGATAAGGCAGAATATGTAATAAAACAAAACAAAAATAAGAATAGATTATGTACATTTTTCTTTATAAGAAAATAAAAATTTGTTTTGATAATAATCTACTTGTTTGCTTTTTCTGCTCGCCTGGTAGAAAAACTGAATGAAATGTTCCATTTTGTTGTTCTTTCTTTCTTTCTGTTTGTTGTTGTTGTATTGTGGATATTTTTCAAAACATCAGTTTTCTAGCAGGCGAACACAAATAACAGAAGGACGATTATTTGCGAAATATTTTTGCTTTTATAATTGTTTTGTTGTTTTTTATGATTGTGTTATGTCGTCAATAAACAACATAAATAATATGGCATATGAAGTGAATAGTCGCCACAGTTGACCAAGTACAATTGCTATGTTTTGTATACATATATCATAACTCAAAAAATTCAATTTTCGAGTTAATGATGCAAAAGTAATCCTCATATCGATCTTCATACAAATACATATATTGTTTACGCAGCTTTTGAGAAAAATAAAATTAATTTTTTCCATCAAGTTGTGTGTAAAGTTTTTTGAAATCATTAAATTCGTTTTCTGGCAAACTAGTTTTTTTTAGTTATGACGTTATTTGAGTAAATGAGCGATATGTAGATCTGTATGTACTCGTATTTATATTCAAATGGTGCTGATTTTAGTATTTTTTACTTCTTGGTTTTCAAGTTATATAATGGACATGTGTTGTGCTCACTTTCTTGTTTATGGTGGCGATATACATAAATGAAAGTAGTTATTAAGCAAAAAAAAAACATTTTTTATTGTTTATATTTTAACACAGGATTTGTTTTTGCTCGAAAGAATTTATTGGAAAGAAGAGAGGATCGATGGTTTTTTTTTCACATACATTCAGACATATGTACATACATACATACATATGTACCTTCCTTTTCATATTTGCTTTTGGAACAACGGTTTTAAAACGAAACAAAAATAAGAAGAGATCATGTAAATTTTTTTTGTAAGAAAATAAAAATTGGTTTTGAAAATAATCGACCTGCTGCTTTCTCTGCTCGCCTAATAGAAAAACTGAATGCTGTTTTTAATTTTGTTGCTTTGCTTGTTGTTGTTGTTGTTGTTTGTTTGGTATTTTTTATATTTATAAATATGTATGTAAAATTTTTCTACCAGACGCACAACATAAATGGCAGAAACTGGCAGTGGCAAGTCCATTATTCGCGAAACAATTTTATCATTATCTTTACAAAGATGCATATTCTTGAAAATAAAAAATAAAAAAAAATAAATAAGAAGTAGAAAAATTGGCGGCGTGTCTTAGTTGCCGAGTTATGGACCTATAAAGTTGTACTACAAAATTTCGATTATACGGAATATTTTCCAATGAATGTGGTCAATATTGGTATCATTTAAAGGCGTTTGAGTCAGTCGATGCTAAAATTTATTACAGATTTTTGGATAGACAGAAACTGTTTAGTCAGCGAAGCCACTATCATACCAACATTGATAGCATTAGATGGAAAATATACCATATAATCACAATTTTTTTACTAGAGCTTTAGACGACCAATTTTTTTAATTGAATTTTTTTCTTATTTTGTAATACTCTATCGGATTGTACAATTTTTATTTATTTTGGAGAATAGGAGCTACTAAACCTGATTTCTTCCTAGCAAAACGACAATAATAATAGGAATAAACTACTCAATAATATTGTGTAGTCTATGGATACCTTAAGATTAATAATAGGAATAAACTAGTAAATAAATTGTGTGGTCAATGGGTGTTGGGTACCTTAAGATTTTTGTTATCACATTTGCCTAAATTTTCGACCTTTTTTATATGTATGTATAATTAAACTATTTTTTAAAGCTTTAGGGTTTTTTTTATAATTATAATTTTTATATTCAATATTTCGTTAACTTTGGGTTATCTTCTTCAAAAATATATTTAGGGCCATTATTACAACTTGCCGTTAGTTAAAGGCAGGATTTTGTCGAACCGATAAATGGCTCTGCATTATAAAACTTTCATTTATTATTTTTTATCCATTAAATATTATTATTATTGATAATAATAACAATAAAAAATGGAAGTTGTAATAATGTAAAGCTATTTATCGGGCAGACAAAATCCTGCCTTTAACTAAAGGCAAGTTGTAATAATCGCCGTTAGAAGGTTAACGAAATATTGAATATAAAAAATATAATTATAAAAAAATTCTAAAGCTTTAAAAAATAGTTTAATTATACATATAAAAAGGTCGAAAAATTAGACAAATGTGATAAAAAAAAACTTAATGTAACCCATTGACTACACAATTTATTTAGTAGTTTATTCCTATTATTAATCTTATGCTATGTTTAGACGACACCTGCTTCGTGCTCTATTCATGCTTCACACCCCAATCATGACCGAATCAACTTGCTTCGCCATACAAAATTATGAGAGCGAATCAAGTAGATTCAATACGAATCTACTTGCGAAGCACGTAAAATTGGTATCTTCTCTAACTTTTATCGCAGTAATCGCCACTTTATCTGAACTAGCTGTCAAAACAAAATAAGTATATGTGTATGTGTGTGTTTGTAAACAAATGAAAACAAGCCAAAAAAACATAGATGTGAGTTTAATATAAATAAATTTAATTAAGTTATGAATAATATAAAAAGGGAAAATAAGAAGAAAATATAGAGATGCCTTCAAAAACAAGATTTTGCTTGAATCGAATTTATGTAAGTATGTATGCATGTATACACGTGCGTATGATACGTATGAATGTGTGAATATACATAAAAAAAATGCCAAGCGAACAGTGATGCCAACTTTTTCAGAGCAAAAATCACTGTGTGTTCATAAAAAAGCACTAAATGCAATATATTTTTTATTTATATTTTTATATTTATCTATTTATTTTCAATACAGAGAAAGCCCACATGGCTAATTATATATGTATTGAATGAGTAGAAATTAAAAATTTAAGTTAACTACAATTTTAAATTTACTACATTTCATAGGTTTTTGTAATAATTTCAATTATATCGAGCCATATTTCGATTTTGCGTATAAGTAGAACATGAGTAGGAAAATAATTGAAGTTCATTTCGCAAGACACTGCAATTATGGTGTATTAAAAAAAACAATTAGATTTTAGGTGTTTCATCTGAATTAATTTTTATATGAACATAGTTCAGTACGTTACATTCTGTAGCTCGTTTCTGTATTTCTCGCGTCGTAAAATTTCCCGCATGAAACAAGGGAATCGTGGAAACAGTGTAAATTGAAACACATAATGGCTTTTCTCACATAAGTGTTTCTGTATCGTTACTTTGCGAGAACTATCTGTCATTTAAACAAATTTCCAGCAATTATTGGAACGATGTGAGAAAAAGTGTTTCTGTAACAATATTTTGTGAATAGTTTCTCGCAATTCTCGGATTTAAAAATGTACAAAAACATGTGAATTTTTGAATTTGTGTGTGAAAATATGAAAAATAAACTAGTTGAAAAGATATGCAACGAATTGTTGAACTAAAATTATTATTAACGATTCGATATGATTATATTTGTTTAGAATTTTTTTTTGGAATTTTCTATAATAGAGACAGTTGCTAGAAAAAACTTATTTCAAGCATTTTACATTCACTTTATATTCATGTTCATTATTCAATTTTATTTTTCTTGAAAATTTTTAATTTTTTTTTGTTATTGAAATTATATTTTTTGTGACTTTTGTTTTCATTCGACACCCGATTACTGGAAATATTCCAGTAAAAACAGATTCAGTGTTGTCTGTTTTCACATTCAAATACAGAAACACTTTTTTTTCACAAATCGAGAAACGATGGAATTTTGTGGTTCACACTTCATGTGAGAAATTTTACGATGCGAGAATTACAGAAACGAGTTACTGAACAACATAAGCCTTTTCCTTTTAGACCGTATTTTATATGAATGAAACAATTATTATTGTATTTTTAACTTACTTTTAAAAAAGTTATAAGTGCTAAAAGTTATTTCTACTTCAACATTTGAACATGGTAATGTTAATAGTCTTAGAGAAAATATTGGCAGTATTAGAAATGGATTATGATTATTTGAATTTCTATAATTATAAACTTCAATCCAAAATTAATCAGTTCTGAGAAAATTTGTCCATTTATGTGTCCTTAAATGTCTGATACTTCGTTCTATTTCTTCAATTTCGCCATCCCAGCAAAAATTACCGCTTCCCAGAAGAATTTTTGTAAGCCAGCTAGAAGCAATGCATTCAGTTTCCAAAAAGCCATTCATGTTTTGCTTTACTAATTCATTTTACAGAAGTAATAACTACAGTATGTAGTTTTTATGTATTCAGATGCAAAAGTTACTGGTTTACATTTTTTTTAATTTTGTCCACTTTGTTAGAGAGCCTTACGTTAGTACTTTTCAGAAGCATTTTTGAAAGCTTTCGTTATCAAGAAAGCAATACATTGCTTCACTCAGTGGTTAGTAATTAGATTATTGTTGTAATTAAGTTATTTTATAACTGTAATTTCTAGATATATATTCTTTTTTCTCACTATGAAAGATAACGTTTTTCTTCCTTCGTATTTCACCCAGCTGAATTAACATTCTGCAAAGGAAACTTTGTATGTCTAAAAGGGGTGAAAGCAGGTAGTTTTTGAAAAGTGAAAATTTCTTATTTGGTGTTTCTTATAAACCACCACACTTTCACAAATTAATATTTAGTAGATATGTAAAACGCACTAAAATCAAAGGTGAAAAGCACCAATTTAGTGCCTTTTTTAAGCAACAATTTGAAAAATTCCGCACTATTATAAATTGAAAAACTCTAAATCTAGTACGAAAAGCACTAAATTGGCACGCTGCACACGAAGCACGAATGCATAGTCTAAACAGCATGATTCATAAACATGATTCAGAGAGCGAAGCAGGTGATTCAACTCGTCGTCTAAACATAGCATTAAGGTATCCATAGACTAGTGCTGGGATACTATCGATAGTACTATCGATAATATCGATAGTTTTCAAACATCGAAAATATCGATAGGAAAAAATATCGATATCGATATTATCTAAAATGCAGTTTTGAAAACGTGAGATGTTATAAGAATTTTTTAACTGACATCAGCACAAATTTTGGAAAACTGTCGCCCAAATTAAAGTTCGTAGATACATTCATACATATTAAAATTAACATAAGGCTATAAACTTTCAATAAAGTGATAAAAAATACATGTAACCTGATGAAAAATTAGTTATATTTTTCTTTCTCAAGTACAGACATTCAGTCGATAGTAATATCGATAGTATCGATAGTGAAATCTGATCTATCGATATATATCGATAGCCGAAAATATCGATAGTATCCCAGCACTACCATAGACTACACAATATTAATGAGTCCTTTAGTTCTATTATTATTATCATTTTGCTAGGAAGAAATCAGGTTAAGTTTCCCTTCTCAAAAATAAATGAAAATTATACAATCCGATAGAAAATTAAAAAATAAGATGAACAAATCGAATAAAAAAATTGGCCGTCTAAAGTTATAGTAAAAAAAATTGCGATTATATGGTATATTTTCCATCTAATGCGATCAATGTTGGTATGATAGTGTCTATCGAAAAATGTGCAAAAAATTTTAATATTTGCTGAAAGATATGACATATTTACCACATTCATTGAAAATATAATCACAACTTTATAGGCCCATAATCCAATTTGTTTAGTTATGTATGTATATAACATTTACTTCTTATATGTATGTATGTATGTGTGTTCCTTTGCGGCACTATATAAACCGAAAGCGTGGACCGATTTTAATGATTCTTACATCAATCGATTTGTCTTAATACTGGGAGTGTCACTAAAAATGTGGCAGTGGCTGAAACTCAATATGGTGGCCAACAGAGGCCATTTTGCAAATTCCAAAAAAAAAAAAAAGTCGACGAATTGTATCAAAATGGGTATCATTCGTCCGTTTTAAAATCATCTTTAGGTTTCTCTTTTGATTTTTCATTTCGAATGAACATTTAGAATATTTAACAGTTCAAAGTTGGTCGCAGCAGGGTTTTTTGATTTTTTTTTTAATTACTACTTGTTTAATTTTCTCTTTTCAAAAATATGCTTATCGGGTATGCTCTGTATTCCACGTGAAATTAAAACGTTCGTTTGAAAGAGACACAAAGATGCATTTTTTAAATTTTAATATTAATTATATTTTTCAACTTAATTTCAGGTTCCTGTCAAATCGTGGTTTGACGATGCCAGTGATTGTGAACTATTGGATCTGATACCTTTGTTTGAGAAATTAAGCAAAGTGGATTCTGTATATAGTGTGTTGTGCAATTCAAATAATCCCTTAAACAATCATAATCAACAACAACAACAACAGCAGCAGCAGCAAACTCAGAACCAACAGCAATTACAACCGACACCACAACATCAAGTGAATCAACAACAACAACAACAGACTATAACAGCAACAACTATTATAACACAAGCTTCAACATTATCAACCCCAACAATATTAACGTCGCAGCAACAACAACAACAGCAGCAACAACCAGCAAGTCCGCCCAATTCAAATGATATGAACAATAAAACGTAACATCAGTGGGAATTAATGTTTATTAATATTTAATTTTTAAAATTTAAAAAAAATATATATATTTTCTTTATAGTTTGAAGCAAAAAAAAATTGAAAGAAAATTACAAAAAGGAGAAAAAAAGAAGTTGGAAGTAATGCATATTATGCACTTTTTTAAACATAATTTATTTTTAAGATTTTATTTGTTGAAAAGTTGAAAAAAAAAATCAAAATTAACCCATATTATTTAATTGTTTAACGTCAGCGATATTTTTTTTTTTGTTTTTAATTTAGTAAAAACAATTTAAAGCTAAAAGGTGAATTTTAAAGTGATGATGAAATTGTAAAGTTAAAAATGTTAAAGTTTCTAATTTCAAAATCCACACAAAAATTTGAAAAAAAAAAAAGAATTTGAGCTTTAGATTAAAAATAAAAATAAAATAATCAATTGCTGACATTCTTTCCGATAAATTTGAATTTGTCAAAACTCACTAAAAAGAAAAAAAATCAACCTTAAATTGTTCACTGGTCTTGTAATTTATCGCAAGGTCGGAATCAAAGCAAAACAAATATTCTTAAACCTCTTTTTCGAAAGTTCGAACTTAAATTTGAAGTTTCGAAAACTTGTTACAGAGAAAAAAGTTCAGAAATTTTACTTGATATTGTACGAGTAGCTTTGTTTAAAAAAAAAATACAATAATCAGGGCTAAAATCGTCACATCAGTGATCGTATCGACAATCGTACTAAAACGAATTAAGTGATACGACAATCTTATAAGCTGAATGTGATTTCAGTACGTTCAGGTATGTCTAAATCCGAAAATGGTGTTTTTACGTGACGAGTTGCACGTTCACAGATGTGACGATTCGACCCCCAGGCTTTTTTTCAAATCTAAATTCGATTTTCGAAAATTCAAATTGATGTTATATTTTAAAAATGTATAAATTCGAATAAAAATAAGATAATCAATTTCAAATCGCTTTTCAAAATTTCGAGCTTAAGCTCTCAACTCTAAAAGATTATTTAAAGAAAAATTTAAATTTTTCTACATGTATTTAAATATTAAATAACAAAACTTTATTTAAAACAAACAAACAAAAAAACTATGTATCTGTATACATACTTAGATATATAGTATACATACTAATTTATATATAATGTGGTTAATTAACCAAAAACCCTTTTAATTTTACATAAAACAAAAATAAATATATATATATATATATATATATGTATATATACATACATATATAAAAGCAAAAATCTATATATTTGCAATAAAAATAATAAAATTATTATATTAAAAAAAAATCAAATATTTATATATTTTTTAAAAAATATCTAAAAAGAAACAAATCGATATACTATAATGAAAGTGAAATATAAAAATAAATTACATATTTTTAATACAATATTAATAATATAAATAAATTAAAAGAAAGAAAAACTAAATACTACTTCCCTGCCCGCATTCACACATATTCACTAAGTAAATAATAACAATAAAAAACACCACAAATTCTTAATTATAAAGTAAAACCCGCCTAGAGGTATAAGAGAGTTTTTTTTATAAATAAACATTTTAATTTACAGACAATATTTAATTATTTTATGATATAAATACATAAGCCTATTTTTTCCTTACGAATGAGGCTTTTAATACGAAGAAAGTCTTTATTATTTCGTTGAAATACATACATAAGTGTGTATGTACATATGTAGTTTCTTTTTCAACACATTTTGAAAAATTGTGAAGCTTGTTTTAAATTAAAAAAAAATAATAATAAGAAAACAGTTTATTATTTAATTTTTGTTTAATAAGTTTTGCATCAACTTAAATTTGATTTTTATTTCTAACTCATACCTTTTCTTAACTTATAAAAAAATTAATTTAGTTAAAAATTTACAGCCTTATTTATAACAATTATGAAGGCTTTATAAAAACAAATTTTTATGAAAAAATTTTTCTAATTAAGCCTTAATAATTTTTATAAATAAGGCTGCTAATATATGAAATGTTTTAATATTAAATGTTAAGTCTAAATATGAAAAAAAAACAAATACATACATAAAACTAAAAATGATAATAAAGTTTTAATTTTACCACCAACATTTTATTTTGCTTAATTTTTGTTTGATTTTTCTTTTGTCCTATAAACAATATGAATGTATGTATGTATAAAATTATTATTTAAACAATCCTTGAAACATTTTACATACATATCTGTATGTATGTAATAGAAGCCTAGCTTCTCTTGACTGCTCCTTGATAAAAAAAAACAGCTGAAATTTTAATATGAATTGTAAAAACAAATTAGACATAAAAGTTCCCTAAATTATCTTTTCACAAAAAAAAAAAAAACATTAAACTATTATATCCACATGATATCGCACTATATTTAACACAATTTCATTTAAACCAAAAAACTTTGACGCATGAAAAATATCTATTTTTTTAACTCTAATTAATATTTTCTCTAATAGACCACAACATTTCATTCAATTGTCTAATTAACGACTGAAAACATTTAAGAAGAAATAAGCTGCATATAAATAAATTCTATGTAATAAATGTTTAAAATTTTTTCTTACTATTCCACCCACTGTGTTGTTGTTGTTTTTGTTTGTTGCTTTCGATTTTTAAATAATTTCAAAATTTCAGTTTTCCACCAGGCGAACAGAAACGACAGAAAGTAGCAGCAGCTTGATTATTTACAAAACAAATTTTTGCTTTCTTATAAAAAAAATTCTTGCAGTCTCATTACTTTTATTTTGTTTCACATCACAAATCCATAAATACATACATAGCATGTACATTCTTACTTTAATGAAAAGGGACGAACTTATGTCCGTCATGAATCCTCTCTTCTTTCCAATAAATTCTTTCGTGCAAAAACAAATCCTGTGTTAAAACATAAAACAGTAAAACTGATTTTTTGCTTAATAAGTATTTTTTGTTTATATCGTCACCAAAAACAAAAAGAGGAGAACAGCACATGTACATAAGTCAAGAAATAAGAAGTCGTATAAAACTAAAGCCATCATTTACGTAAAAAAAATACATTTCGTAGGAACAATTTTATGCAATTGTTTTAATGTTGAAATTGTGCTTAAAAACTAAACCGAAAGTTAATTATTTACGCTAAAGCATCGACTATTTACAACTTTTTTTTATAATGCTGTTGATTGCCCCATTATTGTTTTAGATGGCGATATAAAATAATCATAAACAACAAAACAATTACAAGAAGTAAAAATGTTTTGCAAATAATCGTCCTATTAATACTTTCAGTAATTTCTGTTCACTTGGTAGAAAACTGATGTGCAAACAATATAAAAATATCAAACAACAACAACAAACAACCAAACAAACAAGCAAAGTAGAAAAATTAAAAACTGTAATTGAGATTTTCTACCAGGCGCGCAGAAAAAGCAGCAGGTCGATTATTTGCAATACAAATTGATATTTTCTTATAAAAAAATTTACATGATCTCTTCTTATCTTTGTTTTGTTTTATATCAGTTGTTACAAAAACAACCACGTGCTGGTAGATGAAAGGGGAGATGTACATATGTATGTAAAAATAAATCATGCTGTCCTCCTTTTTCCAATAAATTCTTTGGAGCAAAAACAAATCCCGTAATTAGAAATAAACAACATAAAATAATTTTTTGCTCAAGAAGTATTTTTATTTATATCGTCACCGAAAACAGGAAAGTGAGGACAATACATACACTACTTAAAAAACAAGAAGTCGTGGAAAACTAAATTCATCATTTGCGTAAAAAATTCTTTTTGTCGGCATATTGTCGGTTGGTTATTTGTTTGCTGCAGACATAATGTATTTTGAATATAATGTGACGCAAATCAATATCTAACCGACGATATGTAGTTTTCAAAAACAGTTTTTCAATTGTTTCAATGTCGAAATTGTTCTTAAAAATACCCCTTTTAGACACGGAAATTTTACGTTGCAAAGTCTTAATTCAGCTGGGAGAAGGACAGAAAAAGAAAGTATTCTTACCTCTGTCTCTTCCACGGCAAAGTTTAAAGAAAGAAAGGGGGGAGGGGGTTTTATCAGGTATGGTCTGAAAATCACTTTTTGGTGAGAGTGATTTGAAATCACAAAAAAGGTGTTCTGGACACAAAGCTTAAACCGGTCAGTTTAATACTTGCCTATTTGAAATCACTTGGTTATTTTTTCAATCACTTTATTTTGAAATACTCAATGAATTAATTAAATGAATAACTTAATTAATATCGATTTTTAAGGTAAAATGAGCAATTTTCTACGAAAGAATTCTACGAAAGAATTTATACAATTATGAAAAAATGTTTGTTGTTCAAAAAATAAAATTTTTGAGTTAATGATGTAGAATTAATCCCTATATCGTTCTTTATATTGTGCAAAAATTTCATATAAATTATCTTGTTTACTCAACTCTTGAAAGCAAAATAAAATGTTCCTTTTCCATTAACTTATGCGTTAATTTAAAACTTTAAACTCATTTATAGGCAAACATTTTTTTTTTAGTTATGACGTTGTTTGAGTAAATGAGCGATATATGTATGTATATGTTTATCCCTTTTGTGAGTATGTGCCGTACTTTAGTTATGTAACTAGACTGAATAAGTTTGACAATCTTATCAATTTGCAACAAGAAATCATTTTTTTAGCAACCCAATACATAATCATTATTGTTGCTAAACCATTCGAACGAAAAGCAATATAATTTTTCCTTTAATAAATTTTATTTTTTAACGCTCATTTAATTAAATTTTTTTTAATTTTACTTTTTTTATTCCCACGGAATTTATACGTAGTTACTTGTTCGGACAAAGGCAACGTTTTCAAATCGCATATCGTTAGAGAAAACGCAAAACGTTCTGAAAAGCTTAGGATTTGTTTGCTATTCATAATCTTTCCAAAGTTGTGTTCGGGCAGTAAAACCCTCCCAGCGGGAAAATTTAGCAGACTTTCTTGCTTCCTACCTTATTAATTCAATTAAATTTTTTTTATTCAATTCAAGAAATTTATTATTCAACATATTGTCATAATTCTATTATAAGTGAAATTTATTTGCTGGTGGTTAAGCATTGTCTATATGCATTTCATTGTTGCTTTAACAAATCATCAGTATGTAGACTTCAACCACACATTTTGAACAGTCACAAACCTCTTATCTTATGCACACACTTTCAAAAAACATTTGAGAATTCACAAATGATATTTTTGAAAATCACAAAAGAAAAATAAGCTAAGTAGACTTAGAAACTTATGTAAAACCCAGCCTACTACGCTTATCACTCGTATTTATCACTTGTGAATTCTCAAATGGGGTTTTTTATAAGTATGTGCATAAGATAAGAAGCTTGTGACTGTTCAAAATGTGTGGTTGAAGTATTGGTGAAGCACCAATAAAATGCATATAGACATGCTTAATCACCAGCAAATAAATTTCACTTATTCTTATCTAATCGCTAAATAATAATGCCTTATAAAAGCTCTCGACTCTTATGCATAAAAAATAACATACACATTGTATGAGAAGGGAGAAGAGAAGGAGTAAAATTTTTTGTTTAGATTTTTTTTTACCAAAGCCTAGGCAAAACCCCGCTGGCGAAAGAAGCGGGAACGGAAAGCCTACCCCGCATTGACAACGCATGTAGAAAAGATATGTGAGCATACAGGACTTGTACATCCAAATTAACGAGTACAGAGGTCATCTAGAAGGCATCCTTACTCCTTCTTTTTCCCGCTGGGCTGTTTTACCATGCCAACACAGAAATTCTGAAGACTTTCTTGCTATCCACAAACACATATTGGCTTTATTAAAGCTACAATAGGAAAGCCTGATAACATAAATCGCCAATTCACATATAGTTAAAATCGTTAAAAAGTTGTACTCGTTTTTAGAATGGGGTCGAACTCTTTCACCATGACACCATTTTTTGAGGGCGCACTGATTTTCGAAATCTTTAGAGGCCCCCTAAAAAAATTGGTCACCAAAATCGCCAAACTGAGTATAGCGTTTTACTACCCTTTGGTAGTACTATCGAAACTATACTGTACAGTCCGTGTGGATTTTTCACTGCTGCACAGTGTAATCAAACGCATTTACATTACATGGGTTTGATTAAAGGTTTGTGTCTTATTGCAACGGTTTGAACATCGACTTGTGTCAAAAATGAACTGGTGGACGAGTTTCGACCCAGTCTATACGTTTTTCTATTTATAGAAAGAAAATATAGAATAAAATGACTTCCAAAACGTATCAATACGTTAATTATCATTTACATATTTGCATAATTTAGCAGTATGTTTAGAATAGTTTAAAGCTGCGTACCGTGGTCTGGTGAAAATTTTATTAAAAAAATTTAACATATCAGAAGAGATAGTGTGTCTGATAGACTTTAGTTCAAAAGATATGTATACAAATCTGGGGACAAATTACGGCACTCGTTATCGAACAAAATTACGAAATATTTCAATAGAGTTTATATGGAAATATTTTAAAATTTCGAATCGTATCGAATGCCAGTAATTTGCCCCCTGGGGTCTAATAATCGCTATCGATAACGAGCTGATTGGGATCACATGTTTTCAGTTTGAGATTATGGCATTCGCTATCAAACAATGTAATAATATGTTATTGATAGAAATGATTAGACCCCTGTTTTTGGGTTCGGTTTCATATTTTTATTTTTTGGTATTATAGATAATTACAACCATGACCATGCTTACTCACTGTAGAGTTATTATTATTTTATGTTACCACCAATTTTTGTCCGTAGCTGTTTAAAAAAATTTTACATTTAGGTGCAATTCACATCTTACGTAACGCTATTTTCGGCGATTGAGTATCTAACGATTTTTTACAAAATTCTCAGTGTAAATTTTCTAAGCTGTAACATATCCTTAAGTCCCATGGAGCGTTACGTAATAGCGTTACGTAAGAGCGTTACGTAATATGCGAAGAGACCCTTTTGTTATTATTTAAATAATTTTTTTATATGATTAATTACTAATTTTGATAACTTTGCAAGTAGTTTATATATCATTTCCAAATAACCCTCTAATATTTTAACAGTTTTAAGAGCTTAAGCAAATTATATGCATGAAGAAATAATAAATTTAAATATAAGCTTAATTAGCGTGACTTATACATACATATAAAATATATAAGTATGCTTCAAAATACTCGTATACTTTAATTTTCTCGAGAATATATAAATAAAAGAGACCAAGCTTTGAAAAAAAACTATAACTGTAGATAAGTATTATTAATATTTATGTATATTGTAACTATTTTTGCTAATTAATAAAATATGTATTATTAAAAACATAAACACCAAGTGAAAGAAGGATACCTTAATAAAAGTCGATCGCTGTGTCGGACTTGAAATATTTTACACCAAAATTTGCACAAAAACTAATAAATCACCACAATGTCATTTAATATAACGAGCCATAAGCGCCAAAACAAAAAAAGCTTAAGCAACATCATTTTCGAGCTTAATTTAATTAGAGCCAATTTCACCAACTTATTTAAATATCAATTCATATTTAAAAGTCATTGTTCCATACAAAAATTAATGAAAATCGACATTTAAATATGAATTGGTATTTAAATAGGGCTGGCGAAATTGGCCCTTAATCTACTGTCGTAAATAATCGATTTTCGTCAAAAAACCAAGTTCAAAAAATATTTCGCTTAAGCTTTTTTTTTTGGCGTTTATGGCTCAATATAAATGTATGTAAGCATTTGTTCAATTGTTTACATTTTTTCAAAAGGCCCATCCATTCATATTGCGTCAGTCATATAAGTAGTTTTAACATGTATGTTCTGACACTAGCCTCACGCTTAATATTTGCGATTGTGACTTGAACTCGCAAAAAAGGGTGTTCTGCAAATCGCAATTGCAAAAAGTTTGGCAAGTTCAAACCGCAAGAGTATATCGTTACCTTAATATAGAAATGCCTTAGGGCTCATTTTTTTACTCGAGATTTTTGTTTTTTTCGATACATTAAATGTTCTTCTATTCAAATATACAAAAAACTCGATTAAAAAAATATAATGAGTTAAGGCATTTCTATATTAAGGTAACGATATGCATTAAACACATTTACCACAGCAGACTACACGAACACACGACTTCAAATACATCTAGCTGCATTTGTCGCCTTGTATCCAGCCACTAAATTATTTTGGAAACTGCAGGGGCATCACAAGCAGCTGATATTCAAGTATAAAAACATATTTCAGTGTGGTGCAACCTTCAAATATTTCACATTGTTAAAAATCAACGTCCCTATGTATAAGCAACAATTGGCATGAAGTTAGCATAAGTGGGAAAATTGAACATGATCTTAAAGAGTTTTGGCACTTCACATTAAAAATCATGCTAGGACTTAGAGGTGGGTTAAAATTAGGTAATGCGACCATTTTTAATGTCAAATTGTATGGAGGAACTCGTTTACACCTAATTCAATTTGGTACCTTATGCTAACTTCATGCCAATTTTTGCTTATACATAGGGCCGCAAGTTATTTTGAAGTGCGCATCGAACTCATACTTAGCAACATTTATGGCGTTGTTG
Source organism: Tachina lurida (assembly GCA_944452675.1). Taxonomy (NCBI): domain Eukaryota; kingdom Metazoa; phylum Arthropoda; class Insecta; order Diptera; family Tachinidae; genus Tachina; species Tachina lurida. The sequence goes on along the minus strand of OX101754.1, from coordinate 25,906,861 downwards.
ATTTCGACCCTCCTTAACTAAATGCCTATGTAAGATGCAAAACAATTATGATTCACAATGCGAACTTCGCATACGAACATTAAAGTTCTCATTATGAGGTTATGTTTTTCGGGAGTATAAATGAGAGTAGCTGATTTTAAATGATTTGTACTCACTTATATTTAAAATTTCATGAGTCAGTATGAATAGCGAAAAAACGATTCGTTGCCGATAACTGGTACACACTATCAGTACAAAACCAATATGACCACTGACTGTCACTCACACACCGCAAATATTTTAGTGCTTGTCTGCTGATCGATCAAGCCAAAATTTTAACAAATCTGCCACTATATCGAACATAATATAGTGTGTATTCTACATACTTTAGTTAGTCGCAAGCAATACGCGTGAGTTTCACAACATGCTGAAATAAGTTTGGAGTTTGACGATATGCAAATCGCATATGTACTTTCCTTTCCTACAAACTTAATTTTTTTTTTGCAGGGACCAAGTCACTCGGTTATAAAAAAAAATTCCCTCTTTGATATTAATTAAAACATTTAACTTATTTTGGTGCAAAATACTTCCACAATAAAATAAACCCACCTATATGTAAAAAATATATGTATAATCATTGTGAAATAAACCATTAAAACCATTGTCGAAACAACAAAGCTCTTTAAACTGTTAAAATATGTCATTTATACCAAGTTAGAGAGAGTTGCAACAAACAAAAAAATGTCCAAAAAGTGTAATCACATTTTTCTTATTACAAAAAAAAAAAAAACAAACACAACAAAACGTTATAAACGGCTGAAAAAAAAACTTTTTTTGATAAACATATTAAAAATATTTATAATGCTAAATAACAATATATATATATATATGTATATCATAGGCTTAAACTAAATTTTAAGTACCAAAATTAAAAAAAAAAACACTATATTTGTATTGAAATAATAATTACTAATCGACTATATGCCCTTCTCTTAAAATCGAAATCAAATTTAAGTTCGGCTTTAATTTTACCTGAAACTTTTTTATAAATCATCTGTATGGGAAAAAATTTCTTTTTTTATTTGTGTATTTGTAATAAACTTTAAAATTTTATTAAGAAAAATAAATAAATAAAAAACAATTGAAATACATGGAAAAAAGATAAAAATTAAAAAAAACAAATGGTTTTATTTCAAAATAACTAAAATTAAAAATGAGACATTTTAAATTTATTGAACTTGAGTAAATTTTAATCAGGAATAATTTCTTAATCGGGCTTAAGTTCAGTATTTTCAATTCTTATTGAATGAAATATTTTTATTAATTAATGTGGGTTTCTAAGGAAGAAAATAAACATTAAATTAGACTTTATTAGAGCAGCACACTGGCTAAGAGAAGTCGATATCGAAAATCTTTGTGGTCTCCCACTCTCATCCTGCTGCAGACGTTTCGATGTTACGGTTCTTGAATTAGCTCAAAACAGATGGCGCAATGAGACCACCTGTATAATAGCGAGTACCCTCTGGACTCCCGTAGAACGAAAAATCTCATGAACTTCAATAGGAAGTACTTGAGGAACATCGTGGCCACATTGACCGGTCACTGTACCTTCGGAACTCATGCTAAACGTATGGGTCCCCTGTATAATGACTACTGCTACAGTTGTAATGAGGAAGAAGAGGAAAGTATCCTACATCTCCTGTGTCTTTGTTCCGCTCTGGAGGAGCGTCTGCACCTCCTTGACAGAATATCCTTCGGAAGCTTATCCGAGATATCCGAATTTGGGCTCAAAAACCTGATCCTCTATGTTAGGAATAGTGGTTTGGTATAATCGCTGACCCCCCTAGCCAAATTTCTTGACCCACTCTTATCTCACAACTCCCTGAACAACTTTTATCTCATTTCTACTTCTACCTTTCTCACCCTCCTCTTGTTCTCTCTCTCTCTCTCTATCTTCTTTCAACTTACAGGTAGCACAAAGGGATCATTATATTGGACCCAAGTGAGCTGGACTCTAATTTTCTACTTTTCCTTACCAGCAGCCTGCTAACCTAACCTAACCTAACCTAGCTGGGGGATATACCGATATTTTTCTTTGCAGCCACGCACTTCATCAGACCCATATCTATCTACTTGGGTAGAGATTGTTATTAACATCAGCTATTTAACGTATATTTTTAATGAAATGGAATATGAGAAATGATTATATGTACTGTGTATACAATTATTGATTTAATTAATTAATTAATAAAAATATTTCATTCAATAAGAATTGAAAATGCTGAACTTAAGCCCGATTAAGAAATTATTCCTGATTAAAATTTTAAAAACCCCCCGACGTACAGAACAAACGATTGGACTGATTTTCTTCAAGTGTAGGCTAGAAGATATTAGACCAACTCACCTTTCAAACAAAAAAACAAATCAAAGTCGATCCAGCCGTTTGACCTCGTACAGACCCACAGATACACAGACACGCACTACAAACTTATAGCTCCCTTTTTTTGGCCGGGGGTTAAAAAATAAAAAAAATTTGGGAGTCAATGACCTTGTACGCCACAGATTTTTGTAAAATTTGCGGCATCCGATATAATTTTCAAGTCTTTGACGAAGACTTTTCCAGAAAACGATTTTTTTTCGAAATTTTTCGTCACCAACGTGAGTTTTTGAGGTTAAGAACTGATTAAATTTTGAATTTGATCGGCTTAGAGATAGTTTTTAACATAAAGGTAAACTCTACTTGTCAGTTAACTGCAGTTTAAACTTAAACTTTTGTTTTTCAATTAATCTAGGTTTAACCGAGCAACATTGCTCAGTTAAACTGCAGTTAGATCTGTCAAATAACAAATATATGAAATAAATATTACTACGAAATTGAAACAAAAAAACAGTTTTATTAAAAAATTTAATAAGTAAATATGTATATTCATACATAAATAAAATGGATGCTTGTTATGACGACGAAGATTTTAGTGATTATGAAACCAAAATAACTTGGATAGGAAGTTCAATTGTGAGAAAAATAAGAGAGATAAAAACACCTCCAAATCATTTTTATGTGTATAATGAATTGGAGTTCTTGCAAAGATTTCGTTTAACAAAGACTATGTGTCTGTGTATGATGATTAATTGGAAAGAAAGTATATTTCGTTGGATTTAAAATTTTATGATCTTTTTTGGTTTAATTTTTGGAGTGTCATCGACGTCACTTTAAGACAATACCAAAAAATTGGGGCTTGTGTACCCGTTGTCGAAAACAACTGACTTCTGTTGGGAACGGAAATAAATTGTCAGTAGCATACAATTTTTCCCGAGAGCGATTGAACAAACGCTAATTTTTTGGTATTGTGTTAAAGTAACGTCGATGTCGACAACTGGAATAAGGGTGAATATAAAGAATTTTCATATCGCTTTTTAAGTATTACTCTATTTACATAAAATATTTTCAACAATGCCATAATCTAGATTGAAAACAAAGTATGGCATTTCTAGCTAATTGGCAACTCTTAATCCATTACTGAAAAACAGGCATGCGCGGTAGAACCCCGTTTAAATTTATTTCTTGGTTAACTCAAACATATGTTAAACTAAGTTTAACTAATTAGTAAGAAACTAGCCCTAAGTAGTTAATTTTTTTTTTTTAACCGGATCGATTCACCATTTTACGAGCTCAACATCTTTCTAATTCCGTTGTTCATTCATAAGCTCTGATATTTTTACATACATATATACACACACATACATACATACATCACCGAGAAAATAGTCACAATCGACTCGGTTCGATATATAATTTTCGAATTTAATTTTTTGACTAAAATCAATTACTTGCGATGGTAAATAATCGATTATTGCCAAAAAAAAAACCATATTCGAAAATAATGTCGCTTAAGCTTTTTTAGCGGTTGTGACATGATATGATGAAAGAAAATGCTTTCGAATTTCTATGTTATTAATATTACAATTCGAAAGCGTTCGCTTTCGTTTCGAAAGTTAAAAATAGTAAAAATTCTTTGGAAATTTATATTTGAAATCAGACAAGGAATGTAACTCAATCAGCTGGTTAAAATTTATAATTAGACACTAAAACATCAAATTTTTTTCTAATCAAAAAAAATGCCAAAAACCGAAAATAATCGTCCAAAGGAAAAAAAGCCCCAAAACTAAGAAATATCCGCAAAACTAAAGCAATCTCCAAAAAACCGACAAAATCGGCAAAACGAAAAAAACGCCAAAATAAACAGCTAAAAAATTCGCACAAAAACCCAAAAAAATCACCAAAAATCGAAAATCGCCAAGAACCGAAAAAAGCGCTAAAACTAAAAAAAGCCAAACAAAAATTTTTTTATTAAAACGTCTACATCAGGTAAGATACACTTCGTGTGCGAGTGAATCGCACTTTACTGAATTTATTTGTTTTTACTTCTACAGCTTCACATAATGGCTGCCATAAAAGAAAATGCTTTTTCTCGTATTTAATAGTGTTTATTGAAGTTTTTGTTTTGTTTCTCTTTTTATTGATTTGATACTTTTAATAATCGAATTTTGTTGCTTTTTTTTTGCTGCGTCGTCTTTTTTGTTTTTATCTTTGACTTTATATGTATATGTATATGTAATCATATATTAATTTTTAATAATCTTTTTATATATTTATATTTATTTGTTCATCGATTACATTTAATTTTAGAATTTTGTCTAAATTTTTAATATTAAATATTCTTGATATATATCATTTACACATTTTACGTTACATATGAATTATAATTATGTTGCTTTCTTTTTTTTTAATGACATTTACACACAAATAGTATATTAGAAATATATTAAATATTTTATTAATAATTAAATAATTTAATTATTGTTATTAAAAAAGATTTTTTATTTATTTATATATTTTTTTTTTGAAATAAACGCTTAAATTTTTACTTTTATCTTTAATTAATAGTATATACCACACAAAAATAAAATATTTATACAAATAAATTTTTATATAAAACTATAAAAAGGCTTTTGAGGTAATTAATGCAAAAAAGAAAAATATTTAGAGCAACATTTTCACAATTGAAGTTTTCAAAAGTATTTCTGTACGTATTTAACGTACATACATATTATTTAAGTTTTTCGCTTTTAATTTTTTTGTTTCACTTATGGACTTGATTAATTTATTTTACGGAATATGTAATGTGAAAACTATCCTAGATTTTTTTTTTATATATAAATGTATGTAAGCAATGCTCGTGTAATGGAATTTATTAGAATATTTTACAATGTGTTTATGTGACTTTTTCTTGGAAAAAAAAAATTGCCTGATGCGAACATGATTTCGAATTTTATTATTCATATTTAAAAAAAATTAATTAAGACTAGGACTCACTATCCTATATAATCGCACTACTTTTGAAATAATTCTGCCAAAAAAAACCGACTTCAATGCCAATATCTGGTACAACATATTCGAAAAAAAAATTATGCGTCCAACGTGACTCCGCCCATTTTTTTTAATGGAAGATTGTGTGTTTTTCAGAGCTCAGGGTGTGTTTTAAATTTTGTAAACATCTGCAAAGTTGAACCACTTAAAATAAAATATTAAATTTTAATGGGCGTGACTCCGCCTAAGACTGTGTCTATTTTAGAGCACAAGGTGTGTGGTAAGTTTCATAAAAATCGGTTAGGTGGAACCATGTGAAATATAATAATACATTTTAATGGGCGTAGCCCCGCCCATTTTTTTCAAAATTAAAATCGTGTAATTACAAGAACCAAAGGTGTTTGCTAGGTTTTGCAGCACTCAAATAAGTAGAATATCATAAAATCAAATTTAAAAATGTGTGGGCGTGTTTTCGCCCTCAAGGGGATCAATTGGAAGAAATACCCTTTCAGACAAAAAAATAATTTTTACAATCGGCCTAAAATGACTCGGTACATTTAAAGTAACAATGTCAAAAAAAAAATACAGACGAATTGATACATCCTCCTTTTTTTTAAATCGGTTAAAAATGCAACCCTGATTTAATGAATTTTTGTTGCCTTTTGAAAATGTCTCCATCATAATGTTTAACTCGAAACGAAAGAAAACGCTTTCGAATTCGCATGCTTATAACATGTAAATTCGAAAGCATTTGCTTTGGTTTCGAGTTAGAGAGTACCCCCATAGTTGTATTTTCTGAAAAGTCGTGCGATTGTGTAGGATAGTGAGTCCTAGCCTTTAATGATTAAATCGTAAAAATGATACACATTTTAATGATAATTTTACAACAATGAGGGAAATGGCAAAAATAGAGAAAAATAAGAAACAAATTTAGGAATTTTAAAAGCAGATAACATTGCCTATTTATCTCCTGTAAATGGATCCTATTTACTCTTTCGATGTTACTAAAACAGCAAATTAACTTGACGGATTAACGAAAAACATAACCAACGCTTTTAAATGTATCTTGGGATAGTTTGAGAACATAAGCAGGAGCAAATAAGACGACTCCATTATCAGTTTAAATAACAGAGAAGATTTCTTACTTAACGTTCCCCTATTTTTTTTCGCCAAATACAAAATTGGCGGCAAGTCGAAAATGTGTGTAACCAAAATTTTATATTAGAAAGTTTGTGCAACTTCTTTACCTAACCCTTCATTTTGAATGACTGCACAAATATTTTTGAAAACATCAAATTATTACAAAATTTGGGAAGAAAATACATAATTTTCGAAAATTCGAAATTAACATAAAAAATTTCGAAATTAATTTTTTTAAAGAGCGACGCAATATATATATCTCTAAAAATTATTTTGTCTTCAGTTGTATGATATTTTGGCAAAGTTCGAACTTCGAAACATTATACAGCCCAATTATGAATAACAATTCCCAGGAAAAATTTTTCACTTTTCCCATTCCTTCTATTATGAATTGAAATTTTCCGGGAAGAAACTAGGTATTCTAAAAATGAGGAAGAAGGATCATTTTTTGAGAGTTTTCTCCCCAGACATTTTGAAGGGATCCAAAATTTTATGTTCGAAAGCTTATGCAACTTTACCTAATCCTTCAGTGAGAATAAAAATATTTTTGAAAATATAAAATTATTATAAAATTTTGGACGAAAATATATTATTTTCGAAAATTCGAATTTAACACAAAAAAAAATTTCGAAATTTATTTTTTTGCAATAATTCTATAAAGAGCGACGCAATATAACTCGATTTTTTTTCGCTTTGGGCTAATTTCGAACTTAGAAAAACTATACAGCCCAATTATGAATATAACAGTTCCTCGGAAAAATGTTTCCCTTTTCCCATTTATCCTATTATGAATTAAAATTTCCCCGGGGAAAAACTCCCTGGGAAGAAATTACCTATTCTAAATATGACGAAGAGGGAGCATTTTTGAGAGTTTTCTCCCCAGACATTTTGAAGGGAACCAAAATTGTATGTTCGAAAATTTGTGCAACTTCTTTACCTAATAGTTAATTTTTAATGAATATACAGTTATATTTGAAAATATCAAATTATTATAAAATTTTGGACGAAAACACATTATTTTCGAAAATTCGAAATTAATATAAAATTTTCGAAAATGTTTTTTGCAATAATTTTATAAACAGCGACACAATATATCTCGAAAATTTTTTCTTTGCTTTGAGTTTTATGATATTTGGGCAGATTTCGAACTTCGAAATATTCGGGTATGTTCTGTATTCCACGTGAAATTAAAAGGTGTGGAATTGCTATAGAATTGTTGCTGGAAATATGTATTTATAACAACAATTCTATGGCAATTCCACACCTTTTAATTTCACGTGGAATACAGAACATACCCGATTATATAGACCAATTATGAATAACAGTTCCCCGGAAAAAAATTTCCCTTTTCCCATTCCGTCTGTTATGAATTAAAATTTCCCTGGGGAAAAACTCCCTAGCAATAGGGAGAATTTTTTGAGAGTTTTCTCCCCAGATCCCAGATAATGAGAAGGGAACTAATAGAAAATTTGAAAAGCAATTTAACATTGTTTACAATGTTATGAGAATTTCCGTGGTTTTCCGATTCAAGATCTCAAAGATGGAATTCGTGAAGTTATTAAGGACATACAGCAGCAAATGTGCGAAATGGTGATGGAAAATTTGGTAACAAGAATATGATCCTGCGAGCCTAGCCAGTAGCCCAGAAACAAAATTTTTAAAATTTGTTTTTGTTTTGAATGTACGAGTAAGTCGAATGTTGTCGATATTGACAAACCTGCCCGAAATGATAATTTTGTACATGAAAGTGCATGAATGTTTTGATAATAGAAAGTCCCTAAATATTTTATACTCTAGTATTAATTTTCATATTTTAAAATCATTTTTATAGTTTAAGTTTCTATAAAAAATAACAAGTCGAAAATCAGTACGTATGATATATTTATATTAAAAAAAAAATCAGTCAGAATTTTCTAAGCAGATGGATGACTTCAAAACCGTTTTCGCTTGCGAATACAAAAATATATATGAAAACTTAAAAATAACTACATACATACTTCTCGTATTTAATTTTAATTGCAGTTAATAAGAGCTTTGCTTGATTTATATTTTTTTTTTGCGGTTTTGCGATAATTATATTACAATTAATACTCGTATATTTGTTATTTTTTGTATTATTAAATGCATTTTAAGTAACATTTTTCTTCGTTTTTTGTTTTTGTTTTTTAACAATCTGTTTAAGTTAATTTGTATTGCATATAAATTTAAATTTAAATTTGTTTTTACCTCACTTAAATTTAGTAAAAAACAAAAAATAAAATATTAACAAAATAAACTTGTTTGTGTGCCATAGTTTAAGTATAATTTAAATTATGTTTAATTAAGTTATGACTAGACTTAAGTGCAAAAAATTTCTCGTTTTTTTCTTCATTAACATACGAATGGTTTATTTATTATTTATTATTAAAAAAAACTTTTTCGATATATTTTTAAAAATTCTTGTTACAAAAAATATGTGTTTTTGGTGTTTGAATTTCGTTTTGCGTTTCAACGTTTAGCTTCTTTTTAATTAACATTTAAAAAATATATATATTATGTAATTAAATATGAATTGAGTTTTGAAAAGTAAACTGGCATTAATATTAGTAAAATGTAATAAGCTCTTTGAATAAGAATTTGAGTAGAAAATTGTTTATTTATACAATTAGGGAGCAAGATATCGATACAAATTTAACCGGTCAATTGCGAAATGGATTTTTTAAAAAAGAAGACACTTTTTCTTGCCATGGAATTTTCATATTTTTTCTACAGAAAAAAAAATATGTTGCTGAAAAAAAATGGAAAATTGGTTTTGATCATACCAAAGTAGATCACTTATGTTTTGGATCCTTTTGTAAACAAATCAAAAATTATCTGGCGGAAACTGAAGCACAATCTCAAGATTAAGTAACTAGTTACTAACAAGTGGGTTTACTCTTTTTGATTATTAATTGCAGTAAAAGTTTCCGCAAGTTCTTTTGTGGTTCGTGATATCATGCCATAACCGCCAAAAAAGCTGAAACAATATAATTTTCAAGCTTATTTTTTTTTTGACGAAAGTCTCTTATTTACGACTGAAAATAATCGATTTCAAAAAATATGTCGCTTAAGTTTTATTTGGCGATTATGGCTCGATATGTGCGAACATTATTACTCAAACGAAGGTTGTAAGCAAAAGCAAATAATTCAAATTCAAGCAATAAGCTTTTAAGCTTTTGAATATCAATCCAAAAGAAGCCTTGCACAGTATTGAATTCCTGATAGATAAGCACAAAAGAAATTTCGATACGCAGAACCCTAATCTCAAATTGAAAATACGAGAAAGCCTGGCAGAGAGTCGAGTAACTGATAAGTTGATCCAAACAGCTGGTCCAACTAACCCTAACTTTAATCGAAAAATCATCGTTCACTCATTTCTGGACGCATGGGAGCTACATTCCATCCATATGCACAATGTGCGAGGTTTTACAAGAGAGCTTTGTGCTTTCAAAACTATGAGAGGACAACAGCCAATCAGATATCAGAAACTAGAACAAATTCTAAGACCTTTCAAAGCTGTTTACCCCAACTGCAAGTGACAGAGTATGTGTATTTGGAAGTAGCTGATGTATGGGCAAATCAACAAACAAAATTTCGTATTTGGGACAATACCACACCACATCTGATCCAATGCACTCACTGAAGTCAAGGGTCCATATTTCTGTGAAAACGTAGGCCAGGCCATCAACGCTCATTACCAACTACTTTTGGCCATAATTGCACGATATGGACACCAATAACAGGAATAACGCTATATATCATAAATTTTATGACACATCGGACATTATGCACAAGAAATTTAAGGTGTCATCATCTCTTGTGGAAGTGATGTGAACTGGCCACCGAGTTTGAGCGATTTGGCCTCGTTAGAATTTTCTTGTGATATTTTCTTAAGTAGCAGATCTATGCGAATAAGCTACAAAGCACAGCGGTCCTCAAAGCTAATACAACACATGACATCAGTCAAGTTAAGACGGAGAAATGGAAAATTGAGCCACGCAATACTACCATAAATAATGGCATCGATATGTATGTATGATCTTTCAAACGAATAAAAAATGTCGATGATATCTCCCACACACACACACACACTTTGCTTTATTTATATTTAAAGATAGGAAGCGCTGAATGAAAGATCCTTTAATTTCGGCTCGAAGGACCATCAACAAAAATCTAAAATCTCAAATCGATCGTATACTCAAATTACATCAGCTGTCTGCGCTGGAATACATTAAAAGACAGCAGAAACTGGGAACAAATTTCGACTCGAAGGACCATAAGCATAAATACAATCTCAAATCGTATCAACAGTCTGTGCTTGGCGAAATCAAATACGCTTAAGACTGGCACAGTCGGGAATGCCTGATGAGTGGGCTCAAACAAAATATCATTATTGAGCAAGAGAATAAAATTATAAGCCCACATGGCATCTTAAGCATTTGTTTCTTCGAGTTCATTCTTAATGTAGTTTTTGAGCTCATGCGACATTGCTAAATAATCTATATATACAAAATTAATCCCATTTTTTTTTGAGCGGAACATTACACTTTGCAACAAAAAAACAATAATTGAAATTTTTGTAAAGCTAAAACATGGATGAATTTCGCTAAACGGATAGCATGTGGTCCAGATAAAAGCATACAGAATAATTTTTAGGGGGTAAGACGGGTGAACATTTTTTACTTTTGGTACTTTTTCTCTTTTTTTTTAACTTGGTATAAATACAGTTAATAGGACGATTTCAGTTTCTTTATGGATGCGAGCGAAGACGCGGGAAAATGCTAATCATATATAAAATATTGTATCAAATATCCAGCGAAAAATGCATGCAAAAATTAATTAAATCATCACATTGACATGTTTACCAGGGGTAAGTAAGTTAAAACAAGTTTTAGCTTATAAAAAATGTAAAGGGGAAATGGCTAATTGCAGAGAACATGTTTGAAATTAGCTTTATACTGCACTTTCTCAAAACATCTGATTTTTGGAGCTATGCTCTTTATGGTGCGATACAGGAGCTAGGACGTGAATTTCGTACCAAAAATAATCGACACTATTACAGTTATATACCCTTATTATGATATTCGCTGGTTATCGAACATCGAAAATCGAATGTTCAATTCATAGCGAGCCTTATTATCGGACATAAATTAAATTTTTCAGAATTTTTTTTTTAAATATTTAAATATGTTTTTGTACGTAAATTGTTGCTTACGATAAACTTGTACAGCCTGTATCTTAAAAGTTATCAACAATTTTGCCATTGTGATAATTCTAAACTATATGTAGGCCCATAACATTTTAATTTCAATAAAAAAGTATATTTCCGATAACATGTCGCTTACGATAAAATCGAAAAAAGGGCTCGTTATTATGAGCATCGAAAATTTCGATGAAGTATTTTTCTATAAAAAATTATTATAAACGATTGTTTTTTATTTTTAGGTAAAGTTGTTGAAAATTTTAAAAATCACTTCGAGTGATATTCACAATAAGGACATTCTTTGAGGAATGCTCTTCATAATACCAAATGAAAATTCGTTCGATCAGCACTTTTGCCTACAGTCGAAGAACGAAAGCTGCTCATAATAAGGGCCATAAATTTATTTTTGTTTGTACTTAAGAGCAGAGTACGAAAATAAACGAAACAAAATGTTTGATTTTGTTTTGTTTCGTTCTTTGAAGTGAGTGAAACAAAAACAAAACAAAAAACAATTGAAACAATTTGTTTTTGTATTGTTTTTGCACATGAGCACAAGCCAGACAACGAAGGCGATCGGCTGTAAGCCGTCTAACAGCCGCCACCGGCCACAAAAAATACATTAAACGTATGCAGTTAGAAAAGAACATAATGCAAAATGAATAGAAACGTTTTGAAATATTTGCGGGGAATTTGACATTATCAATAATTTTATTGCATTGTTATTTAAAACATGAAATTTATTTCATATAGCTAAGCAGCATAGGTCTAACCAGGTCTCCTAAGACACCTCTCTTCTTTTTTATATATTTTTTGGAACATGTGAGCACATCGTTCAGAAAATACAATTAAATCAGAATTTGCTACAGCTCAACAGCAGGTTTTTTTCCGAACACGCTCATTGGGTCCTCATTTCTTTAAAGATGAGGACGACGATAATGTTACCAT